>OY979695.1:100498310-101775042 GCA_963855945.1 Thereva nobilitata
ATATGTGTGTATATATATATATATATATATATATATATATATATATATATATATATATATATATATATATATATATATATATATATATATATATATATATATATATATATATATATATATATATATATATATATATATATATATATAAACAAAATTTATTGATCCTTATCCTATTGTAATATTAAGATTGATTTGGAAATATAGACTGGCCGGCCATAGAAGTTTTCACTTCCAACGTGTGGTCCTACGCACACTCATATTTTTTTTCGATATATAACGCAAGAACCAAATTTTCGAATTTGTTTTCGATATTGTGAACTTAGCATACACAGCAAAGATCTTTTTATCTTTTTCTACATCCAAAAAAGTACCTAAGTCCCAATTTTCAGCGAGATCACGAGCAGAATTGCCTTAACATTGGAGTTGAACAGCCGCAATTTGGCGTTAGTTGAGATCTCTGTCGATCTCCATATGATTTATTTATTCTGGTAGTGACGTTTTCTTCTGCTCCGCCATTTTCAGTAATAATGCAAATGAGATAACAGAATTAATCTAGCAATTCCACGTCGAAATTAGTCAACGCTGTGCGTTCAATGGTGTTTGCATTTATCCACACTTCTTTAGTTTTAATCGGATTTAACCTTAAGCCTGTCGAACTACTTTCTACTGCTAAATTGTTTAACATATTTTTGAGGTCCTGAATGTCCCTTTCTCAGGCATCAGATTCTAAATTTGATTTTTATGTTATAAAAGAAAAGTTTTGTGAATTGAGATGTCGGGGATAAAAAGTTGTGAATGCGAACCGTTTCTTTTCGAAAATGGAATTTACGAAAAATGAATACCGCGCCACCTGACGAAAACTTGCACCACCAATTACATTTCATTTCACCTAGTTTCTTAAGAATGCTCATACCTCATCTATTGCCTATTTTAACTCACATTCTTAACTCCTACCTCACGGTATTCAAGTTTCCCTCGACTTGGAAGCATGCTTTAACCATACCCATTCCCAAGTGCCCTTCTCAGTCCTATCAGTATTCTTCTCTTTCTGCTCTTAAGCTTTGCAAAGTTTCTTATCTAACCGCTCTCAAAAGGTTAAACTAGGTTGTTAAAGTTCCTCAAGTGCCCCACTCCACGCTGGCTTCCCCAACGCTCCATTCGTGGGCCACTTTTATTCAGTATTTTTATTAACGATATTCTAAGATTCAGACGATGTGCAGCATTATTTCCCTGCGCCAAGAGATCAAATACATATGTGTCTGGAGAAGCTTGCTGTTGACTTGCGTCATGTATCCTTATGGTCGACATTAAATTTACTGCAGCTCCTTCGAAATCCCATTGCATTTTTATCTCTCTCGCTCTGATACTGTTCGTCCTAACTTTTCTGCTATCGCGTTAAACTCGGTTTTTCTTGTTTGCGTTAATAAAGTAAGAAATCTTGGGCTGGTACTGAATAGCAGCATGTCCTGCTGCGATCACATTAGTTTCATTGGGTATTTCCACACTAGTATACTTGCAGCAGTATCCATACCGGTTTTTTAGGTAAGGGGCAGTGCTCGAAGTGAGGCGGGATGGGGTGGGATGCCATCCCGGCACTACTAAATAATTGGAAATTCATTCCGCCATTTCTTAGGGGAAAAAAATGCATCCCGGAACATATTTTTTTAAATTTTAAGTAATTTTTTTTAGAAAATTTTTAATACGAAAAAATTAAAAATAATTTAAAATGAGAGTTTTAATTTTCAAATAATAACGGATGAATATACAAAATTTTCAAATGAAATTTCTGTTACTAAGTAGGCCATGTACTTCTTTTGTAACAATTTTCGCAGCTTTCCCTAAATTTCAGTTTTCAGCCGATCTAGCTTTGAATATTTTTTTTAGTACCTAGTACAAATCAGCTTTCCCATTGGAACAGCACATTCCAGGTGCTTTTTGAAATTTTAAATCGTGACATTATTGCCACAATTTATCTATTGGACAAATCATAACATTGGGGTGCATGGGCATGCTGTAATTGTGATCTTCTCATTCTCAAAGTAGAAGCTTTGGCTCGTTTGTCTTGTAAGCACGCGTCGCGCTGTTCATTTGTTTCAGCCGCTTTAATTGCTGGCTCGCCTCGGTCTCCCTCGCTTCCTTCTTATCCATTTCCGCTTCTCCTTACCATTTTTCCAAAAAAACCTTGTTGATCAATTCTGAACCGATTGCTGCTAAGAGATCTTCAGGATACACTATATTCAATGTTTTTCCATTTGTAGCTAGAATGTCAAGATTTCCCGACTTTCCAACTCTTTAACAACCTGCCAATTTTGAATTTATTAGTTTTGATGATAAATTCGTTATTTACCTTAAAAACTCCCATATTGCGATTTTCATTGAAATCGGAATAAAATTGACAAACTCGTCGGCCATATTGGTGCGGCCATTTTGAATTTAAGTTTTGATCATAAATTTGTTATTTTCTACCTTAAAAAACCCCAGATACCGATTTTCATTGGAATCGGAACACAATTTGCAAATTCGTCGGCCATATTGCCGCGGCCATTTTGAATTTATAAGTTTTGACCTCAAATTCGTTATTTGCGACCTCCGACCCACTTTTATTGGAATCGGAATAGAATTGGCAAATTCAACCAATTCGGCGGCCATTTTGAATTTCGAAAATCGGGCTTCGAGGTGCAGCACGGGAGACCTCCACGGACCTTCATGCAAAAATTCAAAGCTCTGTGATGATTTTCAACGAAGCTCTCCATGACAGCGCCACCTAGGAGTGGCTTTAGAAAGTAATAGAATAGCCTATGTTCTAAGTTTTAATGTAAATAGCACATGGCTAAAATTTCATTAATACCGGTTGCACGGTGTAGGAGCCTATTGCGAACATACATACACACCTTCATTTTTACATATATATAGAAGAATAACATATGTATATGTTATTAAATTACATACGCTTGTATTTTTGTAACCATCCCACCACTTTTAACATGCCACTTCGACCACTGGTAAGGGGTAAATCAAGGAGAATTCTCTACAAAAAGTGATAAACTTGGAGAGAAGTGTGCAGCACATTTTAAACCTATTTCTCGGGCTTCAACTCACCAACACAAATAGAGAAACAGTTTGGGGATCAGAAACGCCAAGCTCTCAATTCGAAATTAGAGTCACGTTTCCCGGATTATTTTTGTTCCCGGGAAACGGGAAAAATAAGTGCATTTTTCCCGGGATTCCCGGGAACGCGGGGAAAATGAAACCTATTAGGAATAAGGAGTGAAATGGGAATTAGCAGGAACAATTACTGTTGAAAAATAAATGAAAAACTCATTTAAGAAAAGATACAAGTAAATTTAATTCAAAATATGATTGGTCCCGTCCGGTCCAGATGGATAAATTGTGCCAATATTGTCTTGCTTTAAAATTTCAAAAAGAAGCAACTGTGATGTGCTGCTGTTCCAATGGCAATGATGCAAGTGACACTATCCATCATTTCGTATATTTCCCCTATACACAAACCGGTTTTTTAGAAAAGGGGTCGCAGGGAAGTATATGTCATACATCATATATCTCCTCACTTTTGAGCCAGAAAATTTGCCAGACTCACCCATCCATTACACTAACACAATTAGAACATCGCACTCCGGGGTCTGCGAAAACTATGAGAAATTCCCCTTCTCATTCACTCCAGCGGGAAAAGTGGAAGCCGCTTCCTCTGGAATCAAATTAGAAGTGCTTCCTGGTCGCCTACTACAAATAAGTCATTCTCAACTTTGTTGGTAAATTTTTTTTTTGAGAGATTCCCTGGATCTCTGCTTGCAAAACTTAAAACTTCAAAATAGCTTCCAAGCTAATTGGAAGAAAATCGAACAAACTGCTTCTTGCTAGTGACATGCAATGGTAAAAAAGATATGAATAGGGATACGGAAGGGAAGCACTTCTAAGATACACAAGGATAGCTTCTTCATGCATCAGTGAATGCTTCTATTTCCCGCGTACGTTTATTGTTACAACTACAAAGGCATCACAATCGGGGAAGAGGAAGACAAATGAATGCTTAGTGTAATACCCCAAAATACCCGCATAATACAAAAACCTTTTTGATGTGAGTATCGAGTGATGGATAGTGTAATTTGCACCAATGGGTCCACCTGAGTCACGTAGATAGGAAATCTTGTTGCCAAATATTTTTTACAATTTCTTTTATTTCGCTATGATGGGTGCAGCAAGGCGCACCGGGTTCCAGCTAGCTTTATATAGAAAACAAGGATTTTGATATAACAGTTACTTATTTTAAATTTAAAACCTTGAAATAGTTAGTGTTTTCAAGATTTTTCCAAGAAAATTTGCGATTTGAAACAATAAATTTTTTCCCGGGAAGTTTAGTTTTTTTCCCGGGAAACTGGAAATACATTTTCTTTCGATTTCCCGGGAAATCCCGGGCGGGAATTCCCAGGAAGGACTCTATTCGAAATGATCAGAAAAGCACACGCACACATTCAAGTACTTAATCCGAATGTGAATGCTTACGACGCTGGAAGAATACGGGTGTGGGAATCGCGGTTGTTGCCAATCCCGTTTGCATAGTGCATAAAGAGTACTAGTGAGGAAAGGCCCATTATAAGTAAAACACGGACTCGTGTCTAAACTTCGTTACCATTGTGGCTTGCTTAAAAGGGCTGTCCATCTATCCCTCTCGAGATTCTTTTTGCGCCCATAAACTTGAAGTAGCGTTTAACCATTGTGTGCGCTTTGCTTATTTACGCCGTTTTGGCCACATTTCGAACTCTGTTTTGGGCTGCTATCGTGAGTATAGGCTTCGCGATTGTATTACGATATCCTACACGAGAGCAAACCGGCATACCTCAACCAGTTTGTGCAGCCTTCGCAATCCCTTACAGGTCGGCGTTCTTTCTTTGTCTTCGCAGCACAGCTTTGGAACTCTCTCCCTAAATTATATTAAATTAAATTTAAATCACCCAATATATTACCTCGGCCCGCCGCATCATAATGGATTTTTAAAGTGGCCCGCGATTACGGTTACCAGACGACATGTCCGGAATTTCTGTCTTCTGTCAGGTAAACAGGGAGAATTAGAAAATGTCAGGAAATTTGATAATTGAAAGAGAAAAATATAAAAATAAACTTTGATATATTTATTGAACATTGAACAAGAATTAGAGAATCAAATTTTTACATTACATTAGCTGTGTTCCAAAATTCGAGCAAAGTACTCGCAAGCAGTTGGCTTCTACTCGTAGCTACTCATGCCTTTGTTGATAAGTAGGAACGAGTAGAAGTCAACTGCTTGCGAGAACTTTGCTCGAATTTTGGAACACAGCTATTATTTTACATTTACATTAAAAATAAGTGATTATTAGGTCAAATTATTTCAATCTGTCTCATCTTTTCATTGCTTGAATTGCTTTTAGCAACTGGTGGTCTTGTATCACGATTTTATAAAACTCTTCACATGATATATTCTTTAAATTGAATTGTGTCAAGAATAGAGCCGTAATGAAAGCTATGGATAGTCTATTTCTCTTCTTAGTTCACTGCGCAACCATTAATGAGCATACTCGCTCTAAGTTCGCATTTTGAGCTTTTATTGCTAAATAAAGCAGCAAATATTGTTCAGTTCTAGAAGCCTCTCCATGCTGCTGGTTTTTAAAATTATTTCCCATTGTTTAACAGGCATCATTTCAAAAAAAATCTGGTTTTTGATACTTTGGTGGTGGTCCGTTTATTTTAAATGGTTTTCCCGCCGCCCGCCGTTTAGGTTTTCAAAAAAAAATGTTCTGCTTTTTGCTTGTTATTGGGTTGCATAGGTTTTATCAGACAAAAATTAAATATTTTCAACCCTTAAGGGGGTAAAACTACCCCTAGATTAAAGTTGAATTTTTTTACCTGTTTTTCGCTTGGAATTGGGATGAATAGGTATTATCAGACAAAAATTAATTATTTTGAACACTTAAGGGGGTAAAACTACCTCTAGATTAAAGTTCAATTTGAAAAAAAAAATTTTTTTTGCAGTGAATTTTATTTTTGATAAATATTATTAAAACATTTGGAAAATTTTATTGTAACCCCTTTTTAAAAGGGGTCGTCGGTGGGCGTGTGGCGGAAGGGGCGCAGTTGTAGGAGAGCGGGCGGAGACGGCGGCGGTGCAGGCGGAGGAAGACGGCAGTGGCGGGGCAGGTGTAAGAGGGCTAGCGGTGGCGGGCGTCTGGCTGAAGGTGTGCGGGCGGAGAAAGGTGAGCGGTTGTCCTCAGACCTCTGCTCGTGCCCCTTCCACCCCACGCTCGCCGCCACCCTCTCCGTCTTGATATTTTTTAGCCTATCTGCTTTTGCCCTAGAGAACCTATTCATCCAGTTTAACCCCTTCAAAAAGGGGGTTACAATAAAATTGCAAAAGTGTTAAAAATAATTAGTTTTTGGCTGATAATACCTATTCAACCCAATTCCAAGCGAAAAACAGGTAAAAAAATTCAACTTTAATCTAGGGGTAGTTTTACCCCCTTAAGGGTTGAAAATATTTAATTTTTGTCTGATAAAACCTATGCAACCCAATTTCAAGCAAAAAGCAGAAAAAGCAATTTTTTTTATTTAATGTTGATTTTTCAAATTGTGGGAGTACTTTGAACCCCTTAAGGATTGAAAATAATTTATTTTTGCCTGACAATACGCATACCGTCGAATTTGAAGCAGAAACTTGAAAAAAAAATTTTAAAATTTTTTTTATTTTGCGTCCATTTAGTGGTGGTTTTAACCCTTTAGGGTCATTCCTTATCATAAAGTTTAGCTTGATTTAGTATAAATCAACCACCTTCGCCAATAAATATGGAAAAAAGTGCATTTTATCGGATAATTTTTCATTATTATAGAAATTATCGCGAAAAACCCTTAAAAAGGTTTGTTTTTTTGCGATTTTAAGGGTGACGCCCATATTTTAGGCCGGTGAACCCCTATTTTCGTGATCAGCGACCCAAAATCAAAAATTTCTGATCCATTAAGCCCAAGATCATTATACTACTACAATTATGTATTTCAGAAGTTATAGCGATTTTTTGGAGTGTTTTGAAAAAAATAATCATTTAGTACAAAATATATTTTTGAAAAAGGGGGGGGGGAGACTTCAACCAAAATATATAGCT
Source organism: Thereva nobilitata (assembly GCA_963855945.1). Classification (NCBI taxonomy): domain Eukaryota; kingdom Metazoa; phylum Arthropoda; class Insecta; order Diptera; family Therevidae; genus Thereva; species Thereva nobilitata. The sequence goes on from OY979695.1 coordinate 100,505,456, forward strand.
GGGAAAATTCCCGATCCAACAAGCCCAAGATCAGTATCCTACTACAATTATTTTAGAAGTTATAGGGATTTTTGGAAAGTCATTTTAAAAAAATAATCATTTAGTACAAAATATATTTTTGAAAATACATATAGCTGGGAAAATTCCTGATCCAACAAGCCCAAGATCATTATCCTACTACAATTATTTTAGAAGTTATAGCGATTTGTTTGAAAGTGTTTTTAATAAAAATAATCATTTAGTACAAAATCTAATTTTGAAAAAGGGGGGGGTAGATTTCATCCAAAATATATAGTTTCTTTGCGAAAAATTCTTAAAATAACACGAATTTTAAGAATTTCGCTGAAATGGACCATGTTACATTCTTTGCGAACAATTTGACCCACTCTAACATACATGGAACCTTGAAATTATTTTGTATAGGATTCGAACGAATGAATCAGTTTGGAGTTTCATGGGTTATGAAATTGTAAATTGTAATATCTTTTTTTTTCTGCCTTATATCATTTGGTAATTTACTAACCTTACTCGTCCTTCTTCTTTTTTTTGTCGAATTCAAAACAACTGCTGGAGTTTCCTAAGCAAATTTTTATTTTTGGTGTTTAACTACAGCCACAAAATTATGACACAATTATATAAAATCCGGAACTAGAAATCCTTAACTGATAGCTGGCATTTTTTTTACAGCCACAAAATTATGACACAATTATATAAAATCCGGAACTAGAAATCCTTAACTAATAGTTGGCATTTTTTAACTACAGCCACAAAATTATGACACTTATATAAAATCCGGAACTAGAAATCCTTAACTGATAGTTGGCATTTTTTAACTACAGCCACAAAATTATGATACTTATATAAAATCCGGAACTAGAAATCCTTAACTGATAGTTGGCATTTTTTAACTACAGCCACAAAATTATGATACTTATATAAAATCCGGAACTAGAAATCCTTAACTGATAGTTGGCATTTTTTAACTACAGCCACAAAATTATGACACTTATATAAAATCCGGAACTAGAAATCCTTAACTGATAGTTGGCATTTTTTAACTACAGCCACAAAATTATGACACTTATATAAAATCCGGAACTAGAAATCCTTAACCGATTTTTGGCCTTTAACTACAGCCACAATAAAATCAACGGAATTGAATTATTTTGCCGTCGCTCGGGTAAATCGCCCGCCGGTTTTCGCGGTTGAAACAACACTCATCGATTTAAAAATTCACCGCCACCGGCCAGCCGTGGTTCGCAAAAACCAAAAAAAACATCACGCCGCGAAAAGAAAAACAACTCCAAGAAAAGTCACGGCTTCGCCAAAGCTCCCATGCCCGAAAATGCAATTATGCATTTAACATGACCAAAATGCACTTATGCATTTTGTCACCGGAAAGATCCCAGACGAAATTTGACTAATGATAAGTCTTGGACGATTTTTTTTGCGTTTCTTTGTATTGAATTGGGAGTCGCAATTCGCAAAATGCAATTGTGCATTTTGGCTGGGAAATGTATGTGCAACTTGATACCTGCTGATAAGTTTTTCGAATCTTCGCCCGGAGTTGCTTGTGGCGGTTTTTTTTTTATATGGTTAACGAGATTTTTTTTTTTTTTTTTTTTAATTTATTTTTAATATTCCAGAAATATTTTGAATTTTGAAAATTTTAGATTTTGAGGGACTTTAGCTTTTGGAAATGAATTAAAATGAAATGGGTTTTTAAAAAGGGGTTATTTACAGGGCATTTTTTTGTTCATAACAACTCCTTGGGGGGCTCAACAAGAGTAATGCTACGTCGCAAAGCGAGGGAGCATTACTCGAATTTGATTTTACGTTATAAGGGCCCGGAGGGGTGTTTTCTCTGCGTTTGGTTGTTTTCAGGAATGGCGTTTGCGAAGGAATTTGAGTTTGCGCCTAACTTAACTGGTTAGGGGCGAATTGGGTTGCGCCTTCTGGCGGATTTGGGGCGGCCCGTAAGAGGCTTTTGCCTGCAGCCCTTTTTTTTAGTGTAATTTACTTTAGGACTAATTTTTTTTTTCTGACGTTTCTACTTACTGGTTTCCTTAATTTTACTTTTATGTTTTGGCCTTTTTCTTTCGTTTTTTATTAAATTCTTATTTTAATACTTCTTAAATTTTCAATGTTTTAGCCCATTAAATTTTGATTGTTTAATAATTTTTTATGTTCTGATCTATATAGCATACATTCCTGAGGACTATCGCCCACCTTTGTTTCAGGTTTTACAGCTTATGTGTTCTTATTTACTACCCTTATACACTTCTTTTTATATACTACTCTTATTTTCTTCCACAATAATTCTTACTTACTAATCTTTGTTTTTCCTTCTACAATAATTCTTACTTACTAATCTGTGTTTTTCCTTCCACAATAATTCTTACTTACTAATCTGTGTTTTTCCTTCCACAATAATTCTTACTTACTAATCTGTGTTTTTCCTTCCACAATAATTCTTACTTACTAATCTGTGTTTTTCCTTCCACAATAATTCTTTCTATGTTTCTACTCTTACTTTCTAAGGTTTTTTATTTGCCTGTCCAAGACAATATTTATATATTATTCTTAAGAGCTCTCGCCCACTAGTTGAATAGTTCTGGGTAGCGTCAAAGATCGGGCCCTTGGCCTCCTGGGGGTTCGAGGATGAGTGACCTGTGTGGGTGTTAGGGTCCGTATTTCCGTCAACTGGACCGAGCCTTTTTCGTCGGTTTGTGGGCGCCTGCCAGGGAGGATTTTTCTTGGGCCTACAGCCTTTAGTAGTACGTATACTATTATAACCACCATAGCGATGCTACTTAGTGATAGGGAGGTCATAGACCAAGTATGGCGCTTGGTTGCTTGTTAGTCTGTTTGCAGTTGATCTAATTCCTTTCGGATATTCTCTAAGGGTTTAGCGCTTTTTTGAATGCGGTTATAGGCGTCTCGTCCGAGTATTACCTGAGTGGAATTTATTGCCACGCCAGTGGATTTGGCATGAAGGTGTGCTATGAGAGTATCCGTTAGATTGGGGTTCTTGAGGGGGAAATAGGGAGGTTGTAATATTTGTAGGCGTTGTCCTACTGCTCCCTGGTGGTATAGCGTTTGGTCCTGTATAGTCAATTTACAGGGCTTGTTTATGGTTAGGATGCCAGGTCCCTCGGTTTTGGCGACTGCAAATTGATCCTCACAAGATATTTGGATAGCTTGGGGACTCGTAAGTGCGATTAGCCATGTATTAGGCCGATCCATCTTGATGATGGTGTTTTGTGGAGGAACTTGTATCCTTAATGGGCATTCTACGTCTTCCCCTAAGGGATTTAGCAATAGTTTGGGGGTGCACTCTCGGGAGCGCATCACCTGTGCTATGGGGGTGTCCAACTGCCCTACGTAAGTGGTGGAATTCAGGTTATTAGTTATTTTAATGGTCTTTACAGTATTTGGGTAGTTTAGGAGGGTAAAGACTTGGGTCTCGAACTGGACGGCCAAATGAGAGTATTCTATATCAGGAATAACGGAGTGCCCTTCTCGGGCATGAATGGGGTAGCACCAGATTTTGAAGTATCGCATTCTGGGAAGGCTAAAGATTGGTAGGCTCACTTTGACCACTAACTTATTTCGCATGAGGTAGGTGTTAATGGTACTAGTTTGGTACACTATCGGCAGACAGTTTGAGCACGCACTGGTTATACTGGATTGTATATTGGCCAGTTTGCTGGGGGAAATAAGAAGGGGATGTACCTTATGATTTTTCGCGAACATGACTACTTCTATCAGGGTGTTTTGCCGAGATTCTATTTCAATTACCTGTAGGAGGATGTTGGTTATTATGTCGACCCTCTTTTGGAGTCGGTTTACCTTTTCCGTTATGTTTTGTAGCTCATTTATCTGATACGCTATCTGTTGTTGTCTGTCCATTAGGGCGACCAGAGGTTTTTGTATTTCCTGGAGAGTGTTGTTTACTACACTTATTTGTTGTTTTTCCAATTCCAGTAGGGTCGCTTGGTTTTTCCCTAATTCGTTCAACTTTCTGTAAACCTCCTGCTCGTTTTCGCTATCCATGGTACCGAATAAATAGTGTAAACCCATTCCCACGCCGTCAAAGATGGAGCGTTTGCTTCGCGCTGGGGTTATTAACTCCCGGATTATGTTAGTCCTTCTCCGGATGTTTTCGATCACCGAGTGGATGTGTTTTTGCTGGTCCTGGCAGAGTCCTTGTTGGGGATTGTCCTCTTGGCATATCCTTAGCGCCAGGTGTTCCGCATGGTCGGCCAGCTGGGTTTGATTGTCCAATTCGCTGAGGTCCAATTCAGTGAATACGTTCCAATGGTTGTGATATAACCATATTTCGCCAAGTTCTTCGAACACTACGCCCGTTTTGTTCAGCGGGGTAAGGGTATAAGGCGCTTGGCCTGAGTTAACTGCAGCGGCCGTTAAGGCCAGGGCAAGTAGAATTGTTTCCATGACGGCGGCCTGGAAGAAAGGTGCAATTAGCGACGAGTGTTTTTGTGTAGATGTTGTGTGTTTTGTGAGATGGGTCCCCTCGTGGGGCGTGTGCAAGTGAGATTTGGGTAAGGGCAGCCCTAGTTCGGGTTGTGGCGGGTCTGAGACCATTTCGGGAGTGAATGCGGAGATACTTCCTTAATTCGGTTAGAGTTAGGTGTTAACGTTTAGACAACTAGACATCTTAGGCTGCTTCCCTATTAGCAATAGATCGATAATAACTCGGTCTTATGTTTTTCTTTTGTGTTCTTGTTGTGTAAATAGTGGTGCGAAGAGGGGAATTTATCAATCTTCAATAAAGCGCTAGTGAGAGTGAGGTCTGAGAGTGAATTTCTGAGAGGCGCAAATCGCGGAGTATATGCTCTGTGTGTAACGCGACGTCTTTTGAATTCAGCTTTTTGAATCTGCAGACATTGACGCTCACGAAACTCTAAACAAGAAATTATATCTGATATGCAGAATTTTATGGAAGAACAATTAAAAGCCTAAGAGAGAGAATGTGTGATTACAGGTAATTTCCCTACTGAAACGGTATTGGTGGTGTAGGTTTCCGGGGGTGTTGGGTTTGTGGTTCCAGTCCAACGCATTTAGCTACTTAGAGTATGAATTAGATTGGAACCCACGAAAACATAGTAACAATTGTGGTGGCGAAACCCGTTCCGTAGTAAAGAGAACATATTATTGTACCGACCATTGTTCCTTGTACAAAAGCGGATTTGGGGAGTGAGGAGAGGTGTATATATATATATGGATACAATACAATTTGGCACAAACGCGTTTAGCTGCTTATGAGGACGCGATTGTGCCGGGCACTGTGGCTGGACGATCGTATTGTTGGTCTATCTAATCAACGATGGCGATGCAAATGTTGGAAGATCAAGGCGAGTACCATTAGTGGTGGTGAACTGTGACCGTGCACCTCCAGCATGTTTTAAAAACCCCATTATTAAAATTGGTTGTTGGTTTTAGGATTATGTAGTTTTGGTGGAGCCATGCTTTATGACTATTTTAAAAATCGCGAGGAAGAAGAGGGCGACATGAATTTAACATTAGTTTCAGAAAGAAGAGATGGTTGCGGTGGATGTACCCGTAGGGCAGCCCTCAGGCCAGGGGTATTTGGAGATCGTGGCTGCCACTAGGGTCATTCCTTCGGGTTACCTCAGCTCAAGTGCTACCGATGCAGAGGGCATCATTAAGTGTGAGTGGGTGAGACTATTGAGTAGTTCGCACTGGGTGCTTTTATGTACTCCATGTATGTTTATGTGTTTTGAGTACTTCACTCCGTTACTATGTATGCCATAATACCGCACATCAATAATGCAGAGGATATAAAGAGAAATGGTCGACCCGACCCGTGAGAGTGCTTGGGGGAAGGGGAAGAGAGAGTGTCGGAAGTTGGTACCTGTGTAACTTAGCAATTATTATTCTACTAGAATATTACTATAGATTAAGGTGTTGGTTACTCGTAGAAGGGTTTTAGGCGATTATTATGAACTACCGTAAGCTTGTTGCCTATTTTGACTTTAGTGTTCACGGGGCTAGCTATCGCGGCCACGGTGTAGGGTCCTCTCCAAATGGGGGATAGTTTTCCTTTTCGATTTTCGCTTTTAATAAGTACTTGGTCGCCGATATGGAAGGTGTGTGATCTGGTGGTCTGGTCGTAGTGGGCTTTAGATTTCTGTTTGCTGGCTAGCAAATTTTGTCGGGCTATTGCGTATGTTTTCTGTAGTTTATATTTTAGAATGTGGTAGTAGCTTTCGTGATTGTATAACGGTTCGGGATCTTTCTTCAGGTTGGATGGAATGTCGGGTGAGAACCCATAAAGACAGTCCATTGGGGTTAGTTTAGTGCTGTCATGGACACTATTATTATAGACGAACGCGGCAGTACGTAAGTATTGATCCCAGGCTTTGGGGTTTTGATCAGTGATACTGCGCAAGTATTCCACTAGGGGCCTGTGGGCCCTTTCCAAAGCGCCGTTTGATTGGGGGTGGTAGGCGGAAGTTTGTAATTTTTTGATTTTCAAGAGTTTGCACAGGCCTTTGAAGAGGCCACTAAGAAAGTTGGTACCTTGGTCAGTCACTATACTTTTGGGTATCCCGTAGCGGGTAATGATTTGGTCAAAGACTATTTGTGCTACTGTTTCGGCTTCGGCATTCGGAATAGCATAGCAATCTAGGAATTTTCTTAGGTTATCTTGAAATGTTAAGATGTATAGGTTCCCGGAGTGGGTAGTTTCTAGAGGTCCCACTATGTCTAGGTAGACCTTGTCGAAAGGTCTTTCGGCCACGTCTGTGATTACCATCGGCATTTTAAGGGCCGGTGTGGACTTATTTGTCTGACATTTCCTGCATCTTCGAATATATTTTCCTATATCCCTAAGCATGTGGCGCCACCAGTACTTCCTACGGATTCGTTTGTACGTTTTGATCACGCCTTGATGACCTCCGAAAGCGGAGTCATGATAGTCTTTCAAGATGGTGGTTATCTCTTCGGGGTCCGTGATTATCGTGATTTTGGGCCTTTGATTGGTTTCAGCCTCTTGAGGCTGCGCGGTTGGGGATTCGGGTGAATTGAGTGGTTGGTTCTCTGACTGTTTTATACCGTCGCCTTCGGGCGCGATGCCTATATCTGTTACCTCCGTTTGGGCCTCTTTTCCGGGCGTAGTAATCGGTCTTTTCACTCGTGCTTGGGCACGGGTGACTGCGTTGCATCTTTGATTGTGGCCTCCGGGGGGAGGTTCCATGGGGGCGTGCACTATTGCCTTGACAGTGAAAGTCTGTTGAGCCTTAGTATCTTGGATTGAGTTGGGGCAGGGAATACGACTGAGGGCGTCGGCATTAGTATTGTACTTGCCGGGTTTGTATTCGATGTGATAGTCGTATTCAGAAAGTTTATGGTGGAAACGCACCAATCGGGTTGTAGGATCTTTAACGTTGAAAACTCCTTTCAACGGCTTGTGATCGGTATACACTGTGAATTTGCGACCTTGTAGGTAGCACCTGAAATTCTTCACGGCCCAGACTATTGCCAAAAGCTCTTTTTCGATGGTGGAATAGTTTCGCTCAGCCTTGTTCAAGGTTCGGCTGGCGTACGCGATGGGTTGGTCCTTTCCCACTTCCCCTTGCGAAAGTACGGCCCCAAGGGCTTCACTACTGGCATCTGTAGTCAGATTGAAGGGTTTAGTGAAGTCGGGGTAGATGAGTAGGGGGGGTTTGACCAGAGCTGCCTTGATTTGGTCGAAGGATTCTTGACATCTGGGAGTCCAGGAGAATTTTACGTCCTTACGGAGAAGATTGGTTAGAGGCCGGACGATTCTTGAGAAGTCGGGAATAAACTTTCTGTAGTAATTCGCGAGTCCGATGAAAGATTGGACCTGGCGTATAGTGCGTGGTTCCGGGAATTCTTGGACGCACGCCGTTTTCCTGGGGTCCGGGAGCGCACCTTTCTCTGAGCAGATGTGCCCTAGGTAGACTACCTCCTTACGTAGGAATTGGCACTTTTCGGACTGCAATTTGAGGTTATGCTCCCTCAGTTTGTTAAAGACTTTTCTGAGCTTTCGGTTGTGGTCTTCTAAGCTCTTACCATAGATGACAATGTCATCTAAGTAGACGAAGCATTCTAGGCCTTGCAGGCCGGTGAGTACGTAGTTCATTAGTCTTTGGAACGTAGCCGGGGCTCCTTTTAGCCCGAACGGCATACGTTTGAACTCGTAGTGCCCATAATTGGTGCTGAAAGCGGTTTTATCTTGATCCCTGGGATCGACCAGAACTTGGTGATAGCCGCTGGCAAGATCAAGAGTGGTAAAATAACGCGAGTGTCCTAGCTGGTCCAGGATCTCTTCTATTCGTGGCAATGGGTAGGCGTCGCCGATTGTTTTTTCGTTAAGTTTACGAAAATCGACGACGACTCGCCACTTTTTTTCACCGTCTGCGCCTGCCTTCTTGGGAACTAATAGGAGAGGGGAGTTCCACGGGCTTTTGCTAGGCTGTACTATATCATTTTCCAGCATTTCTCGTAGCTGGTCATTTATTATTTGCCTCTGACTTTCTGGCAATCGATACATTTTTTGGTTTATGGGTGCCTGGTCCCGTATTAAAGGTATTTCGTGTTGGATGGCGGTTGTATGCGTGAGGAGATCGCCCTTAAGATAGAAAATATCGTGATATTCGTAACAGAGGTCGGTAATCGACTGTCTTTCTTCCGCGCTTAGGTTTTCATCCAGATTCAATTCCTTTTTGATCTGTTCTAAGCGGGCTTCGAGGTCTTGAGGGACCGTGTACTCGGGGTTTGAGGAGTACCGGATATGGTTAATTCTTGCCTCGGTCTTGCTCTTTGGGGTTTGCGTACCTAATCGTTTGTTTTTTTGGAATTTAGTGGCAGGGGTGTATGGTGCCTTTGTTTGGGAAGTTGTTTCCTTCTTCTTGTATGGGGGGATTGGTGATGGAGTTTGGTGGCCAACGTTGGGGCTCTTGTACTCGCACGCACCGTTATTTGGGATTAAGCCTTGGGGGCTAAAAGCTTGGTCGGCGCACTTAAGGTTACATGCGGACCATATTGTTATTAAATAATTGATTAGGAATAGAGCGACTGTGTTTAAGAATGTACGAATGGCATTTTGGCTAGGGATCTCGGAGGCATACAGTTCGGGGGCCTTGGAGGCCGAATATGCGGGCTGACTAGGGGTCTCGCAGGCATAGGTTTCAGGGGCCTTGCGGGCCGCATCTTTGGTTGGTTGTTTCACTACGGTTGGCCGTGGTGTCGCTTGAAGTGGGACTATTACGTAAGTACTGGTTGGGACCAGTGTTAGGTTAAGTGTGGCTATTGGCACTGGGGTGTTGGTACTGTTGAGAATGCTTACCGGAACTGTGTCCTTTCCCTGGGGTAGTAGGCTGTTTGAGAGGAATACACCGGGTTCTATTTCTTGAGACAGACAGACCATTTCTTCCTTTAGGTTTAGCGGCACTGAGATTATCTGTTGGGTACGGCCCGGCACTCGTGTCGGCCGTCCCAGTTCAATCTTAGTCCGTGTAGGTTCCATTTGAGTTTCGATTATGTCAGTCGTCCTCTGGGTTTTGCAGTCAGCCTCCTTGTTAGGGGCCTTAGAGACAGTGTGGGTTGTGCCCATACTGTGCCTCACTTCGACTGCCCGTTCTTTGGGCGAAAGCTCGTCGAATGTCAATGGAACACTAAACTCTTTAGGGTTAGTTGCCGTACGAGGGAACTTCAACTTTCGATTGGGACCTTCTACATTGCAGTTCTCCAAGATGAAGTCGAATCCTAGTAGTCCGTCGTTCAAAAATTCTGGTGTATCCTCTACTACCTGGAAAGAGCCGGGGATTTTAGGGGGGAGGTCGAAATTTCCGTGACAGCTCCCTATGGTTTCGGTGGTTCCGGCTGGGGTTACGAGAGTGCATTTCTCATCGGGGTTTATCTCTACTTCGGGTTTTAATTTGTTTTGCTTAATGACGCTTACCTCAGCGCCAGAATCCACTACTAATTTGACTTTGCCGTTACGGCTGATATCTAAGGGTAAGGTAACTTGTGGGATTCTGAGTCCGGGCGGCTGAGGTGTACCCTTGGGTGTGAATGGACCTATTGTTGTCGGGCCAGGGGATTTTGGCTCGACGGCTCGGCGTTTCCCTGGTGACGTTCTTCCCACATCCTCCTCTGAGCGCATTCGCTCACTACGTGGCTACGGCGGCCACAGAAATCGCACTTTCGGCTTACCTGGTAAACTCGTGGGGTTCTATTAGGTGGACCGGGATTGGCTTGTCCGGAATTAGGTTGGCCTGAATTAGGTTGTCCCGGTCCTGGGCGAGGGTACCTTCTACTGTCATCAGCCCTGCCAGGTGGGTTTCTGTTATTAAAATTCGGCGGGTAATTTGGAGGGTTTCTATTATTAAAATTCGGCGGGTAATTTGGAGGGTAATTTTGAGGTTGCCTATTGTTGTAATTATTGTAAGTGTTCTGTAATGGGGGCCCATTTCTGGCCGTAGTCTGACTACGTTCAAACTTAAATCGGCGGCACTCACTGACGTCATGTCCATAATGTTGGAAATGTGAGCAGAGCGGAGTGTTCTTGCGCTTCATGCACTCACTGTAAGTGTGTCCCCGTCGGCGGCAAAAGGTGCAAGTTACGTTTGCGATGGATTGGGACTGTGGAGGCCTATTGGAATAGCAACTCTGCACGGCTACTCTTTCTTGTGCGAGTGGCAGAGTTTGATTTACGAAGTGTTGTACGGCTGGTGGAGCGGGCGGGGTTGGTTGATAGCTGGAGTGTTGCTGTGTAATGGGCGGCGGTGAGAGGTTATTATTAGGGGTGGCGTGTATGGGGGCTATGTGTTGAGGTGCTTGTATGGTTCCGGGTGTTGGGGCCCAACCTGTGCTACCTTGGGTATTGATGCCTTGTGTGATTTGGAACCCGGGAGGTGAAACGTTGGATCCCGGTTGACTAATAGGGTACGCCGTAGGGGCTGTGTTGGGCTGCAGGTGTAAGACTGTTAGTTGCAGGCGTTCCATATCTAGCGCCTTTTGGATTAATGTATCTAACGTTTGTTCTTCCAGAGTTAGGAGATATTGACATAGATAGGGGTTATTGACACCGCTTTTCAAAGCGTCCTTGGCGAAGTCATTTAGCTGCGCCTGTACAGTGTGGGCGCTTGCGGCACCGTACTTGGTGGTGGCCGCTTCTTTGCAGGACTGTAACATCTGCTTAATTCGAGCCGTGAAGGCTATCAGGGTCTCTAAAGGGTATTGTCGCAAAGTTATTAGTTTGTTTACCAGTTCCTGGTAGGTTTCTCGGGGCAAATATGTTTGATTAAGAAGCTTTTCAGCCTCTTCAAATGTTGCTGGTTGAGTGGAGGCTATTAATTGGTAGGCTTCGCCTCGTAGCCTCGTGGGGTAGATCTGTAAAAAGGCTGGTTTGTCCGTGTCGCTCAGACACTGCAGCGCTCGATGACAACATCCTAAAAATGTCTGTAATTCTACTACGATATTGGGGGATGGGCCGCCGGGGAAAATGGGAACTAATTCAGAGGTTAAGCGGGCGACTTTTGTATAGTCCGCCATTTTGAAAGGCTTTATATTTTTGGAGTCGGAGTCTTCTAGTATGAACTCCTTTTCGGAGTCTGAAAAGGATACGCTGACCCAATTAAGTAGGAGTTCGCCCTTACTCGAGTCCTTGACGCTACCTGTGGAACTATCTAAGCCCTGCCTTTCTTGTGAATTCTCTACTACCCTATCCTCTAAAGGTGGGAGGCCCGGGAAGTTTTTAAAATCCTGGATCGCCTGTTCGAACTTCCTTGTAGCCTCTTTAAATTGATTTATTTTGGCGAGTCTTTGCCCGCTGCTCTTGGCTACTTCTTTATTGAGGAAGTCGTACTGGGGGATCGAAGATTTTTCGCCTTCCCTGGCCTGCTTTAATAAATCTTCTAAATAGTATTGTAAACTTACTTGACTAATTCCTGGTCTTACTCGCCCGCTTCGGAGCCTACTGGGTGATGGAGACCTTAAAACGGTCGGTGTTGACTGGGTACCTTCGGGTACGTGTTGAGCTGATGATGTTGATTGATGAGCTGGAACTGTTGATTGTAGTGCTGGAGTGGACGTGGCGCTGATTTCGCCTGTGATAAGCGTTGGCGTTTCTGGATCGCTGGTACTGGAGTCGTCTATTGGGTTTTCGGTATCCGACATCAACTAATGGGCAGGGATGAAGCCCGCATAAGTCCCTCGGCGAAAATATATGGGGGTGGACGCGTGCCCGCCTGGAGCAGAGGCGCCGTGGTTGTACACCCCCGAGCGACGATTATTAATGTAAATTCGGTCGATGGCCTTTTTAGTGGCCTAACCTGAATCAATTCGAAACAAACAGTTTTGGATGATGAGGCGCCGGTCGGTTGACAGATTGGACTTGTTGGCCTCGCTTCTGAGACCTAGGGGTGGAATTCCTGGGATTGTTGACTCTATCCTTTAGTCCCACGTCGGGGGAGCGTCTGTGACTAGATCGTCCCCTTGTTGGTCCCTATGGACTTTATCCTGGGCAGGGATGAAGCCCACAAAATTCCACCGGTGGCACCTTTGGGTGCGTTGCAGGGTAGGGCGGATTCTACCACCTATAGATGTGCTACCCTGTTCGTTGTTCGCATAGGATCCGGGGTCACTGCCTCTATCTATCTTGCGCCCTCAGACTCGGCTCAGTCTGAGTTTAAGGACAAGGGTGCCTATGTCCAGCACTCGATCAATAGTTGTAGGCTCGCTCGGATCCTACCGGCTGCGCCATTTGTAATATCTTTTTTTTTCTGCCTTATATCATTTGGTAATTTACTAACCTTACTCGTCCTTCTTCTTTTTTTTGTCGAATTCAAAACAACTGCTGGAGTTTCCTAAGCAAATTTTTATTTTTGGTGTTTAACTACAGCCACAAAATTATGACACAATTATATAAAATCCGGAACTAGAAATCCTTAACTGATAGCTGGCATTTTTTTTACAGCCACAAAATTATGACACAATTATATAAAATCCGGAACTAGAAATCCTTAACTAATAGTTGGCATTTTTTAACTACAGCCACAAAATTATGACACTTATATAAAATCCGGAACTAGAAATCCTTAACTGATAGTTGGCATTTTTTAACTACAGCCACAAAATTATGATACTTATATAAAATCCGGAACTAGAAATCCTTAACTGATAGTTGGCATTTTTTAACTACAGCCACAAAATTATGATACTTATATAAAATCCGGAACTAGAAATCCTTAACTGATAGTTGGCATTTTTTAACTACAGCCACAAAATTATGATACTTATATAAAATCCGGAACTAGAAATCCTTAACTGATAGTTGGCATTTTTTAACTACAGCCACAAAATTATGACACTTATATAAAATCCGGAACTAGAAATCCTTAACTGATAGTTGGCATTTTTTAACTACAGCCACAAAATTATGACACTTATATAAAATCCGGAACTAGAAATCCTTAACTGATAGTTGGCATTTTTTAACTACAGCCACAAAATTATGACACTTATATAAAATCCGGAACTAGAAATCCTTAACCGATTTTTGGCCTTTAACTACAGCCACAATAAAATCAACGGAATTGAATTATTTTGCCGTCGCTCGGGTAAATCGCCCGCCGGTTTTCGCGGTTGAAACAACACTCATCGATTTAAAAATTCACCGCCACCGGCCAGCCGTGGTTCGCAAAAACCAAAAAAAACATCACGCCGCGAAAAGAAAAACAACTCCAAGAAAAGTCACGGCTTCGCCAAAGCTCCCATGCCCGAAAATGCAATTATGCATTTAACATGACCAAAATGCACTTATGCATTTTGTCACCGGAAAGATCCCAGACGAAATTTGACTAATGATAAGTCTTGGACGATTTTTTTTTGCGTTTCTTTGTATTGAATTGGGAGTCGCAATTCGCAAAATGCAATTGTGCATTTTGGCTGGGAAATGTATGTGCAACTTGATACCTGCTGATAAGTTTTTCGAATCTTCGCCCGGAGTTGCTTGTGGCGGTTTTTTTTTTTATATGGTTAACGAGAATTTTTTTTTTTTTTTTTTTTTTAATTTATTTTTAATATTCCAGAAATATTTTGAATTTTGAAAATTTTAGATTTTGAGGGACTTTAGCTTTTGGAAATGAATTAAAATGAAATGGGTTTTTAAAAAGGGGTTATTTACAGGGCATTTTTTTGTTCATAACAAAATGTAAAAGATGAAATTTTTAAATTTTTTCTTGTACATTGAAAAAGATATTTTTTCGTTCTTTTCTGAGGGCTTAGGGGGGGGGAGAGGGAAGCCACGCCTATGGGATTACAGGGTTTTAATAGCTTGGGATTAATATAATCAGTTTTGGAATTTATGTATCGTCATTAGTATCGCTATTGAGAAAAAATGTCAGGAAATTATCTAACAAGTCAGGGATTTTGTCAGGAAATCTCATTTTCATTTCTGGTAACCCTACCCGCGATACCATTTGGGCTGGCCACCCATGCTTTATATTATCTGTTCGGCGATATGATTGTTAATTTTTATTTAAGTGTTAATCTAACTTGTTTAGATACCTTTTAAGATGAAGTTTCAAGCACTGAAAATGTCCGATTGAAGAAGGTAAGTCGAAAGTTCATACCATTAGAATATAAGAGGGTGTGATTTTGCTTCGTGGAAAGTGAAAAATTCTTCACATTTTAACGCGCAACTTTTTTTCCTTAGATGTTATTGACTTCAAATTTTGAGAATTTTTTTATTATGATATAATTAATAACATACTCAAAGGAGGAGGGCCATAATGAACCAGAAATTGAGAAATAACAAAAAATCTCCAATTAAAACTCCAATTTAACGCTTTTGCCTATGATACTGCCAAGCTGTTTGTGGAGCTATAGGACTGTTACAGGTTACTGCCAGCGTACATAAAATCCTTTTACATGCTATCAAACATGCCCTTGTCCCAATATGGCAGCTTTCAGAGGAGGCAAGGAGGCAAGGAATAAATACATGAGGCGATTCAGAGCCCAGCATACTAGAAAGTTACTAGTTACTAGAATTTTATGGAAGAACAATTAAAAGCCTAAGAGAGAGAATGTGTGATTACAGGTAATTTCCCTACTGAAACGGTATTGGTGGTGTAGGTTTCCGGGGGTGTTGGGTTTGTGGTTCCAGTCCAACGCATTTAGCTACTTAGAGTATGAATTAGATTGGAACCCACGAAAACATAGTAACAATTGTGGTGGCGAAACCCGTTCCGTAGTAAAGAGAACATATTATTGTACCGACCATTGTTCCTTGTACAAAAGCGGATTTGGGGAGTGAGGAGAGGTGTATATATATATATGGATACAATACAATTTGGCACAAACGCGTTTAGCTGCTTATGAGGACGCGATTGTGCCGGGCACTGTGGCTGGACGATCGTATTGTTGGTCTATCTAATCAACGATGGCGATGCAAATGTTGGAAGATCAAGGCGAGTACCATTAGTGGTGGTGAACTGTGACCGTGCACCTCCAGCATGTTTTAAAAACCCCATTATTAAAATTGGTTGTTGGTTTTAGGATTATGTAGTTTTGGTGGAGCCATGCTTTATGACTATTTTAAAAATCGCGAGGAAGAAGAGGGCGACATGAATTTAACATTAGTTTCAGAAAGAAGAGATGGTTGCGGTGGATGTACCCGTAGGGCAGCCCTCAGGCCAGGGGTATTTGGAGATCGTGGCTGCCACTAGGGTCATTCCTTCGGGTTACCTCAGCTCAAGTGCTACCGATGCAGAGGGCATCATTAAGTGTGAGTGGGTGAGACTATTGAGTAGTTCGCACTGGGTGCTTTTATGTACTCCATGTATGTTTATGTGTTTTGAGTACTTCACTCCGTTACTATGTATGCCATAATACCGCACATCAATAATGCAGAGGATATAAAGAGAAATGGTCGACCCGACCCGTGAGAGTGCTTGGGGGAAGGGGAAGAGAGAGTGTCGGAAGTTGGTACCTGTGTAACTTAGCAATTATTATTCTACTAGAATATTACTATAGATTAAGGTGTTGGTTACTCGTAGAAGGGTTTTAGGCGATTATTATGAACTACCGTAAGCTTGTTGCCTATTTTGACTTTAGTGTTCACGGGGCTAGCTATCGCGGCCACGGTGTAGGGTCCTCTCCAAATGGGGGATAGTTTTCCTTTTCGATTTTCGCTTTTAATAAGTACTTGGTCGCCGATATGGAAGGTGTGTGATCTGGTGGTCTGGTCGTAGTGGGCTTTAGATTTCTGTTTGCTGGCTAGCAAATTTTGTCGGGCTATTGCGTATGTTTTCTGTAGTTTATATTTTAGAATGTGGTAGTAGCTTTCGTGATTGTATAACGGTTCGGGATCTTTCTTCAGGTTGGATGGAATGTCGGGTGAGAACCCATAAAGACAGTCCATTGGGGTTAGTTTAGTGCTGTCATGGACACTATTATTATAGACGAACGCGGCAGTACGTAAGTATTGATCCCAGGCTTTGGGGTTTTGATCAGTGATACTGCGCAAGTATTCCACTAGGGGCCTGTGGGCCCTTTCCAAAGCGCCGTTTGATTGGGGGTGGTAGGCGGAAGTTTGTAATTTTTTGATTTTCAAGAGTTTGCACAGGCCTTTGAAGAGGCCACTAAGAAAGTTGGTACCTTGGTCAGTCACTATACTTTTGGGTATCCCGTAGCGGGTAATGATTTGGTCAAAGACTATTTGTGCTACTGTTTCGGCTTCGGCATTCGGAATAGCATAGCAATCTAGGAATTTTCTTAGGTTATCTTGAAATGTTAAGATGTATAGGTTCCCGGAGTGGGTAGTTTCTAGAGGTCCCACTATGTCTAGGTAGACCTTGTCGAAAGGTCTTTCGGCCACGTCTGTGATTACCATCGGCATTTTAAGGGCCGGTGTGGACTTATTTGTCTGACATTTCCTGCATCTTCGAATATATTTTCCTATATCCCTAAGCATGTGGCGCCACCAGTACTTCCTACGGATTCGTTTGTACGTTTTGATCACGCCTTGATGACCTCCGAAAGCGGAGTCATGATAGTCTTTCAAGATGGTGGTTATCTCTTCGGGGTCCGTGATTATCGTGATTTTGGGCCTTTGATTGGTTTCAGCCTCTTGAGGCTGCGCGGTTGGGGATTCGGGTGAATTGAGTGGTTGGTTCTCTGACTGTTTTATACCGTCGCCTTCGGGCGCGATGCCTATATCTGTTACCTCCGTTTGGGCCTCTTTTCCGGGCGTAGTAATCGGTCTTTTCACTCGTGCTTGGGCACGGGTGACTGCGTTGCATCTTTGATTGTGGCCTCCGGGGGGAGGTTCCATGGGGGCGTGCACTATTGCCTTGACAGTGAAAGTCTGTTGAGCCTTAGTATCTTGGATTGAGTTGGGGCAGGGAATACGACTGAGGGCGTCGGCATTAGTATTGTACTTGCCGGGTTTGTATTCGATGTGATAGTCGTATTCAGAAAGTTTATGGTGGAAACGCACCAATCGGGTTGTAGGATCTTTAACGTTGAAAACTCCTTTCAACGGCTTGTGATCGGTATACACTGTGAATTTGCGACCTTGTAGGTAGCACCTGAAATTCTTCACGGCCCAGACTATTGCCAAAAGCTCTTTTTCGATGGTGGAATAGTTTCGCTCAGCCTTGTTCAAGGTTCGGCTGGCGTACGCGATGGGTTGGTCCTTTCCCACTTCCCCTTGCGAAAGTACGGCCCCAAGGGCTTCACTACTGGCATCTGTAGTCAGATTGAAGGGTTTAGTGAAGTCGGGGTAGATGAGTAGGGGGGGTTTGACCAGAGCTGCCTTGATTTGGTCGAAGGATTCTTGACATCTGGGAGTCCAGGAGAATTTTACGTCCTTACGGAGAAGATTGGTTAGAGGCCGGACGATTCTTGAGAAGTCGGGAATAAACTTTCTGTAGTAATTCGCGAGTCCGATGAAAGATTGGACCTGGCGTATAGTGCGTGGTTCCGGGAATTCTTGGACGCACGCCGTTTTCCTGGGGTCCGGGAGCGCACCTTTCTCTGAGCAGATGTGCCCTAGGTAGACTACCTCCTTACGTAGGAATTGGCACTTTTCGGACTGCAATTTGAGGTTATGCTCCCTCAGTTTGTTAAAGACTTTTCTGAGCTTTCGGTTGTGGTCTTCTAAGCTCTTACCATAGATGACAATGTCATCTAAGTAGACGAAGCATTCTAGGCCTTGCAGGCCGGTGAGTACGTAGTTCATTAGTCTTTGGAACGTAGCCGGGGCTCCTTTTAGCCCGAACGGCATACGTTTGAACTCGTAGTGCCCATAATTGGTGCTGAAAGCGGTTTTATCTTGATCCCTGGGATCGACCAGAACTTGGTGATAGCCGCTGGCAAGATCAAGAGTGGTAAAATAACGCGAGTGTCCTAGCTGGTCCAGGATCTCTTCTATTCGTGGCAATGGGTAGGCGTCGCCGATTGTTTTTTCGTTAAGTTTACGAAAATCGACGACGACTCGCCACTTTTTTTCACCGTCTGCGCCTGCCTTCTTGGGAACTAATAGGAGAGGGGAGTTCCACGGGCTTTTGCTAGGCTGTACTATATCATTTTCCAGCATTTCTCGTAGCTGGTCATTTATTATTTGCCTCTGACTTTCTGGCAATCGATACATTTTTTGGTTTATGGGTGCCTGGTCCCGTATTAAAGGTATTTCGTGTTGGATGGCGGTTGTATGCGTGAGGAGATCGCCCTTAAGATAGAAAATATCGTGATATTCGTAACAGAGGTCGGTAATCGACTGTCTTTCTTCCGCGCTTAGGTTTTCATCCAGATTCAATTCCTTTTTGATCTGTTCTAAGCGGGCTTCGAGGTCTTGAGGGACCGTGTACTCGGGGTTTGAGGAGTACCGGATATGGTTAATTCTTGCCTCGGTCTTGCTCTTTGGGGTTTGCGTACCTAATCGTTTGTTTTTTTGGAATTTAGTGGCAGGGGTGTATGGTGCCTTTGTTTGGGAAGTTGTTTCCTTCTTCTTGTATGGGGGGATTGGTGATGGAGTTTGGTGGCCAACGTTGGGGCTCTTGTACTCGCACGCACCGTTATTTGGGATTAAGCCTTGGGGGCTAAAAGCTTGGTCGGCGCACTTAAGGTTACATGCGGACCATATTGTTATTAAATAATTGATTAGGAATAGAGCGACTGTGTTTAAGAATGTACGAATGGCATTTTGGCTAGGGATCTCGGAGGCATACAGTTCGGGGGCCTTGGAGGCCGAATATGCGGGCTGACTAGGGGTCTCGCAGGCATAGGTTTCAGGGGCCTTGCGGGCCGCATCTTTGGTTGGTTGTTTCACTACGGTTGGCCGTGGTGTCGCTTGAAGTGGGACTATTACGTAAGTACTGGTTGGGACCAGTGTTAGGTTAAGTGTGGCTATTGGCACTGGGGTGTTGGTACTGTTGAGAATGCTTACCGGAACTGTGTCCTTTCCCTGGGGTAGTAGGCTGTTTGAGAGGAATACACCGGGTTCTATTTCTTGAGACAGACAGACCATTTCTTCCTTTAGGTTTAGCGGCACTGAGATTATCTGTTGGGTACGGCCCGGCACTCGTGTCGGCCGTCCCAGTTCAATCTTAGTCCGTGTAGGTTCCATTTGAGTTTCGATTATGTCAGTCGTCCTCTGGGTTTTGCAGTCAGCCTCCTTGTTAGGGGCCTTAGAGACAGTGTGGGTTGTGCCCATACTGTGCCTCACTTCGACTGCCCGTTCTTTGGGCGAAAGCTCGTCGAATGTCAATGGAACACTAAACTCTTTAGGGTTAGTTGCCGTACGAGGGAACTTCAACTTTCGATTGGGACCTTCTACATTGCAGTTCTCCAAGATGAAGTCGAATCCTAGTAGTCCGTCGTTCAAAAATTCTGGTGTATCCTCTACTACCTGGAAAGAGCCGGGGATTTTAGGGGGGAGGTCGAAATTTCCGTGACAGCTCCCTATGGTTTCGGTGGTTCCGGCTGGGGTTACGAGAGTGCATTTCTCATCGGGGTTTATCTCTACTTCGGGTTTTAATTTGTTTTGCTTAATGACGCTTACCTCAGCGCCAGAATCCACTACTAATTTGACTTTGCCGTTACGGCTGATATCTAAGGGTAAGGTAACTTGTGGGATTCTGAGTCGGGGCGGCTGAGGTGTACCCTTGGGTGTGAATGGACCTATTGTTGTCGGGCCAGGGGATTTTGGCTCGACGGCTCGGCGTTTCCCTGGTGACGTTCTTCCCACATCCTCCTCTGAGCGCATTCGCTCACTACGTGGCTACGGCGGCCACAGAAATCGCACTTTCGGCTTACCTGGTAAACTCGTGGGGTTCTATTAGGTGGACCGGGATTGGCTTGTCCGGAATTAGGTTGGCCTGAATTAGGTTGTCCCGGTCCTGGGCGAGGGTACCTTCTACTGTCATCAGCCCTGCCAGGTGGGTTTCTGTTATTAAAATTCGGCGGGTAATTTGGAGGGTTTCTATTATTAAAATTCGGCGGGTAATTTGGAGGGTAATTTTGAGGTTGCCTATTGTTGTAATTATTGTAAGTGTTCTGTAATGGGGGCCCATTTCTGGCCGTAGTCTGACTACGTTCAAACTTAAATCGGCGGCACTCACTGACGTCATGTCCATAATGTTGGCAATGTGAGCAGAGCGGAGTGTTCTTGCGCTTCATGCACTCACTGTAAGTGTGTCCCCGTCGGCGGCAAAAGGTGCAAGTTACGTTTGCGATGGATTGGGACTGTGGAGGCCTATTGGAATAGCAACTCTGCACGGCTACTCTTTCTTGTGCGAGTGGCAGAGTTTGATTTACGAAGTGTTGTACGGCTGGTGGAGCGGGCGGGGTTGGTTGATAGCTGGAGTGTTGCTGTGTAATGGGCGGCGGTGAGAGGTTATTATTAGGGGTGGCGTGTATGGGGGCTATGTGTTGAGGTGCTTGTATGGTTCCGGGTGTTGGGGCCCAACCTGTGCTACCTTGGGTATTGATGCCTTGTGTGATTTGGAACCCGGGAGGTGAAACGTTGGATCCCGGTTGACTAATAGGGTACGCCGTAGGGGCTGTGTTGGGCTGCAGGTGTAAGACTGTTAGTTGCAGGCGTTCCATATCTAGCGCCTTTTGGATTAATGTATCTAACGTTTGTTCTTCCAGAGTTAGGAGATATTGACATAGATAGGGGTTATTGACACCGCTTTTCAAAGCGTCCTTGGCGAAGTCATTTAGCTGCGCCTGTACAGTGTGGGCGCTTGCGGCACCGTACTTGGTGGTGGCCGCTTCTTTGCAGGACTGTAACATCTGCTTAATTCGAGCCGTGAAGGCTATCAGGGTCTCTAAAGGGTATTGTCGCAAAGTTATTAGTTTGTTTACCAGTTCCTGGTAGGTTTCTCGGGGCAAATATGTTTGATTAAGAAGCTTTTCAGCCTCTTCAAATGTTGCTGGTTGAGTGGAGGCTATTAATTGGTAGGCTTCGCCTCGTAGCCTCGTGGGGTAGATCTGTAAAAAGGCTGGTTTGTCCGTGTCGCTCAGACACTGCAGCGCTCGATGACAACATCCTAAAAATGTCTGTAATTCTACTACGATATTGGGGGATGGGCCGCCGGGGAAAATGGGAACTAATTCAGAGGTTAAGCGGGCGACTTTTGTATAGTCCGCCATTTTGAAAGGCTTTATATTTTTGGAGTCGGAGTCTTCTAGTATGAACTCCTTTTCGGAGTCTGAAAAGGATACGCTGACCCAATTAAGTAGGAGTTCGCCCTTACTCGAGTCCTTGACGCTACCTGTGGAACTATCTAAGCCCTGCCTTTCTTGTGAATTCTCTACTACCCTATCCTCTAAAGGTGGGAGGCCCGGGAAGTTTTTAAAATCCTGGATCGCCTGTTCGAACTTCCTTGTAGCCTCTTTAAATTGATTTATTTTGGCGAGTCTTTGCCCGCTGCTCTTGGCTACTTCTTTATTGAGGAAGTCGTACTGGGGGATCGAAGATTTTTCGCCTTCCCTGGCCTGCTTTAATAAATCTTCTAAATAGTATTGTAAACTTACTTGACTAATTCCTGGTCTTACTCGCCCGCTTCGGAGCCTACTGGGTGATGGAGACCTTAAAACGGTCGGTGTTGACTGGGTACCTTCGGGTACGTGTTGAGCTGATGATGTTGATTGATGAGCTGGAACTGTTGATTGTAGTGCTGGAGTGGACGTGGCGCTGATTTCGCCTGTGATAAGCGTTGGCGTTTCTGGATCGCTGGTACTGGAGTCGTCTATTGGGTTTTCGGTATCCGACATCAACTAATGGGCAGGGATGAAGCCCGCATAAGTCCCTCGGCGAAAATATATGGGGGTGGACGCGTGCCCGCCTGGAGCAGAGGCGCCGTGGTTGTACACCCCCGAGCGACGATTATTAATGTAAATTCGGTCGATGGCCTTTTTAGTGGCCTAACCTGAATCAATTCGAAACAAACAGTTTTGGATGATGAGGCGCCGGTCGGTTGACAGATTGGACTTGTTGGCCTCGCTTCTGAGACCTAGGGGTGGAATTCCTGGGATTGTTGACTCTATCCTTTAGTCCCACGTCGGGGGAGCGTCTGTGACTAGATCGTCCCCTTGTTGGTCCCTATGGACTTTATCCTGGGCAGGGATGAAGCCCACAAAATTCCACCGGTGGCACCTTTGGGTGCGTTGCAGGGTAGGGCGGATTCTACCACCTATAGATGTGCTACCCTGTTCGTTGTTCGCATAGGATCCGGGGTCACTGCCTCTATCTATCTTGCGCCCTCAGACTCGGCTCAGTCTGAGTTTAAGGACAAGGGTGCCTATGTCCAGCACTCGATCAATAGTTGTAGGCTCGCTCGGATCCTACCGGCTGCGCCATTTGTAATATCTTTTTTTTTCTGCCTTATATCATTTGGTAATTTACTAACCTTACTCGTCCTTCTTCTTTTTTTTGTCGAATTCAAAACAACTGCTGGAGTTTCCTAAGCAAATTTTTATTTTTGGTGTTTAACTACAGCCACAAAATTATGACACAATTATATAAAATCCGGAACTAGAAATCCTTAACTGATAGCTGGCATTTTTTTTACAGCCACAAAATTATGACACAATTATATAAAATCCGGAACTAGAAATCCTTAACTAATAGTTGGCATTTTTTAACTACAGCCACAAAATTATGACACTTATATAAAATCCGGAACTAGAAATCCTTAACTGATAGTTGGCATTTTTTAACTACAGCCACAAAATTATGATACTTATATAAAATCCGGAACTAGAAATCCTTAACTGATAGTTGGCATTTTTTAACTACAGCCACAAAATTATGATACTTATATAAAATCCGGAACTAGAAATCCTTAACTGATAGTTGGCATTTTTTAACTACAGCCACAAAATTATGATACTTATATAAAATCCGGAACTAGAAATCCTTAACTGATAGTTGGCATTTTTTAACTACAGCCACAAAATTATGACACTTATATAAAATCCGGAACTAGAAATCCTTAACTGATAGTTGGCATTTTTTAACTACAGCCACAAAATTATGACACTTATATAAAATCCGGAACTAGAAATCCTTAACTGATAGTTGGCATTTTTTAACTACAGCCACAAAATTATGACACTTATATAAAATCCGGAACTAGAAATCCTTAACCGATTTTTGGCCTTTAACTACAGCCACAATAAAATCAACGGAATTGAATTATTTTGCCGTCGCTCGGGTAAATCGCCCGCCGGTTTTCGCGGTTGAAACAACACTCATCGATTTAAAAATTCACCGCCACCGGCCAGCCGTGGTTCGCAAAAACCAAAAAAAACATCACGCCGCGAAAAGAAAAACAACTCCAAGAAAAGTCACGGCTTCGCCAAAGCTCCCATGCCCGAAAATGCAATTATGCATTTAACATGACCAAAATGCACTTATGCATTTTGTCACCGGAAAGATCCCAGACGAAATTTGACTAATGATAAGTCTTGGACGATTTTTTTTTGCGTTTCTTTGTATTGAATTGGGAGTCGCAATTCGCAAAATGCAATTGTGCATTTTGGCTGGGAAATGTATGTGCAACTTGATACCTGCTGATAAGTTTTTCGAATCTTCGCCCGGAGTTGCTTGTGGCGGTTTTTTTTTTTATATGGTTAACGAGATTTTTTTTTTTTTTTTTTTTTAATTTATTTTTAATATTCCAGAAATATTTTGAATTTTGAAAATTTTAGATTTTGAGGGACTTTAGCTTTTGGAAATGAATTAAAATGAAATGGGTTTTTAAAAAGGGGTTATTTACAGGGCATTTTTTTGTTCATAACAAAATGTAAAAGATGAAATTTTTAAATTTTTTCTTGTACATTGAAAAAGATATTTTTTCGTTCTTTTCTGAGGGCTTAGGGGGGGGGAGAGGGAAGCCACGCCTATGGGATTACAGGGTTTTAATAGCTTGGGATTAATATAATCAGTTTTGGAATTTATGTATCGTCATTAGTATCGCTATTGAGAAAAAATGTCAGGAAATTATCTAACAAGTCAGGGATTTTGTCAGGAAATCTCATTTTCATTTCTGGTAACCCTACCCGCGATACCATTTGGGCTGGCCACCCATGCTTTATATTATCTGTTCGGCGATATGATTGTTAATTTTTATTTAAGTGTTAATCTAACTTGTTTAGATACCTTTTAAGATGAAGTTTCAAGCACTGAAAATGTCCGATTGAAGAAGGTAAGTCGAAAGTTCATACCATTAGAATATAAGAGGGTGTGATTTTGCTTCGTGGAAAGTGAAAAATTCTTCACATTTTAACGCGCAACTTTTTTTCCTTAGATGTTATTGACTTCAAATTTTGAGAATTTTTTTATTATGATATAATTAATAACATACTCAAAGGAGGAGGGCCATAATGAACCAGAAATTGAGAAATAACAAAAAATCTCCAATTAAAACTCCAATTTAACGCTTTTGCCTATGATACTGCCAAGCTGTTTGTGGAGCTATAGGACTGTTACAGGTTACTGCCAGCGTACATAAAATCCTTTTACATGCTATCAAACATGCCCTTGTCCCAATATGGCAGCTTTCAGAGGAGGCAAGGAGGCAAGGAATAAATACATGAGGCGATTCAGAGCCCAGCATACTAGAAAGTTACAAAAGGCCGGCTGTGGATAGGTTTGGAATAGATGAACAAAAATCGTATCGGAGGGGGGCGGGGTTAAATCCTAACGTTTTAGCCGCCAGCGCGTTTTGAAGTTTTTGAAGTTATACTTCTTTATAGTGCAGTAAACAAAGCATTTTAATTTGCACAGTCCGGTAACAGCAAGATTACGATTTTTTCCTGTTTGGGGTATCACCAGGAGTATATTCTTAAGTTTTGAACCTCGTGAGCCTTGTGCTACTTTTGTTATAAACAATTAAAGTTTTTTTACCGCGTTTTTCGAGCTTAAAATGTGAATTACTCCGGTTCTATAAGTCGAATCGAAAGTGCCAATAAATTCTGGTTGGTTTCAAGTCTCTGAAGTACGTACATAACCTACAAAATTGAAAAAACGAGAAAAAAACAGTATTTTTTTCATTTTAGTGCCCAAGACCGTCAACTAGACCAATTTGCATCAAACTTTCAGAAAATATACTTTTTGATATTATAAAAAGACTCTGAAAAGTTGGTGTCCAAATATTGAACCCATCCGCCAAAATTGCATTTGTTATCTAAAATTTGAAATGCCCGGCATTTCATGCCATTAAGTCCAAAATGAAAATTTTTGTTTTCAAAATGTAGATATCGACGCCAGCTTTCGAAAGCAATTAAAAAGAAAATTTTTTATTGTAATTTTCGTTACTTTTTTTCATTTGTTTATAACTCAAATAACAACAATTGTATTTTTCCGGCCATTTTGAAAAATAAATTTAAAATGTTTTATCAGATCTGGTAGAGAGTTTTGGGACCTTTAATTTAAAAAAATAAATTGAATATTTGTTAACGTGAACTCGAGATATTTAACTTATTGCTGTTACCAGACTATACCTATCTTTTCATTTTTTTCGCCTTTTTTTACTGCACTATTAGGCGCGTTTTTAAAAATCATGAGAGTGAATTTTTAGGAATATGCGAGACACAACGCGAGACGCAACGATAGGCGAAGGGGTATGGAGCAGTGGCGTGGCGTGCTTGGAATTGTAGGGGATGCAATCTGGCAAAATTTATGTGGAAAAACTCCGTTCCGCGGATGCACGTTATGTATTCAAAAAGAGTGTTAAGATTATCTATATTATCATGAATAGATAAAATAAGTCTTCCATTGAAATTGCAGCGAGTGTGAGCTACTCGAGAATAGCGATTTGTTTAGTTGAGTGACTAAAGAAATTTGAAAAACCTGTGAAATCTTGTCACATGATTTCGATAAAACAATATTTAAGCGATGGGCAAAGCAGTGTACAAAAAGAGCATATGGAAGTTTCTTTAACTCCAACTTCACCCGCCTTAATTGAACCTCCGTCATAGCAATTGTAACTTGGAACCACATGCGAAATTCTGCATAATATGAGCTACTTGTTCATGCAAACGAGCTGCTCTTCTATCATCGGAAATATTTTTAAAACTGATGAATGTTTTTTTCGTGTCACCAGAGGAAGAAATGTATCTCAGAGTGGTTGACAACGTAGATCGACAGGAAATATCCGTAGTTTCATCACAAATAATTGCAACAAACTCAAAATTTTGGATTTCAGAAGTAATTTTAATTTTTAGTAAAGCCCCTTTTTCCTAGGACAATTCTCGTTGCGAAAAAAAATCGTTGCGAAAAAAATCAAAAATTTCGCACCTTTAGTGCGAGAAACCATTCTTTCTCGTTGCGAAAAAAAGAATGAATTCAACCATTCTTTTTCGCATCGAGATATTTTTCGTTGCGAAATATTGTAAATTTGGCTGTAAAATTTGTATATATGTATGTATTTTACTTTTTATTGTTTGAGTTTTCGTCATGGTTACGTTTCGTTTACTTGACTAAATCTCGTTGCGAGAATTGAATTCGTAGGAACATAACTCCAAAAAATCGCACAACAGACTGCGAAATTATTCTCGCAACGATTTTTTTCGCAACGAGTATTGTCCTAGGAAAAAGGGGCTTTATAGTCAAGTAAACAAAACGTAACCCTGACGAAAACTCAAACAATAAAAAGTAAAACACATATATACAAATTTTACAGCCAACTTTACGCAACGAAAAATAGAAAAATATCTCGTTGCGAAAAATAATGGTTGAATCCATTTTTTTTTCGCAACGAAAAAGAATGATTTCTCGCACTGAAGGTGCGAAATTTTCGATTTTTTTCGCAACGAAAATTGTCCTTAAGAGTGCAGGAAATAGCCATTATTAAATCATTTTGAATATTGTTTGATAATCCAGAAAATACTGAAGCGGAATTTTAAGTTCTGGATTATGTTTGGCACAAAAATGAAATTAATCCAACATAATTTTGCCGATTAATAGAATCTTGACCTTCGCGGTGTCTGCGAAAGGCTTGCTCCTGACATGCCATGTGGCAAACAACATCTATACAAATTTTAATAATTTTCCGGATCTTTTTAACTAACTCATTGTTCTCATAATTGAGGATTTATAATGAGGGTCTACTAGATTTTCAATCCTTTGGCCTGTACCAAATTTAGAAAGAGCTAAACCGATTTTAAATGCTCGAACGGCTTTATGAAAATTACTTAAAACATTAAATCCCGAAGACCGCCAAACGTTCTTTTCATTTGAAAATAAAATGCAAGGCCAACGAAAAATTCGTCGCTTATTTTGACAACAGGTAAGCCAATTCGCGCTATTGTATAATTTAATAGAAAAATTCCTAGAGCATGTTTTATTCTCACTTACTTCAAAAATAGTCCAATATGCAAAAATGCTAACCATAAACCTAAACATCACCCATGATATTTAATAAAGTAAAAACAAACTAAAAAAAACTAACATAAGTAATATATAAATATTTTTCAATTTATCCAATTTTATTTTAAACTTACTTTTTAAAACTACTTGCACTATTTTTAACTCACAAAACAAATCGCACCAACTAAATTGCAACCAAAACAATTTTTTATTTATGTTAATTAATTAATTAATTACTCCAAAAATACTGCTTTTACTATTTTCTACAATAATTAAGTCATTTATTTTAAACCAGATTGTACAAAATCTCCTCCAATTAGATTGCTCATAGAAATGAATTCCCTCCAATCTTATCAGAAAACTTCTCTCCGCGTTCACCCAACAAAAAATATATGTACTCAAAACTTCGTATGGAAGCAAAATCTGAATTGCTTCCCTTGGCTCTGGTCACAGGAACAAACATTCTTTGTGTCTTCCCATCTCCACTTCCCTCTTCATCCACAAGCTCCCACGGAAGTGCGTTCCAACAGACAGTCAAGGGAAGCAATTCAAATTCTGCTTCTCGAAGTCCGCTGGCATGTTTCTTTGCGTTTTCGTATACGAATTCAGAGCGAAGGAGGAGAAAACTTTCGCTCATGGACATATTTTATGCTTCCATTTAATTGGTCATTTGGAGGCAATGAATTTATATTTAACAGTGGAGGCTAGAAAAAGCTGCAATAATACAAAGTTAATCTCAGAATGATAAAATAAAAAACGAAAGTTTTGTAAAAGAAAAGAATAATTTATTGATAAAATTTGAATTTTTATTTTTATTTCCTAAGAAATTGTAAGGGATGCAATGCATCCCTTGCTTCCAAAGACGCCACGCCACTGGTATGGAGGGCAAGCATTTCAACTCCCATTCTTTAGCTGATGTCTGTTCACGCTGTCGATGGTGAGGGGGTTTTTATCCTGAGGCTATGGAGGGAAATAAATTTCTTGTACGATTCATCAGCTAAGCGAAGGTTTGGATTTTTGTAGGCATGAAGATTCGTAGACGATTTTACTGTGCCACGACGTTGCTGGGTGAGGGGTTCTGTCGCGAGGCTATGGAGGGAAATCCGATCCGTGTTCTATTCTTCACCTAAGCGAGAGTTTCTAATGGCTAGTTTTACACCAGCCGACTTTTTTAGAAGATTTTTCTTGGTTGTTTGTCGGCTGGCCAAGATAATAATAAAGCTATATGGCAACTGTACAATAACAACCGATAATTATTTACTGTTTTACTAATGATTTTGAATGGTTAAAACTTAATATAATTACTCAATCAGAAATTAGTTTGAATATATAATACAAAATATTTACGGTTTTATTTGGGAAAATAAAACAATGAACAAGATATCAATGCTTTTATTTAGCTTGACCCCGTATATTTGTTTGGGTCAAATCTTGCGACAGCTTTTTCAACTACTTCTACTAAACCGATTCTTATGAAACTTTGCACACACATTGAGCTAACGTGTCAGTGCAATCTGACAATTTTGTAAAAAAATCAAGATGGCGGTTCCAAGATGGCGGACGAATTTTTCAATTGTGTTCCGATTCCATTGAAAATCGGTATCGGGGGTTTTAGGGCCACAAATGACGATTCTGTGGTCAAAATTAGAAAATTAAAAATGGCGGCGCCAATATGGCGGATGAATTTTGGAAATGTGTTCTGAATCCATTAAAAATCGGTATCGGGGGTTTTTGGGGCCACAAATGACGATTCTGTGGTCAAATTTTAAAAATTCAAAATGGCGGCGCCAATATGGCGGATGAATTTTGGAAATGTGTTCTGAATGCATTAAAAATCGGAATGGGGGGGTTTTTAGGGCCACAAATGACGATTCTATGGTCAAATTTTGAAAATTCAAAATGGCGGCACCAATATGGTGGATGAATTTTGCAAATGTGTTCTGAATCCATTGTAAATCGGTATCGGGAGGTTTTTAGGGCTACAAATGACGATTCTGTGGTCAAAATTTGAAAATTCAAAATGGCGGATGAATTTTGGAAACGTTTTCTGAATCCATGAAAATCGGTATCGGGAGGATTTTAGGGCCACAAATGACGATTCTGTGGTCAAAATTTGAAAATTAAAAATGGCGGATGAATTCTGCAAATGTCTTCTGAATCCATTGAAAATAGGTATCGGGAGATTTTTAGGGCCACAAATGACGATTCTGTAGTCAAATTTGAAAATTCAAAATGGCGGATGAATTTTGTGTTCCGAATCCATTGAAAATCGGTATCGGGGAGTTTTTAAGGTCACAAATGACGAATCTGTGGGCAAAATTTTAAAAAAATCAAAATGGCGGCGCCAATATGGCGGTACGATTTTGGCAATTACGATTCGATTTCACTGAAAATTGCTATTTGGGGGTGTTTTAACGTCGGAAATAATAAATTTGTTGTCAAAATTAGAAAATTCAAAATGGCGCTGGAATTTTGTAAAAAGTATAATCCAAAAATGACAGAATTAAGACTAAAAAGAATATAATAAAAATGGGTAAAAAAACTTTTAAGTTAAATGGTTTTATTTTAAATCTGCTGTACCAAAAACTAGAAAATAATTAGAACACGATCATGGACCTTCTGGAATAGTAGCAGTGCTGTCTTCTCATGTCGTTTGCCAAGGGGCATTTTGTGTCGCTGCCTCAGCGAATTAAGTAATATTCTGGGACTTTTAACAGACTAAAATAAAAACATGGAGGGCATAAAAACCTGTATAACCTCTGTAAATAAGAACAACTTGTCTAGAAAAATGTGTTTCCAAGCCCACCAAAACAAAATAGTTCAAAGGCACTTCGTATCATATTTCAGTTACCTAAAGCTGCTCAATTGAATTGAGTAACTATTAGAAGAAGAATCTAGGAAATTGAACATAATTTAGAAGTGACGTTTATTTCAGTAGTGGAAAGGAGGTGGAGTAAATCTACCCAAGGTCGATGGACCCACAGGCTCATAACAAATGTGGAGGGAAGGGTCACGGGAGAGCATGGAGAGATGAGTTACGACCTCGCACAGTTCTTGAGTGGACATGTGTGTTCCAGAGCATACCTCCATCGGTTCGGACAAGATGTCTTCGCTGTCCCCGGCATTCCTAAATGTGATAGAAGACACAGAGCATGTCCTATTGGAATGCCCGATATTAGCCGAGCAAACTGCTGCTCTGCAAGCGACAGCTCAGGCACGACTCAGAGTAGAAAACATCATAGACTACATGGTGACATCGGGTGTTGTAAAGAATAAAGTGGAGGAGACGCTAAATATGCTCCATCACAAGGTTAAGGCGCAAAGAAACCAAAAGGAAGATAGTAAGGCTTAGAAATATCGGTAGTATTAGCAGCGAGCAATAATAACAAGAGTGATGAGGTGGCCTTCAAGGACAAGTAAAAGAGTTAAAGATATGGAAGAACAGATTAGCAATAACATTAAGCAAAAAGTCCAAAAAAATATAAACAAACGCGAAATGGATATATATTTTATGCAAAAAACACAAGAGTATGAAAGAAACAGAAGATGTTGCTTGATTTCTCGATTGGAATGTTTACATTCAAATGGAAGAAACACTGGAACAGAGCACGTGTAAATTGAG
This sequence comes from Thereva nobilitata, assembly GCA_963855945.1. NCBI lineage: Eukaryota > Metazoa > Arthropoda > Insecta > Diptera > Therevidae > Thereva > Thereva nobilitata. Next base: position 100,536,976 of record OY979695.1, read on the forward strand.
TTTGCTTTTTCTGTATGTATGCGTAAAATTTCATGTTGGTACACAATATTAGAAATGGATTTTCACTATGTATTGTTCGTTAAAAAAGGCGGGAATCTTGCAATTTTTTCCCTTAATGTAGAATCAAATTTTACGTACAATGATGTAATAACCTGAAAATCTGAAAATTATAATATTTGGACTTACGTTCGTCTGGTTCTGAGGTACAGAAATGACAGTCAATTTTACTAAATTGGAATTTTAAAACATTTGACAATTGCAGCTCTTTTGTATCTATCTCAGGAGCCAAATTTTTATAATCCCGCATTCGTTTTGTGTGAATATTTAAAATTTGATGACGACGACGAAATCACGATAATCCTTGTAGATAGAGTTAGGCTAGCGACATACGATTAGGTTTCCCCCGGTACGGCTAACCGTCTCCGGCTTTGTTTGACTCCGGTTTGAACCTAATTGCTTAAGTTCCATTTTGGCACGAAAAAACCGTCCGGGAAAAACCTAATCGTATGTCGCAAGCCTTAAACCAACTAAAACACTATTTGCTACGGTTGAATTAATTAACACATAAAATACACGGTTCGCATCTCTGCCGTGCAAAGGCGAAAAGACCTATCTGCAAAAAGCTCGTTTCGAGAAAAACGCATTCAAAGTTTTCAAAATACATGAAACTGAAGCAAATAAAGTGACTGTTCAAAGTGATAACTTTTAATTAAAAAGTACGATCAGTCTGAAATTTTTTTTAAGGATAAATATGAATATTTTATATCAAAAAATTCATACAAAGCCATTTTGACCTATAATGCATATAGGTCATTTGTCCTTTGCACGGCAGATCTCCTCTATGAGAAGTTTAGACAGAAAAAAAATGTATTAATTAAATTCTTTCGCCATGGTCACTTTTCACTGTACGAATTCAGATTTGATAACCGAACTGCAACACTATTTGCAAATAAAAACGTAAATATTCGATTTCCGAATTAAAAACGCGACTTTAATGCAAATAAAAACGTAAATATTCAACCGAGAACTGTCAAAATATTTCCATTACACATTCCAGTCACTTCCCGCACATTTTTTATCTTTCTTTCACACACATTGCGTGTAGTGTGAAAGTAATTCTGCCTCTGTTTATCATAGATATTACTTCTTTGATATTTTGACTTTTTCGCTCCCATTGAATTTTTATCAGCTGATCTCAAGGTCCCTGAAACATTTTTAAAAATTTGTTCTAGCTCATCACTCTTATTATTATTGCTCGCTGGTATTAGCACGTAGATAAAAGCTGATCCAGCTGGCGAAGCATTGTTGAAAAGAACCGACAGGCTGGAGCGTGTCGGCATCATGATGCTTCCACCTGCCAACGCACGCAAATAATAAAAAAATCCAATAAATTATTTGCATGCAAATTAAACATTAGTCTTAAATCACGCCAAAGAAGTATACTTCTAATGCGCGTACATAGGTACACACACCCACTGTTTTTGTTTAGAGTTTTACATATCACCCTGTATTTTTGTAACCTTATGACCTATTTTCATGAATAAGGTATCAGTGTACGCAGAATACTCCCACCTATCTAAAACTGTAAAACTCAAAGTTCTACTCTATCAACTTCCAGAGCATTGAGTCATCAAAGTCAAAATTCCGATTTTTTTTAACTAAAATTTCAACTAAAACCACCTTTTTCTCCATAAAATACCTAGTTAACTAATTTTTTTTTTGCAAAATTGGAAAGCTTAAATAATTTCCTATGAATAATGTCTGGACAATTTTTATCCTAGGGCTTTTATTTTTGGAGTTACAAGCAATTTCAATGTTAAAATTGGCTCTATTTCGTACTTTTTCACTGAAGTTATAAGCAATTTTGATGTTAAAATTTGTTCTATTTCGTACCTTTTTAGTACTTTTTCACCTAAGCTTTGACGAAAAGTACCAAATAAGCACCAAATAAGGCCAATTTTAACATAACTTTAACTTTAAAAGTAAAGGCCGTAACATAAAGTTTGTTCAGACAGCGAAAGTATACGACCTAGACCATTCTTATGTGTGGGACTATTTTAGAGAATGGTTTGGTGCATCAGAAACTTAAGAAAAAAAGTAGTGTTAATAATGTATTTTTCTGAGAAAAAGTCAAAAAAACGAAAATCTTTTAGAGGCTCAGATGGAAAATATCGAAAAACTCCTAAATGAAGTCACTCAAGTTTCTGTTCTTTAATAGCAAATAAAAGAATACACAATTACCTAAAAAACAAGCCTAATTATGTTGCTCTACGATAATCAGTATAGGAGTAATTAAGGTTTAAGTATCTAGTAATTAAACACTGAAATAAAAGGTGGTCTGCCAGGCACTTGGCACTGGCACAGACCCGGCAGACTATTGTTTTCTAGTATAAAAATGTTCCAACTTTAATGGTGCTGTTACACGAATGACACACTTGCCATTTTTTCTGTCATAATTTGTCATTATCGTCATACACGGTCATAATTTGTGTCATTATTTCTGTCATAAAAAATAAACAACAACAATGCCATTAATTATGACCAGAGATTATGACAATTGTCATTTTTTGTCATTCGTGTAACTGGGGCATAATGCGCCGGTTTCACGAATGACAAAAAATGGCAATTGTCATAATCTCTGGTCATAACTAATGACATTGCTGTTTACACGACGACGTAAATAATGACAAATAATGACATGTATGGAGCTTTGTCATAAAATGTCATTAATTTATGGCAAGTGGTCATAAATAATGACAACAGTTGAAGTTATGACAGAGCTGCTTTTTTTGTTGTAGGTCCTGTTAAAGAAGGTCTGAAATTTGAATTGTTAGGTCTCGCGGATTTGGCGGTTTAATTCGAGCCAAGGACTGGGATTTACATAAGAATATGTTCTCTTTGTTTTTGACTGCCGAGCCTATAGTTTTCGTTATACAATTTCTTATATGTACATTGTGCATATAAATGCCGACTGTGTTTTGTATTGAATTTGAATCCCTTTTAAGGCGGCTTCTTTTGTCTCCAGCATTCCCAATTGTTTTATTGTTTTAATTGGTGCCTGGTGGTGGTGGTGGTGTTTTAATTGGTGCCTAGTGTCTTGAGCATTTTCAGATGCTTGATTACTTTATGTAGTCCATTCAAAACACTGTTAAGAAAATCGTTCCCTATGTGCTTTTTGGGTCGGTGGTCACGAAAATCGGGGCCCTACCGTCCTAAAATATGGGCGTCACCCTTAAAATGCAAAAAACACCCCTTTTTTAGGTTTTTTTCGCGATAATTTCAATAATAATCAAAAATATTCCAACGAAATACACTACTTTCAATATTTATTTGCGAAGGTGGTTGATTTATATGTATAATCAAGCCAAATTTTATGATAGGGGATAATCTTAAAGGGTTAAAACCACCCTTTCAAATTCGATTAAATGCGTGTTGTCAGGTACCTACAAATAAATTGTTTTCAACCTTTAATTTGTAAATTTTTTTTGCATTTTGCGGTTTAATAGGTACCTATTATCAGCCAAAAATAAATTATTTTCAACCCTTAAGGAGGTGAAACTACCCCTAGATTAAAGTTGAATTTGAAAAAAGGTTGAATTTTTTTTGCAAATTTATTTTGTCTAAAGTTGATTTTTAAAATTGAAGGCGTAGTTTTAACTCCTTAACGGTTGAAAACAATTTATTTGTACCTGGTACTCTTTAGCAAAGCTTAGGTGAAAAAGTACTAAGAAAGTACGAAATAGAGCCAATTTTAGCATTAAAATTGCTTATAACTCCAAAAGTAAAGGCCGTAGCATAAAAATTGTTCAGACGTTATTGATAGGAAATTGTCCAAGCTTATCAATTTTGCAAAAAAAAATTAGTTAACTAGGTAAGAGAAAAAGGTGGTTTTAGTTGAAATTTTAGTTAAAAAAACGGAACCTTGATTTTTACAGGTTTAGATAGGTGGGAGTAATCGCGTACACTGGAACTATCAACCTGGAAAATTTCAAGAAAATTCACCGAAAGACATTTTCCCATACAAATAGTGGGGAAGGGAAATAATTTACAAATAGATTAATAGTCCGGGGAAATTAGCATTTTAACCCTTTGAGTACCGGAGATTTTTTCCATGCATATGCGAAAAATACCGGGGTTTTTTTTAATACCGGGGGTTTTTTTAATGTGAAAGTGGACGGCTGCTGATAGGCTTTGATTAGACGAACAAAAAATCGCATGGGTGGGTGGGCGGAGTCGCAACTATTTAGCCGCTAGGTGCTTTCAATTTTTTTTTGTTCGAGTTTTACATATCATATCGCAGTTTTGAAACCGTATAACTTATTTACATGAATAAGGTAGCAGTGTACGCAGAATACTCCCACCTACTTACAATTGTAAAATGGACGGTTCCACCCTACCAATTTACAAAATTTTGTTTTTTTAAGCTAAAATTTCACCTTCAACAATCTTTTCACCATACGTAGTTAACTTATAATTTCTTTTCCAAAATTAGATGGCTTCGAAAATTTGCTATGAATAATATCCCTATAATTTTTATGCTACGGCCTTTACTGTTGAGGTTATGAGCAATTTTGAGGGTAAAATTGGCTTTATTTGCTACTTTTCGACATAAGCTTTGGTGAAAAATACTAAAAGTTGACAACTCATAATTCTGCGAATAAGTAGGGTGGAAATGTCTCTTTTACAATTTTGGATAGGTAGGAGTATTCTGTACACTGCTACTTCATTCATGGATATAGGTTATAGGGTTACAATAATACAGAGTGCTATGTAAAACTCTACCAAAAAAATTTAAAATTGTCCTAGCGGCTAAACCTTTACGTCCCCCCACTTACGATTTGTTGTTCGTCTAACCAAAACCTATAAACAGCCGGCCGCTTTGTAAACTTAGTGTATACACCCTTTATATAAAAGGATACTTTTTTGGCTTGAATTTTTTTTAACCCATATTTTTTAAACACGTTCTAGGGAGCGGGTATGCACGCTCCCGCTACAGGCATGATAATCTAAAAATATGCACGGCGCTAAAGGTATGAATGCTCCCGCTACAGGCATGAACATCTATAAATGCAACCGCATCGGCATAGACCATTCCAAACGCGAATGTCTTTTTACCAAGCAGTCCCCAACTAAGTACTACCACGTCCAATGCCGCTTGACCTTCGCAATCGAACGAGAATCGATGTACTGAGAATGCTCATGGCAGCCTTTATGGTAACCAAGTAACCCGTTTTCTTTGTTCTTTCGTTGGTCTAGAATAAGTGTGACCGTTTGGGTGCCACACAGGCGATCTGAAGCTTTGCGGGTGTTCTTGTTGCGGATATGAGTTCGTGTAAGATTCTTAAGAGTTGTGGTTCTTCATCGTTTATCAACTCAGCTGCCACTCCATCGACGCCTGGTGTTTTGTTGCATTTTTGCCTTTTTACAATTTCACGAAATCAGTGTCGGTGGCTCTATTGAAATATTATCTTGAGGTACAAACACGGTAGCGCTGTGTGACTCGTAGGAACTCCTCTTATTTTCTTATTTTGGCGTTCACATCCCCAAGCACTATTTTAATATCGTTTTCTAGTATTTCCGGAAATAGTGATGATTTTAGGGCCCTCTTCCGGGGAAATCACAAAAGGATCTGGTTAGCGAGATTCACGTGGCATAACGAGTGTGTCTCCTGCTAACCCCGATGGTTGCTTCTCTGGTTCAGCCTGTTGATATTGAGGATATCAACTTTGCGTAATCGGATCCCCGTTGCAAATTTTTTTTGTTTTGATATTTTTTACATCCGTGTAAACTTCTATAAACATCCTCGAGTTCAAACGCTAGGCCCATCGCATCCTCCTTCAGTACCCTCCAGACTCTTATCAATATATCCTCTTATGTATTGCTTCCTTCTAACCAAGCTTTTTACTAGACATTGCATAATGACGTGTAGAACATGATAGACTGGTAGTCCTAAGCTTGGAATTTCGCATAACAAAAAAGAAAAATGGACAAATCTGTAAATTTACAATTATCTGCATATGCAAATAGGTTATAGGGCTACAAAAATGCAGGGTGATATGTAAAACTCTACCAAAAAAATTTAAAAAGCTCTAGCGGCTAAATCATTACTACGCCCCCCCCCCCATAAGATTTTTTGGTCGCATATCCATAACCTATCCACAACCGTGGACTTGTAACTTTAGTAAATACACCTCTGTATAACACTTAATTCTTCATAAGCAAAAATCAAAAATTGAAATCATTTTCAAGTACATTAATACAGTATTGAAAAAATACAGAATCTCGTGTGATTTAATACGTCATTAACATTAGCCAGTATGTAAACTGGGTTCTATTTAATTTAGGAACACAGCCCGAATTATTCTTACTGCGCAAAAATGTTTATTTTCGCAGTTTATTGAAAAAAATTTAAGAGGAGCGCGATAGCGCTTCCGGGTTTTTTCGCATATGCATGAAGGAGCGCGATTGCGCTCCCCGGTATTCAAAGGGGGAGACAAAATTCTAAAATGGCTGAAAATTGGACCACAGCTTCCTTGGGACTTTTTAAGAAAACAATTTCGGAATCACAAAAAAAACATGGCCGCCGGAGATTACAGTTTTTGGCAAAAAACCACTCAAACACTGTTTTTTTTCGAAAATTTTGTTTGATCTGCCAATACGTTATTGCCTACAAAAAGCTCTCTTGTCATTTTTTCGAAAACCTAACCCTTTCGAAGTTATTCAAGGTCAAAGTTTCCAAAAATCACTTTTGAGCCAAAAAATACTTTAAATAATTCGGAAAGGTCAAGGTTTTCGAAAAAATTTCAAGAGGGGTATTTTCTAGGCAATAATGTTTTGAATTGACTGATTAAAAAAAAATTCGAAAAAAACAAGTTTTTGAGTGATTTTTTTACCAAAAAGTGATATCTCCGGCGGCCATGTTTTTTTGTGATTCCGAAATTGTTTTCTTAAAAAGTCCAAAGGAAGCTGTGGTCCAATTTTCAGCCATTTTGGAATTTTGTCTCCTTTCGTGCCTTTTTTTTGCTAATTTCCCCGGACTATAAGTATAAATACACCGACCGAAAACAAGCGACGGGGAATTCCCCGTTCCGTTTGATAGACGCGCACACGGGTTGATTGATTGCGGTGTTGCCAACATGATCGGATTTTTTTAATTTTAGATATTTTTTTCACAATATCGTCTATTGTTTTCAATGGAGGCTGGGGCCTTTTGTATGCTCGGGGCTCTGGGCTGCAGCCAGGGCTGGACTGGGAATGAATTTAGGACCGGGAAATTCAAAAATTTCGGCCCATTTCAATACATTTTGTTTTAACAATCAAGTAAAGTTCTTCTTTGCTTTGAAAAGTTTTTCTTTAAGCATAATTGACGCGCTCAGCGCTAGATCGGCCTAAGCCACAAATTTATTCAAACTTACCTGAATACGTAATAATAATCGCAATTTTTAAACCCTACAAATGTCAAAATAGCCTAAGCTGTATCTGGTATTGTTTTGATAGTAATGATAAAGAAACTTTTTTTGCACCGATATGTTTACAAAAAAACTAAACGCTACATTAATCTAAGCGGCTTAGGCCATAATGCATTTTGTAACTTACTTAAATCTAATTGGATAGGTCACAATTGCAATTTAACTGAATTAAATATATCATTGTTATACAATTAGTCCGGGGAAATTAGCATTTAAAGGAGACACAATTCGGAAATGGCTGAAAATTGGTCCACAGCTTCCTTGGGACTTTTTAAGAAAACAATTTCGGAATCACAAAAAAAACAAAATGGCCGCCGGAAATATAGCGGTTTTCCGGTGTTTTCCTTGTATCTCGGTTTCTATATGTCGTACAAAGGCCCTAAATGTTGACAATGAAATTCTATACAACTTTAGTTTTACGAAGATATTGACCCGATTAACCCTTTCAAAGTTATTCAAATCACTTTTTGGCGAAAACATCACTCAAAAACTGGTTTGTTCGAAATTTTTTTTTGATCTGTCAATACGAAACATTATTGCCTACAAAAAAGCCACTTGTCATTTTTTCGTAAACATAACCCCTTCGAAGTTATTCAAGGTCAAATCACTATTGAATTTTGCAAAAAATTTCGAAAAGTTTTCGAAAAAATGGCAAGGGTGTCATTAGGGTAAGCAATTATCTTTTGTATAAATAGAACAAAAAAAATTTCTCAATAATCAGTTTCGGAGTCATTTTTTGACCAAAAACTGATTATTTGAAACTTTGACCTTGAATAACTTCGAAAGGGTTAAGTTTTCGAAAAAATGACAAGAGGCTTTTTTGTAGGCAATAACGTTTCGTATTGACTGTTAAAAATTTTTTTTCTAAAAAACCAGTTTTTAAGTGATGTTTTTGCCAAAAAGTGATTTTTGGAAACTTTGACCTTGAATAACTTTGAAAGGGTTAATCGGGTCAATATCTTTGTGAGAACTAAAGTTCTAGAGAATTTCATTGTCAACATTTAGGGCCTTTGTACGGGGTTGTACGACCTATAGAAACCGAGATACAAGGAAAACACTGGAAAACCGCTATACTTCCGGCGGCCATTTTGTTTTTTTTGTGATTCCGAAATTGTTTTCTTAAAAAGTCCCAAGGAAGTTGTGGACCAATTTTCAACCATTTCCGAATTTTGTCTCCTTTCGTGCGTTTTTTTGCTAATTTCCCCGGACTAAATTTACACGTTAAATCTTCTTCAAATCACGTATCAAAATACGTTTTCACCAAGATATTTTCAGAAAACTTTAACTTACATTTTCGAGCACCAATTTCTGATAGCTGCAGAAAGTGTGATGCATTAAAAGTAAAAGTGAAGCTGCGGAAAACTCTGTTCAAAGACGAACATTTGAAATTGAAAGGGAATTACATCTCCGTAAGGCCGAATCTGCTAGAAAATGATATGCGCTCGATTCTAAAGGTAATAAGGATGAAGTTGCTGCAATATCTTTCGATCTTAGGCCTACTGTCCACGTAAACCGCACGTTATACGCACGCTATCGTCATTTGACGCCTGCTTGCATCTTGGGTAGAAACAAACGAGACTGTGTCCACAGAGCCGCAACGTCGCGTTTGCCTATCGTCATGCGTTCGTCATGAAGCTCGTGCGGCAGCATGTCACTACTCAAGCGGATTGCGAGACGCAAACTTGTAATCTGTACTTTAAAATACATGTCTTTTGTATGTAATATTTTTTGCTAATATTAAATAATACATTTTCTACTATAATAATTTCTTTTTATTTTATATTAGAGGATGTCCTGGTTTTAGTAAGTAGGTACGATTATGTATTTAAATAATAACTTATACTTCAAAGTTATAAGTATCCTTTCTTCTGGACTGAACCATTCTCGTACTGCAGTATTTCGTTTTTGTATTAATGGTCCAACAATAGAGATTAAATTTGATAAGTATTTTTAGTCATTGAAATATAGAATCATCTTCTGACAACTCTCTGGGAGCAACAACCACTCTACAATTCATATTTCTTTCGGTGTATCATATATGGATAAACCCAATACAATCTACTTCTAATAAAGTTGTATGCTATAATCACATCTTCATCATCACTTGACAGTTTCCCAACCCAAGACGTGCTTTCGCGATGCTACTTGAAAGAGAACTTAAACGTTTTGTAGCTTGAATGTGGACATAACTAAAGGCCCGTCCTCACTACGCGGACTTAGAATCCACGCGCTTTTGGTCGTACGGCCAGCCAAAAGCGCGCGTGATCTTTTAATTTTCTGAGTCATGAGTGAGAAAAAATCAATTCTCATTTGAAACGGCGTACGCGCTTTTGAAAAGCTCATAGTGTGTGGACGCACAATGTACCTTTTTAACCACAGCCTTTTGTCCGCGTTGTTTGGCCGCACGGCCTTTACCATGGACAAAGTCGTAAAAAAGTCGTAAAAAAGTCATAAAACTCTATATGAAAAAAAAAGGCAAAAGCGCGTACGACCCAAGACCGCGTAGTGTGGCCACACCATTACGTGCAAAAAATGCCTTACGTCATTTGTAGCTTACATGCATTCGTCAAATGACGCCGCCGTGGACAGGGTGCCTTATGAAAACTCTACCGCCACCAGTCATTTCTACTGGAATTGTATATGACAGGCAGTTATGGACATATGGTTTGGGTATTCGTGACCTAATTACCGGAGATTCCATTATGTATGTATGGTACGAAGGCATGCCTTCGCGTGGTTCTCAAGAAATGGGATCTTGCATTATATATTACATAAACAATAACGTTAAATGCGAAAAACTTATTATGTATAGTGATCTATATGGTGGTCAAAATAGAAATATTCGAATGAGACAATATACAATTACATTGTTAATAGTCCAATATTTCCTGTTACTCTCATAGATCACAAATTTCTGGGGTCTGGCCACTGGTATTTACCTTGCGATCAAGATTTTGGAAATATTGAAAAAGAAAAGCGTTTTTGTAAAGATATTTTTACTCCTACTGATTGGGAACAAGTAATTTTAACAGCAAAGAAGAAAAATCCATTTCATTTAGTAAAAATAGCTGAAGAGGATATGAAAGACATTTCGCCTTTAGAAAAATTAGTTACTAACAGAAAAATTTCGGCGAATAAATTAAAAGTACATACAATGGTTGAATATCCAATAGCTCCATTACGACAATAAAAAACCATATAAAATAAAATATAAATTTTGCAATAGTGGAGAAACCGATTTTCAAGAATCTGATGTTGCAGAAAGGAATGTACATAAAATAATAACAATGAAACTTAAACCACTTCATCCACGTGGAAGGGAAATTCAAAATAAAAAGACTTACAAGAAATTAAGCAGTTTATCCCGCCGCTTTATCACAACTTTTATGATGATCTCAAACATAATGTAAAAGTTGTCGACGATGACATTGTAGAGAAAGAAGAAGCTGAATGAATCGAAAAAATGACAAGGGGCTTTGAAAAAAGCAGTTTTTGAGTGATGTTTTGGCCAAAAAGTGATTTTTGATAACTTTGACCTTGAATAACTTTGAAAGGGTTAAGCGGGTCAACATCTTTGTAAGAACTAAAGTTGTAGAGAATTTCATTGTCAATATTTAGGGCCTTTGTACGGGGTTGTACGACCTATAGAAACCGAGATACAAGGAAAACACCGGAAAACCGCTATATTTCCGACGGCCATGTTTTTATTTTTGTGATTCCGAAATTGTTTTCTTAAAAAGTCCCAAGGAAGCTGTGGACTAATTTTCAGCCATTTCCGAATTTTGTCTCCTTTAAATGCTAATTTCCCCGGACTATATTAATTTTAGGAAAACAAGAAAAAAATGCATACTTAAATAATTTTTAGTGAGAAGGATGAATCTGATGGGTTGGGATCAGTTTGTTTATGTTTGGCTCCATTTTTGTCAATAACATTCGTAATGACCCGTCCACACGGCACAAACTTTGTTCGCGTGAACTTTTTCGCCATAGAATTTTATCTGTGAAACAACGAAAGCCTTTGCTAAGCCATTGGAAAAACTGCGCACACACGCTCCGTCGACTTTGTCCGCACAGACATTCCGCCGGCCTTTCCATACAAACTTCGCAGTCTGTACAGAAGCCGACACGGAAAGCACGACGGACAAAAGCCTGTGCCGTGTGGACTCACCATAAACCCCCACGCTCAGTAATTTGCAGTCGATTTCGTTTCTTGGTAATAAGGTTTGCCACTGCACTAAATTCACCTTCTACCAAATATGATGACAGGAAAGCAATCAACAACATCTGTACAACAGCCCATAATGCAGGGTACAGAATTGGAACCTGACGTTGTACTTAAAATTGGTGGAATCCTTCTTCAAAGAAAGACAGTCGAGTCGTGTGGCGTGGCAAGTCGTTTGTGTTGAAGGAAATAACGTGTCAGTCAAATTACGACGTTGTTCAGCCAGGGGCCAAAGACTGGATGTGCTAAGTTGAGTTTATAGCTCTATGCTGAATGTCGTAGTTCGATTGGAACGCCACTTTTTTCTACTAAAACGGCTTGTCAAGCCACATGACTCGACATTCAGCACAGGGGCCATGATAAGAGAGACAATATTTTAATATATCGGAACTTTACGGTAATTATAAAGATATTTATAAATAACCGAGGTTAATAGGAGGAAACTTGGAACCGGCGGACAAATTTCCTGGGAAAAGCAATAAAAAAACAAAAGGAATCAAATTTGAGTGGCCTCAGCCAAATTGGGCGTAATTTTGTTAACACTCACTGTAGTTTTTTTTTTTTTTATGTGGAAGACTAGAGCTCAGTCGACAATCTATTTTCTTCGTATAGAGTGCAATGTCGAACAGCAAGCTCTAGTCGATAGATAGTGAAGGGGAAGAGAGAAGTAGGAAGGAACTGCCACATCCACCTAACCCCAACTATTTCTATCGCGACTCTGGCATCGGGGCAATGAGAAACAACTCGCTGGAGTGTTATGCCTCCTGAAACAAGTTGAATCCCATCAACCAACCGATGACATGCGCTTGGTGGAGCGCGGCAGTGCTAGCGGAAGGCTATGACAGGAGGGAAGGCGGGAAAGGCTAAGGACCGTGGGGCTCTGCCGGGACTCGAACCCGGGACCTCTGGGATAGTAGCCAGGCGCTTTACTCCCTAGGCTACCGAGGCCCCCAAAGGTAAGGTCAGGCGGCATTAGGCCCTAATTCGCGAAAGCAACTGGAACAGTTTTGATGTTACTTTTCCCATCTATACACTGTAAACTCAAGTGTTTAGCTGCTAAACACTTAAACAATTAGCAAACGTTTGTAGCGTGTTTTTGGTTATGAATAATACAAATTATGTTGATAGAACTATTAATCAATACTATATTAAAACATAATACTATCATTGCAAAAACTGAAAAAAAACAAAAAAAAACAAAAAAACAAAAAAAAATCCAACCCAAGTGCCGTTTTTCCAAGCGGTCTTCCGTGATAGAACGAGATGCGCTTTACTGAATATGCTAAATGGTACCCTTGGCGGGAGTTAGCATAATTGCGGGAAGTATGGGTCGCTCATATTTTTTCGTCTTATCACTGCAAATCTCAGCTTTTGAAAGTGTTTTATTTCAAAACGCTTAAAACGTTTTATTTTGACGTCACCCATTTGATTAACATTGTAGACATTTTTTAAACGTTTTGAAATAAAACACTTCTAAAACCTCAGATTTGCAGTGATACTGATAATTTTAAATTCGTAATACTTAAGTATCTTTACGGTTTTATTTTCATATTAACAAAATAACTGTCAACAAAGGCGTAAAAAATTCAGCATAAACTAAGTTAAATAAATGAAAACAACAAATGAAGTAAGAAAAGGCCAAAAAATGAAGAATATGTATATTCTAAAATAATTTTGGATGTAATTTTGACTACTTTTTTGCTTCTGTTCATTACTCAAATAACAACAATTGCATTCTTTTTGCCCTTTTGAAAAAACAATTTAAAAGTTTTTTATCAGATCTCGTAGAGAATTTTGGAACCTTTAATTTAAAAAAAAGAAAGAAAAGAAAAAAGAAAGACGTGAACTCGAGATATTTAACTTTTTGTATTTTGGCCGATTGTTAATTAACAAATACATATTTTGAGCTATAATTTGGACTGTATCACTTTGAAACCTATACTATTCATTTTTTAAGTTTTATAGAAACTTATTCACTGCAAATCCAAGTGTTTAGCAGGTGTTTAGAAATAAATCACTCTAGTGTTTTATTTCTAAACGATAAAGTATTTAATGGTGGGAAGTGTTTACTTTTAAATCAGAAGAAGCGTAAATTCACAAAATCTAAACGCTACAGTGTTTGATTCTTAAACACCTAAAGCATTTAACAGAAATTAAACGCGTAAGGTGTTTACCAAAAAATTCTAACCTAAGCGCAAGTGTCTAAAAGTAAAACACTTATTCGCCAATTAAACACTTGGGAAGGTAAACACTTAGTTATGATAAAACACTTATGGGGAACTAAACGCTCTAATACTTTATCGTTTTGAAATAAAACACTAGAGCGTTTTATTTCTCAACACCTGCTAAACACTTGGATTTGCAGTGTGAGTATCGAGATAAACTAATTTTTGATTTTCGATTTTTCAAATACATGAGGAAATGAGGCGAGGCGTGATTGTAAACACGTACGAGAGACATGGGTTTCTTCTTTCTTACTCCTTTTGGGGCTGTTAAATTCAACTTGGAGGATTGTAAATACGTAGTGATGGGTTTCTTCTCTCTCCCGGGTGAAAATATAAAACTGAAAAAGGAGTGAACAGAGACTAAAAAATGAATTTTAGACGGAATTCTGTACGAAATAAGACGGAAATTGTTATTTATACTGAAAACTGATATCAGTTACCCTCCATGAGTATAAAAAGAGACTGAAAAGAGGCAGAAACAAGGCGGAAATTTTTATCATTTTTAGATTTAGAATATTCTTAGTGACTCGGAATTTCTTGGACTTAGAAAAATTTTGGAATTTTTTTAATAATTGTTACTCCATTCATCCAAATATCTGAATGTTTCCGTTTAAACTCCGCCTGATTTCCGTTCACAATCTTCAGTCGAAATTACCTATCATTTTCAATGTATTTTCAGTTCCGTCTCCGCTTCACTACCTCAGTATAGTTTCGGTTTGTTTTCCGACTGAAAAAATTAGTAATTTTTCAGTCTGTTTTCAGTCTTATATTTTTACCCGGGCTCACTTCTTTAGGAACGAAAAATTTCAAACTTGGAATGAGGCGAGATGAGTTTGTAAAACATAAATGTACTTTGTGTAGGCTTAGGTTTTTGTCTCACTTACTCTTACTATGAGCCAGTTTAATGCATATTAGAATCAAACTCGTAAAAAAAATAATTAAAAAATTAAAAAACACGACGCCGAATTAAAAAATGAACTAAAAAGTCAAAAACAAGTTTTAAGTACTAATGTAAGACAGAAACAAGGTAGAAGATATTTTATTTATTTTGTTAAGTATCACACAACTATCGTATATGTATAATCTGTATTTTTTCAGTCGGGTACAGTTTTAATTGTACTTATTCTCGTAACATTTTGTACCCCGGCTGCAAAAATACAGATTATACATATACGATAGTTGTGTGATACTTAAGGGGTTAGTCTACTGTTAAAATGCGAAAAATGAGTTTTTTTTTAAATTTCTGTATAAGAAAAACGACAAAAGATAGCGACTTGAAATTTTATATGCTCGTTTATTAAATTTAAAAGTTTACATTTTTATTGTTAAAAAAATTAAAAAAACAAAATGGCGGCCATCCCAGGCATTCACTGTAGAACTGCCTGATAAAAATATAAATATCGCGGGGTAAGATCCTGACAAAAATATAAATCTGTAATCACAACAAAAAAAAAATTCTATTAGTTTTGAGTACAATCAACGCCCCTGACCTCATTTTAGGCGAAAATATAAGTTTTTTGTGATTTGGCACACATTTGCACATAGCTGCGTTGATTTTGGTCATGTTTTTAATTGAAAAAGTGTTGCCAAATCGCTAAAAATTTATTTTTTGCTCTAAATTGAGGTCAGGGGCGTTGATTGTACTCAAAACTAATAGAATTTTTTTTTTGTTGTGATTACAGATTTATATTTTTGTCAGGATCTTACCCCGCGATATTTATATTTTTATCAGGCAGTTCTACAGTGAATGCCTGGGATGGCCGCCATTTTGTTTTTTTAATTTTTTTTAACAATAAAAATGTAAACTTTAAAGTTCAATAAACGAGCATATAAAATTTCAAGTCGCTATCTTTTGTCGTTTTTTTTATACAGAAATTTAAAAAAAAAGCTCATTTTTCGCATTTTAACAGTAGACTAACCCCTTAACAAAATAAATAAAATATCTTCTACCTTGTTTCTGTCTTACATTAGTACTTAAAACTTGTTTTTGACTTTTTAGTTCATTTTTTAATTCGGCGTCGTGTTTTTTAATTTTTTAATTATTTCGTTTTTTATTTTATGATATTTTAGTGATTATAATTCGTAAACCAATGTAGTTTTTATTAAGTGATTTTATTTTACTTCTTATTATTATAGCACTTACAACTATTGAGATACAGTTTTAATGCAAAAGTAAAGTTATCGAAGTTTGATTTATTCTATCTAAATTTAGACACGCTGATAGATTAGGCAGAAATCGTCTCAATGAGACCTTTCATTTGATACCCATATTGACCCGATCAGAAGAAGAAAAAAATAAATCGGGTGTGACGTAAATTGGGTCTGACGGCCGCCATACTGTTTTTTTTAAAAATTAAAGGCTATGTTACTCGGGCTCACTAAACGATTCTAACGGTACTCCAGCGATCTAAATCCGTTCAGGCGTTTAGAAGTTATGGTGGAACAAAGAAACATACAAACATACATACATGAATCCTGAAAACATTACACTCCTTTTTGGGGCAGTCGTGTTACATAGCGTTTGTTTAGGGAATTTTAATTTCGCCTCAACAGCATACTAGTCTTAACTATTAAGTGTTCATTCATGGTGATGGGTTAATAAAAGACGTTTTGAGTAATTTAATTTTATTTAAGCTTAAAATTCGCGATCATTTAACACATATCTATTAAGTGTTATATACATTTGAAATCGTCTCAATTTTACCTTTCGTTTGATACCCATATTAACCCAATCAGAAAAAAAAATTAAATTGGGCGTTATGTAAATTGCGTCTGACGGCCGCCATATTGTTTTTTTAAAAATTAACCTAGCCTATGTTACTCAGACTCATTAAACGATTCTAACGGTACCCCAGTCATCTAAATCCGTTCAGGGGTTTAGAAGTTATGGTGGTAGAAAACAACGTACATACACACAACAAACCTAAACACATTACACTCCTTTTTTGGGGCAGTCGTGTAAAAAGCTCTTAATTGGTAGTTATTTTCTTTCTTTCTTTAATTTGCTTGTTTTCGCCATTTTGGCATTACAATGGCACCTCGCCTCATTTGAAGTTTGGCATTGTACTGGCTCCAAGGGAAAAAAAGGCACCTCTTAAAAACTCATTTTATAATCGTGTCCTACCTCCTACCCAATGAAGAATGATCTTTCAGGTCATTCGTTGTCAAATATTTATATTTATTAAAACGAATGAACATCTTCATTGATTACACAATATAAATTATTTAATCAAAACATTTTGTGTATTTTACAAAAAATCAAAACTTTTACAAATTAAAATTTATCCGCGAATATTTCTAACTGATTCTATTTTTACAACTTTATAAGAAAGTTCAACGGATTTTATTTTATAGATGACTTTATGATAAAGTTCCTTTCTCAGGAAATTTCTAACTAATACTCATACAATTTTTATATTTTACTTCATAGAACAACCTTTTGTGTGTCTATGTTTTTTAAAAATCATTTGTGTGTTCAGTGTCTACGTACGTGATATGCGATTCCGAATTCCTAAAGTGTATTTCTAAGTAGTAGTGAAAATATAATTTATGGCGTATTACAAACACTGTACTCAAAACTGCTAGTATAGAAACTGAACTAAGCATTGAATAAAAACTTGCTAAAATAACTAACATATATTAAGAACAAGTAGCGACTGCTACACCCAACAGTACTATGCGTGCATGGTCGATTACGTCCGTGACGGGTAGTAACATGGCTAATTTTTTATTTATGAAATCTTTCGATCCTTTTCGCGAACGCCAGGTAGTTCTTCGCGCACCTCCAAAATAATTTTTATTTACCATGGACCCCTTGGATCATCCCATAGACCACCAGGGGTCCGTATGGACCACTTTGGGAATCACTGGTCTAGACCTTGTCCACCCTTTTTTTGTTTAATGCGACGTACTTCCTGCAGGAACTGTGTTCTCAAATTGTGTATTTTATTTATTATAAATTTGAGCCTTCTGCAATATTTCTAATTGCAGTTTGCTTTTTAAATTTGCTTTTATAGTGAGGAGAAGAATGATTCCATAATTCGGGAAAACTTTCATACTTTTCAATTAGCTTTTGAATTAATTCACGGTTCCACATGGCTTACTTCTACACTATCTTGGGGCAATATTGCAACTAACGGCAAACAGCTGAAGCAAACAAGCAAACATTTCACGCAAAAAAATCACGTGTTCACACCATATGCAAAATTATCGCAGCAAGCCTTTGCGGCAAATTCATTTGTTTACAGCAAATTGTTTTTTTACTTGTTCATACGTGCAAATTTTGTCGCAGGCAACAATTTACTTCAAAATGTTTGCATCGTTTGTACGTAGCTTTATTAACAAAAAAAGCCTTTTCCCACAGCCAAGAAAACCGGTGACGACTTGTCTGTCAGCGGGTTTTCCACTTATTCACTAAGTGTAAAGTGATCCTCACATGTCACTCAACGTTACCAGGGAAAAATTTCAAAAACTAAAAAGTAAGTTCTGCAGTTCTGCATCGGCGGTCGTAGATTTGGAAATGTTTTATTCGTAGATTTTACTCAAATTGTTATATATCCTTTTCGGTCCGGCCCTATTATATATCCTTTTGGTCCGGCCAGTCAATTCCATATAATTAAAACAATGTCTTGAAACATTAAATATTTGATCGTTTATTCAATACGACTAGACAGAAACATAACATCTTTCAAACTGACACATAATAATTAATTAACGTCATAGCCTACTAACATAGCTAAATAATATTAACTGTTATAATTTATCGAGTTGCCAACACCTCCCTTTTTTTAATACAGTTCGTAATCGGCGAAATGAAGTGGTGGTGTTGCTGGTGCTATTGGTGCTGGAAGCTCATCTGGTGAAGACATGGTTATTCTGTAGTTCTCAATTGGAGGTTCTTCCAACTGTTCGTGCTCAGAATCAACACCCTTGAATTCGTCCAAAAGTATGTCTAAAGGCAGTTTCACAGGATGTTCACATTCATTCGTCTCTTCACGTTCATATCGATGAATTAATTGATTCGTATGCGATCGTATCAATTTGTTCCTTTTTGCAGACTCAAGAAGCATATTATATAAAACATTTCCGATTCGTTCTATAATGATTCCTGCTGACCATGTCCAGGCATTATTGTTATATACTTTCGAATAAATTAGATCTTCTCTAGCAAATTCTCTCTTTATTGCCCCATACTGTTTGTTATATTGTACATTCCGTTTATGATTTATTTGTTTTGTTTGATTTTTGGCAGAATGCATCAGGCCCAAGGTTGTACGTACTTTACGTCCCAACATGACTTCTGCAGGTGATTTCCCTTCAATGTATTTATTCGGTGTATAACGATATGTTGTCAAAAATGTATTTAGGGACTCCTCCAGTCCCTCTCCGTCGTTGATTTTCTTCATTCCCCTTTTGAATATGTCGACAAAAATTTCGGCTTGCCCATTCGAGTGCGGTTGATACGGAGGAGATCTGCAATGTTTAATACCATTATTTTCGCAGAACTCTTTGTATGCTTGACTTGTGAATTGGGTACCATTGTCGGATACAATCATTTTAGGTAATCCAAATCTTGAACAAACTTCCTTCAGGCTTTTCAAGGTCTGCTCTGATGTTGTTGTCTTACTCATAAAAAGTTCTGGCCATTTACTATTTGCATCTACTATGATTAAAAAGTAGTGATTAAGAAAGGGTCCGGCATAATCAATATGAATGCGGTCCCAAGGATTTTCAGCAATTGGCCATGAATGTAGAATTTGTTTAATAGGAGATTTTCTAACTTTTGCACACTTTCCACATTCCCTGACGTATGTTTCTATATCCTTATCAATGTTGGGCCAATATACATAACTCCTGGCAAGGGACTTCATTCTTTCCATACCTGGATGTCCTTTATGTATAGTTTTAAGAATATGGTTCTTTAGCTGAACTGGAATAACAATACGTTCACCCAACATCAAACAATCTTTTGGGACCAATAGTGCGTTTCTTCTATTAAAATATGGTTGAATTTCGTCTTCGATAAATTTCTTATTTTTAGGCCATCCATTGTTTAGATATGTTATTGTTCTTGGTACTCTCTTTGATACATTCAAAAGTAACCCGCAATGCTTGAGTGGACTCCTGTTGAATCTGTTTAATTGCCGCTTCTAATCTAACAACTGCTATTATAAATTCTTCATCAGGGTGTATTTTGGAGTTTATTAGTCGCGATAATACATCTGCATAACCAAAATTGTTAGTCGATATGTATCGAATTTGAAAATCATACAGAAGTAATGTACAAGCCCATCTTTGCAATCTGTTTGCTGTATATGCAGGAATACCTTTTTTGTTTCCGAAAATGTATAGCAATGGTTTATGATCCGTTTCCAAAATGAATTCCCTGCCTATTAACATTTTGTGGAATTTTGTAACTGCATATATTAAAGCGAGTGCCTCTTTTTCTATCTGGCTATATTTTTGTTCTGTTTGTGTGAGTGTTCTCGCTGCATGATAAACAGCTTTCCGATGACCATTTTGAAATTCATGAAGTATCACAGCGCCAATCCGTATTACTTGCATCTGCAGCAACTATGATTGGTATCGATGGATTGTAATGTATTAGTAGCAATTCACTCTGCAATATTTCTTTAAATTTATCAAATGATTTTTGAGAATTTTGGCTCCAGTTCCACTTAACATCTTTACGTAGTAACTGATCCAATGGTTCTCTTATTGGTTGAATGTTATGGATAAATTTTCCATAATAATTTATGGCGCCTAAGAACGATCTTAGTTGGGTTATATTTGATAGTGGGGGCATCTCTCGTATACATTTAACCTTTTGTGGATCTGGTTGAATGCCCTTGCTATTGATAATATGTCCCAGGAACTTGACCTCGTTCATTAGAAACTCACATTTCTCCCGCTTTTGTATAAACCCAAAATCTTCTATCTTTTGGAATAATTTTGTTAGGTGTTGTAAATGTTCTTCAAGCGTTTCGCTTGCGACAATCAAGTCGTCCAAATAACCACTAACAAAAAGTAAATCCGCGATCATAGCATCAATTATTCTTTGAAATTCCCCTGGTGCTGTTTTCACGCCAAAAGGAAGACGTTTAAATAAAAATAAACCACGATGCGTATTGATTAATAGCTTCTGCGAATCTTCACCTCTAACTGAAAATACGCATCCGAAAAATCAATAACGCTAAAGAAGTTTTTACCTGCTAATTTGGCGAAAATATCATTTGGTGTTGGTAGTGGATATTTATTTGGTTGTAGTGCATTATTAAGTCCAGTTGAATAGTCTGCCACGTAGCGAGTATGAGACGCTATATTCTCGCCTACCAGCGAAGGGCTAGCAACTCTTCCTGGCATTAACCTTTTGCTATGGAACCTACGGCAGAGCCTCGGAATGGACAGATTTCACGGAGACGACCCGGCAAACGTACAAAGGCCAACGATTTGAACTTATTTTCATGGAATGTAAGAACACTATACCAACCCGGTAAGTTAAAAATTCTGCTAGACGAATTGATGAAATACAGAGTGGACGTACGGCCATTCATGAGATGAGATGGACTGGACAGGGAATATTCGAAAAAAGAACACATAACATATTTTATAGCTGCAAAGAAAGAGACCACATACTAGGTACAGCATTCATTGTTCGGAAGGAAATAAAGCACCTTGTCATAGGATTTGAGGCCATAAATGAAAGAATGTGCAAGATTCGTTTAAGGGGCAAATTCTTCAATTATTCAGTTATAAATGTACACGCTCCAACAGAAGAGAGCCCGGAAGAAGAAAAGGAGATGTTCTACGACTCTTTAGAGCGAGTATACAGAAACTGTCCCCGTCATGACATAAAGATAGTCATTGGAGATGCCAATGCTAAAATAGGACGGGAAGCAGCGTTTCAGCCTACAATTGGAAAGTTTAGTTTGCACGAACACCACAATGATAATGGATTAAGACTTATAAACTTCGCCATGGCGCAAAATATGGTTATATCCAGCACCAAATTCCAGCATAAGGATATTCAAAAAGCAACCTGGAAGTCACCAGATGGAGTAACCAACAACGCAATCGATCATGTCCTTATAGACGCGCGCCACCAGTCCAATGTGCTTGATGTGAGAGTATACCGCGGCGCAAATGTAGACTCTGACCACTTCTTAATGGGAACGAAAATTAGGGCCAGGATATCGACAATAAAAGCAAGAAGAGGAAACAGAGACAGAAAATACAACGTGGCAGGATTGCAGGAAGAGCAAACTAGGGCTGATTATGAGAACCTGCTCAACGTAAGAATAAATGAAATTGGTCAAAACACACATGAAAACTTGAACGACCAATGGAATGACATAAAAAGAGCAGTGAAAGGATCAGCAGAAGATATTCTAGGTTTCGTTCAACAAGAACGAAGAGTAGAATGGTTTGACGAAGAATGCGCCCAGGTGACAATGGAGAAAAACCGAGCTTACCAAGTCATGCTAAGTAGGCACAGAACAAGAAACTCTGAAGAGGAGTATAAAGAAAAGAGGCGAGCTGAGAAGAGAATGCACAAAGCGAAAAAAAGGCAGTATTGGGAAGAACAAATGAAAAAAATAGAAGAATCAGCAAGCTTAAATGATGCAAGAAACTTCTACAAAAAGGTAAACCAACAACGGAAAGAATTTAAGCCTAGAGTGACAATGTGCAAGGATAAAAGTGGGGAGATATTAAGTAATAAGGACGAAGTATTGGCTAGATGGGCAGAGCATTTCGAGGAACTACTACTAATGAACCCAGAGCAGGAGCACATTGGTACCCGAAATGTGCAGAACATGAACGCGGACGATGAGAATGACAGCACAGCAGCCCCCACCATAGAGGAAGTACGCCTGGCATTGCGAGCACTAAAAAATAATAAGGCATCAGGGTCTGACAGCATACCTGCAGAACTCATTAAGCAAGGCGGAGAGGAAACTATCCAAAAACTACATGAAGTAATAGTGGAAATCTGGAGACGGAAAGAAATGCCTGATGAGTGGAACGAGGGCATAGTGTGTCCCTTACACAAGAAAGGAGACCCTCTATCTTGCAACAACTATAGAGGAATAACGCTATTGAACACAACGTACAAAGTATTTTCACGTGTACTCTATATTAGACTACGACCATACGTGGAAAGAATATTAGGAGAGTATCAATGCGGTTTTCGTCCTGGAAGATCCACAACCGACCAGCTATTTGTACTCAGAGAAACCCTAGAAAAAGCTGTTGAATTTAACATAAACATCCACATGTTATTCATCGACTACAAATATGCTTACGATAGTGTGAACCGTAATGAGTTATTTGATGCTATGGAGCAGCTCGGAATACCTAATCACCTAGTAGAACTGACAAAAATTTCGATGAAAGATGCAAGGTGTAGAGTCAGAATAGATGGTGAACTATCCCCACCCCTCAGAACAAATAGAGGATTAAGGCAAGGCGACGCACTATCCTGTTTATTATTCAACGTGGCCCTAGAAAAAGCAGTAAGAGATGCATCGATTAACACATCAGGGTGCATCTTCGATAGGTCAGTGCAAATATTAGCCTTTGCCGACGATATAGCTATCCTTGGAAGATCATTTGAGAGCATGAAGGAGACCTTTGTAGCACTTGAGCAAGCCGCAAAAAAAATCGGGTTGGAAATAAACGAGCACAAAACAAAGTATTTGTACACAAAAAACGCCAGAAGTAGCAGACAGAACATAACGATAGACACCTACAATATAGAAGCAGTAGATGAGTTTGTGTACCTCGGCACGATTATAACAAAAGGTAATGATACATCGGCCGAAATCAGAAGACGAATAGCACTGGCTAATAAATGCTACTTTGGTCTACGCAGGCACCTGACGTCTAGAAATATATCAAGGAAGACGAAACTGGCACTTTACACGACACTAATAAGGCCTGTCCTACTATATGGTTCGGAAGTGTGGACATTGAAAAACGCAGACGAAGCATTGGTAGGAAGATTTGAAAGGAGAATTCTTCGTTCGATCTACAAAGGAATACAGGTTGATGGCATTTGGAGAAGAAGATACAACTCAGAGTTGTATGAAATCAGCAAGATTCCAAACATTGTCAAAGTGATCAAAATAAACAGACTGCGACGGATTGGTCACGTCCAACGAGGTGCGGAACGGAACCCGACAAAGATAGTGCTGGGGAAAGTACCGTCAGGAAAACGCAGACCCGGCCGGCCTAAGAAAAGATATATAGATGACGTCGAAGAAGACTTGAGGCAGTTGGGAATAAGAAATTGGAAAAGTCGAGCCAGAGATCGAGAATCATGGAGGCGAATGCTGGAGGAAGCCAAGGCCAACAATAGGCTGTGGAGCTCCTGATGATGATGATGAATAGTCTGCACAAATACGAATTTTCCCTGTAGGTTTTTTCACTACAACGATAGGTGCTGCCCAAGAAGAGAAATCGAATTGTTCGATTATTCCATTCTTTTGTAACCTGGATAATTCTTCTTCAATCTGCGGAAGTGCTCAATATGAAACTGGTCTTTTTTTAATGTAGACTGGTTTCGCTCCTTCTTTTAAATGTAACTGCACCTTTGTTTTAGAACATAGAACTAAACTCGATTTAAATATTTTTGGAAAATTTTCCTTTAATGCCTCTATGTGTGCTTCATTTGATTATACTAGCCGGCATATCGCGTTGATTGGTTTTGACCATAGATTAAAGAGTTCTAACCATTCTATTCCAAATAGATTTAGGTTAGGAGCTTCTGTAATATAGCAAGTTCCTTGCTTGGTGATACCATTTACTGTAATGTTACACCTGAATTCATGGGTTAATTTCAATCTTTCACCTGATGCGTTATTGGCTGTAAAAGTTGTGTCCGTCGCAGATGGTTTACCATTATCAATCCATGTATCATATGAAATGATAGAAATATCAGATGCCGTGTCTAATTGCAGTTTCACCGGCTTGTCATTTAACAATACTTTAATAAATTTTCTTTTATCCGCACAGTTTATTTTGTTAACTGACACTATCACATTTGCATTGGCTTTATATGTATTTGTCATAATGTTCGGACTTGTAGTTGCTGTTTTTATATTGAGCCTTTTTGTTCTTTGTTTTTGATTTCTGAGTACTTCTACAATATCCTTCCTTTTGCCCCACTTGTTTACATTCTTTACAAATGTGGTTTAAAAAGTTACACTCTTTAGCAAAATGCATACCTCCACAATTCCAACAAGGATATTTTGGCTTATTATTGACTTTATTTTGTGTATTATCAATATGCTTGTGCCTCGTGCCTTGAAATTTCCGCTGTTCGACCTTGTTAACATTAGTTTGAATTGGCTTTTCAACTAATGTTGCTTCTACCTTAAGTGTGATGATGCGTTGACACTCATTCACTAGCTCATGCAAAGTCACAGGATTATTCTCCGTATGTTTTTCCAATTTCTGGAGTAGCCTTACGCGAATATCCAGATCCTGATGTGATTTCAAGCCAGAAATGAATATCAAGCACTTGAACTGCTCTGATTGCAATTCCGTGAATTGAAAATCTTCACAACTGCGATTTACGAATCCAGCATATGTAACGAAACCATCGTGATCCTTTTTTTTATTTGGAGGCAGTTATATCTTCTACTAAATATAGTTAATTGCAACCCTAAGATTTCTTTTAACATTTTGACTGTTTGTACCCAGTCATAATCTTTTGTTGCTTTGGGAAGTATGTAGAATGTAGTTGATATACTTGCTATGAGATTTTTGATCTAATTTACGTAGCAATAGGCGCACTTTAGCTTTCTCATCTAAAATATCATCTGCTGCTGTAAATACGTCCTCGTACTTACGATACCATTTCTCGAACGTTACTCCATTTTCGGGGTCATATACAAAATCTTGCATTGTATTCGCTAATGACTCCATTGTGCTTCCTCCATTACTAACAGTTTGTTGTAGAGTAGCTGAATTGCTGGAATTATTTCCATCTAGTGCTTTTTCCAATAAGCTGATACGCTGCTCTTGTTTCTGTAGCAATGCAGTTAGCACAGTTAAAACTTGTTCGCTCATGGTAAATTACGTAAGCAAAAAAAAATTTTTTTTATGAAATTATATTATGTAATACTAAAAAAAATTTTTCCTGAACCTGAAAAAGAAAATTTTTTTTATTTCTTCCTTTCAATCCAATTCCTCGTCGCCAATTCTGTTATATATCCTTTTCGGTCCGGCCCTATTATATATCCTTTTGGTCCGGCCAGTCGATTCGATATAATTAAAACAATGTCTTGAAACATTAAATAGTTGATCGTTTATTCAATACGACTAGACAGAAACATAATATCTTTTAAACTGACACCACTGCAAATCCAAGTATTTAGCAAGTGTTCAGAAATAAAACGCTCTACTGTTTTATTTCTAAACGATAAAGTATTTAATGTTTACTTTTAAAACAGAAAAAGCTTAAATGCACAAAATCTAAACGCTCAAGTGTCTGATTCTTAACACCTAAAGCATTTAACAGAAATTAAACGCGTAAGGTGTTTACCAAAAAATTCTAACCTAAGCGCAAGTGTCTAAAAGTAAAACACTTATTCGCCAAATAAACACTTGGGAAGGTAAACACTTAGTTATGATAAAACACTTATGGGGAACTAAACGCTCTAGCGTTTTATTTTTACACGGTAAAGTGTTTAGCGGTGGGAAGTGTCTCTAATGAAATCCTGGGTGATCCATTTTAGAGGTACTATTTTCAGAAATAAAAAAAATAAAATCATTCAGTTTTATCGGGTAATTTTTATTATCATACAAAAGAACTAGAATTTCAAGAAACAGGGAAGTTATTGCATTTTGCATCTAAGCTTTATGAAAAAACCAAAAAAATCACTCCATTAAAAATACTTACACTATAATGCTTGAAAATAAGTTTCTATAAAACTTAAACTTTTTTTGAATTTATCACCTAAAATGAATAGGTTTCAGACGGATACAGTCCATATTATAGCTCAAAATATATATTTGTTAATTAACAATTGGCCAAAATACAAAAAGTTAAATATCTCGAGTTAACGTTACCAAAAATTAATTTTCTTTTTTCAAATTAAAGGTCCCAAAATTCTCTACGAGACCTGATAAAAAAATTTAAATTGTTTTCTCAAAATGGCCAAAAGAATGCACTTGTTGTTATTTGAGTAATAAACAGAAGTAAAAAAAGTAACCAAAATTACATCCAAAATTATTTTAGAATATACCTATTCTTCATTTTTTGGCCTTTTTTACTTCATTTGTTGTTTTCATTTATTTAACTTAGTTTATCCTGAATTTTTTACGCCTTTGTTGACAGGTATTTTTTTAATATGAAAATAAAACCATAAAGCTGCTTAAATATTACGTATTTAAAATTATCAGTATCACTGCATTCTGAGGTTTTAGAAGTGTTTTATTTCAAAACGCTTAAAACGTTTTATTTTGACGTCACCCATTTGATTAACATCCTCGACATTTTTAAAACACTTAAAAGTTTAACCGTTTAAAGAATGTCTACAATGTTAATCAAATGGGTGACGTCAAAATAAAACGTTTTAAGCGTTTTGAAATAAAACACTTTAAAAGCTGAAATTTGCAGTGATAAGACGAGAAAAAATATGAGCGACCCATACTTCACGCAATAATGCTAACTCCCGCCAAGGGTAGCATTTAGAATATTCAGTAAAGCGCATCTCGTTCTATCACGGAAGTCAAGCAATATTGGAAGTGGTTTGTACTTAGTCGGGGGACCGCTTGGAAAAGCAGGCACGCGGTTGCATTTTTTTTTGTTTTTTTTTGTTTTTGTTTCACGTTTTGCAATGATAGTATTATGTTTTAATATAATATTGATTAATAGTTCTATCAACATAATTTGTATTATTCATAACCAAAAACACGCTACAAACGTTTACTAATTAAATACTTAAATGTTTACTCATTAAACGCCGCTAAGTGTTTAAATGTCGTCTACATCGATTTAAGGCCGGGCCACACATATCCGCACCGCGTCCGCACCGCATGACAGCCGTGTGTTGGACAACACACGGAGAAAAAGTAAACATGTAAAATCTTACCAGTCAGTCCCCACATTTCCGCGCCTCCGTGTCTGCACCGCGTCAAATTTTACTTGTTTAATTTCTCTCCGTGTGTTGCCCATATTTAGCAACTAAACACTTGAGTTTACAGTGACATAATAATTAATTAACGTCATAGCCTGCTAACATAGCTGAATAATATTAACTGTTATAATTTATCGAGTTGCCAACACAAATAATAACTATATATAAGGCGACATCCATAAATTACGTGAGGTAATTTTGGCGATTTTTCGACACCCCCCCCTTGGTGAGATGTCGTGAGATTTGGCTCGACCACCTCCCCCCTCCCCTCAATCTCACGTGAGATTTTTAAAATTTTAAAAAATTTGTAGTATTTACACTATTATGCGTATTTTTAGTGTAAATACCTTAATCTGTGCTTGATTGCATTTAGAAATCATAATTTGTGTTGAAGAACAGTACCACAAAATCATAACAGCACCAACTCGGCATGCACCCAATATAAACTACAATACCTGTGGATTACCATTTAGCAGGTGATTCTGCCTACCCTTTGGAAACCAACCTCAAGGTGCCTTACAGGGATAATGAGTTCTTAACAAGAGAACAGAAAACTCGTGTATTTGTAGAGCAAGCATATGGAATATAAAAAAAATTTAGAATTTTACAATATATTGACATACGAAGGTTGGCTTTGGCATCCACTGATTCGTTTTTAGAAAGTAACGACTTGACTGTTTGAATAGTAATGGTAGAGCCATTTATGACTCTGCAGATATACAAACTTCGGAGCATTCTTCTATATATATCATCGTTAGGTAAAAAACCTGTGACTGAAAGACCCCCGGGCGGGTTATCCTGGAATCCGATTCGAAAGTCATGAAATTCGGAAATAAGAAAATGGTATCTTCCATCAATGCGAATTCGAAATAAATTTGTCCGCCTGTTATCGCATTTCAGTCCGTGAATAAAGCCATTGCCGCATGCGCTGCTTTTATTTGTTTGTTTTAAAATATTCTAAAAACTCTTTAAATATTCTTGAAACAATTTATTGTTCGCATCAAAATGTCAAATTAAGTTAATAAATGAAGTTGGTTGGCTGAAAATAATTTCTTTTCGAAGATTTATCAGGCATCGCTACTAGCTTCCGTTTGCTTCCTACTTTCGTGTCGCCTTAGAAAAGCGGAGTCTGAAGTCACAGCCAGCTTCTCAAATTGACGTTTGAGCCGCCTGTACATCAGGATACAGATTCAAGAAGTTCGGATTTGTTAGACTTCCATTTTTCACAACTCTCGATAATGATAACAAAAGGTTTTCAAAATCTATCTTGGCCTCTAGGTATGTCAGAGCAGATGGTGGTCGATTCAAAATTCGAGTCCTGTAAGATGCTTAGATAACTAATTATGTCGCCTGGTGCAAATGTCTGCTTTTTGTAGTGACAATGCACCGCAGATAGCATGTGTTCTGACTGATGTGAAAAGAGCCGATTCTTAATATAATCTCTATGATTGCAGTAGGATTAGGTACATTATGCACTTGAGATTCTTAGGAGCGCATTAGGTTCCAGGTTTTTCAATTGGGCTTCTAGGCCTTTTTGTTTTGTTTAAGCTTAGACCCCCACACTAGTTCATCGTAGGATCGCAATTTGTCCAAAAATGGTGGTATAAGTCAATGCATACATTACTTTCGCAGTTTTTCCCAGACCATTGTATAAAAAGATAAGAATTTTTCATCACGTCTTCATTCCCAGATATTTAAACTATTTTCTTTACTTTTTTTGGATGTTCCAGTTGGATGGTATTTGAAACAGTGAACAAATACAGTGTGCAGTGCAAAATTTTTATATCCAATTGCTATTAAGTCGAAATATAGTAATAGTATCACGTATACTTTTGATTCATTATTCCTTCTCTATTTGCAATATGTTTTGATAAAACCTTTCACCATGTTCTTCTGATACTGCACCAAGATTTTCGTGAATGAAATCTAAGTCCGGGTCCGAAAAGACGATTTTAAAGATTTTCTCATTTACAGATATTGTACTTAAAATTGAAAAAAACAAAAAGATATTAAGAAATATTGCAAAAAAATTACAGAAAAATCGAAAAATACCCATTTTGAGGGCTAAAACCCCCTAAAAAGTGGGCTTCTCGGAGTAGAAAATTGGTAGACTTTATAACCCCTTATTAGAAGCGCTCTGCCAATTTTCAGCCTGTACCTAATTATTTCCGCTATATCGCTTTTTTCGCCTTAATTTACCTGTACTATTAATTTAACCCAGTTTTCTCGCGATTTTACACTGTTTCTTGCGGAAAAAATTACGTGAGATTTGCGGAGACCCTCCCCCTCCCCCACGTGAGATTTGGCGAGATTCGGGTCGACCCCATCCCCTTCCTAAACACCTCACGTAATTTATGGACGCCCCCTAAATTTTATACATAGAATAGCGCGTTGTAGTAAAAGGAGTATTAACACATATCAGGGCCGTGCCCGGGACGTCACAGGGCCGTGTTTTGTCATGTGTGAACGAGCCCGCGCCCGGACACGGACATGTGTGAACGAGTAAAGGAGTATCCACACATATCAGTGTTCCGTCAGAGGTTCAAAAAATATCGGTGCGTACATTTTATATGAACTCGTTCACACATGTCCGTGTCCGGGCCGGAGTAAAAATCGAGCGTCCCGGACACGTCCCTGATATGTGAGTATCCACAGGGAGAAAAAAACATGGTGAAAACACATTTAAAACTAACTAGGTTGTGGGTTTGACCCACACGACCAACTTCACAGTATGATGAATGTTGAATATTATGAATGGATATATTAATAATAGATGGTCAGTCATCGGCGGAATAGGGGGAATAACATGTAGCATAACATGCACATGCCGCAACTATTCCTGACTGATGGAAGTGTGGTCATAACTCCTATCGATGACCACTGGTAACTAGTCCATTCCAAGTAAGGTTGGCGTGAGGCTACTAACCTAACCTCACAAGGAAAAAACTCTATTGCGGAAAAAAAATATGCCTCGGATACTGGAATAAATGGAATTTTCACATGTAACGTTCGAACTCTGTATAGAACTCGAGCTGCACAAAATCTAGACCATGGGTGGCCAACCCAAATGGTATCGCGGGCCACTTTGAAAATGCTTTATGATCCCGCGGGCCGGGGTGATATATTGCGTGATTCAAATTTAATTTAATATAATTTAAGGAGAGAAATCCAAAGCTGCGCTGCGAAGACAGAAAGAACGCTGCCAATTAACGTGCGGGAACGCGGAATTATTAAAATTATCTGTAAGGGATTGTGAAAGCTGCACAAACGGGTTGAGGTATGCAAGTTTCCACTCGTGTAGGATATCGCGATACAGTCGCAGAAGTATAGGCAGAAGTATCACGATAACAGCCCAAAACAGAGTTCGAGTAAGCTGGAATGTGATCAAAACCGCGTAAATAAATAAAACGTACACAATCGTTAAACACTACTTCAAGTTTATGGGCGCAGAAAGAATCGAGAGAGGGATAGATGGACAGCCCTTTTCAGCAAGTCACAATGGCAACGAAGTTTAGACAGGAATCCGTAGTTTTTACTTACAATGAAACTAATGTGATTACAGCAGGTCATGCTGCTATTCAGTACCACCCAAGATTTCTGACTTTATTAACGCAAACAAGGAGAACCGAGTTTAACGCGATAGTAGAAAAGTCAGGACGAACAGTAGCAGAGTGAGAGAGATAAAAATACAATGGGATTTCGAAGAAGCCGCAGTAAATTTAATGTCGACCATAAGGATACATGACGCAAGTCAATAGCAAGCTTCTCCACACACATATGTATTTGAGCGCAGGGAAATAAAGCTGTACATCGTCAGCATACACATGAATCTTAGAATATCGTTAATAAACATAATGAATAAAAGTGGCCCAAGAATGGAGCCTTACGGGACCCCAGAGCGTGGAGTAGGCCACTTGAAGCACCTAGTTTAACCTTTTGAGAGCGGTAAGATAACAAACTTTGCAAAAGTTTAAGAGCAGAAAGAGAAGAATACTGATAGGACTGAGAAGGACAATGGGAATGGGTATGATTAAATCATGCTTCCAAGTCGAAGGAAACTTGAATACCGTGAGGCAGGAGTTAAGAATGTGAATTAAAATAGGCAATAGACGAGATATGAGCATTTTTAGGAAACTAGGCGAATGTAATTGGTGGTGCAAATTTTCGTTAGACAAGGTGGCGCGATATTCATTTTGCGTAAATTCCATTTTCGAAAAGAAACGATTCGCAGTTGAAAATTGAACCAAGTTTCACAACTTTTTGCCCCAGACATCTCAATTTACAAAATTTTTCTTTTATAACATAAAAATCAAGTTTTGGATCTGATGCCTGGAAAAGGGATTTTCACATTCAGAACCTCAAAAATATGTATGTTAAACAATCTAGAACACACAGCGTTGACTAATGTCGACGTGGAATTGGTAGATTAATTATGTTACCTCATTAGCATTATTACTGAAAATGGCGAAGCAGAAGTAATCGTCACTACCAGAATAAATAAATCATATGGAGATCGACGGAGATCTCAACTAACGCCAAATTGCGGCTGTTCAACTCCAATGTTAAGGTAATTCTGTTGTATGTTTGCGAACCATGGAAAGTCGCCCAATCCATCACAAGGCGCCTTCAAGTTTTAATCCTAAATATCCGCTGGCAAGATAGAATTACAAATGAAAACCATTGTGCCATGCCGGCTAAGAAAGGATAGATGACGAAATTATCCCAAGGAAATGGAATTGGAATTGCCACACCTTGCGAGGTGCAAACGAAAATCTAGCCAAACAGGCCCTTGACTGGAATCCGCAAGGAACCTGTGGAGTTGGAAGACCTAGAAAATCGTGGAGGGCAACTGTTTCCGCCCTATGTCCCATGCGGGATTAAAGGAGCAGAAAGAACCCTGCACTCATAACGCACTAGCTCGATGTTGACCAAAGTGTGCTTGCTTGTAAGTAAATATGCTTGTTTTCTATGCTAGCTCCATGTCCCTAAATTTTTGTTGCGGATGCGGTATTTATATTGAATTGTTACCGAGAAAAGTAAATATGTACTTAGATTTTTTCCATCAGTCACCCGGTGCACCCCGAGAGTCAATTCTCTATGGCAGGCTGTGAATTTTAATCATTGCTCATAGCTGGCTTTTTTTCTTTTTCACATGTTGGAATCTTCTAGCACAAAATATTTTGTTAAATCTTGTTGGATCTCGCGGGCCGCACAATTTCCTGCGAAGGGCCGCATGCGCCCCGCGGGCCGCGGGTTGGCCACCCCTGAGACGATACTCTGTCAAAGTATAAAGCTGACATTACCGCCATTCGGAGAGAATGGTGCTTTAAAAACCTGAGTATGATGTGTATTACAGCTGTCATACAAAACACCATGTGGTTTTATGGTCAACAGAAGGATGAATGAAGCCTACCATTATCGGCCTTAAAGCAATAAATGAAAAGCTATGCACCCTTCGTGTGCGAGGCAAATGTAAGAACATAAGCCTCATAAATGTTCACGTACCTACAGAAGAATCCTCGCCGGACGATGAAAAAGAAGAATTCTTCGAAGTAGTTGACCGGGAACAGGATGTTGTAAAAATCATGTTGGGAGATGTGAACGCCAAAGTAAGTCGGGCAGTATGTCGGCACCCACAGCTTCCAGAGAACAATAATGACAATGGACAACGAGTTATAGAGATGGTAGAAAGTAAGAACGTGATCGCTGCAAATACTAGATTTGCGCGTAAAAATATCTCCTGGTGGAACCACTCGCAACCAAATAGACCATGTGTTGATATGTAGACCGTCGCCACTTTTCGGACCTGAAATGACGCCCCAAATGAGAGAGTTGTATTAGAGAAGAGGCCGAATTTAGAATTTATATATTACAGCATGGGCCGAAGGCTGGAGGAGGAACTTGCACCTCTTTTGACGATTTGCAATATGTGGTCATTCCATCGAACTCTTTGGCTAATGTTACGCCCAAGTTTTTAGGGATGGTTCGGCCATTAGTTCAATTGCATCCACTGTCACGGATGGGTAGGTGTTGCACTTTTCATTACTTGGTTTTGGAGACACTGAATTCGACACGATTTTTGAGGCCCCAATCTACAATGAGTTGAATGTCTTTGTTTATTGAGTTTGGCATTTGTTCGTGATCGTCAAGGCAGGATCTGTGGGTTAGAGGAGATTGAAAATAGATCATTTATAATGATAAGAAATATAGAAGCTGATAAATTTAACCCCTGGAAGGCCCCCGCAGAGATGGTGTGAGATTCAAATTGGACGCGATCCAGTATTACCTTGATTAAACAGCCTGTAAGAAAACTCTCAATCCACTTCAGTAGAAATGAGTCAACTCCAATAGCTTTGAGTTTAGCTAACAGGGCTGAGTCCCATACTCTATCAAAAGCCTTGGAGATATTTAGAGCAACCAGACTAGACTCACCAAATCCATGCAAACTTCGGTTGAGGTGTTCTGTAAGGTAAACTAAAAGATCGCCTGGGGACTTTTTTGTCGGAAGCCGTAGTGTTTGTCGTTTATAAGTAGGTTGGATTCTAGATATTCCTGAAGAATACCCATTAAGTGTGTTCTGGTTATAAACGAACTTCTAGACCGAAGTATGTGTGAAAATAAGTTCTGTAGAGTGAACTTTCAGAATGAGCCAAGTGGACTAGTCTTTTGTTGCGGAAAAAATCTTACCATTGCGGCAAACTACTGTGCGAATAATCTACTGGAGTAAGCGAATTACTTTGCGAGTAGTCTACTGGGATTCCTTACAGCCTGACTCAGCAACTAGCCTTTATAAACAGCGAAAAATGTATTGCAATAGCTTGGAGTTTAGTCATCAGAGCAGGGTGATATACTCTATCAAAAGCAAATAGATATCAAGAGTAACCAGGCCAGACTCACCTGGTGAAGGTGCTTCGTTGGGCATACAACAAGGTCATCAGTAGATTTTTTCGGTCTTAAGTGTTAATTGGATTGAAGATATTCCATAAGTTTTTAATTGATTACTGTTCCCATAATTTTGGAAATATTGCTATTGGGCGGTTATTAGAAGGGTTATTAGAGTCCTTCCTAGAATAGTTGACCGGTTGGGAGGTCAGAATATTTCGAAGACTAACCAGATAACAGTAATAACATATAAACGAACGCTATCGCAACAAAGTGAGAGAGTTAAGGTGGGCGGCCACCTAGATTGAATGAGTGACTTTCTATTGCTCGCTGTCTTGTGGAAGGGTATATGCCCTGCGACAGCAAGTTAGACTAAATACCTACACAAATCAACCTAGATTGCATCGTCTCAGAATCGGAGCCCGTGGAGCCAGGTGTTGAAAGAGCCCAGAACCGGTTTCCGGTTGTAAGTCCTTTTAAGACAGTAAGTAGTAAGTAGCCGGGGCCCTGGGGTCACTAAGATTTGATTCCGCGAAATTTATTTTGCTATGAATGATACTACTCGTACACTGGCAGAAAGGTTTACGTGACCAATTCAATGATTAGCTCAGGTCTTCAATAGGATTAGACTATAATTTTTATTTTAGTATTCATTTAAGATAAAGAAGGCGTTGGTTATTAGTGTGGTGAGTCGCCTAAATGAAATCCCGTGGCCTATACAGAGGTTACGTGACCAATGCCACTTCTGCTGCTCTTCGTAAAGATAAATTGCTTTAATCTTTAATTACTTTTTCAGTTTAATATAATTTCAGTTTTTATATTAAAAAGTTTTCATATTAAGATTTTGTAAATGTTAACTAAATAAATGCTGGACAAGTTCTTCCCCAATCCTTATCGCATTATATAGATAAAAATAACATTTTTCTAATTTGCGGGTAAGTAGCTTTATCAAATCAGATAAATCATGTTCATTAGTTTAATCTGTTTTTTTATGCGGAAAAACCAAGCTTAGGATCGTTTGAACCTCCACAAACTTTTTGGAGAGTGCCTTGATTTCTTTATTTAATGACAGCTGAAGTGACAAGATTAAATTATTTTGTTGCAATGATATTTTATCAGTTTATTGTTCACTTGTTTATTCGAAATTAGATATTTTTACTGCATATTTCTTGTGTAAATGTTATTTTGATAGTAATGTCATTTCATAGAAATTTTTCAACTCTGCTAAGTAAATATATATAGTAGAGTCCAGTCAATTTAGTAAATGAAATTTCATTTTAAGATGTACAAAATTTGTTTTTTGGCATTTGTTCAGGTACATCTGACAATGAAAAAACAAAGCTTGTGGGGTCACAGTGGGTTGGGAAAAGCCGCCATCTTGAAAAAGAGGTAGAAATTGTTTATATTAAATAACTCTTTTTTATGCAATGATAGCTGAAAATGCTAATTGGCAAAGCCGTGGAGAATCAAATTATCTACAAAATGAGCCCTCAACGAGCTCTGTAAATTGATTTGGCTCAAAGTTCAAACATGATCGTGTAGTGAGGGTTGAATGCAGTTTTTTGGAATTAACTCGCAAAATTTTAAATAAACTTAAAGTCCTAGTAATTACCTTTCGAATGAGCCCTTGACCGTCGTTATCGCTTATATAGTTTGCGAGCAATCCAAGGCCAAAGTTCGATAACGCCATTTTTTTGGAATATGGCAGTAAATGACAGACATACGGACAATAAAAATATCTTTAAAATGAGCTACTGGTCGAAACTCCATGTCGTTTATGTCCGCGACACAGCGGGTCAAAGGTCAGCCGCAAAGGTTACGACACTTGTCGTCGAATAGCGTGGAATAGCGTATTATCTAATAAATAACCGTTAAAAAATTCGCTAAAATTTAATATACTTACATAATTGCTAACAGCTTCCTATATCTTGCTGCAATGCTCGATTATAATT
Organism: Thereva nobilitata; assembly: GCA_963855945.1. Taxonomy (NCBI): domain Eukaryota; kingdom Metazoa; phylum Arthropoda; class Insecta; order Diptera; family Therevidae; genus Thereva; species Thereva nobilitata. The sequence continues at coordinate 100,573,870 of OY979695.1, forward strand.
TAATCTACCAAAACGAGGAAATAAAACAAACAACAATAACAATCAAAGCAATCAAGAAATGCAACACATATCACTTGTTGTACAGAATAACATCCTAGACCACAATACATTTTTTTACATTGTTTATAGCAGAACTTAAAGTATTTTTATTTTGAGCGCGACAAAAATAAAGAAGTTGTTAAAACTTGTCGATGCAACGACGCGCATTTACATTTTTTTCAGTTTGTCGTTTTATGTCTGGGAACCACTGAGCCACACACAGATGTCTGCTGCATTACAAAAAATTCAAATGATTCTTGTCCTTAGCTTTTATTTATCCTTTTCATACGCTTTATATTAGCTTGACCTGTATGTTGTATGTTGTATGTTGTATGTTGTATGTTGTATGTTTCATGTAAACATATCTTGCAACTTGATTTTGACCCACTTCCAGGTAACGGATCAACTTGAAATTTTGCACATATGTATAGTTCGCGTGACAATGCAAACTGACCATTTTGTAAAAAAATCAAAATGGCGGTTCCAAGATGGCGGCCGAATTTTGCAATTTTACTCCCCGACCCCCGACATGGGTATCAAATGAAAAAGTATTACAAGTAGAATACAATTAGCTATGTGGCGTTATACAAAATTCAAAATGGCGGCCAACAAAAAATGGCGGACTCCTTTTTCTTTACAACACACTCGATATGGGTATCAAATGAAAGGAAATGACAAGTAGAATACTATTAGCTCTGTGGCGTCATTCAAAATTCAAAATGGCCGCCAACACAAAATGGCGGACTACCTCTTTCTATATAACACCCTCGGTATGGGTATCAAATGAAAGGGTATGACAATTAGAATACAGAACTGTGTGGCGTGATTCCAAATTCAAAATGGCGGTCAACACAAAATGGCGCTTTGCCTTTTTCTTTACAACGCCCTCGGCATGGGTATCAAATGAATGCGTACGACGAGTATAGTACAGTAAACTGAGTGACGTCATTTTAAATCCAATATGGCGGTTTCTACAATATGGCGATAGACTAAAAAATAGAAAATAAAAAATTTATATTTTAAAAAAACTAAAAAATACGCTTTTATTTTAAAATGAACTAAAAAGTAAAAATAATTTTGAATGTAAAGTTTTTATTGCTCCAGCCAGAATATGGAAACAATTTACCTTTCAAAATATAAAAAAGCGTGGGCCGCTAGCGAAAATTTCCGGTGTTAATAAATATAGGAAGAGAGTCCCACGCTGTTTTACATTTGGAAAGGTAAATTGTTTCCATATTCTGGCTGGAGCAATAAAAACTTTACATTCAAAATTATTTTTTACTTTTTAGTTCATTTTAAAATAAAAGCGTATTTTTTAGTTTTTTTAAACTATATTTTTTATTTTCTACTTTTTAGGCTGTTATATGTCTTCCGCCGTTTTGTAGTTACAGCCATATTAGTTTTAGAATGACGTCACACAGCTTACTGTACTACAGGAGCGTAGCGTAGTAGGGCCGGCACCTTTAGGGGCGGTAAAATTTCACAATAAATAATACCTAATAATATCTTGTAAATATTTTTTTGTCGCACTCACGATTCGGACCGATCGAAATGAGCATGGAATTTTTCATTACTTATACTTTGACGAAATCGGGGAATCCCCTTTCTTTAAATGAATGTATAATAATGACATCTTGCTCATTGTAGCGACTGGCAACTCCGTCTATACTGACTTGCTAACTTGACGGAACCAGAGATGCTAACTTGTCTTGTGAAAATGAGTTGAGACGGAAGCTGTTTTCATCGTTAGACAGAATCATTGTAGAAATTTGTGAGCGTTTTCAGCAGCTACAGAATTTGGCGGATAAGTTTGCTTATGTAACGCCGGCTATATTACTACATTCGGACAACACTAAATGTAATCTAGACTACGCATCTGCCGAAATTGACCAGTAGGACTTCAAGCTGGACGACTTCGACTGCGGACTTTCATTGCTCGAAAATAAATAAATTAATGCGGACTCACTTAAATTATTAAAATTTATTGTGAAATCCAAGCTGGAAGACAATTTGCCCAATATTATAATAATGCTCCGAATATTCTTCACAATTGCTATAAGCAATGCCAGCTGTGAGAGAAGTTTTTCAAAATTGAAATTGATCAAAAATTATTTAAGATCAACAATGAGTCCTTGAAGGCTAACCAATCTGGCTATCTTGCCTATTGATCAAGAGGTGTGTGATGCTATAGATATTGATAGTGCAATAAAAGACTTTGCTCTTAATAAGGAAGACGAACCCAGTTAAGGACAGAAGTTTTGTTTTTAACTCTAACAAGTATATTAATTTTCAATAAAAATATAAATATTAACAGTGTCGTCGTAATTCTAATTGGAAGTCGATTTGCGTTTTATATTCAACTCGCTTAATTGATGATCGTCAAGGTATAATCATAAGTGTTCTATACCTGTTATATCAATGTAAGTGACACACGTATAAGAATTTTTGTAATAAATGTGATTATTATATTGTAAAACATATATGTCTTTTCTATTTGTAACCTGTACAATCCACCATAATGATGCCTGTTCTTGCCGAAAAGTTCTTTAGAATTGCTGTATACTCCCAGTAGGAAATTTGGAACACATTACCGACAGAATCGGTTCTGTAACCCATTGACAATACAGTACATAAGATTACAGTTGTACAATTTTCCAAATTCTAATGAAGTAGTTCTTTGTCTGATTACATTGAAGCCAAAGTAATGCAAAGTGTAATGCAATCGCAGCTGATGTGGAACATCTCTTAAAAATGCGAGAGACTTAACATGCAATTTAATTCAACCTGCATTACATGTAACCAATGAATGTAGCAGTTCTATGTAATGCAGAATGGAGGCGATTGGTTACCGCCTATGACATCGCCATGCAAATGTAATGCCTTATCTGCACTTGCTGTAATCTGAACGAGAACTAGTTGCTACTCCTTAGAACTACTTTCGGAATCGATTGGGTAATTACTTGCTTTCCCTACTGGGCTATAGCCTTTTAAATTGAAATACCTAAATAAGAGGGCGGCAAAATTTTCTTCCGCCCCGGCCGGCTGATACCCGCCCTACGCCACTATACTCGTCATACACTTTAATTTGATACCCATACCGAGCGCGTTGTAAAGAAAAAGGTAATCCGCCATTTTGTGTTGGCCGCCATTTTGAATTTTGAATGACGCTACATAGCTAATTGTATAGTACTTGTCATACCCTTTCATTTGAGACCCATGTTGGGGGTCGGGGAGTACAATTGCAAAATTCGGCCGCCTTCTTGATTGTTTTACAAAATGGTCAGATTGCATTGTCACGCGAGCTTTACGTATGGGCAAAATTTTAAGTTGATCGGTTATATGGAAGTGGGTCAAAATTAAGTTGCAAGATTTGTTTACATACTACAGACAACATACAGGTGAACCTAATATAAAGCGTATAAAAAAACAGGTGAAGGCATCAAACAACCTTTATTTATTTGTCCAAACAGGGATAGACTAGATAACAAAATAGTCCAGTCAAAATATCCATTAAGATACGGATATGCTAATATTGGCTCCACTTCGTACTTTTGTAGTACTTTTTCACCTAAGCTTATGCCAAAAGTATCAAAAAAGGCCAATTTCAACATCAAAATTGCTTATAACTCCAAAAATAAAAGCAGTAGCATAAAAATTGTCCAGACATTATTCATAGTTAATTGTCGAAGCTTTCCAATTTTGGAAAAAAAATATTAGTTAACTACGTATTTTTTGGAGAGAAAAATGTGGTTTTGGTGAAATTTTAGTTAAAAAAACCGAAATTTTGACTTTGATGACTCATAACTCTGGAAGTTGGAAGGGTAGAACCTTCCTTTTAGAGTATTAAATAGTATTAGATTATTCTGCATACATTGCTACATTATTCATGAAAATAGGTGATAGGGTTTCAAAAATACAGGGTCATATGCAAAACTCTAAAACAAAAACTTCAAATCGCCCTAGCAGCTAAACCGTTACGTCCCCCCCTCCATACGACTTTTTCTTCGTCCAACCAAAACCTATCAACAGCTGGCCGCTTTGTAAATTTAACGGATACACCCTGTATATTGACATCCCTTTTTGTACGCTTTATATTTTTGTTATTATCAAGTTGTACAAATGTTAGGTCCTACAAATTTTATATAAACCTTTTTTTGTACCAAGTCGAAAAACTGTTTGTGGGGTTTTTTGACGCCATTTTGGAAACGTTCCCAAAGGAATTCGAAGGCCAAAAATATTTCATCAAATTCTAGGGAATTTTTGGCTTTATTTGGTAGATACTTTTCGACATATAGTCCAGGCCCTGTAGCCAAAATTTTACTAAAACCTGACACTAAAACCAATAGAAATAATTTTTGGCACACGAGGAGTTTTTGAAGAGTGCTATAAGAAAAAAAATTGTTCTGCACGCGAACACCCATGGAAACCGTGGAAAATTCCAGGGAAAACTCGGAAAATTGATATTCCATCAATAACATGGAAGGGGTTGAAAATTTTGATATAATGTATAGAACAAGCTTGTAGAGCGTGAAAATCTTCACAAAAAAGGTCTCTACATGTTTTTTCGAAAATTGCTTCCTGTGAGAGATAATAAGCTATAATTGATATTTTCAGATTTCCGCGCGAATAACTCGGGATATCATAGGATTTACCCTGACGCTGGACTAAAATTTCTGTAACTCTTAATAATGCTGAATTTCCTCCGTCACATTAATAAAGCTATAGTCGCTAAGATAAACTCGGTGGACTTATCAGAAGAATTTTCATGCGTTTTAGGAAATTTGCGGGAAATGTACAAAATGATGAATGAAAACTTTGTTATCTGGGGTTCTTAGATTCATATTCTAAAAGGACAGGGTCTTGGCAATAGAATGACAAGTGCGCTTTTTTATAAATCTCTACTTTGATATTTTTACAACGGTTTTAAAGTCATCAGTCATGAAAAATTAGCGAACTAAAAAACAACAGGTATAGATAAACTTGATTCAATTAGGCCCAAGATAAATTGGGAATGAATGTTATATCTGATTTGTTCAATTTTGACCTACTGAATCTTTGACCGAACTCAGCATGTCAAGCCAATTCTATAGGAAATGGTAAAAAATTAGTAAAATTACATTGTTTATTTATCAAAGATCATTACTTCACCTTTGAATATCAAATAGAAACCACTTTTGCCGACACCCGCCAGCTATATATGACAATTGTTGAAGGATTTTCCTTTAATATACCGTTTAGTTTATGAATTTTCGACCAAAAACAAGGGAGTCACAAAGATTCTAGTCGAACGGGGTAATTCTTATGATATTACGAGTTTTTCGGGCGGAAAACTTAAAATATTAATTAAAGCTCATTATCTCTCAAAGGAAGCAATTTTCGAAAAAACATGTAGAGACCTTTTTTGTGAAGATTTTCACGCTCTACAAGGTTGTTCTATACATTATATCAAAATTTTCAACCCCTTCCACGTTATTGATGGAATATCAATTTTCCGAGTTTTCCCGGGAATTTTCCCCACTTTCCATGGGTGTTCGCGTGCAGAACATTTTTTTTCTTAAAGTAGGTCCTCTTAAAAAACTGCCCGTATGCCGAAAATCATTTCTATTGGTTTTTTTGTCAGGCTGAAACCGCTGGTTCCTGGACTAATAAGCTTATGTGAAAAATGTAAAAAAAAGTACCAAATAAAGCCAATTTTAACATCAAAATTTGCTAATATCTTCAAAAATAAAGACCGTAACACAAAAATTGTTGGACATGGTTTTTACAAAATTGTCCAAGCTTTCCAGTTTTGGAAAAAGAATCTTTGTTAACTACGTATTTTTTGGAGAAAAAGGTAGTTGAAGTTGATATTTTTGTTAAAAAAACGAAAATTTTAACTTTAATGACTCATAACTCCGGAAGTAGGGTAGAACTTTAACTTTTACAGTTTTAGATAGGTGGGGTATTCTGCATGCAGTGCTATCTTATTTATGAAAATGGGACATAGGGTTACAAAAATACAGGGTGATATGCAAAACACTAAAAAACACTTCAAAACGCCCTAACGGCTAAACCGTTACGATTCCCCACCCGTACGATTTTTTGTTCGTCTAACCAAAACCTATCAACAGCCGTCCGCTTTGTAAACTTAGCGAATACACCCTGTATGTAAGTTCGATTATGTGGATCGAAAAAATGATCATGATCAGGATTTTTTTAAAGATAATAAGTTTTCGTAATAAGTTTTTATGATATTTATACTTGTCTGCACATATACTCGTCCACGGTTCAATTCGTTAAAACTTCTACTAAATACGCCATAACATAAGGAAACAAAGAGGTGTCACGTCGGTGTTTATGTAATTAAATAATTATCAAGGATTTTTTTCATGTATTTCAAAAACGAAATGAAATTCTAAATTTATAAAATAATTTTAATTTCTTCTATGTTCTTGGATTTTTGGGCAAGCTAAATGAAAAAAGACCACGAAAAATTTTTTAAATAAAATAATATTCTATTTTTCATGATATATGAGTATATGGCATACATACATTCTTGGATTTAAATTTTGTGTAATTATTCTGAACGGCTGCTGAAGGCATTTAAGCACTCGATAAATAATTATTAAACTGAATATTTTCACCCATTTTTTATTTCAGTTCGATTTTGACAAAAACCAACAAATTACTGGAAAATCAACAATAGGATTTTTTAAAATTAAAAGTACACAAAATAACTGAAACTGAAAGCATAAGTAAAATCATAAGCACCAAAATAAATTTTACCTCCTAACCTTGACATTTTTGAACTTGAAGATAATATAGTAAAGATTGTATAAGGAAATTACTACATTAATGATTTTTACGAAATTGTACAAGTCACACTCAAAACTAACTATTTTTTACCTTCAGCACCAGGCCTCTCATAATCTACTTGCTTCCAACTAAAAACTTCCGTTAAACCTGCGCTTTGATAACTCCCGTCATAGCTCCTCGCGTCAACACTTAACGACAATAGACAAACAATCAAAGTACACGAAAAAACCATAACAGCGGGACCCATTCTTGAAGCCATCTTAACCAGCGAAGAATATCATCAAGACTGTTTTCTGATTCTGAATACTTTCAAGCGTTTATCACTGACCGGCAGATGATGGCCAGTGTGGCCACTATCATCCGTATAATAAACTCAATGATTTCGGTACTAATATAAAAGCGTTTAGCCTTTTCTTAATTCAGAAGCAAAATCACAACCATTGCTACCATCGAGTTTTTTGTAAGTTTTTTTTGTCTAATAGTAGAGATAGATTATCTTGTGCAGTCAAAATAAATCATAACCTTATTATTGGGAAAATCCAGTTTAAATATTTATGTATCTTTATCATAATTTTTCATTAATCTTACGTTGTTTTCTTACAAATTGTGTATTTTGCAATTCCTGAATTTAGTATTATGTTACAATTTGGTTGCGTTGGTCAGTGTTCCAGTATATGACTCATTGAGCGAAGTTTTCTGCATGACTGGCGAGGTTTACAGGGGTCACAAATAGTTTGAGGTAATATATCCACTGGTCCCCACAATATGCCCCTTTTGCATGATCTTCTTTCTCTGTCATACTTCTATGCAGTTTATTCATACCGAAAAAAGGTGAATCCACTGACATATAGATATGGACTGCTAATTGACAACTTTCAATGGCACCATTTTTCTCCAGAAGAAGAAGACCTTTTCTATGTAAACAACAATTTTTTTTTCGAATTAAGAGGAAATTAAGTGATCAGATGTGTGTTATAATTGATAGAAATAATTTTCCATCGTTATTTTTTATTTAGTAGCAGTTTTTTCGTTAAATAAATGTATTTTTTTTAAATATGTGAGGGTTCTTTCCCTCTGTTTAACGAACTTTTAAAAATAAAGAAAATAGAGAAAGAAGAAAAAACTCTATAGCTGTCTAGTTTTTTCTAATTATGTTTATATCGCTGACATGCACTGAACTGTTTTTTATTTTAAAACCGATTAAAGTTCATAGGATTTTGAAGGGGGAACGAGACAACGATAGTTTTTGGTGCCACTTTTTTGTATGGGATTTTGCTTATTTAGCAGTCCATATCTATATGTCAGTGGGTGAATCCAACAACACTTCTAATAGAGCGAGAGCTGGCTGCAAAAATCTGACCGATCGAGTAACAGGATGAAATGTTTTTCAAATGTTAGTACTCACAGCGTCCATAAGAAAGATCTTGGTGTGCCTGGGCGGAAGTTGTACACAAGTTTGGTATGTGCGTTTTCCGGAAAATTTTTGGGACGGCAAGTGCACCTAGAAAGATGTTCTGTGATATTTAATTTTACCGAAATTTACTGGAATGAAATAATTTTTTCATTTATCCTTTTTCTATTAATATCTACTCACTACCAGAGATAGTATACAACCTAGACCATTCTTGCGTATTGAATTATTTTAGAGAATTTTTCTGAGAAAAATGCTAAAAAACGAAAATTTTTAGGGGATCGAGATGCCAAATATCGAAAACGCTCCTAAATGGAGTACTCAAGTTTCTGTTTTTATAGCAAATAAAAAATGCACAATTACCTAAAGAAAGCCTAAATATGCTGCTCTACGATAATCGGTATGGGAGTTATTAATGTTTAAGTAGTAATAAAATAAAAGGTCGTGTGGTGTGCCAGGCACTTGGTACAGGCACGGACCTGGCACGTTTTCTAGTAAAAAATGATCAAACTTTAATTTTGTTACAGTTTGAAACTGTACTCGATAGGCAGGTTTTTTGCAGTCAGCTCTTGGACTCTAATTACCGCCCAACCAATAGCAATTGTTTCTATTCTCTCCAAAATCATGGAGTCAACAATTAATAAAAAGCTCATAGAATATCTTGAATCCAACTTAATTTTACACAATAAGCAGTATGGATTACAACAAATTAAGTGAACATACAAACGAATTTAAGTGAACATATGTACATAAATATCAATTTCTGGGCTAAACTACAATTAACGCATCTTTGACAAAATTTTACTAACAGCATATCGCACACGCCAGAAATAAATTGAAATTTTCAAGCTCACATCAAACAAGTAGCAAAGAACAGAATACATTATTTCAACATTCATTAAGTATACGTACACCGAGAGTTCAAGATGCTGACCTTGATCTTGAAGTAATTGTTGTTAGATAGTAACACTTTGATTACCTGTACTTGTCGGTATGTAGAAATAAAAATAGTACCAATTTCACATTATATGTATGTATTCAATGAAATATGAGGATAAAAACTATTTATAAAAACTGCATTTAGTGCTAAGATTTTGCCAAACCACCCAAGATTGGTTACACTGCCGGCAATAATCTTCAACAATTTCGCCGAGAGTCTCAGACCAAACACCAGCTTTCAGACCAAAATAAATCAAGTTTATGGAATATATTGTTACTCTGTTTACGTTTTAAAACGAGTTTTGCTGGAGATGCGCATCCCACCTTGACTGCTGACTTTTTCATATTTTACATTTTGTAAAACTGCATATTGTGATGATGATCCAACTACGATAGAGTAAATTTCCGGTTCTAGTGATTTGTTGTATGTATATAATTTATCTCGAATGTTGATTTTGAGAACAAAAGAAATTAGTGTTATTATCGTTTCTGCCCCAATGGATTTATTTGAGCGAATCTACATCATTTGAGGTAGAAAAATTTCCAACCAAGATATTTACCATTGGAGTTTTGATCATTGGGTTCTAGAGCCTAAGCCGAATAGAAAAATATTTTACCTTTATGAATTTACATTTTCTTATAGTTTTATTGTTTTTTATTTTTCTATTAAAAAATTACAAAATAAATTTTCAAAAGCTGAAAATAAAAAGCGAAACTAAATTAATTATGAGCTTCCCTTCAAGCGTCATAGTACTAGACAATTTAGAAGATGCAGGGCGGCAATTGTAACTAAACGTGACCTTTGAGATCTTCACGACACAATTTCCAGTATGTTAAACATTGAGTATTATCAAATTATTTTAGGAGTAATAATAACACCGATCAGTAAACATTTTAACCATTAAAACATATTGATTTACTGCAAATAACTCAAGTAACAATAAAATTAGTCCAAATATTCACGTTTTTAACATTTCTATTTCCATTTTATTTTGCACAAAGCCAATGGCCTTTGTTATCGGGACCTAGATCCCCACTATTGGTGCCAGAATAAAATAGATCCGATAAATTCCTTTCAAGAAATTCTAAAATCTTCTTTTTTACATCACAAAAAACGACTGGAGCAAATTTAATACAATTTCTTTCGGATCATATTAACGTAAATGTCGAGTCAAATGTAAACTCGGGTTCGTATGTATATCAAAATTTATTAAACACAAAAAACCACAGGAGAAATAGTCTTCTGCAAAATAAATTGGAGGGCCATGAAATTTGGCGGCAGGTAGTATTTAAGTGTTAGATCAGATATCTAATGAGTCCTCGGGAGTAGTGAAAATTTGCGGAAAACTCATGGTTTAATATTTCTCTTCGGAGAATCATAATCCATGAGAAAAATGTGGGTTGACATTATTCACGCCCACTTCCTCACCCCCTCTCAAGAGGGGGGTGATAAATGGTAACCCCCATTTTTTTCACGGATTCTGATTCTCCGAAGAGAAATATCAAACTTTTGTTAGAAACATTTTTTTAGCCGAAGCTGCCCTACACCCCCAAATGAATGAATCAGAATCCGTGAAAAAAATGGGGGTTGCCTTTAGAAATTTTAGATTCACCCCAACCCTGCTAGTGGAGTGGGTGGGGGTGAGATTTGTGTGCAAAAGATTCCACCCTCCAAGTTGAGCAACTTTCGTTCAAAACTTTTTTCACGAAAACTTACCTTTCTGGAAATATCGGACCGTTGCTGGACTTTTGCCGCACCCTGTATATTACACCCTTTTCATCTTTTCCACGTTGTGAAGGAAATCCTACTTCTCATCAATCCATAAGGCATGTGATAAGCATTTGGCCGATAACTACAATGCATTCCTAGGTGGTATTCTCGTTTGCGAGTGACGTGACTACTAGGGACGCGGGGATATGAAACTGTCGATACCTACAAACGTAGGGAGGAAAATGTCACTTCACACGTCCCCTTTCGATAATTAGAATACGACGTTTGTTGACCTAATCGCCAGGAGTCTCTTTGATGAGAATATAAATTTAAAGTCGAAGTGACATCTGTCACGTCACTCGACAACGAGAATAAGCTGGCCTATCTTCATCCCCAAACTATTTGAAAAACTCGTCTACGAAAAAATATCCCCTCTAATCGAACCATACCTTAAAGAACAAGAACGCGGTTTCAGAAAACGGCATTCGACTACTTCAAACTTGAGTGTCCTGATCTCCGAGCTGCTCTGTGATATGGAGAGCGGCAAGACCTTCTCAAGTACAAGGCTGGAAGTAGAGTTTTTGTTTGTGTTGGTGGTAGACCCATTATCTGTCAGATCAAGAAGAAATTATATGGAGCGAGGTAAAAGTTCGGGATATTTTGCCGTAAAAAGTCATAAAATAATATATTTAACCAGTTTTTATTGCAATAGGATTACCAGTGAATAGGTCTTTAGTGATTTAATTAAGAAAATTTAAAAATATTTAGTGATTAAGTGTGTTTTAAGTGTGTTAATTGTGAAGGTGGCCAATTTTGTTTACATTCGCGGTGGTTTTTTCTTGTTTATTTAGGGGGAAAATGTTGAATTTGTTTAGTAATATAATAAAAAGTGCTTTTTAAGTGATTAAAGATTATTATAGAATAGTTATTAAACACATTAAGTGCAAGTACCACCACACAACATGCGTAACAATAACTTTTTCATTTTTCCTTCACATTTTTCTGCACTTATGTTTTTAATAACTATTCTATAATAATCTTTAATCACTTAAAAAGCACTTTTTATTATATTACTACACAAATTCAACATTTTTCCTCTAAATAAACACGAAAAAACCACCGCGAATGTAAACAAAATTGGCCACCTTCACATTTAACACACTTAAAACACACTTATTCACTCAATTTTTTTAAATTTTCTTTATTAAATCACTAAAGCACTATTCACTGGTAAAATTATTGCAATAAAAACTGGTTAAATATATTATTTTATGACTGTGTATACATACATAAATTGTATGCAGTAATGCCTTTCATAAAGTACGCCATCAAGGTTCATTTAGTTCCACACTGACGTGTCCTTTATTCACACGGAACTCAATTCATTCATATCACTGGTGCAACACAAATAAATTACAACTTAACACCAGGAAATGTCAAGCTCAAAGTAAGCTCCCCTGAACAGCGCTCCCAATTTTTCGCACTGTTAAATATGCTCCCGAGGGAACATTACTGGAGCTTTCATAAATTTTATAGAAGAAGAAAATGAGCGATTACCTTGATGACGATAAAGGGTGACATTAGCATACTCAATGGATGGGCTCCCGTTCGATACGAAGGACAAGCAGCTTTAAAAGTGGTCAGAATTTAGTTGGGGGACTGCTTTGCTAAAACCACACTCGCGCTTGGAAAGGAAAAGGCAAATAGCAAAAGATAAATAAAATAAAAGCTTTTCGATACCCGGATCACATATCCACAGGCGTCCATGAAAATTCTTTATTAAAAAGCTTTTTTATAATGCTCCTAGAACGCTTTTGAAGGAGGATAAATACGTATGCTCCCCTGCAATGACATGCAATGTTAAAAAGTATATGGAATTGGAGCATAACGGGAGCGCTGTAAGCTTTTTAAGGTGTGCTCAAACAGCGCTATTGGAGCCCTCCATTTCCCGCTGGGTACCTTCTGTGGTAACACACAGTTACAGTATTATTATCTCAACAAGGTATTTCTGAATCACGTCAATCAAATCGTTTGGCCGGTCCAAACGATACAAGCAGATTTGCACAAATCTTGCTCCCATATGATTTTTTTGTAATTTTTCAGGGGTGCAAGCATAATAACGTCACCAAAAGCAGTCGTATAATTGATTGTTTTCATAAAAAAGCCATAAATAAAAAAGCAAGATTTGCGCGTGTGGACGGGCACTTAGGATTTGGTCGTGTGGACGGGCCATTAGACAAAAATCTAAATGAGCCAAATTACACGGCCTATCTTTTCTTCCATCAACACTTCCAATAAACCGGTTTTATAGGGAAGGGGTCGCAGGGAATTTACTAGAGTAAGAGTGAGTGAGAAAGCTGCGCTTTCAAACAACTAGAGCGAATGGGAAGCTCGTTTTCTTCTTTTATGGGTTTTCCTCTAACTTGTGCATCCCAAAAAAATTTTGCCTGCACCGAACATCAAACTAACACAAGCATAACTTCGTTCTCGGGGACTGCGCAAATGATGAGAATTTTTGTTGCTTTGTTCACAACCACATAGACAATAGAATCGTTACACGGAAAAAATGCAGAAGAGTCAGTTTATCATCTAGGTAGGTAATTCTTATAACTCAGCGGGAAATGTAAGCATTCGGCATGCATTGTTCAGGTGCTCGTGCAAAGGCGTGGAAGCATTACTTTAGGATACCCACTTCAATTCTTTTTTTATATTGATGTGGAGGGAAGATATACAAGCCAGCTATTTACCTTAGATACAAGATACCTCTGCAATACTTTTCATCCATCATTACTGGTAACTTTAAACGAAGGCTTACCTCATACCTTCTTTAAGGAATGCGTTACCATACACAAACCGGTTTGTTAAGAGTAAAAGTGTTAGGCCGTGTAATTAGGCTTTTTGGGTTACAAAAACACTCTTCTGCTCTCTAGTCTCGCCCTATCCTGGAATATGCGTGTCCTGGAGATTCTATTAGCAAAATGATTGAATCAATTCAGAAGAAATTTCTTCTTTTGCTCGGAGAAGTTTACATTTATACATATTTTACTCTATTTCTCTACTCAACCGAATCAATTTAAGGGAATGAACTACTATACTGCTTAACATTAATCCTCATACTGTTATTGACTAAAACAAATCTAGAACTCCTAAGACTAACTTTATTAAGGAAGAGAATTCTCCCAAATAACCATAAAATTTCATATGAAAATTAAGAAGTCGGGAGATAATGTGCGATCCTATCTTTAGATCCTAGCAATTGTAAAAGCGAAAAAAATGTTTTTTATCTGGCGTAGTAACAGTTAATTAATAATAATTAAACCAAAAGAGTTTTGATGAATTAATTCCAAAGTTATAAACGTAATAATCAGCAATGTATGCATGTATTTTTGTGAAACCTACAAACACCACAAGCTTCCCCAAATTACCTCTAAAAGAGACAAGACAATTATTATAGAATGTTTATGTGATTTAAAATATTTTTCCTTAATTATAAAACAACTTATCTATTTATTATGTAAAGGAAAAATATAAAAATAACGGGAAAGCCGATAGCACGATAATACAAATAAAGTCTGAGAAAACCAAAAAATTATAAAACTTGTTTTCAACAATTTTCGAGCCTATTTCCTAGAATCGTGATGATACCTCTATCACCTCTAACGATGTCAACCTATGCACCTGCATCAACGTAACGGAATATATATCCGACCCGAATTTACTTGGTTTCTCTCCATGATGAGTAATACAAGAACATGTGATGTCAGTTGCCATTGACGCAATAAAAAACAGGTGAATTCCAGTAATGAAGACAAAAAACCAAATCAAACCTGTAGGCTGTGATAATTTTTAAATAACTTTTTACCTCTTGTTCTTAGAAAAAATATAAAGGTATTTATAGCAGTTAATTAGGTCACCAGTCCATAATTATGTAACAACAAATATATTTCTGTTAGATTTATTTCGGTAATTGTTCACAATTTGGGCTTATGGCGTAAAAGCATCGCAAAATTGTTTGAACGATATGACCACTACAGTACACAGCCAGAAGTGCTTAAGTGCAAAATATGTGTTTCGAGAAAATCGCTTTCAAAGATTTGGAATTTCTTTATTTTTTATTCAGGCAACAGGAAAATATAAAAATATTTTTTTTGGCTTTGAGTCCACATAAAATAATGAAGAAAGTCATGAATTCACTATTTTATTTATGCGGCTGGTATTTTAGGAGATATTGCACTTCAGCAATTTGGCTGAGGATTTCCAAAGAGAAAACTGTACACTCTGCACAACCAAAAATGTTCAAAATACTTTCGACTCTTCTGGCTGAGGATTTTCGGAGAGAGAAATAAGTGAGAAACACAACCAAATATGTCCAAGTAACTTTACACTGTTTTCGCTGAGGATTTTCGGAGAGAGAACGACAAGAAAAACTCAGCCAAATATGTCGAAGTTACTTTAGACTGTTTTGGCTGAGGATTTTCGGAGAGAGAAAAACGCAACCAAATGTGAATAAGAATATAAGATGCGGCCATTTTGCAGAAAAAGAGAGCTTGACATGAAAAACAAAGACAAATTAATTCCTTTTTTTCCCTGTTATAAAATTAAGGAATGAATAGAGGGGAACAAAACAATTCTGAGATGAAACGCCTACATAATATATTTTTTAAATATAACACGTACCAAATCGAATACAAATAATAAGATTTTCTCAAAAACATAACATAATATAACTTCAAATATACGAAAATTTCACAGTACTTATTATCAAATCAATATTAAAAAGTAGTATTCCCATTTTTCTTTTAATTGCTACTGCTCTTCATTTTCCAGTAAATCAGCTGATTTTTTATTAGACGGCAAATTTTGCCAATAAATTTTAAAAGGAATGGGCATTTTAGGAACTAATTCCTTAAGAATTTTTTGTTTTTTCAATTCCGAAATTCCTCTTGGTTTCGCGTTAATATCTGTTGATATTTCCGGAAGTGTCTTCATCGCTATTATTCTTTCAGCAATTAAATATTCATCATCAAAATTCTTTTTGAACTTGAAACTCTTCAATTCCCGTTCAAATCTGACTTCGACTATGTCCTTAAATAAAGGCATTGCATTCGTAGATGATCTTTTTGAAATAATATTTTTCAATGGTACGAAGTCTTTTGCCTCTGGAACAACTGCGGTCATACGAAACGATGAGGATTTAACCGCTGTACAAAATTGTTGGAAGTCGTATATATTTCTCATTTTTCTCATTCTCTGCTCAATATTGCCATGGATGCCATCGGCAGCCATGAAAGTATGCCCCTTGACTAAATACTTCAAGGTGATACTTTGCGTCGAAGAGATTTGTGTTGAGTTGATATAAGTTATCAACGCTGAATACAGCATAAAGTTTTTGTTTTGGCCCGCACAATTGTCCAGCCATATAATAATATGAGGCACGCAACGCAATTGCTTCAAAAACTGAATGAATGCCCCTGCTACTTTGTCAGCCTTTCTGCCCGCAATTGCCTCAGTCCATAGTATGCAAAAGTGCTGTGAATTTGGTTGCATTGCAGCGAAAGTTTCATTAAAAGCTATTAGTCTTGATGTAAAAAAGGACTCTTTTACATTTGGCATTCTTGGTAGCAAAATTACCTTTTGCATATCGCCAGAAAATACTTTTATTTCTTCATCAGTCAGCAACTTATCAGAATTATAATGTCTGCGAGCTTGATTTGCGATGCGTAAATGTTCCTCTTTTTTTTTGTCATTAATTTCAGAAGGGTTCAATTTCATTTCCTGACAAAAACCACATATTTCTGAGTTGTTTTCATTAAAACTAATATTCATACCTTTTAATATTCGTCGGTATGTTTCGTATGAAGTAGGTGAGTTGTTTTCGTTTGAAACAACATTTTTGTACATAAACCGTATAGTCAATTCTCGCGAGAGATATAATTTATTTGGACATTGTGCCCTTTTATAATGCGAGTGGTGCGGTCCAAACGAATTTATATGATTTATTACTTGTTCATGGTTACATTTATTGACTGGCGGAATACCTTTTCCAAAAATGTCATTTTGATTTTTTTTGGAATTATATTTAGACACGAAATGTCCGTTTAAATACCCTAAAGTAGCAGAAAAAAATTTACTGCACACTGGTACATTTATTTCGCATCGTACTTCATTCGAGTATAAAGGCAGTGTATACGTTGCAGCATTTTTTGGATTTGGATTGTCTATCAAACGCCTTTTCGCAGGAGAAACTTTGATTTTACCCTCCCTCCAAATCTGTTGTTGTTTGAAGTTCAAATTCCAATAGGGCCTCGGTAGCCTAGGGAGTAAGGCGCCTGGCTACTATTCCAGAGGTCCCGGGTTCGAGTCCCGGCAGAGCCCCACGGTCCTTCGCCTTTCCCACCTTCCCTCCTGTCATAGCCTTCCGCTAGCACTGCCCCGCTCCACCAAGCGCATGTCATCGGTTGGTTGATGGGATTCAACTTGTTTCAGGAGGCATAACACTCCAGCAAGTTGTTTCTCATTGCCCCGATGCCAGAGCCGCGATAGAAATAGTTGGGGTTAGGTGGTTGTGGCAGTTCCTTCCTACTTCTCTCTTCCCCTTCACTATCTATCGACTAGAGCTTGCTGTTCGACATTGCACTCTATACGAAGAAAATAGATTGTCGACAGTACAAAGGGCTTTCCCTGAGCTCTAGTCTTCCACATAAAAAAAAAAAAAAAAAAAAAAAAATACATTGAGTGTATCTTAGATCTTTCTAGGGAAGAAAATTTTTCGAAGCATTTAAGCCTCGAACATTTGCAAGGAGGACGAATTGGATGCTTGTTTTTATTATTTATTTTCATCCAGTCTGGGTTTCTTTCTCTCTTTTTTGTGTTCGATGTTGTTTCCATCGTTGTTGCAGGCTGTGGTGTTGCAGCTGCAGGGAGTCCTTTCGATATTTCTATTGGTATTGAAGTCACAACTGTTGTTGATTTTATATCTTTTGCGGATAGAATCGTTGAATTCAACTTTTAGAAAGAATGTTTTATGAATATTTATGATGAAGCCATAATGTACATAATTATACATACGTAAGGCATGTATCAAATTGAAATTAATTATGTATATTATTTCAAATAAAAGAATACCTACATTACTCAAAACAGGTTCATTTTCAATAAATTCTGGAGATATTCTTTCGGAAACCGAACAAGCAGAGCATGGGGCCTCGACATTAATTCCTATGAAAATAAATAGTAACAGCAGAAAATAAAATGATAACGTATTATTCACACCATTTCCACTGGATGCATTGAAGCAACGATTTTTCTCCAATTTAATTTTTTTCATCGGCATCGCGTTTTCTGTGATTAAAATTATTATCATTATTGTTCAGTTAACTCATGTTATAATGTTAGACTGATTTTTCGTACCCAATCCATCCGCATCGAAAGGCTTTTCCTTTTTTATTTTTTTTGAAACATGTGCCGTTTCGGAAATTAATGATAATGGATCCGAATCAGAATCTGATATCGTTAAATCTATCACAATAGTTTCTTGTTCCACAATTTCACAAAATTCACTCTCATGATCTGGGAAAATGTCTCGGAACCACTCTGAATCCGTATCCATTTTAAAGTTACAATTACAGATATTATTTTTTTAAAAAAATTACTTCAAGAAATCAAATCAACCTGACACCTAAGCACATAATGTATTTGTGCAGTATACAGAAGAGCCCATATCAAAGCCTTCTATATTATAATATCTCTATATATAAAACAGTAACGTTACTGACTAATTACTGACTAAATGACAACGCCCAGCCCAAACTGCTGAACCTAAAGGGCTGAAATTTTAACAGTGCATCCCTATAGTGACGTGGACACCCACTAAGAAGCGCTTTTTCGAAAGTGGAGTTAACACAAACCGCTGGACCTAACGGGCTGAAATTTTGACGGTGCATCGCTATAATAACGTGGATTTTCTTCAAACTTAGTATAAATACTCCACTAGTAATATATATAAATATAGAAGGCTTTGGCCCATATGCATATTATTCACATTTGGCTGAGTTTTTCTTGTCGTTTTCTTTCCGAAAATCCTCAGCCAAAACAGTCCACAGTAACTTGGACATATTTGGTTGCGTTTTTCAATTCTTTCTCTCTCCGAAAATCCTCAGCCAAAATAGTCTAAAGTAACTTCGACATATTTGGCTGAGTTTTTGTTGTCGTTCTCTCTCCGAAAATCCTCAGCCAAAACAGTCTAAAGTAACTTGGACATATTTGGTTGTGTTTTTCACTTCCTTTTTTCTTGAAAATCCTCAGCCAAAACGGTCTAAAGTAACTTGGCCGTATTTGGTTGTGTTCTGCAAGTCAAATTATTTGTGTAAATACACAATTGAGCACTTAAGCGCTTTTGCCGGTCCCATAACTCAGCAAGCACAACTCAGTTTAAGACAAGAGTTTATAACAATGATGAAGAATAAAATAATCAATCCAAAAATGCAATAAACTCAAAATCGTAAATTTGCACTTAAGCACTTCTGGCTGTGTACTGTAGACCACTCCTTAAATAAATTTCAATTTTCCTTTTAATTTTTCATGCTTTCGCTCAATTTTTACTTAGTTTTATCTAAATAAGAATCGAATTATAAACCATTACCATTACCCATTTTATTGGCCTTTAAAAATATATCGAGTATGTACCCAAATTTTTGCAGAGCACATGTTATTCAATTTAATTTACTTTTTCTTATTTTCCGGATGTAGAGTAAAATTTTCAGTGTTTCAATTTTATATTCGTATTAAAGCGTAGTTTACATTATGCTACAGGGGCGGATCCACGGGGGGGGGGCGATTGGGGCGATCGCCCCCCCTAAAATAAAAAAATTAAAGTTTTTTTATGAGAAATATACCTAGTAGTAAAATTTTCAACTTTATATTTGAATTTTAAATGAAATTAATAACCTCGGTAGTCTAGGGAGTAAGGCGCCTGGCTACTACCCCAGAGGTCCCGGGTTCGAATCCCGGCAGAGCCCCACGGTCCTTCGCCTTTCCCACCTTCCTCCTTAGGCAAGGCGTGCACTGAGGTGATGAGAAATTGGCGTGGCGGTGGGGTGGATAGTGAAATATTTTAATCACACGGAATCAATTGAGGCAGCGCGCATCGAGATGGAGTGGTGTTTTGCAAGTGGACTGGAACCCATTTGGTTGCCACTAGTCTCCGACAAGTTTAATTTTGAAGTAGCATGCCATTTCACGGCCAACTTGGGTTTTAATTTTTTTTTTGGGGAAAACACGTATACGAGGGCATAGGTCGCAATTTTTCTAGTAATTTACAAAATGTGGCCTTGTTCATTCTACAAACAAGTTTAAACTTAGTTTCTTCCAGGTGTAAATCACCTTTATAAACATTATAAATGCCGTATTTTGCATTTTCTTGCCACAGTGGGTGGACCCAATAACCTTTTTCCTTTATTGTTTTTTTTATTGTTAAGGTTAATAATTTGCACACATGCAACAGCATCTTCATCGTTCACATTTTGATTGAAAATATCATGTATTAAATCGATGTAGCGAAGTGGTGCCTGCCACTTCGGTGCGCATTAAACCACTTCGATGCCATTTCTCTGGCACACCTCTTGCAACTTAATCAACAGGCCAAAGCCACTTCACCGCCACCCCACTTCAGTACGCGCCTTGGCTAACATTCCTCATTCCCCCTGTCATAGCCTTCCGCTAGCACTGCCCCGCTCCGCACGCAGCGCATGTCATCGGTTGGTTGATGGGATTCAACTCGTTTCAGGAGGCAAAACACACCAGCGAGTTGTTTCTCATTGCCCCGATGCCAGAGTCGCGATAGAAATGGTTGGGATTAGGTGGTTGTGGCAGTTCCTTCCTACTTCTCTCTTTCCCTCCACTATCTATCGGCTAGAGCTTGCTGTTTGACATTGCACCCTATACGAAGAAAATAGATTGTCGACAGTACAAAAGGCTTTCCCTGAGCTCTAGTCTTCCACATAAAAAAAAAATAACTAGAATTTTTACTTTTATTTATTATAAATTTAATAATCAAACTTATAAAATAAAATAGAACAAAATCGATCCTATGTTTTCTAGTATTGGCGTATCTATCAATAACACTATCTGCATTAATTTGTATATTCCAAAAGCGAAATTTTTCTGCGAATTGTTTTCTTTTAAGGTGATGAGCAATTCAAGTAATTCACGAACATGCATAAAAAGGGTTTTTCAAAACATTATAGATAAATGTGCATTTACAGCCTCAACCTCAGATTTCATTTTATTTCTTAGACATATCCCGAAGTAGAAGCATTCAAACAGTGTACTTAAATAAATATTCACAAGTTCATTGACATATAAACATTACAAATAATAAATTTCCTTAAAATTTTTTATTACTCAGATCGCCCCCCCTAAAAAACTTTTCTGGATCCGCCCTTGTTATGCTAATATATTAGCGCTAATAGAGAAAACGTCATCATTAGCACACAATAAATACAATGTAAACACATCTGCTAATAGTCCCGGATCAAGTTCTGACTTAAACGTGTGCGGTCGCGTGTTTCTGCTCCCCAATCAAAAAAAAATTCTCTCATTTAGGTCCACTTTTATTTAATGTATTCATCTCCGATTTGTCTGTTAAACTACAGAATATCCCACATCTATTTTACGCAGATGACCTTAAAATATATAATGTCATAAGGTCCCAAGTTGACGTAGCCTTCTTGCAGTCGAAACTGAATGCATTACAAGAGTGGTGCATTTTAAATAAATTGCAACTTAACACCAGCAAATGTCACGCAATTACCTTCACCCGCAGTAAAAATGCACAGCCCCAGTGCTATTATCTCGACGAGAAAGCACTGGATCATGTCGATCAAATTAGGGATCTAGGTGTCGTTCTAGACAAAAAGTTGAATTTCAATTTGCACTACGACAATATCACTGCCAAAGCCAATAAGCTTCTAGGCTTTATAAAGAGAAGGGCTAAGGAATTTAACAATATTTGGGTGACAAAGGCTCTTTTCTGCTCACTTGTCCGCCCAATTCTTGAATACGCATGCCCTATCTGGGATCCTATATTCCAAATATTATTAATTTCTTCTTTTTGCTCTGAGAAACTTATATGACTCGCGTGATTATCAAAACCTACCACCCTACACGGATAGGCTCAAGTTGTTGGGGCTTATTCCGCTATCTTGTAGAAGAGAGTTGCTTATTTCTTGCTTTACTTTAGACGTCCTAAGCCATAATATTAAAGTGCAGTTTTTGTCGGACAGAATCAGATTCAATGTTGAAGTTCGACACACTAGGCATACGAAACTGCTAAAGGAATATCCACATCGTACCGAATACGCAAAGAACGAACCCGTCAACAAATGTTGTGTGGTTTTTAATAGACACAGTCCATGTTTCTCCCCTACCATCAGTAAACCATCTTATAAAAGGAAAATGATTGCCCTCTTTACATCCTAACCAAAATCCTATCCACTAATAATTAAAATTTAAGTTGACAACATATTAAATTTATAGTATGTCATAGTAATTGTATATTAGATTTTATTAAAAATCATTGTATCATTTGTTGTTAGCTTTAAGTGTGCCTTGTTTGGCAATAAATAAATAAATAATTGCGCTAGCGCTAACGCCATTAGCGCTAGTAATGTTGGTTGCCCTCCAACTTTTGTGCTAATTCAGTTTGCTAACGCATATTTTAAGATGGCGGGGACAACTTCACAACAACAACAACTTCACTATTAGCGAACTGAAATTCGCTAATGATGTAAACAGACATTGTCTGCTAATTTATTAGCAACTAATTTATTAGCGCTAATGAATTAGCATAATGTAAACTACGCTTTAAGCTAATAATAACTTGACTACTCCAGCTCAATTTGTTAATTTGTGTTTTGTGGAAAAAGTAAAAACCCTAGTAGCAACGCTTTATGCAAAGGTTTTGCACAAAATTTGCTCAAATCTAACTCCGCAATATCCAGAATTATTTGTGCAAATGTTTTGCATTATTTTTTTTTTCTGAAAATTAACTTACAAATTGAAAGTTTAAATGGAAATATAAGTCAATTTAAGCCTTTGACCGATGCCCTGGCTAAAAACTATCCAAAATAAAAGTTTGCCATAACTTCATAGATAAATCAATCATACCAATATTCAAAATTTGGTGAGATTCTGTAAAATATCGAACACAAAAAAAATTTGAGTTAGATTTGAACAATTTTTGTGCAAATGTTTTGCATGAAATTTGCACAAAATTTGCACAAAGCGTGCTACTAGGGAAGGACATGGGCGTAGCAAGGGTAGGGGCCAGGTAGGCCAAGCCCACCCCAGAATCCTTCTGGCCCACCCCAGAATACAAGTGAATCACTTATTAAAAACCCGTGATGTTACATAAGGCTTAAAACAATTTTACAAAAAATAGTATGGTACATGGATGGCTCCAAAACAGAGACAGGTGTGGACGCCGGAATCTGGAGGGAAAGCCCCAGATTCAGCAGAGCGATAAGCCTAGGCACCTCAGCAACTGTCTTCCATGCAGAGGTGTACGCTATACTGGCATGAACTCATGAGAAATTAAGAAGGGTCTACCAAAAAGAACGAATTTTTGTCTTCTCTGATTGCCAAGCGGCAATTAGGGCCGTAGGACCAAGTGTAAATGAGTTTGGGGCTGCCAACGTGCTCTTGATGAGCTGGGAGTTCTCAATCAAATTACCCTTGTTTGGGTCCCGGGACATCGGGGCTTCAAAGGAAATGAAAAAGCAGATGCCCTAGTTAAACAGGGCTCCGACATTGCATTCATCTGTCCATAGCCGGCTATCGGAGCACCTACCAGCTTGCTGCAAAGGGACCTAGCCGATCGGACTTTGATGAAACATACTGAACGCTGGAGGTCCACGCCTGGACTGGTCAACTCTAAACGGTTCCTTCCTGAGCCGTCTCCTAACACGGCCAAAGATTTGTTGGGGCGTAGTAGAAATGATGTCAGAAGACTTGTTTGCTTGATTACCGGGCACTGCGCCCTTCGCCTGCTCTCCACGTCCTCTGTGAATGCCCCACAATAGCGAGGAGCAGGGTTTTCTTGCTCGAAGAGTCCCTGCTCGAGCATGCAAGTCTAAAGGCCCAACTATGCACGGCATAAGCGCATATGTAAAAAAATCAAAAAATATCGAAAGTCAGCATTATGTCAGTCAAAACATATTACCGCCTATGCATAACATAAGCGACATAAAGTTGATGTAAATTCTGTGCTATGAAAGTGAAAATAAATTTTGATTTATATATAAGTATGTATATATGTAGATATTTTTATTTCTCCATACATGAACAAAAATCACTTGCTCTAACAATAAACAGCAGTAAATATAGCTTGCTTTTCCTAATGTTGCCATGTCACGTTCGACCCAAGACGCATTCATTATGTTTAACGAATGTTTAACGAAAGCTTTTATGTCGTGTTATGTCAACCGCAGCCACTTTCATAACAAGTTCTGGTTCTGAACTTGACATATGCACTTGGCATATGCGCTTATGCCATGCGTAGTTGGGCCTTAAGCGACAACCTACTAGGCAGACTGCTGAACTTGTTCAAGCGGCCTGGCCTAAAAATATGAGGTATAGGGTTGTAGTACAATAGGCCAAATGAATGGCCGCAGTACCTTTGGACCCAGTACCTCACACAAGAAAAACAAATTTTGATGCGGCCATACATACGAAACATATAACGCAGAATACAACCATAAATAAATTATATGGGCCTATCATCTTCAGTATGATACCGTGTAGTTCAGGTCAGGCCTGATAGATCACGGTATACAGAAACAAGGGAACGTAAAAGAGACTGACAGCTTCGAATATCGTAGAAAAAGGCCTCAGAATGACCTCAGCACTAATGGAGAAACAACAACAACAACTTCTATTTTATATGGGAAGAGGTCGCCGAGTGACGTCGCACTAAAACGATATACAGTCTTTTACGTTACCTTGTTTCTGTATACCGTGCGATAGATGAGAAAGTAAAAAAACAAAAAAACGTTCTACGAAATGAATTAAACGATCAAAACTAATTGAGCGATTGGATGTGTTAGTGAGAAATATTTGAATGCTGAGGAGTTATAAAATATTTTAATAACTGTTTCCTGGAAAATTGGGTTACTTAACGAGAAAAGCAATAAAATCACTACAGGCCCCCTTTAGAACAGCGCGCGACCAAATTTTATGCCGGGTTTTCATTAGTAGAATTAGTGGTAGAGTGTACTGGACGAGTGGAGGGGGATAGCACCATTGTAAAGTTACTCTACCACTTAAAAGTACGCCTGTTACTCTACCGTTAAATCTACTAATGAAAACCCGGCATTAGGGTCTGATTATGTTGGAGCTGCGATAAACGAGTAGAGCGGCGATGCTAGCGGAGCGGAGATAATACAAGGTTTTCAATAGAGTTGTTTATATTGGAGCAACGCGGTGACTCAGACTTTGGTCGCGACTAGTATCTCCGCTAGTATCGTTAGTATCAAGATGGATGTTGATTCCTCAGTCATATCTATTGTTAACGTTCTGTTTGCACTTCTGTTAGAAACTGGTAAGACTGCTTTATTTGCGCTACTCACAGCTTTTGTCACAGCCTTTGTCACAGCTTTTGTCACAGCTCTGTTACCATCTATCGCAGCTCCAACATAATCAGACCCTTAGTTGATTTTCCTTTGTGTTAACACACGATGTATGGTTTTAGTGGTAAGATCAGGCAGCATAAGGCAGCATACTGGTCCATCGAGGCCAATTTTAGATTTTCCGAGAAAAAAAATCGGCGACAGATAGATGCTTTTCTTCAAAATATTATGAAGAATGTCTTTGAATTGAGTATAGTTACCACGTATACATGACCAAATCGAACGATCCAGAGATCGAAAGATTGAAAGTGAGAATCAGCGTATTTGACATCGTCAGATCGAGTAATTGAAGTTTAAATGAATTCAAACGTAATCGAAAAGCAATAAACATAATACGGCGTTTACATCGCCTCAAAAACAAGTGTTTTCATGAACTCGTTTTCGGAAAACGAATGAGGTGTTTACATCACCTTTTACTTGTTTTCGAGTGACAGTTATGCCTATTTAATTTAATTTTGATTTAATTATTTCGTTTTAAATTTTTTCCATGCAAACTGAGAATTAAAAAAATTATGAGTGTGCGTAGGACCACACGTTGGAAGTGAAAACTACTATGGCCGGCTAGTCTATATTTCCAAATCAATCTTAATATTACAGTAGGATAAGGATCACGAAATTTTGTTTATGAATATTCCATTTAAGTTTATTTTATTGTTAATGTTCCAATAAAATTAGAAGAACAACAAAGTAATAGATAATTCACAAAAAACAATACACAATACATAATATATAATTCATAATGCCTAATACATAGTACATAATGCATAGTATATAGTGCGTAGTGCGTAGTACATAATAAATAGTACATAGTACAAAATACATAGTGCATAGTACACAGTACATAGTGCATAATACATAGCACATAGTACACAGTGAATAGCACATAGTAATAGTACATAATACATAGTCCATATGTAGTACATAGTACATAGTGCCTAGTACATAGTATATAGCACATAATGCACAGTACATAGTGCATAGTATTTAGTACATAATATACAGTGCATAATACATAGTACATAGTACATAATACATAATTCATAATACATAATACACAGTACATAATACATAGTAAATAGTGGATAGTACATAGTACATAGTGCATACATTGTAAATAGTACGTAGTAAATAGTACATAGTATATAATACATAATGCATTGTACATAGTACATAGAACATAGTACATAGGACATAGTACATAGTACATAGTACATAGTGCATAGTACATAGTACATAGTACATAGTACATAGTACATAGTACATACTACATAGTACATAGTACATAGTACATAGTACATAGTACATAGTACATAGTACATAGTACATAGTACATAGTACATAGTACATAGTAGATAGTACATACTACATAATACATACATAGTATATAGTACATAGTAAATAAGCATAATATACAGTACATAGTGCATAGTAAATAGTACATAGTATATAATACATAATGCATTGTACATAGTACATATAACATAGTACTTAGCACATAGTACATAATACATAGTATATAGTACATAGTAAATAAGCATAATATACAGTACATAGTGCATAGTAAATATTACATAGTATATAATACATAATGCATTGTACATAGTACATAGAACATAGTACATAGTACATAGTACATAGTACATAGTACATAGTACATAGTACATAGTACATAGAACATAGTACATAGTACATAGAACATAATACATAGTATATAGTACAAAGTAAACAGTGCATAATATACAGTACATAGTGCATAGTAAATAGTACATAGTATATAATACATAATGCATTGTACATAGTACATAGAACATAGTACATAGGACATAGTACATAGTACATAGTACATAGTACATAGTACATAGTACATAGTACATAGTACATAGTACATAGTACATAGTACATAGTACATAGTACATAGTACATACTACATAGTACATAGTACATAGTACATAGTACATAGTACATAGTACATAGTATATAATACATAATGCATTGTACATAGTACATAGAACATAGTACATAGGACATAGTACATAGTACATAGTACATAGTACATATAACATAGTACATAGTACATAGTACATAATACATAGTATATAGTACATAGTAAATAAGCATAATATACAGTACATAGTGCATAGTAAATATTACACAGTACATAATACATACTAAATAGTGGATAGTACATAGAACATAATACATAGTACATAGAACATAATACATAATATATAGTACATAGTAAATAGTGCATAATATACAGTACATAGTGCATAGTAAATAGTACATAGTATATAATACATAATGCATTGTACATAGTAGATAGAACATAATACATAGTACATAGTATATAGTATATAGTACATAGTAAATAGTGCATAATATACAGTACATAGTAAATCGTGTGTAGTACATAGTACATAATACATAGTGCATAGTACATAGTGCATAGTACATAGTGCATAGTACATAGTACATACTATATAATTCATAATACATAGCACATAGAACATAATAATTAATACATAATAATTAGTACATAGCTCATAGTACGTAGTACACTACATAGTCCATAATACACAATACTTAATATATAATATTAAATATATAATATTCAATATAATATTAAATATTATATTATAATATTTAACATATAATATTTAATATATAATATTTAATATATAATATATAATTAAAACTAAAACCCCCAAAGGAAACATTTTTCTCAGGTGATGGTACGTGCGCGTGATGGCACACAAAAAGTGCGCGTGACGCGAGTTTTTAGTTTTTTCCCCAGGCCAAATAGTGCCCAACGTGCCTATAGAAGTTTTCACTTCAAAAAGTGTGATACGGAAAATGACATGCGTTTAACAAGTGCTGAACGCTGAATTGGGTTCTTGTCCACACTTTTCCTGTTTTCGTTGTCGTTTTTATTGAAAACAGGTTCCCAAGTTGTTTTCGATTTGTATGAAAAACACCTGTTTTCGATTGTGTTTTTGCAACGCCAAATTTTGACAAAAACACGTGTTTTCGAGGAGATGTAAACGCCGTATTAACTACAATTTGTAGTTTTCGTATCGTTTTACTGTTGTTTCGCTTTTTCATCGAATTCCGCTCGATCCTATTTGAATTCGATCTCCATGGATACATGGATTTTTCTAAGATCCAAGCTGGCTTGAATCTGGCTTCAATTTCGCATCCCACGTACTAGTGTGAATGAAGACAAAGTTTACTGTTTTGTTTGCAGAAACTTCTGTACAAATAACTTACTTGCTCAAAACGAAAAGTTTGTTACAAGCGGCTATGTTAATTGGAAAAAAAATAGGAGAAGCATTACAAGAGCATCGAAAATCCTTGATACATAAGCAGTCCACGGAAATGCACGTTTCTTTCAAACACTCGATGGTTTCAGGAAGCCTACAGGATAGAATTGTGAGGCAACACAACACAGAAATAGTTAAAAAAGAAAATATTTGATCAAGCTTATCATCAGTGTCGGTAACGGTGGTTTAAAATCTGGCCCACCCCAGCAAATATTCATTGCTACGCCCATGGGGAAGGACAATACAATGGAGCGCTTGGGGCGAAAATAACAGCATCAACCTGATGATGCTCACCAGAACCAGCAAAATTAATAATTTGCCTTGCGAAAGAATTAAGTCTCGTAAGCAAATTGCGCAAGTTTCAGGGCACTTGGAGAAAAGCCAACGAGTGTGTTTTTCCGGCCGGCGCACACTGGGACAGATTGCAAATTTACGACGACAAAAATAATAACACCCAATTATCTCGGAAAGTGTCGATTGAAAAAAAACACGTGTTCAATATTTTTTGAAAATCTATCTGACAATACAGAAATTGACTGACCCCCGCCCCACCCCCTTTTGGGGGCGTGGGGTAACTCTAAAATTTGAACTGGCAACCCCCATTTTTTCACGGATTCTGAGAAATATGAAACTTTTATCTGAAATTTTTGAAGTGAAAACTTCTATAGGCACGTTGGACACTTTTTGGCCTGGGGAAAAATCTAAAAACTCGCGTCACGCGCACTTTTTGTGTGCCATCACGCGCACGTACCATCACGTGAGAAAAATGTTTCCTTTGGGGGTTTTAGTAGTTTTAGTTTTAATTATGTAGTATGAATTATATATTATATATTAAATATTATATATTAAATATTATATATTGATTATTATATATTTAATATTATATATTAAGTATTGTGTATTATGGACTATGTAGTGTACTACGTACTATGAGCTATGTACTAATTATTATGTATTAATTATTATGTTCTATGTGCTATGTATTATGAATTATGTAGTATGTACTATGTACAAAGCACTACGTACTATGCACTATGTACTATGCACTATGTATTATGTACTATGTAGTACACACTATTTACTATGTACTGTATATTACGCACTATTTACTATGTACTATATACTATATACTATGTACTATGTATTATGTTCTATGTACTATGTACAATGCACTATGTATTATATACTATGAACTATTTACTATGCACTATGTACTGTATATTATGCACTATTTACTATATACTATATACTATGTATTATGTTCTATGTACTATGTTCTATGTACTATGTACTATGTTCTATGTACTATGTCCTATGTACTATGTTCTATGTACTATGTACAATGCATTATGTATTATATACTATGTACTATTTACTATGCACTATGTACTGTATATTATGCACTATTTACTATGTACTATATACTATGTATTATGTTCTATGTACTATGTACTATGTTCTATGTACTATGTACAATGCATTATGAATTATATACTAAGTAATATTTACTATGCACTATGTACTGTATATTATGCTTATTTTCTATGTACTATATACTATGTATTATGTGCTATGTACTATGTACTATGTTATATGTACTATGTACAATGCATTATGTATTATATACTATGTAGTATTTACTATGCACTATGTACTGTATATTATGCTTATTTACTATGTACTATATACTATGTATTATGTGCTATGTACTATCTACTATGTTATATGTACTATGTACAATGCATTATGTATTACATACTATGTACTATTTACTATGCACTGTGTACTGTATATTATGCTTATTTACTATGTACTATATACTATGTATTATGTACTATGTACTCCACACTATATAGTATGTACTGTATATTATGCACTATTTACTATGTACTATATACTATGTACTATGTATTATGTCCTATGTACTATTTACAATGCATTATGTATTATATACTATGTACTATTTACTATGTACTATGTACTGAATATTATGCACTATTTACTATGTACTATATACTATGTATTATGTCCTATGTACTATGTACAATGCATTATGTATTATATACTATGTTATATTTTATGTATTATATACTATGTTATAATATTATGCACTATTTACTATGTACTATATACTATGTATTATGTACTATGTACTATGTTCTATGTACTATGTACAATGCATTATGTATTATATACTATGTACTATTTACTATGCACTATGTACTGTATATTATGCTTATTTACTATGTAGTATATACTATGTATTATGTACTATGTACTATGTACTATGTACTATGCACTATGTACTATGTACTATGTACTATGTACTATGTACTACATATGTTCTATGTACTATGTACAATGCATTATGCATTATAAACTCTGTACTATTTACTATGTACTATGTACTGAATATTATGCTTATTTACTATGTACTATATACTATGTATTATGTACTATGTACTATGTACTATGTAATACGTACTATGTTCTATGTACTATGTACAATTCATTATGTATTATATACTATGTACTATTTACTATGCACTATGTACTGTATATTATGCTTATTTACTATGTAATATATACTATGTATTGTGTACTATGTACTATGTACTATGTACTATGTTCTATGTACTATGTATAATGCATTATGTATTATATACTATGTACCATTTACTATGTACTATGTACTATTTACAATGTATGCACTATGTACTATCCACTATGTACTATGGCCATAGAAATCCACACATTTGAAAATTAGTATGTGGGTATAAAGTTTAATCGTGCATTTCCGAAGCTTGTTTTAGCCTTCCACGCGACTCATCGGATACCAAAAATGTATGTACATCTTTCATTATATTTATAGGAAGTGAGTAACTACTTTTGACTGCATTAAATTAGTTATCCTAAATTGATGTTAAAATGTCTGTATCAATCAATCTTTCTCATGTAAGTATAGTTATAATAAATATAAAAATATAGGTATATATTATGTATATATATATATATATATATATATATATATATATATATATATATATATATATATATATATATATATATATATATATACATATATATATATATATATATATATATATATATATATATATATATATATATATATATATATATATATATATATATATATATATATATATATATATATATATATATATATATATATATATATATATATATATATATATATATATATATATATATATATATATATATATATATATATATATATATATATATATATATATATATATATATATATATATATATATATATATATATATATATATATATATATATATATATATATATATATATATATATATATATATATATATATATATATATATATATATATATATATATATATATATATATATATATATATAAACAAAATTTATTGATCCTTATCCTATTGTAATATTAAGATTGATTTGGAAATATAGACTGGCCGGCCATAGAAGTTTTCACTTCCAACGTGTGGTCCTACGCACACTCATATTTTTTTATTTGTAGTATGGAGGAGTGGTTATTTAAGAAGGCATCCCAGTTAGTTTTGGTCAGTTAAAATATAAAAAAAATTTAGATTTTTGTCGTCGTAAAAGGGCAATCCGTCCCAGTGTGCGGCGACCTCAACATTGGGTCAAGCACCAACAGCAACAGGTGACTTTCGCACCAAAGTTGAAGGGCCGGAGAAAATTCGCAACCGGCGGATTTTTTGAAAGAAGTTTTTAAAAATCGTAGTCGCTATCAATGGATCGATCGCAGAGTGTTGTTTTAACCGTCACCACTGCCGGGTGGTTTGTTTTAGTTAGGTTAATTTAAATTAGAGTGTTCACTTAAACTTGATCCACGGTGGGAGGTTTTCGAGAGTGGAGATTTAACTTCGACCGGCTTTCGCGAAAGTTGAGTGTAATGATTCTTGTCCACGACAGACAATTATTTCTCAAAGTTCGTGGTTTGATTTAAAAGTTGAAAAAATAAAACGAAACAAAAGGTGATTACTTACAAAGGTGATTATTTACAACTAAAAAGAAAGGTGTTAACAATTACATATCAATTGACACAGCCGGTAGGATCTAGGTGCGCTAATAACAAAAGCCGCTAACACTACTGGTCAAGGCACCCTAGACCTTTCGCCCAAGGCTGAGCCTAACGGGGGGGCAGTGCCAGCGACTGCAAAAGTGCAGAAAATCAACAAAGTGCCTCTGCTCCAAGCGAGCAAGCATACACCCCCCTAAGTTATTTCATCGAGGGAATTTTAGCGGGCTTCATCCGTGCCCAGGGACCTGTCCTATGTCACAGGGCCAACAAGGGACAACAATCAACAAGCAACAAACTCACCCCCACCGAGGGACTACCAAACGTCGCCAGACGACCCAGCTACATCAGGCCCTCTAACCTAGTAGGGTACAGCAAAACATCTCCAAGCCATCAGATCCTGCATCTCCAGCAAGGACTCCAACAGGCCAAATCTTTTGAGTGGTCGACGCACCACCACTGTTACCCACAATTTATTGTATGTGCAAAATTTATTATATTTACAAAAAATGCTAGTTATATCTTAGTCCTTATGTATAATTCCTTTTTATTCTAAAAATGTTGTCCCTATTTTAAATTGTATTCTAAATAATTAAGAAATAAAGTTAAATCATTAAAAATAAATAAATAATTAATTACGTCAAGAGGAGATTGGAAAGAAAAATGCAATCTTCAATTTTTTGTTAGAATTTGAAAAAAAAAAATAAGAAAATAATACATAGACAATAATTAATTTAGATTTTGGTTTTTAGTAAGTATTTAATTAATTGCATTCAGAAACTTTTCAAGTTGTTTTCCCTTAGGGTTCATCCATAAATTACGTGAGGCGTTTAAGGGGGAGGGGTCGAGCCGAATCTCACCAAATCTCACGTGGGGAGGGAGGGGGTCTCGGCAAATATCACGTAATTTTTTCCCTCAAGAAACAGTGTAAAATTTGCGAGAAAACTGGGTCAAATTAATAGTATAGAGGACATAATTAGGTACAAGCTGAAAATTGGCAGAGAGCTTTCTTTTAGGGTTCTTAATAAGGGGTTATAAAGTCTACCGATCTTCTACCGTGGGAAGCCCACTTTTTTCTTTATATCTTTTTGTTTTCTTCAATTTTAAGTACAATATCTGTAAATGAGAAAATCTTTAAAATCGTCTTTTTGGATCCGCACTTATCATTCACGAAAAGCTTGGTGCAGTCTCAGATGAACATGGCGAAAAGTTTTATCAATACATATTGCATATAGAGAAGGAATAATGAATCCATTACATAAAAAGTATACGTGATACTATTACTATATTTCGACTCAACAGCAATTGGGTGTAAAAATTTAGCTACTGCCGTTCACACTGCATTTGTTCACTGTTTCAAATAACATCCAACTGGAACATCCAAAAACAGTAATGAAAATATTTTAAATATCTGGGAATGAAAAGTGTATGGTGTGATGAAAAATTCTTATCATTTTATACAATGGTCTGGGAAACTGGGAATAAAACGAATGCATATACGACCATTTTTAGACAGATTGCGACCCTACGCTGAACTTGTGTGGTGGCCTGAGCTGAAACAAAAAAAAGGCCCAGAAGCGCAATTGAAAAATCTGGAACCCAATGCCCTCCTAAGGCCATTCCTACACGAGGACCATGGATCTAGGAGCACCAGCTTTTTTCGGGCAAGGGAAGCGTGCGGGGTGTACCCCGCGCCTACCTTGATCAAAAAATATGAGTGTGCGTAGGACCACACGTTGGAAGTGAAAACTTCTATGGCCGGCCAGTCTATATTTCCAAATCAATCTTAATATTACAATACAGATACAGATACAGACATTTTAACATCAATTTAGGATAACTAATTTAATGCAGTCAAAAGTAGTTACTCACTTCCTATAAATATAATGAACGATGTACATACATTTTTGGTATCCGATGAGTCGCGTGGAAGGCTAAACCAAGCTTCGGAAATGCACGATTAAACTTTATACCCACATACTAATTTTCAAATGTGTGCATTTCTATGGCCATAGTACATAGTGGATAGTACATAGTGCATACATTGTAAACAGTACATAGTACATAGTAAATGGTACATAGTATATAATACATAATGCATTATACATAGTACATAGAACATAGTACATAGTACATAGTACATAGTACATAGTACACAATACATAGTATATAGTACATAGTAAATAAGCATAATATACAGTACATAGTGCATAGTAAATAGTACATAGTATATAATACATAATGAATTGTACATAGTACATAGAACATGGTACGTATTACATAGTACATAGTACATAGTACATAATATATAGTATATAGTACATAGTAAATAAGCACAATATTCAGTACATAGTACATAGTAAATAGTACAGAGTATATAATACATAATGCATTGTGCATAGTACATAGAACATAGTACATAATACATAGTACATAGTACATATTACATAGTACATAGTACATAGTACATAATACATAGTATATAGTACATAGTAAATAGTGCATAATATACAGTAATTAGTGCATAGTAAATAGTACATAGTATATAATACATAATGCATTGTACATAGTACATAGGACATAATACATAGTACATAGTACATAATACATAGTATATAGTACATAGTAAATAAGCATAATATACAGTACATAGTACATAGTAAATAGTACATAGTATATAATACATAATGCATTCTACATAGTACATAGAACATAGTACATAGTACATAATACATAGTATATAGTACATAGTAAATAGTGCATAATATTATAACATAGTATATAATACATAAAATATAACATAGTATATAATACATAATGCATTGTACATAGTACATAGGACATATGTTATGTAAAAAATCCCAGAAGGGAAAATTTCTTAAAAATTAACATTCCTAAAATATACTTATCCATTTTTACATACGTCGGTAAATTTTCCATGGGAAACGGCCCTGAACCAAAGTTTCAAGACGAAACTTGAGCCACCCCAAATGATAATTTTCGCGCAACTTGCAATGCGCCGCGTGAGAAGCGCGCTGTAAGCAAGTTGCGCAGGTGCCAGGCTAATAAAGTTCAAGGGCGCGTTTCCCCGGCGTTTTGGAATTTTCCCTTGTTACCACCGGCGGGTGGAAATTTAAAAAAGTTGAGTGTTGTTTTAAACTTAACCCGAGGCGGACGGGGTTTATAGAGTGTTGTTTAATCCATGATCGCGAGCGGGCGAAAATATTAGAGTGGTGTCAATACCTTGTTCCGCGGCGGGTGGACTTTCGCTAATTAGGGTGTTGTGTAACTCATTACGGGAGCGTTTTTCAGTTGAGGAATTGATTAGTTAAATGATTTACGATTTACAGAAGAATAAAGTGGCCGATTGAATAAAAATTATAAAGATAATTAAGTTAAATAATTTACAGTTTTCGGTAGAATAAAGTGGCGGATTCAAATAAAAATTATAAAGATAATTAAGTTAAATAAGTTACAGTTACAGCAGAATAAAGTGGTCGATTTAAATAAAAATTTCAAAGAGAAACAAGTGTTTGAATTAAAAGGAGAAGGAAGTTTTAATACACTAAAAGGTTAGTAAAATCCAACCAGTCTAACCCATACCACAGAAAAAAATAATATAACAATTGGCGCAGCCGGTAGGATCCGAGCGAGCCTAACAATTATTGATCAAGTGCTGGATATAGGCACCTAATCCTTGAACTCAGCCTGAGCCGAGGCTGAGGGCACTAGATCAATAGAGGCGTTGACCCCGGATCCTATGCGAACAACGAACAGAGTAGCTTAAACTATAGGTGGTAGAAACCACTCTACTCTGCAACGCACCCAAAAGGTGCCACCGGTGGACTTTTGTGGGCTTCATCCCTGCCCAGGATAAAGTCCATAAGGACCAACAAGGGGACGATCTATATCCGCAGACGCTCCCCCGACGTGGGATTGAAGATATTTTCAACCGACATTAAATAATCCATCGCTAATTCACCAAGGGCTCCGACGTTCAACCAATCAACCGATCGACACATCACCCAAAACAAACCAACTGTTTTGCTACAATTGATCCAGGTGAGGCCAACATACATTGTCGGCTGCAAACTAAGGCAGACGGCTGAACCTTATTAAGATCTTCGCTCGGGGGTGTTCAACCAAGGTGCCTCTGCTCCAGGCGGGCACGCGCTCACCCCCATATAATTTCATCGCGGGAATTTTAGTGGGCTTCATCCCTGCCCAG
This sequence comes from Thereva nobilitata, assembly GCA_963855945.1. Taxonomy (NCBI): domain Eukaryota; kingdom Metazoa; phylum Arthropoda; class Insecta; order Diptera; family Therevidae; genus Thereva; species Thereva nobilitata. The sequence goes on from OY979695.1 coordinate 100,611,065, forward strand.
GAGACGCCCTATGTCCGGTGGCCAACCAGGGGACAGCAGCCATTCTGAGACTCCCCCACCGAGGGACCAAAAAACCCCAACTAGTGAGATAGACACACCAGGACCCTCAACCTTGCCAGGGCCCAACGGAACTCCGGTGAACTACCAGGCCCTTCAACGAGGGAACACCTCGACACCAACATCGACCACCTCTTCAACAGAACCACCAGGATCCCCCAGACGACTACGAAGCGGGACCCACATAGGCAAAAACGTTAGTCAAGTAAGTGTAAAAACTCTAAACGATATCCTAAAGCGAGCGCAGGAGACCGGCGAGTTCAATTTAGCTCATTTGGAAGCCGTCGATAAACAAATCGAACGTGCCGGTAAAGAGCGAAAAGTTAAATTAGTAGCTTACAAAGAGGCGGCCTTGAAATTCCAACGCCACCTAGACGAATTTAAAGGCAATCTCCCTCGCCCCCTTGAGGATAAGAATTTAGATTTAGAAGTTAAGGAGGATTCAGTTGTAAGCCCCGACAAACCTAATAACGAACCGCTCGAGTCAAATAACGCCACTTTAGATCTCCTAGCGGACTGGATAGAACTGTCCAGCCGTTCCCTGTCGCTTCTAGAGGAAGAAGAAAAAACTTTTAAAACTAACCCCCTTTTTAAACCTTCATTCCTAAAAGAAGACTTAACAGCTATGGCCGACGACTATATAAAGGTCGCCAAACTAACGGCCCAACTTGTACCCTTATTTTCTGGCGGGCAAAGCCCGACAATAGGGAGAGAACTACAGATGTTTCTGGGCTGTTGCCGTCGGGTACTCCAGTGCCTGACGGAACAGGAACAAGCGGCATTCCTACAGATATTCCCCACTAGGCTCCGAGGAGAGGCCTACCAACTGGTAGGCACCTCCCAACCCGCCACTTTTGAGGAGGCCGAAAACCTCCTAAACAGGACATATCTCCCCAGGGAGACTTACCAGGAACTGGTAAATAAACTTATACAGTTACGCCAGTTCCCCCTGGAACCCCTCACAACCTATACTACAAGAATAAAACAACAACTAACACTGTGTGAGGAAGCGGCCACCACCAAATATGGCGCGACAGCAGCGCCGGCCGTTAAAGGCCAATTGCAAGATTTTGCAAAAAATGCCCTGCGGAGTGGGGTTACAAATCCCCACCTCTGCCAGTACCTGTTAACTTTGGGAGAGGACACCCTAGACAGCCTGACTCAAAAGGCACTGGACATGGAGAAGCTTCAGCAGAACTCCATGTATGCACCCTACCAAATGTCTGTGCCCCTCCCAACCTTCAACCCCTACGGGCAAACAGCCCCAGTACCCCAACTGGAAAATATTTACAAAATGGCTCCCACGACACCCCACCAAAACAACAACACTCAATACACCGCCCCGCCAACGACAACAACTCCTCAAATAACAACACTCCAAAATCCGATAAACCCTCAGGTAATGTACACTACATACGCCCCACTACCAGGTAACCCTCCAATTGGCCCGCAAGCACCAATACAAAGCGCACAACAAATAACCAATAGAAACCCCTCGCCAAAACCTGTAAACAATCCGTTGACAAACATCACCTGCAGCTAATGTCGCAATAAAGGGCATACCTATGCAGATTGTCTGAAGCGGAGAAACACTCCTTTTTGCATAATTTGTAGGGCCAACTCACACGATGCTAGGGACTGCCGCCAGCCAGCGGAGTCCCCCAGGCCCCATTACAGCAATAACAACAGATATCAACAACAGGGCCTCTCATTTAACAATACTAGTCGTTACCCCAACCCGAGGTCTCAATTCCAAGGTAATAACAGTTACCCAGACCAGAGGTCACAACCAGTAGATAACTACCGTTACCCTGACCAAAGACCTCGCAATCAGGGCGTTAATCATCAACCAAACAATCGACCCACAAGTAATGTTAATTGCCCTCCAAATAACCGTCAACAACCAGCCAACACCACCAGATCAGTGTTCAATATTAGACATAGGTGTGATTTCTGCCACAGACGTGGCCACACAGTAGACGACTGCCGTCAAAGGCAGCGTTGGGAGTCGCAGCAAGCGGGAAACTCCCCGCAGTCGGACCAAGAAACCCCGGCCCGACAATAATTTTGCAAAATCCTACTACGGGGGAACCTCAAGAGCCCGCACCAAGTGTCCCACTCGTCACCCTTCCACTAGACATAAGCCTTAACGGCAAGGCCATCCTAGCAGTGGACACCGGCTCTCAGGTCAGTATACTAAAACACAAAAAACTCAAGGATCCCAACCTCATGGATCCCGCTAAAAAATGCACATTACAAACGCCATACGGCCAAGGAAAAACCCTAGGGAGCTGTCAGGGGAATGTTCTTCTCAATACCCCCCTCCCATGTACATTCCAAATTGTGCAAAACATGTCGGAGATTCCCAAAGATGGCCTATTAGGATACGATTTTGTTACCAAACACTGTAACGTTGAGGGCCCAAATCAAACACTGCGATTCCCTCGAACAGAAATCAACCCGTTGGAAATAGCCATTCCACTACATAGTGGAGTCCGTAAGTCGAAACCCAGAGAACAGCAGGAGCAAACCCAAACCAGGGAATACCCCGGTGGTGTCTCCCCAATATTCTCAGAAAAGAATACTAGCTGCATAACTCAGGATGGGTCAAGGTTGGAGGACAGCCTCAACGACTTCGAAACCACCAAAGTCACAAGACATAAGGTAGCACTGGACAAACCCATCTGCCTCCCAAGTCGGTCTCAATTGGTGGTTCCTATTTCACTAGGGTTAGAGGAGGAAATGCTTTGCGAGTCATACGAGCCGAGCGAAGGAGTATTCCTAGCCAATGCCCTCTTACCATCTGGGACGAGAACAGTGTCAGTCGGCCTCCTCAATGTAAACACCCAACCGGTAGTCCTGGCGAGCCTAATTCTTACGCTGGCCCCATCAAAAGACTACAAAACCATTCAACTAGCCCCTAACAATAACCCAAAGTCTCTAACGAATGCTAAAGACGAAGCAGGGTACCTTTCAGGCTCTGAACCAGTCGGTCTCAGGAACGCCAGTGCCCCATTGTCTCCAAACGCAAGGCTTCAAGGTATGCCCAAACATGGAGCAACCCCGCAGGGTATACCAAAGGGTAAACGGGCAAAATTGAAGTTGGAAAAAAGGGAAAGGGACAGCCCCCTCTGCCAATTGAGATATCTATTCCCGGACTTCGAAGATCCGGACCCCGAGCGCCACTCGCGCCTCAAGCAACTGGACGAGGAACTCAACCTCGACCACCCCCTGACGGCCGAAGAGGAACGGTCCATCAAGGATCTCTGTTATGAATATGCCGATATCTTCCACTTAAAAGGAGACAAGCTAACCTACACGGAAGCTCTGAGGCACGAGATCCCTATGGTCTACGACCAATATATTAACCAAAAAATGTACAGACTGCCCGAAACTCAGAGGCAGGTCATAAATGACCAATTAGAAGAAATGTTGGACAACGACATTGTCCAACGAAGCAAAAGCCCTTGGAACTCACCCCTCCTTGTGGTCCCTAAGAAACCGGGCCCCGATGGTGAGAAAAAATGGCGGGTAGTGGTCGATTTCCGAAAGATCAATGAAAAGACCATAGGCGACGCGTATCCGCTGCCAAGGATCGAAGACATTCTGGACCAGCTCGGTCATTCGAGATATTTCTCTACCCTCGACTTGGCCAGTGGTTACCACCAGGTACTGGTGGAACCCCAAGACCGCCCCAAGACAGCTTTTAGCACGAATTATGGGCACTATGAATTTAAACGTATGCCGTTCGGGTTAAAAGGAGCCCCAGCTACGTTTCAGAGACTCATGAATTATGTCCTCACAGGCCTACAAGGCCTCGAATGCTTCGTGTACCTAGATGATATAGTCATCTACGGGAAGAACCTTGAGGACCATAATTCAAAGCTCCAACGGGTATTCGAGCGGTTGAGGGAGAACAACCTCAAATTACAACCGGAGAAATGCCAATTCCTAAAGAAGGAAGTAGTCTATCTGGGTCATGTATGCTCCGAAGAAGGAGCCCTCCCAGACCCCAGAAAGACAGAGTGTGTCCAAAACTTCCCGGCACCCCGAACAATCAGGCAGGTACAGTCATTCTTAGGCCTAGCCAACTACTATAGAAAGTTTATTCCAGACTTTTCTAAGATAGTGCGCCCGCTAACGAATTTGTTGCGAAAGGGCGTGAAATTTTCTTGGACGCCGAAATGCCAGGAAGCATTTCAAACGGTAAAGCGTTCCTTAGTCTCCCCACCACTGCTGATCTACCCTGATTTCAATAAACCGTTCAACCTAACAACGGATGCCAGCAGTGAGGCTCTCGGAGCAGTGCTCTCTCAAGGCGACGTAGGCAAGGATCAGCCCATAGCATATGCGAGCCGCACCCTAAATAAGGCGGAACGCAACTACTAAACCGTCGAAAAAGAGTTGCTAGCCATAGTATGGGCTGTTAAAAATTTCAGGTGTTACTTAATGGGTCGAAAGTTTACGGTCTACACTGATCATAAACCACTCAAGGGCGTTTTTAACGTCAAAGACCCCACCACTCGACTCGTTAGGTTTCACCACAAATTGTCTGAATACGACTACCATATAGAGTATAAACCGGGTAAATACAACACGAATGCTGATGCTCTCAGCCGGATTCCCCAAAGAGCAGAAGAGCCCAATACCTTCACGGTGGAAGCTCTAATTCACCAACCCGGTGAGCCCCTACCCATATTTCTCGCGGAAACTGGGGCTGTGGCGCCTCCTACGGAAAGACTAAAACAATGCAACGTAGTCACAAGGGCGCAGGCACAAAAGATGAAGGACGACGACAAAATCGAACACGTCCCCAATCCAAAAGCCCTCGATAGCGACGAAGGGCCTAAGGAAATAAACCTTGAAGAGATAGCCCAACTTGCAGAAGCCCCCGAGGACACCTCCATCACAAAGCAACGCAAAGTTGAATTAATAACAAGCCCCGAAGAAATTCAAGTCATTTTAAAGGACTACCACGACTCCCCTTTCGGTGGACACCAGGGAGTCGTCAAAACCTATAATAGAATTCGCCAAAAGTATTGGTGGAGGCGAATGTTCCGTGACATAAGTCGTTATGTCCGGAAGTGCAAAAAGTGTCAAACCATGAAGGCATCGGGACAATTCCGAATGCCCATGGTAATAACAGGCATCGCGGAAAAACCGTTCGACAAGGTTTATTTGGACATCGTAGGTCCACTGGAAGAAACTATTTCGGGAAACAAGTACATCCTAACCTTCCAGGATAACCTAACTAAATTCGTCGACTGGTATGCCATTCCCAATGCGGAACCTCAAACGATAGCACAAATTTTCTTCGACGAAATCGTCACGCGCTATCGCATACCTAAACAAATAGTCACCGACCAAGGGTCGAACTTCCTCAGTGACTTGTTCAAAGGCGTGTGTAGGCTGCTAAAGATTAAGAAGCTCCAGACTTCAGCCTACCACCCCCAGTCCAATGGTGCACTTGAACGGGCCCATAGGCCCCTGATCGAGTATCTACGCACCATTGTAGATGAAAGCCCAAATGGTTGGGACCAATTCTTACGTACGGCAGCGTTCGTGTATAACAATAGCGTACACGAGGGAACGAAATTCACACCTATGGACTGCCTCTACGGTTTCACCGCGGACGTCCCGTCCAATCTAAAACGCAACCCGGAGCCACTTTATAATAACGAAAGTTATTATCACCAATTGCGGTACAAGCTGCAAAAGTCTTACGCTCTAGCAAGGAGAAACTTGCTAGCTAGCAAGACGCGCTCCAAAGCATATTATGACGGGAACGTCCGACCACTATCCCTCCACGTAGGCGACAAGGTTCTCTTGCGCAACGAAGCCCGGAAACACAAATTGTCCCAAATCTGGGTTGGACCCTACACCGTAGTAACAGTCCCAAGCGCAGTGAACACCACCATCAAAATAAATAGGAGATTGGTTACGGTCCATAATAATCGCTTGAAGCCGTTTTATGAAAATAAAACGCAACTTTAAGCCACTAAAGCCAGTCCTGCTTACTAACGCCTAACTGTGCTTTAGTATAAAGCACCGACTTAGACGGATGGTATTCGGACAAAATATCCACTATTCTTATTAGTTCATCTGGCTACAAGCAAACGAAAACTAATCTCCTATTTACCATCTCGTTCAGCGGCATCTTAATACTGGGCCTCATAGGTTTCATGGCCTACAAATGCACCCCGTTATTAGTGGCTATGCTCAGCGCTAGATGTGCCAGAAGGCCCAGAAATGCATGTCCTCCGGAGGAGAGAACCACCTCCGAGGACCAAACGTCCCTAAGAGGGGCCCCAATACAACTCGAGCCCCCACAAGACACATCGGCGACAGTCCCCACTATGCCGAGGCCCCTATGTAGATCCCACACATTACCAAGGGGCTCTTCCATACAATTAGTACAACCAGGGTCTGGGACCCCAATAACCACAGGGTAAATCGGGCCGCGAAACCCGACCCTTACTCAGTGGCGCTGTACTAGACACAATATACGCCACTAAACTCAACCGTTAGTATGCAACCGCCACCTAAAACAATAATCGCCATGCGCCTGGTTATAATGCGTTTCTATGCCACACCCTACCAACCCATCTTCATACAAAAGGATTTAAAAGATCGCCAGAAAAATCTCACCCACGCCACGTCAATCCCCTAAACTCCCCCTAGTTCGCGAGACGAACCCAAACAGTCAACCCAAGCTGTCTGAACAGAGAATCGCCCCAACTACGTCGTAGCGATTCTCTTATTCCAGGGGGGAAGGAATGTTACATACAGAATTTCTAAGGGTCTCGGTGAAAAACGAAATCCTTGGATAAATTCTCATATCCCTTCATACAGGGAGCCTTTACATGAAATTCACACTTAATGAATTTGATGCAATATGAGCTCCCCAAGCAGGAATCGATGTTATTCGGCCGGTACTGACTCATGGCGCTGTACCGGTCTAGTATTGAAATAAGGTACTCGATTTAATTACTGACCCAGTACTGCACCAGTGAAAAAATCGAATTTATCGGTACTCAAACAGTACATAGAAAAGTATCAATACAGTACTCGTACACGGTTAAAAAACAGTACGAAGCCAGTACTAAAATAGGAATCATTACAGTACTGCTTAAAAACATTACACCAGTACCGTAATCGTAAAGTTACAGCACCGCACGAGTAATCGAAAATTTTAAAACGTTAGAAAGAAATACTTGTACGAAACTTAACGGTACCATCGGGGTTTTTTATTTTTCTTACTACAGCAAAAATTGAATGTAAGTACTCAAAACGTACCGAAAATAAGTACTGGCCCAATTCTATCATGCCAGTAAATATAGACTACCAATCCAGTACATATTATCAGTACCAATCCAGTAGTCACTACTGAAATGTGGTACTGAGCCAGTAAAAAAACGGTAGTATTTTCCTGCTTGGGTCCCTGCGAACAACAAATCCTAAACGGAAAATTATTATCCAATTTCCATTTTCAGATGTACAAAAATCCTTAACGGAAAAAATATTCAATGTACAAAAATCCACATCAACGGAAAACGTAACATTCCCAGACGCAACCTGATCCGCGCGCATTTTGTGGAAAAACTTCCACCGTGAGATTTGCAAGGTGTGCATTTACCTTTGCACAAGCCCAAGCGGTCGAAATGATAAAAACTTCTAACGTGGAATGATCTTAACCTTGACCGCGCGGCGTGGAAACCGTTTTTTTCCCCCTATTTGTTTTTGAAGATCCACGGCTCGGCGGCGGTGGAAAAACTTTGAAAAACAGAGTGTTGTTTTAAACTTAACCCGAGGCGGACGGGGTTTATAGAGTGTTGTAAAAAAATCTTAACGACGGCGGACGGACAAGTGACAAGTGTTTCGAAAGGGCGTTTTTAATACATTAATTACATACTACTTTTAATGCTAAATATTGTGGAGCAATTACGTTTTTAATAAATTAATTACATACTACTTTTAATGCTAAATATTGTGGAGCAATTGCGTTTTTAATAAAATAGTTACCTACTACTTTTAATTCTAAATATTGTGGAGCAATTGCGTTTTTAATAAATTAGTTACATACTACTTTTAATGCTAAATGTTGTGGAGCAATTGCGTTTTTAATAAATTAATTCATACTACTTTTAATGCTAAATATTGTGGAGCAAGTGCGTTTTTAATAAATTAATTACATACTACTTTTAATGCTAAATATTGTGGAGCAGTTGCGTTTTTAATAAATTAATTACATACTACTTTTAATGCTAAATATTGTGGAGCAATTACGTTTTTAATAAATTAATTACATACTACTTTTAATGCTAAATATTGTGGAGCAATTGCGTTTTTAATAAATTAATTACAAACTACTTTTAATACTAAATATTGTGGAGCAAGTGCGTTTTTAATAAATTAATTACAAACTACTTTTAATACTAAATATTGTGGAGCAAGTGCGTTTTTAATAAATTAATTACATACTACTTTTAATGCTAAATATTGTGGAGCAGTTGCGTTTTTAATAAATTAATTACATACTACTTTTAATTCTAAATATTGTGGAGCAATTGCGTTTTAATAAATTAATTACATACTACTTTTAATGCTAAATATTGTGGAGCAATTACGTTTTTAATAAATTAATTACATACTACTTTTAATGCTAAATATTGTGGAGCAATTACGTTTTTAATAAATTAATTACATACTACTTTTAATGCTAAATATTGTGGAGCAATTGCGTTTTTAATAAATTAATTACAAACTACTTTTAATACTAAATATTGTGGAGCAAGTGCGTTTTTAATAAATTAATTACATACTACTTTTAATGCTAAATATTGTGGAGCAGTTGCGTTTTTAATAAATTAATTACATACTACTTTTAATTCTAAATATTGTGGAGCAATTGCGTTTTAATAAATTAATTACATACTACTTTTAATGCTAAATATTGTGGAGCAATTACGTTTTTAATAAATTAATTACATACTACTTTTAATGCTAAATATTGTGGAGCAATTACGTTTTTAATAAATTAATTACATACTACTTTTAATGCTAAATATTGTGGAGCAATTGCGTTTTTAATAAATTAATTACATACTACTTTTAATGCTAAATATTGTGGAGCAATTACGTTTTTAATAAATTATTTACATACTACTTTTAATGCTAAATATTGTGGAGCAATTGCGTTTTTAATAAATTAATTACATACTACTTTTAATATTAAATATTGTGGAGCAAGTGCGTTTTTAATAAATTAATTACATACTACTTTTAATGCTAAATATTGTGGAGCAGTTGCGTTTTTAATAAATTAATTACATACTACTTTTAATGCTAAATATTGTGGAGCAGTTGCGTTTTTAATAAATTAATTACATACTACTTTTAATACTAAATATTGTGGAGCAAGTGCGTTTTTAATAAATTAATTACATACTACTTTTAATGCTAAATATTGTGGAGCAGTTGCGTTTTTAATAAATTAATTACATACTACTTTTAATGCTAAATATTGTGGAGCAATTGCGTTTTTAATAAATTAATTACATACTACTTTTAATACTAAATATTGTGGAGCAAGTGCGTTTTTAATAAATTAATTACATACTACTTTTAATGCTAAATATTGTGGAGCAGTTGCGTTTTTAATAAATTAATTACATACTACTTTTAATGCTAAATATTGTGGAGCAATTGCGTTTTAATAAATTAATTACATACTACTTTTAATGCTAAATATTGTGGAGCAATTGCGTTTTTAATAAAATAGTTACCTACTACTTTTAATTCTAAATATTGTGGAGCAATTGCGTTTTTAATAAATTAGTTACATACTACTTTTAATGCTAAATGTTGTGGAGCAATTGCGTTTTTAATAAATTAATTCATACTACTTTTAATGCTAAATATTGTGGAGCAAGTGCGTTTTTAATAAATTAATTACATACTACTTTTAATGCTAAATATTGTGGAGCAGTTGCGTTTTTAATAAATTAATTACATACTACTTTTAATGCTAAATATTGTGGAGCAATTACGTTTTTAATAAATTAATTACATACTACTTTTAATGCTAAATATTGTGGAGCAATTGCGTTTTTAATAAATTAATTACAAACTACTTTTAATACTAAATATTGTGGAGCAAGTGCGTTTTTAATAAATTAATTACATACTACTTTTAATGCTAAATATTGTGGAGCAGTTGCGTTTTTAATAAATTAATTACATACTACTTTTAATTCTAAATATTGTGGAGCAATTGCGTTTTAATAAATTAATTACATACTACTTTTAATGCTAAATATTGTGGAGCAATTACGTTTTTAATAAATTAATTACATACTACTTTTAATGCTAAATATTGTGGAGCAATTACGTTTTTAATAAATTAATTACATACTACTTTTAATGCTAAATATTGTGGAGCAATTGCGTTTTTAATAAATTAATTACATACTACTTTTAATGCTAAATATTGTGGAGCAATTACGTTTTTAATAAATTATTTACATACTACTTTTAATGCTAAATATTGTGGAGCAATTGCGTTTTTAATAAATTAATTACATACTACTTTTAATATTAAATATTGTGGAGCAAGTGCGTTTTTAATAAATTAATTACATACTACTTTTAATGCTAAATATTGTGGAGCAGTTGCGTTTTTAATAAATTAATTACATACTACTTTTAATGCTAAATATTGTGGAGCAGTTGCGTTTTTAATAAATTAATTACATACTACTTTTAATACTAAATATTGTGGAGCAAGTGCGTTTTTAATAAATTAATTACATACTACTTTTAATGCTAAATATTGTGGAGCAGTTGCGTTTTTAATAAATTAATTACATACTACTTTTAATGCTAAATATTGTGGAGCAATTGCGTTTTTAATAAATTAATTACATACTACTTTTAATACTAAATATTGTGGAGCAAGTGCGTTTTTAATAAATTAATTACATACTACTTTTAATGCTAAATATTGTGGAGCAGTTGCGTTTTTAATAAATTAATTACATACTACTTTTAATGCTAAATATTGTGGAGCAATTGCGTTTTAATAAATTAATTACATACTACTTTTAATGCTAAATATTGTGGAGCAATTACGTTTTTAATAAATTAATTACATACTACTTTTAATGCTAAATATTGTGGAGCAATTACGTTTTTAATAAATTAATTACATACTACTTTTAATGCTAAATATTGTGGAGCAATTGCGTTTTTAATAAATTAATTACATACTACTTTTAATGCTAAATATTGTGGAGCAATTACGTTTTTAATAAATTAATTACATACTACTTTTAATGCTAAATATTGTGGAGCAATTGCGTTTTTAATAAATTAATTACATACTACTTTTAATACTAAATATTGTGGAGCAAGTGCGTTTTTAATAAATTAATTACATACTACTTTTAATGCTAAATATTGTGGAGCAGTTGCGTTTTTAATAAATTAATTACATACTACTTTTAATGCTAAATATTGTGGAGCAGTTGCGTTTTTAATAAATTAATTACATACTACTTTTAATACTAAATATTGTGGAGCAAGTGCGTTTTTAATAAATTAATTACATACTACTTTTAATGCTAAATATTGTGGAGCAATTGCGTTTTTAATAAATTAATTACATACTACTTTTAATGCTAAATATTGTGGAGCAATTACGTTTTTAATAAATTAATTACATACTACTTTTAATGCTAAATATTGTGGAGCAATTGCGTTTTTAATAAATTAATTACATACTACTTTTAATACTAAATATTGTGGAGCAAGTGCGTTTTTAATAAATTAATTACATACTACTTTTAATGCTAAATATTGTGGAGCAGTTGCGTTTTTAATAAATTAATTACATACTACTTTTAATGCTAAATATTGTGGAGCAGTTGCGTTTTTAATAAATTAATTACATACTACTTTTAATACTAAATATTGTGGAGCAAGTGCGTTTTTAATAAATTAATTACATGCTACTTTTAATGCTAAATATTGTGGAGCAGTTGCGTTTTTAATAAATTAATTACATACTACTTTTAATGCTAAATATTGTGGAGCAATTGCGTTTTTAATAAATTAATTACATACTACTTTTAATACTAAATATTGTGGAGCAAGTGCGTTTTTAATAAATTAATTACATACTACTTTTAATGCTAAATATTGTGGAGCAGTTTCGTTTTTAATAAATTAATTACATACTACTTTTAATAGTAAATATTGTGGAGCAATTGCGTTTTTAATAAATTAATTACATACTACTTTTAATACTAAATATTGTGGAGCAATTGCGTTTTTAATAAATTAATTACATACTACTTTTAATACTAAATATTGTGGAGCAAGTGCGTTTTTAATAAATTAATTACATACTACTTTTAATGCTAAATATTGTGGAGCAGTTGCGTTTTTAATAAATTAATTACATACTACTTTTAATGCTAAATATTGTGGAGCAATTGCGTTTTAATAAATTAATTACATACTACTTTTAATGCTAAATATTGTGGAGCAATTACGTTTTTAATAAATTAATTACATACTACTTTTAATGTTAAATATTGTGGAGCAAGTGCGTTTTTAATAAATTAATTACATACTACTTTTAATGCTAAATATTGTGGAGCAATTGCGTTTTTAATAAATTAATTACATACTACTTTTAATGCTAAATATTGTGGAGCAAGTGCGTTTTTAGTAAATTAGTTACATACTATACGTGCGCTCTAAACATTGTGGAGCAATTGCGTTTTTAATAAAATAGTTACCTACTACTTTTAATTCTAAATATTGTGGAGCAATTGCGTTTTTAATAAATTAGTTACATACTACTTTTAATGCTAAATATTGTGGAATAATTGCGTTGATTAAATAAAAAAATTTTTGTTTGAGTACTGTCTAATAAAAAAGTTTTTGAATCACTGAGACGTTGAAGACAAAATACTTTTACTCGGAAAGTATCACGAAGGTAAGAGAGAGATTTAACCAATAAAAAAAGTTACAGTAACAATTGGCGCAGCCGGTATGTGGGGTAGCCTAGTAACATTAGCTGTTGAGGGAGGATCTGCCCATTAGTGACGTCTACAACAAACGTTTAAAGCCGTTTTACGAAGATAAAACGCCACTTTAAACGAACAAATGACGGCCTGCCCCTGAGAATACCCAAGCCCGTTTTATTTCGTAAAACGCCGTGTTGGACGACCACTCATGGGCAGATCCTCCCTCAACAGCTAATGTTACTAGGCTACCCCACATACAGATGTACACTGTTACTGATCCATTCGGTTCGATCCAAGAACTCCAAACTAATCTTTTGTACAATGCAAATGACCCTGCCGCATGATTGCCCAGTTTTTTTTTTCCCCATAAAAAATAGTACTCCCTTCAAGTACTGGGTACGCCCGCCCGGCCTAACCTCCTTCATCCCCTCATTTCCTTCGAGTACGAGAATCGCTCTACTCCGTAGCGATTCTCTTGCTCTAGGGGGGAAGGAATGTTATGTAAAAAATCCCAGAAGGGAAAATTTCTTAAAAATTAACATTCCTAAAATATACTTATCCATTTTTACATACGTCGGTAAATTTTCCATGGGAAACGGCCCTGAACCAAAGTTTCAAGACGAAACTTGAGCCACCCCAAATGATAATTTTCGCGCAACTTGCAATGCGCCGCGTGAGAAGCGCGCTGTAAGCAAGTTGCGCAGGTGCCAGGCTAATAAAGTTCAAGGGCGCGTTTCCCCGGCGTTTTGGAATTTTCCCTTGTTACCACCGGCGGGTGGAAATTTAAAAAAGTTGAGTGTTGTTTTAAACTTAACCCGAGGCGGACGGGGTTTATAGAGTGTTGTTTAATCCATGATCGCGAGCGGGCGAAAATATTAGAGTGGTGTCAATACCTTGTTCCGCGGCGGGTGGACTTTCGCTAATTAGGGTGTTGTGTAACTCATTACGGGAGCGTTTTTCAGTTGAGGAATTGATTAGTTAAATGATTTACGATTTACAGAAGAATAAAGTGGCCGATTGAATAAAAATTATAAAGATAATTAAGTTAAATAATTTACAGTTTTCGGTAGAATAAAGTGGCGGATTCAAATAAAAATTATAAAGATAATTAAGTTAAATAAGTTACAGTTACAGCAGAATAAAGTTGTCGATTTAAATAAAAATTTCAAAGAGAAACAAGTGTTTGAATTAAAAGGAGAAGGAAGTTTTAATACACTAAAAGGTTAGTAAAATCCAACCAGTCTAACCCATACCACAGAAAAAAAATAATATAACACATAATACATAGTAAATAGTGCATAATATTCAGTACATAGTGCATAGTAAATAGTACATAGTATATAATACATACTGCATTGTAAATAGTACATAGGACATAATACATAGTACATAGTATATAGTACATAGTAAATAGTGCATAATATACAGTACATACTATATAGTGTGGAGTACATAGTACATAATACATAGTATCTATGTACTATATACTATGTATTATGTACTATGTACTCCACACTATATAGTATGTACTGTATATTATGCACTATTTACTATGTAATAATAATTAATAAGCATAATATACAGTACACAGTGCATAGTAAATAGTACATAGTATATAATACATAATGCATTGTACATAGTACATATAACATAGTACATAGTACATAGCACATAATACATAGTATATAGTACATAGTAAATAAGCATAATAAACAGTACATAGTGCATAGTAAATACTACATAGTATATAATACATAATGCATTGTACATAGTACATATAACATAGTACATAGTACATAGTACATAATACATAGTATATAGTACATAGCAAATAAGCATAATATACAGTACATAGTGCATAGTAAATATTACTTAGTATATAATTCATAATGCATTCTACATAGTACATAGAACATAGTACATAGGACATAGTACATAGTACATAGTACATAGTACATAGTACATAGTACATAGTACATAGTACATAGTACATAGTACATAGTACATAGTACATAGTACATAGTACATAGTACATAGTACATAGTACATAGTACATAGTAAATAATACATAATACATAATACATAGTATATAGTACATAGTAAATAAGCATAATATACAATACATAGTGCATAGTAAATAGTACATAGTATATAATACATAATGCATTTTACATAGTACATATAACATAGTACATAGTACATAGTACATAATACATAGTATATAGTACATAGTAAATAAGCATAATATACAGTACATAGTGCATAGTAAATATTACATAGTATATAATACATAATGCATTGTACATAGTACATAGAACATAGTACATAGTACATAGAACATAGTACATAGAACATAGTACATAGTACATAGAACATAATACATAGTATATAGTACATAGTAAATAGTGCATAATATACAGTACATAGTGCATAGTAAATAGTTCATAGTATATAATACATAATGCATTGGACATAGAACATAGAACATAATACATAGTACATAGTATATAGTCTATAGTACATAGTAAATAGTGCATAATATACAGTACATAGTAAATAGTGTGTAGTACATAGTACATAATACATAGTGCATAGTACATAGTGCATAGTACATAGTGCATAGTACATAGTACATACTACATAATTCATAATACATAGCACATAGAACATAATAATTAATACATAATAATTAGTACATAGCTCATAGTACGTAGTACACTACATAGTCCATAATACACAATACTTAATATATAATATTAAATATGTAATAATCAATATATAATATTTAATATATAATATTTAATATATAATATATAATTCATACTAAAACCCCCAAAGGAAACATTTTTCTCACGTGATGGTACGTGCGCCTGATGGCACACAAAAAGTGCGCGTGACGCGAGTTTTTAGATTTTTCCCCAGGCCAAAAAGTGCCCAACGTGCCTATAGAAGTTTTCACTTCAAAAACAGTTGATTCAATTTTCCTTCCTTTTCTGTTCTGCATACTTTATCGAAGAGAGAGAATCTGGCTTTGTCTCGCCGAGTTCACGATGTATGCGTTGAGTTGTGCTCAGCAATGATGTTCATATATGCACGCACACAACTAACGGGGGGAAATTTTGTATGAAGATGAAAGACTTGTTATATCTAGACTTTGGGTGTACCGGCTCAAACGCCAATTTGAGAAGCTGGCTACGACTTTAGACTCCGCCTTTCTAAGGGTGAGTGCAGTACGCAGCGCAAATGATAGAGTAGAGCATAGCAGCGCACACTCGATTATAGAACTCTTAATGGGTTTTAAATGGGTGTGTGCATAACGCATTGAGCTGCGAGCTGCGTATAATATAAGCAAATATAATTCATGTAAACAGTGCGTGCTGGTTACGAACACACTCGGAAGCTAGCGCTAGCTGGCACTTACTCGCGCTAGTCATATTCTGCAATGAATTGTACTAGCGCAAGTGTTTGAGAAGTAGCTTGCAGTTGTAATTTTTAATATTGTTTAATATATAATCAAAAGTATACGAAGACATCCTGTAATACTCAAAGAAACGCTGTTCATCTTCTGTAAGCATTTTATGCAAATGATGGAACTCTCCCAATTTTTCTCGCACTTTATTTATTGCATGTGTTTTCACTTTTCGTTTAAAAAGATGTCTATATTTTACTTTTCAGATGCCATCATTACCTCTGTAAAAGATAAAGCCATGGTGATATTCACAAGACACATAACATACAACTACTGAACAACGACCTTGCTTTAACAATAACCACACAACTAGAGCGCCGTCGCGCTTGCGATACTAGCGCTTGCTAACGCTAGCATTACTAGCGTGTCCAGTAACCGCAGCCCTACTCTATCATCTACGCTGCGTACTGGACGTACACTAAGGCCTGGGTCATTCAGTCACAGGTTTTTGAAGTGAAAACTTCTATAGGCACGTTGGGCACTTTTTGGCCTGGGGAAAAAACTAAAAACTCGCGTCACGCGCACTTTTTGTGTGCCATCACGCGCACGTACCATCACGTGAGAAAAATGTTTCCTTTGGGGGTTTTAGTTTTAATTATGTAGTATGAATTATATATTATATATTCAATATTATATATTGAATATTATATATTTAATATTATATATGCATTAAATATTATATATTAAGTATTGTGTATTATGGACTATGTACTGTGTACTACGTACTATGAGCTATGTACTAATTATTATGTTCTATGTGCTATGTATTATGAATTATGTAGAATGTACTATGTACTATGCACTATGTACTATGCACTATGTATTATGTACTATGTACTACACACTATTTACTATGTACTGTATATTATGCACTATTTACTATGTACTATATACTATGTACTATGTATTATGTCCTATGTACTATTTACAATGCATTATGTATTATATACTATGTACTATTTACTATGCACTATGTACTGTATATTATGCACTATTTACTATGTACTATATACTATGTATTATGTCCTATGTACTATGTTCTATGTACTATGTAGAATGCATTATGTATTATATACTATGTACTATTTACTATGCACTATGCACTGTATATTATGCTTATTTACTATGTACTTACTATGTATTATGTACTATGTACTATGTATTATGTCCTGTGTACTATGTACAATGCATTATGTATTATATACTATGTACTATTTACTATGCACTATGTACTGTATATTATGCACTATTTACTATGTACTATATACTATGTATTATGTACTATGTACTATGTTCTATGTACTATGTAGAGTGCATTATGTATTATATACTATGTACTATTTACTATGCACTATGTACTGTATATTATGCTTATTTACTATGTACTATATACTATGTATTATGTAATATGTACTATGTATTATGTCCTATGTACTATGTACAATGCATTATGTATTATATACTATGTACTATTTACTATGCACTATGTACTGTATATTATGCTTATTTACTATGTACTATATACTATGTATTATGTAATATGTACTATGTATTATGTCCTATGTACTATGTACAATGCATTGTGTATTATATACTATGTACTATTTACTATGCACTATGTACTGTATATTATGCTTATTTACTATGTACTTACTATGTATTATGTACTATGTACTATGTATTATGTCCTGTGTACTATGTACAATGCATTATGTATTATATACTATGTACTATTTACTATGCACTATGTACTGTATATTATGCACTATTTACTATGTACTATATACTATGTATTATGTACTATGTACTATGTTCTATGTACTATGTAGATTGCATTATGTATTATATACTATGTACTATTTACTATGCACTATGTTCTGTATATTATGCTTATTTACTATGTACTATATACTATGTATTATGTAATATGTACTATGTATTATGTCCTATGTACTATGTACAATGCATTGTGTATTATATACTATGTACTATTTACTATGCACTATGTACTGTATATTATGCTTATTTACTGTGTACTATATACTATGTATTATGTATTATGTACTATGTACTATGTATTATGTACTATGTTCTATGTACTATGTACAATGCATTATGTATTATATACTCTGTACTATTTACTATGTACTATGTACTGAATATTATGCTTATTTACTATGTACTATTGTACTATATATTCCCAATCAACCAAATATCACGTAAGGCAATTGAAGTGCTCAGTGTTATATATACTTAAGTTAGGAAAACGTTTCATTTTGGAAATAAGTCTATTAATACCCCTTTCAAACCAGCAAAAACACCCTTGTGTTTGTGTTTACCATTTTTAAATCCCTTTTTACACCTACGTTACATTTCACTTTGGAAAGCAGTGTATGAATACACCTCTAAATCCGAGAAAAAAAACAACATGGTGTTTGCGCTCACCGTTTAGAAACTGCTTTTTACACGACAGTGTTCTAACGGTTACAAAGTAACTGTTTCAACACTTAAGTGTGGGTGAAACCCTGTTTTGTTATTATTAAACACCGAGCACGCTCCTTTAAAGCATTCGTTGTTAGGAAGTGATTAGGAGAACAGTGATTTTTACATGCGCAGTGAAATATTTACTTATTTTTAATAATAAAAAGGTGTGTGATTTTAAAAAAATTGATTTAAAAATTAAAATTACTAAAAATATAATAAACTATATTAAAATAAAATCAAATAAAAGTGCTAATATTGCATTAATTTATGAATTAGAGTTCCATTGTAAAAAGTTACAAAATCAGCGGTGGTTTCTGTAAGTATATGTTTTCATTTTTTGAATCAAAATTTTCAGATAATTTCTTCAATTAATTTACAATTTAAGACAATTATGAAGGCTGCAATAAAATCTAAACTTCTGAGCCGTCAAACGTTCAAACGACGGCTAGAAAAATTATTATCAAAAAATTCAGACTCAGACAATGCAAATAAAAATAATAATGAGACAGCAAATATGGAGAATGAAGTTGAAGATTTAAATGTTGCAGATATGAGTGATAAAGGAGAAATTAGTCAAGATATAAATAATCCAAACTTAGTTGATCCTGGGGACCACTTATAAAGACGAAGTTTATAAAAAAGCAGTTGTAAGTAACAATTTTAATTTTATATTATTTCCATTTTATTTACATGTTTTTATAATACTTTCGTATCAGATAAAAAGGATTTCACGATTAGGAGGATTAAATGCTACAAAAACCGCCAGAACTATTTTAAAATTTTTATTTAAAGATGAACTGCTCGAAAACTATTCATGGCGTGGAACGTTTACAAAAGCAAATTTTAAGTCTTTCACACATATCAACTCTCTTATAAATATGGTTGTTAATAAATCGTATACCTACACCGAACATGATCACAAGGAATTGTTGAAAGAATATTTGAAACACTGTCGTTCAAGATTAAGTCGCAAAAGGTAAAATCCTATTACTGTACAATGTATTGATTTTATCACTGATGTTATTAATTATATATTTTTATAAAAAGTTAAACAAAATTAATTTTTGTTTTATTTTTTTCAGTTTTACATGTACGAGCACCACAAAGGAGAACCTGACCCCAAAAACATCATAATACTATAATGTACATTGAATTTTTTTTTGTTTTTTTTTAAAAAATGTGATAATATACATATTTTTGTTTTTTATATTTAAGTACTAAGAAAGAAATTTTGATTTATTTTGTTTTTCCTTTTATTTTTTTTAAAAAAAATGTGATGAATATATTTTTGTTTTTTTATATATATATAAGGGTTAAGAACGGATTTTTCATTTTCTTTGTTGCTTCTTTTATTTGTTTTAAAAAAAATGATGATTTTGTGCAAATATAATAATTATTAAATATAAATGAACATAATTTTAAATATTATTGCTTTTTATTCTTAAATTCCTACAAACAAAATGCAAAAACTCATACTCGAAAACACCAATAAGAAACCGTCAGTTCTACACGGTCAAAAACGAACCTAGAAAGAACCAAAGGGTCAAATTAGTAAAAAGAAAACTTAACAATCACCTTAGTTACAATATTACTAAAACTTTCCATAAGTTTATTTTTAACGTTAAATTCACGTAAATAAAACTACTGTAAAAAACGGTTTTGTTGTCAGCCAATTTTTACCACGGTAATTAAAAAACGTACCAAATCCACGTGTAAATCAAGTTATTGCAACGTTAAAATTACGTTTTTTACACCCACTCCAGTTAACCCACTTAGGTATCAAAAGCGTACTATACACCGTGTTTTAAATCGATTTGGTTGATTGGGTTATGTACTATGTACTATGTACTATGTAATACGTACTATGTTCTATGTACTATGTACAATTCATTATGTATTATATACTATGTACTATTTACTATGCACTATGTACTGTATATTATGCTTATTTACTATGTACTATATACTATGTATTGTGTACTATGTACTATGTACTATGTTCTATGTACTATGTATAATGCATTATGTATTATATACTATGTACCATTTACTATGTACTATGTACTATTTACAATGTATGCACTATGTACTATCCACTATGTACTATGGCCATAGAAATCCACACATTTGAAAATTAGTATGTGGGTATAAAGTTTAATCGTGCATTTCTGAAGCTTGGTTTAGCCTTCCACGCGACTCATCGGATACCAAAAATGTATGTACATCGTTCATTATATTTATAGGAAGTGAGTAACTACTTTTGACTGCATTAAATTAGTTATCCTAAATTGATGTTAAAATGTCTGTATCCATCCTATTGTTATATTAAGATTGATTTGGAAATATAGACTGGGCGGCCATAGAAGTTTTCACTTCCAACGTGTGGTCCTACGCACACTCATATTTTTTTTTACCCTAAGGTGATATCTATAAAAGAATGCTCCGAAGTTTGTATATCTCCATATTTACAATAATATTGTAAATGACTATGCATGCCATAATTATATGTTTTGCCAAAGTCAACCTTCGTATGTCAATATAGTGTAAAATGCTTGCTCTATAAAAACACGAGTTGAGCTCACGAATTAAAATTATTCTGTTATCTTCTTAAGAAACTATTATCCCTGTAAGCAAGGCATCATGATTCATGAGATTGAATTCCAAAGGATAGGTAGAATCACCTGCTAAATGGTAATCCACAGGTATTGTAGTTTATATTGGGTGAATGCCGAGTTGGTGCTGGGATGATTTTGTGGTACGGTTCTTCAACACAAACTATGTTTTTTTAAATAAATTCAACGCGATCAAACACAGATTAACGTATTTACACTACAAATACTCATAATAGTGCAAATACTAGAAAATTTGACAAATCTCACGTGAACTTGAGGGGGGAATGGGTCGAGCCAAATCTCACGACATCTCACCAAGGGGGAGGGGGGGGGTCGAAAATTCGCCAAAAACGCCTCACGTAATTTATGGATGACCCCTTATTAAATTTTCATAACTATCGACCTCATTATAATAAAAATAAACCATAGCAAATATTAAATACCTCATATAGTTAATAATAACTTTTGAAAAAAAGGGGAAAACAGGACAAAAAATAAACGATAAAAAAATGAAATTCAGGTAAAAAAAATTATATTCTTGACTTTTTTTAAATGCTTTTATTTAGCTTGGTAGTCTTGGCATCAAATCTTGCAACTCAAATTTTCTGTGCTTCTAATTTATCAAAAATTATGAAACTTGGTGCACATATGTAACTCCGGTGACAATACAACGTAGTGGTGTTTTTGGGTTGATTCCCACCCACCCCACGCTGTCCAGTTACGCTACATTAAATATAATTTTCAGATTAATTTTATACTTTAACATATGAGTACAATTAGTTATGGTACTATGTAATATATTTTTTGAATGGATTTACCCCTTCCACCGCCATCTGTTAACGCTACATTGTGAAGAAGCACCTTGCGAGGAGTAACGCTTTCGAGCCAAATTTTCTAAATGCTTGTAACTTATAATTAATGTTTTATGAAAAAATATTTCTTTTGTTTTGCCTGTAAATAAAAATTGTGATTTACGTGCTTGCGGGTTTGTGAAAACTCGCAAACATTAAACTGTTTAGTATTGAAAAATTATGCTAACAAAAACACAGAAATTTTTACAATAAGAGCTCAAGATCAGATTGTGGATTCAACAAGGAACATCGATAATGTCATTTTAGAAAGCATTATCCCAATAGATATAAACGAAAATGGTGGTCTTCCGAAAGAGTTTAAAATTTTTGTAGGTGCAAAAGTTATGCTCCGGTCAAACATCGACGCGTCAAAAGGACTGGTTAATGGTGCTATTGGATTTATCGAAGAAATAATGTGGCCTAATTTCCGACGAGCACAAATGTATAATGAAGATATACCTTCCGTGAAAATAAGATTCGATCAAAATGGAATCAAAGTAGTTAAACCGATTTCGATTCAGTTTCTTGCAAAAAAAGCTATGGAACAGCGGAACAAAGAATGCTGCCATTAATTTTATCATGGTCCTCTACCGTACATAAAATGCAAGGCTCAACTGTTGATAACGCTGTTGTTTATCTGGGTCCAAAACTCTTTGCGGAAGGACAAGCTATCGGTATCGAAGAACTGCAATGCGAAAACTAACAGGATCGACACCATGCAATATGAAAGCTCTAGAAGAAATGCAAAGACTACGCAATCTCCAAGAATAAAAAAACTTTAACATTATGTACTTTTCTAATATTGAACAAATATGAAAAACTGTAAAAACATGTAAAACTGTAAATAAAATTTTTTAAATTCAAGTTCCAATACGTCATTAAACATCTAAGACTAAAAAGTAAAAAATAAAAAAAAAATATGAGTGTGCATAGGACCACACGTTGGAAGTGAAAACTTCTATGGCCGGTCAGTCTATATTTCCAAATCAATCTTAATATAACAATAGGATAAGGATCAATAAATTTTGTTTATATATATATATATACATATATATATATATATATATATATATATATATATATATATATATATATATATATATATATATATATATATATATATATATATATATATATATATATATATATATATATATATATATATATATATATATATATATATATATATATATATATATATATATATATATATATATATATATATATATATATATATATATATATATATATATATATATATATATATATATATATATATATATATATATATATATATATATATATATATATATATATATATATATATATATATATATATATATATATATATATATATATATATATATATATATATATATATATATATATATATATATATATATATATATATATATATATATATATATATATATATATATATATATATATATATATATATATATATATATATATATATATATATATATATATATATATATATATATATATATATATATATAAATATATATATATATATATATATATATATATATATATATATATATATATATATATATATATATATATATATATATATATATATATATATATGTATATATATATATATATATATATATATATATATATATATATATATATATATATATATATATATATATATATATATATATATATATATATATATATATATATATATATATATATATATATATATATATATATATATATATATATATATATATATATATATATATATATATATATATATATATATATATATATATATATATATATATATATATATATATATATATATATATATATATATATATATATATATATATATATATATATATATATATATATATATATATATATATATATATATATATATATATATATATATATATCAGTGGCGTGGCGTCTTTGGAAGCAAGGGATGCATTGCATCCCTTACAATTTCTTAAAAAATAAAAATAAAAATTCATAAATTATCAATAATTAATTATTCTTTGCTTTTACAAAAAAATTATTTTATTTTTACATTCTGAGATTAACTTTTTATTATTCCTTGCCATTTTTCTAGCCTCCACTGTTAGGGAAAAATTCATGCATTCATTCATTTTGAGAATGAAAAATTAAATGGAAGCAAATTGCTTCAACCAATATTTTATGTTGTGTCCATGAGCGAAAGTTCTCTCCTCCTTCTCTCTGAACCATTCTATATACGCAAAGCAACATGCCACCGGACTTCGAGAAGCAGAATTTGAATTGCTTCCCTTGACTGTCCGTTGGAACGTACTTCGGTACGAACTTGTTGATGAAGAGGGAAGTGGAGATGGGAAGTCACAACTAAGGTTTGTTCCTGTGACCAGAGCCAAGGGAAGCAATTCAGATTTTGCATCCATACGAAGTGAGTATATTTTTGTTGGGTGAGAGCGGAGAGAAGTTTCCCAATAAGATTTCAGGGAATTCATTTCTCAATGCAATGAATATATGGAAATGAATTTGTACAATGAATGGCTTAATTGTAGGATATAGTAAAACGCTGTAATTCATTTAATTAATTAGAAAATATAGAATTGTTTTGGATGCAATTTAGTTTGTGCGATTTGTTTTGTATGTACAAAATAGTGCTTTTTTTAATAGTAGTTTTAAAAGGTAAATTTGAAAATAAATTTGGAGAAATATATTATTTGTGTTGTGTTAGTTTTTTCTTTGGTTTGTTTATATAGAAAATTGTTTTGCATGCAATTTAGTTTGTGCGATTTGTTTTGTGTGTTCAAAATAGTGCTTTGTTTTAAAAGGTAGATTTTAAAAGAAATTTGGAGAATTATATTATTTGTGTTAGTTTTTTTTGATTTGTTATTACTTTAATAAATATCATGGGTGATGAGCATTTTTGTGTAATTGACGATTTATTGCAGCAATCCTTTGGCTCGCGTTCGTTTACGGAAAAGAAATCCATTATTGAAAATGGGGGACCGAAACCCATATTAAATATTTTAACTGAAAATAAAACATGCACTAGGCATTTTTCTATTAAATTATACGATAGCGCGAATTGGCTTACCGGTTGTCAAAATAAACAAAAATTTTTTTGTTGGCCTTGCATTTTATTTTCAACTGAAAAGAACGTTTGGCGGTGTTCGGGATATAATGATTTAAATAATTTTCATAAAGCTGTTGATAGGCATGGCAAAAAATCCTCCGAGCATTTAAAATCGGTTTTAGCTCTTTCTAAATTCGGTACAGGCCAAAGGATTGAAAATCTAGTAGACACTCATTATAAATCCTCAATTATAAAGCACAATGAGTTAGTTAAAAAGAACCGGAAAATTATTAAAATTTTTATAGATGTTGTTTGCCACTTGGCATGCCAGGAGCAAGCCTTTCGCGGACACCGCGAGGGTCCGGATTCTGTTAATCGGGGAAATTATGTTGAATTAATTTCACTTTTGGCCAAACATAATCCAGAACTTAAAAATCATTTAGAGACAGCTTCAGTATTTTCTGGATTATCAAATAATATTCAAAATGATTTAATAATGGCTATTTCCTCCACTCTTACAAGAAAAATTACTTCTGAAATCCAAAATTCTGAGTTTGTCGCAATTATTTGTGATGAAACCACGGATATTTCTTGTCGATCTATGTTATCAACCACTCTGAGATACATTTCTTCCTCTGGTGAGACGAAAAAAACATTCATTAGTTTTAAAAATATCTCCGATGATAGAAGAGCAGTTCGTTTGCATGAACATGTAGTTCATATTATGCATAATTTCGCATGTGGTCCCAAGTTAATTTGCCAAAGCTATGACGGAGCTTCAGTTATGGCGGGTGAAGTTAGTGGTCTTCAAACCCGGGTTAAAGAAACTTATCCAAATGCTCTTTTTGTACACTGCTTTGCTCATCGCTTAAATCTTGTTTTATCGAAATCATGTGACAAGGTTCGTGAGTGCCGAATCTTCTTTCAGTCAATCACAGGTTTCTCAAATTTCTTTAGTCACTCAGCTAAAAGAACCGCTGTTCTCGACTTGTTTTTAAAGCGAAGACTTCCAAAAGTAGCTCACACGCGCTGGAATTTCAATGGTAGACTTATTCTATCTATTCATGATAATTTAGATAATCTTAATACTCTTTTTGAATATATAACGGATAATGAGGAAGATATTTGGGATGCCGAAACTGTTAACAGTGCTCGAGGTCTCTCCGTACTCCTAAATGATTTTCAGTTTATATTTCTGCTGAAAATGTTTTCAAAAATTTTTCCCCAAACCGATATCCTTTTTGAAATTTTCCAATCCAAACAAAGCGACATAAGCTTTTGCACTAAAAAAATTAGAGATTTTCAGACCCAGCTTCAAAATCTAAGAAACAATTTCACCAACGTTTGGAATGAAACTTCCTTAATATGTGAATTAACACCACAACGCAAGCGCCTACGATGTTCAGTAGATGGTTCCGAAAATATTGAATTAAGCTTTAAGCGCTTGTTTGCTGAAATTATTGATATGCTTAATCAAGAAATCGTAACACGGTTTTCATCTTTAAATCAACTAAGATTTCTAGAACTCTTTGATACCTCGAAATTTCGAAATTACGCAAATAAATTCCCCGATGATTTACTTCAAAATCTTGATGAAACGTACCCTCAGTTTTTCGATAAAACTTCCTTAAAAACTGAACTCACTGTGCTTTTTTCTGATGAGGACCTTAAAGGTAAAGCCTTTCAAGAAATATTTCAATTCTTTCTTCACAATAATTTACGTGATAGTTTTATTCAAAGTTTTAAACTTTTAAAACTTATTTTGACATTGCCGGTCACTAGTGCGTCCGCGGAACGGAGTTTTTCTACACTTAAAAGAATATTGACATTTTCTAGAAATGCTACATCGGAAGAGCGATTAAGCGGTTTAGCGTTATTAACTATTGAAAAAAGTATGCTTAAAACTCTTCTTTCCTACGAAGACTTTTATAATGAAATTATTGATGAATTTGCAGTTAAGGAAAGAAGAATTGAATTAAAACCAAAATTTTAAATTGACAATGTTTTTCTTGAAAGGCTTTCGAAAACGTTAAACTGCATGATAGGAGAAAGATTTAATTGCGCTTTAAAATTATTTGTTATTAATTGAAAATTATTTTATGTTATTATGTTTTTTGTTTTATTTATTATATATGTTTGATCAGTAGATTTGTGGAAATATTACCATATTAAAAAATAATTTTTCTTTTAAATTTAATAATAATTATTTGAACTAGATTTATTTTTGTAATCATTTGATTTATTTTTATAACTTACAATAGTTTTAATATGGTAATATGGGGGCCAAAACGCTGCAGAATAAATCAGCGTGCCTACTCTCACGTCCTCGATCGTGGTCCCTGGGTGCATAAAAAGCAGCAGACGAGAGAGGTTTTAGTAATGCATAGTATATTAAAATAACATATACATCAATGTTGGCTGTAAATGTACTACCAAAAAATTTTGCAAGATTGCATCCCTTCCCATTCAAAGCACGCCACGCCACTGATATATATATATATATATATATATATATATATATATATATATATATATATATATATATATATATATATATATATATATATATATATATATATATATATATATATATATATATATATATATATATATATATATATATATATATATATATATATATATATATATATATATATATATATATATATATATATATATATATATATATATATATATATATATATATATATATATATATATATTAGGCTTGCAACGAATAGTATATTCGGCCATACGCCGAATACCGAATATTCTGTGTACTTTCTGGCCGAATAGCCGAATATTAGGCAAAAGTATTCGGTCAGCGTGTGGCGGGAAAACTTGTATCGAAGTGTATGTTTCTCGGTCCTCCCATCGAATCGCCGTGCACGCTTAAAGCTGAATCACATGGCTTCGTTCTCTTTCGTTCGTTCTTTTCGTTCTTTCAGTCTACGAGTTGAATGTTGTACACTTCATATGGATGTGTCCACATCAGGAATAACGGAGAGGAATGGCGACGAACGAAAACGAGAGCTTTTGGGAAAATTTTTAAAAAGATGAACTAACGGAAAGGAAAGAACAGCATAACAACACGAAAGAAAAAAATTCAATTGCAATAGAAAGAGACCTTTATTTAAGTATTACCAACATATCGCGTCATGACAATCCATATCCATACACATGGTGGCAAGCAAGAAGATAAATTTCCGTGTTTTAGTACAGTCAATCTGTATTTTTGATTTGAAAAAATTACACCGCCGAATTTTTTTTCATACATCGTTAGGGGGTCATGAAAGAAGCTTAAATCCAGATTTGTGACCTCCCTTTCTTTGCAGGTTTCGGAAAACTCAAAAAGTTTTTGAATGCGTTTTTCTCTGAAAGTGACATGCAATAAAACTTTTCCTACAAACTTCATATCATCAAAACGTGTAAAGCCTAGTATGGAGTTCGAACGGAATTCCGTTCCCCATATAAAATACACGTAAAAAGATGCACGGAATTCCGTTCACCAAATTTTTCCGTGCCCCTTTTGTTTTATGAGTACGCAGTTCGAACGGAAAACTATTGGTAATATTTAGCTTGTGCAATTTTCTAACAGGTGGCTTGCAGGGAATTGGAGACTTTTTTCCGTTCATGTTGGAACGGAATAAATGTTAAACAATTATTTTGACTGGACGAATAAAAAACAGCTATTGCCGTCAGTTCGTGGTTTGATATGTGATTTTTAACAGTCAGCTGTTCGTTTTTTCTAACTGTTAGCTTTTCTCCACGGTATTCTACACGCAATTTTTCCGTGTAGAAATATTTACCAAAAATGCTGAACGGAATTCCGTGCGAACTCCATACTAGACTATACTAGGCTTAAATTGGATCAAAAATGTAACTGTGTACAAGAAAAAAGCATTGATTACGATCGTTGTCAAACAAACACTACATGTAATTGGTACAGGGCATTTTTTTATACACCTGAATGCTGAATCACCTTAACGTAACTGGAAAGAAAAATTTATGAATATTATGATTATTATCATTAATTTTTTTAAATTAATTTATCATTTAATTTCAATGCATTAGGACAATTTGAACTATTATCCAAACATTTCACTGAAAATATCAAATTATTGATTATAATCATCAATTGTTTATTGTAATTTTTTTTAAATAAAAGTAATTACTAAGTTTAATTGTTAATCAGTCGAAACAAGCATGTTATAACACTTGACTTTTTGAGCTTTCCAAAAACCTGCAAAGAGTGGAAGGTCACAAATTTTGATTTAAACTTCTTTCGTGACCCACTAACGATGTATGAAAAAAAAATCGGCGGTGTAATTTGTTTTCCAAAAACAGCCATTTTTCACGACAGATTGACTGTACTATTTGGTAAATCTTGCAGCAAAATATTTGTCGGCAGTAGTGTGTATTCAGAGCGTTTTTCTCAGAAGCTGGGGTTGCCTACGAGAAGAAAAGGAGTAAACTACTGCCTGACAATGCAGAAAAATTAGTGTTTCTGCATCATAATCTACCACTTCTAAATTTTAATTACGATAATTCAAGTGCATAGACATCCATTATTTTTTTTGTTATTTTTTGTAATGAAGTTGATTATAAGAAACATTTGGCCTCGATTGGCGAATCCGGCGATTGGTGAGTTCACGATTACATACATACGGCGGATTAGGGAATCGCAAAGAGTCAAATCCGCACTCACTTCGGATCCACCGGATTCGGCAATCGAGGCCAATATTAAAAAATAAATCAATATTTTCATTTTACCAATTATCTGATTACAACAAAGCATATTACTTAAGTATTCGGTATTCGGCCGAATAGTATCTAGATATTCGGTATTCGGCCGAATAGGACAAAAGCAGCCGAATAGGCCGAATACCGAATAATAGCCGAATATTCGTTGCAAGTCTAATATATATATATATATATATATATATATATATATATATATATATATATATATATATATATATATATATATATATATATATATATATATACATAATATATACCTATATTTTTATATTTATTATAACTATACTTACATGAGAAAGATTGATGGATACAGACATTTTAACATCAATTTAGGATAACTAATTTATTGCAGTCAAAGGTAGTTACTCACTTCCTATAAATATAATGAAGGATGTACATACATTTTTGGTATCCGATGAGTCGCGTGGAAGGCTAAAACAAGCTTCGGAAATGAACGATTAAACTTTATACCCACATACTAATTTTCAAGTGTGTGGATTTCTATGGCCATAGTACATAGTGGATAGTACATAGTGCATACATTGTAAGGCTGTGTGCGAAACCGGCTAATTGCTTGCTAAACTTCCAGATTTTTTGGAAGCTTCTGAGTCTAATTCCAGTGCTGTGCGAAACCAAAACTGGAATTGCTTGCTAAATTTTACCGGTTGACATGTACTTGACGTTTAATTGTAAAAGTAGTATTTGAAATATTAGTTTTTTAAGATTTTTTAAAAGGGGGAAAGCGGTGGACAATGAAATAATGATGAAATTATGGCAGTAATATTTTTTTGCAAAATTGTTGTTCATGTACGGCAAAATGTTACATTATTATTAAAACCGTTACCAGTAGCAACCAATGTAAATATTTCAAATATTAAGCAAGAGAAGAAGAAGAATTAGCAAGCTCAAAAATATACTAAATGAAAAAGTACTAGAATTAGCAAGCAATTAGCCGGTTTCGCACACAGCCTAAATAGTACATAGTACATAGTAAATGGTACATAGTATATAATACATAATGCATTATACATAGTACATAGTACATAGTACATAGTACATAGTACACAATACATAGTATATATTACATAGTAAATAAGCATAATATACAGTCCATAGTGCATAGTAAATAGTACATAGTATATAATACATAATGAATTGTACATAGTACATAGAACATAGAACGTATTACATAGTAAATAGTACATAGTACATAATACATAGTATATAGTACATAGTAATTAATATTCAGTACATAGTACATAGTAAATAGTACAGAGTATATAATACATAATGCATTGTACATAGTACATAGTACATGGTACATAGTACATAGTACATAGTACATAGTACATAGTGCATAGTACATAGTACATAGTACATAGTACATAATACATAGTATATAGTACATAGTAAATAAGCATAATATACAGTACATAGTGAATAGTAAATAGTACATAGTATATAATACATAATGCATTGTACATAGTACATAGAACATAGTACATAGTACATAATACATAGTATATAGTACATAGTAAATAGTGCATAATATTATAACATAGTATATAATACATAAAATATAACATAGTATATAATACATAATGCATTGTACATAGTACATAGGACATAATATATAGTATATAGTACATAGTAAATAGTGCATAATATACAGTACATAGTGCATAGTAAATAGTACATAGTATATAATACATAATGCATTGTAAATAGTACATAGGACATAATACATAGTACATATTATATAGTACATAGTAAATAGTGCATAATATACAGTACATACTATATGGTGTGGAGTACATAGTACATAATACATAGTATATAGTACATAGTAAATAAGCATAATATACAGTACATAGTGCATAGTAAATAGTACATAGTATATAATACATAATGCATTGTACATAGTACATATAACATAGTACATAGTACATAGCACATAATACATAGTATATAGTACATAGTAAATAAGCATAATATACAGTACATAGTGCATAGTAAATAGTACATAGTATATAATACATAATGCATTGTACATAGTACATATAACATATTACATAGTACATAGCACATAATACATAGTATATAGTATATAGTAAATAAGCATAATATACAGTACATAGTGCATAGTAAATATTACCTAGTATATAATTCATAATGCATTGTACATAGTACATAGAACATAGTACATAGTACATAGAACATAATACATAGTATATAGTACATAGCAAATAGTGCATAATATACAGTACATAGTGCATAGTAAATAGTACATAGTATATAATACATAATGCATTGTACATAGTACATAGAACATGGTACATAGGACATAGTACATAGTACATAGTACATAGTACATAGTACATAGTACATAGAACATAATACATAGTACATAGTATATAGTATATAGTACATAGTAAATAGTGCATAATATACAGTACATAGTAAATAGTGTGTAGTACATAGTACATAATACATAGTGCATAGTACATAGTGCATAGTACGTAGTGCGTAGTACATAGTACATACTACATAATTCATAATACTTAGCACATAGAACATAATAATTAATACATAATAATTAGTACATAGCTCATAGTACGTAGTACACTACATAGTCCATAATACACAATACTTAATATATAATATTAAATATATAATAATCAATATATAATATTTAATATATAATATTTAATATATAATATATAATTCATACTACATAATTAAAACTAAAACTACTAAAACCCCCAAAGGAAACATTTTTCTCACGTGATGGTACGTGCGCGTGATGGCACACAAAAAGTGCGCGTGACGCGAGTTTTTAGATTTTTCCCAGGCCAAAAAGTGTCCAACGTGCCTATAGAAGTTTTCACTTCAAAAAGGGAAAAAAGTTTTTAAGAAACGCTTTTATTTAGGTTAAATGAATCAATATAATAATTATATAATTTAGCGCTTGTAAAGTGGACTAAAAGGATAAAAATAAAATCTCAAAAACGGGAATAAAGTAATTTGAATTATAATAATCTGTCTATTTCAACTCTCACTTGTTCTAAAAGTCTCAAAATCTAAAAGAATCACTCAGAAAATATTTGAACATCAAAATCGAAAAGGAGTCACACATTCGTTAAATACTATAAAAGCGCGGGGCGCTTATCTCAATTACATCATGATGAAATTAAAAGATTTTATATTACAACAACAGATAGTATCACAAGGGAACCCACTGGCGAATGTCTCATGCATATGCAGACTGCATCAAAAGGAAAAACACCCCTTTCTGTACCATTTGTAGGGCCACTAATCATGACGCACGAGATTGTCGACGCCTACAAGAGCGGTCAAAACAGAATTTAACTAACAGCCGTCATTCTCAAGAAGAGCGCCCTACCTACAATAGTAGTGGACCCCCTTCTAACAACAATAACGGGTACGAACAGAAACTTCGCCAACCGCACCCGCAGCCCCGCCAACAAACGTCAAACAGCTAAAATCAGGCCAACGGTAACACTCGAAGGGTATTCAATATCCGCTTCACGTGTCACTTTTGCGGAACGCGTGGCCACCACGTGGATGACTGTCGACAAAGACAGCGCTGGGAGTCCTCCCAATCAGGAAACTCCTTAGTGCCTGTTCACACGGGTGGTCACCGCGACCTTTCAACACGAAATTTGGAAGTGTCTATTTGCACCACACGGAAGCACGCAAAGAGAGCCACGGAAACAGGCAAATGTCAAAATGGGACATTTATTAAAAAAGAGAGCCACGGAAGCACGGAAATGTTAAAATGGGAAATTTCCCAACAAAGAGGGAAATTTGCCAATGCATGATTTTCATCTACACGGAAACACGCGACATGGAATTGATTTACCGATGTACGCATTTTCACCTTCACGGACCCACGCGACATGGAATTAATTCATTGTGCTAATCGAGTATTTTCACCACAGCCAGCGGACACCACACGGATGCACGGGACATGGGATTTATTGCAATTATCGGGTGTGCGCACCACACGGCACCACGGAAACAGGGATGCACGGGAAATGGGATTCGTGGTGCTAACTGGGTGCGGACACCACACGGAAGCACGGGACATGGGATTTATTGCGATTATCGGTTGTGCGCACCACACGGCACCACGGAAACAGGGATGCACGGGAAATGGGATTCGTGGTGCGGACACCACACGGAAGCACAGGACATGGGATTTATTGCGATTATCGGTTGTGCGCACCACACGGCACCACGGAAACAGGGATGCACGGGAAATGGGATTCGTGGTGCTAACTGGGTGCGGACACCACACGGAAGCACGGGACATGGGATTTATTGCGATTATCGGTTGTGCGCACCACACGGCACCACGGAAACAGGGATGCACGGGAAATGGGATTCGTGGTGCGGACACCACACGGAAGTACGGGACATGGGATTTATTGCGATTATCGGTTGTTCGCACCACACGGCACCACGGAAACAGGGATGCACGGGAAATGGGATTCGTGGTGCGGACACCACACGGAAGCACGGGACATGGGATTTATTGCGATTATCGGTTGTGCGCACCACACGGCACCACGGAAACAGGGATGCACGGATACACCGCACGGAAGCACGGAAACAGGGATACACGGGCAATGGAATCGTGTGCGCACATCACACGGATACAGGGATACACGGGAAATGGGATTCGTGGTGCTAACTGGGTGCGGACACCACACGGAAGCACGGGACATGGGATTTATAGCGAATATCGGATGTGCGCACCACACGGCACCACGGAAACAGGGATGCACGGGAAATGGGATTCGTGGTGCGGACACCACACGGAAGCACGGGACATGGGTGTGCGCACCACACGGCACCACGGAAACAGGGATGCACGGATACACCGCACGGAAGCACGGAAACAGGGATACACGGGAAATGGGATTCGTGGTGCTAACTGGGTGCGGACACCACACGGAAGCACGGGACATGGGTGTGCGCAACACACGGCACCACGGAAACAGGGATGCACGGATACACCGCACGGAAGCACGGAAACAGGGATACACGGGCAATGGAATCGTGTGCGCACATCACACGGATACAGGGATACACGGGAATTGGGATTCGTTTTATAATTTGAATATTTTAATTGGTATTACATATAATTGAATGTACATAGAAATAACTAAAAATATATCTTTCCAGGTTTGTGATCGCAAAATAAAAATTTGCTTGGAAGCAAGATTTGCGCAGTCTTTACAAAGCCTTGTGCCTTTGTGAAATTTTTCCAGGATTTCCAGAAAGTTTGGGATTTATCGAGTGTATGCTTTGCTTTTGATATGCTTTTTTTTACATTGTATATTTCAAATAAAATAAAATATATATTTAATAATTTAATAAATATCTATTTAAATAAAATAAAATAAGGTAAAATGAGTTTAGTTTTTAATGGTTTTATTTAGCTTCACCTCGTATATTTGTTTGTTTGTTTGTTTGTTTGTTTGGTTCAAATCTTGCGACAGCTTTTTCAACTACTTCTACTAAACCGATTCTTATGAAATTTTGACCACACATTGAGTTCCCGTGACAATGCAATCTGACAATTTTGTACTAAAATCAAGATGGCGGTTCCACGATGGCGGATGAATTTTGCAATTGTGTTCCGATTCGATTGAAAATCGGTATCGGGGGGTTTGTAGTGCCACAAATGACGATTCTGTGGTCAAAATTTGAAAATTAAAAATGGCGGCGCCAATATGGCGGATGAATTTTGGAAATGTGTTCTGATTCCATTGAAAATCGGTATCGGGGGTTTTTTAGGACCACAAATGACGATTCTGTGATCAAAATTTGAAAATTCAAAATGGCGGATGAATTTTGAAAATGTGTTCCGATTCGATTGAAAATCGGTATCGGGGGGTTTGTAGTGCCACAAATGACGATTCTGTGGTCAAAATTTGAAAATTAAAAATGGCGGCGCCAATATGGCGGATGAATTTTGGAAATGTGTTCTGATTCCATTGAAAATCGGTATCGGGGGGTTTTTAGGACCACAAATGACGATTCTGTGATCAAAATTTGAAAATTTAAAATGGCGGATGAATTTTAAAAATGTGTTCTGAATCTATTGAAAATCGGTATTGGGGAGTTTTTAAGGTAAAAAATGACGAATCTGTGGTCAAAATTCGACAATTCAAAATGGCGGCGCCAATATGGCGGATGAATTTTGGAAATGTGTTCTGATTCCATTAAAAATCGGTATCGGGGGGTTTTTAGGACCACAAATGACGATTCTGTGATCAAAATTTGAAAATTCAAAATGGCGGATGAATTTTGAAAATGTGTTCTGAATCTATTGAAAATCGGTATTGGGGAGTTTTTAAGGTAAAAAATGACGAATCTGTGGTCAAAATTCGACAATTCAAAATGGCGGCGCCAATATGGCGGTACGATTTTGGCAATTACGATTTGATTTTACTGAAAATCGCTATTTGGGGGTGTTTAAGGTCGGAAATAATGAATTTGTTGTCAAAATTAGGAAATTCAAAATGGCGCAGGCAATATGGTATGCATAACAAATCACTTCATCAGAATTTTGTGAAAAGTAAAATCCAAAAATGACTGAATTAGGACTAAAAAGAATACAATAAAAATAGGTAAAAAAAAACTAAAATAAAAACATGGGGCGCATAAAAACCTGTATAACGACTGTATAATTAAATAAGAACGACCTGCCTAGAAAAATGTATTTCCAAGTCTACCAAAAAAGATATTTCAAATGCGCCCCATGTGTTTATTTTAGTCTGTTAAAAGTCCCAGAATATTACTTAATCCGCTGACGCAGCGACACAAAGTGCCCCTTGGCATACGTCATGAGAGGACAGCACTGCTACTATTGCACGATTTCTTACCAGACGTCAGAATCTCAAGAAGGTCCATGTTTGTGTTCTAATTATTTTATAGTTTTTGGTACAGCTTATGATTTAAAATAAAACCATTTAACTTAAAAGTTTTTTTTACTTATTTTTTTATTTATATTGTTGAGTTTACAATTTTAGTTTCGCTTCCGAATGTGTTGCTGTCGGTTGACTTCCCAATGCTCGCACTCTACAATGCCACATCCTTTGGGTTCTTTACAATGGACACTTATTTCTTCTGTCATTTGACTTCCCAATTCTTGTAGTCTAAATAATAGGGGTATTCATGATCTGTGTTAATCGTCGAGAAATCGTAAAATGTTATCGTCGAAATAGACAAGATCGTGATCGACCCCTTTAAAT
Source organism: Thereva nobilitata (assembly GCA_963855945.1). Lineage (NCBI taxonomy): Eukaryota > Metazoa > Arthropoda > Insecta > Diptera > Therevidae > Thereva > Thereva nobilitata. The sequence goes on from OY979695.1 coordinate 100,648,695, forward strand.
TTCCATGTCAAAATGTTATTTTTTATATTAATTTGCACTTTTCTAATAAAACTATCAATCAAAATAAATTCTAAAAATCTGTTGACAGTAAAAGAAAAAAAATTACGTGCCATTTTCGATCTCGATCTCGAGTTGTTGAATTAACACGCCTTTTCAGATGTTATTTGTTAAAATCGAAACAAATGTCATTTACTAAGGAAAGTTTCTCGATTTGTTAAACTTTTTTCTCGATTTAACACAAATAACACGAATAACACAAATAACACAGATCATGAATACCCCTAATAAAAGAAAAAAAAATGAGTTAAAAAAACTTTTAAAAGAAATAACTTTTATATAAATAAAATGCACTAAAAAGTACAAAATAATTGTTTCTTTCAGACTAAATCTTAAACTTGAATGTATTAACAATATTTTAAAATTATAGTATCTCGTTTGACTTTAAATGTTTGAACTCTTATCAATGTATTGTGTAAATTTACAGCTTTTCAAGTGCATTAATAAAAGTTTGGGCATGAGCTGCAGTTAGACAATTGTGATTATAGTTATGGATGCGTCAGCGGATTAAGTAATATTCTGGGACTTTTAACAGACTAAAATAAACACATGGGGCGCATTTGAAATATCTTTTTTGGTAGACTTGGAGACACATTTTTCTAGGCAGGTCGTTCTTATTTAATTATACAGTCGTTATACAGGTTTTTATGCGCCCCATGCTTTTATTTTAGTTTTTTTTACCTATTTTTATTGTATTCTTTTTAGTCCTAATTCAGCCATTTTTGGATTTTACTTTTCACAAAATTCTGATGAAGTGATTTGTTATGCATACCATATTGCCAGCGCCATTTTGAATTTCCTAATTTTGACAACAAATTCATTATTTCCGACCTTAAACACCCCCAAATAGCGATTTTCAGTAAAATCAAATCGTAATTGCCAAAATCGTACCGCCATATTGGCGCCGCCATTTTGAATTGTCGAATTTTGACCACAGATTCGTCATTTTTTACCTTAAAAATTCCCCAATACCGATTTTCAATAGATTCAGAACACATTTTCAAAATTCATCCGCCATTTTGAATTTTCAAATTTTGATCACAGAATCGTCATTTGTGGTCCTAAAAACCCCCCGATACCGATTTTCAATGGAATCAGAACACATTTCCAAAATTTATCCGCCATATTGGCGCCGCCATTTTGAATTGTCGAATTTTGACCACAGATTCGTCATTTTTTACCTTAAAAACTCCCCAATACCGATTTTCAATAGATTCAGAACACATTTTTAAAATTCATCCGCCATTTTGAATTTTCAAATTTTGATCACAGAATCGTCATTTGTGGTCCTAAAAACCCCCCGATACCGATTTTCAATGGAATCAGAACACATTTCCAAAATTCATCCGCCATATTGGCGCCGCCATTTTTAATTTTCAAATTTTGACCACAGAATCGTCATTTGTGGCACTACAAACCCCCCGATACCGATTTTCAATCGAATCGGAACACATTTTCAAAATTCATCCGCCATCGTGGAACCGCCATCTTGATTTTAGTACAAAATTGTCAGATTGCATTGTCACGGGAACTCAATGTGTGGTCAAAATTTCATAAGAATCGGTTTAGTAGAAGTAGTTGAAAAAGCTGTCGCAAGATTTGAACCAAACAAACAAACAAACAAACAAACAAATATACGAGGTGAAGCTAAATAAAACCATTAAAAACTAAACTCATTTTACCTTATTTTATTTTATTTAAATAGATATTTATTAAATTATTAAATATATATTTTATTTTATTTGAAATATACAATGTAAAAAAAGCATATCAAAAGCAAAGCATACACTCGATAAATCCCAAACTTTCTGGAAATCCTGGAAAAATTTCATAAAGGCACAAGGCTTTGTAAAGACTGCGCAAATCTTGCTTCCAAGCAAATTTTCATTTTGCGATCACAAACCTGGAAAGATATATTTTTAGTTATTTCTATGTACATTCAATTATATGTAATACCAATTAAAATATTCAAATTATAAAACGAATCCCATTTCCCGTGTATCCCTGTATCCGTGTGATGTGCGCACACGATTCCATTGCCCGTGTATCCCTGTTTCCGTGCTTCCGTGCGGTGTATTCGTGCATCCCTGTTTCCGTGGTGCCGTGTGGTGCGCACAACCGATAATCGCAATAAATCCCATCTCCCGTGCTTCCGTGTGGTGTCCGCACCCAGTTAGCACCACGAATCCCATTTCCCGTGCATCCCTGTTTCCGTGGTGCCGTGTGGTGCGCACAACCGATAATCGCAATAAATCCCATGTCCCGTGCTTCCGTGTGGTGTCCGCACCACGAATCCCATATCCCGTGCATCCCTGTTTCCGTGGTGCCGTGTGGTGCGCACAACCGATAATCGCAATAAATCCCATGTCCCGTGCTTCCGTGTGGTGTCCGCACCCAGTTAGCACCACGAATCCCATTTCCCGTGCATCCCTGTTTCCGTGGTGCCGTGTGGTGCGCACAACCGATAATCGCAATAAATCCCATGTCCTGTGCTTCCGTGTGGTGTCCGCACTCAGTTAGCACCACGAATCCCATTTCCCGTGCATCCCTGTTTCCGTCGTGCCGTGTGGTGCGCACACCCGATAATCGCAATAAATCCCATGTCCCGTGCTTCCGTGTGGTGTCCGCACCACGAATCCCATTTCCCGTGCATCCCTGTTTCCGTGGTGCCGTGTGGTGCGCACACCCGATAATCGCTATAAATCCCATGTCCCGTGCTTCCGTGTGGTGTCCGCACCCGGTTAGCATCACGAATCTCATTTCCCGTGCATCCCTGTTTCGCTGTGGTGAAAATACTCCATGCCGCGTGTATCCGTTTAGGTGAAAATAAATTGGTAAATTTCCCTTTTTGTTAGTAAATTTCCCATTTTGACATGTCCCGTGTTTCCGTGTCTCTCATTTTTTGATACATTTCTCATTTGACATATCCGTGTTTCCGTGTCTCTCTTTTCCGTGCTTCCGTGTGGTGCAAATAGTCTTACTCACGAAATTTACAGGTGCGGGGAGCGTTCGGGTGGGAAGGAAGTGCGTCTCGATTTGAAAGCGACTCACGTTCGCTTTTCTGACCAGCTGACTGTTTCAATTTCATTTTGTATCACCTTACTGTTCCATTTTATTTTCGTTTCACCCGTATTGGGAGCAAACGTGCGATAGGACAATTTTCAGGCTTCAGTTTTGTTTCACAGATTTTTTACTAAAATTAATTATATTCAGGTAATCACAGTTTATAAAAATTTATGTCACTTTTATGAAAATCACAAACTTTGTTCCCGTACCGTATGTTCCACCTGTCATAAAAACGACTGGACACAAAGCGAAACGTGTGAACAAATATTCGCTTTTTCGTTCGCTTTGTCGCGCCTCAAGGCGACCTGTGTGAACAGGCACTTACGGTCGAAACCAAGTCGCCTCGGTTCGACCATAATTAATAAAAGTAAAACAAACGGGGGACCTCAGATGCTCGTAGACAGTGCTCCACTACTCAATCTTCCACTTGATATAAGCCTAAACGGCAATGCACAACTAATAGTGGACACAGGCACTGAGGTTACAATCCAAAAAAAGAATAAGCTCAAGAGCCACCAGCCAATAGACTCTTCTCAAAGGTGCTCGCTACAAACGCCATTCGAAAAGGGAAGGCCCTCGGAAGTTGCCAAGGAAACTTCAATCAAAAGAATCCAATTCCTTGCACCTTCCAAACCGCGCAGAACATGCCAGAGCTTCCCAAAGATGGCCTTTTAGGAAATAACTTCCTCTCCAAGCACTGCAACATTGAGGGTCCTAATAAGATACTACGATTTCCTCGCACGGAAATAAATCCGGACGAAATTCCTATTCCAATAAATACTAAAGCCACCAAGCCAAAACCCAGAGAGCAGCAGGAGCAAACCCAAACCAGGGAATCTCAGCTGGTAGAAGCCGATCCAACTTCAGGAAAAGGGCGCACAGCGACTTCAGAAAGTTGACGAGGAACTCAGCCTCGATCACCCACTAACGACCGAAGAGAAACGGTCCATTAGGGAACTATGTCACGAATATGCAGACATATTCCACTTAAAAGGAGATAAGCTAACGTACACAGACGCTATCTCCCATGAAATCCCAATGGTCTCCGACCAGATTGACAACCAAAAAATGTAAAGACTGCCAGAGACGCAAAGGCAGTTAATAAATGAACAATTAGAAGAGATGTTGGACAACGACATAGTCCAACCCAGTAAGAGCCCATGGAACTCACTACTATTAGTGGTTCCCAAAAAGGCGGGCCTCAACGGTGAAAAGAAGTGGCGAGTAGTTGTCGACTTTCGAAAAGTCAACGAAAAGACTGTAGGTGACGCATTTCCTCTGCCATTTTAGACCAGCTCGATCACTCAAGAATCTTCCCTCTACCCTCGACTTGGCCAGTGGCTACCACCAAGTGCTTGTGGAACCACGATCGCCATAAGACAGCCTTTAGCACAAACTACGGCCACTATGAGTTCAAACGTATGCCGTTCGGGCTAAAAGGAGCCCCGGCAACGTTCCAACGGCTCATGAACTATGTCCTCACAGGCCTGCAAGGCCTCGAATGTTTTGTCTACCTGGATGATACCGTCATCTACGGTAAAAATCTTGAAGACCATAATAATAAACTTCGGAGAGTCTTTGACCGGTAGAGGGGAATTAACCTCAAACTACAACGGGAAAAGTGCCAGCTCCTCCGAAAAGAAGTCATTTGCTGGGGTCACGTTTGCTCAGAGAAAGGAGCCCTACCAGACCCACGTAAAACAGAATGCGTCCAGAAGTTTCCTGCCCCACGGACTATCCGTCAAGTGCAATCATTCCTGGGTCTTGTCAACTACTACAGAAAATTCGTCCCAGACTTTTCCAAGATACTCCACCCCTTAACCAAAGTGTGAAGACGCATTCCAACAAATAAAACACAACTTAGTATCCCTCCACTGCTAATCTACCCAGATTTTGACAAGCCGTTTAATCTGACAACGGATGCAAGTAGTGAGGCACTCGGAGCAGTCCTCTCCCAGGGAGAAGTAGGAAACGACCAGCCTATTGCCTACGCAAGCCGCACTTTGAGCAAGGCAGAACGCAACTACTCCACCATCGAGAAAGAGTTGCTGGCAATAATCTGGGCAGTAAAAACTATAGGTGTTACCTTTTGGGTCGGAAGTTTACGGTCTGCACGGACCATAAACCCCTCAAAGGCGTATTCAACGTCAAGGACACAACTACTCGACTAGTAAGAAACCCAAACCAAAACCCTTCACGGGAAAATCTCTAGTCCACCAACCCGGAGAGCATCCTCAAATATATCAACAAGAAACGCCCAAACAATGCAACATTGTTCCAAGGGCACCGGCTCAAAAGCAAAAAGACGTTGAAAAAGATAGACGAACTCCGTCACCAGAAGGCCCCCACTCAGAGGAAGGGCCCCAACCACCTGGGATCGAAGACGAAACCCCAGGAGATCCCTTCAAAGACGGCAACCACAAAGGGAAGAGAACAGTTGAGGTCATCACGAGCCAGGAGGAGATAAACACAATTTTAAAAGACTACCATGACTCCCCCTTCGGTGGACACCAGGGAGTCGTCAAAACTTACAATTGAATTCGTCAAAAGTATTGGCGGAGACGAATGTTCCGCGACATAAAATGCGGCATAAATGCAAAAAATGTCAAACCATGAAGGCCTCAAGGCAATTCAGAATGCCCATGGACGGACATTGCAGAAAAACCTTTCGACTAGGTTTACTTGGACATCGTGGGTCCATTGGAAGAGACCATTTCGGGGAGTTTAACAAAATTTTGTAGATTGGTATGCCATTCCCAATGCGGGAGCACAAACGGTAGCACAAATTTTCTTCGACGAAAACGTCACGCGCTACCGCATACCCAAGCAGATAGTAACCGATCAAGCGACAAACTTCTTAAGCGACCTATTTAAAAGTGTGTGCAGATTGCTAAAGGTGAAAAAACTCCAGACCTCAGCCTACCCCCTCAGTTTAATGGTGCACTGGAACGAGCACACAGGCCCCTTATAGAATACTTGAAGCCCTGATGAAAAGAGAAATTCGGGTCGACCAAAGAAACGATACATGGACTCACTCCGTTGAGGAAGACTTAGTTAAGTTAGGCCTACGTAATTGGAGGACATTAGCCAGGAACCGAACGGAGGTTTATGATTGCTCAAAAGGTGGTTTTGTTGCCAAATCCCCTTTGGGGTTTTACTCTAGGCTGGTTATGTAGGGAAAATTTGCTTTGGGGGTTTTAGTCTGGAAAACAGGGGCCAGTTCACGCAACCCGACGTCGACTGAAAACGACACGGAGTGCGTTCAAAATCCTTACTATGGTTAATTACGAGAGTTTTTGAACGTCAAAAAGTTATGCTAGTGGTTATGTTGTAGTTAACCACGGAGTTTACCATAGTTTAGCATAGTAAGGTTTTTGAACGCGCTCTGTGTCGTTTTCGGTCGACGTCGAATTGCGTGAACTGGCCCCAGGTGGTTTTGTTACTAATGGAGGGAAAACTAAAATTCTATCAACATCGACATCTGCGTGTCACTAAAAAACACGATATTTTTGGTGTGGATTTCTTGACTCTAGCATACCGGTTACAGAAATCGCTCCAGAAAATATTTCTGAACCATTTCTTGACCATTTTTTTTACTAGGTTTAAGATAGGCAAAGAAATTTCTTGAGCCTTGCATACCGGGCTTATGTAATTTTAACGGTTCATGCGGTCTTGACGTCTCAGGTATTTTTTGAAATTGAAAGTAACTGTCAGCAATGGAAAAAATTACATATTGTTGTTTTTTATTCAGATTTTTTAAATTCTTTATTAATTCTTTACTAATTAAAACAATTTCATTAATTCCAAGCAATCATAAAACAATTTATTTAATGTCTGCAATGAAGATAAGTAACTGTCAAAATTTCTGAACTGCTGTCATTTTTTCTTAGGGAAATAAATGCAGAAGTTTTCTTGAGCAAATTTCTTGAGCCTTGCATACCGGGCTTTAAGGAAATAAATGAATCGACACTTATTTCTGGAGGAAAAACTAACATTTTATCATAAGCGACATCTGCGTGTCAGAAAAACCACGATATTTCTGGTGTGAATTTCTTGAGTCTAGCATACCGGTAACAAAAATCGCTCCAGAAAATATTTCTGAACGATTTCTTGACCATTTTTTTTACATAGGTTTAAGAAAGCCAAAAAATTTCTTGAGCCTTGCATACCGGGCTTAAATCCACTTTTGGGGTTTTAGTAAGGGTCAAAGCTGGTTCTGTAGAAACAGTTTAGGCAAAAGGTGGTTTAGTTGCCAAATCCACTTTGGGGTTTTAGTTAGGGCAAAAGCTGGTTCTGTAAGGGGGTAGGTATATATCACCAAATCAAAGAATCAGTAAAATAATAGATTTCATACAAGAAATAAATACTACTGTCCTACACAACAGGAGGTCCAACTTTAATAAACAAAAATTGCAGGGAAATGCCAATTATATTGAGCGGTGATTTGATTTTAGTGTAAATTTCGCCAAGCCAGAAGCACAACCACTGATGGACTTCTTAGATAATAAATTCAAATTGAAGCTGAATAATGATAAAATAAGAGCAACGCTGTATTTTGTAGATATTTCAATGAAATTTTAAATCACGTACTTTTTCAAAACTATCATTTCATTTATTGATTTTGGTGAAGATTTGAATAAAAACGAATAAATATATGTTTTATACAGATAAATGAATATACTTTAATTGTTCGTTTTCCCTACAAAGTTCCCATTCGTCTGGTTTTGGCGTTTCACTTCTAACGTGCGTACGACCACACATTCACTTTTTATTTATTTGAACTTTATAGGTTATAGACAACATACGCTGTTGTTGTCATTTTCATTACAAAGTTACTTATGGTTACACTTAGAGGGCATTGAAATGCAGGAACATCAGCGCAAACTACACGGAGTGGTCAAACAAGTAAGCTCACTATTACGAAAAAATCGAATTGATTTTTCGTTTTTTTCTTGAAAAATAAGGGTTAAAACCCTTTTTATTATCATATTCGGAATTCACAAACGTTTTTCGATCGATTGAATACCCTGCAGCCTACGTTACAATTAATTTTCAAAAAGTGTTGGCTATTCGTAAGTTCTTAATTAACAGATTAATAACTATTTAACTAATTAGTCACACACAAAATCGTTTGTGTCACAAACATTCACAAACGATTGGCATGGGTGAAACTTTAAAAATTTAATATTTTGGAATTTATGTTGGCTACCCGAAAAGGGGTCAGAGCTTATATTTGTAATAACAATGGAAATTTAATTTTAACAATGGCTAAAAGAAATCTTGGGGAGCATCAGGAAACCAAAACTATGCTAGAAATAATGCAGGAAAAAAATTCTCTTTATCATTTTGATGGAAAACTGTATTGGAAGTCAGAAATATTTAAAAATTTTGAAAAAGAATTAAGAAAAAGTGGTTATGTTTTGATGTCAGTTCAACTCTATTTCAACCCAAAGTGAACTCAACTCGACATCATATACGGTGGTCGCAATTTCAACTCAACCTCGTTTTAACTTTTCAACCAAATCATAAACGAGGTATATAATGTGCGTATGAGTTAGTTTTCACTCAGGGAATTTTTGAGTTAAAATTCTTTCGCTGAAGTTTTGTCATGTGCGTCTTCTTTCTCTCCTCTCCTTCGATTCTTTCCTATAAAACCGGTTTTTTCGTACTTCTTTGTCTCCGTGTAGCACCCCACATTAAACACGGCTTTGCCAACCAAAAATAAAATTTTTGGTCTAAAGCCTAGTACGGTGATCGGGCAAAATTTTGCTCGTCATTTTTATCATTTTTCAGGTAAAATTTTGCCCAAGTGTAGAGAGGTGGAGAATAGTGGAAAGTTTTTTCTTTACATAATTTATCTTTTCATTAGAAAACAAATAAATATTCCTCTTCCATTTTAAACAAATTTTAAGTGTTGCATTCGACTTTTGAATCCAACTGACTTTTTGCCAACAAAAAATGACCAGATAATTTCTGGAGGCAAAAATTTGACAAGTAAAAGTCTCCACAATTAGAAAATCCATTTACTAGAAAAACTTGAAAGTATGCTTATTGTGGCAAATTTTTGCCCGAACAGCGTACTGCTTTGCGCTGTCAAAATTTTGCCGTGCTTGAGGCAAAATTTTGCCAAGGTTTTTTACATGCATTTTACCCTGTATCTCCACTGGAAATAGATTATTGCTTCGAAAATCGCAGAAAGCCACCAAGTTGTTTTCGAAATCTTACGTACTGGGCAAATTATTGCATGAAATTTCATTTGTTGAAATGTACGCAATGAGTGAAGAGGCATTTAGGGTCAGGAAGTTTATTATATTAAAACGTTTAAAAGCATTAGAAAGTTTAGAGCAAGAAGAAATAGCAAATACTAGGAGGTTTAGGAGAAGACCTCGTTTTGGATCAATCTGGTTCTGTGCAAAAGACCGTGTTAAATCCCATTTAATTTAATTTAATTTAATTTCTAAGAATTAGAATTAATTTATAAGTCATGCAAATTTTCATTTTCCCACATTAAATTTTTATTATCAAAATAAATTGTTCACACAAGTATCAGATCACATTACATCCACCAGCCCATGCATCTGTTTCTTGGCGCAAAACGCTAATTTAGCGTCTAGCCTTTTGCACCAAGAAAGCAAGGTCAAGGTGCATGTGCACTCAATTCATTTTTTACATTTATCAGCAATTTAAGTTAGTTTTTTAAGTTAAGTTTTGTTAACATGGTTCTATGGATACTTCGTATGGTCCATAAAAACTGTGCTTTTCCGTAAGCAATTTAATTATATTTATTTTTATATTAATTATGTAACAACAATTCTAATCTCCATGAGAAACAAAATAGAACTAATATTTTTATTGACGTTTTTAATATTATCATTTCGACAGCCTGCTTTGTTAGTACCTCCACATTACTCCCCCTCTTTATAATTCCTTAGTGCCTGTTCACACGGGTGGTCACCGCGACCTTTCAACACGAAATTTACAGGTGCGGGGAGCGTTTGGGTGGGAAGGAAGTGCGTCTCGATTTGAAAGCGACTCACGTTCGCTTTTCTGACCAACTGACTGTTTCAATTTCATTTTGTATCACCTTACTGTTCCATTTTATTTTCGTTTCACCCGTATTGGGAGCAAACGTGCGATAGGACAATTTTCAGGCTTCAGTTTTGTTGCACAGATTTTGTACTAAAATTAATTATATTCAGGTAATCACAGTTTATAAAAATTTATGTCACTTTTATGAAAATCACAAACTTTGTTCCCGTACCGTATGTTCCACCTGTCATAAAAACGACTGGACACAAAGCGAAACGTGTAAACAAATATTCGCTTTTTCGTTCGCTTTGTCGCGCCTCAAAGCGACCTGTGTGAACAGGCACTTAGCAGTACTTGGTGGGAATTCTTACGCTTCGTCCAGATCTAGTCTTTACTGTTGCAGAAGGTATGGTGACGTTGTGTTTGGTTTATTTAAGCTGAGGTTGAGTGTATTGCTATCCTTGGCTAAGAAAGCAGCTTTTAATCGGTCCACCGATATTTTTGCCTTACGCCCTTTGATGAGGATTTCAAAATATTTGTCATTTCTATTCGCGACCTCATAAGGACCGTTGTATGGTGGTTGGAGAGGTGGTTTCACAGCGTCGTTTCTCACGAACACATGTGTGGCCGTTTTCAAATTAGGTTCAATGAACACTTTGTCATTGCTGTGATGATTTGTTTGTGCAGGCGAAATACGTTGCATCTTTTGCCTTAAGATTTTTACAAATTCGGTTACAATTATAGCATCGCCTTTACTGCAAGATTTAGTAAAGAATTCTCCAGGTAGTCTTAGGATAGTGCCGAAAAGCATTTCAGCTGGTGCGGCTTTCATATCTTCTTTAAAGGTTGATCTTAATCCGAGTAATATGCCTGGTAGAATATCGACCCAATTGTTTGAGGCATAACACTTAATGGCGGTTTTCAATGTCCTATGCCATCTTTCAATTATCCCATTGGCTTGAGGGTGGTATGGTGTTGTTTTCAGATGTTTCACGCCAAGGAGCTTAGTAAGCTCAGCAAAAAGAGAGCACTCAAATTGTCTGCCTAAGTCCGTTGTTACGAAAAGCGGCGTTCCATAGCGAGCTATCCATTCCGAGTAGAATATCCTAGCGATTGTTTCAGCTGTTATGTCAGCGATTGGGAAAGCTTCTGGCCACCTTGAAAAGCGATCTATACATGTTAGGCAGTATTTCATATCTCGCGACGAAGGAAGAGGTCCAATAATATCTATGTTCACATGTTGGAATCTTTCGTCCACAACTGAATATTTCGTTAGTGGTGTCTTGTTGTGGCGATGGACCTTAGCGCGTTGGCATGGGATGCATTCTCTTACGAATTTCGCAATATCAGCTCTCATGTTGGGCCAGACATATCGATCTGAGACTAATTTGCTGGTTGCCTTAACTCCTGAGTGCGATAGGGCATGCAGTTTTTTAATGACTAGCGAGCGAAAGTTTTGTGGGACCAGCGGTCGAACTTTTTGTTGTGAAGTGTCGCAAAACAATGGATAAGGCGATTCTGGAAAGATAACTGGTTTAATAATTAAGGAATGATTCTTATTTTTAATTAGCCCTTGTATTTCTGAATCGATTTGCTGTGCTTCTGACATCTCTTTAATGGTGAATTCTGAAATGCTGTCCACATTTGCGCGTGATAGGAGGTCAGCTGTGTCGTTCTCGCAACCTGAAACGTGGCGAAGATCTGTCGTGTACTGACCTATATAGTCCAGGTACGTCGATTGCCTTGGAGATGCTTTATCTAATTTTTGTCGAAATGCGTAAACCAGTGGTTTGTGATCTGTTTTGATGTCGATATACGCAAATACAAAATCCAGATCATGCAATATACTATCCATGTGTCTTTGGAAAGACTGTGCCGCATTCCGAAGCCCAAATGTCATAAATCGGTACTCAAATAGCCCAAATGGCGTGGTTATAGCCGTTTTAGCAACATCTGCAGGCTCAATCGGAATTTGATGAAATGCCTTTTGTAAATCTATCTTGGAGAATATTTGCTTTCCATGCAGAAAAGGAATTGGGTACCGATCTGGCACAGTTACGGCATTCAGTGCGCGATAATCACCGCATAATCTCCATGAGTTGTCGGCCTTTTTCACCATGTGAAGGGGGCTTGCCCATTCGCCTCTGGAGCGCTGGCAAATGCCTACCTGGCTGAGGTAATCGATTTCTGCTTTTGCAGCCTTTAATTTTTCTGGTGTAAGTCTGCGAGGCCTGCAAAATACTAGAGGACCTTTGGTTGTTATATGGTGTGTGACAGCAGACTGGGTTGACTTTAATAAATTTAGGTCGTTAATATTATAAGTCATGATACTAATGGTACCTGTATTGACAGCTATGCTGCCGGATGACTCATTCTGAGTAGTCGAATCTATTAATTTGCTACTCTTAACGTCTACTAGAAGGCCGTAAAATTTTAAAAAATCTGCTCCTAGGATTGGAGTATTCACATCCGCAATGATGAAGGTCCAAGGAAATTTTCTCCGCAGACCTGGCGTCAGGATCAGTCTTTTTTCACCATAATTTTTTATTGCACTTCCATTTGCAGCGTATATAGATTTTTACTGTTTTTAGGTAATTTACTACTAATACGCTCTTGTTGAGTTGGCGGCAAGACGGATACGTCGGCCCCGGTATCTATTAAAAACTTTCGCCCCATTGAAGGCTCACTTACAAAAATTCTGCTGATTATTTTGGTTTTGCCAACAACACCCGTGATATTTGAAATTTTAGGCACCTTGCTTTCAAAGGAGCAAGGAGGTTTACACACTTTTGCTTTGTGTCGGAATCTTCGGTGATAGTAGCAAATGGTTTGTCTAACTGGTGTATACTCTCTCCTGTTTCTAGTGACATTTGAATGCTGCCTACCTCGACTCATGAGAGTCCGCAGTTGTTGGTTAATTTGAGCAATTTGCTCCTCCATCGTTAATGGATGATTTTGCGTGGATGTAGATGGATATATGACATTACTGTTGCGCTGAACACTGATAGGGGATACATTTTGAAATTCGCCAACTTCCTGGATTTTATCTGTAAGCGCAGCGAGGCCCTTTAGTCCTTCTTTAGAAGCTTGTAATATAGCTTGGACGTGTGTTGGTAATCTTTGCATTCACAAGGATTTAAGAAAATCTTCACTAAGTTGAGCACCACCGAGGTCCTGTAATTCCTTAAGAAGATGAGATGGTTTCTTGTCTCCTAAATCCACTTCCGAGAGGAGTTTTTTTATTTTTTTGTGTTCGCTTTCGCTAAATGCTTGAATTATTGCTTCTTTTAAGTTCATATATTTATTATCTGCCGGTGGCGATAAGACAGCGTCTGAGATTCGTGCAAGAACTTTCGTTTCGATGGCACTCACGACGGTGTTAAATTTTGTTACGTCGGTAGTGACTACAGAATTTGCGAACTGCGCCTCTATTTGCGCAAACCAGATTTCTGGCTTTTCATGCCAAAAAGGGGGTATTTTAACCGAAACTCGTGTTATGGATTGCACGGGGTCGGCTCTTACATCATTTGGTTCCACGTTTTGCATTTTTATTCTTTATTTTTATTTTTTTATTTCCTTTGGACAACGTGGCTTACTGCATAATGTTAATTAAAGTTTAATATTTTTGTATCGGGGTCACCAATTATGGATACTTCGTATGGTCCATAAAAACTGTGTTTTTCCGTAACCAATTTAATTATATTTATTTTTATATTAATTATGTAACAACAATTCTAATCTCCATGAGAAACAAAATAGAACTAATATTTTTATTGACGTTTTTAATATTATCATTTCGACAGCCTGCTTTGTTAGTACCTCCACAGTTCCAATGAGCTTTAAATAAATTTAGTCTTAATTCAGACATCTTCAAGTTAAGTCAGTCGTTTTTATTTCAGCATTAATAACTTTTTTTCAGCCAGAATCGTTGCACAGGTAATGAACCTGGGCAACATATCACATAAATAACAGTCGTCAACTTATTGTTCAGGTACTGTACCTGAATAATAGATAAACAATATTGTGACACAATCTATGTTATTGCACAGATATAGGATCTGGGTAATAGCATAGATATTCCGTTAAGTATAGGAATTTGGCGCAAGCATTTTGGTGACCCCGATCGCCTAAGATCACGTAGCAGAAACTTTGCAAGAGAAAAAAGTTTTTCCTAGCATCATGGATGATCTGACTGCTAAACAAAGGATAGGATAGGAACCGAGATCGACAAATTGTATATCAATTTTAATAAGGATTCGTCTATCAGGAAGACCACAGAATATATAGTGCTCGACTCCATCGCTTAGAGGAGCTGTGGGCTAAATTTGAATCTAACCATCGGCAACTTATGCCGCTGGCCTCCACCGACGCCGACCATGCCTATTTCGAAAACCAATTTTTCGAAGAGATCGCCAAGGTCTATCAGAAACTGAAGGCCACATTACTTCAGTTACACCAGGAAATGCAAACAAGCACCAAAGATGGACAACCAGGCACATCTCAACAAATAGCTGAACCAATTAAAACGAGGTGGAGAAGAAACTGGAAGGCACCAGCTCAAGGGCCTTTTACCAGGTCAAGTTAGATTTGGTGCGTCAATACGAGAAAGAATGCAGACAGAATAACCAACTCATATGGGAAGTTGCAGACGTTGAAATTCCACATGGGTATGAGCTGAGTTATTACCACAGCATACTAGACTGGATACAGGATACAGTCATAACTTTGCAAGGAGGATTGGATGAACATGGGTCCGAATCTCACCATAAACCGACTTCCACCCAATTTAAACTACCAAAAACAGTTCTGCCAAACTTTGATGGGAGCAATTTACGGTGGATCCAGTTTCGAGAACTGTATGGGCAGCTAAT
Organism: Thereva nobilitata; assembly: GCA_963855945.1. Taxonomy (NCBI): domain Eukaryota; kingdom Metazoa; phylum Arthropoda; class Insecta; order Diptera; family Therevidae; genus Thereva; species Thereva nobilitata. The sequence continues at coordinate 100,663,718 of OY979695.1, forward strand.
CCATACACAGCCGCTCAGTAATGCACAGAAAATGTTTTATTTAATTACCAATCTCACTGGAGAAGCGCGCTCATTAATCCAACATCTTCCAGTCTCAGGAGAAAACTACATGTCGGCTTGGGACATCTTATGCAGTCGATACGACAACAAGCGTCTGTTGGTTACAGCGCTTCTAAACAAATTTCTGGCGCTTCCATCGATTTCATTTGAATCCAGTGCAGCGTTAAAAAATCTACATGATAGCACCAAGGAATGCGTACATGGCCTCAAGAATCTGGGTCTACCAGTGGATTCCTGAGACGCTATGCTGGTCCACATATTGACGAAGAAGTTCGACAAAACCACCCAGGCATTGTATGAGCAATCCCTCACCCATCCGAAGGAATTGAACTCATTGAAAGGAGTCCTGGAGTTTCTAGAAGCACGATTCCAGCCCTTAGAAGTTCTAGGGGGAAAAACCAGTCTTTCCACCAAGGAGAGAACATACAGGACAACCACATTAGCAGCATTAGCAGGATCTGGAAGTCAGTGCAGGCTTTGCAAACAAATCCACCACATCTATGCTTGCCCCACGCTTCTAAAGAAGAACCCCGGTGAACGCTGTGCCTGGGTAAAGAAAAATAACTTATGTCTAAATTGCATGCGGGAAGGGCACGCGGCCAGCAGCTGCAGCTTAAGATCATGTACCAAATGCAGCGAAAAGCACAATACATTGCTACATCCTGACGGTTCGAAGTCAACCACAAGACCGAAACCACAAGCAACCCCAGTCACCGCAAAACAACAATCATACTTATCGAAGGTCCCGAACTTCCCATCGGAATCAACCACCTTAGCAGTACAAACATTGAGACAACGAGAAGGTTACGTCATTTTGGCCACTGCCAATGTAATAGTAAAAGGCAGGAATGGCGCCGAAGTCAGATTCAGGATCCCAACTTAGCTTCGTCACCGAAAAGTTTGTAAAGAAGCTGCAATTAGACGAGCTGTCGAGGCCAGTCAGCATTCTAGGGATATTACCTGGAGTAGGCAAGTCCGAACGTAGTGTCTCCTGTGTCATTAAATCCAGAATAAATGGGTTCTCAGCAGTCGTGGAGGCAAACATATTGCCGCAAATAACATCATTGCAACCAGCTCTACCACTTAATTCAACCAATTGGCCAATTCCGAAGAACATCAAACTCGCAGATCCAGAATTTTTCAAACCAAAACAAATTGACCTGCTCTTAGGAGCGGAGATATGCTATCACCTCTTGACAGTCGGTCAAATCACTATGAGCAAGGAATTGCCCATACTGCAGAATACTGTTTTTGGCTGGATTGTTGCCGGAAAACTTCACAACATGAACTCATCAGGTGATCTTGTCTGCGGCATCTGTACCGAGGATGAGGACAAGCTCAAGGAACAAGTGGAAAAATTCTGGAGTTTAGAGGACACTCAGCCCACTACTAGCGTCATACCCCTAAGCGCAGCAGAGCGACGATGCGAATCATACTTTAACCAAACTACCAAAAGAAATGACATGGGACGCTTCGTGATCATTTTGCCATTCTCAGAGCATCCTTCCGCGTTAGGAGAATCAAAGGAAATGGCGCTCGCCAGGTTACGCGCCATAGAACGAAAATTTCGAAGCCAACCCGAACTTAAAAATCAGTATGTCGAATTCATGAGAGAATATCGGGATCATGGACACATGGAAGAAGTCATCATGCCAGAAGGACAACCACATTATTTTTTGCCCCACCATTGCGTTTTGAAACCGGAAAGCACCACTACAAAATTACGAGTTACAAAATGAGCTCTTCTCCGTTCTACTACGTTTTCGACTACCGCGGTTCGTTTTCACTGCCGATATTGAAAAAATGTATCGACAGATACTAATTGAACCTACTGACAGGAAATACCAACTCATCTTGTGGCGAGAGAATGAGAATGAGCGTGTCCGATGCTACCAACTCGCAACGGTCACATATGGAGTAACAACTGCACCATACCTAGCCATTAAGTGTTTACGACGTTTAGCACTACATGGCAGAGGGCCATTTCCACTTGGGACAGAAAGCCTTAATGAAGACTTTTACGTAGACGACGCAATGGTAGGAGCAGATAGCCTAGCTGAAGCGTTGGAAAAACAGAAGCAATTGGACAAACTATTGCGGTCGGCAGGCTTCAAACTACGAAAGTGGTGCGCCAATCATCCCCAATTACTGGCCGGTATCCCAGCCGAAGACAGAGTTTCTCATCTTAAGTTTCACGACGATAATGAGTGTCAAGTCAAAACCCTCGGCATGACATGGTTACCCAAGACAGACGAGTTCCAGATCACGACTAGGCAATCCACGGATGATAAGGCTGTCACTAAAAGGCGAGTCCTCTCAGACATCGCCCACTTGTTCGACCCGCTGGGATTGATGAGTCCTGTCGTGGTTAGTGCAAAAATATTCATGCAAACTCTGTGGTCATTAAAACTTGACTGGGACGCAGCAGTTCCGATGAATCTTCATACACAATGGAATTACTTCCGAACAAATCTACAGGAATTAGATAGGATTAGAGTTCCAAGACACGTGTTGTCCAAGTCAAACACAGTGAACAAGCAACTTCACGCAGTCGCGGACGCTTCAGAGAAGGCCTACGGCCATGGCCGTAGCCACGGGGGCGCGAAAGGGCGCGCAGCGCCCTTTACAGTAAGGACTTCTAATTGCAATGAGAAAAAAATTATTTTGTCAAACCGTAAGAATTTCTGGAAACGTTAGCATTTATTTTAAATAATCATTTGATTTAAACATAGATTTAAATTTTCTTCCGAAATAAATATTTCTTCTACGTCAAGAGTTTATTTGTGGCTAAGCATTATTTTGTTAAATATTCTCAAATTGACCTGAATTGTACTCATTATTTTCGTTCTCACTTTCAGAAAATGTTTAGTATAAAACCAGCCTCAAGTTAATAAAAACACGATATATTTGCATCTTTTATTTTTCCGAACTGTTGTTATTTCGGGCGCCAATAATTGTGCGATGAGCGCCCTTAGATATTCGGAGCTGGCTACGGCCTTGCCTACGGCAGTGCAATTTATCTTCGATCCACTCTTCGAGATGGAACTATCATAGTGCGACTGCTGTGCGCAAAGTCCCGAGTAGCGCCGACCAAAACCATCACCTTACCACGCCTGGAATTATGTGCTGCAAAGACGGCTGCTCAGCTCTTTCATCGAGTTCGTCAGGACCTAAATTTGCAAGACCCATGCTACTGTTGGACTGATTCACAGCTTGCCTTGGCATGGATAAACGCTCAATCTGCCAATTACCACACGTTCGTCGCTAACCGTCGCAACCATTCATGAGCTGACCACGGCCCAACAATGGCGACACGTTCCATCAAAGGACAATCCGGCTGATCTAGTTTCTCGAGGTGTATCGCCTGAACGATTACAAGAATGTAATTTAGGGTTCTATGGACCCATTTTCTTATACGCTCCTGAATCAGCATGGCCAACAAGATCCGTAGTCGAAGAAACAGATTTGGAGAAGAAACCCACCAAAAGTAGTTCGTTGACAGCTACAGTCACCACAGACATAACCAGTACATTTGATCATCGTAATTCATTTCTCCACATGCAACGCAACATTGCTTATGCACTTAGATTCATAAAGAATTGTCGAGCCCAAGTGACGACAGGACGCCTCAATGGTCCTTTAACAGTGGAAGAATTAGAGGAAGCATTAAGCAGGACCTCAAGCACTACTTGCCATCGCTCGACAACGCTTTTGGCCAATTAAGGGAAAAACAATTACACGATCTGTCGTTAATAACTGCATTAAGTGCTGCCGAACAAAGCGTCAACTACTCTCTCAGCTTATGGGCAATCTACCGCCTGACAGAATTCAACCAGCACGACCATTCCTACATTCAGGTGTCGACTTTTGTGGTCCCTTCCGCATCCACTACAAGACTCGAGGAAAAGGCCCTACTAAGGCATATGTCGCTATCTTTTGTTGCTTTGCAACTAAAGCCGTGCATATCGAAGTTGTGAGCGACCTCACCACAGAGGCGTTTATTGGAGCTCTCAAAAGATTTACCAGCAGTAGAGGCAATTGTAAGAACTATATTGCGATAACGCTACAAATCTTGTTGGCGCCAAGAACCAGATGAAAGAATTGGAAGAGTGTATCTACACGAAAAGGGCCGGAGATAGCATCTCAAAGTTTTGTGCAACCAAAGGCACTGATTTTAAGTTTATTCCACCGATATCGCCTCATTTCGGCGGATTATGGGAGGCGGCAGTCAAATCTGCGAAACAGCTTTTTTATAAAAGCGTGTCAGCAGCCTCTCTTACATATGAAGAGCTAGAGACAATCATGGTCGAAATAGAGGCAATTCTAAACTCTAGACCTCTAACACCATTGTCGAACGACCCACTGGACCTTACGGCCCTCACACCCAGTGGCGTACTGACACAGTTGGGGGCCTGGGGCGGCACTAGGTGAGGGAGCCTATATATATTTTGTACATATCTATTACCTTATTTATACGCAAGTCTAATTTCGGCTTAAGATAAAATCCGGCCCTGTATTACAATCTCACTCTATTCCGGTTAGTAATTAAGCTTATGTTAATATAGAAATAAATTAAATGTTCAATGTGCTAGAGAGAATCCGAATCTATTTATACAGGCAATTCGTCTTAAACCGATTTTAAGCTTAAAACCGTCTTACGCATAAACAAGGTATATGTATACAAGGTTCGGCAAGAGTCCGGCAAAAGTTCGGCAACGGTCCGATATTTCCTGAAGGGTAGGTTTTCATGGAAAAATTTTTGAACAAAAGTTGCTCAGCTTGGAGGGTGGAATCGTTTGCATGTGGAAGTGTTTGACATCCACCCACTCACACTTGGGGGGTGGGGTTGAATCTAAAATTTAAAATGGCAGCCCTCATTTTTTTCATATATTATGATTCCCCGCAGCGAAATATGAGACTTTTGTCTGAAATTTTTTTTTATCCGAAGTCCCCTGCCCGCTTAAAAATTATCAAAAATCAAAATTATCCCCAAAAATCATTCGGGGGTACAGCAAAGCTTCGGATACAAAAATCATTCACCCCCGCCTTCTCACCCCCTCGCAGTAGTGATGGTGAATAGTGGTATTCTCTTTTGCTTACTTGTCCTATCATAGCAACAACAACAACGCAGGAACTGTCAAATTGTTCGTTCACAGTTCGCTGAGAGAGTGTCCATTAAAATTGCCTGTCCTCCCACCCAACGCTTCGTTTAGTCTATTCCGGTGTCCGTCGTGTAACAAGGCACTAAAAACTTTCATTGAAAAGACAAAACCTTACGTTGAGAGAGATGAGAGAAATTGCAAAGTTTTCCAAAAGTAGGTATAGATGATATACATGAACTCTTTTTTTAATTTTTTCAATATGCAAAAAGGCTCCTAAAGGGTACTGAATTATGCTTTCCTTGTAAAATTATAATATAGATAGTTGTCTAACATTCGGGGCCTAGGCCGATTTTTTTTATTATTTATAAAATAAAATAAAGTATCTTCATATTTGGGGGCCTATGCCGACGCGGGGCCTGGGGCGGGCCGCCCCCACCGCCCCACCCTCGATACGCCACTGCTCACACCTGGCCATTTCTTGATTGGCGAACCTTTAACCAATAATGTCGATCCGCAAGCAGAACCAAGAAAGGGAAACCTGTTTTACAGATGGAAGCTGGTAGCTCACTTGAAAAATGAATTCTGGCAGCGTTGGACGAAAGAATACTTGTGCGAATTACAACATAGGTACAAATGGAGTAAATGTAGTGAAAACGTTCAACCCGGAACAATGGTGATCTTGAAGGAAGACAATATACCAGTACTGTCATGGCCGTTAGGACGCATAATTAGAACCATCAAGGGTCGAGATAATCTCGTCAGAGTGGCCGATGTCAAGACCACCAATGGGATCCTGCGTCGACCAATCCATAAAATGGCACCGCTACCTGTAAAGTCTCAAGAAGCGCCTTCGGACAATACCACAACTCACGAAGAGGATGTATTTCCACCAGAGGAATCGTCAGCAATACAACCTGTAACTCGAACAGAAGAGCCAGGGTCATCTAGTAATAAACGTCGTCGCACAGTCACCTCTCAGCCTATTCTTAATGACTTGCTTGCTCCTACCATTATTTGGAACAGCAGAGATCATCATGAAACCCTTCAATAATCAACCAGGATTATGCTTTGCGGATTTGGGATCCACATACCTAGCGGTAGATGAGTGGGACTTAGTAGTATTCTTCGTTCTCACTACCTATCGCCAAGAGCTCAACCTAATAACAAAAGCGGTGGAGCGACTAAGACAACTGTGTGAGACCATGACATGCTGTCAATCATGCAACGACACAGTAGCACATTTTGCAGCAGCAACCATCGAAATCCATAACTCCAACGATCTTCTAACTCCACACTTTTCTAGAAGGAAGAAGAGAGCACCACTCAATTTTGTTGGAAACATGGCAAGTGCGTTATTCGGAGTGTTGGACTCAGAATACGCTGAGAAGATGTCACAAACCATTAAAAACTTGGAGAGCAATCAAGAGCACTTACTTGCGCTCCTTAAAAATCAAACCTCGATTGTCGACCCCACGGTTAATATTTTTAATTCATCTAATGCGATAACACAACGTCAGATCTACGAATTCGAGAAGTATGCCAACCAAACCAACTCTGTCATCGATTCCATACACCAAGATATGCGAGAGCAGCGAACAATCGAGTTCTTCAACGCCTTATCGATACAGCTTCTTCTCATCAGCACCAAGTACCAACGGATACAATCCGCATTGCTAAATATCATCATAGACACACATCAGGGGAGAATTAATCCAATGATCCTGACCCCTACACAACTTCAGGCCCAGATCAATGTCATAAAAGGAAATACACCACCAACGCTCAGAGTACATGCTGCCAACAACAATATACTGGAATTGTACAACCTAATCAATATCGAATGGAGATTGACCGTCACAGAAATGATCTTCAGGTTGAAGGTCCCATTAGTATCGACCGAGAATTATCAGCTTCTACATGTCATTCCGATCCCCATGCGGATTAATAATACATACTACACCATCGAACTGCTCTCACAATTTTACATGGTAAACCATCAGCCAATCCTGAAATTATGCAAGGTCGCCATCTCTCCCACAATACAACGATGGATCGCTCTTCGGACTCCAAACCAATGGATTTACGTGATGAACCAAGATACAATTGTCACCGTCCTCTGTGGCAGCAGTATCTCGCAACGAACATTAGGTGGCTCTGCACTCCTCACTATTTCTAATGGCTGCATTTTGAAGGACGATTCTACCACCATCCGAGGACGCAATCTGTACTCAACCACGCTCAACACCGCCCTCATCCCATTAAGGAATTTTACCGATCTATTAGCACCAATTACGCATTTAAACCTGTCGTATCCACCAATGCTACATCCAGCGATCGCCGACGACTTTTCCAACCTGAAGGGATAAATTCGTGACTTGCAGCAGAAGGAATCAACCCCTTGATTGAATGCACCAACCATCACACGCCATCATATTGTGAGCTATGGTACAAGCATCGCGGTCATTGCCATGATCGGGTATCTATTGTGGAAGGGCTACCAGAAATGGAAAACAACTCGACGACCAACACCAGCACCGCGATGCAGAAGTAGCGAATTTCGACTTTCTTTTTCAGCTTACTTAAACAGCGAGGCTGTTCAAAGTGGGGGAGAATGTTAAATCCCATTTAATTTAATTTAATTTAATTTCTAAAAATTAGAATTAATTTATAAGTCATGCAAATTTTCATTTTCCCACATTAAATTTTTATTATCAAAATAAATTTTTCACACAAGTATCAGATCACATTACATCCACCATGCACCTGTTTCTTGGCGCAAAACGCTGATTTGGCGTCTAGCCTTTTGCACCAAGAAAGCAAGGTCAAGGTGCATGTGCACTCAATTCATTTTTTACATTTATCAGCAATTTAAGTTAGTTTTTTAAGTTAAGTTTTGTTAACATGGTTCCAATGAGCTTTAAATAAATTTAGTCTTAATTCAGACATCTTCAAGTTAAGTCAGTCGTTTTTATTTCAACATTAATAACTTTTTTTCAGCCAGAATCGTTGCACAGGTAATGAACCTGGGCAACATATCACATAAAAAACAGTCGTCAACTTATTGTTCAGGTACTGTACCTGAATAAAAGATAAACAATATTGTGACACAATCTATGTTATTGCACAGATATAGGATCTGGGTAATAGCATAGATATTCCGTCAAGTATAGGAATTTGGCGCAAACAGACCGGATCTCTTGTGGAATAACAATGCAGCATATAAAAACTTCTGTCGAGTATTTAAAAATTTGAAAAGATTTGTTCACTGGTGAGCGTTATCACAATAAATTTAAATTTAAATCTCGAACCAATACAATAGGCCAACGAATGGCCGCACTACTTTTGGACCTCGAACTAAAAATGTTGCGTTATAATTTTTCAATTTTCTATTCAAAGTAATCAGGCATTTTTCATTTGAAGCCATTTTAAAACTTTCGAACTTTAGATTATTGCAGCAAATATTTCAGAGGAGATTGTAGCAAAACTTTCTGCAATAATCTCAGAAATATTGCATGCAATTGCAATGGGTGGTTCTACACGAGCGTACAACGAACACATTTTTGTGTTTTAGAAACGTCGTTTGTGGAGAAGACGGTGAGAGGGGATGATGGAATTCCACCGCCTCTCTCACCCTCTTCCCCATAAACTCACGTTTTCGAAAACACAAAAATGTGTTCGCTGTACGCTCGTGTAGAACCACCCAATATGGGCATCTCGACAAGCAATTTATTGCAATTCGAAATTGCATGCAATAATTTACTTCCAGTTGAGAAGGGGGGTTAAAGCGTTAGCAAAATTTTGCCTGATCACCGTACTAGGCTAAGCCCGATATGCAAGGCTCAAGAAATTTCTTTGCCTATCTAAAAACTATGCAAAAAAATGGTCAACAAATCGCTCAGTAATATTGTCTGGATTTCTGTAACCGGAATGCTCGAGTCAAGAAATTCACACCAGAAAAATCGTGTTTTTTAGTGACACGCAGATGTCGCTTTTGATAAAATTTTAGTTTTTTTCCAGAAATAAGTGTCGATTCATTTATTTCTTGAAGGAATTTTAACGGTTCATGAGTACATGACATATCAGCTGTTTTTTCAAATTGAAGGGAACTTTCCGCAATACTAAAAACTAAAATTTAGAATATAGAACTACAGGAAAGGCCCTCGCGTATAGAATCCGTGTATGGGAGCGTAGTGAAATCGGCTATCAGTCGACTGTCAAATTGGAATAATAGCTTGTTAGTTGACTGTCCAATTTTCCCGCGGCACTTTCTTTAAAACGAGTTTTTCTATAAAATTTATCTACAGTTTTTTAAAAAACTAATATCAAATAAGAAAAAAAGTTTAAAGAATTTGTTTTTAGTTTAATTGAAGTTGTTACGAGTGAATTTTCAGAGAAAAAATGAACAATGAAGTGTGCAGTTTGAATTACACTACGCTAAAATTCGGCGAGGGCCCTTCCTGCAGTTCTATATTCTAAGACTAAAAATAAGATTTTATTAATTTTTATTATTTTTTTTTAATTCTTTTTTAATTCCTTATTAATTAAAACAATTTCATTAATTCCAAACAATCATAAAACAATTTATGTAATGTTCGCAATGAAAAAAAGGAACGTACAAAATTTCTGAACTGTTGTCAATTTTTCTTAAGGATATAAATGCAAAGGTTTTCTTGAGCAAGTTCCTTGAGCCTTGCATACCGGGCTATGCATTAACAGGCGTGTTTCTTTTTCCTGGGGGTCAATTTTGGTTCGGTGTAGTGAAAACGCGTAAACAGTTTACCCGTTTGCACCGTTGTTTGCGATTCTTTATATCGTGCAAACATGATTATAACTGTCAAAAACTTTACACGTCTAAAAAATGCGTGAAATGTGCAAAGTAGTCGTGAAAACTTTTATAAAAAAATATTACATTAATTTGATAAACTGACACTTGACAGTTTAAAAATCAATTCAGCCTTGATTCAGCATTAACTTTTCACGAATGCAACGAGAATCGCTTTTTCAGGTTCAGTGCAGTGAAAAAGGTGTGTAAAACGTCAAGTGTAAACTTTTTTTTTCACGTTTTCACTACACCGAACCAGAATTGACCCCCTGGTGTAGCTACACCGGTGTACTTTGGAGTAATTCCAATTACCCCAGCTCTTATGTTGATAATTAGAAGTTCAATTCTTTTTGCAAAATATGGCGCCTTCAAATTTTTAAGGTTTTGTTATTCACCTTTTCGGTTATATCAATCATTTAAGCGTGTTTTTTGAAGTTGTCATTTAATGGGCCTATTCACACAGTGCATATTCATGGCGTCGAAAACCGGTTTTATTGATGAGAGAGGGAAGGGAGCGGAAGAACTTAACGAAACATTTTTCACGCAAAACCAAACGCGTGAAAACCAGCCTATATAAAAAGTTACTTCTATCTCTTGCATTCTTTAGCTCTGTTTTTCTCTAACAAGTAAATTTCATCTGCAATACATTTAAATGTTCCTGTATAGCATTCAAATTTACTATCCATAATTTACGCCCCGTGTGAGTTGCTAGGAGTTGAATAAAACCGGTTTTACTCACCACACTTATGGCAACGTGTGAATATGCCCAATGACACCATTAATAAAACCGAAATTATTCTAAACGAATAGAAGTTTAAATAAATTAAATATGCCCTAGGAATTGGTGTTAAAAAAAAAATGGAAACTCCCATTTATATGCAATTATTATTACTTTGAGGTTATAAACTACACTGAAATAAAAAAATGCGTTTCTTTTTCCATCTACTCTAGAGTACACTGGTGTAGCTACACCAGGAAAAAGAAACACGCCTAAAGGCCCAAACATATAGCAGAAATGAAAAGAAACCGAAACGAAAACGAAATGAACTTGAAAATGATAGCGATTATCATGGAGAATATACAAGGAGGAAAAACTTATGGGGAAAATGACAGGAAATGGATGGGTCAAGGCCCTCTCAACTACAGGCCATGCTGTAGATTTTTGCATATGTGTGACGTGGTCTGAAAGTTGGTTGAAGAACTGTCAAATTTATATGGAAAGTGCGCGAGTCGGGGCAGTTTTTAAGTTTCGTAAAAGAAATTAAAGGATATTTTGGAGTTAATAATATAAAATAAAGGTGAAATAGTAATAATAAATAGTGGCAAGTTCTTATAATAAAGTTAAATACTGAAAGTGTTAGGGTAATTCCTGCTTTTATGTGAAAATTTAAAATTGTTGTGCCCGTTTAGTGAAAATGGTTTTTAAAATAATTTTTGTTTATTTCTTATAAGAATATTCTTATTAACAAAATGAAATAGGGAAGTGGTTAAATTGTGCGTTTAGGGTGAAACGCCCTTACCATAAGTCAGAATTATTTTTTAAAGAATGTAATCAAAAATTTTGAGGTTATGGTGAAGGCGCCAAATTGATTAAAATGGAATTTCGTCGGTTTCCATATACAAAATTTTTAATTTAAAAAAAAAGTAGTAATAATTAATTGCATCGCGAATAATTTACTTAAATGAGGAATGTGGAAATAATAAATTTTTATTTTATAGTGCAAAATCATTAAAAAAAACTAATTTAATAATATACTCTTTTAATAGAACATCAAATAAAAAATGAAGTTTCTAAAATAAAAAAAAGAAATTTTAAAAAAGCAGAGAAGCTGGTACATAATCAAGACGTACGTAAGTGAAACTAATAAGCTTATATCTTAAGTAGTTCGAGGTTTACCAATTTGATAAATAGCCTTTGATTTTTATTTATTTGAAAATTTATTTTATTATATTTTATTGTTAGCATTCATTTATTTGAAACATTTTTTAAATAAGTCTAGTTAATTAAAGAAATGCAAACAATAATGTGGCTCCTAAAATCCAACGCCTCGTCCTCGCCGTGGGAGCTGGAAATGCAATAAGCGGCTAACGGGGCGCTGGTAAAACCCTTATAACATTTCCGAAACGATAGAATATTTTACTATTCAATCAATTCCTAATATCTCTTCTCCTTTCAAAGGCGACACTAAGAAAAGTTGTTTAAGATTTTTCGCAAAAGCATCTATGAATGCTTTTCTTATGATCTCATTGTACTAAAAAAAGTTGTTAATTCAATATTATTACTAACACTTTTTGTAACACAACACTTCCGTACTACTAAAATTTTAAAATTCATCTATGTTACATGATTTATGATGAATAATTTACATATTTTTTATGTCATTCTAAATTATTTAAGAAATTAATTGATTGTCGAAGTTTTTATAAAAAAATTCAGTATAATTTATTTATCTAAAAGCAAAAAAACTTAAATAGTTGTCATGGAAATAATTCCATTCATAATGTCAAAAATCCCATCACTTGCCTACCTTGCTCAACAAAAATTCAGACTAGTTAGTTAGTAGTTGAGAGGGGCTTGGATGGGTAGAAGAAACTAAACTTCTAGTTCATTTTTGGCCACAGATGTCACCTTTGTCCGATGTACCCCACATGAAATTAATAAAAATTCATTGGAAACATCAAAAATTAATAAATTACGAATAATCGCATTTATATAAATTGAATTTAGAAGCTGGTAAACAGCTGCAAGCTGGTAAACGTAAAATATATTAGTAATAAACGAACTTTGCCATGAACCGGATAAATACAATCGGCCATGTTTTTTGGGGTACATTTGACTGCAGCGCCACCAATAATCAAACGAAAATTGACAACACGGAGTTTTATCTCCTTGTATAGCCTCCATGGGGATTATATAGGTGCCTGAGCGAATCGGTTCTTGACATTTGTTGACAAGTTTTGCATTGAGTAGAAGAGTTTTTTATTTTCGATAAATACATATATTATACAATTTATATAATTTATGGCGGATGTCGAGAAATCATAATTTAAATTTTTTCACCTTGTATTGACTGCATTCTTCCTTTTTTCGTCTACTTGTTCAACTACTTAATTCAAAAACAAACTGTCTCTCGAACTGTCAAAGTAACGGGCTGAATAGCTGAAACGAATAATTTATATCATTCGTTCCGATTCGGTTCTGTTCGTTTATATAGCCGAGTCCATACATTTTCATACGATTTATTTCATTCTTTTCGTCTCGGTTCGTTTTCGTTTCTGCTATGTTTGGGCCTTAACAAATTAAGGCTCCATCAGATCCAAAGCAGAAAGCAGAACCGTCGGCAGAGAATTGTTTCTATTGGCTTACGCTGGTCAAGTGACAAGAAAAGCAGAAGAGAATTCTGCCGCTGCTTTTTCATTTCAATTCTTAATTTTGCTGCTTTGCAAAGCAGAATTTTTTGACATTTCAAATATCTTTCACTTTGCAAGTTGTTTTTAAATGACTAATGGACGCGGAAAATTAAGAATTTATTGCTGTGTGACATTTTACGAAGAATTTATTATTATTAAAGAATAATTTATAAAGAATTTACTGTGAAATAAAAATTCTGCCGTTGCTGCTGCTTTACTTGAATCTGATACAGCAGGCAGAATTCTGATTCTGCCGCTGCTCTCAAAGTTGAATCAGGGTGCCTTCCATTTAGACACATACCCCGTTTATGACTAGGTTTAACCTAGGTTCAACCCAGGTTGAACCCAGTTATAAACGGGGATCGAGTTGAAACTGAGTCCACTCAAGCCAACTCAGCTCTCCTACCTGGGTCGAGTTGAAATTTCGCCTCCTAAACGCGTGTTGAGTTGAAATTGGGTTGAAGTGACATTTGTTTTGTTTGTTTACCATCCGTGAAGTCTGCCTTCGGCCTTAAGCCCAAAACAGAATGAATGCAGAAACTTCGACTTCAACTTTGCATTTTGACAGTTTCATACATTTTCAATGGGTGCCTTCCATTTAGACACAGAAAGACAATTGTGTCCGACACAGCGTGTCGCTCTGTGTCGTTCTGTGTAAGCCCAAATGGAACACATAAGTTCATGAAAAATCCGCCACGGCGCACTTTCCTCGTTTTTATTTTTGTTTGGCAAGTAAATCGTAAATTTTATGTTGATAATTTCTTTAAATTAATTACCCGACATCTTATAAATGCTGGGAATCTTAAAAATGAAACAATATTGTTGTAATTATAAATTAACGATCACATTTCAATTGGCGAGGGTTGGTAGCATTGTCTTAGTTGTGCCCGGCTGTGTCTAGCTGTGTCGTTGATGGAACACTTCTGTGTCGGACACAGTGTAACACTGTGTCTCTCTGTGTCTAAATGGAAGGCACCCTATAGTACTCACGTTCAGTTAACAGAATCAATGCAGTAAACGTTGCAGTAAACTTTGCGCCGACTTCGACTTTGAAAATTTTAAAAGTTGCTGCAAAAATTTCAGAACTACCAACACAACATTTCAATTTTGCCACTGTAGCCAAATTAGAAAATTTAAATTGATTGAGTTTATCGTATGCAAAATTTTATAATTGCAGGTAATATACGTAAAAGTCACATACAATAAAAAAAAATTGGTAAATTTTTTAAAATTTATAATTTTTGTTATGTTATTAAATGGTGATCGCAATTGTAAATTCTATCTGTCAAATTATAGACTTTGAAGTTCTGAAATGAATGTGTTAGCGCTGTGCAGCAAATTCGACTTTATTGCAACGGTGAAGTCAAAGTCGAAGTTTCTGCATTCATTCTGTTTTGGGCTTTAGTTTTGTGTTCGGTGCTTTTATAGCGCGTTGATTATTCTATATTAACTATATATGTAAAAACAGAGGAAATTTAATTTTGACAATGGCTAAAAGAAATGTTTGGGAGCATCAGGAAACAAAAACTATGTTAGAAATAATGCGGGAACAAAATTCCCTTCACCATTTTGATGGAAAACTGTATTGGAAGTCAGAAATATAGAAAAAGAATTAACAAAAAGAGGTTATGTTTTGTTGGCAGTTCAACCCGATTTCAACCCAAAGTGAACTCAACTCGGAATCATATACGGTGGTCGACATTTCAACTCAACCTCGACTCAACTTTTCAACCTAATCATAAACGGGGTAATTGAAAGACAATTGTGTCCGACACAGCGTGTCGCTCTGTGTCGTTCTGTGTAAGCCCAAATGGAACACATAAGTTCATGAAAAATCCGCACACGGCGCACTTTCCTCGTTTTTATTTTTGTTTGGCAAGTAAATCGTAAATTTTATGTTGATAATTTCTTTAAATTAATTACCCGACATCTTATAAATGCTGGGAATCATAAAAATGAAACAATATTGTTGTAGTTATAAATTAACGATCACATTTCAATTGGCGAGGGTTGGTAGCATTGTCTTAGTTGTGCCCGGCTGTGTCTAGCTGTGTCGTTGATGGAACACTTCTGTGTCGAACACAGTGTAACACTGTGTCTCTCTGTGTCTAAATGGAAGGCACCCTCTGATAGAGCCTTAAGGCCTGGCGCGCACGAGCGACTTTTGTCTCCGTGACTGATTCGTCGCTTTTATCAAGTCCGTGTATATGTATGGAGATGCGCGCATGTTACGACGTGACAACTGGCGCATCTCAATACAAAATTCGAAAGTGACGAAACAGTCACGGAGACAAAAGTCGCCCGTGCCAGCCAGAAACTGAGTCTAGTTAAATCACATACGTTTTTTTTAGTAATGCACCACCTAAAGTTGCTGAAATTTATGAGTCCCTGATAGAGGATGTTAAGTTTAGTTGGCTACTTAATGGGATAGAAAATAAGACGAAACAGAACCATTTGGAATTCTTGTGGGATGTGTGGCTCACCGATTTTGTGACATTTATATTATTTACAACGCTGTGAGTACATATATTATATTATTCACATTACATTCCTATTGATATGTTTCAAACTATGTTCTGGAATTAGACCCAGGTTCGCAGAAGTTCCTTTTAAACCTATATAGTCATTTTTGGTATCTCCACACTAAGCTTTTTAAATAGTAGCCATACTTATGAAAGCAGCTATGTGATATGAAATATATTTATAATATTTAACATTTCATAGCGTTATGTAATTTCGCGCATATTTTATATACAGGGTGTTTTGCACTAAGTGGCTAATCCGTGCGCGCCAGCCCTTACTGCCAAAGAAATTGCTAGCATAGACACCGGATAATACTGTTAACTAAGGCAAGAACCAATTCAACCAAGCAAATAAAAATAAAGGCCCAACTATACCCCGTTTATGATTAGGTTGAAAAGTTGAGTCGAGGTTGAGTTGAAATTTCGACCACCGTATATGATTCCGAGTTCAGTTCACTTTCGGTTGAAATCGGGTTGAACTGCCATCAAAACATAGGGTGCCTTCCATTTAGACACAGAGAGACACAGTGTTACACTGTGTCCGACACAGAAGTGTTCCATCAACGACACAGCTAGACACAGCCGGACACAACTAAGACAATGCTACCAACCCTCGCCAATTGAAATGTGATCGTTAATTTATAATTACAACAATATTGTTTCATTTTTAAGATTGCCAGCATTTATAAGACGTCGGGTAATTAATTTAAAGAAATTATGAACATAAAATTTACGATTTACTATGCAAACAAAAATAAAAACGAGGAAAGTGCGCCGTGGCGGATTTTTCGCGAACTTATATGTTCCATTTGGGCTTACACAGAACGACACAGAGCGACACGCTGTGTCGGACACAATTGCCTTTCTGTGTCTAAATGGAAGGCACCTCTTTTTGTTAATCTTTTTCTATATTTCTGACTTTCTATACAGTTTTCCATCAAAATGGTGAAGGGAATTTTGTTCCCGCATTATTTCTAACATCGTTTTTGTTTCCTGATGCTCCTAAACATTTCTTTTAGCCATTGTCAAAATTAAATTTCCTCTGTTTTTACATATATAGTTAATATAAAATAATTAACGCGCTACAAAAACACCGAACACAAAACTAACGCCGAAGGCAGACTTCACGGATGGTAAACAAACAAAACAAATGTCACTTCAACCCAATTTCAACTCAACACGCGTTTATGAGGCGAAATATCAACTCGACCCAGGTAGGAGAGCTGAGTTGGGTTGAGTGGACCCAGTTTCAACTCGATCCCCGTTTATGACTGGGTTCAACCTGGGTTGAACCTAGGTTGAACCTAGTCATAAACGGGGTATATAATGCACGTAAGAAACGCGCGTCATCTGGGCGTTCTCGTGGGAATTAATGGGTTTGGCCATATTAGACGTACGTCAGTCATATACTGTGTTTCCATGAGCCAGGGTAGAGTTTTCGTTAAGTAAACAGAAAGCTTTTTCTCTCAAGATCACTCGATGCTGTTTCCATGACGGTTCTGGGTTAAAGTGACAGAAAATTAATTTTACACTGCGTCGCCGTTGGTATATGTGCAGTAAAGGATACTGAAACACACACATATACAAAACCCGGCTTAATCGGACTGGCTTCGTTGAGTTTACGTGGATTTAACGACACTTTACTCAATCCCCGTTTCCATGGGCGCTAATCTGAGTAAACTCAGGATAAACTCTGCATGGAAACACAGTAATATTTTGTTTCGTTAAGTTTCGTTAAACGTAAAAATGCGAAAAGAACCGCGCTCAACGTACGTTTTGTGAGGATTTTGTAGTTATTGATGACAGCTGATTTTTTTTGTTATTGTTTTGTGGGTTTTAAACAAGAAAGAGTATGGAAATTGTTGTGCTTCAAATTTATGGGAGTGATTTTGATGATAAATTTATTACAATTGAAAATAAACATAATTATTTTTATTATGCAAAGATTAATAGCCAAGTTTTAATAGTTAATGAATAATATTTATGCATTTTAATAATTTTAAACTTGTGAAAACTTTCCGTATACACGAACCATTATACGTTTGACGAAAGTTTGATATTTACGCACGTCGACTGACGTGCGTTTCTTTCGTGCATTATAGTTGGGCCTTAAGTAACCACCAGAGCATCAGATGTTAAAACTGTAACTAACTTCATTGTATTGGAAACGCCATATTTGTGGAAGTGTCTAGTTTGTTTGCATTCGTTTTTTAAAAAACAGTGCGGTTTGCTTATTTCTTAACACCCGTATATATATTAAATCAGTCAAAATTGCGGAACAGCAGAGCCTAACTTTGGAGTTCCTTCAGCAGATTCTATTTTGCGGGGCTATCAAACCAGATATGGACCGCGAAGAGTCAGCGGATAATGGTATTAGCAGAGACAACTCAAATGAACCAGTTGTCAAACGCATAGAATTACCAATTAAAGAAGTAATTTCGTTGGTAGATCTTGAGCACATAATAGATGATAAACCTAACATCGCTGAAGGAGTTATAAAGGCTTATTCAAATTGTATTACTTATGAGGTAGGAAGTGGGAAATACCGCCTAAAGTCCAGTCACATTTCTACTTTTAAGGACCGCATGAACGTACGCTTCGAGCACAACGAAGAAGAATTTTATGTATTTTGTGCTTGCCAGTCTTGCTTGGACTACAGAGAGGTTATTCTTAAGTTTATTGTTGATCATTTGAATTCAAGAATAACTTGGAATATTTTGCGAAGGAATATTAAGAAGTTTTATCAACCTATAATCGAGTAAGAATGTCGCTTAAAAACTGAGTCTAGTTAAATCACATACGTTTTTTTTAGTAATGCACCACCTAAAGTTGCTGAAATTTATGAGTCCCTGATAGAGGATGTTAAGTTTAGTTGGCTACTTAATGGGATAGAAAATAAGACGAAACAGAACCATTTGGAATTCTTGTGGGATGTGTGGCTCACCGATTTTGTGACATTTATATTATTTACAACGCTGTGAGTACATATATTATATTATTCACATTACATTCCTATTGATATGTTTCAAACTATGTTCTGGAATTAGACCCAGGTTCGCAGAAGTTCCTTTTAAACCTATATAGTCATTTTTGGTATCTCCACACTAAGCTTTTTAAATAGTAGCCATACTTATGAAAGCAGCTATGTGATATGAAATATATTTATAATATTTAACATTTCATAGCGTTATGTAATTTCGCGCATATTTTATATACAGGGTGTTTTGCACTAAGTGGCTAATCCGTTAGGATCTAATCCTGGATGTATTTGGAGAAAATTTTTTTTCTAGAGAATAGGGCTATCGGCCCTATCTACTGAGATACAGGGAGTTTAAGAAAAGACGTTTTGACAATTTTCCAATTAACTTAAACATTAATTACTCCTCAAATACCTTTTTAGTACTTCTTCACCTAAGCTTTGTCGAAAAGTACTAAATAAGCATGAAATAAGGCCAATTTTTACATAAACATTTGCTTACAACTTCAAAAGTAAAAGCCGTAGCATAAAAATTGTTCAGACATTGTTGAAGGGAAATTGTCCAAGCTTTCTAATTTGTGGGTTAACTACGTGTTTTTTGGAGAAAAGGTGGTTTTAGTTGAAATTTTAGTTTAAAAAAACAAAATTTGAATTTTGAAATCACATATTTTCTAAACGGGGTGACATAGGTTTATGCTACTGATATCAAAATAAAGAATTTCTGTAAAAAGACATTTCTTTAAAAAGTGAGCCTAATTACATTGCTCTACGATAAATATTTGAGGAGTAATGAATGTTTAAGTAAATTGAAAAATTGTCCAAACGTCTTGTCTTAAACACCCTACCTACCCCCCAACGGATTAGCCACTTAGTTCAAAACACCCTGTATATTCTCATGGTTTTGTTTACACATACATACATCCGCGCTCAAACTTAAACCTTGGCACAGATGTTTCTGTTTATTTTACCATATATGACATGAAAGGTATCACGTCTTTGTGAATTTTAGGCAATAACATCTACTGTAGATTTGTTGCCGCAATATCCAAAATATAATAAAACTAAGAGTTCAGAAAGGAAAAGATGCTGCCTTTATCGTTTATTTCTGTGTTATTTTATCAACCCCGGCTACTCCAAAATTCGTTTTATCATAGTAAAAAATGTGGTCGTTTGTTTAATACCTTTAGTTTTACTTGCCATTTACAACTATTTAATAATGGCCCTTATTATGGTTGTCACTTCAGTTGTGAGAACAATTGAGGAGTGGGCGAACAAAACGGCACATGTCCAGTTTTGAAAATTGTTCAGAAAACTCAAAAAACTGTTTATGGCTCTTGAACTGATCACATTAACTATTTATGATTATGACAGGTTGTGCTACTATTTGAACTCATTGGGTGGTGCTTCACGGAGACTCGAGAAGTCGGCCGAAATCAGATTTCAGTCTCGTTATTTAATGCTACACGAGGCTGCCTTCGGCTTGAAATAATTCTTTATCCTACATGAAAGCTTTGATATTGTGTGTTGACCGCGGTTATTGTTTACATCCGAGAAGGGAGAAGAGAAAGAAATGTGCGTATGAGTTCGGGCCAAGTCAATAATGCACGTTGTGCGAGCAAATGACTTCTTCAGCAATTGGAAGTCTGTAGCTGAATAAGTCATGTGCTCGCGCAACGTGCATTATTGACTTGGCCCTTCGTTTTCACCACGGAAATTTTTGGGTGAAAATTCTTTCGTTAAAGTTTCGTCATGTGCGTCCTTCTTTCTCTCCTCTCCTTCGTTTCTTTCCTATAAAACCGGGTTTTTCGTACGTCGAGTCTCCGTGTAGCACCCCACATTCAGACCCAAAAAAATATTTTAAAAATGTTTAATACTTTAAGAGAAAAAATTAAAACAAAAATATAGTTTAAAAAAACTAAAAAATACGCTTTTATTTTAAAATGAACTAAAAAGTAAAAAATAATTTTGAATGTAAAGTTTTTATTGCTCCAGCCAGTATAAGAAAACAACCTACCTTTCGAAATGTAAAAAAGCGTGGGGCTCTCTATATTCTTATTTTATTAACACCGGAACTTCTAGCTAGCGCCCCACGCTTTTTTAGATTTCGAAAGGTAGGTTGTTTTCTTATACTGGCTGGAGCAATAAAAATTTTACATTCAAAATTATTTTTTACTTTTTAGTTCATTTTAAAATAAAAGCGTATTTTTTAGTTTTTTTAAACTATATTTTTTATTTTTTAGTCTATTATATGTATGTGTTCGGCCATTTTGTAGTGATCGCCATATTAGATTTAAAACGACATCACAAAGCTTACTATACTATACTCGTCATACACTTTCATTTGATACCCATACCGAGTGGGTTGTAAAGAAAAAGGTAAACCGCCATTTTGTGGTGGCCGCCATTTTGAATTTGGAAAGACGCCCCACAGCGAAAAGTATTCTATTATCACATCCTTTTATTTGGTACTCATACCGAGTGAGTTGTAAAGAAAAAGATAATCCGCCATTTTGTGTTGGCCGCCATTTTGAATTTGGAATGACGCCACACAGATAATAGTATTCTAATTGTCACACCCTTTCATTTGATACCCATATCGAGTGGGTTGTAAAGAAAAAGGTAGTCCGCCATTTTGTTTGCCGCCATTTTGAATTTGGAATGACGCCATACAGCTAATTGTATTCTACCTGTCATGCCGTTTCATTTGATACCCATGTCGGGGGGTCGGGGAACATAATAGCAAAAATCGACCGCCATCTTGGAACCGCCATCTTGATTTTCTTACAAAATGGTCAGATTGCATTGTCACGCGAACTATGCATATGTGCAAAATTTGAAGTTGATCGGTTATATAGAAGTGGGTCAAAATCAAGTTGCAAGATTTGTTTACATAGAACATACATACATACATACATACATACATACATACATACATACATACATACATACATACATACATACATACATACATCTGCTAAAGCTAATATAAAGCTAAAACATATGTTTTAGCCAAAGCCTTCTGTATTTACAAGCCATGCACTAGAAAATTTGGCTCTCAAAATTTCCTCTCAATAGGACTTCAATTCTCTGAAGTCACGTTATGTTGTTAGTGTAATTTGGAGATTTGAAGTCCTATTCAGGGGAAATTGGCTCTCAATATTTTTCTAGTGCATGGCTTGTAAATACAGAAGGCTTTGGTTTTAGCTTTATATTAGCTTTACCAGATGTATGTATGTAGTATGTATGTATGTATGTACCTACCCAGTGGGAAAAAATGGGAGCGCTGTTCAGAGGAGCTTACTTTGAGCGCTGTTAAATATGCTCCCGAAGGAGCATTGCCGGAGCTTTCATAAATTTTATAGAACGAAGAAAATGGGCGATTATCTTGATGACCATAAAGGGTGGCTTTGGCATACTCAATGGACCGGCTCTCGTTCGATACGAAGGACCAAGCAGCTTTTAAAGTGGTTAGAATTTAGTTGGGGGACTGCTTTGATAAAACCAAACTCGCGCTTGGAAAGGAAAAGGCAATAGCTAAAGATAAACAAAATAAAAGCTTTTCGATAACCGAATCACATATCCAGAGGCGTCCATGAAAATTCTTTATTAAAAAAGCTTTTTTATAATGCTCCTAGAACGCCTTTGAAGGAGCATAAAACGTATGCTCCCCTGCAATGACATGCAATGTTAAAAAGTATATGGAACTGGAGCGTAACGGGAGCGCTGTAAGCTTTTTAAGGAGTGCTCAAACAGCGCTATTGGAGCCCTCCATTTCCCGCTGGGTACAAACATACAAACAGACATACATGCATACAGGTGAAGCTAATACATACAGGTGAAGCTAATATATACATACATACAGGTGAAGCTAATATAAAGCGTATAAAAATGGACATGTGCCTTTTGCAGGGACACAACATTGCCATGTGCCTTTTTGTTAGAGCATTGAATGGACATTTGCTTTTATGCTGGGTAAAATTAGATAATTTATTGTAAAAATGAACTACTGTAATTAACAATGTCACCAATTTGTTTATAAAATTAATTTTATTCAAAAATGACATTTTCTAATAATTCTTAACTAAAATTTTTTTTTATTTTAATTATGTTATACCATGTGCCGTTTTGAACTCCCATTGTAGAGTACACACTTTTTTGAATAGGCCCCCATCCACGGTCAAACAAACCATCAAATTTGTGGCCAACATCGAAAAAATTCTAAGTGTGCGTGTATAAAATACAAGTTTTCGAAGTTGGCGGCTGTTTGAAGAAAATATTCGGCAGGTTTAATATTTCCTTCAAACAGCTTAAATGTGTGTGTGGATTTTTTATGTGTGCCATGTAAAGCATATGAAAGTTCGTTTTGTTTACAGGAATTGTCGCTCGGGATGTTTGAAGAAAGTTTCCCTCGTTGATGGCCAATAAAAGTCAAAGCATAAATGTGTGCGTTGTTTGTCGAAAATTGGTTTGATGATTTGTTTGACCGTGGATGGGGGGCCTAATGAAATACGTGCCCTTTCGAAAATTCACATTGACGAATGGTTAAAAAATATAAATATTCGTAGGACATGTGCCTTTTTGCAAGGAAACCTTCATTTTGCTATCAAAAAAGTTTGACATGCAAGTGCTTTTTGAAGTGTCTGAGATTGAAATTAGTTGTAGTTTAGTGTAATAAACACGGTTCCGTCAAAAAACTTAAAACGGTCAACCATGGACATATGCCGTTTTGCTCGCCCACTCCTCAATTGTCACTGAATTTGCCGTTTCTCGATATCAGTAACAACTGTAATTCGTCTTATCTATCTGAAAAGTTACTTTTTTAGAGAACCATAATACCATTTTTAACTCACTTGCCATTTGTCACCATAAGTACAACCATAATAAGGCTGATTGGCTAGAAGCAATGTATCAGACGGAAAAGCAGAACCTCAGCGTTATACACATTTTTTACTATTGATATAAAGACAATTAAAATTTTTGCTCACTTCCCAAACATGGTAATAGACTACAAGCCCACGGCAATTTTTGGGGGGTCATGTGAAACAGCACGAAATGAGACGTAAACTTCAGGCACTATGCCGTCACTTTTGCGCGGTACATGTGACCACAGAGGTAAGTTGAATATTCCATCCGGAGGGGTGCTTTTCCGGCCAAATATTCTTGTACGGCAATTCTCATATTGATATATTATAAAAAAAATAAGCTCATAGAAACTACTGCCGTACAAAAATAATGGTACTTGAAACCAGAAGAATTTTTCAATTTCTGCAAATTTATCCCCCCCACAAAGGTGATTTATTCCTGTACGGGATTTGTACATTTCGATTTCTATGCTTTCATAGAGTCATTTCGTGGCTATGCCGTACATATTTGCTGGTTAAAAGATGAGAAAACCCCGACCCATCACGCTCCTAGATCAGTATCGTACAAGGTCATTGAAAACTGTACGGCACCGAGACCAAAATATTAGTCAACATCTAAACTAATTTTTAACAACTGTGCCGTCTAAAAGTTGTGGTTAATATACATATAAAGAAGCAATCACCAGCACTTGAGAGTTGAACCCTACTTTTTGGACACAAGATCCTTTTTTCCAATACTGGAAGAAACTTTTCTACAACTTGTAACTAAGTATTATTGTTTTACAATATAGCCATCTATAGTTAACTGTACCCAATGAAAATATGCATAAAAAACGAAACAGCAAAATTCAACAATTTTTAAGATTTTCCAGATGCTCTGTGCATTAACAAAAAGAATGTTTCAATATTATTGCTGATTATAATCCTTCAAAGATAGAAAAACGAAGAAAAACAGGTGCCGTCTATTTTCAGTTGTGCTGTCTAAAAGTTATGGTTAATATAATTATAAATAAAGAATTACTTGCATTTGCGAGTTGAACACAAGATCATTTTTACCAGTACGGCAAGAAATTTTTCTACAGCTTGTATGTAACTAAGTACACCGGAAGGTAAAAAGAAGTATCCGGCTTGGTAAAAGGCAGCAGATAAACAAGCTCGCAGAGAAAGCGGAAAACGCGGCAAATACAGGAAACAGCTCTCGGGAAAGCACTCTACTAAAAAGGATGCCGTAAAGAGTGCGGATGGAAGGTTGCTGTGCAGCGACGACGGTCAGCTCCAAAGATGGAGAGATTACTTCTTCGCCGCCCTCAATGGTTCATTTGCACAGGAACCTCAAGGAAGTAGCAACAATGCACAGCCAATAAGAATCGCCACTCGTGCACCATCCAGAACAGAAATAGTAACCGCAATTTTTGTATATATGGAACTAGTTTAGGCAATGGTTTGGTGCATCAGAAACGCAAGAAAAACAATACGGCAAATAATGCATTTTTCTGAGACATCGAGATCACCAGGGAGTGATCCAAAAGGGTCTTGCCGAAGGACTTAATAGGTTACTTTCAAAATTGGCTAGTGATAATTTACCTATAGTATAGTATATTATAGTTTCAAGTATATAAGGTAAGATTTTGTTCGTATTTGTATTGAAATATAATTATTTGAAATATCTATGTACTTCAATTACTTGAAGTTGCCCTATGTACTTGAAGTAAGATATAATAAAATGAATTCTTCAGGGTGAAAAAATACTTTTCCAGCCATCTTAAACCATTTTTTATACGGCATTTAGGGTTTATTCATTATTGTTTTAAGTTTTAACGAGTTGGCGTACAAAATATTGTTAGCGTTAACAATAATCCTTTTCGGAGGAAAATTAATTTTCCTGTTGCAGCCATATGTCCCATGACAAATGTACGGCTATATAAAAAATGTTATCGTTTTATGAAATATCATTAAGATCATTGAATTTGATGTTGGTTCAAATGACCACCTGTAACTACCTAAGAAGAGCGGGTTGAGTCGGGGTTTTCTCATCTTTTAACCAGCAAATATGTACGGCATAGCCACGCAATGACTCTATGAAAGCATAGAAATCGGAATGTACAAATGCCGTACAGAAATAAATCACCTTTGTGGGGGGGATAAATTTGCAGAAATTGAAAAATTCTTCTGGTTTCAAGTACCATTATTTTTGTACGGCAGTAGTTTCTATGAGCTTATTTTTTTTATAATATATCAATATGAGAATTGCCGTACAAGAATATTTGGCCGGAAAAGCACCCCTCCGGATGGAATATTCAACTTACCTCTGTGGTCACATGTACCGCGCAAAAGTGACGGCATAGTGCCTGAAGTTTACGTCTCATTTAGGAGTACCGATCTGCATATAATTCGTGCTGTTTCACATGACCCCCCAAAAATTGCCGTGGGCTTGTAGTCTATAATTATAGAGGCGAAAGCAGTAAATATCCTATAAGAAACAATATTTTTACGAAGTCCAACTAGAGATACCTTTGATGAATTGTATAAATAATTTTACCACTAATCTTCCAACGTCCTTTTAGAGTGCATCCTCAGTAATTTCTGTGTTAAAGGCTATAGGGTTATTTACCTGGGAAAGTTTGTGCCCGCATCTTTATTCAGGGACAGCGCAACTTCAGGAGAATTGCCGATTTGCGCACTTTCACATGATTTGACAATATTGATTACATACATTTAGATAATTTATTTTAACATTGACAGTGACATATTGTTATTAGCACATTATTTGTCGTCATCATCGTCAATGGCGCTACAGAACTCTGCGGGCCTTGGCATCTTCAAGAAACTTTTTCCATGGATATCCTTCTTGCGTCTAAACTCTTCCAGTAGGTAATCCCAACTTCTGCGTAAGTTCTATGTCATCTTTATATCTCTTCCTAGGTCTTCCCTCTGGCGTTTGGAGGAACAGGATTTCTGGGGATGCTTCCTGCTTACTATGTCGTGTGACATGTCCTATCCAACGCTGGCGTGAGATTTTGATGCTTGATTTTGGTTAGTTATGTCAGGTTGTTTGTATATTTGGTACAACTTCTGGCTATATCTTCTTCTCCAGACAATTCATTCATTTTCCGCAGAATTCCAAGAACGGAAGAACCTGCTCGTCTTAGGCAAGGCGCGCACTGAGGTGATGAGAAATTGGCGTGGCGGTGGTGTGGCTAGTGAAATATTTTAATCACACGGAATCAATTGAGGCAGCGCGCATCGAGTTGGAGTGGTATTTTGCAAGTGGACTGGAACCCATTTGGTTGCCACTAGTCTCCGACAAGTTTAATTTTGAAGTGGCATGTCATTTCACGGCCAACTTGGGTTTTATTTTTTTTTTTTGGGGAAAACACGTATACGAGGGCATAGGTCGCAATTTTTCTAGTAATTTACATAATGTGGCCTTGTTCATTCTACAAACAAGTTTAAACATATTTTCTTCCAGGTGTAAATCACCTTTATCAACATTATAAATGTCGTATTTTAGATTTTCTTGCCACAGTGGATGGACCCAATGAACTTTTTCCTTTATTGTTTTTTTTATTGTTAAGGTTAATAATTTGCACACATGCAACAGCATCTTCATCGTCCGACGACCACATTTTGATTGAAAATATCATGTGGTAAATCGATGTAGCGAAGTGGTACCTACCACTTCGGTGCGCATTAAACCACTTCGATGCTATTCCTCTGGCATACCTCTTGCAACTTAATCACCAGGCCAAAGCCACTTCACCGCCACCCCACTTCAGTGCGCGCCTTGGCTTACCTAGTAAGCGGCCATGCTTCCAGTCCGCACATGAGTACTGGTCTTATTACAGTTTTGTATAATTTAAATTTTATACTTCTGCCTATTATTTTTGACAAAGTATTTCAACATACTGTAGTATGTTTTTTTCGCTAGCAGTATTCTTTTTTTAAGTTTCGTAATGTTGTTTGTTAATTTGATTTCCTAAGTAAGTGAACTTACGGATTCTATATTATATTTGTCGATTGTTATTTCTACTTCCCTTTAGTCGTAGATAGCAGCTCCTCGGAATAATAGCTTGAAAATCTATTACCAAATGCTTGCACTTATTTCCAACTATAAATCCTGTTTCCATTATAATGTTCTCTTCGTGGCAATTGTATAGTGTGTTTTCTTTTGTTTATTATTCCTTGCCCACTCAGCGCAGTACAAAATATTAAATCGTTATCCTTTTTTCGAATGCCACGAGGTTGCTAAGTTATCGGTCCGGTTTTTTCTTCTACAGTCTTACCATAAGGTTTCCCTGGTTGTGGGTTGTTAGCGCACAGACTCTTATTCTAGTGTAGGGACTGCCTCATATACGACCCCTTACTGGCCGTTGAGTCTACTGATCTGAAGGGTTAGGTACTTGGAGGCTATCCCTGTTATGCAGGTCTCCCATATGTGCTTTTCCCAAGGCGTGGTGTTGATCGACAATCAGATCTTCGATTCATTTTCCTCTCCCCCTTCTGGAGCGGGCTTGGGGCCGGCTATGGCGCATCATTTGTACTGATTATTTTCTTCAATGAATTTGGGATGGATATAAATTCGTTAGCAATAGATGGAGATGGCAACGATCTCAAGCTTTCGATATGTTTCATAAGAGAAAGCCCTCTTCTTCCAATTCTCCGAATTCAGCGTTCTGTCACAGTAGTATTAGATGGGGAGCTGGTGTAATAAAAGCATGAGTTAGTGGGGGTTATTCTCGTTGGCGAGTGACATGACTACGAGGGACGCGGTGGAATGAAACTGTCTTTACCTATCGACGTAACGAGGGAAACATCACTTCACACACCACCTTGCGACAATTACAATACGACGTTTGTAGATCTAGTCGCCAGGAGTCTCTTAGGTTGACAATGAGAATACCAATTTAAGTTCGAAGTGACATCTGTCACGTCACTCGACAACGAGAATAAGGCTTAATGTTGTCAGTTCTTTCACTCAACTCTCGACTATCTTTCCGTCTAGAGTTTGCTGTCCGACGCTGCCCTCAATGATAGAAACGTCGACAGTCCAAAGGGACTTGACCTCTGAGCGCTAGTCTTTATCATAAAAAAATGTGAATGCGTGGTCGCCACGCACGTTAGAAGTGAAACGTCAAAGTCAGACGAATGGGAAATTTGTAAGGAAAACGAACAATTAAAATATTTATCCGTATAAAATATATATTTATTCGTTTTTATTCAACTCTTCACCTATATCAAAAAATGAAATGATAGATTTGTGATAACTAAAGTAGGATATAAAAGTACGTGTAGTGCAGTAAACAAAGCATTTTAATTTGCACAGTCCGGTAACAGCAAGATTACGATTTTATCCTGTTTGGGGTATCACCAGGAGTATATTCTTAAGTTTTGAACCTCGTGAGCCTTGTGCTACTTTTGTTATAAACAATTAAAGTTTTTTTACCGCGTTTTTCGAGCTTAAAATGTGAATTACTCCGGTTCTATAAGTCGGATCGGGGCAAACTAAATACCAGTCTCTTCGTAATAAAATTTCCAATAAATCCTCGGTGGTTTCAAGTTTCTGAAGTACATACATAACCTACAAAACTGAAAAAACGAGAAAAAAACAGTATTTTTTTCATTTTAGTGCCCAAGACCGTCAACTAGACCAATTTGCATCAAACTTTCAGAAAATATACTTTTTGATATTATAAAAAGACTCTGAAAAGTTGGTGTCAAAATATTGAACCCATCCGCCAAAATTGCATTTGTTATCTAAAATTTGAAATGCCCGTCATTTCATGCCATTAAGTCCAAAATGAAAATTTTTGTTTTCAAAATGTAGATATCGACGCCAGCTTTCGAAAGCAATTAAAAAAAATTAAAAATTACCTATTGAGCCTCTAAAATTGACCAGATCATCCCCACCCTGGTATAATAATGAGTTGAGACACACCAAAAACCAGAAGAATAAACTCTGGAAAACCTACCTGAAGAGAAAAGACACTGCGAGTTTTTATGCATTTCTTAATTGCTATGACCAATTCCATGCTCACTCTGAGGCTCTCTATAAGGAGTACCTTAGGAACATGGAAGGTAAACTGTATGGGGATCCCAGAGCATTCTTTCAATTTATCAACTCTAAGAAAAAAGTTGATAATTACCCTAACACCATGCAATACGAGAATTCTGTTAGTTCTAATTCATCCGAGATTTGCGATAGGTTCGCATCGTTCTTCCTCAAATCTTTCTCGTCTCCTGTCTTCCAACCTCATGAAGACAATTTTCGACACATCAACGCAATACAAACGGCTCAAAACTTATCTCTGTCCATAACCAGGGAAGATATCTCGAAACATATAAATGATCTTCCACAAGAATTTTCGTCCGGCCCTGATGGTGTCCCTCCTGCTGTTCTAAAATCCTGTGCAGGGGCCCTACTGTCTCCTATCCTATGTTTATTTCAGAAATCCCTCAATACAGGGCGCTTCCCAACCTTATGGAAGAACTCTTTTATAATCCCTGTTCATAAAAAGGGTTGTAAGAACGAAATATCTAATTATAGACCGATTGCGAAGTTATCATGTATACCAAAACTTTTTGAATCCATTATTTATTCTGCTATTGCCCCTATCTGCAAGAGACTTATCTCAACTAACCAACATGGCTTTCTTGCAGCTCGTTCCACTACTACTAATTTACTAGAGTTCTCTTCTTACACTGTTCGAGGCTTTGTCACTGGCTGTCAAACTGACTGTGTTTATACAGACTTCAGTAAAGCTTTCGACATGCTCTCTCACTCTATTATAGTTCTAAAACTAAAAAAATTAGGCTTTCCGCATGCCCTGGTTATGTGGTTCCAGTCGTACTTAGCCGACAGAACCTACCAGGTTCTATTCCGCGGAGCCAAATCTAAAAACATCGAGGCGTCCTCTGGTGTCCCGCAAGGAAGTCATCTTGGTCCTCTTCTTTTTACTTTATCAATCGATGATATTGTTACCCTGCTGAGGCACTGTAAAATCCTTATTTATGCCGATGACATCAAACTGTACCGCCACATAAGGAGTATCGAGGATTGCAAACTTCTGCAAGCAGACCTAAACACCTTCTATTCTTGGTGTTCCAACAACAACCTGGTCCTTAGCATTAGTAAATGTGAGGTCATGACTTTTTGTAGAAAACGTGGCGTTATAACTTACGACTATACTTTTCTCGATAACAAGATCTCCCGCACTAACTCTGTTATCGATCTCGGGGTTAGGTTAAAAAGTAAGTTGGATTTCTCCACCCACATCAATTACATCTCTTCCAAGGGCAATTCAGTCCTGGGATTTATAAAAAGATGGTCCAAGGAATTCAACAACCCCCTTATCACAAAGCACTTGTACATATCTTTAGTTAGGCCTTTACTTGAATACGCCTCCCAGGTATGGTCTCCTTACTACTCCTCCCATGTCGATAAAATCGAATCGGTTCAAAGGAAGTTCGTCCGTTTTGCACTCAGTCACCTACCGTGGGATGACCCACTTATTCTTCCGCCTTATGTGAACAGACTTAAATTGCTCAACTTGAGCTCTCTCCATAAGCGTCGCGAGGTCGCTGACGTTATATTCGTTCATCGTTTGTTGAATGACAAAGTTGATTCAGGCTTCCTACGAACCCGTACTTCATTTAGAGTGAACAACTACAACCTGAGAGGTCCACCTCTCTTGTACATTAATTCCTTTAACACCAATTATGGGATGTACGAACCAGTTAACCGCATGCTTATAAATGTTAACAAAAATGCGAGTGTTTTTAGCATGCAAACTAGCGAAGATGTCCTTAAAAGGACTCTTTTTAATGTGGCGTGACTCCTTGTGTGTCCCACGTTTTCATTGTCTTTGCACGCTTCTCTGTTTGATGTTTTGTGCTCTTAAATGTTGCATTGTTTTTTGTTTTGTGTTTGCATGTCTTAGCCGAGCCACGGTGCAGTGGTAAATGTGACCGCGTTTGTGTGCAGGGACCGGACCGGCTCGGTACAGGAGTGCCGGGGAGTGTTGAGAAGGAACCCGCAGTTTCGGTCGCATGCTCGTTTTGCGGTGTTTTTTCTTCTTATACCTTTTTTGGTGCTTTCGGCCGGATTCGGTCCCTGCACATAAGCGTGGCCCGTTTCTCAGCCCAGCTGAGAAGTGTACTTCTGAGCTAGAAGATTAACTCGAAAAAGAAAATTTTTTATTGTAATTTTCGTTACTGTTTTTTCATTTGTTTATAACTCAAATAACAACAATTGCATTTTTTCGGCCATTTTGAAAAATAAATTTAAAATGTTTTATCAGATCTGGTAGAGAGTTTTGGGACCTTTAATTTAAAAAAATAAATTGAATATTTGTTAACGTGAACTCGAGATATTTTACTTATTGCATTTTGTCCAATTGTTAATTAACAAATGCACATTGTGAGCTAAAATTTGGACTGCATCATTTTGAAACCTATTCATTTCATGTAATATATTCAAAAACAATTTAAGGTTTATAGAAACCAAGCAAGAAATGTAAAATACATTAATTACGATTTTGTAAACTTATAAAAATGAAAATGTTTATTTTTAAATTATAAAATGTTTTGACCACATTGTCTTTAAAAAGACGTCATATAGCCTTACTGTATTCTACTCGTCATACTCTTTCATTTGATACCTATGATACTTGATTCTTAAATAAATATCTCTTAAATGTAATACAATAAAATGTAATATGTGGCATTAAGAGATAATAAAAGTTGTTTTTGGCATTGCTTTTTCCAACTATAAAAAATTTGTTTCATTTTTCAATTTTGTTTTATTGTTCTCGAAAAATTTTGTTATTAAAGACTTCTAGGTTTAAATTCAAAAAAGGTATAGAAAATGGCCCTCGAATTTCGAGTGCTGGGTCCAACTTTGGATTTAAAATGACGTCCCATAGCTTACTGTATTCTACTCGTCATACTCTTTCATTTGATATCCATGTCGGACGGTTGTAGAGAGAAAAGTATATTAGATTTAAAATGACGGCACATACCCTACTGTATTCTACTCGTCATACTCTTTCATTTGATAACCATGTCGGTGGGTTGTAAAAAAAGGAAATCCGCCATTTTATGGTGGCCGCCATATTGGATGTAGCATAAAATTGAATATACTATATTGTACTGTCTTCAGAACCAAAGCTGTGTGCCAAATTTGAGTATCCCCGGATATCGGGAAGTGGTGGAAAAATCGATCGAAATATTTGTTCCCCACAGAGAACGAAGTTAATATAAAGCTTGTAAAAAACAAGGAAGTTATTGCATTTTGCAACTAATATTTATGAAAAACCCAAAAAAAAATCACTTCTTTTAATTAACAATACTTACATTGTAATGCTTGTAAATAAGTTTTTATAAACCTTAAATTGTTTTTGAATATATTACATGAAATGAATAGGTTTCAAAATGATGCAGTCCAAATTTTAGCTCACAATGTGCATTTGTTAATTAACAATTGGACAAAATGCAATAAGTTAAATATCTCGAGTTCACGTTAACAAATATTCAATTTATTTTTTTAAATTAAAGGTCCCAAAACTCTCTACCAGATCTGATAAAACATTTTAAATTTATTTTTCAAAATGGCCGAAAAAATGCAATTGTTGTTATTTGAGTTAAAAACAAATGAAAAAAAAAGTAACGAAAATTACAATAAAAAATTTTCTTTTTAATTGGTTTCGAAAGCTGGCGTCGATATCTACATTTTGAAAACAAAAATTTTCATTTTGGACTTAATGGCATGAAATGGCGGGCATTTCAAATTTTAGATAACAAATGCAATTTTGGCGGATGGGTTCAATATTTTGACACCAACTTTTCAGAGTCTTTTTATAATATCAAAAAGTATATTTTCTAAAAGTTTGATGCAAATTGGTCTAGTTGACGGTCTTGGGCACTAAAATGAAAAAAATACTGTTTTTTTCTCGTTTTTTCAATTTTGTAGGTTATGTACGTACTTCAGAGACTTGAAACCAACCAGAATTTATTGGCACTTTTATTACGAAGAGACTGGTATTTAGTTTGCCCCGATCCGACTTATAGAACCGGAGTAATTCACATTTTAAGCTCGAAAAACGCGGTAAAAAAACTTGAATTGTTTATAACAAAAGTAGCACAAGGCTCACGAGGTTCAAAACTTAAGAATATACTCCTGGTGATACCCCAAACAGGATAAAATCATAATCTTGCTGTTACCAGACTATACCTATCTTTTCATTTTTTT
This sequence comes from Thereva nobilitata, assembly GCA_963855945.1. Classification (NCBI taxonomy): domain Eukaryota; kingdom Metazoa; phylum Arthropoda; class Insecta; order Diptera; family Therevidae; genus Thereva; species Thereva nobilitata. The sequence continues at coordinate 100,697,720 of OY979695.1, forward strand.
GGCCTATTTTTACTGCACTAGTGATTTAAGTTCATTAAAATATCTACTTCAATTTGAATTTATTATCTGCTAGTAGGACCCGCACGGCGTTGCCCGTGATAAACTTATGGGCCTTTCTGATAAAATAAACACATAATATATCCTTAAAAATTTAACCACCCACCAAAAATAAATATTAGCGAAGGAGTATTTAAAAATTGGCTACTATTACTAGGCACATAGTAAAATCTCAAGAAAATATGTCAGATCGGTAGATCTATGCTATAATCTTTTTTGGGGGAGGCAGGCATTCGTATGGACTTTTAGTTAAATTAAACATTCAATAATCAAAAAATATTATTACATCGTGAAAGAAAAAAAAAGATTATACTAATTTAAGATTTAAAAATGGGCTTTTGGCGGTGATGGACAGTATATGCTTGGATCCACTTACTGAGGGAGCGTGACTTCAGACGGATATTGCCCATTATCAGACAAGTAATATAATGCAGAAAAATTACAAGTTTGTCAATTGCCTAGCCCTGTGTTATTTGTTTACTCAGACGCCAGCTCCTTCCCGTATTGCAGAATCGTAGACTTATAGTACTTATAGTAGAAGTTTTTCGAAAAAATGACAAGACGGCTTTTTTGTAGACAATAAGGTTTCGTATTGACTGATCAAAAAAAATTTCAAAAAAAAACAGTTTTTGAGTCATTTTTTGGCCAAAAAGTAATATCTCCGGCAGCCATGTTTTTTTTTGTGATTCCGAAATAGGACTTATTAGTAAATGTGAGGTCATGACTTTTTGTATGAAACGTGGTGTTATAACTTATGGTGGTTATTCTCGTTGGCGAGTGACGTGACTACGAGGCATGCGGTAGAATGAAACCACAGACTTAACTATCTGTAATACAGATGTTCCGCTTCATAGAAAATTTTGGCACCAGCAACTTGCTGGGTAGAATTTGTTTCGATTCCTAAGGCGAAGCTTTAGAATACACATTCCACAAAGCTCTCCGCGCATTTCCCCAAGTTCTCTGTTGATAGACAAAGGAAGAGAGGAAGGGCATGGTGGCTACGGAGCTTCATTCCACACGGACGAAATGTATTTTTTCGCCTGCTCCACCCCTCACTCACTTTGCCGTTCCAGCCAAGCAGCAGACGACACAATTTTTTTTTGAATAGAGAAGTGCTCACGCACAGGATGGATTTTTTTTGTTAATTGCCATTGTGGCAGGTCATGATTTTGTTTTTCTGTTGTTTTCAGCCATTGGGCTGCCGTACACGGCTCCTCAATCAACTGTCAATACAACAGTTTTTGATGATTCTCTTGCCGTTCATGGCTCATCGTCAACAGCGAGCAGTTTTCTTGTCTTTACATGGAGGTATAAATGTGTGTGTAAAGTTAATGTGCTAAGACAAATAGTAAGAAGAAGCACATTGTGTATGTGTTAGTTTTCACGCCAAAAATAATTGTTGAAGATGTTACAACACCTCGTCCCTTCCCTTTTACCCTCTCTCCTACAAATCCACTTTGTTGATTGTTGATTGAGGAGCCGTGTACGGCAGCCCATTCAATGATATTTCTCCGATGAAATGAAATATTCTTTCATTCCGCTACATTTCGGATTTCCCGGCCTAAGATTTCAGGTGCGTGTGACATAATCGATTTGAATTGTATTTGATTAGCCAAGGCCTCAGGCGCAGGGCACCGCCGGATGGGTTTTTTAATTTCCAATTTTTTATATGGTTATTTGAAATGGTGAATTGTCGCAGGTCATGATTTTATTTGAGTTTTTAAATTTAACCAACTCTAACTTAATTCTATATTAATTATGCACCTAGCAGGTGAAGGCTAATTATGCTAATTTCTAGATTCCTATAGATTGTGAAAACTTTCATGGCTCAACGTCTAGACCAACGGTAGGCAACCTTCGGCCCGCGGGCCATCTACGGCCCGCGACAAGTTCGTATCCGGCTCGCCAGATGTTTAGAATAAATTATAAAAAAGTATTTCTCGATGTTTGTCATCTAGTTTAAATTGAATATTACATCCATTGTGCTAAGTTACACTATGCATCATTTCTTTTATCATCCCCCCACAAACCGGTTTTATAGACAAGAGATCGCAGGGAAGTTTATTTTATCCTCATTTTGCCTCAGAAAATTTATCAGATTCACCCATCCATCACCGTAACACAATTATAACATCGTTCTCGGTGGTCTGAGGAAACTATGAGTAACTCTGCATCTCATTCGCGTTTCGTTACACGAAAAAGAGACAGAAAAATGAATATTTAGAGGATTATACCTACATTATACACAAACCTGTTTGAGTTGAGGACCGAGTGTTGGATAGTATGATTTACCCCATTAAAGCATCTTTCACTTCAAATGCAGACAAAAAATTTACTGTTGGGTAGGACACGATTATAAAAGAGAGACGATTGGTAAGAGGTGCCTTCAAATTAGGCGAGGGGCGATTGAAATGCCAAAATGCCAAAAACCATATTTTACAATCTCACCTCACCTAATTTCAAGTTAGAACCTTTGCTGCCTCAAAAAAAGTAAGAAATGCCTCTCCAATTCGTATTTAAAAGCTCACCTCTCTCGTCTCAGCTCAAATTGGATATTTTACTGCAGCAAAAAAAAATAACAAATGTCTCTCGTATTTACAACCTCACCTCGCCTCATTTTAAGTTGAATTTTACTGCCCCTAAAGAAGTAAGAAAGAAGAAACTCTTGTCTCTTCACTACGTAATTACAAAACAAACTCTTGTCTCTCCAGTATGTAATTACAATCACATCTCGGTACACACTCATATACCAACAGTAGGACAAAAAATTGAGGGCTCAGTAAAATTTACCATCGTGTAAGGGACAAATGTACTGCCTAGTGCAAGTCCGGCTCAATTCTAAAAAAAATATAGGTCACAAGAAGGTGCCAAATGACTATTACGGCCCGCGGAAGAAAGGTAATATTTATGCTGGCCCATGTTATAAAAAGGTTGCCCACCCTTGGTCTAGACCACCGGATCTGGATCTGCATGCAATATGAGCTTCCTAATTGGGTCGGGCGTAGGACATGGGATTATCGTATTATCGTAACACGTTATCCTAATGCAGTAAAAAATAGCAAAGAAGTGGGGAATTCAAACAAACAGTTCTCGAGTAAAAGTCAAGTAAAAATTTAGTGTATCTTTCGAAATGTTCCGGGCGAAATGTTTACAGTAGTATTTTTCACAATTTCACAACAAAATGCAATGCCATCTGAGTTTACTAGAATTTACTTCTGCTCAAGAGCTCGTGTAAAAAATAGTAAGAGGGGAAATATAGAGTTTTTACTCGACATCTAAAACAAACAGCTGTGAAGTAAAAACTTTTTACTAAAAGTAAAAACTTTTTTCAAACATACAGACCTAAAGTCTACAACTTTTTTTTTCATAATTAAACACATAGGTAAAAAGCATTCACTAATTCTTATTAATAAGTTTCAATACATATTTTGGTATATATCTATAAGTGGGGCTCCAGACTTAATCGGCTCCAAAAAAAATTCCACCCGCCTAGATAATTTCATTGTGAAATAATTGGTAATTTGAGGTGGGGTAAGGGTTTTTAAGAAAAAAAATTTAATACGGAATATAACTGAAATTCTCAAGGCTACTTTCTAATTAGGGACATCCATAAATTACGTGAGGTGATTTTGGCGATTTTTCGACCCCCCCCCCCTGTGAGATGTCGTGAGATTTGGCTCGACCCCCTCCCACCCTCAATCTCACGTGAGATTTTTAAAATTTTAAAAAATTTGTAGGATTTACACTATTATGCGTATTTTTAGTGTAAATACCTTAATCTGTGCTTGATCGCGTTGGATTTAGTTAAAAAAACATAATTTGTGTTGAAGAACAGTACCACAAAATCATAACAGCACCAACTCGGCATGCACCCAATATAAACTACAATACCTGTGGATTACCATTTAGCAGGTGATTCTGCCTACCCTTTGGAAACCAACCTCAAGGTGCCTTACAGGGATAATGATTTCTTAACAAGAGAACAGAAAACTCGTGTATTTGTAGAGCAAGCATATGGAATATAAAAAAAATTTAGAATTTTACAATATATTGACATACGAAGGTTGACTTTGGCATCCACTGAATCGTTTTTAGAGAGTAACGACTTGACTGTTTGAATGGTAATGGTAGAGCCATTTATGAATCTGCAGATATACAAACTTCGGAGCATTCTTCTATATATATGATCGTTAGGTCAAAATCCTGTGACTGAAAGACCCCCGGGCGGGTTATCCTGGAATCCGATTCGAAAGTCATGAAATTCAGAAATAAGAAAATGGTATCTTCCATCAATGCGAATTCGAAATAAATTTGTCCGCCTGTTATCGCATTTCAGTCCGTGAATAAAGCCATTGCCGCATGCGCTGCATTTATTTGTTTGTTTTAAAATATTCTAAAAACTCTTTAAATATTCTTGAAACAATTTATTGTTCGCATCAAAATGTCAAATTAAGTTAATAAATGAAGTTGGTTGGCTGAAAATAATTTCTTTTCGAAGATTTATCAGGCATCGCTACTAGCTTCCGTTTGCTTCCTACTTTCGTATGGCCTTAGAAAAGCGGAGTCTGAAGTCACAGCCAGCTTTTCAAATTGACGTTTGAGCCGCCTGTACATCAGGATACAGATTCAAGATGTGCGGATCTGTTAGACTTCCATTCTTCACAACTCTCGATAATGATAACAAAAGCTTTTCAAAATCTATCTTGGCCTCTAGTAGGTATGTCAGAGCAGATGGTCGTCGATTCAAAATTCGAGTCCTGTAAGATGCTTAGATAACTAATTATGTCGCCTGGTGCAACTGTCTGCTTTTTGTAGTGACAATGCACCGCAGATAGCATGTGTTCTGACTGATGTGAAAAGAGCCGATTTTTAATATAATCTCTATGATTGCAGTAGGATTGGGTACATTATGCACTTGAGATACTTAGGAGGGCATTAGGTTCCAGGTTTTTCAATTGGGCTTCTAGGCCTTTTTGTTTTGTTTAAGCTTAGACCCCCACACTAGTTCATCATAGGGTCGCAATCTGTCCAAAAATGGTTGTATAAGCCAATGCATACATTACTTTCGCAGTTTTTCCCAGACCATTGTATAAAATGATAAGAATTTTTCTTCACGTCATACACTCTTCATTCCCAGATATTTAAATTATTTTCTTTACTTTTTTTGGATGTTCCAGTTGGATGGTATTTAAAACAGTGAACAAATACAGTGTAAACGGCAGTGCAAAATTTTTATACCCAATTGCTATTGAGTCGAAATATAGTAATAGTATCACGTATACTTTTTGTAATGGATTCATTATTCCTTCTATATTTGCAATATGTATTGATAAAACCTTTCACCATGTTCATCTGATACTGCACCAAGATTTTCGTGAATGAAATCTAAGTGCGGGTCCAAAAAGACGATTTTAAAGATTTTCTCATTTACAGATATTGTACTGAAAATTGAAAACAAAACGATATTAAGAAATATTGCAAAAAAAATTACAGAAAATACGTGGTACATCTCAGAAAATCACGTGAAATTTAGTGAACACAAGGTGATATTACTCCTTAACCAACGAATGTTGCGGTTTCATCAAGAGTCTCGAATTTTCCTTTCAACATCGCATTTTTTAAGGACTTTATTAGATACAATAGATACATGGGCAGTTCTACAAAAACAGGAATTTTAGTGGGGTCGGCTCGTGGATTCATCATTTTACAAGTTATGTCCTTAAAGTTTAATTCAAATAATTGCTTCAATTACACTGATCATTGGTGCATAATATATTTATAGTATGATAAAATACAGCATTCTTATGGATTTGAGACAAAATCATTTAAATTATCACTTCCCTGTCTATCACTTCGCTGTCGACATAGACTGAATGCGAGCATTTCCGAATAGGTTTTATCATGGGCGCCGGGAGAGGGGTGCAAGGGGGTGCGCTTGCACACCCCTGGCTTTTAAACTAAATGTCTAAATAGACTAAAAACTTAAGATTATATGAGAGAGGACAAATCAGTAATAAATAAATCAAAGAATTAATGCAGAACGTAACTTTATAATGTAATTATTACATGGTAATACTTTAAATAAATATAATGACTATATTTTATTTTATTAAGTTTTTCTTTTTTATTTAACTAAAATAGATTAACTCAATCAATGCAGCACAGTGGTTTAAAACGCCAAAAACCAAACCAAAGGAACGGCCAAAACTAAGGAATTGAGATAATTCTTTGAAATTTGGTTCCCGCGCGTTTTCGAGCTCGGTGATTACGAATCCGTTATCATTTTTTCGAAAAACAAAATGGCGGCCATCTAAGTTAAAAAATCATAATTTTTTAATGAAAAGTTAAAGCCTCATTCGTCTTGGTTGTTGTCCAAATTCGTGGATAACACTGTTGATGAATTCAGTATCCTCTTGCACTCTCTTTCTGTGAACGCTGAGCAATATTTGCACAGTCCGGTAAGCCTTGCATTTCCCATCGTAGGCCGATTCCAAAGTTTTACCCGACGTAATGTGCTAAATGTTCGATACTGCATGTTGTTGCTGGAAGAGTAAGACCAATCTTGATTGCATCAGCTACAGCTGGATGAAATGGTGTTGCCTTAGAAATCAAATCTGCGTATTCCAAGGATTCGTTTGGGAATAGACCACATTTCGTATGTACCACGTAATAGCTTCGGACATAAAATTTGTTAAAATATGTCCGTAAAGAATTATTATCTTTTCTGCGATGGCGATAAATATAGAACATGGAATAAATATATAACATGTGAAGAATTCTTCTACACTTTCAGATGGATGATTTGATCTGTGCTTCTGCCTTGCAGTAACTGCGAAGATGCCTGAGAACTCAGGCGTCAATACTGTGAGATTGGAGCAATTCCGATAATTTGCCAATAGGATCGGGTACTGTGGTTATATTCATGTTTAATTCCTGAAGTTTATTACACACGCATTCACGTTATCCGAATATCGGTGAGCTTAGGGTCTCAGGACTTAAATTTAGGATTTTTGAATCCAAGTTTGATAACATTAAATGCATTCTGTGAATAATTTCTGAGACGATACCAAAGCGCGAGTTCTATTTTTTTCTTCGTAACTAAAAATATGTACGAAAAACAAATTCTGTAAACCATGTCGGTAAAGTAGATCTGGCAAACCACTTTAAATTCTAACCTCTACCCGCGCCCCCCGACCAAATTTTTTGCACCCCTTGAAAAAAAATCTGCCGGCGCCTATGGGTTTTATAAAATATTGTGCAAAACAAGGAGCAAAAGTTGACGGTGTAATTTGGGGAATCAGACTAGGAAAGAAGTAATGTTTAAAATTAATAAGACTTAACATTTGTTCGAGTACTTTTTCTATACTAACCTCACTTCCCTGGTAGGCATTCTTGTACATATTTAGCTTTCTATTCTCAGAAAATTTAATAGATGTATCACTTAAATGCAATACTTACTATAATGTTAAGCGAAAAATCTTTTTTAAGTAAAATATTCGTCACTTTCCGCTGTCTATTCTCACTTCCCTGTCTAGAAATCAGCATAATTAGCCTTCACCTGCTAGGTGCATAATTAATATAGAATTAAGTTAGAGTTGGTCAATTTTATAAGCTCAAGTAATAAAAACATAAATTCAATTTGTAAAACATTTTTTTTATTCGATTCCGAAGTATAAATTATATTTCGCGCACCTGAAATGTGCCGCCGGAAACAAAATGTAGCATAATGCCTTAAATACGAAAAGTAATCTAAAAAGAATATTCCATTTCATCGGAAAAATAATATGCCTGCATGCAACAAAAAAAGCAAAATCATGACCTGCGACAATTCACCATTTCAAATAACCATATAAAAAATTGGAAATTAAAAAACCCATCCGGAGGTGCCCTGCGCCTGAGGCCTTGGCTAATCAAATACAATTCAAATAGATTATGTCCCACGCACCTGAAATCTTAGGCCGGGAATTCCGAAATGTAGCGGAATGAAAGAATATTCCATTTCATCGGAGAAATATCATTGAATGGCTGAAAACAACAGAAAAACAAAATCATGACCTGCCACAATGGCAATTAACAAAAAAATCCATCCTGCGCGTGAGCACTTGGCTATTCAAAATTGTGTCGTCTGCTGCTTGGCTGGTACGGCAAAGTGAGTGAGGGGTGGAGCAGGCGAAAAAATACATTTCGTCCGTGTGGAATGAAGCTCCGTAGCCACCATGCCCTTCCTCTCTTCCTTTGTCTATCAACAGAGAACTTGGGGAAATGCGCGGAGAGCTTTGTGGAATGTGTATTCTAAAGCTTCGCCTTGGGAATCGAAACAAATCCTACCCAGCAATTTGCTGGTGCCAAAATGTTGTATGAAGCGGAACATCTGTATTACAGATATTTAAGTCTGTGATGAAACTGTCGATACCTACAAACGTATCGAGGGAAATATCACTTCACACCCCACCTTGCGACAATTAGAATAAGACGTTTGTAGATATAGTCGCCAGGAGTTTCCTAGATTGACAATGAGAAACCAATTTAAGGTCGAAGTGACATCTGTCACGTCACTCGACAACGAGAATAAGGCTGTATGACTATACTTTTCTCGAAAACAAGGGGCCCCCGCGCTAACTCTGTAATTGATCTAGGATAACCCGATTCTAGGGTTAGAAAGTAAGTTGGATTTCTTCACCCACATCAATTATATCTCTTCCAAGGGCAATTCAGTCCGGGGATTTATAAAAAGATGGTCCAAGGAATTCAACAACCCCTCATCACTATGCACTTGTACATATCTTTAGTGAGGCCTTTACTTGAATACGCCACCCAGGTATGGTCTCCTTACTAATCCTACCATGTTGTTAGATCGAATGGGTTCAAAGGAAGTTCGTCCGATTTGCACTCAGCCACCTACCGTGGGATTTCCCCCCTATTCTTCCGCCTTATGAGAACAGAATTTAATTGCTCAACTTAAACTCTCTCGCTGTCGCTGACGTTATATTAGTTCATCGGCTGATGAACGGCAAGGTGGACTTACGAAGCCGTACGTAATTTAAGGTGTCTTACGAAGCCGTACGTCATTTAGGGTGAATAACTACAACCTGAGAGGTGAACCTCTTTTGTACATTAATTCCTCTAATACCTATTATGCCATGTACGAACCTGTTAATCGCATGCTTATAAATGTTAACAAAAATAGGAGTGTTTTTAGCATGCTGACTAGTGAAGTTGTCCTTAAAAGGACTCTTTTTAATGTGGCGTGACTCCCTGTGTCCCCCACTCTTTCTTTGTTTTTGCACGCTTCTCTGTTTGATGTTTGCACTCTTATATGTTGTATTATATTTTGTGTCTGCATGTCTTAGCTGAGCCACTGAGCATTGGTAAATGTTTCTCAGCCCCAGCTGAGAAGTGCACCTTCTGTGCTAGAAGGGTAACTCTATTGTAGACTCATCCTCCTCTAGGTAAAGCCTGCAGGCGGGGTCCTTCGCCCTTCCTATCCTCCATAATTGATAATTTAGCGCGCCGTGTCCGGTAATCAAGCCAACAAGTCGTTGGCTCACTATAACAAAGTTCTATGCTACAATTTTTGTACTTTTGAGTTAAGAATTTTACAAGGTTCTATATGGTGATAATTGATAGCCAATTTTTTGTATCTAGTAAGCATTATAACCCTACATTAGCATATTTTGCGATTTTGCGGGCTATGACAGGAGGAAAGAGGAATGTAAAGAGGGAACAAGAAAGAAGGTGGGAAAGGCAAAGGACCGTGGTGCTGGCAGGAGTCGAACCCGGGACCTCTGGGATGGTAGCCAGGCGCCTTACTCCCTAGACTACCGAGGCCCCCCTCGTAAATTATAATGTAACATAAGCATTAGGAATACTATGTATACATTTTACCACAGACAACAATTTCAAAGTCTAATTACTGAACTTCAGTAACATAGAAACTTGTAATAGTGAGCCAACGAAGTGTCTTGACATCTTTCTACTGCGCCTTAACAATTCCCTTGCCGCGTTAGGAGACAGGAAGGAACCGCTTAGAGTTGGCCAGTCCAGGCGCGAACCTCCATCGTTCAGTGTGTTACATCAAAGTCCGATCAGCTAGGGCTATTTGCAGCAAGCTGGTGGGTGCCCCGCTTAGAGTTGGCTAGTCCAGGCGCGAACCGCCAACGTTCAGTGTGTTACATCAAAGTTCGATCGACCAGGGCCCTTGCAGCAAGCTTGTGGGTGCCCGAATAGCCGGCTCTGGACCGATGAATGCAATATCAGAGCCCTGTTTAGCCAGGGCATCCGCATTTTCATTGCCTTTGAAGCCCCGGTGAGCCGGGACTCAGACAAGGGTAACTTGATTGAGAACGCCCAGCTCACAAAGAGCACGTTGGCAGTCGCAAACTAATTTACACTTGATCCTACGGGACCTTATCGTCCTAATTTTCGCTTGGCTATCAGAAAAGATGAAGATCCATTTGTTCTGGAAGGCCCTTCTTAAGTTCTTATGAGTGTATGTCAATATAGCGTACACCTAGTCTTATCGCTCTACTGAATCGGGGGCTTTCACTCCAGCTTCCGGCGCCCACACAAGGTTAGCCTGTATTGTATGTGCAGGGAAGGTTGCTCAAATTTTGAGATCCTGATGGGCATGCAGTCCGATAGTATCGCCGATTCCGGAATCTCTTCTATGATGTTGATTATTATAGAATGCCCTCACCCAAGACCAAGGCCCGGGTAGCCATACGCTTTCAGCCGCGTTCAAGGCGGACTTCTCCACATCAATGTGGAGCGGTACCAGACTGAGGAGAGTCTCCAGCGCTGCCGTTGGGAAGTGCGGATGGCATCGTTGATGGAAAAGCAGGCCATTCTTTGAATTTTGCCTAAATTAGTTATGAAACTTTTAAGCGCCGTTCTGTGCCACCAAACTAAAGCCCCGTAAGTTACTATGGGTCTAATTATGGTGTTGTATATCCATTACATAGGTTTCGGTTGTAGGCCCCATGTGGATTCGCAGAAAGTGCTACGTAGACTTCGTTTGCTTAGAGCCCTAGCTATTGTAACATCATGTAGCAACTTTTCCGCACTATTACTAATCGAGATTAAAAAAAACATTTGTTCGCTCCACCCTAATATAGAACCGTTGAGAAAAAACTTCCGCAATTATGTTACGTCAAAACTAAGCAGAACTAAGAATCCTTCATAATGGACCATTACTCTTCATTACTGTACTTGACGAAATAATGAAGAAAGCCAACAGAGAATCAAGAGGAATTCGTTGGGGATTGGTAGAACGGCGAGAATACTTCGAATACGCAGATGATATCGCACTTCTAGCTCATAGAAGAGAAGACATGCAAAGAAAGATAGGCAACTTAGAAATATGTGCGTTGGAAGCAGGTCTTAGAATAAATGTACAAAAAACAAAATCAATGAGAATTGATACTACAAACAGCATCCCATTAATAATAAAAGATAGTACAATAGAAGACGTGAAGGAGTTCAATTACCTCGGTAGTATAATTACTACGGAAGGGGGTGCGAGGAAGGATATTTTGAATAGGATTAAAAAAGCTAGAGGTGCATTCAACAGTGTGGAAAGTGTGGGAATCGCCACAACTATCTAGAAATCTAAAATTAAATATTTTCAGCTCTTGTGTGAAATCCGTATTACTCTATGGTAGTGAAACCTAGCTCATAAACTAGGCTGATATAAACAAAATACAGGTTTTCGTCAATAAATCTCTACATATCAAATTTTCTGGTCCAGACAAATATCGAACTTAGAATTATTGAATTTGACAAAACAAGAACTAATTATCAAACAGATAAAGAAAAGCAAATGGACGTGAATAGGGCACACCCTACCAAAAGAAAATAATGCGTTAACGAAAAAAGCACTTGAACGGAATCCACAAGGAAGTAGAGGTGTCGGTAGACCTAAAAATACATGGAGAAGGACAGTAATGAAAGAAATAATTTAGACAAAACCTGGATCGAAGCCAACAACGTTAACGAAAAAAGCACTTGAATGGAATCCACAAGCAAGTAGAGGTGTCGGTAGACCTAACAATACATGGAGAAGGACAGCAATGAAAGAAATCATTTTGACAAAACCTGGATCGAAACCAAGATGATTAGTCGAGGAAATAAAGCACTGAAACTAGGATTTTTTGAACAGTAAGATGGATCTTAATGCGGTTTTTTGTGTTCGATTCGTGAGAGCGTCTACAAACTTTGTGACCGGTAGTGATGAATTCATTTTGAAAAAATGCATTTCCTGCAATAAAAATATGCATTTTAGAAGTGCATCTCAAAGAGACATTCTATCACTCGGTAAATATTGATGAAAATAAGTCGAGTTTTGCTACTCGGGGGTTTTTGGAGTCGCTGAGCACGAAAATAATGACGGGAACCGTCTCCGAGGTACCTGGTACCCAGGGGAGACTGAAACACCCCCCCCCTTTAAGGGTTTTTCTCGATAAATTCAATAATAATGAAAAATAATCCAATGAAATACACTTTTTTCAATATTTATTTGCCAAGGTGGCTGATTTATACTAAATCAAGCCAAATTTTATGATAAGGGATAATTTTTAAGGGTTGAAACCACCCCTAAGTCGACTGAAAATAAAAAAATGTGTAAACATTTTCTTTTTCAAGTTTATGCTTTAAATTCCATTGTATGCGTATTGTCAGGCAAAAATAAATTTATTTTTAACTCTTAAGGGGTTAAAACTATCCCTACAATTTCAAAAAAAAATAGCAAAATTTTTTTTTACTATTTGCTTGAAATTTGGTTGAATAGTTATTATCAGCCAAGAATATATTATTATCAACCCTTGAGGGGGTAAAACTACCCCTAGATTAAAGTTAAATTTGAAAAAAGATTAAATTTATTTTTTTGCATATAATTTTTATTTTTGATGAAATATTATTAAAAATTTTTGGAAATTTATTCTAACCCCTCCAAACCACCCCTAAATCGAAACAGAATAAAAAATACATTAAAGAAAAATTTGTTTTCGTAGATAGAAATAAAATTTAAATGCAAAAAAAATTTCAATCTTTTTTCAAATACAACTTTAATCTAGGGGTAGAGTTACCCCCTCAAGGGTTGATAATAATATATTCTTGGATACCTATTCAACCAAATTTCAAGCAAATAGTAAAAAAAATTTTTTTTGCAATTTATTTTATTTAAAGTTGATTTTTCAAATTGTAGGGAGAGTTTTAATCCCTTAAGGGTATAAATCAACCACCTTGGCAAATAAATATTGAAAAAAGTGTATTTCATTGGATTATTTTTCATTATTATTGAATTTATCGCGAAAAACCCTTAAAAAGGGGTGTTTCAGTCTCCCCTGGGTACCAGGTACCTCGGAGACTGATGCCGTCGTTATTTTCGTGTTCAGCGACCCCAAAAACCCCCGAGTAGCAAAACTCGACTTATTTTCATCAATATTTACAGAGTGGTAGAATGTCTCTTTGAGATGCACTTCTAAAATGCATATTTTTATTGCAGGAAATGCATTTTTTCAAAATGAATTCATCACTACCGGTCACAAAGTTAGTAGACGCTCTCACGAATCGAACACAAAAAACCGCATTAAGATCCATCTTACTGTTCAAAAAATCCTAGGTTTGGCACTTTTTAGTGCTTTATTTCCTCGACTAGATAGCTCAAAACAGAGTCCGATGGAGAAGCTTTGTGGAAGCCCTATGCTCCCGAGAGGGGTAAAGCAGGATAATATATATAATTGGGCATGACAAAATATTTGCTCATGACAGAAAGCCAAACCTAATGGGTATGACCAATTTTTCCTCCTGGAAATTTTGAAAATTCTTTCTTTCGCAAGTAAAGGTTGAAAGGACTGCTGGCTTTAGTAATGATTTAAACGGAATTAGATTTACTTTAGCTTGATATTGATGGAATTGATGAATAAACACTGATTTAAATATTTTGACATAAACAATATATTTATGTATAAGTACGATATGCGCTTTGTTTTTGCCCCATGTTTTAAAAAATATACAGCGAAATAATTATTTATAATGAAAGAGAATGGTGAGTAGAATACAATAAGGTATGTGACGTAATTTTAAATCCAATTTGGCGGCAACCACAAAATGGCGGATTAATTTTTTCTTTACAAATCCCCGACATGGGTATTAAATGAAAGATAAAGATGAGTGCAATACAGTAAGCTATGTGACGTCATTTTAAGTCCAATGTGGCGACCACCACAAAATGGCGCATTACCTTTTACTGTACAACCCCAGATATAGGTATCAAATGAAGAGTTATGATAAGTAGAATACAATTAGCTGTGTGTCTCCAATTCAAGTGAAAAAACAAAGCTTAAAATGAAAAGAGTGAAACAAAATTAAAAATCAAAACGGAATAAAAAAAAATTTTAAAAACAAGGTTTTATTAAATAAATTACAAAATATGAAATAATAAAAAAGTTTTAACTTCCCAGTAGGAAGTTATTGTAATCGGTCCGAAAATCGGATTCGAAATTTTCAATGTATTTACAGGTTTCAAGGTCCCAATAGCATTTTAAGCAAAAATTTGTGAAGAAATATGTGTGTATGTGTGTGTGTGTGCGTACGTATATGGTCTTTTTTTCCTGCACGATTTCGCGCGAACCAAACAAGATATCGACTTCGTTGAGGTGCCGTTCGAAGCGTGTTCAAGGAAATATGATGTGAAAAGATTTTCATAAAAATCGGTCGAGCCGTTTTTTTGTTTAAACGACAAGTGATTTTTGTACCAGCACGATTTCGCGCAAACCTAAAAAGATATCGACTTCGTTAAGGTGCCGTTAGAAGCTATTAAAAGACATATAAATTGAAAAGATTTTCATAAAAATCGGTCGAGCCGTTTTTTTGTTTGAACGACTTAAGTGATTTTTGTACCAGCACGATTTCGCGAGAACCAAAAAAGATCTCGACTTTGTTGAGGTGCCGTTCGAAGCGTGTTCAAGGATATATGATCTGAAAAGATTTTCATAAAAATCCGTTCGAAGCGTGTTAAAGGAAATATAATCTGAAAAGATTTTCATAAAAATTGGTCGAGTCGTTTTTTTGTTTAAACGAAGTTCGTGATTTTTGTACCTTCATTGAGGTGCCGATCGAAGTGTATTAACGAAGATATGATCTAAAAATTTATTGTTTTACCGTGAAAATCGGCGTTTTTTGTGTTTAAATGAAGAGACTTCGGAAAGTGTGCCAAGTAACTTAAATTAATTAGTTTTGCTACTGTCTAATATACTCGTTGGAATGAAACCCGTTCCAAATGAGGTTAACTTTTATGGATTCAGCCGAGCAATAGCTTCCCACGAAATGTTCAATCATTTGTCCATTTTCTGTCATACATCTGCCTACACACACTTCACGAATAGGTGATTTATCGTGACTAAGTGTTAGCGTATTTTGTAATGTAACGTCCGCATGAGTTGTTAAAGAATTAGCAGAGTAGTCCTTATTTTAGTAGATCGTAACTCCAATAGCTGCAGCTTCAGGTCCCTTAAATTTAACAATATACTTGTTAAATAAGTTTTGGAATAACAACATATTCTTCATTTTCCATCCAAGTGTCAGTGTTAAAAGTAATACACTAATTTTGTTTACAACTTCGTCATCCTAATCTTGTAAATACGCACATATTATTTGACAACCTACAACAGTATTGATAAACAAATGTGACAAATGTTAGGTATTATATATTGATTCTTGTAATATTCCAAATTCATAATACTGGGAAGTATAATGGAAATAGAAATAATTTCGCGCCCCCAAGCTTTTTAGTTCACCTTATTAAGGCATATTTAAAAACTTTTTTATTATTTAATATTTTTTAGTTTATCTAATAAAAGCTTGTTTTTAAAAATTTATTTTTATTTTTTTTTGGCACATATTTGTTCTATGAAAGTGGGTCAAAATCAAGTTGCAAGGTTGTTTTACATACAACATGCAAGTGAAGCTAATATAAAGCGTATAAAAATACCGTTTCTTATTCGAAGCCTCATGTTACCTTACCCACCATCTAAGCTCATAAACATCAACAGAGATTTTAAAAATTTCGAATAAAGGATTATCTTAGCCGCAACCCGTAATATTTCTAAAATGCTTAAACAACAACCAGAGTAAAATATGCAAATTTTCAAAAGCACTGAGGTTTTGTGTTTTCGTCGTTGGCCCTTTTTCGCATACGGATCTTTTTCTCCTCGTCCTACTTCAATTTCAATGTAAAGTTCAATCACTTGCTTGTATATAAAGTAAGAACGTTCAAAGCCACGTTAGATAACGTCTCTTCACCTCTCAAACCAATGAGTTGTTGTTGTAATTTTACGGTTTATTGATTAAACTTTCGAAGTATCTGGGATTTCGAGATTTTATAGTACACCACATGGCGAATGCGGCGTGAAGTTATAAAATTACCCCCTTTTATAGTATTTGAGATAATCTAGGTTGATATTCATGACAAAAGCACGATTAAGGATAAACTTTGTTGATGCATACGGTTCCTGGTGTCCCACATGGTTAGTACTAATTTGAATCATCTCAATATCTAAACTGTAAAGAAGTTATCCCGCGTTTTGTTCTAATTTATTTCCAATGCGATTTTTTTGCGGCTTGCTCAAGTGCTACAAAGGATAATTACGACTCCACATTTTTTTATTTTTTTGTTTTTCTTCCTTACCCTACTCCCCTGGATGATGGGAATATTCCCCTTAGATTGGTGTTGGGGGAGTGCACTTCTCCTTTCTTTTATCGTGCACACAGTAGTGTTCACGTTTGCGGAATCCGGCCTCTGGTGCTGCCAATTTTCTGGCTGTCTAGGCCTGATACTTGGCTACCCGGGTTCCAGGCCGCCGTCCTGCCTTTGGTCTGTAGGGAAGGAGTTCACGAAAGCGGGGCTCGGGTGTGCTACGTGAGGCTCCCCAATTCCACCCCGGCCCTTCTTGCCTTGGCCCTATCCAGCTTAATTGGTCCCATGAGTATGGTAGGAAGGGGAAGGTCCATCCCGACAGAGCCTCCATATCAGAATAAGGCTTTATACAACTGGGTGCGCCCGATGCCCAGAGGAGATCGTTAAACGACAATGCAAAACCTACCCACTGCCATGCAGCCCTCGACATGATAACTTATCTTGGCTTGGTAGGCCCGATCATATTAGCCCATCCCTTTCAGGACAGCTTCCAGTGGCCACCACGAGGAGGTTATGATCGCACTTCCACCAGTCCGAGACAGTACGACACGTGCGTATTTAAATACACATTTTACTCCCCCTATGCGACTGACCACCATTGCCAGCGTTGTGTAGGCTATGTTTTCCTATGACTCCAAGGTACTCTTTTGCTTTTCCTATTTTGGAATTTGTTTATTTGTTCATATCTCCGAGCAACATTTTAATATGGTTTGACGGGATAACCCCGTTGGCGTTTGTTAGCTCTTGGTAGAATCCTTCTTTCTCCTCATCCGTCTTGTCTTCAGTGGAAGCAGGGGAGTTTATGGGGCTAATGTAATCTAGCCTTGTTTTGAGCGTGCATGTTGCTTGCTGATTTGAAGTCGAATTTGAAGTGTGATTGTATTTTCTTCTCCACAATGAATGCTATTCTAAACTCTATTCTTTCTTTCGATGATCCACTGGAGAGTAGTGTTTGGCTTCTGAGGTCCGTTATTCGCCACTGTGCGTTCATTTTGTGTCCTATATAGCTGTGATCGCTATGTTCCATTTTGTAGTAATAATAAGAGCGAACACAGAGCACCCATCCTATTTAGCGCTTTGGGGTTCCAAGTACCATATTCCGCGTTGTTTGGGTGGTTGCCGTTGAGTCCATCCTGTCCGAGGCATGCCTTTTTACATGCATAAGTTTTTACGGGTGTAGGTTGCAGCAGTTAGCGTTTTCAGTATTTATTTTTCTGGTGTACCGGTACCACCAAAGCTCCTTGAGGCCGTTGACCCCACACATTTTATTTTATATATTATTACTTATCTATATTAATAAAAGAAAGTGTCGTGTCTGTCAGTCTGTGCGTCCGGTTGTGCTACCGTCACGCGTTGGAGCCAAACTAGAAGAGATAGAAATCTGATTTTTTTTGTAGATGCATTGATACCCAAACAGGTTACTGAAAGTTTCCGTTTTTCGAAATTTTAGTTACTTTTTTTTAAATTAATTAATTAGTACGTCACCATTTTTTACGTTCTACGCCTTTTGCAACTTGATTTTGACACACTTTCATGTAACCGATCAACCCCAAATTTTACCCATGTGCATAGTTCGCGTGACAATGCAATATGACATTTTTGTAAAAAAAAATCAAGATGGCGTTTCCAAGATGGCTGCCGAGTTTTGGAATTGTATTTCCCGATCCCCGACATGGGTATCAAATGAAACGTTATTACGAGTAAAATACAATTAGCTGTGTAGCGTCATTCCAAATTCAAAATGGCGGCCAACACAAGACATATCACACATGGCGGCCAACACAAGGAAGACATATCTAATAGAATAAAAAGTAAAAAATATTACCTATCAACTAAGTTCGCGTGACCATTCAATCAGACCATTTTGTAAAAAAATCAAGATGGCGGGCGAATTTTACAATTGTGTTCCCCGACCCCCGGCATGGGTATCAAATGAAAGGATATCACAAATGGAATATTATTAGCTCTGTGGCATCATTACAAATTCCAAATGGCGGCCAACACAAAATGGCGGATTACCTTTTTCTTTACAAGTCACTTGGTATGGGTATCAAATGAAAGTGTATGACGAGTATAGTACAGTATACTGTGTGACGTCATTTTAAATCTAATATGGCGGTCACCACAAAATGGCGAAAGACATATAATAGACTAAAAAGTAAAAAATAATTTTGAATGTAAAGTTTTTATTGCTCCAGACAGTATATGGGAACAACCTACCTTTCGAAATGTAGAAAAGCGCCAGAAATAAAGTTTATCCTGAAGCTCTTTGAAAAAATACCGTAACATTATCTGTTGCATGTCCGAAATGGAAAAAATAGAAAGGAAATGTGTGTGTAATGTTAGATTTTTTAGGGCACCAAATTGTGCATTTGTGGGCCAAATTTGCAAAATTGATTACTTTTTTTGGCGCTTTTTGGGAAAAACAGTTTGTAGAGGAGTAGGGCGCCATGAGCGAAGTTCTGCACAGGGCGACCTAATCCTCCGGCATAGCAAAATCTGCGCGGACGATTCTGAATATGTTTGGCTAGGTGTCTGTTGTGCCCGTAGTATGTACACAATTTTTCATCATACAATCTTAAAAGAGTTGGAACATACTCTAATTTTTATCAAGTATCCAAAATGAGTTTTTGCAGATTTGTTCTTTTTTCATTATACCTTTTTCCTACCGCGGACTGTGCACACATAATCTTTTTTTATTGAAAGGCAGTGCAACGCACGCGGGTTTTTGAGGGTTTGTGGGCTATAGATACAACTCACTCACTCAATGCTCACAAAAGATCATATGTTCATTTAGAATAACTGTAGGAGGATGACCTAAGTACTAAATAATTAGAACTTCATAGAGTACATGTAAAGTATGATAGCCCAAGTAATCGCCACAACCTCGTATTCTTTATAATGTTAATTACATTTGAGATGAATTTGTTCTTTGTAGGTTTTCGATTGTAACATTTACGAGTGCTTTAATATAAGTTAATTCTTAATTGCGAACAGTATACGATATATTATAGGTGTGCTTTCGATGTCAGTAAACTAAAATAACAAAACATGAATAAATCCAAAGACTAAACAAACGATTTCATTCCAGTTTAATGGATGACGATCCCCATCAGCTATTTCAATTAATGAGCTATCAAGTTGAGTGTTTTACTAGAGCATATGCGGAAGGATTAAAGGAACAAATCTCAACAGTATCTGATGGTCAACTTCCCGCAGAAACCATGATAACATGTAAATATAACCAGTTTTTTCTCACAAAATTTTCGTAATGTATGATTTGTTTCTAGATGTCTTAAAGGGGTATGAAGAAATGTGTAAAGTAGCTGACAATATGTCTGGTTTTTTATTTGCATTTGAAAGGTCACATTTGCAACAATTTTCGCTCAACTGGACATTACTCAATAAACGAATGTACCAAAAGTGGGTATATTCGGCATTTGCATCTTATATGCCTGAATGTATTATAAAGGTAAATTTTGTTATTTTATATTTTTAAAATTTCTAAAGTATATTTTTTTAGTTAAAAGATGAAGTATCAGCAGAGCGATATTCAACACTAGTTAGGGAATATATTAATTTTGATGATGATATGACTGCCGTTAATGAAAAATGGAAAGAAGTTTGGACATCCTTAAATAACTATCACTCATCACAAAAGGAACAGGAAAGACGACACCGTATTAGGACGATAAATAATATATTTGAAACAATAAAAAGAGAAGTGTCTGTTCCTTTTGTGCAATTTGTCAATATACCAGATTGGGGTACTCATTCAGATAGACAAGTTGTGTGGCAAAATTTAGTGGCATATGTAAATGAACGATGGCCTTCTATAGATGAAATTCGGTTAAATGCTACCGTATGCACAGATTCATGTCGGAATTGCAAACATATAATGGAATTTCATACACTGTAAGTAGTCTCAATATTACTTATTATATAAGATAACTTTATAATTAAAGAAAATTCAAATTTACTCAATCTTTATTACAATATGGTGCAAAATGTTACATAATTTTTTCTGGTTTCATCAATCAAGGTGAATTTTATTGCTTTAATACCTCAAGAGTATATATTCTGTTATTTTAAATTTGAATCATGAAATATTTTTAAAGCAGTGCGTTAATTCTTTAGAACCCGCGGATATATAGCAACAAAATCGATTGCCAAATATTATTGATTGCCAAATTTCTATTAAATGTTGAATTTTATTCCAATTATCTACATATATCTTAGTTTTTGGTACGATATATATGAAAATGCAGTTTTGTGATAGGTCATATAATCTATATCTCTGCTTATCCAGCTAGCCCAGTTGTCAGAGACATTGACCTCGCACAATATGTGATCTAGCTGAAAATTGGGACTTAGGTACTCTTTTGGATGTAGAAGACGAGAGAAGTGAAAGACTGACGGCGGCCAGGGCGCGTCTTTCTTCTTCATCATATTTTGTGGCCGGCTGTTTTTGAAGTCAAAAATGGCATCGAATGAATGCTGTAAGAAAAAATGAATATTTTAAAACATAAATTTTATTGAACACAGACAATGTTTATCATTTCAATTATTTTTACATCAAAAGCAAATGTCTAATGATGATAAATGTACAAGAATTTTTTTTCGTACGCCTCTATTAATATATATCTTCAATTTTATAACATCAGGGAGAATTTTACAAATTATACTTCCGGTCAAATTTTCTATGAGAAAAAAACCAAAAAATTAAAACTAATGGCTTCTTTAGAAAACTTAGAGTCTCCTCTTTAAAATGCTTTTTTTATTTTTATTTTTGCGCACATTTTAGGCAAAAATACTCTAGTTTTTCCCCGAACACCTCGCTAGAATATTTAAATTCAGCTTTTTGGCGCGCTTAGGTTTTTCGAACTTGCTTCTTATTTTCAATAATTTTTTATAATAATAAAACAATTTTTTTTTAAAATAAGTTATAAGATAAATTTTAGTAAAATTTTCCGCTCTTTCACGTGGCGCTATTAGTTGTTCGGAATTTTTTTTATTTTTCGATATATAACGCAAGAACTAAATTTTCGGATTTGTTTTCGATATTGTGAACTTAGCATACACTTTAGCGCAGCAAAGATTTTTTTATCGTTTTATACATCCGAAAAAGTACCTAAGTCCCAATTTTGAGCGAGATCACATTTTGTGCGAGCTTTCGGTCTAAATTTGTCTCTGACGACTGCACTAAGATTATTTTGATGGGTTTTACAAAGCTTGCTGAAATCCGTGAGTAAGTTAGTAAATTGATTGCATTCTGGAGATGTTTATCCCCCTATTTTTATTTTTTCTAGTTTATACTGAAAACATGAATTGAAGTTTTGTGCTGGTTTCGCTTTCAGTATCCATAAGACTGGGGAAAATATCCATTCTTTTCTAACAATAAAGTTTCGCTCCAAGTTTTTAAGCTGCGGTAGGTAAACTTACTTTTTTGTTGGGATAAAATTTAGTCAGTAGACACCATGTACGTCAAGAAGCTTTATCATTGGATGCCTTGTTTACTTACATCTTCTCAAAGTCAGCATCACACAAGTCTCCCATGCACTTTAAGTAATTGAAGCAATTGGACCCTTGAGATAAAAAAATGTTAGTAAGAATAATGTAGTGTGGGGTATGCGCACTGCGGCCCCTGTGCTGAAAGTCGAGTCGTGTTTCGAGACAAGTCATTTGAGTTGTAGAAAGTGACGTTTCAGTCAAATTACGACTTTCAGCACAGGGCCCTAGGGAGGAAGTGCTAAGTTGAGTTAAGGCCTCTGTGCTGAAAGTCGCAATTTGACTGAAACGTCACTTTCTACAAGTCAAACGACTTGTCACGAAACAGGACTCCGCTTTCAGTACAGGGGCCTGCACTTTAATACCAAGATTGCTGTACGCCCATCTCTGCCGTGCAAATGCAGAAAGCTCGATTCGAGGAAAACGCAGTCAAAGTTTTGAAAATACTTCAAACCGAAGCATATAAAGTAAATGTTGAAGTGATAACTTTTAACTAAAAGGTACAATCAGTCTGAAATTTTTGTAAGGATAAATGAAAAAAGTAGTGACCGACCGAAGATTCGGTTTCGGCCAATTTCGGCCAAAAAATCTAGTTTCGGCCATAGTTTCGGTTTCGGCCAAAAATTAGTCGAAACTTCGGCCGCGCCGAAACTCAGTGTTCGTGAATTGCCGCGCTTCGTTCGGGTGAGCTTGTGCTGTTTAGTGCCGCTGGACAAATATTCGCAGATCGCCGGAGTAACCCGCTTGGTGAAAACGTAGGAAAACTGCTTTTATTAAGCTGGCTTTCCACGGGCCGCGATTTTGCGGATTATCACGCACGGTCGACGAGCACGGACGACCTCGGACCGTAATGCACAAGCTCGCACCGCATCTTTGAAGTTACCGACTCGAACGACATTCTTCTCGTGGTGTGCCGACCGCGTCTGTCCGCTATATCCCGCACCGTGGGAAAACAGCTTTAGCGTACAATATAAGAATTTTTAATTACGAATACTACAATTACGAATACTAATATTAGATAAATTTTATCTTACATACTTCAGTTGTTGTTTTTTATCTTATATACTTCAGTTGTTGTTTTTTTTTAACACGAATTAATTATATAACATGTAAAACGTATACTAGATTTCAGCATACAATAGAAATTTTAACATGTCTAAATAAGTTTCGGTTTCGGCCGAAAATGCGACCGAGGCCGAATTTTCGGTTTCGGTTTCGGCTGAAAATCTGTTTCTGTCGGTCACTAGAAAAAAGTAAGTAAAACACGTCACAGAAGAAGCAAGAACTTTATTTGTGTATGACATAAGCTGCCAACATGCTACGCATACTATGGTCGTTAATAATACTATGGAAAAAACCCTAGTATTGATACTAGCTCTATACGAGATTGCTCAGTTGGTATATTGCTAGTATATGCTGACACACACATGGTTTACTGGAATACTATAGTATCTATACCAGTTGTGTGTCACAGGTATTACGGATGCTAAACTCACTCTTACTAATTAATATTCATTCCGCAAAGTACAGCCGAGTAACCAAGGCCCAATTGCGCCGCGCTGTCTTGTTACTTGCGAACAATCGCTTACAAAGAAAAAGTGATATGTGGTTTACAGAATAGATCAATGCCCTTTGCAGTTTTTTAGTATATATTATGTTTTTCAATAATTAATGAGACGAAAAGCAGAATTATATCAGGTGTTTTGGAATATTCAGGTGTTCATTTGTTCCTTTGTATTTTGTAGTTTGCATATTGCACTAGGGTATTTCTTGTACTAGGTCTCCACTTCTTCGCCACTGGATTCCTAATCATCGTCGCTGACTGCTTAGGGTTCATAGTCGAAAGTCATTGGTAATATTTAGTACCGCTCAAAAATATTAATGAGGTAAAAACAAGCCGCAGTTACTTACTTTATGTTTAAAGCATCACAAAAAGTACGAATTAAAAAAAAATATTAATGCCGCAACAAATACGTGTGTTCCGCTACATGGGTTGTATGTTACACTTTCTTAGCCTTTTTAATATGCAACTGCAGTTCGGAGCTAAGTTGATGCATCGACAGACTCCGAGCTGGGCAGAGCCATCGGCAGTACGTACACGGAGCATCAGCTTCTCAGCTCATACATGGACGCAGACATCTCCAGCGACGAAGAGACGGAGGTGACTGTCGTCGATGTACACCCCCCAGAAAATGGTGCGGGTAATACAGATAAACCTGCACCATTGTAAAGCAACGCCACCTGGCATCAGGCGAAGTCGATTTTGCCCTAGTCCAAGAGCTATGGATCGCTGGTGACAGGATCTGTGGTTTAAGGACGCCTAAATTTAATCTCTTTTACACCAAAGGAAAGGGAAAACCCAGAACAGCTATTCTGGTCAAAAATAACATAAGCACCTTTCCTCTCCCTCAATTTAGTGACGGAGACCTTACTGTGGTCGACCTAGAGTTAAAACAGAAGAAACTCAGGATGGCCTCACCCTTGTCTCAGACCGCCACTCCGATCGAATTTGGTCTGGAAGGTCGTGAAAGAACACTCCTTCTCAGATTTATAGAGTTTCAATTGCAAGACTCGAGCTCAACCCCCCTACTAAAATAAAGAGTAAAAAAGACAAATTGGGGTCACTATACCTAGCAAAAACCTTGCTCCTAAGCCACCCTGTATTCCCCAAAAACCGGGAACAACTCGACATTGTGAGCATTTTCACAGAGCAATGCTCTTACGCCATTACTAAAGCCTGTCCGAACAGACCGCATAAAGAGGCTCCCAAACGTATGAAAGAATTTAATTCAGCTAGACGCAGCAACAGCGCAACCTCCTGGGACTGCTATAAGTCGAAGCTGAATAGATACAAAGCGGCAATACGGAAGGCCAAACGTATCTCCTGGGCTAACTTTTGCAGCAATATAGAGTCCACGTCGGAAGCCTCAATATTAACTAAAGCGCCAACAATGGTTAGTTATTTACGCAACGAAAACGGCGATTGGACTGACTCAAGCAGGAAATCCCTGACACTACTTATGGACACCCACTCCACTTCCCGAGTATTACTACCGCTGAGATAGCTTTTACATTAAACCCTGCAGCCTCACCACAGCTGGTCAAATCTATCATAAGTAGAGCAAGAATCAAATGGGCTGTAAACACCTTCCAGCCCTCTCCAGGCCCAGACGGCATAGTGCCGGTACAACTGCAACGCACCCTTAAGCTGCTGACAGAAACAGGCGCAAACGCCGTGCGGGCAATGACAGAGAGAATAAAAGTAGTGTATGTATTCAAATGCGCACTAACGAAATGCTGATTTACGCTACGCACACACCGCGCAAGTTGCTTTACTTTCTACTCTCTGCGCGTTGCCGCCGCGTAGTGTCAAGAGATGTTTGTGTTTTGAGCAAAGCCTTCTACATTTACAAGCCATGCCCCAGGTATGTGCATGTATGTGTATGAAGTCCCAAAATTGTGGAATTAACATTGCCGAAGCCGTACGAAACAATTTTTTAACTTTGTTTTTGCACTTAAAAGTGGTAAAATAATGTATATTATCACTTTTTGGTGCACATGGATTATCAGTGATTAGTGCTTTAGTGATTTAATAAAAAAAATTAAAAAGAAGTGAGTGGTTAAGTGTATTTTTAGAGTGTTAATTGATTAGGTGACCGTTTTTGTTTACATTCGCGTTGGTTTTTTCGTGTTAATTTAGGGAACAAATTTTGAATTTGTGTAGTAATATAATAAAAAGTGCTTTTTAAGTGATTAAAGATTATTATAGAATAGTTATTAAAAACATAAGTGCAGAAAAATGTGAAGGAAAAGTGAAAAAGTTATTGTTATTCATTTTGTGTGGTAGTACTTGCACTTATGTTTTTAATAACTCTTCTATAATAATTTTTAACTACTTTAAATTCACTTTTAATTCCATTACTACACAAATTCAACATTTTTTCCCTAAATTAACACGAAAAAACCACCGCGAATGTAAACAAAAACGTCACCTAATCAATTAACACTCTTAAAATACACTTAACCACTAATTTCTTTTTAATTTATGGACTCAGATCACTAAATAACTTATCACTGATAATCCGTGTGCACTAAAAAGTGATAAAATACAATATTTTACCACTTTTTATTCCAAAAACTAAGTTAAAAAATTGCTTTTCTCACAGCTAAATTGAAGTCCATTCTGACCGAAGTCCATTCTGACAGATAAATTGAAGTCCCATTTTCTTTGAATGTGAGTGTGAGATTTCGTAGGGCATGGCTTGTAAATGTAGAAGGCTTTGGTTGTAACTATGAACCACCTGTTGCGAGTGTGGAGGCAGAGGGCTATCACGTCTTGGCGTACGCGGATGACGTTGTCATCATCACAAAAGAAAATTTCCTCAAATCCTCTGTGATCTCATGCAGGCGGCGTTACAAACCCCTTCAAGCTGGGCTGCCACTCGCGGACTCAGCGTTTACCCAGTAAAAACGGAACTGGTCCTCTTCACGAGGAGGTATAAAACCCCACCTCTAACACCCCCACGGCTAAACAATGTCAGGCTCGAATTTAGCAATAGTGCCAAATATTTAGGAGTAGTCCTGGACAAGAAACTCCTCGCGAATGAAAACACAGAAGAGCGTATTAAGAAAGCGAACATAGCGCTATCCGCTTGCAAAAAACCCATTGTGAAGAAATGGGGCTTCTCCCCTAACATAGTACGATGGATCTACACAGCGATCGTTCGCCCAATACTCCTATACGGAGTCTTAGTATGGTAGCCAACCTTGAGTAAGTTCACCGTGCTAAACAAACTACAGAAAGTACAAAGATGTGCGGAGTTATGCATAACAGAAGTACTTCGCTCCACACCTACAGATGCCCTAAATGTTATGTTATACCTTCCTCCTTTGAATCTTGCGGCAAAGGAAAGCGCAACCATCGCAGCCCTTAGAATAAGAGAATCCGGAATCAGGGGAGAGCACACGAAGGTGCTAAACTCTGTGATCGTCCCCACTAAAACCGACTTCTGTATACCCGAGGTTACCTTCACGAGGAACTACGGAGTCCACATCCCTTCACGTCGTGAATGGAGAAATAAACCACACAGTGTTCAAGGTGCCATAAACTTCTTTACAGATGGCTCTAAGGTCGAGTAGGAGGAGAAGTCTTTTCCCCAGAGGGTAGGATTGAAGTCTCCTTCCGACTACCCGATCACTGCAGTGTATAGCAAGCGGAGGTTCTAGCCATACATGAAGCTGTTTTACTAATCAACCAGCGACGCGACAGGGATCGGACTGTCTACATCTTCTCACATAGTCAGGCGGCTTTGAAAGCCCTGCGCTCTTGCACAAACAGCTCTAGAACTATCTCTGAATGTCGCAGATCTCTTAACGAGATGGCTCAGCAGTTCAGGACCCTCCCCGTAACGGTGCCCGGTCACCGAAACATAGAGCAAAATTGTAAAGCCGACGAACTGGCTAGGAAAGGCACGACCGCCACTCTCCTTCCAGGAAAGGAAAGGGTTGATATGCCTTGGGCCACTTTTAAACTCCGATGCAAACAGCAAACAATGCAACAATAGGCCAGTCAGTGTGGACAATCAATTAACAATAATTCCAAAAGTTTTGAAACTCTCATGTAAGGTCGTGAAGAGCATAAAAACAAACTATAAAATTTTGCCGAGGTCCGGAACATTCTTAAAATTGCAAGAAATGAAATTTCGCAATATTGTCGCGAAGAAAATTCCAAAAGTTCTGCATACTTGCAGTAGTGTTAAATGCTTTATTTCATATCACGTATCAGATTTGCAACCAATTTAAAGCTACGGAACATTCTTTTATTAAAAATTTATTAAATACCGTTTTTTGCAAATAAACTTACAGACAAAATTCCAAAAGTCTTGCAAACTCGAGAGCTGGATTGGAACAATGTTCCGAACAATTGCATAAATTTGCAACCTTTTGAGTTGTGCCGAACATGTTTATTTATAATATTTGTCATTTGAGGTCATTTTTTCGAACAAAACGGCCTCACAAAAGTTTTAAGTTTTAAGTTTAAGTTTTAATTTTGGTTGCAAATGCTCAGAACAAAAAACAATGTTCCGCACCTTTAAACTGGTTGCAAATCTGGTACGAGATATAAAATAATACATTTAGCGTTACTCCAAGTTTGCAGCACTTTTGGAATTTTTTTGGCGAAAATGCAGACAAATTCCATTTATCTGCAAAGTCCGGAGACTTCAGAGAAGGTTGCAAATTTTGATTTATTGTTTTCTCGTTGTACCAATAGGTTCAACAAAGTTTTAAAACTTTTGGAATTATTGTTAAATGTTAGATTTTTAATGTCTAAAATGACTGGACTACAAGCAAAGAAGCATTGGGATCTTAATAAATGCCAGGGTTGGGTTGATTTTTATCAGGTGATTTAAATCATAATATTAATCATGATTTAAATCACTTGATTTTTTCAAATAAAAATCATGATTAAATCAAAAATTGTGTTTGGCTGTTTTTCACATTTTTTTTCTTTTGAGCCGATGCAGTAGTAGTTAGTGTCAGTGCGGAGATGGAACTCGTAGAAGTTAATGTCAATGTCAAAGCACAGTCGAGCAACACGTGGCCCGTATTTGTTTCCTGATGCGATTTACAAATTTCATGGTGTGCCTTCAGACTCTGAACAATCCTTTGAATTCCTTGTCGCTCCACATTACATCCTGATCTACTTGAATTTGTCGTTTGAGGTAAAACTGCCATACACTGTCTTCTTTTCTCCCGCCCATGACGTTGTTTTCAATTTCAATAAATATTTTTATCCACTATCATTAACATGTATTAACCAAATGCGCCAGGCCTACCAGACGACGACCGCCTTTTATAAATCACGCCAGGATCGTGACAAATCGTGTTTAGATAGAAATACGCGGCGACAGGAATTTTGCAAGAAGTGCGTTCTGAATTCTGAGTAGGAGGCTATGAATTGCTCTATATCTTTTAGTTAGACCAATATCAAAATAATTTCCAATGGCTTAAAAAGCACATAATTGAGTGTTTTAAGGGGGCGTCCATAAATTACGTGAGATGTTTAGGGGGTGAGGGGGTCGAGCCGAATCTCACCAAATCTCACGTGGGGGAGGGGAGGGTCTCCGCAAATATCACGTAATTTTTTTCCTCAAGAAACAGTGTAAAATCGCGAGAAAACTGGGTTAAATTAATAGTACAGGTAAATTAAGCCGAAAAATGCGATATAGCGGAAATAATTAGGTACAGGTTGAAAATTGGCAGAGAGCTTCTTTCTAGGCTTCTTAATAAGGGGTTATAAAGTCTACCGATTTTCTACCCCGAGAAGCCCACTTTTTAGGGGGTTTTAGCCCTCAAAATGGGTATTTTTCGATTTTTCTGTAATTTTTTTTGCAATATTTCTTAATATTTTTTTGTTTTTTCAATTTTAAGTACAATATCTGTAAATGAGAAAATCTTTAAAATCGTCCTTTTGGACCCGCACTTAGATTTAATTCACGAAAATCTTGGTGCAGTATCAGATGAACATGGTGAAAGGTTTTATCAATACATATTGCAAATAGAGAAGGAATAATGAATCCATTACATAAAAAGTATACGTGATACTATTACTATATTTCGACTCAATAACAATTGGTTATAAAAATTTTGCACTGCCGTTTACATTGTATTTGTTCGCTGTTTTAAATACCATCCGACTGGAACATCCAAAAAAAGTAAAGAAAATAATTTAAATATCTGGGAATGAAGAGTGTATGACGTGATGAAAAATTCTTATCATTTTATACAATGGTCTGGGAAAAACTGCGAAAGTAATGTATGCATTGACTTATACGACCATTTTTGGACAGATTGCGACGCTACGATGAACTAGTGTGGGGGTTTAAGCTTAAACAAAACAAAAAGGCCTAGAAGCCCAATTGAAAAACCTGGAACCTAATGCCCTAATTAGTTATCTAAGCATCTTACAGGACTCGAATTTTGAATCGACGACCATCTGCTCTGACATACCTACTATAGGCCAAGATAGATTTTGAAAAGCTTTTGTTATCATTATCGAGAGTTGTGAAGAATGGAAGTCTAACAGATCCGCACATCTTGAATCTGTATCCTGATGTACAGGCGGCTCAAACGTCAATTTGAGAAGCTGGCTGTGACTTCAGACTCCGCTTTTCTAAGGCGATACGAAAGTAGGAAGCAAACGGAAGCTTGTAGCGATGCCTGATAAATCTTCGAAAAGAAATTATTTTCAGCCAACCAACTTCATTTATTAACTTAATTTGACATTTTGATGCGAACAATAAATTGTTTCAAGAATATTTAAAGAGTTTTTAGAATATTTTAAAACAAACAAATAAATGCAGCGCATGCGGCAATGGCTTTACTCGTGGACTGAAATCCGATAACAGGCGGACAAAGTTAATTCGAATTCGCATTGGTGGAGGATACCATTTTTGTTATTTCCGAATTTCATGACTTTCGAATCGCATTCCAGGATAACATTAACGATAGGAACGTTTGCGAAGGGAAATAAAAACAAAAAGGAAATATGATTGAAACTTAAAAAGATAACTTTATTCAAAAAATGTAAAATGGTTAGATAGATGAATTATCTCCGACGGGCACACTCAGACTGCTTTTTCTATTATTTTAATATCGTCTTCTTTTGTTTCGCTTCCTAGAATAAGATGCGCGTGGGATTTGTGCACGAAAATTGTGGGAAAGAAAAGATAACGTTTCTTAGAAGTTTTGATACTTTTATGCTGAACTATTTTTATTATATCGCATCTTAGAAATAAGATGCGCATGGAATTTGTGCACTAAAATGAATATTCCCACGAGAACTTTATATTATTGATTTATGTGGGCTTGTATCTACAACGGATAACCCCCCTGGGTCATTCAGTCACAGGTTTTTTACCCAAAGATGACATCTATAGAAGAAGGCTCCGAAGTTTGTATATCTCCAGAGTCATAAATGGCTCTACCATTACTATTCAAACAGTCAAGTCGTTGCTCTCTAAAAACGAATCAGTGGATGCCAAAGTCAACCTTCGTATGTCAATATATTGTAAAATTCTAATTTTTTTTATACATATGCCATATGGTTGCTCTACAAATACACGAGTTGAGCTCAAACTAGAATTGAAATTTTTCTGTTCTTTTGTTAAGAAATCATTATCCCTATAAGGCACCATGAGGTTGGTTTCCAAAGGACAGGCAGAATCACCTGCGGGTGTATGCCGAGTTGGTGCTGTTATGATTTTGTGGTACTGTTCTTCAACACAAATTATGTTTTTTTAAATAAATCCAACGCAATCAACTACAGATTAAGGTATTTACACTAAAAAAACGCATACAAGCCGAAGGTGCAATCACACTGTAAAGTATACATAACAATTAATATTCAGCAATGTTATTTTGTTCTATAGTCATAGTGTTGATAATAATTGTAGTATACATTTTAAAGTAATAAGCTCCGTCTTTCCAAAAATTCTTCATTTTTATTTATTGAAATAAAATATAGAAAGTCAATCAACAACAATCCATTATTTTTTAATTTAGGTATATTTTTTAGGATACTGTCTGTCTAGACAAATTAAATATATAATACATTGAAGATAAATTGGATAAATAGACAAATAAAATATGTGAAAATTCGAGAGACATTAGATAAATAAAATATATACTAAATTCAAGATCCATTAGATAAACAAACAAATAAAATATATAATACGTTCAAGGCACATTAGAAAAATTATTAAACAAAATATGCAATAAATTTGAGATACATAACAGACAAATTAAATATATAATACATTCCAGATCCACTAGATAAATAAACATATAAAATATATAATACGTTCAAGAGACATAGATAAATAAATAAATAACAAGGCACATTTAGGTAGTTATCTAACACTTAATAATTAAAATCAAACAGTCTAATGTTATACGCTAAAAATAAAAGTTTGTCAACATTTTCCCCATGCAAATTAGATCTTCTGTCTTCATAAATTTGCCCTGAACAATTGTTCACTAGAAACACTAGTGGGAGGAGCTGATAAATATTTGGTTGCAATTGGTCGTAAATAAATATATGGACTGGAAGCCCAATATTGAAAAATGTCAGCGGTCCTTAGCAGCAAAGGTTCTTCTAAATAACGACTTAAATGTTCTTCAAAAGGCAGATGACGGTTCTCTGAATCTTCCAATTCGGTGACAATGGAAGGCGTTTTGTCATGGGTATCCCATAAATCGTTTTTTGGGGATTTATTTCTAGAAGTAGGATCTGA
This sequence comes from Thereva nobilitata, assembly GCA_963855945.1. NCBI lineage: Eukaryota > Metazoa > Arthropoda > Insecta > Diptera > Therevidae > Thereva > Thereva nobilitata. Next base: position 100,730,273 of record OY979695.1, read on the forward strand.
TGTTGAACATGAGGGTCCAGGTTCTTCAATATCCACATCCATATGATCTGTTCGATTTTTTAATGCACAATTTTTACCAGAAATGTAAATATTTGAGGTTTATGTAATATCTGTTTGAGAAATGTAATATCTGGTTTTAAACCTTGGATCAATTAGCGTGGCAATCGATAACTCTGGAGTGTTTGTTGCATAAGCACATCTCCTGTTAACAGACTCACACAAGCCGTTTGTGTTTCAGCAGTTTTATGTCTGCAGAGTCTTGATCCCTCTGCGTAAGTTGGGAATTTAGCATGGCAATCAATGGTATGATTAAAGATACTGATGAAGAATCATTACAGATATCAATTATCGCTTGATAAAAACACGTACGGTTATACAATTATTGTTTATTTGTACCCATTCTTCTGCGGTTAAAACTTCTATTCCACCATGTTCCGCCAAATACAGATTTATTGCAGTTTTCTGCTCTATTAATCTCTCAAAGATTAAGTAAGTACTATTCCAACGAGTCCCATATGGATTTTTTCTTTAATGTTAAATTCAGTGACAGTTTCAGTGATTTTCTGGGCAATATATTTGCCTGTATGATGTTCTTTCATGACACTAGCTGCCAGTATAACTTTTTCCCTTTTGGCACATGTGCAGTGAAACTCAAAAGTGAACATGTTTTTGTTGGATTACTCCATATGTCCGTGGTAAAACTGATCCATTCAGCCTTTTCTAAAAGTAGGATGACTTTTTTCTTCACTTTATTGTACGTAGCTGGCATTAAAGATGTTCTAAAGTATTTTTCGGGCCTTTGCCTGTACCTTCTTGGAGCTTCAGGATCAGTAAAATTAAGTCTGCGAAATGCTTCTCCCTGAACGAGGTTGTACGGAAGCATGTCTACGAAGTTGAGGTCCATAATGCAATGCAATGTTGCAAACCCTCTCTCTCCTCTCCCCTTCAAACCGAGCAAAGTTGCATGAAACTTTTTGTTTCGTGTTTCATCGTGTAAGATGGGCCTAAGAATTAGTGGTGAATTTGGATATCTGTCTCGTAGTGGGTAGAACAATACAATTACTTTCCAAATTTTCAACACCCTTCCAATTCCTTTCGTTTTCGGCCAGTGGAGTGCCTGGATATAAAATCTGCGGCCGAAGGTGTGTTTTTGGCCGAAGGGCGAACGAGATTAACCACATTTGGTGAACCCTTTCTAAACACGCTTGTGGTAATCTCGAAGATTGGTATCCCGCAACTCATAAGATTCATTACTTCCTCGAAATGGTTTTGGGAAGAAACGATACTTAAAGTGGGATCACTATGGCATCATAATGGGTCTATCTTTTTGGCCTACGTGTATGAGGTTAAACCAACAGCTCAGCCATAACTAACCTAACCTAATATGCAACTGTCTCAATTTATTTATAAATTGTTACAACCGATTTCGCTCTCTTTCTTCTTCTCTGTATCGTGAATATCTTAGCTGTATGAACGATAAAGTGTTCACTGACCCAAAAAATTTCTTTAAATTCGTCAACTCTAAGAAAAAGGTTGATAACTACCCTAATACCATGCAGCACACGGACTTGTCTAGTAGTGAGTCGCATGCGATTTGCAACATGTTTGCCTCATTCTTTCGTCAATCTTTCTCACCTTCTGACTTTCAGCCTAACGACAATAATTTCCGCCACATATTTACTAACCGTGAGGCGAATATTTTACCTCTCTCAATTACCAGTGCTGATATTGTCAAACATATAAACGAACTCCCATTTGACTTCACCTCTGGCCCCGATGGTATTCCTCCTGCTGTCCTTAAGTCCTGTGCAGAAGTTCTCCAGTCTCCTCTGAAAATCCTCTTTCATAAATCCCTTGACAAAGGGTACTTCCCTACTCTTTGGAAGAATTCGTTCATAATCCCTATTCACAAGAGTGGTAGCAAGAACGAAATATCGAATTATAGACCAGTTGCAAAGTTGTCTGTCATTCCGAAACTCTTTGAATCGATTATCTATTCCGCAATCGCGCCTATCTGCAGGAGGTTGGTATCAACGAACCAACATGGCTTTCTTGCAGCTCGTTCCACTACCACAAATCTTCTTGAGTTCACTTCTCATGCTGTCGAGGGCTTCGTTTCCGGTTGCCAGACTGATTGTGTTTACACTGATTTTAGTAAGGCATTTGACAAGCTCTCCCACTCCATTATACTTCTTAAATTGAGGATGTTAGGCTTTCCACGAGCCCTTCTAGCATGGTTCCAGTCTTACTTAGCTGACAGGACCTACCAAGTTCTTTTTCGTGGATCCAAATCGGTAACCATTGAAGCGTCATCCGGTGTTCCTCAAGGAAGTCATCTTGGTCCCCTGCTCTTTATCCTATCAATTGATGACATTGTTCCCTTGCTAAGACACTGTAGAATCTTGATTTACGCTGATGACATCAAATTGTATCGTCACATAAAGAGTATCGAGGATTGCAAACTTTTGCAAGCTGACCTTGACACCTTTTACTCTTGGTGTGTGAACAACAACCTGGTTCTCAATATTAGTAAATGTGAAACCATGACTTTTGGGAGAGGTCGTAGTCCTATAATTTTTAACTACACCTTTTCTAACGAGAGTGTCCGTCGTGTTAATTTTGTAAAAGATCTCGGGATTAGATTTGATAGTAAACTCGATTTTGCTGCCCACATTAACTATATTGCTTCCAAAGGTAGTTTAGTCCTGGGTTTTATAAAAAGGTGGTCCAAAGAGTTCAATAACCCCTTGATTACTAAACACCTTTATATCTCTCTTGTCAGACCATTACTCGAGTATGGGTCCCAGGTTTGGTCTCCTCACTACTCCTCGCACGTTGGAAGAATTGAGTCAGTTCAAAGGAGGTTCGTTCGATTCGCACTGAATCATCTTCCTTGGGATAACCCAATAGTTCTTCCCCCATATGAATCTCGGCTTAAGTTACTCAACTTAAGCTCTCTTTGCAGGCGTCGTGAGGTAGCCGATGTTGTATTTGTTCATCAGCTCCTTAATGGAAAGGTCGACTCAGGTTTTCTGAGTCGCCGTACATCGTTTAGAGAGAGTGGATACAATTTGAGAGGGCCACCTCTCTTACACACCAACTCCTCTAACACGAATTACGGCAGATTCGAGCCTGTTAATCGCATGCTCATTAATGTGAATAAAAATATTGATGTTTTTAGCGTGAGCATTAGTAAGGACGTCCTTAAAAGGAGCCTTTTCAATCTCACTTGACTGACTTTTCTTGCACGCTTCTTTGTGTATTGCATTTATTATTGTTTTAAGTTATATGTTTTTAACACTTTTTATGTTTGCATGTCTTAGCTGAGCCACTGTGCAGTGGTAAATGTGACCGCGTTTGTGTGCAGGGACCGGACCGGCTTGGTACCGGAGTGCCGGGGAGGGTCGAGAAGGAGCCTGCATTTTCGATCGCATGCTCGTTATGTGGTGTTTTCTCTTCTTATACCTTTTTTGGTGCTTTCGGCTGGTTCGGTTCCTGCACATAGGCGTGGCCCGTTTCTCAGCCCAGCTGAGAAGTGTACCTTCTGAGCTAGAAGGATAAACTCTATTATTACTTTAAAACTCACCTAGTAGAAGATTATGTGTAATGATTTTACTGCAGTGGCTCCCAAAGGGTAAAAACAATAATTTTTTTCCTTTTGTTCCGTACATTTCCAACATATTGAATTGTGTTGCCTTTAATAATTAACATTTATTTTACAGAGGATGCCGTTGCGTCACTTGCTTAATAGCTGGAGGACCAAATATGTCTAAAAGTGCTCAGGAGTCAGAAAAGCACTTATGTTCAAAATGTAGTTTTATGGAAAAAATTGACAAAGATGGGGTTAATTATATCTCAAAGATACTACAAAAATGTACACTAGATTCAAAAATACCTGAAATTAAAGAGAAAGAACATGTGGCGATAGGAAATATGGATGTAGTAGAACAAGAAGAAATAAAAACTGAAGATGAGAGTGAATATCATTTATCATGGGCAGTCTTTAAACATCTAAAAGGTAAATTTCTCAATGGCAAACTATAACTAAAATTAATATAAATGTTTAATTACAGATCGGAAACCATATCCACATAAAACGATTGAAGCTAAATATTTTTGTTCGCAATGTAAAAGGACGGCATGTCTTTTAGCCAAAAAATTTCTAAACAAAGAAATTGCGTTTGCCTTAGCAAGTCCATTAATGAAAAATTATCAACCTCTGTCCATGTCACTTGATGAATTAGTAGAGACGGTATCGTGCGGCGTTTTATATACACAGAAAGCTATTTCAGTACTCTATGTGCCTTCCCAAGATATGATACGTCGAATGCACGATGACATTGTAATCAACAATTTAGGAATTTTAATAAATTCGGCTGTAGCCAGTTATTTTGCGGATGCTGAATTTGATCCATGCCCGCCGCAATTGGAACATTTAGAAGTTGTTGATAATGACATTCAATTACCAATTCAGTATTTGGAGAAAAATATGAAATCAAAGAAGTTTTTGGATTTCTTTGGCAAAACGCTTGGGTAAGAAATTACTGTATATTGAAAATATTTTTTTAGTTTATGGGTAATAATATACTCGCCGAGGAAAAATATCTAAATCAGTATGTTCACACTTGACTGAAAGCGCATGCTATTACAACGTGCTTTGCGGCTGTTCTATATCATCTCATCTTTATCATCATCCTTATAACATCTACCAAATCTTTACATTGTAGCCTTGGTTGGCATTTGCTTCGTGCTATTGTTCTTCTATTCATTTTTCCTAGGGGTCTTAGCAATTGCATCCTTTTAGATTTTATAAATCTGGCAATGTTTTGGCTTTCTATTAAATTTTTATCCATTTACTTACAGTCACTTTTAGCTCGGATTTGCACTTGATGAATCTCAAGTAATAGAATAGGACATACTCTGAGTTCTCTTTCCCATTCGCGCATTCCGAGCAGTGAATCGATATGCCCCAAACCGTAGAGATGTGCACTATATCCTCTATGACCACTCAAGAACTACGTGAGATCCTAGCTCATGTCCCAACATTCGCTCGTGGTCGTGGCCTACTTCTTTACATTCGGTATGAGGCTATAGGTCCATCGGCCTTAAGTAGACACGTCCCACTTTATTTGCCATTGTATTTCCGAACTCGTACTTAGAGTTCAAACGTAAAGTTCATAGACATGTATTCGAGCAGGTCCAGACCCCCTCTAACCTTTCCTATTTTCTTCTATCCTCCAAACTAGGCATACTAGTATAGACATTGCACCATGACCTGAACAACATGACAGGCTGGTAGTACAAAGGGTTATTCCTAAACTTGGTTGTGTACTCAAGGTATCTCGAGGAACCCTAGCTTGGATGCAATCTAAAAGGTAGATCATAATCTTTACTTCAGACTAATACCCGCAAAAATAACCTTGATCAGATCAGCATCAAGCGAAGAAGTTGATTCAGCTAAAGAGATCAGCGAATGCACTGATGACCTGATAGTTATCGAGGTGAAAACGGATCCGATTTCAACAACATAGACAATTGTAGCGCTAATGACGAAAGTAATATTATCATCAGCGACTGTATAGACGATGAGTACAACGGCAACCACAATAGGAAGACAAAACGTTAAAGTACATGCAGATCAATCTTAGGTACACAACCACTGTGCATTCTCCGTGGGAAAACTTTTGACACGTTTCTTGTGCCATAAAGGATCTCCCTCAGGTCCTGTTTGCTACGCAAGAAACACATTAGTAGTTAACTATGTCCTAACTACAGCTCATGAAACCCCAACATCTACTTCTAAATACTCCATCTGGTTTTAATAAGGCAAAGCTTAATGTTAAACAAAAACCATTTTAAGCGCATCAAATTCATAAGCGCTTTACGCATGTAGGAAAAAAGTCAGAAGTTTTGCCTTGGATCTAAAAATAGATTTCTGTGCGGGCATTCTTTTGTTTTTGTTAGGAAGAGGCAAGGAGGGTGAAAAATCAAACAAGCTTCAAGCGACGATTTTTGGAAGGAAAGAATGAATGGAAGAGATGGAAATGCTTGAAGAATTCTCAAAGACAGTTTAATTTGATAATTTTTTTTTAATTCTTGTTTTAATGTGTTACTTGATACTAGGGATATTGTAGTGGAGGACCTAAATATTTATATTGTTTAAAAAATGATAATGATATTTTTGAAAAAAATATTTTTTTGCTCTTATTGTGGGTATCTAAACTAGTATTCCTTCAGCAGCAGCGAAACTTGGAAGTTTTGGAAGTTAATCTAGGTCTGCACTGGTATTTTCTCATCGCGAGTAACTTTCTTGTCTTTACACGGAGATATCTGTATGCGTGTCGATAATTATACTTGCTACCCGCGATTAAGGGCGGGATAAGGTTTTAAAACCTTTTTTTTGAATGTACAACATGTCGAGAATATTGTGTCAAAGTTTCAAGTAAATCGGAGCAAAACTAACGAAGATACAGCACTTCAAGCGACCGGCTCCCATGCTTCGATGTTCGAGTACAAAAAACTTTAAATCTATTTTCTCGCAAACGTCATTTTTAAATTCCGTGAACATCAGAACTCAAAATCTACTTGACCGATCCTTTTGAATTTTTAAACACTAATTCTACACATAAGTCACCAGGTAATCAGGAAGAGTCTTTTTTAATGGTTTTATTTAGCTTCACCTCGTATATTTGTTTGTTTGGTTCAAATCTTGCGACAGCTTTTTCGTCTACTTCTACTGAACCAATTCTTATGAAATTTTGCCCACACATTGAGCTCCCGTGACAATGCAATCTGACAATTTTGTACAAAAATCAAGATGGCGGTTCCAAGATGGCGGACGAATTTTGCAATTGTGTTCCGATTCCATTAAAAATCGGTATCGGGGGGTTTGTAGGGCCACAAATGACGAATCTGTGGTCAAAATTTAAAAATTCAAAATGGCGGCGCCAATATGGCGGATGAATTTTGCCAATGTGTTCTGAATCCATTGAAAATCGGTATCGGGGGGTTTGTAAGGCCACAAATGACGATTCTGTGGTCAAAATTTGAAAATTCAAAATGGCGGCGCCAATATGGCGGATGAATTTTGCCAATGTGTTCTGAATCCATTGAAAATCGGTATGGAGGGGTTTGTAGGGCCACAAATGACGATTCTGTGGTCAAAATTTGAAAATTCAAAATGGCGGCGCCAATATGGCGGATGAATTTTGCCAATGTGTTCTGAATCCATTGAAAATCGGTATCGGGGGGTTTTAGGGCCACAAATGACGATTCTGTGGTCAAAATTTGAAAATTCAAAATGGCGGCGCCAATATGGCGGATGAATTTTGCCAATGTGTTCTGAATCCATTGAAAATCAGTATCGGGGGGTTTTTAGGACCACAAATGACGATTCTGTGATCAAAATTTGAAAATACAAAATGGCGGAAGAATTTGTAAATGCGTCCTAAATCTATTGAAAATCGGTATTGGGGAGTTTTTAAGGTTAAAAATGACGAATTTGTGGTCAAAATTTTAAAAAAATCAAAATGGGAAATAATGAATCTGTTGTCAAAATTATAAAATTTAAAATTCACCAGAATTTTGTAAAAAGTAAAATCCAAAAATTACTGAATTAAGACTAAAAGGAATACAATAAGGTTATATCATTGGAATATTTTGTGATGCTTTGAATGCACCCAAGTTAAGGTTTCTGTATTGTGCCGAGAACTGTGTGGCGTTAGGGTGGTTAAAAATGATACGTCGTTAGTGATACACCACCCAAGTCAACGTTAGAAACGTGCCGAGGACTGTGTGGCATTAGGGTGGATAAAAATGATATGTCGTTAGCGTTTCAGCCTCAAGGCTGGGCACACCTTGTTGTATAAGAGCCTTGTCCCTCTACGTACGACGCAAATGTATGAAACAGATATCTGTTCAAATTGATTTTGAAAGAGACGGCGTACACCTTATTCATCCAATTTGGCATTTGTCATCTGTCAGTTTCAATCCTATTTGGATTTAATTTCAAATCAGTATCTAACTCAATCGAGAAGAACCGAAAACACAGATCGTATTTCAAACCACTTTCAAGTCGAGCTTTCGATCGCCTCATGTAACCACGATAAATAATACAACCATTTTTTTCGAAAAATACGTGAATGTAATTCTCAAATTTAATCTGGTTGGCGCCTGTTAAGGTAGACTATGGTTTTTTTCAAGATGTGACTAACCTCTTCTCAAACCATAAATTAAAACGCAGGAAAGCCTTAGCTCAAATTGATAAAACTAAAGATGGCACAAGCCCCCCCCCCCCCGCGCCGCTAACTTGGTAGATGTTGATTTTGATTGTAAGCAATCACTGTAAACTCAAGTGTTTAGTTGCTAAACACTTAAAGCGTTTAAATCGTTGTAGACGAAATTTAAACACTTAGCGGCGTTTAATGAGTAAACATTTAAGTGTTTAATTAGCAAACGTTTGTAGCGTGTTTTTGGTTATGAATAATACAAATTATGTTGATAGAACTATTAATCAATATTATATTAAAACATAATACTATCATTGCAAAAAGTGAAAAAAAACAAAAAAAAAACAAAAAAAACCAAAAAAAAACAAAAAAAAAACAAAAAGAAAATCCAACCCAAGTGCCGTTTTTCCAAGCGGTCCCCCGACCAAGTACAATCCACTTCCAATATTGCTTGACTTCCGTGATAGAACGAGATGCGCTTTACTGAATATGCTAAATGGTACCCTTGGCGGGAGTTAGCCTAATTGCGTGAAATATGGGTCGCTCATATTTTTTCGTCTCATCACTGCAAATCTCAGCTTTTGAAAGTGTTTTATTTCAAAACGCTTAAAACGTTTTATTTTGACGTCACCCATTTGAATAACATTGTAGACATTTTTTAAACGCTTAATGCCCGGTTTCACAGTGTTCACTTAAGCTTTCGCTCAGCCTTGAGCTTTCGCTCAACTCATTTTACTGTTTCACAGTAGTGGTTCAACTGTTGAACTTGGTTCAAAATTGATTTGAACTGAGCGACAAAATTTGGGCACTTAAGCCAAAGCTCAGGATATAAGTGAGAGTAATGTCATTAATTTTAGAGAAATCACAGTGAACTTGTGTTTATTTATTGATTTTAATTATAAGTTTGAAGTTTGATTTTTCAATCGTAAAGAGAAGAGAGCATTCTATTACAAATCATGCCGTAAAGAGTGCGGATAGAAGGTTGCTGTGTAACTGCTGTGTTCAAATTGATTTTGAAAGAGACGGCGTACACCTTATTCATCCTAAAGCCATACAATTTCCAGCAAAGTTTAATTATGGAACGGCCGAGAGAAGGATGTTGCCAATAATTTTGTCATGGGCCTCCACTGTCCATAAAATGCAGGGTAGTACTGTTGACCATGCTGTAGTGTATTTGGGCTCCAAACTGTTTGAGGAAGGTCAAGCGTATGTAGCATTGAGTCGCGTAAGGGCTTTGGAAGGGCTATGTATTGAGGAGCTTGATTGTCAGAAATTAAAAGGTAAGAAACCGTGCAATAAAGATGCAATGAAAGAGTTGGAAAGGATGAGGAGTTTGCATAATGATACGAGCCAAAATCAAACTAAAAACTAGAAAATAAAAAAATAGGTAAAAAAACTTTTAAGTTAAATGGTTTTATTTGAAATCATAAGCTGTACCAAAAACTAGAAAATAATTAGAACACAAACATGGACCTTCTTGAGATTCCGACGTCTGGTAAGAAATCATGCAATAGTAGCCGTGCTGTTTTCTTATGTCGTATGCCAAGGTACCCTTTGTGTCGCTGCGTCAACGGATTAAGTAATATTCTGGGACTTTTAACAGACTAAAATAAAAACATGGGGCGCATTTGAAATATATTGGTGGGCTTGGAAACACATTCTTCTAGACAAGTCGTTCTTATTTAATTATACAGTGTTTATACAGGTTTTTATGCGCCCCATGTTTTTATTTTAGTCTGTTAAAAGTCCCAGAATATTACTTAATCCGTTGACGCAGCGACACAAAGGGTACCTTGGCATACGACATAAGAAAACAGCACGGCTACTATTGCATGATTTCTTACCAGACGTCGGAATCTCAAGAAGGTCCATGTTTGTGTTCTAATTATTTTCTAGTTTTTGGTACAGCTTATGATTTCAAATAAAACCATTTAACTTAAAAGTTTTTTTACCTATTTTTTTTACTATTTTTTTCCATTTTTAATAACAAATTGACCCGTAATTTTGTAGCGAAAATCGCGTTTTTCACTTCTAGTCCAAGAGCTAGTGACAGAATTGCAAAGTGATTTTGTAGAGGATGGGCCTTTGATATAAGGTAGATTAGGTAAAGCACAACCGATTAAAAATATTCGCCAGTTCGAGTCTACTTAAGTTTTAATTTTATGAATTTTTGAACTTGTCGATTTTTTGACCATGAAAAAAGTGATATTGCAGAGGATGGGACTTGGTATATAGGTTAATTGGGTTGCCCCCAACACATATTCCGATTCCCATCTCGTTTGGAGGTTAGGTTTGACTTTGGGAATTTTTGAACATGTCGGTCTGATCAAGATGGACAAAGTGATATTGGAGAGGATGGGGTTTGGTATAATGGTGAGATAGGCCACCAAGAACCCTAATTCAGCTGCCCATCTCATATGCAATCACGGTTGCGATTTTGGCGGCTTTTAATTTTGTGGCCATTTTCGGTATGACCCAAGTGATTTTGTAGAACCCAAGATTTGGACCATAGGCTCGTGGCATCTGCCAAATGTTACATTTTCAATCCCATCTCCGTTCCATCAATATTTTCCGTTTAATTGAGAAAAATTGGTTGATGGAAAAAAAAACATTTTGATGATTATACAGGGTGTATACCTTTAAGCTTACAAAGCGGCCGGCTGTAGATAGGTTTTGGATAGACGAAGAAAAAATCGTATGGGTGGGGGGGGGGGGGGTAAATCTTAACGGTTTAGCAGCTAGGGCGTTTTGAATTTTTTTTGTAGAGGTTTACATATCACCCTGTATTTATGTAACCCTTTGAGCTATTTTCATGAATAGGATACCAGTGTACGTAGAATACTCCCACCTATCTAAAACTGTCAAAATCAAGGATCCAGCTAGCCAACTTCCAGAGCAATGAGTCGTCAAAGTCAAAATTTCGTTTTTTTTAACTAAAATTTCAACTAAAAACAACTTTTTCTCCAAAAAATACCTAGTTAACTGATATTTTTTTTGCAAAATTGGAAAGCTTGGACAATTCCTATCAATATTGTCTGGACAATTTTTACGCTACGGCCTTTACTTTTGAAGTTATTAGCAAGTTTGATGTTAAAATTTGCCTTATTTGGTGCTTATTTGGTACTTTTTGGCAAAGCTTAGGTGAAAAGGCACAAAAAAAGAGCCAATTTTAGCGTTAAAATTGCTTATAACTCCAAAAATAAAAGCCGTAGGATACAAATTGTCCGGACATTATTGATAAGAAATTGTCCAAGCTTTCCAATTTTGTAAAAAAAAATATTAGTTAACTAGGTATTTTTTGGAGAAAAAGGTGGTTTTAGTTGAAATTTTAGTTAAAAAAAACCCAAAATTTGACTTTGATGACTCATTGCTCTGGAAGTTGGTAAGGTTACCTACAACTTTTATATTTAACTTTTTTCGATAGGAGGTCTACTTTCGCCGAAAATCGTCCAACGTTGGAAGCCAATATTCGAATGAAACGTTCACCGCATCGTGAAGAGCCGGCTTAAGCCCGGGACACACATTTGCGCACAGCGTGACGGCCGTGTGTTAGAAAACACGCGGAGAAAAAGTAAACAAGTAAAATCTTACCAGTCAGTCCCCACATTTCCGCGTCTCCATGTCCGCACCGCATCAAATTTTCCTTGTTTATTTTCTCTCCGTGTGTTGTCCAACACACGGCTGTCATGCGGTGCAGACACGGTTCGGATATGTGTGTCCCGGGCTTTAAGAAGCAAACGGAGCCCGCAGCATGAGTGAAAAAGCTGCGCTTTTAAACAACCAGAGCGAATGGGAAACTCGTTTTCTTTTTATTTGGTTTTTCCTCTACATGGAACAACGGGGAATTCTCTTTAAAATTATCTTAAGGAAGATCGATTGAAGGAGCATATTCCAAATTAAAAATCTGAAATTTGAATACGTTATTTATTGATATCTCATACATACAATAAAATTTTTTAAAAAACATTGGACGTCTTGCATTCGAGTAATTATGATGTATTCAATATTCAAGTAAAGGTCGAGTAAAAATGATATTAAACGTGGGAATTTATTGCACATAAAAATGGATAATTCTCCATAACTAGACGTCAAACTGCTTTAAAATTTTGTCAATAATTATAATCAGATTAGAATGTCAACTTTTATTTACAGAATAAATTTGACTTCTATCATGGGAATTTAATTTTACATTCTCTGTCCTTATATTATACTATTTTCAGAGATCGATCCTTCTTAAGTGGTTTGAACGTTTTCGGTTTATCGGTTTATTTTTAAAGGAGATCAATACATGTAATTGTTATGGCATTCTAAAAAGAACCTAGGTGCAAATGATGAAAATGAGTTCGATCACGAGATTGTTGTGTTTGCCGCCCCCTGAAAGTGCCGCCCGCGTGCGGTGCACACTCTGCACGCCCGCACCCAGCGGGCCGGGTTATAATGTATGTTTGTATATACAATACACAACTACTCATAATATCTGAAATATATAACATAAATATGCCACTAGAGGGGTATATACATCCATTTTAACTCAATTTGCTATATAAAACTAGATTTTACGATTTTTCAACTTCAACTGGAGATGGCAAGGGTTTCTACAACTGGGAAAGAGATGGGCAAGTGGATATGTATTGTATATGTTGTAACGAACCCTAATATTCAAATCCCATCTCCTACAAAATCACTTGGGTCATACCGAAAATGGCCACAAAATTAAAAGCCGCCAAAATCGCAACCGTGATTGCATATGAGATGGGCAGCTGAATTAGGGTTCTTGGTGGCCTATCTCACCATTATACCAAACCCCATCCTCTCCAATATCACTTTGTCCATCTTGATCAGACCGACATGTTCAAAAATTCCCAAAAGTCAAACCTAACCTCCAAACGAGATGGGAATCGGAATATGTGTTGGGGGCAACCCAATTAACCTATATACCAAGTCCCATCCTCTGCAATATCACTTTTTTCATGGTCAAAAAATCGACAAGTTCAAAAATTCATAAAATTAAAACTTAAGTAGACTCGAACTGGCGAATATTTTTAATCGGTTGTGCTTTACCTAATCTACCTTATATCAAAGGCCCATCCTCTACAAAATCACTTTGCAATTCTGTCACTAGCTCTTGGACTATTCCAAATGCTGCCAAAAATAAAAAAATCGACAAAAAAACTCTTCCTGATTCCCTCGGGAAACCTATCACCTTTTAAACGCATTTTGTTTTTTTTTTCTTTCAAATGATCCGGTAACGCGTAATCGTGTTCACCGCAAAACAACTTTTTTTCGAGGCGCCTCCATAGATTCGCTGTCACGGACTTATTTCTTGATATTTTTAATTGAAATTTTTTCCAAAGTCCCTTAATCCACTCCTTTATCAGGGACTTGGAGGTGGACACTGAGATGCTACAGAAGGGTCTGGTTCCTGGATCAACGTGTCAGACCACTCCATCGCGAGGCTTTTAATGTTTAATTTTAATGTTGGCACCTTTCAAACCTTATTCATGTTTCTGTATTTCAGTCTGGAAAACAGAGGGCCACTTACCCATTGCAATCGAGTGGAGCGTAAGTTAACCATATGGGCGGATACGCGGCAAATGGAAATGTTTGGGATATTGTTAAGGATATCCATGTGTCCTTTGACTATATGGGGCCAGTTGGATGAGATCTGCACTTATGGCGGCGGATTTCCATATAAAGATATGCAATGGGGTCAATCCAATGATTGCGTCTATCGCGCATGTGCGACAGGTCCGCATAGCTCCGGTAATGGAGAGACAAGCAAGCCGTTGCAGTTTGCTGCACTTGAGGATCGACGTAAGCTGTTTAGTCTTGGGCCACCAAACTATAGCGGCAATAGTGACCACGGGTTTAATGATCGTATTTTACATCCAGTATATCATTTATGGTCTTACATGCCTTACCCAAAAGCTTTACACATGCCCATATGGCCCTAGTGGCTTTACTCATGGCGTAGTCTAATTGAGCGTTCCAGTTCAGTCTCTTGTCTAGCTTTACTTCCAAATATTTGACTGAGTCTGAGTACTCAACTGTAGTACTCTGGATGCAAATAGGACCTAGGTCCAGGACGCTTTGTAAAAAAAGGAAAGGTACCAGGACAGCCTTATTTGGGTTGATTGACAGACCCTCTGCGGTACACCATCTTTGAATTTCTCGGAGTGCTGTTTTCATGACCTCTGTAATGGCCAGTTCAAACTTCCCAGAGACGATGATGATCATAGCCCATAACATGGAAACCAGATTCGGATAGTTTGGTCAAAAGTTCATCCACAATTAGTCAATAGAGTAACGGGCATAAGACTCCGGGGGCTGTCGATAATGCACTCTGCAATGCTTACTTGACTCTGCGCAGGGAATCAGCGTAACGTCAGACAAACTATTTGCGTATATGACTGATCCGATCAAAATAACAATATCAAAAATAAAGTATTTACTAAACACTCAGGCTGTATATTTACCTCACTTCTGTTTTTGAGATATCAAAAACTTGTCCTTGCTAATTTTGTGGGCATACAAAGATTCTGTAAAGTGACGGCTTGAGTGAGAAAAGTAAGTCACCCACAGCGAGCCCGTAAACTGGGGAAGGCTAATTAAAACTGGAGGACGCCAGGTATTGAGAGTTCGCAGACCAAGCACCCCTCTTAGATTGGGATGGTTTTTTCAAGAGTGTTCTTCTCTCCGCCCGACTACCATTAGCCAGCACTCCTGGTAGAGATATGACTATGCCAGAAATCTGTTTCCAGTCGCCCCACGACGAGAGTGTAGTCGCACTTCCAGCAACAGTTCCTGCACGGAGCACAACACAGCGTGTTAGCCCCTTTGTATCTGTTGGCTGGCGACCGAGTTCCGACAGTAACTAGATGTTTAAACGCAAAGCTCATTGCCTCCTCCTGTAGCATCCCACAAAATCCTAACCTATCATCGCTTTGAACTAATCTTATAGGACATTGTACTATGACGAGTACTTGTACATGACATACTGATAATACAAATGCAGTTTCCTGAGCGTAATTTCCCACATAAAAAAAATAAATTTTTTTTGGTAACTACAATATATAAATTTTCTCATTTATAAAAACTTTCTCAATTTGCAAGAACGTTGGGATATATTATATTTAATCATAATAAACGAAGAGCTAGCGACCAATTTATATATGGTATTTGAGCACAGTTCAAAATGTTTATGAATACTCCTACAAGTTTATTGAACGTGAGACCAAGGATTTTTTCGTTAGATCTTGAAAGGCTTTTTCTTAGGAACCACGTGAATGTGAGAGAGCGCGGTTTATACGGATGAGAGTTCTTATTTCTTTTATTTATTATTTCTGCTAATAACTTCAAAAGTAAAGGCCGTAACATAAAAATTGTCCAGACATTATTCATAGGGAATTGTTCAAGCTTTCCAATCTTGCAAAAAAAATATATTTGTTAACTAGGTATTTATTGGAGAAAAAGCTGGTTTTAGTTGAAATTTTAGTGAAAAAAAACCAAAGCTGACGACTCATAACTCTGGAAGTTGGCAGGGTGGAACCTTGAATTTTAGATAGGTGGGAGTATTCTGCGTACTTTGCTACCTTATTCATGAAAATATGTCATAGGGTTACAAAAATACAGGGTGATAAGTAAACCTCTACCAAAAAAATTTCAAAACGCCCTAGCGGCTAAACTGTTACGATTTCCCCCCACCCATACGATTTTTTGTTCGTCTATCCAAAACCTATCCACAGCCGGCCGATTTGTAAACTTAACGGACATTACTACTAATTGCTCCTTTAATCCTTCATGGGACACAGGGCGGAAACAGTTGTTGCGGCCTCTGATAATAGGGTTCTCCTCCACGTTGTTCTAGGTCTTCCGACTCGACGGGGATTCCAGTCAAGGGCTTGTTTGGCTAGATTATCGATTCCGCGTCGCAAGGTGTGGCCAATTCAATTCCATTTCCTTCGCGTGATTTGGTGGTCTATCCTTTCTTGGCCGGCACTGTGCCATAGCTCTTCATTTGAAATTCTATCTTGCTTGATTATTAGGATACGACGTAGGCATCTGTTGATGAAAACTTGTAGGCGCCCCGTGATGAATTTGTGACTTTCCATGTTTTGCAACCGTACAAAAGAACTGCCTTAACGTTGGAGTTGAACAGCCACAATTTGGTGTTAATTGAGATCTCCGTCGATCTCCATATATGAAACAAGCATGCATAGGCGCATCTTGCTTTATTTATTCTTCTTCTGCACCGCCGTTTTCGGTAATAATACTACCGAGGTAACAGAATTTATCTACCAGTTATACGTCACGGTTATTTAGCGTTGTCCGTACGAGGGTGTTTGCATTTATCCGCATTTCTTTTGTTTTAGTCGGATTTAACCTAACGGATACGGATACACCCAGTATATATGATTCTTTTTGTATTTCTTTAACAACTCTACGTACCTTTTACACATAACCAGTTATATTTAATTTTATTTATATAAAAAATGGAGCTTTGTTGTTATATCTTAAATAATAGTATATTCTGTAACAAGTTTGGAATGATGCATATTCCGCACAAGTGGAAGTTTGGCGGTCCACGAGTGCGGAATATGCCATTCAAAACGTGTTGCAGACTATACTTTTTCTACGCCTCTAATTAGTTTTTATTAATATTTTGTAAAGAAAAACGTACCTTATGTAATGCTAATGTCAAAAATATAATGTATAAGGCACAGCAAGATATGTTAACGCTAAATAACATATTAGTAGGGATAGGGAGTGTTCATTGGGCCAACGCACACCAGATCAGAGTTATGGCACATAAAACCGGTTTTACTACACTCCTCGGAATGCAGACGGGGTAATAGCATCTTGTGTAGTAACTTGAATCTTTACAGGAAATTTTAAATGTATTTGTGCATATGAAAATTAGCTGTCATAGCTTTCATTTCGTTGACAAATAGAAAAACGCCACAAAAAGTTCTTAATATCACTCTTTTCAATATGTTCACAAAAAAAACAAAATTTTCAGACCACTTGAACAGGTTGATGAACAATAAAAACCGACTTCAGAAAAACCAAAAATAATGCACAAAATACCAAAAATAATGCACAAAATACCAAAAATAATGCACAAAAAAGGATAAAATAATTGTTTGAAATTCTTTACAACATTAAT
Source organism: Thereva nobilitata (assembly GCA_963855945.1). Classification (NCBI taxonomy): domain Eukaryota; kingdom Metazoa; phylum Arthropoda; class Insecta; order Diptera; family Therevidae; genus Thereva; species Thereva nobilitata. Next base: position 100,747,667 of record OY979695.1, read on the forward strand.
CCAATCAGAATGGATGTAGTAAGAAGAATCACTTTTGAAGACGGTGCCAGGTAGTAGTTGACTTTCATTGCATTAACTATTGCTGCGAAAATTGTATTCATTTCTTTGTTAGCCTTATGCCCTTAATACATCACCCCGAAAACAGGTGTTGGCACCGTCTTCAAAAGTGATTCTTCTTACTACATCCATTCTGATTGGATTAATGTTGTAAAGAATTTCAAACAATTATTTTATCCTTTTTTGTGCATTATTTTTGGTATTTTGTGCATTATTTTTGGTTTTTCTGAAGTCGGTTTTTAAAAATTTTATTTTATTTCGTACTTTTTAGTCCGTTAATTTTTTTCGGGGGCAATATAAAAAAAAATTATTTATTACGAGAAGTATGACACTCAGCCGTGCGCCGTCGAAAAGAATTGAGGCAGTAGCTAAATAGTTTTTGCAGTAATGAATTTGCGTACTTTCGGAGCAATTTAAAAAAAAACTTATTTAATATGAAACAAAATTCCCCAAAGGAAATTAAAAAGAAATATTTATTGTGTCGATTGAAAAAAAATTGCTCCAGGTCAAAGAATCGAACTCGCAACGTCCAGGACGAGAGGCAAGCCTCTCAGTCGTTGTGCTACGGGAGATCGTTACAATAAGATTGCTAAATACGTAAATAAAGCTTTTCAGAAACTGCTTTAAATAGAATTTCATTCCAAAGGAATACTCTCTTACAGTCTGCATGAGTAGAGTATGCATGAAATTTCTCACCGAAGAGTTTGTAATTCTTTACAACATTAATCCAATCAGAATGGATTTTAGAAAGAGAAAAAAAGAAAAAAAGTCGAACTACCATCCGGGTTTGAACCCGCAATTTTTATTTGCAGGTCAACGCCTTTGCCGATTCATCCACCGGCCTCTTCCCGAGTTCGCGACAATAAAGTAATTTGTTCGCTGCCTTTGAAAATACTTCTATCCGTTCAAGGTGTACTAATTTTACCAGTTTTTTACGCCTACCTTCGAACTCCTTTATCAGAATTTAAAAAAAATTGTACGGGACCACCGTGGGAAACTACCCTTTCAAACAAAAAAGAAAAAAAGCAAAAAAGTCATTGCGTTACAAAGTTATGCGTGAACAGGACCAAAAAATACCTACGCGTCGAATTGATAACCTCCTCCTTTTTTGAAGTCGGTTAAAAAGCGAATAATTAAAGAATTTCAGAGGGAAAATGCTGAGCTCAGAAAGAAGAAGATTTGACATAAGAAGAAGTATAATATGCATGTGTTAGTTTTCACGCTTTTGATTTTGCGTGAAAATTGTTTCGTTAAGTTCTTTCCTTCCCTTCCCTCTCTCTTCTATAAAACCGGTTTTATGTGCCATAACTATGCGCCGTGTGCGTTGGCCCATTCATAACAATTTTGTAATTTAATAATTTGTTAATAGATGGCCGCCGCAAAATTTATTAAAAAAAATGGTATTATTTTCTGCAATTTAATAATTGAATAGTTTATTTAAAGCAAAAAATTTCCAGCGGAACATCATTGATTGTTTATTATTGAAACAATCCTTTTCTTTCTTTAATTAATAAATCTTTTTTTTTTCTTTAATTAATAAATCATATTCTTGGATTACAACGAACAGATGCCGCCAATAGTAGTCATTCCATAACAAGTGATGGAATGAATATTCCACAATGGGTGTGGTATGCTGCTAATTCCGTAACTAAAAGTAATATCAGAATGCCTGTATTCTAACAGAGGCGAAGAAAAAAATATTTATGCCAGTTCGGCATTGTTTCATAACAATTAACCGGCCGGCGACGCAATATTTTTTATGGATGTATAATCATTTTAAATTGATATGTACAAAAAGTTAGTTGTACTCAAATGCATCTTCTCCGTCTATGTATAATGCATTAATTAGTTTTATTTTTGTTATTTTTCAGTGTCTCCTTATCTGATGAAAAGGAATCGACGTAAGTAAATCATACTACTACTGTAAAAGTTTTAAAACTAAACTTAAAAGTGGTGGTACGGGTTTGATTTGAATCAATTTTTATCATTTTAGGGTATCTCAAAATTTTCTAAAGGAAGCTATTATGGAAGAGTGAGTATAGCTTAATAATTTTATTTATGCGTATTAGAACAATATTCTTTTCCAAATTAGGATTAAAAATATAGGCCCGTCAGTAAAATGGCTTAAAACAGAAGAGGAACTGCCAAAGTAAGTTCTTAGGTTTAGTTATTGAGGGTTTTAATATTCAAAGTCTCTTTGATAGAGAACCACGTGAAGAAAGTCCGGCAGAACCTGTAGAACAGATGGTGGAAAAACAAGCAGTTGAGACTCCAGTTGAATCTCCAAAACCAAAAAAATTAATGGGTTGTAAGTGTAAGTATATTATTGGGAATTATGTAAATGCTTTAATGTGTAAAACATCGGAGTATTAAAATGATAACACGGCATCAGTATAAATAATGATCTCTACAAAGGAGATATATATATATATATATGTGATATCTCCTTTTTTATATACCGGGCAGAGGATGCCTTTTCTCCAGTCTTCTGGCATCGCTTTCTGCTCCCATACTTGCACAATTAATTCATGAATCGCTTGGTGTAATGTAGGCCCTCCATATTTAACCAGCTCCGCAGGGATGCCGTCTGCACCCGAGGCCTTGTTGTTTTTGAGCTGGGTGATGGCACTGCTAACTTCTGCTCAGAGACCGCGGAACCTTATTTTAACTGGGGTTGCGAGTATTCTTCGGAAGGGGGGGGGGGGGGGTGTTTAATATTCATTAAACAATATTTTTCAATAATTTATTAAATAAATTTTCGTAGGCCGTATTTTCTTCATTAAATTTCTTATACCTGCCGTACATGAAATGGGAACTCTTTTTTCTGACTGGCCGTTCTTATAGGAGAAAAAGGTGGTTTTAGTTAATATTTTAGTTAAAAAAACAAAATTTTGGCTTTGAACTAATAGATTTTCTAAACTGAGTGACTGAGGTTGGAGCTATTGATATCAAAATGAGCCTAAAGCCTTGTTGTCGCATAGAACAGAAACAGAAACAGAAACTGAATTTCTGCTTCTGTCTGTTGCGGTTTTTTGATCGGTTGCAAGAAGGAACAGAAACAGAAAGTCATATTTCTTGTACAAGTGCAGTTCTGTTTTTTCCTTAAAAATGCTAAATTATTCTGAACGGATTGTAGCATATAATTTGACGACGATTTCCGAGCTTTGGTCGCTCTTCTTTTTTTACTCAAGAAAAACAGAAAAAGTCCTCATAAATTGTACCGAAAAAGTAGTCGTAGAAGGTGCAGTGCACATTTTGATTGATCGACATTTAATCGGCGATGATACGAAGTTCAGACAGTATTTTTCGACTCAGCCCTTTTGTTTTTCTAAATTGTTGGATGTTTTGAAAGAAGATCTTGAATGTATGCCCACAACTTGGCTACCGAAACCAATAAGTCCGCATCAGAACTTGTGTATGACATTGCGATACTTGGCAACTGGTGAAACTTTAAGGTCTTTGGCATTTCAATATAGAGTCCATCATTCAACAATTGTCGAGAAATGTCTTGGCTCAATCATAACTCATTTTCTCGAACGAGCGATACCAACACCAACGGCAAAATAACAAATCATCGATGATTTCTTCCTCAAATGGAACTTTCCTAATTGCTGTGGTACGATAGATAGGAAGCACGTAAGAATCAAATGCTCAACGATGCAGGTATTAAATTCGAATTTAATTAGTGAGTTCGGAATTTTATTCAAATTTTTTTCGACAAGTTTTTTTTGGTTTTTTCCAAAATAAGAATGATTACAGTGGAAAGTAAGTGGGATTACAACAAATATAATGGCGCTAATGGTACTTCAACCCGGCTTTAGTTTGATTTTCTGTCATTTCTGTCTGTTGACAACGACAGAAACAAGTCAAAAGTACTTGTTTCTGTTTCTGCTGCAAGTTTACTGAATTCTGTTTCTGTTGGCAACAGAAAAATCACAGAATTCTGTTTCTGTTTCTGTCGCAAATGTATTGAATTCTGTTTCTGTTCTATACGACAATAGCCGCTCGCCGCTCGTATCGTGGCCGAGGCTAAGACTATTAACAAAAATATACTTTTCATTCATACAGTCAATGCACTTCAGTACAATAGTCCAGGCAAACATGAGAATGCCTGGAAAATATATGGGAGCCCAAAAACTGAAAAATTCACGAAAAAATCCCTGTTTTTTTAACTTTCTTGATAAATATCTCTTAACGAAGGCTTCTAGGCGAAAAGTTTGTTCGACATGTTTTGTTCGTTATTGGATATGCTAAAACTTTGCGTAACTTTGAGTTTTGAAATTTGAATTTTTGCATTGCAAAATAGCCGAGAACTGAGAAAAACCGTATCCTCGCTTTAAAGTTATGCCAACAAAAGAAAATACCATTATTTTTCAATGTAATTCCGGAATTAGGTAGTTTAAGGTATGTATGTTAAACTTATATCCAAAACAGCGCCAAAAAAACTCCCATGTCGGTCCTGATTCTTTCACGCATGCTCTAAGACTCACTTTGGATATCATAAAATTGCTGTTTTTTAAATTTTTTGTATGGTTTTTAGGTTTTTTGAAGAAAAAAAACCTTTAGTTGCAAATCCGCTGATCTGTAAACACTTGAAAAGATTCGACGATGGTGCGATCGCTCATAATCTTGGATAAAATGGTTATAAAAAATTATTTATTTGTAATTTAATAGCAAAATTTTAAATTCGGTATAAGAATAAATGTAAATGAATTTTCTCTGTTTTTGAATGTTGTGTACAACTATCGAATTTAAAAATGTACTTATATACTTTTCTTACAATTTTTAAAAAATAACTCAAATTTTTGCGTTTTTGTTTTCGAAAACACAGGGGTTGCGGCGCCACCCCGCGAAATTATCAGGGGTTGCGACCGCAACCCTTGCAACCCCACTTCCGCGGTCACTGCTTCTGCTAAGCTTGGTGGTGACAGCATAGCATTATCGTCAGATATTGGTGGAGCCTCCAAATCCTCAGTTAGCTCGCCATTTAGCAATTCATGAAAGTGCTCTTCCCATCGCTCGAAGATGCCTTGAGGATCGGTGATCAGATACCCTTCTTTGTCCTTGCAGTATGTGCAACGAGGTGTGAATTGCGTCATACCGCGTACTCTTCGGTAGAACTCCCGCGCCTGGTGCGGCCGTCGCTCTCTGTAGCGTTCTAGTTCACAAACGAGATTTTTCTCCCAGGCTTCCTTTTTTCGTTTGTGAATTCTCTTTTCTTCTTTTCTGAGCTCTTTATATTTCTCTTCGCGTGCTCGTGTTCTCTGAGACTGCTGCATTGCTCGATACGCAGCATTCTTACGTTCAGTTGCCAGCTTGCATTCATTATCGAACCAGTCGTTCCGATCTCTACGACTTCTGCCTAAGATGGAATCAGCAGTACTAATGACAGTATTTTTAAGGCGGGTCCAGCTCTCGTCGACGCCCGGCATCTCATCCCCAGGACTTGCTCTTCTGAGCGCGTGTTCTAACGCCTGACCGTAGCTGTTTCTGGCCATTTCGTTGCGGAGTGCAGCTGTGTTGATTTGAGCCTGATCAACGGATACAAAGCTTTTCAGCGTTGTAATGTGCTCTCGGAGCACCATACCAGCAAGATAGTGATCTGAGTCGAAGTTGGCACCTCGGTACGTTCGTACCGTCATCAGACCCGAAAGGTGGCGGCGGTCTATCAACACATGGTCTATTTGATTGCGAGTTGCCCCATCAGGAGATATCCAGGTGGCTTTATGGATATCTTTACGCGCAAATCTGGTACTTGCAACGACCAAGTTCTTACTTGCTGCCATTTCTATAATTCGCTGCCCATTGTCATTAGTGTTGTCATGCAAGCTGTGGATGCCGACATATTGCCTGTATACGGGCTCCCGGCCTACTTTGGCGTTCAGGTCTCCCAATATGATTTTTACATCATATCTGGGGCAGGCATTAAGTTCCCGTTCAACTACTTCGAAGAATTCTTCTTTTTCATCGTCCGGGGACTCTTCTGTAGGTGCGTGAACGTTTATGAGGCTGATGTTCTTAAATTTGCCTCGCACACGAAGGGTACATAGCCTTTCGTTTATTGCTTTAAAGCCGATAATGGTAGGCTTCATCCTTTTGCTGACCATAAAACCTACCCCGAGCACATGGTGTTTCGTATGACAGCTGTAATATACGTCACAATCAGGTTTTTGCAAAACACCATTCCCTGTCCATCGCATCTCCTGAATGGCGGTAATGTCAGCTTTATATGTTGACAGGGTATCGGCCAGATGTCGTGCAGCTCGAGTTCTGTACAGAGTTCGTACGTTCCATGAGAAAATTCTTAAATCATTTTGCCTTTTTCGTTGCCGTGGTCGTCGTCGTTGTTCGTTCCGTAATAATGTTTTTTTCCGGGTGAGGTTATTAGCCTCATGCCAACCTTACTTGGAAGGGACTAGCCCGATCATGTTAGCCTATCCTCTCTCATAGGATAGTTACCAGTGGCCACCGCTAGGAGGTTATGATCGCACTTCCATCAGTCCGGAATAGTTACGGCACGTGCATTTTATGCTACATGTTATTCCCCCTATTCGGCTGATGACTGACCACTAAAAAAAATATACATACATACATACTTAAAATTGAGTAGACTACGATAGCTCGGACACGTTGTACGAGCTTCTGCAGAAAGAATGCTAGCCAGGATTTTCAACGGTAGACCATCAGGAAGAAGAACAGTAGGGCGACCAAGAAATACGTGGATGGATGACCTGCTAGAAGATATACGGAAACTTCGTATAACATATTGGAGAGATCTAGCAAGACGTAGAGACGACTGGAATTAGGAACTTCAGGACGCCCGAGTCCTACAAGGACTGTAGCGTCATTTAAGAAGAAGAAGCACGTGCCATATCCTGTCCTGAGAATCGAATAAGGACTCTTTAATCGTGTCGAATTCAATGCCTCCAAAACAAAGTGCTGTCTTATTTACAATTAAACGTGGAACACCTATCTATCCGTTGCAGTGAATGGTGTAGAACTAATGGCAGAACCATCCCTTAACATCTTAGGCGTGACTTAAGCCAAAGACTTCCGATGGAATGACCACATATTCCAAATCGCTAAACAAGCATCCCAGTGCTTAGGATTTCTTTAGAGGTAGAAGTTTCTCCTCCAGCCATCCGCGTTGTTGTAATATACAAATCCTACATTCGACCTCTTCTCGAATACAACACTCTCACTTGGGGCGGTGGTAAAAAAGGGTCCCAAACTAATCGATGCTGACCTCATTTGCTCCACCATCAACCCTTCGAGCCACCGTATGACTTTAGCAGCAGTATCATTTTATCGCTACTATCATAGCGACTGTTCCATCGAAATAAACTAGGGATGTTACGAATGTTTGCATTCGCATTCGCTTATGCGAATGATTCGCATCATTTTAAACATTCGCATCGACATTCGCATTCGCATCAAGTAATGCGAATGTTTTGCGAATGCGAATGTGTGTAGGTCGTGTCGTGTCTCGTGGAAAACAAAATTAAAATACGACAAATTGACAGATCTGGCTCGCAAGTATCTGAGCGCTCCACCGGCCAGGGCCAGTGTTCCGAATGAGCAATTTTTTAGTGCAGCCGCCCTTATATATGAGCCTCTTAAGAACCCCATTCAAAGAGGCCGCCGGCAGGCCGTAGCCTTTTAGGCCAGGTCAGCAGGTACCGCCCGATGAAGGCCATACATTACTCAGTCTGACTGAGGGATGAGGACTTGAGGCATACGTCTGACAGGCCGTGGACTGCAGGCGATCTCATGATTCCCTACGTGCACACAGGCGAAGACGACAGTTTAGCGTAGCAGGTTGTTAATTCAAGTGAAAAAATGTTCATCGCCTCAACGAGAGTTCAGAGAAGTTCAGATTGTCCGGCACGAACTGACGATAACTACACACACAAAGATTTTTGTCAGCAATGCAAGTTGACAGTGTGGGTGAATGAGTGTCTGGTTATACTTGGCCTCAAGGCGAGAAACCTTCAGGCCATGGCCTGCCGTCTGACTGTATAAAAAATGGGGGTCTTTATAAATCGTCTCATGAAATGTAATATTCCTCTGCACTGTTTATTAAATACGAGAAGAAAGAATACCATTACTGTATTAACACTGGTCTATTGTTCTAATATTTTTTCATGTCCTATTGTAAGTAATAAAAAATGAGGACTTAATAAATTAAAGATTAAATTAAATTTTTTAATACTCTTCCTAAACATTCGTATTCGCATTCGCACATTCGCATTCTGAACATTCGCGTTCGCATTCGCATTCGCGAATGTGAAAAATATGACATTCGTAACATCCCTAAAATAAACATTCTTCTGCCTCCGCGGCAATATTATACTCGCAACATCAGATTGGCCCGCTCGGCTCATTCCATGCCTCCTTTGCGTACTCTACAAACTAGAAAATCGTTTCTAAATAGAACAACTTGACATTGGAACAATCTTTTGCAGTCTGTATTTCCAAACTCCTACAACATCCCAGAGTTCAACCTCCTCATCCTCATCGCCACCTCCTTCAGCAACTTCTATCGCTCGTACTAAGCTTACTACTCGACATTGCACCTTGATGTGTCAAACGACATAACGGAGTGATAGTACAAACGGTAATTCCTACCCTTAGAACTGCCACATAAAAATAAATAAAATTCGAAAATATATGAGGAGTAGTGATTAAGTTGGTTATTCAAAAAAATTGTACTGGAAAGGTACTAAAACCATATTTCAAGACTGTAATCAAAAGAAAATCATTGCTCATTTTTGTTTCATACAAAAAGAATGATTTCTTTCATTTGTACATATTCCCTTGCTAATTAAATATATTTTAAGCGATAATTGAGCAATTGGTACTCAACTGGGGCACTTCTTTTCTTCTGTTCTCTGTGTTCGTACTTTTTATACATATAATATATTTTTATCTTATGTATGCATAGGACTTAGTAATTAGTACGATTGCATTACTTGTTGCTAGTAAAAGTTGGTTTAGTCATTCACATATTTGCTAGTGATGAACAAATTTGGCTTTTGATTTGTGAATATGCTCAAGTATGTAAAGATTAAAAGATACAATATTTTGTTAATACAGATTCAGGATATGATTATGGGTGAAATATTTAAAGGGAAAGAAAGGCTTTCGAAACATAAACTCAGAACACAAGTAATGTTTTACTACTGCGTAGTTTTTTTCTGCAAGAATCTGTAAGTTCTCTTTCTCAAGTTGAATAAAAACTATTTTTATGTGAAATGCATTTCAGAAACAAATTAAAAATTATTTGATGGGATTGGTTTATAATGCATCGTTTAACATGTTAGAAAAAAAAGACAATAGGAAGGCCTAAAGAAGCCATGCTATATCGAAGAAATTAGATATCAATGGTCATAACCGTAGAAGAGGACAGATGGCAAAGTCCAAATGGGCATCAAAGAAGATAATGTTGTGTGTTTTTAGTCTCTTCTGCCATCGCGTCCAATAGCGAAGAAGCCTGGGGTGGTAGCACGTAAGTTGTTTCAATCGACCTCTTCATACAAAAATTCAGAAATTTTGTATGAAGAAGTCGATTGAAACAACTTACGTGCTACCACCCCTGTTTCCATTCGAACACTGAAGTCACATTCTTCTTCTTCTTCCAATGGCGCTACAGCCCAACTCGAGTCTTGGCCTCCAGTCCTCGATTTCTGGGCGAAGTTCTCCAGTTCGATATGGGGAGAAGTGTGTCCACATCTGCTACCACCGCATCCGTCCATATTTTCCTCGGCCTGCCTACGGGTCTGTTCTACAGTGCTGTTCTGTCTTCTGGCATGCGCTCGACGAGTGCAGCCCAGCGAAGTCTATTGAGTTTGCGAACGTCACTAAGACTATTTGGCCATAGATTTTATATTACTCGCTGTTATATCTGATTCTCCATGTCCCTTCCTGACAAATTGGGGCTATTACGCTTTTCAAAATCTTCCTTGAATTTAGCTTCTCCTCTATCCTTTCTGTGAGCGTTCATGTTTCACTCCGGTAGCATATAACAGGGCCAATTAGTGTCTTATATAGCGGAAACTTTCCATGTATTTTTTTTCTTGTGTGAAGTACTGGGTCCAAAGGTACTGCGGCCATTCATTTGGCCTATTGTACTACACCCCTATACCTCATATTTTTAGGCCAGACCGCTTGAACAAGTTCAGCAGTCTGCCTAGTGGCTTGTCGCTTAGACTTGAATAATCGAGCAGGGACTCCTCGAATAAAGAAACCCTTCCATGTATTGCTCGAGATTTCAGCAATTGATGGTGTGCGAAAAAGGTTATGTTTCTGAGTAGAATTCTCCTACTAATTACTTCTAGCTCTTCGTTTTTATTCGTATTCGAGATGGTCAACTACTTCTAACTTATGTTCATCTATCGTTGACCTATTTACTCATGTCTGCAGCATTACATTGGTTTTCTCCTCGTCGATTCCCAAGTCTACTACTCTGTCTGCTTCTTTAATTTCTGAGTAGCATTCCTTAACTGCTCTGACTGACCTGCCTACTATGTTGATGTCATCGGCATACCACATCACCTGTGCGGATTTCTTTACCAGCGTGTAATTTCATTGAATTGCCGTCTTTCTAATGACTACTTCGAAGCATAGCATAGACGTCAGCCCATCCCCTTGTTTAAGCGCTTGATTAACTTGGAAAGCATCTTTAAGAGTGTTCTGAACTCGATTTCTATGCTTCCCAGTTCAGCGGCTATTCCATCGATTCCCGGGGCTTTTTTATTCTTCAAGCCTTTTATTATACCTTTTATTTCTTCAACCGTCGGGGGTTCCATGTTAATACCTTCATCTGCGATGTCGGTATTGTCATTGAGGAGCCGTTCAGAATGTTCTTTTCATCTTGCTTGAATTACAGCAGGCTCTGCAATAATACCGCCATTTTTATTCCTGCATATTGATGTCCTCGGTTTGAAGTTACTACTGATTGTTTTGATTTCGCGGTAGGCCTGCCTGATGTTATTGTTCTGGAAGTTGTCATGAATATCTTGAATTTGCCTGTTAGATATTTCTATAAAGGCATTTTTTCACAATGAACTCGGTAGAATCGATATTTTGTATATCAAATGAGATTAAGTAAAACACCTTATTGATTCTACTGAAATTTATTGAAAAATAAAAAAAAATAAAAATTCCTTTTTTATCCTCAATAATCAATCTGAATGCATTTCAATTTGATCTACAAATTATCATCAGCAATCACGACTGAAAAAAACGTTGCATTGGCCCACAGTAGGCAGTTAAATCAACACGATTTAGAACTGTCTAATCGCTGATGTTATAGGAGAGAGAACAACACCGACTCGATGTTGCCATTGTTCAAATTAATGGTGTTATTGTTTTTGTGTATATAGGCACATTCATAGGCATCGAGTCTTCTTTCGTCACGCACACTTCTTATTAACTTTACATTGTCTGCTGCAAATGCCGATTTTGTTATGTATTTGACTCTGTGTTATTCACTTATCATGTTCGCTAAATCTTTTCTTTATTGAACGTCTCGTTGACCAATGTAAACAGAATCGCATTCATTACAATCAATACGATAAATGCCTGATTTTTCTAGTGTCTTTTTTATCTTTTGTGCTACCAAGCAAATCACCTAGTTTATTGTCACCTTTAAAAACGCAATTTTTGACCATTTGCTGCGATGTGAGCGGTGAAGCGGCAACTTCAGCTAGGAGTGGCTTGAGGAGGGTGCAAATGGTCAAAAATTGCTGCCACTAGTGTTTAACGGTTATTTAGCCCTAGTAGAACCTACACACGCAGCGACAGACATTTTTTTTCAATTTTAACCCCTCTTTTACCCCCCAACCCCTTTTTCTACAAAAGGGCCCATTCTCCGGGCTAGGGAGTGTCCATACGTTCTTAACTGCGTATCACACTATGTATATACGAAATATCAGCTTTAAGAAAATGACGTAAGTCTGGCGGGCCTGGGCTCTTAGTCTATCACCGCCTAATGGATTTATAATGTTGATATTGAAGCGATATCCATCGTCTCCTTGCCAAAACATCAGCCGGTATTGCAATGCATCGTATGAACGGTGCGTTTCGTATATTCGTTGCAGTTGTCCAGTGTCGCGATGTGTAAGCACAATATCACGCCTTTCCAAGTTTTCACCAACAATCGCAATTGCGACTTCATCTATTGTTGGAGCGTTGAATTGGCGTTCGTGTGTTCCAGCGAGTCATTTATCCGCTCAGATCACAACTTTGTAGTCATCACTTGGCATGCGATCCAACGCAGTTTTGAACAACCGAACCAATGCAGGATATTCGTGAAATAGTTGCTGCAGATATTGAAAAAGTGCTTTTTTCATTGCCATATTGATTGTTTGACGCCGATGAAGTTGGTACTCTATATTGCCCATGAAGTAAATTTGTATGAATTTCGTCTTCAAGCGGGTGCAATGATCCAATTCGATGGTAAATTAGGCCTTGGATCTGTAAAGGCGAAGGCAAAGTCAGAATTACGGATTTATTATCACCAAAAGAAAATAAACGTTTTCTCTCTCGAGCAGAAATTGCCTTGAATGTCGGATTGAATCCGCGTTCTTCGATAATGTCTGCTCCAAATGAAGTCATTTGAAAACATCCGTTGTATTTTTGAGTACTCGATAGAAAATGTCGTGATCCTGGTGTTTCGCCACGAAGCAATGAATGCAATGGCTCAGGTGGCGGAGGCAATAATGGAAATTTCACCTTGCCACTGAGGCAGCACAATCCATGCATTTCTCCAGCGAACTTCAATGCAGTGATCGTGAAGCACGAAGTCGGGCCATAGTAACGCGGCGCTCTTCTCGTGCGATTTCACACAATTGAAAATGACATAATAAAGCAATTATCGATGCCGGCACAATCGCAAATGTAATAACCTCACAAAGTGAACATCTTCGAAGGCAACTTACCGTTGCATCGAAAATAGAATTCCATAGAATTACGAACGAATCTGCCTGGAAAATCAAACATACAGTCCAAAATTACGAATTGGATTGATTGTCGATGGGCGCACAACGACAAACGATATAACCTTTCACATTGTGCACGTTCAGTTTGATACTCACCTCTTTGAAATCACTTTTAACTGAAACATATGAAACACTCCCCCATTTTCAAAGGTGCTGAGCACGGTGGATATCGGTTGCGACCCCCACCAACCCCTCCACCGGCCAATAAATGGGTAAATTTTGTTTTTGTAATATCAGCGCCAAAATATATTTTTTACAGGGAAACCGTGTACAGCGCGTTTAACCCCTCTTGGGAGTGGTTTTTGGCCGTTTTGAGGGTTTGCGCAACCGAAAATAGAAATTCTAACAACGCCATCGTGTTCAGTATCCTCGAAAACGGGGGAGGTAGTCTTGTTCCGGCTCAAATTAGTTACCATTTATACTATTTGTGAAAACTCGAAAAAAATGCTGATAAAACGCGGCGCGCTGCGATTTCTTGTTCATCTGCAGTTGATTGATTCGCAATATTCCGAAGTCAAAATTCATCGAAATCAGTCAATCCGTTCTCGAGATATGATCAAAAAAAGCCGTTCCATACAAAATGTATGAGAAAATGAATTTTCTTCATAATTTTTTGTTCGTGAATTTTCCGATATATTAATAATTCGGGGCGGAGACAAATACAACAAATCAAAAATCATAAAAATCGGTCCAGCCGTCCTTGAGTTAAATGGGGTAACTAACCCGACTTTGTTTTATATATATCTAAAATCGAATGGTTTCATTTAAAATACCATTCCTAAAATATAGTATAACAAATTACCATAAGGGTTAACGGCCAAAGCTGAAGGTTTTATATGAGGAGTGACTTTTCGAAAGGCCTTATTTCCATTTTTTACTCGAGAGCAAATTTCGACGGAATCCACTAGCAAGGCTAAATTAGCACCTATTCACGTCAGTAGGACGAAAGAAAAAGCCTTCTTTCCTATAAAAAAAATGGATACCAATATAGGGATTTCTGTCAAAAAAGGCATGTTTCCATATATCAAATAAACTGTGTATTCAATTTAAACAAAACGCCACATTTCCTGTCTTCAGGGATCGGAAACGCACGCTCGCGTGCGCACGCGCCCACGTGCGTTTGGCCACGAGCAAATGTAATACGAACGCACTTGTGCGATGTGCGTTAGGAAATTTCAAACGCACGCGCACTTTGTGCGCGGACGTATGAAAAATTTCGTGTGCGCACGGGAGCGTTCGTTTGAAAAAATTTTTAACGCACGCGCTCGCGAACGTGCGGGTGCGTATACGAGTTGTTTATTCGACTCGTGAGTCGGACTTAGATTTTTTGCTGCGATTTTTTGGGGCGATTTTTTGATAGAACGAATGAATTACTTAGCAGTGATTTTGATGGTTGTTTTGCTGGAATGTTAACATTTTGCGTTTGTGCATTATTTTGTATTAATATATTTTCGTATTTTTAAGGGTTTGTGGGTTTCACAGGAGGAAAGCCATAAATAAATTATATTTCGCTGTAACAGTTTTTACGATAATGGATAAAAACCAATTACAAATTGGTAGGTAATACCATACATTTTTGTAATTTTTTTTAACTTGAATAACTTGAATGAAATTGTAATATTTAGAGTTTCAGACATGTGAGACAGACAGCTGCTTACTTATAAAAGTTAGGAAATAATCATTTTGTAAATGTTGCATTACTAGAACAGAAATTAATAGAAAGAGGCTAGTTTCGGATTGTTTAATCAATTCGACTAGTATTATTCATTCTTTAAAAATTTTACTATAAATTTTCTTTTGACTATTTCAGTTTTCGGTCAGACAATAATTGTCTGCATCTTTAAATTCCTAAGAGTCAAAATTATCTATGCTGTAAGTTTTCAGTCAGACAATTGTTTGCAACTTGAAATTCCAAAGAATCAAATTTAATGCTGTTAATATGAAGTAAGCATTTATGATGGTGAGAAAATTATTGTCCGTTTAAAGTTAACAGAAATTTATGTCCCATTAGAACAATTAAATCAGTCTTGTTTAGGAAATGAAACCAGTAAAGGAGTATCCACACACATCAGGGACGTGGCCGGGACGTTAGACTTTTTCTCCGGCCCGGACACGGACATGTGTGAACGAGTTCATATTAAGTGTACGCACAAATATTTTTTGAACCCCTGACGGAACACTAAGATGTGTGGATACTCCTTTACTCGTTCCCACCTGTCCGTGTCCGGGCACGGGCTCGTTCACACATGACAGAACACGGCTCTGTGACGTCCCGGGCACGGCTCGGATGTGTGTGGATACTCCTTAAGCCTTCTTTTCTTCTAACGGGAGGCTGCGTGGCACTCTACAAAATAAAGTTCTAAGCGGGTAAGCAAAATAAGGTTAACCGCTATGAACACAGATTAAATAGTTTTTCCCTATACATATTACCAGGGATAAACTCCAAAATATCTTAAGATTGATTAATTTTTTCCCAGGAAAGCGGTCAGCGTCTATGGAGAATACTTCCAGTTGTAAATTAGTTCATGGAAGAAATTTAGTAATATACTCATATCAACCACACAGAGAATTGTCAATAGAGCAATCGCTTATGAATTGACAAATAATGTCTTTTAATATTACCACGTCTCTTTCCCGATAACATTTTTTCACAAGTCAAACACATTGACTTCGCTAACTCACTATTATAAGACATATATTTGTTAATGTCAAAACTTGAAATTCCCACAATTTTAAAGTTTTAATTTTTATTTAATAATCCAAAATTAATTTTCATTTTCACCAGTTTTGCTTCACCAAAATTAAAGCTTTCAAAATGAAAAATCATCCTTTCCTACTTCCCTTTTATACAGCTCACGAGTCATTTCTATTAACTCGCGCGCGCACGTGTGCGATAGGCATGTACTCAACTCAAAGTCTCGCGAGCAGTGTGCGATACGACCGCACTCGTGCAAACGCACGCGCACACGAGTTTTGCCTAAGGACTCGTGAGCTGCGAGTCATTAGAATGTGCGTGAGTCGTATACGTGCGCACGCGAGCGAGCGATTCAATCAATAGTATTTTAAAAAATTTCAAACAAAAGGGCGTGATTTTTGGTTTTAAAAAAATTATGAACAATTTTCGAGAAATATGTGAATGCAATGAACCTGATGATATGTTGTGCCTTGGAATTTAGGAATAATGTAAAAATAATAATAATAATGTAATAAAGTCATATTTCCTATGGACGTCCATACAAAAGGTCTTATTTCTAAAAGTTTCAAACAAAAGGACACATTTCCAAACAAAATGTATTTTTAAAAATGAAGTCGCACTTACAATATTTTTTATCTACCACTGTAAAAATGTAGTTATACTAGGGCATACCATATTGAGGCAAAAAAAAATAATTTCGCATATTTTGTACGTACCACAGAAATTTGCGGTTTCTGAAAATTTGTTCTAA
This sequence comes from Thereva nobilitata, assembly GCA_963855945.1. Classification (NCBI taxonomy): domain Eukaryota; kingdom Metazoa; phylum Arthropoda; class Insecta; order Diptera; family Therevidae; genus Thereva; species Thereva nobilitata. Next base: position 100,764,171 of record OY979695.1, read on the forward strand.
ATGGAAATAAGGCCTTTTGAAAAGTCACTCTTCATATATCTTAGTATACTGACTGAAAAGTATACATAACAATCAGAATTCTGCACTGTTATATGGTTTTATAGTCATAGGGGGGTATTCACAGTCGTTTCTTAAGAATGGACTTAAGAATTTCTTAAATAAGTTCGCCTTATTTAAATAAGTCGTACTTAAGATATAATGTATTGACAGTCAGGTCTTGAGGTGAACTTTGTTAAGCAATTGCTTATTGAGAATTTGTTATTTTGTCGTCTCCAAGGTTACTTAAGAAATTCCTTTTACTGATGATTTTTTAATAAATCTGAAAAAATGGATTTGCTTTCGTCGGTTAGTGATATTGAAGATTTTAGTGACGTTGATGATGATGAAGAGGATAATGTTAGAATATCCGTAGATCTTTGCGTGACCGACAAAATTCTTTCGAAATTTACGACAATAATGAATTTAAAAAACGGTTTAGATTCAAAAAGATGTTAAATTTGAGGAGTATAAGATTTTAATAAAAAATCTCTTATTACCTGAAAACTTGCTGATGCATAATACCTCAAACATACAAGCTGCTGCAATTCTGGTGCAATAGGTAAACCCCGATTATTTATTCCAGCTAATCCTTCATGAATTTTTTGGCAACTAGCGTACGGAATCTGTGCTAAATCTGAAACCGCTTTTTAAATTCATTACACAGGTCTGCGAATTTTAATTTTTTAAAAGTTTTTTTGCTGGAGTGTTAATATTCGTAATGCTAAAGTTAAATGTAATAAAAAACGACATTCATATGATATACAGCACGTCACATTCACCAGATTCAGGTGACACATGGTTTGAATGGAAAATATGAACAAACAGGTTCAATTAAATAAAACTATCTAAAGTTTGAACTATGAAATTCTAATTTTAATAAAAACACAAACAAATACAAAATGTGAGGATCAATAACTTCTTTGTTTTTTTGCGGAAAAGCTTCTTTTAGCTAGTATCCGTTTATGAACTTTTTTCGGTTCATCTCTATGGATCATCCAACAATAGCCCGCCATCATACTGACGTCCCAACAGACTTGATGCCTCCTTTCTATCTCTTTTACATCTTGGTGTACCCGTTCGCCTTGTTCCTCACTGTAGTCACCTAGATTCTTGGGGAAATGATCAATGTGTGAATTCAAAAAGTGAACTTGCAGGCTCATATTACACCCTAAATTTTTATAATGACTTAACATTTCTTGGACAATATTTGTATAATCAGGATGTTTTACGTTGCCTTAAAATTTCAAAACAGCATTTCTAAACGAATTCCAGGCAGTTTCTTCTAGGTTTGTCATGACATTTTTAAAGTTTGCATCCTTGATTAGTTTTCTGATGTCATGTCCTGTGAATATGCCCTCCTTTAACTTTGCAGGTATAAAGGGATGGATAGAATAAACTATACTAATTAGGTAAACATTAATTTAACTCCTTAAAACCTGATAAAAATATTTAATTATTTTAATAGAGTCTTTCTAAAAGTAAAATCTACATATACTATATATTCGTATGTATGTATGAATAAAAAAAATCAGGACGTGATACGTAAAAACTGAGTTCATATTCTGATTCAGTAGCCCAAAATCTATATAAATCATGTAAACATATTCAAAAAACTTTTTCATCGCAGACCTGTGTTATTATCGTAAAACTCAAAAGGATTTTGTCGGTCATGTCAAGATTTACGGATAAATCTATCATTATCTTCTTCATCATTATCAACGTCACTAATACCTTCAATATCAGTAACCGACGAAAACACACTATTATTAAAAAAATCATCTATAGAAAGAATTTCTTAAGACACCCATGGAGACGACTTAAAAATTAGTGCATTTTAAGGGTAAGTAAGATCGTCTTTGGTGGTCAGTCACCAACGAGATAGGGGGAGCAACATGTAGTGTATTTAAATATTTAAATACGCACGTGCCGTAACTATCTTGGACTGGTGGAAGTGCGATAATAACCTCCACGCGATAGCCACTGGAAGCTGTCCTGAAAGGGATGCACTAATATGATCGGGCCTACCAAGCCAAGATAAGTTAGCGTGTCGAGGGCTGAATGGCAGTGGGTAGGTTTTGCACTGTCTCTTAACGATCTCCTCTGGGCACCGGGCGCACCCAGTTGTATAATGCGTTATTCTGATTTGCAGGCTCTGTCAGGATGGACCTTACTTTACTCATGGAACTTTTGTGGACCAATTTACCTGAAGAGGGCCAAGGGAAGGAGGGCCGAAGTGGAATTGAGGAGCCCCACGGAGCACACCCGAGCCCCGCTTTCGTGAACTCCTTCCCTACACACCAAAGACAGGATGGCGGCCTGGAGCCCGGGTAGCCAAGAAGCAGACCTGGACAGCCGCCGCTCTGCCTAAAGTTTTTGGACTCGCCAGAAAATTGGCAGCACCAGCTCCCATATAATCTAGGGGGAACACTCCCATCATCATAAATTAAAAAATAAGCGTGGAATCGCAATTAACCTCCTACTGGGACAACAAGCAGACCCAGACCGCCGTCGTTCTGCCCTAAGGTTCTGGTCTCACTAAAAGGGGCAAGGAGGGGCGGAGTGGAATTGGGGAGCTCACGGAGCATACCCGAGCCCGCTTTCGTGAACTCCTTCCGAGAACAGACCGAAGGCAGGACTGCGGACGGGAACCCGGGAAGCTCGAACAGTCAAGTGGAAACGACAAGCCCCTAGGCAGACTGCTGAACTAGTTCCAGCGGTCTGGCCAATAAATATGAGGTATAGGGGTGTAGTACAATAGGTCAACCGAATGGCCGCGGTACTTTTGGACCCAATATCTATAAAAAAAAGATCATCTTATATGACAATTTGCTTAAGCATCAACTATGAATATTTATTTGAATAAGGTTTGCTTGATTAAATTCATGCTTGAGCATTTACTTAAGACAGTGCTTAAGTTGCGACTGTGAATCGAAACGACACTCAGGGCTAGGCACTTTGCCGCCCAGTGCACATCCACCGATGCCGCCCTGTTTCCGCCCGGGCAAATTTTGTTTAGCTCGCTTCGCTCGCGGGTTTTTTTTGTTCTTTATAGAAATTAGTATATAAGAAATTGCTAATTAAATAAATTTTCTTCCTATTTGTCAAAGTCAACCAAGTCATTTATTAGTACAGTTCCTCTCTTACTTCAGAATCGAGAGGGATTGCGTTTCAATGTTGCAATACAGATGTCACTCTCAACATTCATTTCATTTTGCTTCGAACACCGTAAAATTTTACGGTGCTGTCTGTTGCTGGAGCTCGACCAAAAGTTGTCATGCTCTAGCCAGCTACATTGCTGCAATATTTAAATATTTTGCTTGGATCGCTTTCGGCAACATGGAACACGTTTCGCCTATTCGGCTAGAGGCATCTACATTTTACTTATCTGTGCTTATATCTTTTTATTGGAATGAATTGTAATGCAAAAGGTTGTCGTTATGCCTTCGACCCTAGGACCTTGCAATTAATCGAAGAGATGTTTCAAAAGTATACATTACGCATTCGAAGGATAATGTACGAAATCGACTCTAGAAGGTTTTTATTCTCTACTGGGTTGTTTTTGTGTCGCCTTTCGTTTGTTTATTGTGTACATGCTGCGTGTGCTAATTAATTAATTGGTAATCTATTGAGTGTTTAGTCCGGGGAAATTATCATTTTAATGAGACAAAATTCCAAAATGGCTGAAAATTGGACCACAGCTTCCTTGGGAGTTTTTAAGAAAACAATTTCGGAATCACAAAAAGAACATGGCCGCCGCAGATTCAGTTTTTGGCGAAAACCTAACCCTTTCGAAGTTATTCAAGGTCAAAGTCTCCAAAAATCACTTTTCAGCCAAAAAATACTTTAAATAATTCGGAAAGGTCAAGGTTTTCGAAAAAATTTCAAGAGGGGTATTTTGTAGGCAATAATGTTTTGTATTGATTGATCAAAAAAAATTTCGAAAAAACCAGTTTTTGAGTGATTTTTTTGCCAAAAAATGATATCTCCGGCGACCATGTTTTTTTTGTGATTCCGAAATTGTTTTCTTAAAAAGTCCCAAGGAAGCTGTGGTCCAATTTTCAGCCATTTTTGAATTTTGTCTCTTTCCGTGCCTTTTTTTTCTAATTTCCCCGGACTAGTTGTGCTTGATGTTTGTCTTCTTTTTGTTTATCGTCCTTCGTCGTCGCACATTTAAATTTTTGCGCTCATCCCCAAAAATGCCTTGTCTTTTGGCGGCTGTCGTCGTTTATAAAATATGTATATTGTAAACATTTTTCGCTGGCGAAAATGCCGCCCTTCCCATGTGCCGCCCAGTGCAAATGCATAGTCTGTACATATGGGTGCCGCGGCACTGACGACACTTTAAGCACGTGCTTAAGCACGAACTTTGCAATAAGCATCGACTAAGAATACCGGCCATAGAGTTTATAATGATTGTAGTAGTATGCATTTTCAATAAATAAGTTGCGGTTTTCCAAAAATAATAAAGTCAGATTTGTTTATATTTATTTGAACAATACACGTATGTTTTAATGTCACATTGACCCCACACTCCCAATTCTTTTTGTTTCGTTTTGGCTGGCTGAATATAAAAACTTCGCCATCGGCCAAACCATGGGTTCGTTAGCCGAAGCTGTTTTTTTGACACTAATGATATGGGATAAGAAATTCTCAAATATAATTTTATTTTCATCTAATTAGGTATTATTGTTAACTTTTACTTTTCGTATTAAAGAATTTGTTTGTTACCGATCTTTTTTCGATCTTGGCTAGAGCCGCATAGAAATGTAGGAAACCCACATTTCGCTCGGGACCCTCAGTTTGATCAAGTATGTTATGTATATGCCTTTCTTTGCGCAAGCTCATACGGGATTTCTTTCAACAGCTGTTGGACAGGTTTTTTAACATACTCCTGGGACACACGAGTAACTCTAACTCCGCTTTGGTTCCAATGAATATTTGTATGTTCTATATCTATTCAATATTTTTAGGAATTAGCTGGGTTTATGCCTTTATTTTTATTTGAATTTTTATTTTCAATTAGCTTCTCGAATTACCATTCTCCTCCTTCAACAATGTTATAGCACTGCTTTTACTGCGATTATAACAAGAGAACCCGGCGATGGTTTCCCCAGCTCTCAGTTGAAATTATCAATTGCCTATCTGTAGGGTCCAATTTTTTATTAACAAGTGAGCGAAATAGTTCCCGAAACAGGATCACGTGATTAAAATTGTCTGAAAGCTACCTTAGCAGGTTATCTGTTATTTTATCCGCAGTAAAAAAAATTATAGTAAACTAACTCACATGTTTTACACAGGCAGTACATATTCCAAAAACGATCTTCTTTCGAACTCTGGCTTAACATAAAAAAATATCAGTTTCGATTAGAATAATATTGTAATATTTCGTTGTTGTTTAGGTTGTACTGAGCATCTAAGTGTAAAGGAGCAGCATTTAAAAGAAAACAATTTCAATAAAATGTGTTATCCGGATAAGGTTTGCGTTAAATTTTGTAATATTTTTATTTATTCCATAAAATTTATTTTAGGAATGCAATCACGCACGAATTAATGAAACTCGTGACAGATTACGAAAAAAATTAAATCAACTTAGTACTACAAAGAAGAATACAAAAACAATAAACAAAAATACACCAAAATCCTCTCTAGAACTGATTAAAACTTTAAATAAGAATCCACCTAGTCTAAGTACATTAAGCAAGGAGATTGCCAAGCTACATGTTACAACGCCTGTTGACACCACAACAAAGGCAGTTACTACGAAACCAGTTCAAGAGAAAGAAGATAAAATAAAAACAGTAGTCGCTAAAGAATGTAAGACTGCCATTACGCTGGAATCGCCTAATTCACATAATAATGAAAATTTAGATGAATGGGTTAAGGATACATTAAGTTTTATAGAAGGTTCTGCAGAATCAAGAAAGGTAAAAAATTCTGTTAATAATAAAAAAGCAGCTAAAAAGGCAAAACAAAAACAGAAGAAAGAAGAAACAAAGCGTATAGAAGAATTGGAACAATTTCGTTCACAGTTTTATGATTTATACATTAAAGAATTTACATCAAAAAATGAATTAAGGAAACAAAAAATTGCTAAGAAAAGAGATAAAAAGAGGATAGCAGAACTTGAAAGTAATATTAAAAAATTGAGCAAAGCCAAATCAAAAATTGAATGTAGCATATTAGAACTAATATCAACAGTTAAATCAACAAATCCGACATTTAAGTTTTCTTATTTGCCTACGAAGGAACAACAATTGGATATATTAAAAAAAATAAACCCACAGCCTCAATCAATCAAACCAGTTGTGCTTGAAGAGCCTAAAATATATTATCCCTCTGCTAAAACTTCTGAAGAGCATTCTCGAATTGAACTTGCTTTCGAGCCTCCTCCGCCTTCCCCCGATGATGGAGTGGACCCTTCAAAGCGAATTGTAACAATTCGACGAGTTAATTTACCTAATGTTTCTGAACCACAGGTTACCGTTACTGCTAAGGGACCCTCTCCTGATAAAGATAGGCTTCTATATACTTTTATAAATGGCCAATTAGTTCCTGCGACATTTATGGATACCAAAACCGTGAATGTTCTTCAAACAACACTTCCTCTACAAGCTCACGTTCTACCTGCCGTTAATGAAGGAATTACTAAAAAAGCATCAGTAGAAACAAGCAAAAAAACTGCCCTAAATGAGAATGTGGCAGAGAAAACTAAAACTCAATTAAAAAAAGAAAGGAAAAGAGCTAAAAAATTAGAATCGAATAGAGAAAACGAAACAAGGCAATCAGACAACAAAGTGTCTTTATCTGAAAAACATATCTCTATACCGACAAATCGTAAAATATCTGATAAAAATGATTGTGATCAATTCGCAAATCATAAATCAAAGGCAACAAATTCAAAAATGCAACCCAAAAATGTTATAAAGACATCAATTTCAGAGACTGACTCTCCCATTCGGGATAACTCTAGAGGAAGTAAAAAATTGGGTAATGTAAAAAAATCAAAACAGGTATCTCAAGCAAATGATCTTATTTTAGATGCCATTGTTGAAAAAAGGGATAAAATTGATGTACTTGTTAAAGTAAAAGAGAAAAATCTTGAAGGAAAACCTAAGAAAGTTGTAGATAATGGTCAATTTGACAATAATCAATTTAAAATGCTCCATTTAGACGAATTTTCATCGGAAACTGAAGAATCTTTGCCGGGTGATAGTCCTATTAGTCAATTGGTACAAAGTAAAAATGAGGAGCCATTTCGAAATAAGCCTAGTAAATCTGTCCAACAAAAAAATAAAAATAAATCGGGTCAAACAAAAAGTGAAACAAAAGTTAAACTATCCAAAAACAATGTTTTTAATATATACAACTATAAAGACGATAAAAGCAATCCCCAGTCTGTGAAATCTAATCAACCAATACCTTCTGACACCAGCGATAAGAAATCAAAGAAAAAGATGAGACGAGCAGCTGCACAGAATGGCTTAAAAGAATTGGCAAACACATCGTCAAATATTGATAAAACTGTACAAAATGTGGAAAAAATGGCTCAATCTTTACAAAATTCTATGCAAAGATTGCATTTAAGCGCAGATACTACAATAGAACTAGCTAAAGAAAGTGAATCGACAGCTTCAATTAGCAATCTCAATGTTAGTATTATGGATCAGTTAAACAGAGGAGTTCAGGTGGAGGATTTGACACTACCACCAGGAATTACTTTAACAAAGGTCGATCCTAGGAGAGCCGAGGCAATTCGAGCAAAAACGGAATCTATTGGAAAGGTATGGTTTTTAATTAATGAGTTTTCAACTAGAATAGTTTTAACCTTAAAGAATTTTGAACATCGAATTTATAACTTTTAATGCTTAATTAGCTTTTCTCATATCATCTGAAGTTGTCAAATTTATATTTATGTATATAATATTATTCATGTTGTTTCTTTTGATTAGATTTTAAGAAGATTTGAACTCATTCAAAGCGAAATCCTTACGAAAAACATATGTATTGTGTGGTTACTCAAATATTAGAAAATACTGATGAATATGTAGAGGCTGCTAGAAAAGCTTCCCCAAGTGTTGTGAAAAAAATATAAAATTCGGTAAATGTCTTAATTGTTTTTTCAAAGCACTCGTCTTTAAGATACGTTTTTGCATAAGCACGTTTCGTTTTATAAAGCATTTTTTTCACTCTGGGCTGTAATTTCAGAAAACAGTTTTCGAAATGCTTCAAATAACAAGAACCACTCACGCATATTATTATTTGACTTTGGCGAACCAAAAAAGTAGATCCATCTATCATCACTAGTCACCATATTGTCAACCAAAGTTAGTCGACCTCGATTTAATTTATCACTATCAATATGAGCCTGTTTTTCGGGTTCGGCTTAATTCTGTGCGATACAATGTTCGTACTATTTCCCTACACCCAGTTATCATGCAAAATCATGTGTAGCGGTTTCATTTCAATACCCAAGTATGGCTTGAATCTGCCGGTATTCCTATCTCACGCAATCAGTTTACGCCCAGCATAACATTAGTGGTGACAGCAGAAGTGGATTGACCTTTAGGAAATCACTTAATACAATTGTAACCACAAAGCATCATCCGAGATCCAGTGTTGCTGGTTTCTTTGGACATAACCGATGTTTGTTTAGGCTGCTGTTAATATAGGGCCATTCCATGAAAATTCGACCAACGGCTTGGAAACGACCTTCTCCGATTTCCTTCCGGTACTTAAACATTTCAAAATTTGCATAATACAAGTTCCTTTTAAAAATCGAACAAAGTGCAAATATTATCCTAGCGCGGTGATGTATTCATCATTTTGAAGAAAAACCATCAAGCTATTAAATAAAAATGCCAAAAAGGATATTCGACGAAAAAAGGATGTAAAGGACATCTTAAGTATCCTTTATCCTTGGGGATCTCAAAAAGCCATTTCTCCAAATTTTTATATGTTTAGACTGAAAGGAGAATTTTTTAAAGCATACTTTGTCAAATGTAGTGGCGTATGTGATTATGCAAATTGTTACTTTTTTTACAGATGGAAAAACTAATTGTATTTTTTATTATAATCAAGAATATTTATTTTAATAGTGAATTTCATATCGAGCAATCAGGGAATCGGGATTCGGCGAATTTCAGAAACCGATCCCGATTCCGAATAACAGGGGAAAGATTCGCCGAATTTGATTCCGAGTTATTCGGTATGAGAAACCCTATGTGAAATATCGGTTGTTTGAAGAAAGTTTCCCTCGTTGATGGATAACAAATGTCAAAGCATAAATGTGTGCGCTGTTTTTCGAAAATTGGTTTGATGATTTGTTTGACCGTGGATGGGGGCCTAATGACATGATGGACTGGTAGTATAAAGGGTGACACATAAGCTTAGACTTTCACATAAAAAGACACGAAGAAACCTTTTTGAAACTTATTTTATAATAGGTGTAGCATTTATTACACAATTAAAAACAACTAGATTATTAAAATCAAAGATTCATTTTCTTCTAAAGAAACAAATTCAGTGTTTTTAAAGTGTTGAGACACAGAAAGACAATTGTGTCCGACACAGCGTGTCGCTCTGTGTCGTTCTGTGTAAGCCCAAATGGAACACATAATTTCATGAAAAATCCGCCACGGCGCACTTTCCTCGTTTTTATTTTTGTTTGACAAGTAAATCGTAAATTTTATGTTGAAAATTTCTTTAAATTAATTACCCGACATCTTATAAATGCTGGGAATCTTAAAAATGAAACAATATTGTTGAAATTATAAATTAACTATCACATTTCAACTGGCGAGGGTTGGTAGCATTGTCTTAGTTGTGCCCGGCTGTGTCGTTAATGGAACACTTCTGTGTCGGACGCAGTGCAACACTGTGTCTCTCTGTGTCTAAATGGAAGGCACCCACTATCAGTCCGTAGTTCACGTAATTATGTTGTTCATTTTATGGTGCAATGTCTAGTAGTAAACTTAGCGCTAAGGGCAGATGAAGGGTAGGATAGTCTCAGAGGTGCTTTGGGGAAGGCGAGGAACCGTTGTAAATTGGAAATACTGACTGCGATGTGTTCCACAATCGACTTGTTCTATTTATAAACGAATTTTTGGACTAGGCTTGTCTGGTGTTGCTGAAAAATATGGGCGTGGAAGCAGAACAGCGTTCATTTTATTGGTTTTACATCGAGCTTTTTGAAACACCTATACACTTCACGAGTTCTCTAGAAAATTCCGTCCATTGAATGAGTGGGCCACTCTGGGGGAGAAGATGCCTTGGCAGTGTCGGGTAAAGAATTCGAAGAGAACAGGGATGCTTATAAATTTGCATAGGATTAGCTACCCAAAATCGTCACCCCTTGTAGATAAAAGAAGGGTTTTTGGAGGCAGTGGGATTTTTCATAGTCTTTCTTTTACATTGTTGTCATTTGAATATAGAATAGCATGCTGCATTTGAATATCAAAAACCATGTTCAATATCACTATAATAAACTTTGAATGAGAGCGTTTAAAATATTGGAACTTATGCCAATTATGCTACTTACACATCAAAGTCATACTCATTTTTGACTTAAAGAGAAAGAAATTAATATGGTAACCTTCACCAGCACCAGGGTCAAAATTCCTTATACACCTTATATATAACTTATATTCAAATTATTGAATATTTACTATTATTCTTTTACAGCTCTCGCAACCACTGCACGCCCCATCATCGACTCATCTTTCCGCGCCATCAATAATTTCCCCAGCACTTTTACCGCAATTGGGGCGATTTGCTCCAGATCAAAGTGGCGTTATAATGGTTGATGCGATGCGTTCGAAAAGCTCATCAGAACTACCTGCGCCCACAGATGGTAAGCGATCTCGCAAAAGTAAACGACGCAGCAAAAAGAAGAATAGCTCAGAAAATAATGTAAAGGATTCATGTACTAATTTATCTGCAAAAGGTAATGAACCCAAAATGATAACACTACGTAATCCAATGTTCCACGGGCCGAATGCAAACAATCCTATGATATCTATGGCAAATCGAGTCCCAATGACACCTCTTCCGATGGACCAACCTGCCGCTATAATTAAAAATGAAAATGGAATGTTTACAATTCGTAACCCGGCTCTGCATCAAGCCTTTTCAAATGGATTATCTGCGAATTATCGACAATATACCACAAATCCATATCCTGCGAATGATATGAATAGTAATTTGTCCTACTTCTCTGATACTGATTCTAAAACTGGGGCTTACAGTTCTGGACTAGGACCTGGCAAATTATCGGCTATAGGTAGCGAAGTTAAAAACGCTCAACAACAGAAAAAAATAGGATGCCAGTGGAATAGGGATGGGAATATGTCGCAACCAAATGGTGAGTACCACTACTTTTACTTCACTTGATATATGTATTTATTTCTTCCTTTGATTATTAGTCTATATTTTTGTAGTAAATTGTAACCAAAATTTTTTTACAGTTTCAGGAATTACACCTGCAAATCACTCTTCAATTCAGCAAAAATACCAGCAATCAAGTTACTACAATGACTTTGAAGTTTTTCCCTCAAGTGCTTCAAACCGTGGACATTTATTTCATAATGACGATCACAACTGTGACGATTCACCGCCACCTTCTGTCACGGGCTTTAATAGTTATTTAGACGGAATACCAAATAACGGATCAAGCAAATATGATGATATGTCATTCCTTAGAAATCTCATACCTGGCCAGAGGCTGAATAGTGAGGTAAGCTGATTGGAATAGAATTCAATATTGTTAATACTATTAAAATTTCTTTCAGGTTACCATTCACAATATTAATGAATCTAAATTTTCTGGGAACAACTCGTCACCTCATCGTATTGATATAACACCAATAACAAGGCTTTCTGCCAAATCTAATGATTTTAGTAATGACCATCATCCAACTATTTCAAGCAAAGGATATCCTGCTGGATTAGGAGAATATGGAGGTGGTTTCATTTAGAAATATAAAAATCCATTCCTTTAACGTAACAAATTTACAGAAAACTTGTTTGCACCGAATCAAATGTTAAATTTAAATGAGCTGGAGTCAGACGAAAGAGATATTGAATCGTTTAAACGTTTTAGTTATGGGTTTGAACCACCCAAAGAAAAGCCAAAAGTGAATATTAATGTAAATGACTTGCTTGTTAATAACAGAAAGAGTCCAAATACAAGAACGTCTCCATATTTGGAAGAAAATTTAGATAATTTTGTAAGAAATATGAATTCATTAAAAATTTCTAATGATGGTATCGTTAATGGAGCAGGCAATTTACCTGAAACTAACAAAGGAAATGTATGGTGGTAAGGGTCCGGTGGTAGCTAAAGTCATATCCTCTTACGGAAAATATTTCCCAGTTCATTTTTACCAGTATTTGAGTCAAACGCACTATTGGCTTAGATATACTGTTAATTGTTTTTTTAAAAGCTGAGAAAATTGTTGTAGTAAATTGTTATTTTGATTTTTTACCATAGAAATACGAACAGAAATAAATGTGATGTTTAGTTGTAAGAAATACAATAGTACATTATTTTTTCCGTCCTGTTTTTTTGTCATATCACTCCAAGTGTAAACATAGAAAATCACAATTTTACATCTAATTGACGATTTTCAAATAAGGAAATCAGTGATCACTCCTTGATTATTTGGTATATCTTTTATCATTCATTCGTTTATCCTTGCGCCATACGTAACCAAATAAAAAGAGACGTAACAACCTTCGAATGATCCCAAGAAATTTTATAGAGAATATAAAATTGCAGATAGATATTTTGCTCTATAGCCTTGATTCGATTGGTGCATAATGATGTATCAAGTGTTGTCAGTTAGAATTATTATCGGAATGTATATGGAATGTCTTTACAATAATCATGAAACGGCGTTATAATTAACAAATTTTTTTAGCAAATATGCTCTTTCCGCGGTATAATGCATTATGTACATAAATTAAATAAAAAGCTACTTCTGTGAGTGAAAATTCGCACAAATGAACTCAAAGTTAGACTAACTTCATAGTGAACGAACTCAAATTGACAGAATCACGACTATAAAGAGCCCAGAAGCCCGTGACACTGAAAGTCATAGCGGTTTTGAAAAATTCTCGTGAAAATTGACTGTAGCCCAGTCACTTTATATATGAACCTCTAAAAAAATCCAACTGGAGATTTTCAAGCGGGATTATCTTTATTTTGGGTTCACAAATAATTCCCCAGGGTCAAAGGTCACGAAAATCATTTTTTTATGAAATATCTTGTAAATTATCGGGTTTACGTAAATTTTGGCTAAGTAAAATTTGTTTGTGAGATAAATCTGCATAAAAATGTCCTATACAAAATTTACGTAGAATCAATGGTTTTCGAGATATGGATCTGAGAAAACTGGGGCATCGCGCTGCATTCGTTTCCGCACCACCTTTGAAGTAGAATGCAAGCAGCGCTTTTACATGGCATCCCCAGTAGGCCTAGTCCATAGGTTACAAGTTATAATATAATTTTGTTGATTATCTCACTATCTCTTCTATTTCCACTTCTTTCATATTGTCACCTTCCTCAACACTCATCTGAGAGGAAAATAACGAAATGTGGTCGGCGTTATCATCGTTCAACTCAGGTTCAATGGTTGTATCCTCGGACATCGAATTAAGACACGGCCGGCCCCGACAAGAGCCATACGTTACGGAACATGGCAATCCTACTTTCTCTACCTCTACTTTCTCTACCTCTAAGAAATGCCAACTGGAGATTTTCCAGAGGGGTTCTCTTTATTTTGGCGTCACAAATAATTACTCAAAAGTCCATAAAGCCAATTGACCAGCTACTCAAGGTACGGAGGGCTAAAGGTCACAAAAGTCAGTTTTTCTTAAGTATCTCGTAAATTATCTGTTTTATGTTAATTTTGGCTAAATAACATTTATTCGATGGCCTTTTTTAATAGGGAAATGTTAAGTACCGTTGTTCCTCCAACGATCTACTAACAATTGACCCACTTGAGGAAAACATCCGTCGAGCTATTCGTGAAATAAGGCCGCAAATAAAATTTGGTTAACAGAATGGTCCATTGCCAAGCCAGCCACCGTAGCCATTTGGGTGAAATTGTTTTACATAAATAATCGGAAGATATTCTCTCTTCAATAAAGTAGCAATCATTGAAAAATATTGAATGATGTAGTTTTAATAACAACTTCAAAAAGACACTAACAGATGGCCAACCTTTTATATGCACCGAACAAGGCTTAAACAGTTAAAATATTCATGGGCTTGTAATCTGATAGCGTCTGGGATCTCATTCATAACGTTGCCACAAGCATACACAACAAACAAATGCATTCGTATAGGATAATGGGGTATGCGTTGCTCCACAGCTTGTCACCCAGATTTCTCGAAAACTATTGATTCTACGTAAATTTTGTATAGGGCATTTTTATGCAGATTTATCTCACGAACAAATTTTACTTAGCCAAAATTTACGTAAAACCGATATTTGAGAAAAACTGATTTTCGTGACCTTTGATCCTCCGTAACTTGAGTGGGCGGTCAGCTAGCTTTATCGACTTTTGGGAGATTATTTGTAACCCCAAAAAAAGAGAATCCCGTTTGAAAATCTCCTGTTGGATTTTTTAGAGGTTTGGCCTTTTTTTTGTATAAAGTGACTGGGCTACTGTAGAAAATCATACAAACAAAATTAGCTCAAATTGATTTCAATTAAGGCTAATTTTGTTCGTATGATTTACTACAGTCCGCGGATGACGGTAGTGTTTACCTTACCGTCTCACCACCTAAAATTAAACCAATTGAAAATTATCTAACGGATCGGTATTCTGGCGAAAGAATCGAATGTAGCCATAAAGTAGACAAGTAAAAGGACATTCCATCCATGCAATTATAATTGGTGCTCATTGGAGGCCTTACAGCCATTATACGATTTTTACACAGTTGATGCTATAAAAAAATTTCGTATAAGCTGAATTTTTGTTAAGATTTTTATTATGATGTCCTGAATCAGAGCCGGATTAAGGATCTGGAGGCCCCTCCTAGGCCGAGCCTGTGATGCGGGCCCCCACCCCCAAAAAAAATTTCAAACCAGTAACCTTGACAGTAGAGAGAGAAGAATATCTTAATGGATTCAAATTCAATTTCAATGCATTCGTTAGTACGTCCAATAGTAATAGTCTAAGAGCTGGAGACGAAAAAGTGCTTTCATCTTTGATGTGGGCAAACTCGATTGAAACTCATTCTATTACTAAACTGGATTATATGTCCGAGCTCTCCGACACTTTGAGTGGTGCAGGACAGTAGGACAGAGGTAAGAATGGTAAAAGTAGTCATTTTCTCATTGAAAAAATGTCATGGATGTGGCGCATGAAAATTTGGAGGATGGAAGACTATAAGCTACTTAATATAAATTCCAAATCTCCCACAGCTAGGTTGGTGCAAAACGGGTGGCTGACAGGGGTCAAGTTTCCAAAAATGTTTGCAAAAAAATCATAACGGATGGGCAGACATGTAATATAATGCAGAAAAATTTCACGTCTAACAATTGCCTGGCCGTGGGTTCTCATCTGCAATGACACTGACCAAGATTTTATTTGCTTACCCAGACGCCAGCCCCTTCCCGTATTGCAAATCGTAGACTTCTTAATATTTCAGGGGTGAAAGGTTTCTTTCCTTCTCACCCATTATATATAAATCCCACATTTCCGCTTGTCCATACCATCTTTCCAAAAACCTTGTTGATCAATTCTGAAGCGGTTGCTTAGATAGCGTCAGCCATACGTTAACAAATTAGGTAAATAAGGCTGTTCCGGAACACAATTAGCAAAATTCGTCCGCCATGCTGGTCCCGCCATTTTGAATTTAGAAGTTTTGATCACGAATTCGTTATTTGCTACCTTTAAAAACCCTAGACACCGATTTTCATTGCAGTCGGAACACAATTGGCAAATTCGTCGGCCATATTGGGGTGGCCATTTTGAATTTATAAGTTCGCTATTTGCTACCTTAGAAAACCCCAGATACCGATTTTCATGGAAATCGGAACACAATTGGCAAATTCATATTTTGGGTGGACATTGTGAATTTCGGTCATATTTCGGCGGCCATTTTGATTTTCGAAAATCGGACTTCGACGTGCATCATGGGTGGGGCTGCCATCCGTCCGGGTTTCCCCTGATTTGTCCTAGTTTGAAGGGTGTCCGGGGACCGCCCGGGCGGGGTTTTAAAAGTGTCCGGGTAAAACCCGGGCACTTTTATGTCCGGTGAAACCTGATTAATTGGATGATAAGCAATTCAAACAAATCTTAGTTAAAAATTTACTCGTAAACCGCATCAAATCAAACTCCGGCGTGAGAAAAATACCCCATGACTGCATGCCCCGTTTTGTATGAAAGTTCCAGTGACAATATATATATATTTCCATTTCCAAGAAATTGTATCGAACGTACATCGATCCGAAACGAAAAAAAACTTCACCCAAAAGTCTGCGAGTAGGGATTTTAGTTATCAAACAACTCAAAGTCTAACCTATTTCTTTTCAGAACAAAATGCGCAAGCGTAAATGCACGTATAACAGGGAATTGAAAAACAAATATCATATGTTAAAAAGAGGAAAATATGACTAGCAATTTCTATGCTTAATTTGTTCTACAAACAAGCCAAGCCAAGCTCTTTTTTGTTCAAACATCATGCTCTACTAAACTAGACCGAGCTCAGAAAAGATCTTATTCGAGCAGCCGAAGTTGCAAAGGCTTACCATACAGTTAATAACCACATCTCATTCAATTCTTTGGATTTTAGTAATTCTCTTAATCAATTAACGTTTTCGGAGTCAAATCGGCAAAAAAAACATGACATGTTATCGCTCAAAGCTCTGGCTATTGTAAAGAACTTGTTGAGACTTTTAACGATTGCCGAACTGAAATGTCATCTAATAGATGTTGCATTGATAAGTGTATGCCAGGCCCGCCACATAACCTTACGGGGCCTGGGGCTAAAATATGCCTGAGGGCCCCTTTAAGGAAATTGAAATTCCAAAAATCTTTTACAAAAAATTATTTAATACTTTTCAAAATCTGTGGTAAGAGTAACTTCATTCAGAGCATTCAATATAGATGCCGGACGGTCGGTTCTTGATTCCCGAATGAACCTAAAGTTACATAGTGCAGCCTACAACGAAGCAACTGTTTTGCAGATAGGTCCCTGTGTTTAGCTCTGGTACTAAGTATTAATCTTTCTTTTGGCAGAATGAATCCAAAACCTATCTAACAACTGTTATATGGATATAGAAACGAGCTTATAAGTTTTCTATTTTTACTTAACACTCAATTCAAGCTTATACCTTAGAGGTAGTAAAGAGACTACTTAAGGGGCAAGCCAAATAAAGGTGGTTATTCTCGTTGGCGAGTGACGTGAGTACGAGGGACGCGGTGAAATGAAACTGTCGATACCTACAAACGTATCGAGGAAAATATCACTTCATACGCCACCTTGCGACAATTAGAATACGACGTTTGTAGATCTAGTCGCCAGGTGTCTCTTAGATTGACAATGAGAATACCAATTTAAGGTCGAAGTGACATCTGTCACGTGACTCGACAACGAGAATAAGGCTGAAAGTTTAAAGTGGCGTATGCTTTGTGTTGAATTTTATTGTACTTGTATTGATATTCTCCTCCTGAAACAAAGCACCCGTTCGTATGTGTTAGTTATAGTTAGAGAGACGGCGACAAAAAAGGCTCATAACTACAAAATGGACGTTGAGCATATTTTTCTATAGTTCGAGTCCCCCTCTCAAAATCCGTCTTGTCGAGTAGGGGTCTGGCGCGGTGCGGTGAGCGACTACGGCGTTTTTTCCAGATTTGCCCTAGCGATTTCAAAAAATTTCTACCATTTGGGTGAAAATGACTGGAGGGCATCTGGGACACCCCCAGATTACGGGAAAAATATTTTCCTCCAAATTGCTCGGTGCCTTCACCCGCGGTTCAATAAATCCGCCCGAAACTGCGAAATTTCAAAAAATTTCAGCCACATACAAAAAACCGGTGTCAAATGATTCGTTACAATGTATTTTATCCAAAAATAAAGTTTTCCTCCAAAATGCGTCTTGCTAAAATATGTTAAATAACAAAAAACCCCGTTATTGCATTGGCGCTTGATCCCAGAGTTCTCCCGCTTTTTTGACAAGAGAATTACATAGTTGCAAGTTTTATGAACTTCTTGGTCTCTATTTTAAAAATTAAAAAAAAACAATATTTATTCTTAATTGATGTAAAAATGGACTGAAGTGGTCCCGAACCCATGGAAAAATTTTATGAATAACTACTGGTAAGTATACATTTTTATATGTTTAATATTTAAAACAGAGGAGAAAATTGAAAGGCAGGCCATGTGCACGTGTCGGTGGACAAGAAATTATCTCTTTTTTTAAAAAAAGCACTTGGGTGTTATTCTCCGACTTGTCTTTTAAAGTTTCGAATTGACAGTGCTTTTAATATGAAGAGCATCTGGTTATTACCTCCCGAAATGTTGGATTAAAATTCGGTTGAATTCAGTTGATTCAGGTTTCGGATCGGGAATGAGGATCATGCACTTTCCAGCGCTCGTATTGCTGAGAATCGGAGAAGAACCTGCCATGATGTTTCGGAGTCAGTCCACCACGACTAACAGCAATGATAAATCAATTGATATTCACTGGTAATCCCTGATAATCATCGCTGACTTGCAAGTGCAAGACCCCTCGCCAAAGACAGAGTTGCCACAGTATAGGCACCAAATTGAAGGAGAAATCTACTTTGCAACATTGAGCGTAATAATCTCAAGTTTGGTTGCAATCGACTCCCTGTTTTATGAGATACAGAATGGCGATCACGAAATCCGAACGATCGTACTGACCAGACTTGTACTCGGCGTATTTTCCTGCTACCCAGGTCACTGGTTTCGTATTATAGTCACTGAATCGGGGAAGAACGCTTATTGATGGCAACAACAATAATGCAAAGTTTGGTTGCAATTGGCTCTGTCGATTTTTAGATACAGAATGGTGACGTATTTCAATACCAGCGATCGGATTGAAGGGTGTTGCGCTCAGCGCCTTCCACTGCTGCCAAAGGCAGAGTTGTCGCTTTACAGGCAACAAATCGAAGGAGAAACTGCTTTTCAACATTAAAAATAATAATCTCAACTTCGGTTGCAATGACACTTTCCACTTTCCAGATAAAACCCGCTGATCCGAAACTTTTCAGCGTTCGTGACCATTCTGAGGATTTTTTGGATGATTGCGCTCTGGCAGTAAGAAATTTGGAGGAAAATAATTTTTCCACATTCTATAGGTAGTAAAGAACCCACAGGCAAATTTTCATCCATTTTGTAATTATTTTTTGAATTTTTGAAAATTTAAAATTTGAAAATTTTTTATATGGCAATGCTGACACATGGAGCAAAAAAATTTTTTTTTCTGTATTCTTTGCAACAAACTTGATCCCCCCTATTGGGTTTCAACTTCAAATTTTCAAATTTTTTTAATTTTTTTATTTTAATTTTTTTCGCCATTTTTTGGAGCTTCTGGAAGGGGTCTTTGCACCGAGCAATTTGGAGGAAAATATTTTTCCCGTAATCTGGGGGTGTCCCAGATGCCCTCCAGTCATTTTCACCCAAATGGTAGAAATTTTTTGAAATCGCTAGGGCAAATCTGGAAAAAACGCCGTAGTCGCTCACCGCACCGCGCCACACCCCTACTCGACAAGACGGATTTTGAGAGGGGGACTCGAACTATAGAAAAATATGCTCAACGTCCATTTTGTAGTTATGAGCCTTTTTTGTCGCCGTCTCTCTAACTATTAATTGTCATCATATGAGCGTTTTTACTTTTTGGGTTTCAATCTATGTTCGGGGCCCCCTCTGACTTGGCGCCCGAGGCAATTCATCCCAGTGGACCCCCCTTGTGGCGGGCCTGAGTGTATCTATCGATGCTAGAAATCACGTCAGTTAAAAATCCCTGTCATCATTAAATATTTTGGTAAATAAAAAAACGGCATCACATTAAAGCTCCCTGAAATCAAATGTACTAAAATGAGAAGTCGGAAACAGGTGCTTAGACTATTCTAAAACAACTTGAGCATGGCGACAATTGCAACACAAACTTCGGTGGGAACAATAGACCAGGGACAAATAATGTCTTCCATAAGCTGACTTGTAAACTTACTCCAAATATTGTTGGCATAGGATATTCTTCCCATATGCTGTGCATCATGGATGCGAGCTACTTCCTATTTTTTGTAATAAGATCAGGCTTAGGAATCACCCTTTGTACTACTTACTAGTCCGTCATTACGTTTAAGTCATGGTACAATTTCAAGTAGTAACCTTGATTTGAAGGATAAAAGAGAAAGGATAGGTTAGGGGTTTGGAGGGTGCTTTAGTAGATGTCGATAAGCCTTGTATTCAAGGCGGGGCCGAGTAGGACTTGTAGATTGTATTCGGGCAGCTGGCTGGAGGGGGACTTGCATCTCTTGAGGAATCCCAGGCATTGATATGCTTGTTTGGTTATTTGGAATATGTGATTATCCTATTGACATAGAGACGATGATATTGAAAATAACTTTTTCTGAATTTGTACCGTTCGAACAGAAGCTCTCAAGGAATTCTGCGCAGCCAGTGAATAGTGTTTTAAAAATTTTTTTCACTATTTTCTGAATTTCACCAAAATGTCCGAGGTTTTCGAAGATTTTGTCCGACGTCAGCAATTTAGGTGATGGCAGCCCTAATCATTTTGAAGCTCAGCGATGACGTGATTTTTTTGCAAACATTTTCGGCAACGTTACCCCTGTCAGCCACCCATTTTGCACCAACCTAGCTGTCGGAGACTTGGAATTTATATTAAGTAGCTTATAGTCTTCCATCCTCCAAATTTTCATGCGCCGCATCCTTGACATTGTTTAATGAGAAAATGACTACTTTTACCATTCTTACCTCTGTCCTGCTGTCCTGCACCACTCAAAGTGTCGGAGAGCTCGGACATATAATCCCGTTTAGTAATAGAATGAGTTTCAATCGAGTTTGTCTACATCAAAGTTTCAAAGATGAAAGCATTTTTTCGTCTCCAGCTCTCCGACTATAAGTCATTTGAATGGCAAATGAAATTGGGGACTTGATAGAATTAAATTGTATAATATGGGGTGCGCCATCTAGACCTTCGGTATTTCAACATTGAATAACTGTGACATTATAAGCGGTTGCGGTGTTGCAAGGTGTGCCGTCTTGTTGACGACGAGTCAGACTTTTTTTACGCATTTTCGGACACACAAAGTGCGCCAACATCCAACAATAGCGTGCGTCGTCGACGGTTTCTATAACTTTGAAGAAAAATGGTCCGATGATGGTTTTTGAGCACACTCCGGCGGCCCAAACAGTGACTTTCTAGTCGTGCAGTGGTGTTTCGTGAATGACGTGTGTGTTCTCTGTTCCCCAAATTCGACAGTTTTGTTTATTGACTCTGCCAGAAATGGTAGTATGAGCTTCGTCCGTCATCAAAATTAGCATAGCACAGCACGCAAAGTTTCCACAATTTAAACGATTGTTTTCAATGTAAACCTCTACGATTTCAGCGGGTTCTTTTGGTGTCTATTGACTCTTAGCTAAAATGGTAATGAAATCGGCTTTAAAATATCAGAGTTATTCAATATTGAAATACCGAAGGTCTAGATGGTGGACACTGTATGTATACGTACTTCATCGGCAATAAGCCGGGAGCCCGAATTAAAATGTTTAGGCTGCAAGAATACAGGAAGGGCTCAATGGCTCATTGCTCATATACGCTTTTTCCCCTTGATTTTTACAATACATCTTTGTGAATTTACAGTCCGGTCGAACGAAAAGTTCATTGTTTAACAAATCTTTCATCATTCTACAATTGGATCGTACCGTTCCACTATGTGAAAACGAAACGATGCGTCTTTTTATACGCTTTATATTAGCTCCACCTGTATGTATGTGTGTATGTATGTATGTATGTATGTATGTTCTATCTAAACAAATCTTGCAACTTGATTTTGACCCACTTCTATATAACCGATCAACTTCGAATTTTGCACATATGCATAGTTCGCGTGACAATGCAATCTGACCATTTTGTAAGAAAATCAAGATGGCGGTTCCAAGATGGCGGTCGATTTTTGCTATTGTGTTCCCCGACCCCCCGACATGGGTATCAAATGAAACGGCATGACAGGTAGAATACAATTAGCTGTATGGCGTCATTCCAAATTCAAAATGGCGGCTAACAAAATGGCGGACTACCTTTTTCTTTACAACCCACTCTATATGGGTATCAAATGAAAGGGTGTGACAATTAGGATACTATTATCTGTGTGGCGTCATTCCAAATTCAAAATGGCGGCCAACACAAAATGGCGGATTATCTTTTTCTTTACAACCCACTCGGTATGAGCATCAAATAAAAGGATGTGATAATAGAATACTTTTCGCTGTGGGGCGTCTTTCCAAATTCAAAATGGCGGCCACCACAAAATGGCGGTTTACCTTTTTCTTTACAACCCACTCGGTATGGGTATCAAATGAAAGTGTATGACGAGTATAGTATAGTAAGCTTTGTGATGTCGTTTTAAATCTAATATGGCGGTAACTACAAAATGGCCGAACACATACATATAATAGACTAAAAAATAGAAAATAAAAAATATAGTTTAAAAAAACTAAAAAATACGCTTTTATTTTAAAATGAACTAAAAAGTAAAAAATAATTTTGAATGTAAAATTTTTATTGCTCCAGCCAGTATAAGAAAACAACCTACCTTTCGAAATCTAAAAAAGCGTGGGGCGCTAGCTAAAAGTTCCGGTGTTAATAAAATAAGAATATAGAGAGCCCCACGCTTTTTTACATTTCGAAAGGTAGGTTGTTTTCTTATACTGGCTGGAGCAATAAAATCTTTACATTCAAAATTATTTTTTACTTTTTAGTTCATTTTAAAATAAAAGCGTCTTTTTTAGTTTTTTTAAACTATATTTTTTTTAAATTTGAAATATTTATTCGCTCATTATTATTGAGTTGAAGGGAAGCTCGCGCTTTCTATGATCATTTTCAATAGAAACATAATCTATTCTACTACGCCTGCGCGGCAAAATCGATGTTTTATGTTGTCGACTGCCTAAAATATTTTTGTGTGTGGTTCTGGCCCTTTTGTGGTGCGGGCCCCTTTTTCATCCATTGTTATCCTCTATCTGTTTGTCATCTTATTTCTCAGATTCGACCAGATAACCCTCACCTTCCTGGTGTGGTTATTATTATATTCAGTATTTTCTGATGCTTCATTTTCCAATATTGGATCTACACATCCCTTTTAACTGCGCATTCAGTGTTTATTTTTGCAATGTTGACATTTGCTCCCGGGTGCTCATGCTCACGTCAATGTACACATGCAGGTAAACGGCGAAGAAAAATCTTCCTCCAGCCACATATTACCTTATCTTTTATATTAGTTCATTTGGAAAATATTGTATCAAGCAACTAATCCGAAGTACGGGGCAAGTGGTTTGAGCTGGCTTTAAACTTTCATTGAAAATAGACACATATCTTACTATGCTAGCTTCGGCCCCTGTGCTGAAAGTCGAGTCGTCGCGACACGACGTCGTTTGAGTTGAAGGAAATGACGTTTCGGTCCAATCACGACTTTTAGTACAGGAGCCTAAACTCAACTTAGCATTTCCACTCTAGACCCCTATGCTGAAAGTCGTAATTCCACTGAAACGTCATTTTCTTCAACTCAAACGACTTGTCACGAAACACGACTCGACTTTAGCCCCTGTGCTGACTAACTAGTTCAGCTAACTTGATTGTTGTGAATGCAGACTTTTTTTTGCAAGAGTATCTTTCATAACTTCTTGCGTTACCAAAATCATTGTTAATTGTTGTTTAAAGAGGATTAATGTTTTATTGGAATGTGGTCTTAACGTAACTTCGATGTGACAACTTACTTATGCTCTTTTAATCCCTAAAGGCTCTCGCAGACTAGGGCGGGCCGCACCGCAGCGCATCGCATAACAAAATCCTTTCTACATCACTACGGTACTGGCGGATCGCTTACTAGGCGTATTTCTGTCGCATCGCTACACATAACATTGCCGCAGAAAAACGCCTAGTAAGAGATCTGCCAAAAATATGGTGATGTAGGAAAAAAATTCTAGAATCCGGCCGAACCTCTGGCTTCGGCTTCGGCCACCTTCAGCAAAATAATCGGCTTCGGCCAAAATTGGTCGGAAGGTTTTTCCGAAGCCGAACGTTGAATCTAAAATAAAATAACAATAACCGCAATCTGCAAAGGCGACTGCTGGGTTTCAATTTGAAACTTTCAAGTCGCTGCATGTCGAATCACTTCAACTTCATCACATCTTAAAGCACAAGAAGTGGAAAATCTGTGGGAGACACATGAAAATGTCATTAATAATATGCCATTGGCCCTGGAATCATCCGATTCAAATGATTTTCATTCTTTTAAAGAACAGCTGACATCCTATTTAAAAGAAGCTTTACTAACCAGGAACATTTTCCAGTATTTGGCTTCGAGTCCTTACAACTACTTGAGAAAAGTAGCCATGAAGTGCTTATCGGCTCCTCCTACCAGCGTAGCGAGAGAGCTATTTATTCAGCGCTGCTGGGCAGATTTATGCTGATAGGAGAACTGGTTTATACTAAGGGAAAATGCAGAAAAACTTCTTGCTTATAATATTAGGCTGTTTAATTTTGAGTATTGACTTGCCCGTGAAATATTAAAATAAAAATCATTTCTATTATATTTTGTATTTTTTCTTAATTTTTGAAGCATATTGTCCTCGGCTTCGGCATTGGCTTCGGCTTCGGTGAAAAAATTGACCTTCGGTTGGGCTCTAAAAAATTCTAAAAAACAGCGTTTTTGTTTTTTTTGAATTTGGAATGGCGAACCTAACATAAAAAATTCCGCAAATTGTGAAAAACGCTTTTTAGCGAATAGAAAGAAAACTTTAGCTCAGATCGAAAAAAAATTAGAAAGCTGTATTATGTATTCAAATTATCTTTCAATTGATGAATGTATTTTGAGTTATAAGTTAGGGCACAAAACATAGAAAACAATGGAAAAACCGTCAAAATTCACGATTTTTTTTAATTTGTTAATAACTTTTGTTTAACGCAACTTAGATATTATTTGGTAAAAATATTGCTTCTTGTTCTTCTTGCTCTTGTTCGTGGATTTTTTAGAGCAACTTTCGAGAGCTTCAAATTTTCTTCAAAACTTGTACTATCACGTACAATTAAAAAAGTTTATTTAAAAATTTTTTAATACTCAAAATGGTCTCCAAAAACATATTAAAAATGAAAAAACACCCTCGGAAAGTCAAGTTTTTCTCCAATCAAACCTCTGTTTTTTCATTAATAGTTTTCAAGGGACATTTTGAACATTGCAAAAATTTTAAATCGGCTTTGATAGTACAAGTTTTAAAGGAAACTTCCGCTGATGTAAAAATTTAGGCATACTGACTGTGGAAGGTTGCTGCACATTTTGATAGGCAAAACAATGTTTTAGTAATTGCTTATAGTAAGGGTATTCATGAAAACGTGTAAGTTTACACATTAGGTATACTCGTATATTTACGAGGCTTGTTTGATGAACGCACCTATGATGACATGATGTATATAAACGATGTAATTCATCAACTGTTCAACCTGGACGTGAATGTCTAACTGAAAAATTCCAAAAAAGTGTAAAAAATAAGCTACCTCATTCACCTTGCACTTAAAAAATCAAAACAGCTAATAATATGATACCGAATTGGCATTTGCATATTTTACACATATCAGTTATGCAGTTTACACAGCAAAACTTTAGCGTAAACTTATCTAGTGTGCGTATTTCACTTTCAATACAAATTTTGACAGTTAATTTACGAGGTGGTAAACTTATACGATTTACGCGGCTTACTAGGGTTTTACATGTTTTCATGAATACCCCTAGTGACTTTCTAATCATATGTACAAATGATAAACAACCTTGTTTGTTCATGACTATTGCCGTGTGTTAATTCTTTGACAGTTTCCCATTTTCTTGGATATTTGTTCTACATACTTCTACAATATTGAAAATACGATTATTTATTGTTTTATTTTTGAAACACTTGAGTTTATTTAGATATGAATGATGAATTAAAGAATGTATTCTTTAGAAATCTCCTATCATTACATGCTCATCGTTGAATTTTGCATACTTAATTCCAGGCTCTGATTGCCTTGGTTCGGCTTCCTGTAATACAGTTTATTTAAAATTAATTAAAATAATTAACATTTACAGAACATACCGTTATATCTATTTCATGAATACGATATGGATTTGCCATTCTTCTTCTTTGGTATAGTACAACGCCTCCAATTAAGAATAAAATAGATGATAAACATAAGAACGGAATAATATAGTCTATGGTTGAAGCTGCAAAATTTAAGAATTAAAAACATGAATCTAACAGGATGTTATTAACTCACCTGTTGCTATAGTACTCGCCGACATTTCTGTTCGATTTTCGTTTGAGCTCTTCTCATTTACGAGAGGGGTTGTAATCTCAACAGGTGTTTGAGCCACAAGAGTAGAAATAGAAATAGAACTTGTTGCAGCTTTAGTATCAATATTTGGAGCAGTTACTTTTGTTGTCGGCGTTGTTACTTCATTTGCTACTTGTGGAATGACACTGCTTAGAGAAGTTGCACTGACGCGCTGCTCTGTTTTGCCTAGTCTTGATAAGTAAAATTATTTTAGTTAAATTATTTCTTTATGCATTTTTATAATCAATCCAAAAAAGCTCTGTGAAAAAATTAATACTAGAAAAATAATTAAACAGCCTTGCTAAAGAAGACAAATTGAAGTAAGTACATATAAGGATTGCGCGAACTCTTCGAAAAACCTTCTGTATATATTTTTTAACAGTGTTGGGAAAAATTTAATTGTTGGACAATTAAAAATTAACAATTAATTAATTGTTAATCACATCTATTGCAATTAACAATTAATTAATTGTAATTGTGAAAACTCGCAATTAACAATTAATTAATTGTTAGTCGTGAGTTTCCACAATTAACAATTAATCAATTGTCAATCTTTTTAATGGATTTGATTAAAAACTAACAATTAAAACTTATTATTGTATGAAAAGCGTAGTGTCGCACCAGTGATCGCAGAGCTTCGAAATTTTGCACGAAGGTCCGTGGGGGTCTCCGATGATGCACCTCGAAACCCGATTTTCTAAATTCAAAATGGCCGCCACAAAATGACCGAAATTCAAAATGGCCACCCAAATTTGCCAATTGTGTACCGATTTCCATGAAAATCGGTATCTGGGGGTTTTTAAGGTAGCAAATAACGAATTTATGACCAGAACTTATAAATTCAAAATGGCCGCGCCAATATGGCCGACGAATTTGCCAATTGTGTTCCGATCCCAATGAAAATCGGTATCCGGGGTTTTTTAAGGTAACAAATAACGAATTTATGATCAGAACTTATGAATTCAAAATGGCCGCGCCAATTTGGGGACGAATTTGGCCAATTGTGTTCCGGAACAGCCTTATTTATCAAATTTGTTAACGTATGGCCAAGGGCAATTTGTTGGTCTCGATATTATTAAACGGTGTTTCTCCCTACTTCAACTGTATGTAGGTTGTCCAAGAGTTGGAGAATCTGAAAATCTTCGCATGCCAGCTCCAAATGGAAGAACATTGAACATAGTATCCTGAAGCTGCAATCGGGTCAGAATTTATCAACAAGGTTTTTGGGAAAGATTCTCCAATATGGGAAGGGCCTGGCATCTGAGTAAACAAATAAAACCTGGGTCAATGACATTGCAGAAGAGAACCATGGGCAATATCCATCTGAAGTCACAGTCCTCCGTACGTGACTCCAAACGTATAATGTCCATCACCTTCAAAAGCCCATTTTCAAATCTTGAATTAGTATAATCCTTTTATTTTTTTTCTTTCAGAATGTAATAATATTTTTTGGATTATTTAATGTTTAATTTATTGTATGGACTGGCTCCCTCCCCAAAACAAAGATTACAGCATGAATAAGAGTGTGGATCTGACATATTTTCGTGAGATTATACTATGTAGCTAACAATTGTTTACAAAACCGCCATTTTGAATTTTCAAATTTTAACCACAAATTCGTCATTGGGAACCCTTAAATCCCCCGATACTGATTTTCAGTACCATCGGACCACAATTGCAAAAAATAGTCCGCCATTTTGAAATTTCAACCCTTAAATCAAGTTCACATAAAATTGAAGAGGGTTAATTGTTAGTTTTAATTGTCTTTAATTAATTGACTAAAAAATTAATTGCGATTAATTTAATTGCAGTTAAAATTAATTGCAATTGATTTAGTTGCTATATACAATTAACACGGATTAATCCAAATAAATTAATTGTGGGGTGCAATTAATAGTTCAATTGTAATTAATTTTAACTGCAATTAAATTAATCGCAATTAATTTTTTAGTCAATTAATTAATTAATTGAAAATTTAATTGATTAATGCCCAACACTGTTTTTTAAGATAAGATTGGCAAATTGCAGAATTGAATTCTGTTCATAACTCAAAATAAAAATATAAAATTTTAAAAGAAGTTAATATAACAACAGCAAATTTAACATGCAATTTTTATAGACACCTGCCACGATATGAAGGAAGAAAGGTATGTGTTTCAAGATGAATACCTTAGTTTAGACTAGATGGTAGATCTATAAGGCCCAGACGTATCTATCCAGAAAACTTGCTTGACACTACTAAAAAATTATATCTATCTATATTTTTCTTGCTTTCTTGCAATTGTTGTTGGTATTTAACACACATCCTGGATGTTCCTTTAAATTTATTTTCACGGCCTAAAATAGTATACAATTTTTGAAAATGACCATTGAATCGATATGATGCAATTCAACTGGGAGAGAGTTCCATAGCTACCGAGCCGAAGAAAGAACGTTGTACAATTAAAGCGCCAAAACAGATGTAAAGGTAGAAACAGAAAGGCACGGCGACCGTGGCGGTGGCCACCGCTCAGAGAGTTTTCCATACATTTAATTTCTCCCCAGGCGGCGCGGACAAATTAAATGTATGGGAAACTCTCTGAGCGGCGGCCACCGCCACGGTCGCCGTGCCAATCTGTTTCTACCTTAAGGCTTCCACTAAATTCATACGAGCAGTCTTTTGGGCAATTCACAATGGAATCTAAGTTTCGACATAAGCTCATATGTTTTGCCAATAATGAGAGTGATGTGGTTGCAGCAGGTCATACTGCTATTAAGAAGAACTAATAGATATTTTACGATAACGACAGGGGCCCCATTTACAGCGATTACTGATAGATCAGGACAAGATCATTTTTACAGGTCAACTGTGATTCTTTTTTAATCTTACCATTCCCGTTAAAAAATGAATTTTAACAAAACGTAACAACTTTTTTTAAAAGCTTATTTAGCATTTATTTTCTTTTATGCTAACCTGTAAGCCCTTGTAATAATTCTATCTATCTAGCAAGAAGTTTTGTTAATCCACTATTCTTGAAATTGTGAATAAAAATTTCAAGGACGTTGTTTCTTTAAAAGGTTAATTTATTTATAAGTTTTTCGGCATCATTAGATTACTGTATCTGATTATTTCTTTAAATTTCAATTTTCTTTAAAAATGCCGCAATAGGAAGAATTTTTAAATATGGCATGGAAGGGAAACTCAAACCCCCCAAAGTTTGAATGCAGTTTGAAATTTCTTCCACAATAATATACTTTATATAAATGATATTTTTTATTTAATATATTATCTTCATTGATGATAATATCGCAAGTGCGCTCAACGACGTAATATCGTTGATCTTCAACTATATGGGTTAACTTACTTTAAAAATCCAAGACGTTGGCAGGTGCATAAAATTTTGTTCAATCCTGTTTGGGTTTGGCAATCACTTGTCGTCCAATTAGCACTTTGCTCTGACCACATTAGGCACTGCAAAAAGTAAAATATATTAGGATATTATTATTAGTAACATAGTGCGATCGTTGCGACCTTGCAGTTTGACGTTTTATAACTTATTTAAGTCCGAGATATTTGGTATATAATATTTGAGTATTTTCATAAACGAATTACAAAGTTTGTCTAAAACTCATCATTTAAGAGCTGTAGATTTAAGGTAATTTAAAAAATATCCTATCCTATCCTATAATTTTTCTTGATTAAATTTTGGGACGGTAATTTTGACGGTTGTTTCTGCCACCTTTCTTGGTGATTGATTGAACCATGGAGGCTATACAAGGAGATAAAACTCCGTGTTGTCAATTTTCGTTTGATTATTGGTGGCGCTGCAGTCAAATATACCCCAAAAAACATGGCCGATTGTATTTATCCGGTTCATGGTAAAGTTCGTTTATTACTAATATATTTTTGACGTTTAGCAGCTTACAGCTGTTTACCAGCTTCTAAATTCGATTTTATATCAATGCGATTATTCGTAATTAATCAATTTTTGATGTTTCCAATGAATTTTTATTAAATTCATGTGGGGTACATCGGACAAAGGTGACATCTGTGGCCAAAAATGAACTAGAAGTTTAGTTTCTTCTACCCATCCATTTCCTGTCATTTTCCCCATAAGAGTTTTGTCTCCTTGTATATTCTCCATGGATTGAACATACGCTAGCTTCCAAGAATGACATCACAAGTTTTACGACAACGCATGCCAGGGGCGGATCCAGCCCTCAAAAAAGGTTGTGGGCACAGCCACCCGAAAATCGGACAAGTGCGAGTCGTAGTATGAACTCGCTCATGATCGATATATACTACGTTTATAAGCGAAGTTTCACTCCCGTATCTTCAATCCGAAGTGAAACTTCTAATGCGTTTATAAGCAATGGCAGTGAAAATCCAAACTACTTTCTGGTTTGAGATGACAGCTCCGAGCTCAAATTTAAAATGGCAACAAACACAAATATAAACCCAATGTTTAATTTAATGTGTTTACAAAAAATCTATAACTACAGGAAAAATACTATTGTAGCAAAATAAAACATCCAGCTTCTTCTACACTAAGTTTTTTTCCTTCTGAAAAAAATTAAAAATTATGCTGCGGTCATCTCACTCCCAGTCAGCGTTTATAAGCATACCATAAACCGGGAGCGAAGTTTCACGCCGGCTTTTTCTTGGGGAGCGAAAGTCCAAGTTCTGGAGTTTCACTTCCCGTTTAAAAGCGGTGTTTCACTCCGGATCGAAACCTCCATCCGGAGGGAAACTCCGCTTATAAACGTGGTAATAGTTCATTCGTACAAAGGAGATGTTTACAAAATATATGACGTCCTGACCAAGATTTTGTACAGTGTATAATTCCACGTGGGAAAACACTAGTAGGTAAATTAATTACCCAGTAAAATGTTAGTTTGTTCGCTCACGAAAATTACAAAAGTAAATGAGTGTTTGTTTACACATCACAATGTCACATTTAGACTCTAAACTACTGAACCGATTTTGATGAAATTTTTATAGCTTTAATGGATATCAAATTAAATTAAACGCTAATACACATTTTACATTAAATAATTTTATTTAGGTGCTTACTTAAATTACAAATTCAAGCTTACGTTTCTTTTTCGCGGAAGCGTTGGTAATTTCATCGATATTCAGGTTCACATCTTTGTGTATATTTAGGAGAGCCCGGACAATCTTTCCTGTGCCATTGAGGCACGAAACCAAGATTTTACGCTTCACAGAGTAGAAAACGATCTCTCTGCGGTAGCTACGCTGACCGGGAAAGTTGCCAGTATTTGTAAGAAAATTTTTATGTTAGGTTACAAATCTTGGTTGCTTCAATGAGATAAGCTACCACCTCTGGTATAGCGAAATTGTTTTCACATTCTCTTTTCCATTTGGCCATCCAGAGTCGGTATTCATTTATAACAGTTGATTCATTATCGTTAATGAATAGCCGGTAGGTACATCTGGAAAACTTTTTTAACTGTTTCGATATTGATATTCCAGTCGCTGACACTAACATTTGGTTTAGGTAGAAAAACTCCAAACTGAAACAGGTCGAGTATAGATCGGGCCAAGTCAATAATGCACGTTGCGCGAGCAAATGACTTATTCAGCTACAGACTTCCAATTGCTGAAGAAGTCATTTGCTCGCGCAACGTGCATTATTGGCTTGGCCCATCTTTTCAAACTCCGTGACATTTAGCGCATGTTGGGGTAAAAAGCTCTTAAAAAGGTTTAAAAGCTTGAGATAAATTTTCTTCTTTGTATTTTACATATTTGCTACAGAAATAATTTGTAGCAATTTCAATTAAAAAATACGAAATTTGTGTTTTTAATACTTCGATACTAGGATTGTGACGTTTTTCGTCAGTCGCATGCGCGCTTCTGCCTGGGGAGATTGTGTTGCTTGCGGCTGCGGAGAATTTTCATCTTATGAATGAAAACGCTCATGTATATTTAAAAAAAATTATTCAGGATTGTTTTTAAATTATTTTAAATTTAGAGATCAGAAATATTTCGCCTAATTATAGTAAAATTATACTTATTATGATGAATAGATTTACTTTGTTGAGCTCTGCTCAATACATATAAAGATAACTTAACTTTATTCATTCGGCATGCGCGCATCCATAACCTTCTATATTTACAAGCCATAAACAAGAATAGATATTGAGAGAATCGGACTACCAAATTCTCCCAAATTCTCCAAATTACACTAACAACATAATGTGACTGCACCGAGCTGTAGTCCGATTGAGCGGAAATTCGCTCTCAATATATAGAAAGTTATGGCACATCCCTTCCCAAATTATTTTGTTGAGTTTTTGCTGCATTTGTAGTCTTTTTAAATGAAAAGAGGGGAAATGATAGAACAAAATTTATAAAACTTGGCAACGAGATGCGCAGAACTGTTCAAATTTTTTGTGTCACGGAGTTTTTTTTATGTGGAAGATTAGAGGGAAAGCCCTTTGTACTGTCGACAATCTATTTTCTTCTTTTGGAAACATCTATACTTCCGGAGACAATCTCTGCCCTAAATCATTAATAACGGAATCTAATAAAGGTATGTAAATTGATTTCCGAAAGTACTCTTCTGCCGATTTCATTCTGCCGGAATTCATACATGACAATCTTCACTTCTGAAGGTTCAATTTTACTAGGTCAAAACTTCAACGAAATCCCCATGATTTTGAGTGGCGATTTCAATATTATTTTTTCATCAGATACTAGGTTCGAACTTTGTGGATGAAGGGGAAAGTGAGGATGATGAGAGGTACCACAGCACTTCTCCCTTCATCCACAAAGTTCATGAAGAACGTTCTTGGAAGCGAAGGGTCTAAACAGACCCAATATTGACAAAAGAACCACGACATAAGGAACCTCACGATTTTTAGACCAGTTTCAATCGAAAATATTTCAGTTATCCTAAAACCTTTGCTTCGTTTTTAGGTTTTAATTTAAATAGGAATTCATAAATATTGATATTCTGAAATTGTACTTGTATCAAGTCCCTCGGTAGGCTCGTCACTATACTTCCTGCATCTGTCGTTGGCCCTACTTTTCTGAAACCGTACTATATATCCGACAGACCTCCTATATCAATTGCATATTGCTAGCTGATTAATATTTTAATAATTGTGGCAGTTGTTGGGTAAAAAAGTTGTACTTCTAAAGTGTGGTCTGAAGCATATTTTGTTATTTTATTAAGGCATATGATATAATATCATCAGCCTATCAATCTCAATAGACCGTGAAAGTGAGACGTCAAAAGTCTATTAGGGTTGTGGGCATGCCCATCGTGCCCACAACGGTGGATCCGCCCTTGACGCATGCTCTAGCGCGGGGTCAGGTAGACTGCACAGGACCCTTGTCACCGGAGGGGTCATAAATCTAAATAAAGTAATCTGTGCAATTCGTGCGCCACCCATAGCAGGGCCGCGGCTAGGCACTTTGCCGCCCAGTGCACATACGCCGATGCCGCCCCCTTTAAGCGCAAATTTTTTTTTCGCTCGCGGGTTTTTTTTTATAGGAATTAGTATATAAGAAATTGTTAATTAAATAAATTTTCTTTCTATTTGGCAAAGTCAACCAACTCATTTATTAGTACAGTTCCTCTCTTATTTCAGAATCGAGAGGGATTGCGTTTCAATGTTGCAATGCAGACGTCACTCTCAACATTCATTTCATTTTGCTTCGAACACCGTAGAATTTCACGCTGCTGTCTGTTGCTGGAGCTCGACGAAAAGTTGCCATGCTCTAGCCAGCTACATGGCTGCAACATTTAAATATTTTGCTTGGATCGCTTTCGGCAACATGGATCACGTTTCGCCTATTCGACCAGGCATCTGCATTTTACTTATCTGTGCTTATATCTTTTTATTGGAATGAATTGTAATGCAAAAGGTTTTCGTTATGCCTTTGCCCCTAGGACATCGCAATTAATCGAAGAGATGTGTCGAAAGAATACATTACGCATTCGAAGGATAATGTAAGCAATCGACTCTAGAAGGTTTCTATTCCCTAGTGGGTTGTTTTGTGTGGCCTTACGTTCATCGTTTGTTTATCGTGTACATGCTGCGTGTCCTAATTAATTATTGGTAATCTAAGGGTGGTCAGTCATCAGCGGAATAGGGGGAATAACATGTAGCATAACATGCACGTGCCGTAACTATTCCGGACTGATGGAAGTGCGATCATAACCTCCTAGCGGTGGCCACTGGTAACTATCCTATGAGAGAGGATAGGCTAACATGATTGGGCTAGTCCCTTCCAAGTAAGGTTGGCGTGAGGCTAATAACCTCACCCGTAAAAAACAAACATTACGGAACGAGCAACATGCCTCGGATACTGGAAAAAACGACGACGACCACGGCAACGAAAAAGGCAAAATGATTTAAGAATTTTCTCATGGAACGTACGAACCTGTACAGAACTCGAGCTGTACAACATCTGGCCGATACCCTGTCAACATATAAAGCTGACATTACCGCCATTCAAGAGATGCGATGGACAGGGAATGGTGTTTTGCAAAAACCTGATTATGACGTATATTACAGCTGTCATACGAAACACCATGTGCTCGGGGTAGGTTTTATGGTCAGCAAAAGGATGAAGCCTACCATTATCGGCTTTAAAGCAATAAACGAAAGGCTATGTACCCTTCGTGTGCGAGGCAAATTTAAGAACATCAGCCTCATAAACGTTCACGCACCTACAGAAGAGTCCCCGGACGATGAAAAAGAAGAATTCTTCGAAGTAGTTGAACGGGAACTTAATGCCTGCCCCAGATATGATGTAAAAATCATATTGGGAGACCTGAACGCCAAAGTAGGCCGGGAGCCCGTATACAGGCAATATGTCGGCACCCACAGCTTGCATGAGAACACTAATGACAATGGGCAGCGAGTTATAGAGATGGCAGCAAGTAAGAACTTGGTCGTTGCAAGAACCAGATTTGCGCGTAAAGATATCCATAAAGCCACCTGGATATCTCCTGATGGGGCGACTCGCAATCAAATAGACCATGTGTTGATAGACCGCCGCCACCTTTCGGGTCTGATGACGGTACGAACGTATCGAGGTGCCAACTTCGACTCAGATCACTATCTTGTTGGTATGGTGCTCCGAGAGCGCATTACAACGTTGAAAAGCTTTGTATCCGCTGATCAGGCTCGAATCAACACAGCTGCACTACGCAACGAAATGGCCAGAAACAGCTACGGTCAGGCGTTAGAACTCGCGCTCAGAAGAGCAAGTCCTGGGGATGAGATGCCGGGCGTCGACGAGAGCTGGACCCGCCTTAAAAATACTGTCATTAGTACTGCTGATTCCATCTTAGGCAGAAGTCGTAGAGATCGGAACGACTGGTTCGATAATGAATGCAAGCTGGCAACTGAACGTAAGAATGCTGCGTATCGAGCAATGCAGCAGTCTCAGAGAACACGAGCACGCGAAGAGAAATATAAAGAGCTCAGAAAAGAAGAAAAGAGAATTCACAAACGAAAAAAGGAAGCCTGGGAGAAAAATCTCGTTTGTGAACTAGAACAGTACAGAGAGCGACGGCCGCACCAGGCGCGGGAGTTCTACCGAAGAGTACGCGGTATGACGCAATTCACACCTCGTTGCACATACTGCAAGGACAAAGAAGGGAATCTGATCACCGATCCTCAAGGCATCTTGGAGCGATGGGAAGAGCACTTTCATGAATTGCTAAATGGCGAGCTAACTGAGGATTTGGAGGCTCCACCAATATCTGACGATAATGCTACGCTGTCACCACCAAGCTTAGCAGAAGTTAGCAGTGCCATCACCCGGCTCAAAAACAACAAGGCCTCGGGTGCAGACGGCATCCCTGCGGAGCTGGTTAAATATGGAGGGCCTACATTACACCAAGCGATTCATGAATTAATTGTGCAAGTATGGGAGCAGGAAGCGATGCCAGAAGACTGGAGAAAAGGCATCCTCTGCCCGGTACATAAAAAAGGAGATATCACAACGTGCAGCAATTATCGTGGTATAACGTTGTTGAGTACCGCGTATAAGATATTCTCCGTCATCCTACAAAACAGGATGGCCCCATACGCTAGAAATAACGTAGGCCAATACCAGTGTGGCTTCAGCCCAGGCAAATCAACAACCGATCAGATTTTCACTTTGAGGCAGGCTATGGAAAAATGTCTAGAGTTTCAAAACTCAATCCAACACCTCTTCATAGACTTTAAAGCCGCCTATGATAGCATAGCCAGAGTAGAACTCTACAAAGCCATGAGAGAATTCGGCATTCCTAATAAGCTGACAAGACTATGTAGGTTGACCATGACCAATGTGACAAGCCAAGTAAAGGTATCCGGAACACTGTCCAGACCAATCAACATCTATAATGGACTCCGACAAGGGGACGGTCTGGCCTGCCTCCTTTTCAACCTGGCGTTGGAGAAAGTGATCCGAGATTCGGGCGTAACATCAAGGGGCACAATGCTTCACAAGTCCACCCAATTACTGGCTTATGCAGACGACATTGACATCATTGGAAGAACATCAACAGCTGTACAAGAAGCTTTCATCCAGATTGAGCGCGCGGCAGGAAATCTGGGACTGCACATCAACGAAAGCAAAACAAAGTACATGGTGGCCTCGTCTGCAAGAACACCTAACATTCGTCCCACAATCAAGGTAGAGGAACACGAGTTTGATGTGGTAAAATCATTTACCTACCTTGGGTCAATAGTAGCAGCCGACAATAGCATGGAACCTGAATTACGCGCACGACTGCTAAAAGCCAACAAAGCCTACTATAGCCTGTCAAGGCTCTTCAAATCCAAGCATCTAACCATAACGTCTAAACTTTTACTATATAAGACGATGGTCTTGCCGGTCCTCACATATGCATCCGAAACGTGAGTGCTTAGCAAAAAGCACTCTAACGTCTTGGCGGTGTTCGAGAGGAAAATACTTCGGAGGATTGTTGGCCCCGTATGTGAGGAAGGACGATTCCGGAGACTCTACAATGACGAGATCTACGAGCGCTATCGCGACATAGATGTTGTGAAGAAAATAAAGCTCGGTAGACTCCGGTGGGCAGGACATCTAGCTCGTATTAGTGAAGATGAGCCTGCTCGGAAAGTTCTCTGCGGTAAGACTTATGGGGTGCGACAGCGAGGGAGACCCAACCTCCGCTGGAAGGATGGCGTAGACCAGGACGCTCAGAGCATAGGGATGCCAAACTGGATGACATCGGCTCAGAATCGGGACCGGTGGAGAGAACAGTTGCGAGAGGCCAGGACCGGATCCCGGTTGTAGAGCCGTTAAAGAAGAAGAAGAAGAATCTAAGCTTGATGTTTGTCTTCTTTTTGTTTATCGCCGCCGCTCATTTAAATTTTTACGCTCATCGCCAAAAATGACTTGTCTTTTGGCGGCTGTCGTTGTTTATAAAATATATTGTAAACATTCCCTTCCCAAGTGCCGTCCAGTGCAAATGAACAGTCTGCACATATGGGTGCCGCGGCACTGACCCATACTCGGATGTAGGGGCTGCACTTTTTTGGTCATCGATTAATTTGCAAAAAAGCTTCCAAAGCAGCCAGATTGAGAATTCCGCATAACATCCACTGCCGTAGCTGCGAATAGGTAGTGAGAAAACCGAACAGTCGGTTTTTTTTGATGTCAAGTTCTTTGGCATACACGTTTTTGCGATTTACGCGAAAAGGTATTATTATATTTTCATGAAATTTGTATTGTAGGTAGCAACAACACCAGCCAAAATTTAAGCCGTGAAACAAGGTTCTACGATAACTACAGTCCCTATAATTAAATGTCAAAAAATGGCTATATTTCGCGGTTTTTATTTTTTTGCAGACACCTGTTAACCGATTTCAATTGTCAAAACTCGTATTTTTGGTCTTTTTAAGCGCAATTACGTACTATTTTCTGTTTTCCAAAAAAAGAAAAAATTCGCACCAAAAAATGTGAAAAAACCTGTTTTCGCTACTATTGTTAACTTTTTTTCCACCAATTATATCCAAAACACATTCATTGAATTGAAGGTTTAAAAAGGGTGTACACTTTGGCTCATCTACCTTATAAGTAATTGTCCTTTACCTTAACATCTTCCTCTCCAGAAGGTAGAGCAATGTTAGCAATATTGTTTTGATGACTTGCGAATACCACTTGCTTTGTTGTAGGGGTCGATATGTCATAAATATGGATACTGTAGGTAGTGCTATTGTTCATGTCAGCAAGGTAGTCTTCAGGGAAAAGCACTGTAGTAACGCAAAACTTCTTTCTGCTTTGCAGTTCAGGGAAGCTTACTACATAGGAAACGTCTTCAGAAGTGAAATCATTTCTCACTGTAAAATTTCTTCCATATATTTGGTTTCCAGGTAATTTTTTCATTTCAATAGCTACGAAGCTGGCTTCTGATGTAAGATGTTTTTATTATTTAATATGATAAAAATATAAGAAAAGAAACTTACTCATATTTGCTTTTGAAATTTTGTTACTTTTACACATGCTTGCAACTAATTTAGAAACTTCTCCAGTGACTTTTGATCTTTCAATATTTTGCTGTGTCTCGTTAGTCGATAACAATTTTTTCTCCATTATTTCTAAAA
Source organism: Thereva nobilitata (assembly GCA_963855945.1). Taxonomy (NCBI): domain Eukaryota; kingdom Metazoa; phylum Arthropoda; class Insecta; order Diptera; family Therevidae; genus Thereva; species Thereva nobilitata. The sequence continues at coordinate 100,803,374 of OY979695.1, forward strand.
AAATATGTGCATATTCGTGATCGACAATTGATCGTGATGACTGAAGAATTTTTGTATGTCGTTTCTTTCTAAATTCAACTAACATTTCGGTTGATTCACTTTCTTCAGCAGCAGAGTCAAGGAGATCTAACAACTTTTGTATCAGTGTAATTTCTGATACATCGAGAACATCAAAATTTTGTTTAACCAATTTAACAAATTTAAAAATATCCTCTCTTGTTAAATAGAAGGCTTCACTTGGGAGTTCATACTGCTTATCTATTTCTTTTGACAGTATATTCATACAAAAATTTTTAAATTCAGAATAAAGTTCTTTTACAGCCAATTTCTGTAAAAAAGTGTTTACTAAAATAGATGAGAGTTTTATAATTAGATTTCATAACTACCTTATAAGTCAGCGATGCCGCCAGAATAACATTTTGAGCCGTAAATATATCCATACGTCTTAGTGCTAAAGTAATTTCTTCTTTTTTTAAATATACTTCTTTTTTCGTAATATTTGTGATTTCTACTTTTATGTCCGGCCCAGTTACAACTGCACAAGCTATTTTATTGTCACATACTCTATACATCGTTTTGATATGGCTTTCTGGAATTTGATTTAATATTATTCTAGATAAACTTAAAATATCGGATTTTTTTGTTAAAAATTTATATGTAGTGTACTAAAATCTAATTGAAACTAACTTTTATGCGTTTAAGGTGAAACTGGCTGTTAAAGTTTTATTGCAATTAACCCAACTTATTTATCTATCCCAAAAAATTGAACTTATTTTAATATCCACAAGACCATATAATGTACGATAACATTCTGTTGCGATATCTACCATTTCTTGTACCTAACCCATAGCCAGTGGTCAGTCACCAGCGAGATAGAGGGAGCAGCATGTAGTGTATTTAAATATTTAAATACGCACGTGCCGTAACTTTCTTGGACTGGTCGAAGTGCGATCATAACCTCCTCGTGGTGGCCTTTGGAAATTGTCCTGCAAGGGATGGGCTAATATGATCGGGCCTACCAAGCTAAGATGTAAAGTTATCGTATCGAGGGTTGCATGGCAGAGAGTAGGTTTTGCACTGCCGTTTAACGATCTCCTCTGGGCACCGGCGCGCCCAGTTGTATAATGCCTTATTCTGATATGGAGGCTCTGTCAGGATGGACCTTACCTTTCCTACCATACTCATGGGACTTTTGGGGATCAATTAATCTGGAGAGGGACAAGGCAAGGAGGGCCGGAGGGCAATTGGGGTGCACATGGAGCATACCCGAGACAGCTTTCGCGAACTCCTTTCAAACAGACTGAAGGTAGGACTGCGGTCGGGAACCCGCGAAGCTTGAACAGTCAAGTGTAAGCGACAAGCCATTAGGCAGGCTGCTGAACTTGTTCCAGCCTTCTGGTCCACAAATATGAGGTATAGGGGTGTAGTACAATAGGCCAACCGAATGGCCGCGGTACTTTTGGACCAAATATCTCACCACAAAAAAAAACATAGCCGGTTCGGTATGCATTTTGTCTCTGATTGCTTTTCTATGCTTTCGCATTTGATCTTTTCAATTAGCTCTCTATACTCAGTAGAGATATTTTGTTTTGCAATAACAGTTTTTTTACTATAGTTGTTTTTCAATTGTTTTTGTTCATTTTTAGTACTGAGATAGTTTAGTACTTTTTCCGTAATGGTTTTTTCTTGTACTTATGTTAGCTTAATGGGACGATCAAAATGCCATCCACTCAGGATCGCCGCCGTTCGAAAAACGATTCCATTTTCCGGCATCTTTGTCTCGCCCTTACGGTTTGGTTCCAATCATCCTCATAGAGAGTCCGTAAGGCCGCGCTTTACCAAAACCACACTCACAATACCCCAATTCATTGCATTGTAATCTTCTATATTAATATAATTAGAATGTCTGCCTGTGATTTCAAAATAGTTGCCATTTTCTAAGCTCATATGGTTACTACTAGCCCAGCCACTTTATTCAAAAAAAAGGCCAAACCTCTAAAAAATCCAACTGGAGATTTTCAAACGGGATTCTCTTTTTTTGGGGTCACAAATAATCTCCCAAAAGTCGATAAAGCCAGCTGACCGTCCACTCAAGTTATGGAGGGACAAAGGTCACGAAAATCAGTTTTTCTCAAATATCTCATAAATTATCGGTTTTACGAAAATTTTTGCTAAGTAAAATTTGTTCGGGAGATAAATCTGCATAAAAATGCTCTATACAAAATAGTTATTAAAACTACATCATTCAATATTTTTAAATGATTGCTGATTTATTGAAGAGAGTATATCTTCCGATTATTTATGTGAAACAATTTCACCCAAATGGCTACGGTGGCTGGCTTGGCAATGGACCATTCTGTTAACCAAATTTTGTTTGCGGCCTTATTTCACGAATAGCTCGACGGATGTTTTCCTCAAGTGGGTCAATTGTTAGTAGATCGTTGGAGTAACAACGGTATTTAACATTTACCTATAAAAAAGGTCCATCGAATAAACGTTATTTAGCCAAAATTAAAGTAAAACAGATAATTTACGAGATATTCAAGAAAAACTGGTTTTTGTGACCTTTAGTCGTCCGTAACTTCAGTAGCCGGACAGTTGGCTTTATGGACTTTTGAGTAATTACGAGTGTCGTCTCAAAAGTAGTTCCATTATTTTTCTAAATTCGTGTGGTTGGCGGGAAAATTCTGGAAGTTTCAGGGAATTCGCGTCTGTGTGTAGTGGCAGCACTGTACAATTTCTATACGCGTGCGTGGATCGATCCGGCAGTCAGGCTTCAGCCACTATGGAGACTCCACTCGCTCCTACCGCCAAAACAAAAATAAAGCGAAAGTTGTGGTATCCACGGGAAAGTGGCAAACGTTATTTAAGGATTCCAAGGGAGCATTGCTGATTAATTACCTGCCCCTTCGGACCACGATCACAGCTGCACGCTTTTGTAAGGTGTTACAACAACTCAGAAAGGCGACCCAAAACTAAAAAGGAGAGGTAGTTGACTAAAAAACTGTTTTTGTGTGATTTTCGTGACATTTGAACCTCCGTAACTTGAGTGGCCGGTTAGCTGGCTTTATGGACTTTTGGGATATTATTTGTGACCCAAAAAAAAGAGAATCCCGCTGGAAAATCTCCAGTTGGATTTTTTTATAGGTTCATATATAAAGTGACTGGGCAATACATGATTTTAAACATATTAATGAATTTTAAATTTTTTGTCTGTGTATGTCTGTTTGTCAGGGGTAATCTGATTGCCATGGGACTTTTACGGGAAGATTCAGTATTCAGTGACAGCAAAACCTATCGTCTAATGGACGCCTTGGGAATAATCCCAATTAGACCGGGAGGTAAAGAGAAGTGTCCGGCGTGATAAAAGGCAGCAGATAAATGCGCTCGCAGAAAAGGCTGAAGACGCGGCAAACACAGGCAACAGTAAGGTGCTGTACCAAATTACTAAACAGCTCTCGGGAAACCACTCTACTAAAAAAGCATGCCGTAAAGAGTGCAGCGACGAGGAGCAACTCCAAAGGTGGAGAGATTACTTCTTCGCCGCCTTGAATGGTTCATTGGCACAGGAACCTCAGGAAAACAACAACAACAATGCACAGCCAATAAGAATCACCACTCGTGCCCCATCCAAGACTGAAATTGTAACCGCAATCCATGCAATGACCAATGGTAAAGCTGCTGAAAAAGATGGCATCCCGCCAGAATTGTTGAAAGCCGACTCAAGCCTCATAGCAGATGCGCTACAGCCAAATTTTGGAAATAACACGGAACACCTGTACCTTACCGGAGGATTGGACGGAAGGTATCATAGTCAAAATACCCAAAAAGGGGACCTAACAATATGTGACAACTGGAGAGGCATCTGTCTACACTGTAAAAAATTTCTGTGGTAATTTTACAAAAAAAATACTCGAAGTTTTATTCACAAGCAGTTTTGTAAATTTGCAATATATATTTTTAGGAATATTCCAATCCTACTTTAGGTATTTTTACCAACTGTGTAGTAAATATACATTATTTGTGGGATGTAAAAATACCATCAGTATTGGAACTTTCACTTCATACGTTTGTAAATTTCCAAAACTTTTGTGTATGCCATCTCCCTATACATAAAAATAGCATTTTGTTCACCATGCAAGGACCGATTCACAATGAAAGCTTCAAGCTGCAAGCTTCAAACTACAAGCTACAGCTGAGTTTTGCTTTATTTGCGCACTGCAGCTTGAAGCTGTGAGTGTGAATCATTGCACAAATCCTTTTATCCTAATTTTTGAAGATTGAAGCTTGCAGCTTGAAGCTTTAATTGTGAATCGGCCCTAAGCATAAAAAATTATCAAAAATTTCTTGGCTGTTAAAAGAACTGCCCAGACCCTGACCAAAGTCAAGGTCTGACCTTAACTTAAGAACAATCGGGTATATATGCGTAGTATTCCATTGTTACCTGTGAATTATATCCATTAGAGGAAAAATTTAAACCTTACATTCCAATAACCTATTTGTAATTTTACTGAAAATTTATCTTCTAAAATTACGCCTCTTACTATAAAATTACAGTCTAAAGTGTATAAAGTATAAAGAAATATTGTAATTTTCCTACATAAACGATTTAGAAAAATACACAACATTGTGTAAAATATAGGTCACATTCATGTAATCAACATTTACGTCATGCAGTATTGGAGATTCTCAATTTATTTATGTGAAATTACAAAATTTATAGTAAAATTACAATAATTGTGTAGTAAATGAGTATTTCATATCGCGACCGTACATTTGCACTGTGAAATTACATATTTTTTTTACAGTGTATTATACTGTGGGAAAAATCTTCTCCCATATATTACTATCTAGGATAGGAGAGGCAGTAGACCGAACGCTTAGAAGATAGCAGGCTGGAATCAGGAAGGGCCGCGCCTGCATAGACCATATTAACACCTTGAGAATCATAGTGGAGCAGTCTACTGAATTCCGATCCCCCCTTACCACGCTTTCATAGACTATGAGAAAGCGTTCGACTCGGTCAATAGGAGCTTTATATGGAAGGCACTACGGCAACGGGATTGCCTTATAAAATAATAGAATTAATAAAAGCTCTTTACAACAATTCCAAATGTAGAGTTCTTCACAATGGAAAATTATCCGACAGCTTTGAAGTGAGCTCAGGAGTACGACAAAGATGCCTACTTTCACCATCACTATTTCTTATAGTAATAAATGACATCCTTGTCAGCGCTCTAGATAGTAGAACAGGTGGCATTCAATGGGGATTGCTAGACCGCCAGTAGTAGTGCCATGGCGCTCCTGGCTCACTGACGTCATCGGTTGGTGTCTTGGGTGTGGATGTGGGTGTTGGGTGTGCCTTGGATGAGCTTTCGTGCTGGCTGAGCTTTTGAACTTGCTGTGCCATGGCTGAACTTGCATGTGCCTCGGATTTGGTCTTGGGTGTTAGTTGGATGTGCCTCGGATGAGCTTGAGGAATTAGATTGAGCTTGCATGTGCCTCGGATGAACTTTAGCGCCGGATAAGCTTTTGAACTTCAATGTGCCTGCGGAATTAGATTGAACTTTAGCGCTAGATTAGCTTTTGAACCTGCATGTGCCCTGGATGAGGTCTTGGGTGATAGATTGAACTTACATGTATCCCGGATGAGGCTTGGAAAATTAAATTGAACTGCATGCGCCTCGGATGAGCTTGGGGGAATTAGGTTGAGCTTCGCTGAGTGTCGTGGATGAGATTATGCGGGTGATTGAATCTTCAGTTTTGAACATCGCTGTGCTTTGAGCGGGGTCTTGCTGATCCTTTGTTGCGATTTCTATAAAAAGCAGCGATCAAATCCTTATTTCCTCAGTTCGCGCTCACTAGGTTGAACTTACATGTGCCTCGGATGAACTTTAGCGCTGGATTAGCTTTTGAACTTCAATGCGCCTGCGGAATTAGATTGAACTTGCATGTGCCTCGGATGAGCTTGGGGGAATTAGGTTGAACTTCGCTGAGTGTCGTGGATGAGATTATGCGGGTGATTGAATCTTCAGTTTTGAACATCGCTGTGCTTTGAGCGGGGCCTTGCTATTCAGGACATAACCCTCATCCCAGCTTCAAGGATCCCAGAGACTCAAGACCCCATTTCAATTTTTTTAACCAACTCTCCTAAGAAATAAAATATCCCGCCATGCAAAAATATTCAAATTACATTTCAAATATTTTCCCCGTAAGAAATAAAATATCCTTGTTTCACCTAAAATCACGCCACTCAAAACATGTGCAAGTGATATACTTATAAGGGGCAAGCGCGAAAGGAAATTACCATTCTGATCTCGACATGAATTTTCATGCCCAGCCGCCAAAACCCAAATCCAAGCATCAAATTGCATTCCTTTGCCTCATAAATTTTTCAACCAAATTAACCTCACACATATCCTTCATGCCCATACGTCATGAAAGCACCTAAAAAAAACTCAAGCACTCTCTTTTCACGAATGCTATTTTTACCGATCGCGCGCCAAGGAGCCTTAAGTAAAATACACATCAAGGGTTGAGATCCCTAGCAGATCTTTAATGTAAACAAATATATATGTCGGGAGTTGGATGTTTCCAATTAAGAGTCCTCGGGGTGCTGCGGCTCAACAGCAAAAAAAATCACTAGCGGAAATTTGGGACTTGAAATTGCAATTGACATGTGCGGCTGCACACATATGGCATATTATCGCGGGTTTTAAAAATTTACGGGATCTATTGTTTTAGGTTTGAAATTTAGAAGAAAAATTGTGTTAGTATAAATCGAACCCTTTTTTGCATTCTTTACAGTTGCTTACTAAGCGTTGAACTTTCTGTTTGTACCATGTTGGGTTCCTTTTTTCCAACAGCTATTATTTATAATTAAGGAAACTGTTTTGTTTCATTCAACACGCCTTTATTTTATAATACTTTTATTTTATAAATTACACTTTGTTCTTTAGATACAAGTTAACTGTTATTTATTTATTGGTTGCTTTTGCTTTTTTATGCTCCACAAACCCGTGATTACACTAGAACGAATTATTCACTTTTTTTTGGTTTTTTATCTAATTTTTTATTCGTCAAGTGACAGACTCAAAATTATTATTTTATTTAGCCCCAGTCGACTGCGTTTTCATAACCAGTCTCCTTGGCTAAGTAAAACCGGAAGTAGTAGGACGATGTCCCTACAACCACTCTGCAAAACAACATCCACACGTATTTGGCTAGCTTCAAAATCCAATTTGTATTCATAATGGCAGCTAGACAGCTATACAGTTACACAGCTATACCGCTACACAGCTATACCGCTACACAGCATTACAGCTACACAGCTATTCAGCTACACAGCTATACCGCTACACAGCTATTCAGCTACACAGCTATTCAGCTACACAGCTATACTGCTACACAGCTATATAGCTACACAGCTATATTCTTTGGTTTTTAAAGTTCTATTTTATTAAAAAGAAAGAAGTAAAATAATAATTTACCTAAATCTAAAACATGGTGTACGGCCGGTTGATTTTGCTTGTTCATTCAATAAACCCATACTCTCGCAACTCCTCAATGATTGACACTATCTCATTAGTATGACTATTATTTCCAGCTTTCTGCGATGCTACCAATATGCGTAGCCTGTCAACTAGCTCATTGGGGTCATCCCAATATATGTACTCGATATTTTTCCTGGGGATATGCATTATTCCCTTTCCAGTATGAGGAGTGCGAATCAACTTTTTTATAATGTTTCTATATTTGTAGCTATTTGTTCCTTTTATCTGCTGGTTTTCCTTAAAATCACGCCTGTAGTTGCATGTATCATTTACAATTGCTTGGTAATTGGCGGCGTCGTCCATTGAGTAACCCTGGGGCATTTTCATAAAAAGTAGTTCAGCTAAGCCTTCAGTTATCTTATACTGCTTCTCACCAATAAGAAAATTTTCTTTATCAACTTCTAAGATCGAATTACCAATATGTAGCATATCGTTGAGATAGTACACCCCATAAGTTTGATCAATTTTCACGCTATTATTTTCAAGTAGTTGTTTATATCGGTTTAGTATCTGACCTGGAGACACTAGCTTTTGTTCTTTTATAGGCGTTGCAAACTCTTCATCATCACCATCATCTGAATAATCCCTAACAGGGGTGCTAGTTGGCTCCAGCTTTAAATATTTACGTGCAGGTGGTGTGTATACTTCATCATTCCGCGGTATTTCATCTTCTTTCTCTTCCTCTATTGGCTCAAGTTTGACCGCATCTTTTAATTCGTATTTTACATCTGATACTAATTGTTTAAGAGGTTTTGTGATTGGTTTGAAAGTTTCCTCCAGATATGCTGCTTGTTGAAGTCTTCCAGCTCTTAAAGCTCGACATTTCTTTCTAATTGAATTTTCGATTTTTACAATTTTCTCCAGCAATTTAATATCTTTCTCATAACTCATAGTTAAAGGTTCCTTTAAATGAATTATTAACGGCCTGTTCACTGAGCTGCCTGATTCGATACTGAGCTGCTAGATTGAGCTACAAGTTCATTTATCTAATAATGTCATGCTCGCGTAACTGTTTAAGTATCCAAAATATTTCTCGAGCTGCTAGATTGAGCTACAAGTTCATTTATCTAATAATGTCAAGCTCGCGTAACTGTTTAAGTATCCAAAATATTTCTCTTCCTTCTCTAGTTGGCGCTAAGCATCTCAATCGATCAACTAGCTCATTGGGGTCGTAAAAGTCCGAATTTTCATCATCATAATCTCCATCTTGAATGTATTTGTAGCGATACTGATGAATGTTTTCAGTATATTTACTCGCATCTTCAACCATCTTCACTCGTTTTGCTGCGACTTCGTTAATTGATTCTAAATCTGAACTTTGCAAAGTTTCATCATCTTTATCTTCAGAAGTATACGATTTTGCTTCATCATTTAGCTTTTTATAAGGGTATTGGTGAATTTTACCGCAGTTTTCACTATATTTATTTACATCCTCAACAAACTTGGCTCGTTTTGCAATTGGCTCTGAATCTGAGCTCTGATCTGCTCCAAGAATTGAATTTTTGCCCTTAGATGGTTCCGCCTGATCCTCTTCATATTTACACATCGTCACTTGCTTAGAGAAAATATTGCTAGAACTGTTCTTGGTGTTAGAATTTTCGGAAACTGTTTTAGGTGTTTGAATTTGCAAATATTCCGGACCTTTTCTTAATTTCAACATTTTATTTCTAATGTTTTCGGCGGGGCTATGCCCATAGGCATCATCCTCATACCCCATAACATTATAAATATCAGCATCAGTATGTATTAGTGATCTATCTTTTTCTTCATATTCTCTGTTTCTGGATGTATGCGTTGATCGGTTTTTATGTCTAACAAGGTTCTCCGCACGAGTGAATGTCTTGTTACATACCATGCACTCAAACATAGTGATTGTAAGATACTGCACGATATCGAACGAGGTATGTATTTATATACCGGTGCACCAAAATTGGAGCACCAAAATTGGAGCACCAAAATTGGAGCACCTACTGATGATACAAGCGAGTTATGATGCTGAAGACGCTGAGGATGATGTATGTGATGTGAAGTAGCACTTCTGCTGGATTAAAGATCTGTCGCACACGTATTTTTTATGATGGTATTTAGAAACACTGGTGCACCGGTGCACCAACACCAACACTGGTGCACCAATATTTGCGTCACACCAACACCGGTGCACCGGTGCACCAATGTTGGTGCACCAACATCGGTGCACCCACCGGTGCACCAAACACCAACACCGGTGCGCCAACGCTGGCGTCACACCAACACCGGTGCACCGACGCCAGTATATAAATACTTACCTCGCTCGATATAGTGCAGTAACTTGTGATCACTATGTTTGAGTGCACGGAATGTAACAAGACATTCACTCGTCGAGAGAGTCTTGCTAGGCATAAAAAAGGATCAACGCATGCATCCAGAAGCAGAGAATATGAAGATAATGATAGATCACTAATTCATACTGATGAAGATATCTGTAATGCTATGGAGTATGAGGATGATAATAGACATAGTCCCACAGAAAACATTAGAAATAAAATGTTGAAAATAAGAAAAGGTCGGGAATATTTACAAATTCAAACACCAAAAACAGTTTCCGAACATGGTAACAGCGAGAACAGTTCTAGTAATATTTTCTCTAGGGGGGTGCAGATGGATAAATATGAAAAGAATCATGCGGAACTATATAATAACAAAAATTCGTTTCTTGGAACAGATCAGAGCTCAGATTTAGAGCCATTTACAAAACGAGCAAAGTTTGTTGAAGATGTAAATAAAAATAGTGAAAACTATGGTAAAATTTGTCAATACCCTTGTAAAACCCAAGATGATGAGTCACAATCGTATACTTCTGAAGAAAATGATGATGAAAATTTGCAAAGTTCGGATTTAGAATCAATTAACGAAGTCACAGGAAAACGAGTCAAGATGGTTGAAGATTCAAATAAATATACTGACAACTTTCGTCAGTACCGCTACAAACACCCCCAATTAAACATTGAAGATGAAGATTATGATGATGATGATGAAAATTCAAACTTATACGACCCCAATGAGCTAGTTGATCGATTGAGATGCTTAGCGCCAACTAGAGAAGGAAAAGAAATATTTTGGATACTTAAACAGTTACGAGAGCATGAGATTATTGAATAAATGAACTTGTAGCGAAATCAAACAGCTCAGTACCAAATCAAACAGCTCAGTGAACAGACCGTTAATAAATCAGTTAAAGGGACCTTTGGCTAAAATGGGCTATGAAAAGGATATTCAATTGCTTGAGAACATTGTAAAAATCAAAAATTCAATTAGAAAGAAATATAAAGCTTTAAAAGCTGGAAGACTTCAACAAGCAACATATTTGGAGGAAACCTTTAAACCAATCACAAAACCTCTTAAACAATTAGTAACAGATGCAAAATTGGAATCAAAAGATGCAGTCAAAGTTGAGCCAAAAGAAGAAGAGATAGAAGATGAAATACCTCAGAATGATGAAACATATACACCACCTGCTCGTAAATATTTAAAGCTGGAACCAACTAGCACCCCTCTTAGGGATTATTCTCTATTGAGAGATGATGATGATAGAGAAGCTGATGATGATGAATTTGCCACACCTATACATCCATCAACATTGAGAGAATATAATTCGCCGATATTAGAGTCTCCAGACCAGATACTAAGCAAATATAAAGAACTACTTGAAAATGACAGTACAGAACTTGATAAAACTTATGGAGTGTACTATTATAACAATGCATGGAATATTGGTAATTCGAGATTAAAAGTTGATAAAGAAATCTTTCTTATAAACGGCAAGCAATATAAGATAACTGAAGGCTTAGCTGCATTAATTTTTATGAAACGTCCCAAGGGTTACTCAAAACAAGACTTGGACAATTATCGAACAATCCTAAACGACACATGCGCCCACAAACGTGATTTTAAGGAAAACCAGCAAGTAAAAGGAACAAAAAGCTATAAATATAAAAAGATAATAAAAAAGTTGATTCGCACTCCGCATACCGGTAAGGGTATAATGCGAATTCTAAACGACAATATTGATTACATCTATTGGGATGACCCCAATGAACTAGTTGATCGGCTCCGCATATTGGTAGGATCACAACAAGCCGGAAATGATAGTCATACTAATGAAATAGTCTCAATTATTGAGGAGTTACGAGAGCATGGGATTATTGAATAAACAAACAAAATCAACCAGCCCAGTATTAAATCAGACAGCTCAGTGAACATACTTGATGAAGAGCATTAATAAAGATCTAGAAGAGGACGGATGCCTGAATCTAACAACAACAACAAAATGGATTAGCTTATAATACTCCAAAAAGTCGATGTGCTTTGAAAAATTTATTATAATAAGTGGTTTTTAAATAAAACAGATTTTTTAAAACATTACAAATATTCTTTTATTTTCTTTAAAATACTATTTATGATATTCTTCCTACTCGCTAATTGAACCCTCTTTGTATTCTTTACAATTGTTTTTGTGGTCCTCACATAAAAATTGAGAATAAGCTCAAAGTAACAGCAAATATTTTGCCAACCCACCACCCCGTGACAACTTCAATCATGTTTCAATTTTATATCACTGTGAAGAAGAAGAAGACCTAAACAATTATTAAACAATTGCAAATGATATATACACCCACAGACGTGATTTTAAGGAAAACCGACAAATATTGAAACATCATAAAAGTTCATTCATACTCCTCATACGTTATTGTGCAATATCAGTTAACTAAACAAAAATCAGAATAACGACAAATGATGAAATAATGTTGCATATATTTAATATATTAAATAAGGAACGGCCTTGCCGGTTTCAAAAAACTTGCACCTGATCAAAATTTTTGTCTATGTTTATTTTTATGAAACTGGCCCACTAAATTCGCTGCATATCAATTTCAATATATGGAGCAAACTTCCCTTTGTTTATCTCAATAAACTTTCGCGGCATGGAAGACTTTCGAATTTGCACCTACATACATATGTCTAATGTATATTAGATAAGGAATCCATTTGAAGGTTGCGCCAGATCAAAATTGTCTTTGGATATTTTAAAAACATAATCCGCAATTAAAATTCGTGCATTGGGTCTAATATGTGTTTAAAGTGTTCAATTTTAATACGTATTTAAAAATATGATTTATCCAGTACGTTCCGCACAGAATAATTACGTCATAAGTCTGACGAAATTGGGAATCTTGTTGTTGTTATGCAATAGGAATTTATTTGAAACTTGATAATTTATCAATCTAATAATCCTATATTTATAATGCATATGCTGCAATTGCATAAACCTTGTGCATAAATTTATCATACAAACAAAACAAAAAGGCCTCAGCGACACCAAGGTATGTATTATTTTTCAAACACTGTTCTTATCAGCAGACCCAAATTAATCACCAGTCATTTGCGAAGGCCTGAGTTGTTTGTATGAAAAAAGCTTTTGCTGTTGTTGTTGTTGTAAAGAACGAAAACAGATGTTGAGGCTGGACCGAGTCTTGTTGTTGTTTATCTGTTAAGACATTCGGCTAGGTAAAATTTTTATCAGAGCCACGGGCAGCATGGTCGAAGGAAAATAAAAATTCTATTTTTAGATTGCCCAGCGCTTGTATACACAAATTGAATAAGAACCCACAGAAGCCTCGATAGCCTCGAGGCTGCGATACAGGTCTCTTAATCTACCGATGCCCCAGGTTCAAATCCCAGCAAAGCCCAAGCAGCACAACTTTGACTTTTTAATTTCGCAACACTTGCAGCATTAACAAATTCTCGCGGCAGGTGACGTCTTATCACGTGGTGTCGGGCTAACCGGCCGACAAAAACCATTTACTCCGTACCCGTACCCCTACCTCGTACCCCTAGCCTTACAACAACCGATGACGTCATCATAATTTAATTCGCAACACTTGCAGCATTATCAAATTCTCGCGACAGGTGACGTCTTATCATGTGGCGTCTGGCCCCACACCTGTACTCCGTATCCGTACCCGTACCTCGTACCCCGCACCCGTACTCCGCACCCGTACACAGTACCCGTACCGCGTACCCATTCAGCCATACAACAACAACCGTGATGACGTCATCATCATCATTGCACTACTGTTTGTGACGTCACAACCAATTGGCACAGCAAAGAAAATCCAAGATGGCGGAAAATGTGAATTTAGACCCCCTGTATAAACCTTATGGGATTTTGCGCCAGAACTCTCATAGGTTATCTACTCATTGTTTTTGGTATAAATTAATCTTACAAAATTTAACGCCACTCTAAACGATTTTTGAAGACGGAATAAACTCAAGAAGAGAGGCTTTGACAAGTCAAACACAAAGAATTATACAAGCACATCACATTTCCAACGAAAGTATTTCACAAGTCATTACCTAGTCGCTTACCTAGTCCTTACAATGTAAAGAACTTCATTTTCCGAAATTTCCAATAGAATTTGTTGATTACCATGTAGGTGGTTACACAAATCATTAAAGAATTCTTGGGTTACCAGAGTAACCACTCGCTAGTTTTCCCGCTAGGTTAGTAAGCAACTGTAAAGAATGCAAAAATGGGTTCGATTTATACTAACACCAGAAGGACACTACATGCATGTATGGGATTTTGCTTATAGAGCCAGCCGCGTTGGACTGAGGCGTATACATGCAATAGATAGATGCCGATTTCAGCAGAGAATCATCATTACAAGTAAAATCCTGGAGCCCATATTGAACCAGTATCATCGAGAGAAAATATGTAATACTAGATTTGAAAATAAAGTCAAGTTTTAATATGTTTTAAAAATGTTTTTTATTTAATTTTTATCTTAAAGCAAAAAAAATCCCTAACAGCTTCCTCCAAAATTGTATATACCCACTCACTGTTGTCTAACAAGAAAGGTCCTCATAAGCAAAAACAAAAAAATGCGCTCAGCTGCATTTGCTGCGTAAATTGTTTATACCCACTCGCGGTGGTCCAGCAGGAAAGGTCCTCATAAACAAAAAATGCGCTCAGCTGCATTTGTTGCGTAATTTCCCTTTTCAAATTTTTTCCCAATTTCATTGAAACTCGATTTTCTCAAAGATAGCAAAATTCTCCACTTCAACTCTTAAAACGAGAAATTTTTTCTTCTAAATTTCAACCCTAAAACAATAGATCCCGTAAATTTTTAAAACCCGCGATAATATGCCATATGTGTGCAGCCGCACATGTCAATTGCAATTTCAAGTCCCAAATTTCCGCTAGTGATTTATTTGCCGTTGAGCCGCAGCACCCCGAGGACTCTTAATTGGAAACATCCAACTCCCGACATTTATATTTGTTTACATTAAAGATCTGCTAGGGATCTCAACCCTTGATGTGTATTTTACTTAAGGCTCCTTGGCGCGCGATCGGTAAAAATAGCATTCGTGAAAAGAGAGTGACCGGTGCTTGAGTTTTTTTTAGGTGCTTTCATGACGTATGGGCATGAAGGATATGTGTGAGGTCAATTTGGTTGAAAAATTTATGAGGCAAAGGAATGCAATTTGATGCTTGGATTTGGGTTTTGGCGGCTGGGCATGAAAATTCATGTCGAGATCAGAATGGTAATTTCCTTTCGCGCTTGCCCCTTATAAGTATATCACTTGCACATGTTTTGAGTGGCGTGATTTTAGGTGAAACAAGGATATTTTATTTCTTACGGGGAAAATATTTGAAATGTAATTTGAATATTTTTGCATGGCGGGATATTTTATTTCTTAGGAGAGTTGGTTAAAAAAATTGAAATGGGGTCTTGAGTCTCTGGGATCCTTGAAGCTGGGATGTGGGTTTAAGTCTCTCGGGCCCTTGCGCAAGCCTGGCAGGGGTGCAAACCAAAACTCAAGGGTAATGTCCTGAATAGGAAGGCCCCGCTCAAAGCACAGCGATGTTCAAAACTGAAGATTCAATCACCCGCATAATCTCATCCACGACACTCAGCGAAGTTCAACCTAATTCCCCCAAGCTCATCCGAGGCACATGCTAGTTCAATCTAATTCCGCAGGCGCATTGAAGTTCAAAAGCTAATCCAGCGCTAAAGTTCATCCGAGGCACATGTAAGTTCAATCTAGTGAGCGCGAACTGAGGAAATAAGGATTTGATCGCTGCTTTTTATAGAAATCGCAACAAAGGATCAGCAAGACCCCGCTCAAAGCACAGCGATGTTCAAAACTGAAGATTCAATCACCCGCATAATCATCCACGACACTCAGCGAAGCTCAACCTTATTCCCCCAAGCTCATCCGAGGCGCATGCAGTTCAATTTAATTTTCCAAGCCTCATCCGGGACACATGTAAGTTCAATCTATCACCCAAGACCTCATCCAGGGCACATGCAAGTTCAAAAGCTAATCTAGCGCTAAAGTTCAATCTAATTCCGCAGGCACATTGAAGTTCAAAAGCTTATCCGGCGCTAAAGTTCATCCGAGGCACATGCAAGCTCAATCTAATTCCTCAAGCTCATCCGAGGCACATCCAACTAACACCCAAGACCAAATCCGAGGCACATGCAAGTTCAGCCATGGCACAGCAAGTTCAAAAGCTCAGCCAGCACGAAAGCTCATCCGAGGCACACCCAACACCCACATCCACACCCAAGACACCAACCGATGACGTCAGTGAGCCAGGAGCGCCATAGCACTACTACTACCACCTTAAGGATCTCGACTACGCGGATGATATATGTTGGTTGGCTGGGTGGACCTTAAAAACATGTTAAACAATTTGGCAACAGAAAGTAGTTCAGCAGGGTTAAGGCTAAATCCGACTTAAATCAAAGAAATGCGGATAAATGCAAACACCATTGAACGCGCAGCGTTGAATAACCGTGACGTGGAACTGGTAGATAAATTCTGCTACCTCGGTAGTATCATTACGGAAAATGGCGGTGCAGAAGAAGACGTCAGTTCCAGAATAAATAAAACACGAAGCGCATAAGCATGCCTGCACATATGGAGATCAGCGGAGATCTCAATTAACACCAAATTGCGGCTGTTCAACTCCAACGTTAAGGCAGTTCTTTTGTATGGTTGCGAAACATGGAAAGTCCCCAATTCATCACAGGGCGCCTACAAGTTTTTATCAACAGATGCCTACGTCGTATCCTAAAAATCCGCTGGCAAGATAGAATTACAAATGAAGAACTATGGCGCCGTTCTTACAGCATTCATTCGACGCCATTTTTAGTTTCAAAAACAGCCGGAAGACAGAATATGATGAAGAAGAAACACGCGCCCGGGTCGCCGCCAGTGCTGCCAGATATACGTTTTTATACGTATTATACGTTTTTTCAGGAGCTGCCGAGACCAGTACGTATTTCTATACGTTTTTACGTTTTTTCAGATCGGTACGTTTTTTATACGTATTTGGAGAATGATCCATATTTTTACATATTTATAGGTTTTCTCGGGCTCTTTCATACATAACTATGACTCTCCCTTTGCACTTTTTCTCTCCTCTAAACGTTTTCGTGGCCATAGGGGAAAAGTGAGTATAACCTTTATGGCATATGGCAGAAAAGCACTGTGGGCATATACATATATACGCGTGTAATTCCGATGAGGATTGAAGACTTGTGTTATGGTTATACTTATGTGAATACGGCTGCAAATATTTACCTCGATTTTCTACAATGGTTCGGTTAGTAGAAATTGCTATTTTCTCTGTTATTGTCGAAAACACAGGACTTAATTTTTTTACGGAGCTTTTTTGATGAATGCATATATTCTTATATTACACATTGTAACCCATCATTATTGCATCGCTCATTGTTTAATTTCCATATTTGTAGGCTTTGTGACTAGTGTAACAACGGGAGCGAGAGAGACAGATAGTCGATACGTTTTTATACGTTTTTTTATTGTCTCCCCCAACCAATTTTTCCCACAAAATACGTTTTTACGCCGTTCACGATCTGGCAGCACTGATCGCCGCCAGTCTTTCACTTCTATCATCTGGTGCCGGCTGTTTTTGAAGTTAAAAAAATATATAGTTTAAAAAAACTAAAAAATACGCTTTGATTTTAAAAGGAACTAAAAAGTAAAAAATAATTTTGAATGTAAAGTTTTTATTGCTCCTGCCAGAATATGGAAACAACCTACCTTTCGAAATGTAAAACAGCGTGGAACTCTCTTCCTATATTTATTAATAACGGGAATTTTCGCTAGCGGCCCACGCTTTTTTACATTTTGAAAGGTAGGTTGTTTCCATATTCTGGCTGGAGCAATAAAAACTTTACATTCAAAATTATTTTTTACTTTTTAGTTCCTTTTAAAATCAAAGCGTATTTTTTAGTTTTTTTAAACTATATATTTTTTATTTTCTATTTTTTAGTCTATCGCCGTTTTGTAGAGACCGCCATATTGGATTTAAAATGACGTCAGACAGTTTACTGTACTATACTCGTCGTACGCTTTCATTTGATACCCATACCGAGGGCGTTGTAAAGAAAAAGGTAAAGCGCCATTTTGTGTTGACCGCCATTTTGAATTTGGAATCACGCCACACAGTTCTGTATTCTAATTGTCACAACCTTTCATTTGATACCCATACCGAGGGTGTTGTAAAGACAAAGGTAGTCCGCCATTTTGTGTTGGCGACCATTTTGAATTTTGAATGACGCTACAGAGCTAATAGTATTCTACTTGTCATTTCCTTTCATTTGATACCCATATCGAGTGGGGTGTAAAGAAAAAGGTAGTCCGCCATTTTTTGTTGGCCGCCATTTTGAATTTTGTATAACGCCACATAGCTAATTGTATTCTACTTGTCATACCCTTTCATTTGATACCCATGTCGGGGGGTCGGGGAGCACAATAGCAAAATTCGGCCGCCATCTTGGAACCGCCATCTTGATTATTTCACAAAATTGTCAGATTGCATTGTCACGCGAACTATACATATGTGCAAAATTTGAAGTTGATCGGTTATATGCAAGTGGGTGAAAATCAAGTTGCAAGATTTGTCTAGATACATACATACATACATACATACATACATACATACATACATAAATACATACATACATACATACATACATACAGGGGAAGCTAATATAAAGATGATAAATGTACAAGGATTTTTTTCCGTACCCCTCTATTAATATTGTATAAACATCAGTGAGAATTTTACAAATTCTTCCCGTCAAGTTTCTTATGAGAAAAAAAACAAAAAATTATAAACTAATGGCTTTCTTAGAAAGCTTAGAGTGTTCTCTTTAAAATGTTTTTTTTTATTTTTATTTTTGCGTAGATTTTAGGCAAGGATACTCAGGGGCGGATCCAGCCCCCAAAAAAGGTTGTGGGCACAGCCACCCGAAAATCGGCCAAGTGCGAGTCGGAGTATGAACTCGCTCATGATTGATATAGTGCATTCCTACATGGAAATGCTTACAAAATATCTGACGCCCGACCAAGATTTTGTACAGTGTATAGCTCCACGTGGGCAAAGCCGTGGGGCAAACACTAGTAGGTAAATTAATTAACCTGTAAAATGTTAGTTTGTTCGCTCACGAAAATTACAAAAGTAAATGTGCGTTTGTTTGCACATCACAATGTCACAGTTAGACTCTAAACTACTGAACCGACTTTGATGAAATTTTTACACCTTAAAAGGATATCAAATTAAATTTAACGCTAGTATACATTTTAAATTAAATAATTTTATCTAGGTGCTTACTTAAATTACAAATTCAAGCTTAGTTTCTTTTTCGCGAAATCGTTGATAATTTCATCGATATCCAGGTTTATTTTTTTCTGCTTTTTGCTGGTAGTTTGGTTTAGGTATTAGCAGCCAAAAATAAATTATCTTCAACCCTTAAGGGAGTAAAACTACCCCCAGATCAAAGTTGAATTTAAAAAAAGATTGGCATTATTTTCTTTTTGCTCCCTTTAAAATTGGGGCTTTAAAGAATTGTATAGGACGAAGAAAACGGTCAATTATCTTGGCGACCATAAAGGGTACCAATAGCATACTCACTAGGCCGCTTCACGTTCGATTGCGTAGGTACACACCACAACATATGGAACTTCACTTGATGCAGTTTTTAGGCGATCTTTAGGCCAGTTTCAGTCGGAAATATTTCAGTTATCATAAAACCTTTGCTTCGATTTTAGGTTTTAATGTAAATAGGAATTCATAAATATTGATATTTTGAAATTGTACTTGTATTAAGTCCCTCGTTAGTCTCGTCACTATACTTCCTGCATCTGTCGTTGGCCTTACTTTTCTGAAAGCGTACTATATATCCGACAGACCTCCACTATATCAATTGCTGCTGGTTAATATTTTAATAATTTCGGCAGTTGTTGGGTAAACAAGTTTTACTTCTAAAGTGTGGTCTGAAGCACACTCATATTTTTTTCATATTATTAAGGCATAGGATCAGGGCCACCATAACCACAGGGGTAAATGGGCTATAGCCCCGGGGCGCAAGCCTTTTTGGGGCGGCAATTTTTGTGGGGCCTGCAACAAAAGCTGAAGCTGAGGTTGTGAAATGAGTTCAATTCACTGAAAACTGCTCTTATGGTAGCATTTTGAAGCGAAATATTCTAAATCATAGATAAAACTAATATCACTTGAAAAAGTTGCTACTACAACTGAACGCATTATTGAATTATAGGCTTCTTTAGAAAAATCTGATCAGTCGAAACGAAATACAGAATCATTTAACCTTTACAAATCTGAAGGTACAAAATTGTCCGGATGTGATGAGCGCAAACCAATACGCAAAAAAAGAAAACAGTATGACGAAAATACGTCGAAAGAAGTTAAATTTGATGACAATAACGAATTCCGCATAAATGGGCAGTTCTCCAAATCAAGGAATTTTAGTGGGCTCGGGTCGTAGATTCATCATGTTTCAAGTTACATAGGTCCTTAAAGTTAAATTCAAATATAGGTTTACAATGGTTTCTAATTGGGCATTCAAAATCACTTATCTTAAACAAATATTTATAGCTCAAAACTACCTAGTGAAAATTATCACTTCGCTGTGGGGCGACATTGCAAAATCGAAAATTTAAGTGCACATACAGACGTTTAACAAGCAATTTTCTTAAGGAACTTATTTTAAGGTAATAATCATAAGTGTTTCTTTGCCAGAAAACCTGTAAAGATCATACAGAAATCAGCATAGTAGGTAACGACTATGTTTGGTTTCAGCCGAACGAGTTAATGATTAAAATCCAAAAATAATTAAATTTTATTCCCTTTTTAGTAGAACTGGCCAAATATGTACATATTATGCTATTATTGATAATCTACAAAGTGAAAGTGTGCCTATGATACCATTTACTCAAAATTTGGGTTTCTGGTCAATTTAAAAAAATTAAATGAAGACACAATTAGTAAGAATGCTGCAAAGTTGTGCGAAAAGTATATGGACGATTTAAAAAATAATTTTATTGAAGAATGCTTTCATTTTAAACACTCATATTTATTGGCAAATAAACAAAATATATGTATCTACTGCGGAACTTAGATTAAGGACAATAATTGACTCGAAAATTGAGTCTTTATACTAACTTACAACCCTACGCATTTTTTTAAGTACATTTTGCCAATACAAATTGCACCGGCGAATCACTGAAAAAGATAAATAGTACATTACTTATCGAGGGCAGTAAGAAGGCCTTTACGGACGAGAGCGGAGATCGCCGAAGGCGAGGGGAGGCAACGCTCGAATCCGTAAAGGCCTTCATACTGCCCGAGGTGCGTACCGTCCTTTTTGTCACGAGTGCGCCATCAATTTTATATTGAATAAGTCGACCACAGACTTCATGGTGCATATTTTTCTGACACTTTCTTAAAGTAAACCAACAACGAACTTTCTGTCGTCGCCTTCACATTTCTTTCCACCTTCCAGTTTTGAAATTTATCGTAAGCCAGTAAATATCGTGCCCGCGGTTTTTCAGGAATCACAGTAACTCCAAGCAGGACTGTAAAGACTTTACAGCCCGCTCTCTCGGAGAGGTCTGAAAAGTGCCACTTACCGTCCTGCAAAGAGGTACGGTAAGAGACACTTACGGTGCATGTGTGACAAAACAAATATTTACGAACTTCTTTGGGACCCAGAAAATTAAATGAATTAAATTTTTATTTAGTGTTAAATAAATTGACTTTTTATAGTTCTGACACTTTTGTATAGCTTTGCCGGCCAGCCCTCCCCCAGACATCCCGTGTATTTCCTTACGAAGAAGGGCGCATTATTTTTAGTAGCCCACGGGCCCCATATATCTTAGGACGGCCATGCATAGGATATACAATATCATCAGCCTATCAATCTCAAAAGCCGGTGAAAGTGTGACGTCACAAGTCTATTAGGGTTGTGGGCATGCCCATCGTGCCCACAACGGTGGATCCGCCCTTGAGGATACTTTAGTTTTTCCCCGAACGCCTCGCTAGAATTTTTTAATTCAGCTTTTTGGCGCGCTTAGATTTTTCGAATTTTCTTCTTATTTTTAATAATTTTTTATAATAATAAAACACTTTTTTTTAAAATAAGTTATAATATAAATTTTAGTGAAATTTTCCGCTCTTTCACGTGGCGCTATTAGTTTTTTCGAATTTTTTTTTATTTTCGATATATAAAACAAAAACCAAATTTTCGATCTTGTTTTCGAAATTGGGAACTTAGCATACACTTTAGCGCAGCAAAGATTTTTTTATCGTTTTCTACACCCAAAAAAGTACCTAAGTTCCAATTTTCAGCGAGATCACATTTGGTGCGAGGTCAAAGTCTCTGACAACTGGGCTATTTAATTTTAACGTTATTTCACTTTTATAAATAGTGTTAATAAAGAAATACGTTTATATCACCTTATATCACGTACTTTTATATCAAATACTTATATTTCACTTTTATTAATCGTCTTAATCAACATCTTTAGATTTTCCACGCAATTTCAACTTCTAATTACTTCAACTTTTTTTGATTTTAAGACAAAATGAACCCAACAGGGAAAACATTGCAATTTCCCGCCTTTTTTAACGGACAATACAAGTGGAAATCCATTCCTAATATTGTGTACCAACACGAAATTTTACGCATACATACAATCCGCGCAAACCCAATTTCAAGGCTATGTGATGAATATCAGATAAATGTGGAAAATCGAAAACAGCTGCCAGAGAACGAAAAAAAAATATATATCTTTGGACCGTTGCTGCCCTAATGGAATGGAAACAAGTAATATTTAATTTTTTAATTTGGAAACAAGTAATATTTTTTATTAGTTTTCAAGTGAAATTGAAATCAAGATCAGCTGACTCTGGAAAAATACCTAAAAGTGGTTTTTTTAACATCATCTATCGTTCGACAGATGGCCCTGTTTTGAGATTTCGTAATTAATTAACCAAAATTTGCTAATCGGTTTTCCTAATTGATGAGGTTAATATTCCTAATTAATGCTGAATTTTCGTCATAAATGCGTGCGTGTGTCGAGGCTATTATTGCCTTCGAATTCGTTTACAAGTCGTTTACGAGTCCGAGTTCGAAGCAAGCTTTCGCTTTTGGCAAGTCGTTCTCGAATCGTTTCCGAATCTAAATGTTTGCAGGGTAATGTTTAATATTTAATCAAGGACATAATGTTTTATATTACCTAGTTTATAGCTACTCCAAACATAATTCGATTTATGGATCACACAATATTTGTTGTATAAACGGGATAATTTTTAGGCTTAAGCCAAAGTTATAAGAATATAATTGTAATGGGCATGCGACACGTATCGAGCTTACTGCAGTCGTTGAACGAGTTTTATGGCAAAGGGTGAGGAAGCGCTTAGGGGGGGGGGAATCAACGCTTCTGGATGCTATTTCTCGCGTTGATTTTACTTTGCGTTCCAGCTTACGGAATTATTATTGGTTCAACTCAAGGAAAACGTCCTTCAACCTCATCCTGGTGCCCCAAGCGCCCGCATGGTTGGCTTGTGCCTGTGAGATGGGAGTGGGAGTATTCTGCGTACATTGCTACCTTATTCATGAAATAGGTCATAGGGTGCCTTTAAACATTTAACAAGTTTAAAATAGGGAAGATGATATAGATGAATAAGTGCTTTATACAAACAAATTCGAAGGCATTACTTAAAAATTGTTACATTTTCTATAAATACTTTCATATTCTACCTACCAGAATAGGGAAGTGTCGTATCGGCTACTTTGTACTCATTATAATGCCCAATCGAAACAGTATAGTTTTCAACTTGATATATAAACTCATAACTAAGAGGCGCGTCTATTGGCTTATCCTTCGCGTCTCCGGTTGTGAACTGAAAATTGGTTTTGAGAGCGAAACCCACCCTCGGAATTACCTGAAATTTAATATACAATAATTTTTCTAATTAAAATCTAAGCATACAACGAACCTCTAACGATCTTCCTTTTGGCGGTGAATTAGTTTTTAAAATAAATTCAAAAACACTTTCAATATCTTCTCTTTTGTCAGCGTTATCACTTTGGGAAGGATTTGGGCATATTACAGACAGTTGAAATTTATATTTGGAGTCTCCCTTCAAACCTACCCATGAGGGAGATGATTCAGGTACAGTAAGTTCTGCTGTTCTGCTTGTTGTTGAATTTTCAACATCTATAAGTTCTGCTAGGAAAGGTGAATACATATCTCTTACTGTAAAACTTCCTAGGTGCTCTGTCTGAAAATTATTAAAGTAGATATAATAAGATTATTAAAGTACCGTTTCGGACAATTATTAGAAAATTGATGTTTTTAATTCAAATCTGCAGGTTATAATATTTTTCTCATAGCCTTGCAATGAATTTCATTGAACAAAGAATATTCCTGTTTGGGATCTTATTGCGCAGTGGCGCTTCGATACATAAATTGTCCAAATATAGGCTAACTTTGCTGCATTTCGCTGTTCTCGCTTGTCTCACTAGGAGCTCTGACGTAAGGAAACACAAAGTCTATTTGATCTGACAACGCAAAAACAGTAAGTACAGCAACCGCAGGTTTCATTGGGCCTGTACCTTAAGATTAGTTAGCATAGAAGGAATCAGTCTAGCAACTGTTAGCCAGAGCGCTGTCATCGCCCGAGAACAGAACTCAGCAGGCAGTGTCTTGGTCGCAGTAAAGAAGATAACATTTGTATAGCCTATATTGTAGCTCCTAATAAATTAAGTGAATCATAACAAGCGTTTTATTTAATGGAATACTACTAGTTCGAATACACTCTGCGGCGTAGTACATCGTCTCTCCACTTGTCCCACCTAGACAGCATTTCGTCTTTCTTGCCTTACTTCCTTACAGAAATTTCTTACCCTATATCTTGCAGGCATAATAACCTAGGAAGCTATCTACCCAGGGCCGTCTTTAACTTATTGGAGGCGGCACTTTGTGATAATGGGGCCCCTGTGACTACGTATGACAGAGGACTATTTTATTAAAACAGGCAAACAAAAGGACAGGCCAGGGTACATTAACGCGAGACTGCGATGCGAGATCTCGCGCGAGCAGCGCCCGCTCTAGTGATTTCGCCGCCCCGGGCAAAACGACAAATTGCCGCCCCTTAAGAGTAGATATAATCACTGGGCGACAATATCATTGTAGTCCATGGAAATGGTACTTTAACGTTGCAAAAATGCAGGACAAGGTTTTTTTCTTGGGTTGTGTAGGGGGGTCGGTGTAAGTTTAAATTTGAGTTTTCGGGCTCGGCCCCCCCATTTGGACGCCATCTTGGAAAAGGTGTGGTTTTTCCACTATATCTCCGTAACAGTACATCTTACAGAAAATTTAAAAAAAGGGGTTTTTTGTTTAGAATTAAATTATCTACAATTTATTATACAAGCTTTTTTTTGTAAATTGAATAATTAAGAAGTTATAAGCCTTAGAACACAAAAACTAGTCACTATATTTTCTTTTAAGGGCTATAACTTTTTTTCCTTCAATTTTAACAAAAAAAATGTAAAACATACCATAAAAATAATGAAAACCCGTAATAAATTGCTAAACAATTTTATTACATTACTCAAACATCGACATTTCTTAGAACGTAAAGTCATTCATTCTTTATTATTGCTTGCTACCTCTTATTGAGAATGTCTAGGGAGAGGAGGAGGTAAAATCGTAAAAAAATTATTCAGAAAATCTGTCACTTTGATACCTTCGGGGCGCTGTAAACCGTTCGTAGAGAATGAAATTAAAAAAAATGAATGAAAATTAATTGTTATGAAACCCTCTAAAAAAACTTGTTATTTTTTTTGTTAAAATTGAAGGGAAAAAAGTTACAGCCCTTAAAAGAAAATATCGTGACTAGTTTTTGTGTTTTAAGGCTTATAACTTGTTAATTATTCAATTTACGTCAAAAAAGCTTATATAATAAATTGTAGATAATTTAATTCTAAACAAAAAACCTCTTTACAAATTTTCTGTAAGATGTACTGTTACAGGGATATAGTGGAAACACCATTTGCACACCTTTTCCAAGATGGCGGCCAAATGGGGGGGCCCAGCCCGAAAGCTCAAATTTAAACTTACACCGACCCCCTCTACACAACCCAAGAAAAAAACATTGTCCTACATTTTTGTAATGTTAAAGTACCATTTCCATGGACTATTGGTTCAGGTACAAATATGTCGTTTTGCGGTATTTTTTGACATAAACTCATTAAGTTTATGACTCAGGCAAAATGAATATCTTTCAAGACTTGACGATTTCCTGTGTTATGAGATTTCCAGGATCTTTTAGAAAAGTAATGAAAATATACAGGGTGTTCCGCCACAAGTTCTACAACCGTTTCTAGTATACGGTCTATTATGACGAATGGGGTATCTTTGTTATCGTAAGGACTGCAGCTCTTATTTCATTAATAAAAATAATGGTGTATGATTAGAAAATATAAAAATAAAAGCGGTTAATTGCAAAAATTTGGAAATTTTTTTTCTCACGTAGTGTGCACTGTAATATAAAAACCTAAGTCACTAATAAACTAAGAGCCAGGGCCTCCCAGACCTACGTCAAAGTATAAAGGCTAAATTGTTTTCTGTGTATTGTAAGTACTGTAGGTAAAAACGGCCAGGGTTACAAATCTTGACTAGTGGTGCCTTCGCCCGGTATCACGTGTTAAAGGTGCGCAAAAACAGAGCACATTTACGTTAAAGTATAAAAGCTGCAATTTGTATACAGTGTTTAAACAACTATTTTATGACAGTATTTAAAAAGCCAGACCAATCCGATGGGTATAACACCTCCCCAGATACAGAAAAAAATTTAGCCTTTATACTTTGACGTAGGTCTGGGAGGCCCTTGGTTTTCCGTCTATAAGGTCCTTTTCTCTAACCTTTTTTTACATTTTAAAAAGTTTCTACTACTTCATACTACTTCAGAAATAGAATACGTGCACTTAAACAAAGCTACAGTAATAAAGATGCTAGGAGTTTGTACAAAGAAGTAAACATGATAAAGAAAGAATACAAACCCACCTGCATCATGCTTTTTTTACGAGGGAGTGGTGAGAATCTTACGTCGGGCTAGCAGCAGGGATGTGGGCGACCGCCTGTCTAAGGTCCATGCCTAAAAGAGGAGACACCGCTAGGGGTCCGCACCCAAACCGTAATTTCAGATTCCTACTGACAAAACTCACCAACCCTTTGCATGATGTTTGAGTTCTAACCGGTACGAACCGCAAAGGCATTACTTTGGCTTGGCTCAGGAAGCAATAATGAGAGTAGCAAAACTTAACGAAGCAAACAACATCTTCACACGAAACATGCAGATGATAGTCATAATTGGACGAATAGCGCAAGACGTAAAAAGAGGAAAAGGATTAGGACGAAGCATCACCCTAGACGACCACAGAGTGAAAGATGTAGGCAATTCTACATATTTAGGGACAATGCTTACTGCGAAAAATAAGATAAAGGACGACATCCATAGACGTGTCGTAGCCGCAAATAAAACCTATTTCGCACTAGTCCCGATAACCAAGAAATCTCAAGACAATGTGAAATGAGATTATATGCAGTCCCAGTTCTATACTAGGGGTCTGAGGCTTGGACATTGACCAAACATACAGAATATCAGCTCAAAATCTTCCCAAGAAGAATATGTATTTGGTCCTGTATGGTTTAACCAAAACCAATGGCGAATTAGAACAAACGAAGAGGTTGAGGAAATGTATGACGAAATAAATGTAGTCACGCATATAAAATTGAGTAGACTACGATGGCGCGGACAAGTAAGAGCTTCTGAAGAAATAATGCTGGGCAGGATTTTCAATGGCAACAGAAGCTTAGGATAACCAATAGATGGATAGATGACGTGCTAGAAAATATAAGGAGCTGGACGAGGCCTGAGTCCTACAAGGACTGTAGGGCCATTTAAGAAAAAGAACATCAACTGCAATAAAATCATAAAAAACTAGCGGCTAAACCGTTAAGATTTCCCTCCCATTTCCCTTTAACAAGATTTTTGTTCTTCTAACCAAAACCTATCAACAACCGTCCGCTTTGTAAACTTAGCAAACACACCCTGTATATAATGTACATAATATACATATTTCAAAGCCAACGGTTAATACGAAATTCGGATACCATGAAAACCTTGCCCTGCCCCACCATTTCGTGTTAACCGATTTGCACTGTATATTATATAAGAATTCAAAATAGTTGCTATGATTACTAAGCTGTTCAAATCTAGCCTCTAGTGCAGGCATGGCCAACTGTTTTTGCCTCTGGGCCGGATTAGACAAAAAAATATTTTCACGGGCTGGGCAAAATATTAAATTTAAAAAATTTTAAGCAAAACACTTATTTCTTTAAGTAAACAAAATTTTATTATGATATTTGTTTATGGATATTTCTAAGTAAATCAATACAACAAATTAACATTATAACTAATGCGACGTGTTGAGGCGGTTTGCATCGCCTATTATTTTTTTAATATCTGGTTCTATACTTGTAGTAGCTATTCTTAACACAGCCTCCAAATGTAAATCATTCAATCTTGATCTTGTTGCACTTTTATTTAGATTCATTAAAGAAAAGGTTTGTTCACAAATATAAGTTGAGCTAAAGATTACTAAATACGTCTTAGCAATTTTTTTTAAATTTCCATATTTTTCATTATTCAATTGTTTATAAAAATTACACAAATTTTCTTGCTCTTCTCGATATTTCTCATATAATAATTCATCACATTGTAAATTAATTATTTCTAATTGTATATCAATAGGAACGTCATCAATTTGAACAGAAAATGGATTTCGGATAATAGATAAAATTTTATCAATTTTTTTGAAGCAATCGAATCTCTCCTCGAAATCTGTAATTAGTGCAAGGATATTTTTATTAAATGTTTGAACCTTTTCTTTTAAAATATTTAATGATATGGTCTGCAACGTTGGAAAATGATTAAATTTACATTCAGCCAGATTTGTAGAAAAAAGCCTAAACTTCATTTTAAAAGCTTTTAATTTCTGTACTAAATCATGAGCAAATAAATTTTTTCCTTGTAAACATTTGTTAAATTCGTTGAAATGTGTGAGAATATCCAAAGAAAATGCTAAATCACAAATCCAATTTGGATCTAATAATTCAGGAAAATCCTCATTTTCTTTAAGAATTAAAAATATTTTTATTTCCTCTTGAAGGTTCCACACATGTCTTAAAACCAAACTTAACCAACGGATTTTATTGTGATATAGTATATCTAAATGACTGGTATTTAGTTCTTCAAGGAGATCAATAAATTGCCTGTGATTTAATCCTTTTGAACGTAGGAAATTTACTAATTTCACAACTACATTTGTTACATGATCGATTTTTAAAATATTTTTGCATAGTGCATGTTGATGAATAATGCAGTGTATGGGTATAATTTTATGACTTGGACCGATTTCGGAAAGTTTATCTTCAATGCGTTTGATGAGCCCAATATTTTTTCCGATCATGTTTGGTGATCCATCTGTTGCAACATTCACCAATTTTTTCCAGTCAATATTGTACTCCAAAAAACACTTTTCAGGCACTTTGTTGTGCCTTTCATTGGAACAATTGATAAAAGTTCTTCCGAAATTTGAAAATCTTCGGTGATAGCTCTGATAAAAATTAACAACTGAGCAGTATCTTTTACGTCGCAACTTTCGTCCAGAGCTATTGCATAAATATTGGCCGATTTTAAATTTTTTAATAACTGATTATTTATATTAGCATTTAAATCTTCTATTCTTCTAGCAATAGTTTGCCGAGATAGGCTTATATTTTCAAATTTATTTTTAGCTTCTGGACACATCACATTGCAAACATCCAACATGCACTTTTTTACAAATTCTCCTTCAGCAAAAGGTTTTCCACATTGAGCAATACGTTTTGCTACTAAAAAACTTGCTTCAGTTACAGATTCTTGTAAGCGATTTTGCTTTAAAAATATATTTTGCTGTTGAGTCAATTTTACTACCAGAGCTGCGCTTTGTTTTTTTCGGCTTTCTTCACACCGGACGTGTTCGTGTCCGGCGTCAGTCGCTCGTTCGTTTTGCGCTCGTGACGACGTTTAGCTGGTGTTTGAGTTTCTTTTGTGCTTTCATAACTCGGTTTTATTAACTATTGACCCCTGCGCTCCTACTGGCCTTCTTACCCGCTCTAATTAACGTTGACCTGTGCTATTGTTGTGGACTATACTGAATTTCTTTTCGAACTGGAATATCGCAATGGAACGTCTCAACTGTGTAATGTGTCGGCGAGCTTTATATACCAGAAGATACCAAAAACATGTTTTGACAGCTAATCTGTCAAGAACGCGCCCTGAGTTCGCTGCGTTTATTCATGAACATGCTGTTCTGGAGGTAAGCACTTCCATTATTATAATCAAGGTGTAGTTTTATTTCATCATCCCTTCGTCCGTGCCGTTTATTCTCTTAATCTAAGTATAGCACAGGTGATGCCACTTAAGACGGTCATTACCAATAACAATAGATAATGGTTAGCAGTACAAACAAAAGGGCTTATCCTTTCTAACTCGATATTAGCTACCTGGACACTGTGCTTTAATATTTTGTATTTACGTGACATTGTTTTCTCAGTTTTTTAGGTTATTTCCAAAAAAAAAAAAATATTGAATCATATTTTTACTACTTTCAGGTGGTGATTCCATGGCACACGACGTGTGTGTCACCGATGTTGGCAGTCCGCTGATAATGCAGTGAGAAGACGACTGTCCAAACGCTACTCGCCATCGAATCCCAATAACAATTAAAACACATCTTTTGTGAATATAAGCTTTATATTCCAAATGGTGCAAGAGTGTGTACACAGCACTTAGAGAACAACGTTTGGGATGAGCTACCTCAAACATGTAATGTCACTCATGATTTTAATACAGAACAGTTTACTGACATTTGTGACATGTTAAGAATGGCCTTACAACGTGGACCTCGGCTAGACTTCAACACGAGAGGCGCTTTAACCAACGAAGAGATGCACTTTTGGACAGGACGCAAGTGCGAAGAGTTTGATGATATATTGGTACAAACACCTGCACTAAATGAAAGATGTAGAGCCGAAAACTGCATTAGGTATTTATCTTACAAAACTGCGTTCTGGGGAGCCAGATGAAAGACTTGCGACATTATTTAACATGTCACGACGAAAGCTCGAACGTTTGTTGGTTATTGTGAGGGAGTGTCTCCGTAACAATTATGTCGGGCTGCATTTGGGAGTGGATCACATTGACAGACCACAATTATTGGAAAAAAATCTAACTATACCAAAAGCATTATTTGGAAATGAAAATAATGATAAGTTATTATTGATTGCCGATGGTACTTACATTTACATAAATAAAAGCTCGAACTTTTTATTCCAAAGATTGTCCTACAGTTTACACAAGTTTCAGAATCTACTGAAACCTTTCCTACTTGTATGTACTGATGGGTACATATTAGATGTAATGGGTCCATACGCTGCAACAAAAACAGATGCGCAAATAATGGGCGACATTATGAATGATGGACAACATCCACTACATTGGTTACTCCGAACAAACGATGCTTTTATATTAGATCGAGGTTTTAGGGACAGCTTGGACCTCATTGATGAATGTGGGTATGAATCCTATGTCCCACCAACAAAGAACCGCCAAGAGACACAGCTGACCACTAAACAATCCAACGAAGCTCGATCGGTAACGTTATGCCGGTGGGTTGTGGAAGTGGTAAATGGCCGGTTTAAACGTGATTTTAAGCTCTTGCGGCAAAAATATTTTAATAAGTCACTGCCCAATATGTTCACTGATTTTAAGATTGCCGCAGCTATCACGAATCACTTCCACCAACCCATCGTGGATAGCGTACACGCAGACGAATTCGTCAATATAATAAGGCAGAAAATAGATACCCCGAATCTTCTGCATATGTATGTAGAGAGAAAACGGCTTAACCACAGAAGAGTAGATTTTCAGAGGATGGAAGCGAGCCAGATTGAAAACTTCCCTTCAATGACGGAGGAGGATATAATTCTATTAGCGCTAGGTACATACCAACTCAAGCTGGCAAGATCTTACTGTGCCGAGCATTTATCAAATGGTCTATATATAATTGAAACGTACAGAGAGGGAGCACTTGATGATCTGCCAGACTATGGCATACACGAAGATGCCTGGCTTTTGCGTGGACGAATCCAGTCGCGACATGTCCGTATAAAAACATATTTTTGTTATATATTAATCAGCAGTGCAAATAATATTGTCCAACAGTATTGCACATTTTTAACCGGGCGACGTACGATGGGCACTTGTGCACATATAGTGTCCATCGTATGGTACCTAGGCTATGCGAGGCATACGGGATTTACTGCTCCGGCATCTTTCCTCAATGCTGTTATAGTTGATACCGATACGTAATGTTTTAAATCTACTCACTTATTGATAAAATATATGTTTTTTATTTAAAGAATGCTTGTTTTCTTACTTCTTTTAATAATAGAATCCTAAATGTGTTATATCATCTTATTCCAGCTTTATTTTACTTATATAAGTAGTTTGTAATAAATTCTTCATCATTTATAAAACACAAGCTGTTCCCCGTGGTTTCACCCCCGCTGCTCGGCTCCTTTTAGTCGTAGCGTGATGATATATAGCTTATAGCCTTCCTCAATAAATGGGCTATCTAACACTGAAAGAATTTTTTAAATCGGACCAGCAGTTCCTGAGATTAGCGCGTTCAAGCAAACAAACAAACAAACTCTAAAGCTTTATAATAATAAGTATAGATAGTGAGATTACTGCTTCCCAAACGTGAATAGGGACAGGCGCCATGGTAGACGTTTTTCTGCATCAATGATATATTAATGATGACTATTGGAGCGGGTACCACGTTCCATACATTTTTGCCCATTGTCCTATTCTTCATTAAATATACGGCACTCTAAATCTACCTTTCGTTTTTTGGAAGCCATTTCTGGAGTGAAAAAGTTTCTTAATATACAATATTTTTAAAAACAAAAATACAATAACATACTGTATTAATACATAAATTGTATCGTAACTAATTGAAGCAATATAAAATTTAAATGAAAGAGCTTGAGACAGTTATATCGCGTAATTATTTCGTTTCACAAATTTGAATCATTAAATCACACCTAACCATAAAAATAATGAATTGCCTGACTGCGCAGTAAGTTCTGCCTAAAAGAGTGGAGTTTCACATCAGTGGACTAAATTGCGCGCGCGCGGCACTTGTCTCTCTCTTTTCGACTCGCCGTTCTGCTCTCCTTTTTCGACTCTATTAATTGCTTTGTCCGAGAAGCTAGCCAGGCTGCCTCTTCTGCTTGTTTCAGAAAGGAACTCCACTCGGTCAAGGCACATGCGAGTTGCAATAGAAGGGGTTTGATTTCCCCGCGTGCTCTACTAATTATTGGCCTAACAATGCTTTGTTGTTGATGCACTCTCTTTCGTAGATGATAGGCGCGTCTCTTAGCATTGCTAAGTATTATTCATACGAGGTGGCTGTTCTTATTACTAAAAATTTTCCCAATATTTTCTCTTGCGTGGTGAATCGATTTCGCAGTCCCGTAATAAGTGAGGTAAGCGTAATAGATTGTTCTGAAATGTCTCCTCTAACATACATAAGTTGTGATTAATGAGCTGCTCTACTTTGAGCCAGATTGAGATATCTCATGTTTCATGAGCAATTCGAGTTTCATGAGATTTCTTGCCCTACTTTTTTGACAACTCCTCTTCTCTGAGCTGCCTTGAGCTGCTCTGCTTTTTTTCGGTTTCATTAAACACGGCTATAATTTGTCAGAAAAGCCATTGATTTTCCTCTCAGCCTTAGCTTCATCACTAGCACTTTTACCGCCACCGCATCGTCATTTTCGTTCATGAGCATGGCTTCTTTCATCCATGCATCGATATCCTCCATGCATCGATATCCAAAATAATATTTAAGATAATGTATCTCCGACAGCTAATATTGAAAAAATGTCCGCGGGCCACATAAATTCATTACACGGGCCGGATCCGGCCCGCGGGCCTTATGTTGGCCATGCCTGCTCTAGTGCAATTAGTGCTTGATCGATTGTGAAATAAAAAAAATCTATTTCATATTTTTCTTTTGGATCTTCGATCGGTTCATCTCGGACTTCGTATGAGAAATTCCTTTTTCTTCTTCTTACGCGGTGTCGTGTTATTGTTGATCCAAAGTTAGCCTTCCCGTCAATTTCGGTTCCTTTAGTACAGTACAGCTGGACTGGAAAATCGGGGTATGCGCCCAAAAATTCTTGGAAGGATGATTTTTCATAAATCGTTAATGGAGCATAAAAGAAGCTTAATTCTAAATTTGAGGGAAATTTCGAGTGGACGTTTTTTGGAAAATTCAAAAAAATTTTGAAAAGCGTTTTTCTCTGAATCTACGCATTTTAGAGAAAAGTTGTTCAAACAAAAAATGTAGAGGACATTGTTACCTACAATTTGTTTCATAGAGGTCAGGCTGTACAACTTTAAATACAGAAGCTAGGTGGCGCCAAAGTTTCCAAAAAAGTGTTTTTTCGGTTTTTGTCCCAGAAAAAATGGTTTTTTTACAAAAGTGTAAATCAGTAAATTGTTCCTCTTAAAAATGTCTACAACATTTATTTAAACTTTTTTTCCCTCCGACTTACCGTTCCAAAGTTATAGGCAGTAAATGCTACGCTGCGTAGTTAACCGTGCTATTGTTGCTAAGAAGCGTCCATTTTTCAGTTGCTATGCGAGTTTTCAAGAGAGTAAGCGTCAAAACTTTGCTCTTGTAAAATGAGTGTGTGTTTTGTTTGTAAAAAGATTGTACTCAAATTAACTTGTGTGCCATCTTCAGAGCACAATTCTCACACTTCAGCACGCTATAACTTTGGAACGGTAAGTCGGAGGGACCATATAATGTAAAAAAGCGTGGAACTCTTTACCTATATTCTTAGCTCCCACGCTTTTTTACATTTCGAAAGGTAGGTAGTTTCCATATACTGGCTAGAGCGATAAAAACTTTACATTAAAAGTTATTTTTTACTTTTTGGTTCATTCTAAATTAAAAGCGTATTTTTTAGTTTTTTTAAACTATATTTTTTATTTTCTACTTTTTAGTCTATTATACGTCTTCCGCCATTTTGTAATGACAGCCATATTAGATGTAAAATGACGTCACACATCTTTATGTACTATACTCGTCATACACTTTCATTTAATACTCATACCGAGGGCGTTGTAAGGAAAAAGAAAAACCACCATTGGGTTGTACAGAAAAAGGTAATCCGCCATTTTGTGGTGGCCGCCATTTTGAATTTACAATGACACCACATAGCTACTAGTATTTTACTTGTCATACCCTTTCATTTGGTACCCATATCGAGTGGGTTGTAAAGAAAAACGGTAATCCGCCATTTTGTGTTGGCCCCCATTTTGAATGACGCCACATCGCTAATTGTATTGCATTTGTCATACCCTTTCATTTGATACCCATTTTGGAGAACCCAATTGCAAAATTCACCCGCCATCTTGACGCCGCCATCTTGATTTTCTTACAAAATGGTCAGATTGCATTGTCACGCGAACTATCTATATGTGCAAAATTTGAAGTTGATCGGTTATATGGGAGTGGGTCAAAATCAAGTTGCAAAATTTGTTTACATACTAGATACAACATACAGGTGAAGCTAATATAAGGCGTATAAAAAGGTGGCCCGCCATATTGTGTTGGTCGCCATTTTGAATTTTGAATGACGCCACAGAGCTAAAAGAATTCTGCTTGTCATTTGCTTTCATTTCATACCCATATCGAGTGGGTTGTAAGTAAAGAAAACGGTAGTCGGCCATTTTGTGTTGGCCGCCATTTTGAATTCTGAATGACGCCACTTATCTAATTGTATTCTACTTGTCATACCCTTTCATTTGATACCCATTTCGGGAGTCGGGGAGCACAATTGCAAAATTCGGCCGCCATCTTGGAACCGCCATCTTGATTTTTTGGTCAGAATGCATTGTCACGTGAACTATACATATGTGCAAAATTTCAAGTTGATCCGTTACATGAAAGTGGGTCAAAATCAATTTGCAAGATTTGTTTACATGAAACATACAACATAAAGCATACAACATACAACATACAGGTCAAGCTAATATATAGCGTATAAAAAGGCTGGAACTATTAGACACATAGAAAATATGTCATATCCACAGTGTTATCCAAGCTATAATCTTGTTTTGAGGGAGGCAGGCATTCGTATGGACTTTTAGTTAAATTAAACACTCAATAATCAACAAATATTATTACATCCTGAAAGAAAAAAAAAAGGATTACTACTAATTTCATATTTAGAAATGGACTTTTGACGGTGATGGACAATATACGCTACAAATTACATGTCTTGCAATTGCTTGGCCCCTGGGTTCTCATCTGCAATGTCACTGACTCAGGTTTTATTTGTTTACCCAGATGCTAGCCTCTTCCCGTATTGCAGAATCCTAGACTTATACCTAAAAATTGAGAGGTGATGGGTTTCTTTCCTTCTTATCCATTATACATAAATCATCCCACATTTCCGTTTCTCCTTACCATCTTTCCAAAAAAAACCTTGTTCATCAATTCTGAACCGATTGCTTAGAGAGCTTCAGGATACACTATATTCAATGTTTTTCCATTTGTAGCTAGAATGTCAAGATTTTCCGATTTTCCAACTCTTGAACAACCTAGATACAGCTAACCGGGAAATGACACTCATTTTGCAAAATTCTTCGGCCATATTGGCCCCACAGTTTTGAATAAGTTTTGAATATAAATTCGTTATTTACTACCTTAAAAACTCTCACATACCGATTTTAATTCGAATCGAAATACAATTCGCAAACTCGTCAACCATTTTGAATTTATAAGTTTTGGCCACAAATTCGTCATTTGCGACCTTAAAAACCCCTAGATACCCACTTTCATTGGAATCGGAATAAAATTGGCAAATTCAACCATATTTCTGCGGAAATTTTGAATTTCGGCCATATTTCGGCGGCCATTTTGAATTTCGAGGCCTTCGAGGTGCATCATAGGAGACCCCACGGACCTTCATGCAAAAATTCAAAGCTCTGCGATGATTTCAAACAAAGCTCTCCATGACAGCGCCATCTAGGAGTGTCCTTAGAAAGTAATAGAATAGCCTATGTTCTTTCTTTTAATGTAAATAGCATATGGTTAAAATTTCATTAAGATCGGTTGCACGGTGTAGGAGCCTATTGCGTACAGACAGACAAACATTCAGTTTTATATATATATAGATAGCTGGAACCCGTATAAATCCCACATTTCCGCTTCTCCTTACCATCTTACCAAAAAAACCTGGTAGATCAATTCTGAACCGATGGCTTAGAGAGCTTCAGGATACAAGATTTTCCGATTTTACAACTCTTGACAACCTACATACAGCTAACCGCGAATGACACTTATTTGGCGAAATTCGTCCGCCATATTGGTCCCACAATTTTGAATTTATAAGTTTTGATCATAAATTCGTTATTTGCTACCTTAAAAATTCCCATATACCAATTTTCATTGGAATCTGAATGCAATTGGCAAACTCGTCGGCTATATATGGGTGCGGCCATTTAAGTTTTGATCATAAATTCGTTATTTGCTACCTTAAAAACCCCCAGGTACAGATTTTCATTGGGATCGGAACACAATTTCAAAATACGTCGGCCATATTGGCGCCCATTTTGAATTTATCCACCCCCCTAGATATTTACTTTAATTGGAATCGGAAAAATATAAATATTGGCACGGCCATTTTGAATTTATAATTTCTGATCTCAAATTCGTTATTTCTTACCTTAAGAAATCCCAGATACCGATTTTCATTGTGCCTGTTCACAACAGGTCGTTTTGAGGCGCGACAAAGCGAACGAAAAAGCGAATATTTGTTTACACGTTTCGCTTTGTGTCCAGTCGTTTTTATGACAGGTGGAACATACGGTACGGGAACAAAGTTTGTGATTTTCATAAAAGTGACATAAATTTTTATAAACTGTGATTACCTGAATATAATTAATTTTAGTAAAAAATCTGTGCAACAAAACTGAAGCCTGAAAATTGTCCTATCGCACGTTTGCTCCCAATACGGGTGAAACGAAAATAAAATGGAACAGTAAGGTGATACAAAATGAAATTGAAACAGTCAGCTGGTCAGAAAAGCGAACGTGAGTCGCTTTCAAATCGAGACGCACTTCCTTCCCACCCGAACGCTCCCCGCACCCGTAAATTTCGTGTTGAAAGGTCGCGGTGACCACCCGTGTGAACAGGCACATTGGAATCGGAATACATTTTACAAATTCGTCGGCCATTTTGAATTTATGATTTTTGACCGCATATTCGTTATTTGCGACCTTAAAAACCTCTAGATACCCACTTCCATTCATATTTCGGTTTCCTTTTTAATTTCGGTCATATTTCGGCGGCCATTTTGAATTTCGATGTTCTGAAAAACAAAATATACCCCATGTTACTCGCTAATAATAGAGCTTTCTATTGGCGAAAGAATTTTTAAAATCGGTTCGGTAGTTTTTGAGTTTATTCGGAACAAACAAACAATCAAATCTTTTCTCTTTATATAATAGTATAGATAACTAAGACTGGTTCTACACATTCAACTTTGCATTCCACTTTTTGACGTTCAACTTTTTTTTCTCTTTCACTCCAATGCAAAGTTTGAAACAGACTAGAGTTGAAAAGAGAATGGAAAGCAACTCAGAGTGGAAAGAAAATTTCCGTTCAACTTTTGAGTTTGCGTTCAACTTTTTTAAGTAGGCGTATGAATTATGAGTGTAAAATTGTGTTCATAGTTATACTCGGGAGAATGTATAAAGCACCATGTATGTATCTTGTTTCGAAAGACAACTCTCAATCCTGCTGATTAATACTTCGAACGTGTCTTCATTCATGGTAAAAAGCTCTTGTATGATTTTGTATCCTTGAATCTTAACCCGTGTTGTAAGAAGTGGAAAGAACTTTGATTTTCTTTACTTTTTCTCCACACCTTTATCCATTTTCGTTTTTTTCACATTTTCTTTATTTTTAAAAATAACGGCGCAGCTTGCAGCGGCGACAGCCATCAGGCTGGGCGAACTCTGGTCCCAGCACAGCGCAGCCTAGCACAGCACAGCACAGCAGAGAAAACTGTGTTTCATTATATCTAAGCTACCATCGCATATTTGGGACAGCACAGGCACAGCAGTCGCAGAGGCCTCTGCCTCAGCTCTGCGGGTTGTGATTGAAACACAGTTTCCTCTGTCGGTAAGACACAGTCAAGAAGCAGTAAAGCGTTTTTCAATTTTATATGATACAAATAATGAAAATTATGAAAGAGAAAGTTTGAAAAATAAAATATGCAGTAAAATTACAATTGAATTAGGATATAAAGACAGTAAATATAAATTTGATATAACAATTTCCACAATACAAAATTGTGCACTGCGTTATGTGACCTGCGTTCAATATTCGCTGTTGGACAGAAAATTATGTCTCTGCTGGCTCCCTGCTGATTATCTATGCTGTGCTAGGTTGTGCTGTGCTGGGACCAGCGTTCCCCTAGCCTCAGAACTCGACTCGGAAGAGTTCATTTTTATACGCTTTATATTAGCTTGACCTGTATGTTGTATGTTGTATGTTGCATGTTGTATGTTGTATGTTTCATGTAAACAAATCTTGTAACTTGATTTTGACTCACTTCCAGGTAACGGATCAACTTGAAATTTTGCACATATGTATAGTTCGCGTGACAATGCAATCTGACCATTTTGTAAAAAAATCAAGATGGTGGTTCCAAGATGGCGGCCGAATTTTGCAATCGTGCTCACCGACCCCCGATATGGGTATCAAATGAAAGAGTATTACAAGTAGAATACAATTAGCTATGTGGCGTTATTCAAAATTCAAAATGGCGGCCAACAAAAAATGGCGGACTACCTTTTTCTTTACAACACCCTCGGTATGGGTTTCAAATGAAAGGAAATGACAAGTAGAATACTATTAGCTCTGTAGCGTCATTCAAAATTCAAAATGGCCGCCAACACAAAATGGCGGACTACCTTTTTCTTTACAACACCCTCGGTATGGGTTTCAAAAGAAAGGGTGTGACAATTAGAATACTATTAGCTCTGTAGCGTCATTCAAAATTCAAAATGGCCGCCACCATAAAATGGCGGACCACCTTTTTCTTTACAACCCACTCGATATGGGTGGGCCATTCCATGAAAATTCGACCAACGGCTTGGACACGACCTTCTCCGATTTCCTTCATATTTCGTACATTTGGAGTACTAGTGACTAGTATTACGTAGGTGCAATATTTTGCCAAAATGTTAGGTGGTTTCATAAATAACGGTACTTAAATATTTCGAAATTTGCATAATACAAGTTCCTTTAAAAAATCGTACAAAGTGCAAATATTATCCTAGCGCTATGACATATACATCATTTTGAAGAAAAACCTTCAAGCTATTAAATAAAAATGCCAAAAAGGACATTCGACGAAAAAAGGATTCAAAGGACATCTTAAGTATCCTTTATCCTTGGGGATCTCAAAAAGCCAACGCGGGATTTTCTCCAAATTTTTATATGTTTTGACTGGCAACACTAAAGATAAGTTGCCTGAGTCTCATGCTGGGGTCGAAGACCGTTTGGGAAGGAGAATTTTTTAAAGCATACCCTGTCAAACGCCCATCATATAAAACAGTTTAATGTATGCCCTAAATGCATTTTACGTTGTCTAGATAAGTGGGTTGCGGCTTAAATTGTACTGCCAGGTAAAAAAAATGTTTTTAAGGCAAATGCAAGAAAATCTGAAAGTTTGTTTAGCATACATTTTGAAATTTTTCCTGCATGTGCAATGTGCATTGTTTGTATTTCACGGAAATTTGCCTGCAGCCATAAAATGGTAATAAATTATCTTCAATTCTTAAAACCATTTGGCAGGACTATTTTAAGGATACCTTGTAAAACCCCTTTTGCTCAGGTATGCAGGTAGCCATATTTTATATTATACATAAAGAAATATATTTGAGGAAATTATAAGAACTGCACAGTCTTAATGTGCTGCTACGATTGCGAGGTTACTCTAAGTTTAGCGCTCTTAACTTGTGAAATTCAGTGTTGTTTTTTCTTCATATGTTAAAGTGTTATTTCTGTTATTAGTACTAGTATAAACAATGGAAACCCGAGTTCATGTTCTACACTGCTGCAATCCTTTCAACAAAAAGCCTCACAACCCTACAAGTAGGGATTTAAGAGCAGTGCAACCGTGGATGATTAGTAAAGTGCCAAATTTAAGCTTGGAATATAAAATCTGCAGTTGCTGTAGAAAAGCTATTTTTGAAATGCCGGGAACATCAAGTGAGTGGGATGATTTAAATATAGAAGAAGTGCAGCAAAGTGAAGACTGTGAGCAACCGGAAGTATGTGAAACAGACGAATATTTAACAAACTTTGCCCTGAAATCTTTGAATGAGTGTCTTTTGAATATTGGTGAAGAACCCTTTATAAAAAAAGGATGAATGATCCTACATATGTACGCAATAAATGGAGCCGAAGTTCAATAAAAATTAGTGAAAAGGTACTAAATTTAAAAGATATTAACCCATCATCGCCGGAAGAGTGAGAAAAGAATTATGTACAAAAACTTAAGGAAGCATACCAGCACACTAGCGACGAGAAATTTCGAGAGTTCATTTTAACATTAGTGCCGGAGAAATGAGAATGAATGAAATGTAATGCCGGGAAAAAAGGACGCCATTGCTATGAAAGTAAGTAACATAGAAGACAATTTTATAGCAGTTTCTGATTGATGGCTCTTTTAGGTTGATGGCAAAAAGGAAAAGATACAGAAGCGATTAATTTTAGGGAATTTAAAGGAGATATATCGCGCTTTTAAAGATGCTTACCCTGGAAAACCAATTGGATTTTCCAAATTTGCTTCACTTCGTCCCAGGAATTGTGTAGTAGCGGGTTCTGCGGGTACTCACTCAGTATGTGTTTGCACGATACACCAAAACGTTAAGTTAATGTTACAATCTTGCAAGATCGATCGATTAACAAGGTTTTCAAATATTTACATTGAAAGCTTTCAAACTTGCTTAGCATTAGGTATGTGCAATCCTCCAAATATAGCGTGTTATTTTAATAAATGTCAAACGTGCCCGGGCTATGAGAATCTTCGTAAAGTATTTGAGGAAACTTTTGAAGACAATAGCGTTGAAAGCATTACATATAATCAATGGACGTCTACGGATAGATCGCATTTAGAAACGGTGATTCAGTCAGCAGAAGATTTTATAGATCACTTGCTGGAACGTTTACCTGCATTACTGCTACACGGTTTACTTGCGAGGCAACAAAAAAAGGTATTTAAATGAGTTGAAAACCCATCTGGTTACAGAAGAGGTTATAGTACTAATGGATTTTTCAGAAAACTATTCATTTGTGATACAGGACGAAGTGCAAGCATACCACTGGACTCATTCTCAAGCCACAATTCATCCTTTTGCGATATACTACCGTACGGCAGAACAAGAGGAATTGCAATTCACAAATTTTATCGTAATTAGCGATATTGCTCATCATGATACTATTGCGGTTCGCATTTACCAAAGGCATCTTATAAACTTTTTACAGGAAAAACTTGGTTTTATAAAGAAAATTTTTTATTTTTCAGATGGCTCAGCTGCGCAGTACAAAAATAGGAAAAACTTTTACAATTTAACTTTGCACGAGGAGGAAACTGGCATCAAGGCTGAATGGAATTTCTTTGCTACTTCTCATGGGAAAAGCCCTTGCGACGGATTGGGCGGAACACTAAAACGTTTAGCAGCAAAAGCCAGTCTTCAAAGACCATATTCGGAACAAATAACAACCCCTACTCTACTTTTTCAATGGGCCGACCAAAATATTAAAAATATGAATTTCAAATACATATCTAATCTTGAATATGAAGCAGCAGATCGGATGACGCAAATTTATAGTAGTATTAAGCCTGTGCCGTCTACCCAGAAAATTCACCATGTTGCTCAAACTGCTGTAGGCCAAATACTCGTAAAACCGTTTTCACTCTCTACAGAGGAAGTTAGTCATATTTTTAAAATCTGACATGTAACCATAATTAAAATGCTCAATAAATGTTATTTTCAACCTTACAGCAAATGTGTTTTAAAAGTTCCTTTCAGACAAGTACAATTCCTTTGTACCAACAATTATTGTGATAAAGTGATTTAAAAGTTGCCATTGTTTGCGTTAGGAGACTTTTCTTACCTGGCAGTACAATTTAAGCCGCAACCCACTTATCTAGACAACGTAAAATGCATTTAGGGCATACATTAAACTGTTTTATATATGATGGGCGTTTGACAGGGTATGCTTTAAAAAATTCTCCTTCCCAAACGGTCTTCGACCCCAGCATGAGACTCAGGCAACTTATCTTTAGTGTTGCCAGTCAAAACATATAAAAATTTGGAGAAAATCCCGCGTTGGCTTTTTGAGATCCCCAAGGATAAAGGATACTTAAGATGTCCTTTGAATCCTTTTTTCGTCGAATGTCCTTTTTGGCATTTTTATTTAATAGCTTGAAGGTTTTTCTTCAAAATGATGTATATGTCATAGCGCTAGGATAATATTTGCACTTTGTACGATTTTTTAAAGGAACTTGTATTATGCAAATTTCGAAATATTTAAGTACCGTTATTTATGAAACCACCTGACATTTTGGCAAAATATTGCACCTACGTAATACTAGTCACTAGTACTCCAAATGTACGAAATATGAAGGAAATCAGAGAAGGCCGTGTCCAAAATTTTCGTTTTTTTGGTCGAATTTTCATGGAATGGCCCGGGTATCAAATGAAAGGAAATGGCTAGTAGAATACTATTAGCTCTGTAGCGTCATTCAAAATTCAAAATGGCCGCCAACACAAAATGGCGGACTACCTTTTTCTTTACAACACCCTCGGTATGGGTTTCAAATT
Source organism: Thereva nobilitata (assembly GCA_963855945.1). NCBI lineage: Eukaryota > Metazoa > Arthropoda > Insecta > Diptera > Therevidae > Thereva > Thereva nobilitata. The sequence goes on from OY979695.1 coordinate 100,847,405, forward strand.
AAAGGGTGTGACAATTAGAATACTATTAACTGTGTGGCGTGATTCCAAATGCAAAATGGTGGTCAACACAAAATGGCGGTTTACCTTTTTCTTTACAACGCCCTCGGTATGGGTATCAGATGAAAGTGTACGACGAGTATAGTACAGTAAACTGTGTGACGTCTTTTTAGATCCAATATGGCGGTCACTACAAAATGGCATAAAAAATAGAAAATAAAAAATATATAGTTTAAAAAAACTAAAAAATACGCTTTGATTTTAAAATGAACTAAAAAGTAAAAAATAATTTTGAATGTAAAGTTTCTATTGCTCCAGCAAGAATATGGAACAACCTACCTTTCGAAATGTAAAAAAGCGTGGGCCGCTAGCGAAAATTTCCGGTGTTAATAAAATAAGAATATAGGAAGAGTCCCACGCTATTTCGAAAGGTAGGTTGTTCCATATTCTTGCTGGAGCAATAGAAACTTTACATTCAAAATTATTTTTTACTTTTTAGTTCATTTTAAAATCAAAACGTATTTTTTAATTTTTTTAAACTAATATATTTTTAACTAAACTTAAAAGTTGAAAGAAAAAAGTTGAACATGTGTAGACACGAGCTAAGAAATATGAATGAATTGAACGTCACAATGTGGAATGCAAAGTTGAATGTGTAGAAACGGTCTAACGAACACAAAAACTAAAATGTTTAATACAATTTAATACACCCGAGGCCTTGTCTCTTATTAAATTATTAATTTCTTGGTTTTCGTATATGCTTAGCAAGGAGTCGTATACATCTCCCCAATGGAATCTCAAAGGCTTTAAGGCCTCTAGCCTGCTCTCCCATCTCGGACAATTTCCTATCAATAATGTCTCGTCTGGACAATTTTTTACGCTACGGCCTTTACTTTTGAAGTTATTAGCAAGTGTGATGTTAAAATTTGCCTTATTTGGTGCTTATTTGGTAGTTTTTGGCAAAGCTTAGGTGAAAAAGTACTAAACAGAGCCAATTTTAGCATTAAAATTGCTTATAACTCCAAAAATAAAAGCCGTAGGATAAAAATTGTCCAGACATTATTGATAGAAAATTGTCCAAGATTTCCAATTTTGCAAAAAAAAATATTAGTCAAATACGTATTTTTGGAGAAAAGGTGGTTTTTGTTGAAATTTTAGTGAAAAAAAAACCAAAGTTTTGACTTTGACGACTCATTGCTCTGGAAGTTGATAAGGTAGAACCTTGATTTTGACAGTTTTAGATAGGTGGGAGTATTCTGATATCGTATTCATGAAAACAGCTCAAAGGGTTACAAAAAGACAGGGTGATATGTAAAGCTCTACCAAAAAAAATTCAAAACGCCCTAGCTGCTAAACCGTTAAGTACTTTTTTGGGTGTAGAAAACGATAAAAAAATCTTTGCAACTGGGCTATATAGCTGATAAAATTTTATGCAAAAATACATAATTTTATAAAATTATAAAAAGTTATTTAAGATCATACCAGGCCAAATCCCTCATGAAATTTCAGAAAAACGATTATACCTGTATGTATATTTTTTTATGAAATTTTATAAAAAAAATGTTCACAGGAAGTACATAAATCGTTTGATTTTCGGGAAATTATCGGTTATCGGTTGATGATCTGCCTGGCAACTGGGGCCTCAACAATCGCGGCGCCCTGGGCACTTGCCCAGAGTACCCAGTGGATAAGAGGGCGTTGTATCTACCGTTCAACCATCTGCAGTCAGTGTTCTGTCGTGGTAGTATCCAGTGGCGTGGTGTGCTTTGAATTTGAAGGGAAGCAATCTGATCAAATTTTTTTAGTATTACATTTACAGTAAATGGAAGTTAATATTATTTTAATCTATTATGTATTGCCAAAACCTCTCTCGCCTGCTGTAAATTAGATGTGTTTTTAAAATTACTAAATTAGTGGCACTATTTTGTTTTAATTTTATCATTCTCAGATTAGCATTTATCTGAGTGCTTGGCATTTTTTCAGCCTAGACCGTCATCGTCTCGAAATGAAAAATTGAATTCGCATAGGTCTACTTCCTATAAGCAAAGCGACATGCCAACAAACTTCAAGACGCAGAATTTCAATTGTTTCCCTTGACACTGTTCGCAGGAACAAACGTTCGTTGAGGCTCGCTATCTTCACTTCCCTCTTCATCCTCAAGTTCGCAATGAAGTGCGTTCCTACGAACAGTGTAAGAATAGTCAAGCGAAGCAATCAGACTGTTAATCTGAGAAGGATAAAAATAAAAAAATGTTTGTAAAACAAGAGAATAATTTGATCGTTTTTGGAATTTTATTTTGATTTTTTAAGAAATTATAAGGGAAGCAATGCTGCTATCATCTCGACTTGAGGTTATGGGTCAACATTGCATTCCATGACAAAACCGTCGACAGTACAAAGAGGCAAACAAAAATACAACTAAATACAACTAGTAAATTCGGAGACTTATAACATTGTAAAGATAAGTTTTTTTAGAAAAAATATATTAGACGGGGAAATGTTATTATTATAAAGTTTATTTCATTTACATAGTATCGAGAGACATGATATCTTGTACTTTTACTTACCGATTTACTGTTCGGAAGCGATGCATATCCATTTTCGTTTACAGTGTCCCACTCCGCTTTGCATCCCGCTGTTAAATTTTCGATATTTAAACTAAATTCAAAACGTTGACCAGCCGCCACTAGGAAATTAGGAACCTCTAGAAACTCATAACTAATAAAAACATTTGGATCTACTAATATTTCAGAAGTTGCAGATTGGTTTAAATCTTTCATTTTAACAGTTGCACCCATAACGTATCTGAAAATGAATTATTTTGGAAAAGAGTAAAAATTAATTTTCTTTTTAATACCTTCCACTAATGTCAAATCCGATTTTAATTTTTGTATTTCTTAGGCGCTCATAATCTTCGCATGATAATTTATTTCCAGATAAGCATACCCAGGAAACCTGTGAGTGCAAGTCGAAATATATGAGTAATTTAATGGCCTTTAGAAACCCTTTACCTCAAATGGTGATTTTGAATTATCGAAGTCGGTGATCACAACTTCTAAATAAACGGGTTGATTGATTCCAGTTGTTACTTTCGTAGGAATCATCGAAATCTCAAAACCTCGTTTAAGAACTTCGACAATGATATAATTCTGTAAAAAAGTGAAAATTGCATAAATTTTCGTTGTGAAAATAAATTTTTTTACCTAGTGACTTTTCTTAGCATATGATATGAAAGAATCAAGTTTTAAGCTAACAACTGCATATCTTATATCATAGACAAATAAAAGGAAAGATATTCCATTTCATACAAGAAAAGTGTGCACTTTCGTGTTCAGAGAGCTTTCCTATTTCCTCCATTTAAGCTTCCTCCAAACGAAAGCTGCCCCCGCTAAATCTTTATTTTCGGTGGCACTGTCAAGATATTTGAGTAAATCTTATCTGATGAGAGTAGAGAGTCCTTCCCGGGAATTCCCGCCCGGGATTTCCCGGGAAATCGAAAGAAAATGTATTTCCAGTTTCCCGGGAAAAACACTAAATTTCCCGGGAAAAAATTTATTGTTTCAAATCGCAAATTTTCTTGGAAAAATCTTGAAAACACTAACTATTTCAAGGTTTTAAATTTAAAATAAGTAACTGTTATATCAAAATCCTTGTTTTCTATATAAACCTAGCTGGAACCCGGTGCACCTTGCTGCACCCATCATAGCGAAATAAAAGAAATTGTAAAAAATATTTGGCAACGAAGATTTCCTATCCACGTGACTCAGGTGGAGCCAGGTGCAAATTACACTACTCATCACTCGATACTGACATCGAAAAGGTTTGTGTATGATGCGGGTATTTGGGGTATTACACTAAGCATTCATTTGTCTTCCTCTTTTTCGTGTAACGATTGTGATGCCTTTGTAGTTGTAACAATAAACGTACGCGGGAAATAGAAGCATTCACTGATGAATGAAGAAGCTATCCTTGCGTATCTTAGAAGTGCTTCTCTTCCGTATCTTTTTTACCATTGCATGTCATTAGCAAGAAGCAGTTTGTTCGATTTTCTTCTAATTAGCTTTCTGGGAAGCTATTTTGAAGTTTTAAGTTTTGTAAGCAGAGATCCAGGGAATCTCTCAAAACCAAAAATTTACCAACAAAGTTGAGAATGACTTATTTGTAGTCATATGCACAGGAAAATCTTCCAAAATGCTTCTGAAGCGCGCCCAAGAAGCACTTGTAATTTGATTCCAGAGGAAGCGGCTTCTCATTTTTCCCGCTGGGGTCAATGAGAAGGGGAATTTCTCATAGTTTTCGCAGACCCCGGAGTCATAACCTTATTTACAAGCCATGAACAAGAAAAATATTGAAAGCGAATTTCCGCTCAATCGGACTACAACTCGGTGAAGTCACGTTATGTTGTTAGTGTATTTGGAGAATTTGGGAGAATTTGGTAGTCCGATTCTCTCAATATCTATTCTTGTTCATGGCTTGTAAATATAGAAGGTTATGCCGGATTACGATGTTATAATTGTTTTAGTGTAATGGATGGGTGAATCTGGCGAATTTTCTGGTTCAAAAGTTTAAGTTTAAGTTCTAACAACGTAAGTCAATTTTTGGCGGTTTTGATATTTTGATGCATTTTGCTAGAGAATCGAAAGGCGCATTGTTTCAGCCAATCAGAAACAAGCAAAATCCAATATAAGTGTAGTTTGTACACAAATTATAAAATGGTTTTGTAATGGTATCCATGTAAAATTACGCAGTTTTTTCGCTCTCCTGTAAATTTGCTATTTTTGACTTACGTGGTGTTAGAACTTAAGCGACGATATACGATGTATGACATATACTTCCCTGCGACCCCTTTTCTAAAAAACCGGTTTGTGTATAGGGTAATATACGAAATGATGGATAGTGTCACTTGCATCATTGCTATTGGAACAGCGGCACATCACAGTTGCTCTTTTTGAAATTTTAGAGCAAGACAATATTGGCACAATTTACCCGTCTGGACCGGACGGGACCAATCATATTTTGAATTAAATTTACTTGTATCTTTTTCATTTATTTTTCAACAGTAGGGAATTGTTCCTCCTAATTCCCATTTCACTCGTTGTTCCTAATAGGTTTCATTTTTCCCGGGTTCCCGGGAATCCCGGGAAAAATCAACTTATTTTTCCCGTTTCCCGTGAACAAAAATAATCCGGGAAACGTGACTCTCTAGATGAGAGTAAATGGAAAGAAAAACGATAGCGATGCATAGGAGCATGGTTCTTCGAGAGCTATTCGCGTTTGCGCTTGTTTTTTTACAGGCTTTCTTATTTATGAAATCGGCATATGTACGAATGTATATATTGTATTCTAGGTTTTATTAAAGGGATTTGTTGGCGGAAATAAATGTAAACAAGAAAGAAGCCGTTAAATGAATTGTTTGATTTTTTGTTTAAATGACAAAAATCAATTACATATTTTTAGAAGTTACGATTTTGTTTTTTCAGGTCCGACTTTTCGGTTTCTACTACTTTGCAAAAGTTAGTAAAGCCGTGAGTTTTGTGCGAATTTTGATTCCGTTTTGATTTATAACAATCATTTCCACAATGTGTTTATTTTGCAGATTTGGGAAAGTTTTATTTGGGTCAAAGATTTACAAAAGCAAATTCTTGCTTTTAACAAGGATTTGAAGATGTAAAATATCAATCATATCATGAACAAATTTAAAAATATGAAAAGTGGAAATTATTGCTTTATGGTTACCTATGGACATTCTCCCTTAATAGTGCAGCCAATATAAGAATTCTATCTAATGGTACTATAAAAAAATCCAAATAACTTGAATTTTTTTTTACCTTTATTATGATGTTCTTCTGACATCCTGGAAAGTATCCTAGTTTCAGCGGGCACGTTTTATATTATAGGGGTAAATTTTAACTTGGCCAATTAATCGAAAACCATTTTAATTGTAAAACCTGCGGGAAAGTTTCGATGTCTCTCTAATACTAGTATTTTGTTAAAAATAAATACTCCTTTCCTCCCCACCGCAGGGGTAGAGTATTATGCGCGTTTTTTAAAGTGGTTTCCCCAGTAAGCTATCATTTTTCTTTCTCTTTTCTTTTACGTTAGACGGGATTCGGCAAAATCGGTAAATTTCTACCGCTCAAAATATAAAATTTTTTTAAATAAATATAAAAAACTTAAAGAAAAGTTGAAGAGCTGCAGCAAAAAAATAGAACTAAGGTGAATCTAAAAAGAAGGATATGTCGAAATAACTATCTCAATAGAATAGTCAAAAGACCGCTAACTTCTTTAATTGCCTCCGCATATGTGACTAAAAATTCTAAAGCTTTTTGCACTATGATATTTCTAACAAGAATTTCTATTACAAATCTCCTACAACTGTAGGTATTTTAAAGATAATTTAAACATAAATTTATCATCTCTGAGCTCTTTGCATCGTTAGCAACTAATTAAAAGTATTCAACCTGGTTTTAATAACACGGTTTCACAAAACCTTAAGAATATTGTTTCATATTGGGATGTAGAAATGAAGCAAGCTGTGTTGATATCCGATGAAATTAATATTATAAGAGAGTTAACATATATGATCAGGTAACAGATGAAATGGTAGATTTTGTAGATACAGGTGATTTTAACAATAAAGAACCAGCAAAGTATGTTTCTGTTTTTATGGTCCGAGGTTTATTATCTAATTGGAAATTCATTATTAGTTTTTTTTGCCACCGATAAACCCATTAACATTAAAGTATTAGCCGAAAAAGTGAAGTTGAATTTGGACTACTGTTGTGAACTTGGGCTTAAAGTCGGAAGTATAACCTCAGATCAGGCTTCTAACAATCACAGTTGCTTTAGTTCTCTCGCAGTAACTGAAAAGGACCCTTTTTTTTATTATAATAATCGCAATGTTTGATGTTTCGCATTTGTTCAAATTAATACGTAATACTCTATTGGTAAAAGATATTCACTGTGAAGATGGAAGAGCAAGTTGGAACTGTGTTAAAGAACTCTATAATTTAGAAAAAAATGGTTCTACTAAAATGGTGCCGAAGCTAACTTCAAAATTTGTATGGCCAAATACTTGGGAAAAAATGAAGGTTTCTTATGCTCTTCAAGTTTTAAGTAACACAGTTTGTGCTGCTCTTAAAACTGCTTTGGAATTAAATTTGCTTAGCCCTAATATTTCATCAGTTACTATTTCTACTTACTATTTCTTTTCAAAACTCAATAACTTGTTCCCTTGTCTCCACAGTAAAGAACCTTTTAGTAGAAATTGGTATAAGTGTGGATTAACTCAAACAAATACTCCAAGGAAATATCTTACTGAAATGGTAGATTACATCCAATCAATTTCATTTTAGAACAAAAACAAAACATTTTGAATTGGGGATTGATTTTGAATGTAAAATTTATTATTCTTTTAACTGATGAAATATTAAACGAGTTTCCCAATAAGCATTTCTTTCTGACATCGAAATTTAACCAAGACCCAAAAAACCGATTTTCCTTAGTATGATCAAGAGGGGGTAACAATCCATTTTTTCTTTATATAATTTCAATAGTACCTATCATTTGCAAAATTATATCGAAAAAAAATTTGTCTTTATCTTTCCAAAGGAAGAATTGTGACGAAGATAGTCAGCAATTTATAGCTATTGATATTGACTCATTTAGTGATGGCAAAACCATAAATAATAATGACGATCATTGTATTTTTACTGTAGACGATCGGACGGTTGGTGATGTCACTAATGAGGGTTACGAAGTAAACAACATAATCGAGTCAATTGATTTGTTGGAATATGAGCCAATGAAAATTCGATTTCTGTCGAAGAAACTTCTTTAAGGTATTTTGTAGGTTTCATAATTTTCAAAAAAGAAAAAGTGTTTATTATGCGATAAGATTATGAGAAACCCAAACCAAACTGCTAAGTATATTCAAAACTTTCGGAAAGTTTTATTTATTTTAAAAATTATTCAAAAAGTACCGATTTTGATGCACTTAGAAATCCTACAGATTATTTTTTTAATATTTGTGAAATCTTTGTAAAAATCTTCACCAAATTTGTTCAGAATACGCCTGAACTAATAGGTTTAAAAAGCAAAGTAATTGAACATTGTGTGGATAGAATAACTAAAAAAAAGATTTTTCCCAATGGTTAGCTAAAGAAAATGAATGTTAGATCATCACAAAGAAATCTTAAATTATTTGATCCTCATTCTTCTTCGAAAATTTTGTTTGTGGCATTCACATCAATTTAAAGATAACAGCTCATTTAAAAACTTTTCCAAACAAAAAATTATACAATCCCAAAAGGGAAAGTTGTTATATCAAATTCTTAGGAGTAGTAGCGTGAATAGCAAATTGGAGAATAATTGCTTTTAAAAAGTGTAATTTTATGTACGGATTTACTCAACGAAGATTAAATAAATACCTGTAAGTGTTTTACCGACAATTTTTTTTGGATTAGGCTTACTGGGGAACCACTTTAAAAAACGCGCATTATTCTTTACCCCTACGGTGGTGAAGAAAGGAGTATTTATTTTTAACAAAATACTAGTATTAGAGAGACCCCGAAACTTTCCCGCAGGTTTTACAATTAAAATGGTTTTCGATTAATTGGCCAAGTTAAAATTTACCCCTATAATATAAAACGTGACCGCTGAAACTAGGATACTTTCCAGGATGTCAGAAGAACATCATAATAAAGGTAAAAAAAATTCAAGTTATTTGGATTTTTTTATAGTGCCATTAGATAGAATTCTTATATTTGCTGCACTATTAAGGGAGAAAGTCCATAGGTAACCATAAAGCAATAATTTCCACTTTTCATATTTTTAAATTTGTTCATGATATGATTGATATTTTACATCTTCAAATCCTTGTTAAACGCAAGAATTTGCTTTTGTAAATCTTTGACCCAAATAAAACTTTCCCAAATCTGCAACACATTGTGGAAATAATTGTTATAAATCAAAACGGAATCAAAATTTGCACAAAACTCACGGTTTTACTAACTTTTGCAAAGTAGTAGAAACCGAAAAGTCGGACCTGAAAAAACAAAATCGTAACTTCTAAAAATATGTAATTGATTTTTGTCATTTAAACAAAAAATCAAACAATTCATTTAACAGCTTCCTTCTTCTTCCTGCCGATTTCATAAATAAGAAAGCCTCTAAAAAAACAAGCGCAAACGCGGATAGCTCTCGAAGAACCATGCTCCCATGCATCGCTATCGTTTTTCTTTCCATTTACTCTCATCAGATAAGATTTACTCAAATATTTTGACAGTGCCACCGAAAATAAAGATTAAGCGGGGGCAGCTTTCGTTTGGAGGAAATAGGAAAGCTCTCTGAACAGGAAAGTGCACACTTTTCTTGTATGAAATGGAATATCTTTCCTTTTATTTGTCTATGCTTATATGTAGAGCTAAATGCTTTTATTCTGTATGATCCCACAGAGCTGCCAGCTGTTGAGTTCAATTTGAACTCAAGTGGATTAGTAATGAAAGATGTGGTTAATAAAAGTTAGATAGAGTGGAGCTAAGGAATAGCATACGCAGACGACCTTGTGATAATGTCTTGGCGCAGCGAATTGAAAAAAAGAGAATTAACTCAATAATCCAAGTTTATTAGTATGTACATTAGCACTCTTGTACATCAGTCAGCATTCGATGATAGTTAAAAGCAGAAGAAGGAAAAAGTTACAGAATAGAGCTTTAAAGTATGGCTGACGTTTAGAGTGAATTCATAGAGAATATACAAGGAGACAAAACTCTTATGGGGAAAATGACAGGAAATGGATGGGTAGAAGAAACTAAACTAGAAGTTCATTTTTGGCCACAGATGTCACCTTTGTCCGATGTACCCCACATGAATTTAATAAAAATTCATTGGAAACATCAAAAATTTATTAATTACGAATAATCGCATTGATATAAAATCGAATTTAGAAGCTGGTAAACAGCTGTAAGCTGCTAAACATAAAATATATTAGTAATAAACGAACTTTACCATGAACCGGATAAATATAATCGGCCATGTTTTTCGGGGTACATTTGACTACAGCGCCACCAATAATCAAACGAAAATTGACAACACGGAGTTTTGTCTCCTTGTATAGCCTCCATGAGTGAATTCGACAATGACGGAGTTGCCATAAGTGTGTATCACTAATTCATAAATACACCAACACCCCTACTCAACTTCGCAATTGTCGCATCCACCGTACAATGTAGTTTAACCAAATTTAGATTTCTAGTATTTTGTCACTTTAAACAATATATGAAAAAAAAACTTAAAAGAAACTAAAATACCATCCCTAACGCCTCAAAGCACTCCTTGTGTCGTCCTGTGGTTACCATTTTTGTTAAGGCATTAGCTGGCATTTTTTCTGATGGTAAGAACGAAATTCGTACAATGCCGTCTGCAACAGCTTCACGAATAAAGTGAAAACGGATGTCAAGGTGTTTAGTTCTTCCAGTGTTGGCTATCGATGCTGCGATATGTTGAGCACTCCTACTGTCATTGAAAATTTCGATGAATCCTTCGTGAATTTTGAGCTCCATCATAAGGTGACGGAAATTAGCTGCGTCCTTGGCCACTGACGATAATGTAATATATTCCGCCTCCGTACTTGACGTTGTTACAATTCGTTGTTTCTTGGATCTCCACGCAATTGCGCCGCCGGCGAAGATGAAGGCATGACCTGATTGTGACCGTCTGTTGTCTTCATTGCCGCCCCAACTTGAGTCTGCGTATGCATGAAGTGGCACCTTTCGTTTCCGGTATATAATTCTGGCGTCAACGGTTCCGCTAAGATACCTTAGAACTTGCATTGCACCATTCCAATGTTGTTGTTTTGGTGAAGAGATGTATTGCGACAACATGTTTACTGCACAGGAGATGTCTGGCCTGCTAAAAACAGATAAATAGAGTAATGAGCCAATTAATTTACGATACTTTCTGATGTCAATTGGATCTCGTTCACCACCTGCCGTGGATTCTTGTAACCTTGTTCCTGTTGCCAGGGGTAGACGACTAGACTTGCATTCCTCCATTTGATATCCCTTAAGTAGGTTCTTTACATAGTTACTTTGGTTAATTGTAAGACCATCCGCAGTTTTCGTGACTTGTAATCCAATGCAAGTTACTGGGAAACCTAGCTCTCGGATGTCGAAATTTGTCGATAGATGGGTTGTCACACGTTGGTATTCCTCTTCACTGATGGTAGCAATCAGTAAGTCATCCACGTACACAGTTATTAGGTTGAGTTTCTGGTTGTCAACTTTATAATAAAAACAATCATCATATAAAGATACCTTATAATTCAGCTGCTTGAGCACGTCGTTCAGTTTCTGGTTCCACAGTCGTCCAGATTGCTTTAGGCCATAAATAGATTTGTTTAGTTTACAGACAAGATTTTCTCCCTCTACGAACCCTTCCGGTTGTTCCATGAAAATTTCTGAGTCCAAGTCGCCGTTCAAGTAAGCAGTCGAGACATCTAAATGGTTCAGAAATAAGTCCTTTTCCACAGAAATTGCTAGGGTCAATCGGATTGAATCTGCATTAGCTACGGGTGAATATGTGTCCGTGTAATCTAGGCCTTGGATTTGACTATATCCTTTTGCGACAAGGCGTGCTTTCCGTCTCTCCACCGACCCATCGGTATTATATTTCGTCTTAAAGACCCATTTCGATTCTACTATATTCTTGTCTTTGGGTCGTTCCACTAACTCCCATGTACCATTTCGTTCATGTGATGAAATTTCCTCCTTCATGGCTTGGTACCACTCCTCCGAGTTTTGGCCAGAAATAATCTGCTTAATAGTTTTGGGGTCAGTTGTTATATTGTGAGTCATCTCTGCTATCTCTTGTGTTAGCGTTTCGTCTAAATCAGCATTCAATTTTCCGCTGGTTACTTCTTCTGGAGCTTGTGTATCCACACAACTACTCGTTGTTTCTGGGGTCTCGGGGTGATCTGTATTGTTACCCTTAGCCTTACATGAGCTCTCATGTCCAAAGCTTGGTACTACATAATCCCTTGGAAAACATATCTGGTTCGGGTTGTTTACTTTTATGCTCATGATTGAAATGCTCACGTTCGCGATACAGTCTTGACGAGAACACTACATCACGACTATTAATTACCTTTCTTGTCTCGGGTTTCCACAGACGATATGTCTTCCTTCCATCAGAGTATCCAATCAGTACGTGTATGTGACTTTTCGGGTCAAATTTTCCTGTCCTGTGGGATTTATCCAATACGTACGATATTGTTCCTATCTCCTTTAAATGTTCCACGTTGGGTTTTGTCCCACTCCACAACTCCTCTGGTGTTTCGTTATTGTTGACCTTCGTTGGACATCTATTACGTATGAATGACGCTGTGTGCACTAATTCGGCCCACAAGAATTTTGGTAATTCCGCTTCCAGCCTGAGGCATCTTGCCATCTCACATAGTGTTCTGTTAGCTCTTTCGGCTATACCGTTCTGCTCTGGGGTATATGGGGCAGTTATGTGATGTTTGATTCCCTTTGACTGCAGATAATCTTCAAATTTCTTATTACAGTATTCGGTTCCGCCGTCCGTTTGAATGGCTTTGATCCTCTTTCCGCTTTCCGTTTCAGCATAACTTTCAAAAATCTTGTACTTGTCTAAGGCCTCGTTTTTATGTCGCATGAAGTGCACCCAAATCTTACGAGTAAAATCATCTATAAAGGTAATAAAATAAACAGACTTACCCAAGGACTCGTTTGACATGGGGCCGCAAACATCGCTGTGGATTAGTTACAACTTGTCTGTAGTCCGCTTCTCGTCCTTTTATGAAAGATTCTTTATGTTGTTTTGCTCGTACGCAAGATCCACAGTCGAAAGTGCCCGCGTCAAACTTTTCTGGTAATCCTATTAGCATCCGCTTACTTTGTAACTCCTTCAGCGATCTTCCATTCAGATGACCTAAAATTCTGTGCCAAAATAATATTGAGTTTTGAATATGATTTTGCGACGCCTTGAAAATCTTCTCCTGTTCAATGGTAAACAGACCATTTCGTTTTTGCGCTTTAATAAGTAGGGTCCCGTTATAAATTTCCGCTCCGTATTTCGTAAATACTACTTTGCAACCACTATCCGTTGCTTTTGTGACTGATACGAGATTCTCCGTTAATCCTGGGACAAACAATGTGTTGTACAGGTTGACCTTTTGCACTTTATTTCCAGAACTTGATTTGAGTACTACAGTTCCAACTCCGCAGATCTGCAACTTTCGGCCATCCGCCAAATTCACATGTCCTGCTGCATGATTTTGCTGCATATTCACAAACATTGACTTTACTGCACACATATGGGATGTGGCGCCACTATCCACGCACCACTTATCACAAGCTGGCTCCTTAACCTTTAGTGCTGACGATTCCGTTACTTCCTGTACCACGAATACGTTTTCCCCTTCGCTACACTCACTATCCGCTTTTGCTTCATTCACTTGCTGTTTGAAATTTGAGGTTAAGTTGCAATCACGAGCCATGTGGCCTTTTCTACCGCATTTGCTGCAATTGTATGGAAAATAATTACCTCGAGGTTTTTGGAATTTCTGGTGTGTTGTCTGACGATTGCGTTGACTCCATTTCCCTCGCTTCCACTTTGCTTCCAATGCACTGGCACCATTTTCACAATTGAGTCTGTCGCCGACTTCCAGCAATCGTGAATACACTGTGGTTAGATTGGGATATTTACTTTGAGCGTCGAACGCAGCACGCACTTCCTTGTAGGTGTCTGGCAGGCTGTCCAGAAGTAAAATAACCAATAGGTCATCGTCGATAGTAGCTTCCAGCTCGTTTAGACGATTTACACAAGATTTAAACTCGGTTACATATTCCGCCATCGTTTGGTTCTCTGTCATCCTCATATTAATGAGCTTCCGAAATTCTTCAATCTTTTTTCTTGGTCCTTTCTTGTCAAAAGATGACTCCAAATATTTCCAAATCTCATTTGAGGTTGGCAGGTGCCTGACCAAAGCAATTACATTTGGTTCCATCGCTAAAATTAATTCCGCGCGCATGTCCTTGTCTTTGTCGTCCCATGCTGCTTGATCAGTTCCTGTTGGTTCCGGCCGTGGCAATATTCCCTTGGCGTAATCCAGTCCACGTAATTTATGCAAAATTGCTTCCATTTGGGTTCGCCAGATAGGATAATTTTCTCCGTTCAATAGTGCAATCCGGCCATACATATTATTTGCGATCATGGTGCACGGCGCTTTTCCACCAACTCAAAATAAAAAAAAATTTTAGGTTAGGACTGGCTGCTCTACGAAACAAAAAGATTAATATGGATTTAATATTTTAATATTTGCCGATTTTTCTTGTGGGATATCCAGTCCTGGGCCCATAACCTCTTGGCGCAGCGAATTGAAAAAAAGAGAATTAACTCAATAATCCAAGTTTATTAGTATGTACATTAGCACTCTTGTACATCAGTCAGCATTCGATGATAGTTAAAAGCAGAAGAAGGAAAAAGTTACAGAAAAGAGCTTTAAAGTATGGCTGACGTTTAGAGTGAATTCGACAATGACGGAGTTGCCATAAGTGTGTATCACTAATTCATAAATACACCAACATAATGGTATCTGAAATATTAAAAGAAACTCAGAACAAGCCGTATTAGTGAAATTGTTCAAGGAGTCCTGAACCGAGTTAGCAGCGGGGCACCAGACGTCTTGCAGTCAATCGAGGCAAACCCGAACTAATGCTATTTACTGAGCAGGACCTCTAATGTCACAAATTTACGAAGGCTCCAGAGGACGACAACAATGGGGGCAAGAGCGGCCATGATAACATGCTCCACTAACGTCCTTGATGTTTTGCTGCAACTGATCCCTCCAAACTTTCATATAAAATACCCAGCCTCGTGCAGCGATTGAGGGAATCCATCTTTGATTTACTTCCCGACGATATGAGGGGTGTTTTTTTAATCTGTTCCAGGACAGAACAGAACAGCTTCCATACAAAAGTCTTGTCCCCGATAATTATCAAGAGCACTATCCAGCATAAAAGGAACTTTTAAATATCCCTTTTCTCACATACGTTTTTTGACTTGACAGTTGGCAAATAAAGTAAAATGTTTTGTTTCCTGAATGAAAAACGAGAAAAATTAATGGAGAGATAAATAAGACCGATCTTTATGCAATATTAGAAGAAGAAGAAAATGCCCAAAGCCGTAATTTATGTAAATAGCACTAAAAATTTCCCTTGCCGTTTTTTTAATGTTCCAGGACAGAACAGAATAGAACAGATTAAAAAACACGGCAATAGTCACCACAACCATAGACTATCTTTCCCCCAAATTGACTTGCAGGAAAGACTTCTTCGTCGAAATTCCCTCAAGTAGAGAGTAGAGAAACCCAGGCGTTCTGAGAAAGTTTGATCTACGACTATTCACCGGCGACAGGGTTCTATCACTAACCATATAACAAATAGAGAAGTCTCTTCTTTCTTCTTTCTTTAACGGCTCTACAACCGGGATCCGGTCCTGGCCTCTCGCAACTGTTCTCTCCACCGGTCCCGATTCTGAGCCGATGTCATCCAGTTTGGCATCCCTATGCTCTGAGCGTTCTGGTCTACGCCATCCTTCCAGCGGAGGTTGGGTCTCCCTCGCTGTCGCACCCCATAAGTCTTACCGCAGAGATAGAGAAGTCACCTAGAACAAAATTGATACACGGGTTTTATCTTCTTCTTCCTTCGTCAGCTGCTACCTTTGCTCCCATAGTATAAAAATCTACTTCGGAGTGCTAAAGTGGTAGCAGATGGTTGTGTATGATATTGATACGAGAAATGCGGTGATCCTCCGTCAAACTCGCATATTAACTGTGTATTACACTGGTGTCTCGTTAGTCACCTGGATATCTCCTGATGGAGCCACTCGCAATCAATTAGACTGTGCTGATAGATCGCCGCCACCTTTCGTGCCGCCAGGTATGAACGAACCGACGTGCCAACTCCGACTTGGATTACTATCTTGTTGGTGTGGTGCTCCAAGTGCATTGCAACGCTGAAAAGCCTTGTATCTGATCGCAAAATAACGTTGTTGAGTTCCGCATATAACATATTGTCCGCTATCCTACAAAACAGTGGGCTTCAAACTACTCTCTAAAAATGAACCAGTGAACATTTTACTGGTTCAACCAGTAAACAACAATTTCACTGGAAAACCAGTTAATTCGAGTCTGTTTACTGATTGAACTAGTGAAAAGCTCTCTAAAAATGAATTAGTAAAAATTTCACTGGTTTAAACAGTGAATTTTAATTTCACTTGTTTAACCGGTGAAAAAATATATGTGGCTCATATTATAAAGGGTTCCATTTGGCATACTCAATAAGCCGGCTCCAGTTTGTTTACGGCGGGCAAGCAACATGTCGATGCTTAGATGGGGCCCGCTTGGGAAAACGACACTCGCGCTATAAAAAAGCTTTTTTTCTTTTTTTAACGTGAATTTCACTGCTTTAACCAGTGAAATTTCACTGTTTCCTATTGGTTGAATAAGCAATGGTTCAACCAGTGAATTTCCACTGGAAACCAGTGAATAGTTACTGGTTCGTTTTTAGAGAGTAGACAAATTAACAACCGATCAGTTTTTCACCTTGAGGCAAGCGATGGAAAAATGTCTAGAGTTTCAAAACTCAATCCAACACCTTTTAATTCACTTTAAAGCCGCCTATGATAGAATAACCAGAGTAAAGCTCTACGAAACCATGAGAGAATTCGGCGTCCCCTATAAGCTGACCTGACTACGTGGGTTGATCATGACCAACTTGACAAGCCAAGTAAAGATATTCGGAGCATTGTCCAGACCAATTAATATCTGTAATGGACTCCGACAATGGGGGTCATTTTCAACCTGGCGTTGGAGAAAGTAATTTCTCGAAAGCCTTCGACTTGGTGGTGCACACTATCCTGCCTTTCAAACTAAGTCAGCGCTATCATTCCTCTTCTTCTGCTGCACGGCTTTTCTCTTCTTTGCTATCTAACCGTCTTCAATGTGTTCGCCATAACAATGTTATATCATCTCTCTTACAAGTGCCTTCTGGTGTTCCACAAGATTCAATTCTTGGTCCCCTACTATTTTCATTATATATCAATGATCTCGCCTTTATTATCCGCCACAGTTCCTTTCATCTGTATCCCGATGATCTCCAACTGTATACTTCTTGCCCTTCTTGCCAGATTGATTCTTGTATTTCTGATCTCAATAGCAGTCTATCTCGAATAAATGAGTGGAGTGCTCTCAACTTCCTTAAATTAAACCTTAAAAAATCACAAGTACTTGTGTTTAGTCGTCGCTCTACGTTCCCCGACAGAGTTCCACTCATTTGTCTGGATAACATTCCTCTTCCTATTGTTGATCGGGTCCATAAACTTAGTATCTCTCCATGATTTATGGGACATTACGTAAGCTCTGGCTTTATGGCAATCTCCTATCGCCCATTATTCGCTCAAAGCTTGTAAAATCTCATTCTCCCGCATTTCCTCTATGGCCCACTTGTTTACATTGTGTATGATTCATCCTATCGTCAACGACTTAATGTTCCATTCATTTATTGCTTACGCTTTATCGTTTACTTGAGAAGATCAGATCATGTATCATCTGTTCGGAGGTCTATTTTGATTTTTCGATGTTGTGGCACTATCTCTTCTACATAAAGTTTTCTAAGCTAAAAGCCCTTCTTATCTTTCTGACTTCCTTACTCCTTTGCAAACCTTGAGATCACTTAAATTCCTTTTTCCAGCCCATCTGAATTGGTAGGCGTTCCTTTTTCGTGCATGTGATAAGACTCTGGAATGATCTTCCCTCTTCTTTACAAAGAATTAGCGCAGTCACCATTTTCAGGAAACAAGCTTCTCTTCTTCTATCCACCTCTTCTCTTTAGCTTTCTGTTCACTCTTCTACTTTCCTTTTCCTATCTGCTACGAATAATCTTTACATGGCTCATAACTCTAGTATGTTTTCTCCCCCCAACTGTTTTTAATTCTGTTAGGTATTAAGCTTAGGTTACATACTTTTCCTTTTGCCTTCTCTCTATTAAAATTCAAATTGTAATGCAGTCATTGTACTCTAAGACCGGTTTTACACATTCAACTTTGCATTCCACTTTTTGACGTTCAATTCTGTCATATTTCTTGGCTCGTGTCTACACATGTTCAACTTTTTCCTTTCAACTTTTAAGTTTAGTTAAAAAAGTTATTTTTCAAAATAAAGAAACTGTGAAAAAAACCAGAATGGATAAAGGAGTGAAGAAAAAGTAAAGAAAATCAAAGCTCTTTCCACTTCTTACAGCACGAGTTAAGGGGAGCTGCTACATTGAAATTTCAAAAAAGATATAATTTTTATTATTTTTTTGTGGGAAAACTATAATATATGGAAACCTGAAATTTTTTATACAAATAAAACACAAAAAACAATATTCTACAAAATTTTTATTTTTCCAAAATATTACATATTTTTTCCAATAGGTGGCGTTTAGAAAAAAGTTGCTTTTTCCGCTTAGACACGATAACTTTGCTTCCAGATGTCGGGGAAAAAACACCAAAAGCATATTAAAGAGGACATTATTTTCTACAATCGGTACCAAAATATAACGATTTGGTCAAGAAATAAAACTTTGGCAGCATATTTTTCAAAAAATGGTAAAACAGACTCCTTTAATCCCCCGTCAAGGGGAGGTGGAATATCAAAATTCAAAAATGTTTGTATGTTTAGTAGATATATAATTTAGGAACAAAACAAGAGAAACTACGACAAGATCGGTTAAGTATAACTCGAAATATCTTGACTAAGCGGCAAAAATAGTCATTTTGAGAAAAACGGGTTTAAAGAAAAAAAAATTTTTTTCACTTATATTTTGAAAAATATGTTAAAATAAAAGAAAACGTCTGCAATTCGCCAAAAAATACAAAAAATTTGGTGTTATTTTGGAAATTTTTATAGGTCGACTCACTTTTGACGCTCACTGTATATAGCTATAACTCAAAAACCATATTTTTTTTATTTAAATTTCAGGTACGTATTATACACCTATGTATAAAGGAACATTTTTATGTAAAAAAAAAAAACCGACAAAAAAAAATTCCAATGTAGCAGCTCCCCTTAAGATTCAAAGATACAAAATTATACAAGAGCTTTTTACCATGAATGAAGACACGTTCGAAGTATTAATCAGCAGGGTTGAGAGTTGTGTTTCGAAACAAGATGCATGGGGTGTTATATATTCTGCCGAGTATAACGAGGAAAATGTTCACTATGAACACAATTCTACTGTCACTGTTATCCGTGAACACTCATAATTCATAAGGCCCAACTATAATGCACGTAAGAAACGCACGTCAGCCGACGTGCGTAAATATCAAACTTTCGTCAAAGGTATAATGGTTTGTGTATATGGAAAATTTTCCCGAGTTTAAAATTAATAAAATGCATAAATATTACTCATTGACTATTAGAACTTGGCTATTAATCTTTGCATATTAAAAATGATCATGTTTATTTTCAATTATAATAAATTTCTCATCAAAATCGCTCCCATAAATTTGAAGCACAACATTTTCCATACTCTTTCTTGTTTAATACCCACAAAAAAATCAGCTGTCATCAATTTAACTACAAATTCTCACAAAACGTACGTTGAGCGCGGTTCTTTTCGCATTTTTACGTTTAACGAAAGTTAACGAAACAAAATATGACCGACGTACGTCCAATATGGCCGAGCCCATTAATTTCCATGAAAGCGCCCAGATGACGTGCGTTTCTTACGTGCATTATAGTTGGGCCTATACGCCTACTTAAAAAAGTTGAACGAAAGCACACAAGTTGAACGCAAATTTTCTTTTCATTCTGAGTTGCTTTCCATTCTCCTTTCAACTCTAGTCTGTTTCAAACTTTGCATTGGAGTGAAAAAGAAAAAAAAGTTGAACGTCAAAAAGTGGAATGCAAAGTTGAATGTGTAGAACCGGTCTAAAAGGTGTAAGTCTTGTATTTTTCCTTTTGCTTATGTATAAATAAAATAAATAAATAAATAATACGAGATTCGGGGGTGACGACATTGACATCATTGGAAGAACATCAAGAGCTGTACAAAAAGCTTTCACCCAGGTTGAGCGGGCGTGAAGAAAGCTGGAACTGCACATCAACGAAAGCAAAACTTCTGCAGAAACACCTAACATTGGTGCAAAACACGAGTTTGAAGTAGTAAAATCCTACCTTGGATCAATAGTAGCAGCCGATAATAATATGGAACCAGAAATACGCGCACGTCAGCTAAAAACCAACACAGCCTAATATAGGCTAATGTCACATGAGTCTGAATTCAGGCTCGGAATTTTGTCAGACTCCGATTTTTTCAGATCAGATTTTGGTGTCACACGAGTCTGAATATTTCATATTAGCCCAGTCGTCAGAGACAAATTTAGACCGAAAGCTCGCACAATATGTGATCTCGCTGAAAATTGGGACTTAGGTACAGATCTTTTCAAACGTCGTGACATCTAGCGCCCCTTGGGGTAAAAAGCTCTTAAAAATGTTTAAAAGCTCGTGATAATATTTCTTCCTCTCTAATTGAAAAATTAAGCTCCAAAAAAGAAGGCCAAAGGCACACGCAAGAGAATTGTCAGCAATTCACATATAATTTCTGACAACTTGTTGTAAAAATTACGACGACTCTGTTCTTTATTTTGAAAAATAACTAAACTTAAAAGTTGAAAGGAAAAAGTTGAACATGTGTAGACACGAGCCAAGAAATATGACAGAATTGAACGTCAAAAAGTGGAATGCAAAGTTGAATGTGTAAAACCGGTCTTAGAGTACAATGACTGCATTACAATTTGAATTTTAATAGAGAGAAGGCAAAAGGAAAAGTATGTAACCTAAGCTTAATACCTAACAGAATTAAAAACAGTTGGGGGGAGAAAACATACTAGAGTTATGAGCCATGTAAAGATTATTCGTAGCAGATAGGAAGAGGAAAGTAGAAGAGTGAAGAGAAAGCTAAAGAGAAGAGGTGGATAGAAGAAGAGAAGCTTGTTTCCTGAAAATGGTGACTGCGCTAATTCTTTGTAAAGAAGAGGGAAGATCATTCCAGAGTCTTATCACATGCACGAAAAAGGAACGCCTACCAATTCAGATGGGCTGGAAAAAGGAATTTAAGTGATCTCAAGGTTTGCAAAGGAGTAAGGAAGTCAGAAAGATAAGAAGGGCTTTTAGCTTAGAAAACTTTATGTAGAAGAGATAGTGCCACAACATCGAAAAATCAAAATAGGCCTATGAGTGAATTCCGAACAGATGATACATGATCTGATCTTCTCAAGTAGACGATAAAGCGTAAGCAATAATTGAATGCAACATTAAGTCGTTGACGATAGGATGAATCATACACAATGTAAACAAGTGGGTCATAGAGGAAATGCGGGAGAATGAGATTTTATAAGCTTTGAGCGAATAATGGGCGTTAGGAGATTGCCATAAAGCCGGAGCTTACGTAATGTCCCATAAATCATGGAGAAGTATGCAGAACAGAAAAGGAAGGAAAATTGAATCAGCTGTTTTTTTCCATAAATCGAAATATGCACCAATATACAAGTTTATCCCCATATAAAATCATAAAATCTTCCCCTGGATAGTTGTGTGCGAGCATTTGAAAAATTTGTACATACAGCTGTTCGCCTTTCATTCATTAACCATATGAAGATGAAAGACTTGTTAATTTCTAGATTTTGCTACTACCACCGAAAGTCATACGGAAACGTAATCCCAGACTCAGTATAGGCAAGTCTAAAGCCATAATGCGAGTTAAGAAACCTTAGGCAAGGCGCGCACTGCGTTGATGAGAAATTGGCGTGGCGGTGGTGTAGCTAGTCAAATATTTTATTCACACGGAATCAAGGGGGGCAACGCGCATCGAGATGGAGTGGCAGTGGTGTGGTGTTTTGCAAGTGGATTGGCAGCATTTGGTTGCCACTAGTCTCCGACAAGTTTAATTTTGAAGTGGCATGCCTTTTCACGGCCAACTTGGGTTTTTTTTAGGAAAACACGTTCGAGGGCATAGGTTGCAATTTTTCTAGTAATTTGCAAAATGTGGCCTTGTTCATTCTATAAACAAGTTTAAAATTATTTTCTTCCAGGTGTAAATCACCTTTATAAACATTATAAATGCCGTATTTTGCATTTTTTTGCCACAGTGGATGGACCCAATGCACTTTTTTCTTTATTGTTTTTTTTTATTGTTAAGGTTAATAATTTGCACACATGCAACAGCATCTTCATCGTCCGACGACCACATTTTGATTGAAAATATCATGTGGTAAATCGATGTCGCGAACTGGTGCCTGTCACTTCGGTGCGCATTAAACCACATTCCGCCGCCATTCCCCTGGCACACCTCTGGCAACTTCATCACCATGCCAAAGCCACTTTACCGCCACCCCACTTCAGTGCGCGCCTTGGCTTATATGATTCAACGTTAGAAAGAGTCGTTGGTCCTAGCGCCTTCTAATTTAATCCATAATCTAAATTTAGTTAACCTTGCTGTTTATAAAACCACAATAATTATCGAAATATGATGATGCACTGGATTTAAGAAATGCAATTGGTTTCCATAGTTATTCACTAACAAATCAATTTTAAAATCTTTTTTATAGTAGGTTGTGTTTAGTTATAATTTTGAATGTCAATCGCTTAATTTAGCTTTAATTTAATTAAATTCTATGTGATTAAAAATCAAATGTTAATTTTACTGAAATTAGTTTTTTTAATAAAATAAATGAGATCCAAATGTGCAGCAGCGCCCCGAAAAAAGATAATGAAGATACGAAAATCACCAAGTTCTTGCCCAACGAACAAAAATTTCCAAAAGCGAAAGAAGACATTGTCGAAAAATATGGCTAGAAGAAAACGGCGGAAAACGAAGAAACATGGAGATCCACCCAGGATCCTAATGGCGAATTTGGGCAGGAATTATCGATTGATTCCAAGATGCTCCTAAATAATTAAAATAAGAATATGCTTAAAAAATTAGGATAGTATTGGATTTAAGACCATTCTCGTTAGGTTTTATTCTTGTATTGCTCAGTTTTGCTAAATTAAATTTAATGTTGTTGAAAATATTTTATATAATACCTTATAGAATCGGTTTATTAGTGATAGCACATAAATTTGTTTTCATGAGGGTATAAAAACTGTAAAATTGTTATCTATATATATACATTTGTAGTGTTTAACTTTTTATTTTTAATATAGTTTCCAGAAAGCACAAAACATATTTTTTCAACTCTGCCAGTTTTCCAATTCAATGTAGTTAATTTTTTCCTTGAATATGTCCTTGAAGACAAATGAAAAAGTTAGGTTCGAGAGTAATTTATGGTGCAAATGATTCAATGGTTTATCTTGGAGGCAGAGCCGGATTAAGGATCTGGTGGCCCCTAGGCGGAACAAGTGGTGCGGGCCCCCTTCCCAAAAAAAATCCTTCCCTTTCCCTTTGGCCGAGATCATTCGAGAGCACTCTGGGGCACGAAACACTTCTGCCACAGACTTAACTATCTGTAATACAGATGTTCCGCTTCATACAAAATTTTGGCACCAGGAAATTGCTGGGTAGGATTTGTTTCGTATCCTAAGGCGAAGCTTTAGAATACACATTCCACAAAGCTCTCCACGCATTTCCCCAAGTTCTCTGTTGATAGTCAAAGGAAGAGAGGAAGGGCAGGGTGGCTAGGGAGCTTCATTCCACACGGACGAAATGTATTTTTTCGCCTGCTCCACCCCTCACTCACTTTGCCTTACCAGCCAGGCAGCAGACGAAACAATTTTTTTTGAATAGCCAAGTGCTCACGCGCAGGATGGATTTTTTTGTTAATTGCCATTGTGGCAGGTCATGATTTTGTTTTTTTGTTGTTTTCAGGCATTCAATGATATTTCTCGGATGAAATGGAATATTCTATTTCGCTACATTTCGGATTTCCCGGCCTAAGATTTCAGGTGCGTGGGACATAATCTATTTGAATTGTATTTGATTAGCCAAGGGCTCAGGCGCAGGGCACCGCCGGATGGATTTTTTAATTTCCAATTTTTATATGGTTATTTGAAATGGTGAATTGTCGCAGGTCATGATTTTGCTGTTTTGTTGCATGCAGGCATATTATTTTTCCGATGAAATGGAACATTCTTTTTAGATTTCTTTTCGTATTTAAGGCATTATGCTACATTTTGTTTCCGGCCGTAGATTTCAGGTGCGCGAAATATAATTTATACTTCGGAATCGAATAAAAAAAATGTTTTACAAATTGAATTTATGTCTTTATTACTTGAGTTTATAAAATTGACCAACTCTAACTTAATTCTATATTAATTATGCACCTAACAGGTGAAGACTAATTATGCTGATTTCTAGATTCCTATAGATTGTGAAAATTTTCATGGCTCAACGTCTAGACCAACGGTAGGCAACCTCCGGCCCGCGAGATGTTTAGAAGAAGTTATAAAAAGTATTTTTCGATGTTTGTCGTCTAGTTTAAATTGAATATTACATCCATTACATCTATTAGACTATGCATCATTTCTTTTATCACCCCCATACACAAACCGGTTTTATAGACAAGAGGTCGCAGGGAAGTTTATTTTATCCTAATTTTGCCTCAGAAAATTTGTCAGACTCACCCATCCATCACCGTAACACAATTATAACATCATTCTCGGGGGTATGAGGAGACTATGAGTAACTCCCCATCTCATTCGCGTTTCGTTGCAAGAAAAAGAGACAGAAAAATGAGTATTTTGAGGGTTATACCTACATTATACACAAACCTGTTTGAGTTGAGGACCGAGTGTTGGATAGTGTGATTTACCCCATTAAAGGGGTCACTTCAAATGCAGACAAAAAATATAGTGTTGGTTACGACACGATTATAAAATGAATTGGTAAGAGGTGGCTTCAAATTAGGCGAGGGGCGATTGTAATGCCAAAAACCAGCAAATTAAAGAAAGAAGCTTATATGCATTAAACTGCCTCAGAGTAAGTAAGAAATCTATGCCTCCACGATGTATATTTATATTTTACAATCTCACTTCACCTAATTTCAATTTGGAACCTTTGCTGCCTCAACAAAAGTAAGAAATGCCTCTCCAGTTCGTATTTAAAATCTCACCTCGTCTCAGCTCAGATATTTTACTGCTGCAGCAAAAAAAATAACAAATGTCTCTCGTATTTACAACCTCACCTCACCTCGCCTCATTTTAAGTGGAATTTTACTGCCCCTAAAGAAGTAAGAAAGAAGAAACTCTTGTCTCTCCACTACGTAACTACAATCACATCTCAAAAAAAACTGATATGTGATCTTTTGAATTATTTTTTTGCTCCCCACCGAAATTCGACGCTGTTTCCATTTTCAGCTATTCTTGATTTATCCCGAGTTTGAATGTCTATTTTGACGGGGTATAAAAAAAACTGTGTACACCCATGTTTTAGGCCTGACTCTGACTCGATGTGATCTATTTATCCCTAACGGTATAGGAAAATTGTTGCATCAATGCAACAAATGGATTGAAAGGGTTGAAATGAATGTGTTCCTGTATCCCTTGGGTTTACACGCTCATATCAAGAGTACTAGGACATTATATTTGAAGCCTCAGTACAATTTACCGTCGTGTAAGGAACAAAAGTACTGCCTCACGTGTGTTAATCAAATACCTCACAAAGCTATTGTAGCTAGAGGTTTCTAAAATTAGTGTTCTATTAAGCCACGTTTTTAAAACTTCAACAATTCAGATACAGCACAGATAACATTTCAAACTAAGCGCACAGCTACAATTGCAAAATTTTCAAGATTTTTTTTTCATCAAAACTACAGATAGTAATTTTTATGATTATAGTATATTTCGAGGTGAATTTCCTATTTCAATTGCTTTCACTCGACATTTTTTTTGAAAACTAAAGTAATCCATATATCATAGAGCTCTTGGGGGGGGGGTGCCCCTCATTTATCCCCCCCGCCCACAGTATCCCCCACCGTGCATATTTTATTCATTTACCCTGTGGCCTCGCGCAGGGTAGCAAATATGCCTTCATTATTCCCTGGTTGTTGATTTTTGAATGTGCTCCACCTACTGAGCCTTAATTTAGAAATTAGCCTTGAAAATATCAGTTGTTTTCCTTATTAAATTTTTTTTTCTTAAAATTTTTTGAGCCGATTAAGTCTGGAGCACAACTTATAGATATATACCAAAATTTGTATTGAAACTTATTAATAAGAATTAGTGAATGCTTTTTACCTATGTGTTTAATTATGAAAAAAAAAGTTGTAGACTTTGTCACATCGAAATAATATATTGAACTTGATTCCTTATCCTTGTTTTCAGAAGAAAATCCGAATATGTATGATCTGAAAACCCAGCGATCAACTTCCACCGATCGCAACTCAAATTAACTTCAACCAATAAAATCGATTATGTCGCGTGAATTACCGGTACCGCCTCTAAGCCCCACGTGCATTAGTATAACGTGTTACGATAACACGATAACCCCATGTCCTACGCCCGACCAAATTAGGAAGCTCATATTGCATGCAGATCCAGATCCGGTGGTCTAGACCAAGGGTGGGCAACCTTTTTATAACATGGGTCAGCATAAATATTACCTTTTTCCGCGGGCCGTAATAGCCATTTGGCACGTTCTTGTGACCTATAATTTTTATAAAATTGAGCCGGACTTGCACTAGGCAGTACATTTGTCCCTTACACAATGGTAAATTTTACTGAGGCCTCAATTTTTTGTCCTACTGCTGGTATATGAGTGTCCCAACTAGCACAGATGCATCACCTTACAACTAAATTGTTTTATATATGTTTTTTAATTGCATCTGTAAATACTTCTTGGCTGAATTAATGTTTTATTAATTGTATTTTGCACTCCAATGCCATTTAGCTAACAAATAAAATTGTGAGAATACTTATACGGCAAAATTATAAAACTAGTTTATTAAATATTGTATAATGTTTATATAAATGTTGCCTTGAAACCATTTACGAAACTTAAAGGTATTCGAATTCATTTTTACATTTATAATTATTTTATAAATACTTTAACAACCAATCTATAAAGTAATTATAAAACAAGTGTTTTCTGTATTAAAGCTGAATATAATATCAATTTAAAGGTTTACACAACTACGTTATAAAACATTATTGCTTTTTGAGCTTAAAGGCTGGTATATAAGCTTATATAGAGCTACTTTATTAAAGCTCTATTAAATAAATAAAGTTAGCATTTAAACAACCCTCCTTCATCCAAAAAGTGTAATATGCATCTATAACACTCTCTTACAACTATTTTGTGGTTACACATTTTGGTACAAATAATAAATATGTTCATGGGTAGCTCTCGCTCTGCTTTTCAGTCAATTCTTGCTTTTTTTGAGCTTGATTGGATACAATTTAGTGAATTGCATGAGATTTTATAATGGATGTTTTGAAATGGAATAATGTTAACCGAAGCGGCAATTTTCGAAAGAAAATGAAACAAAAACAGAACCGATTCATAATGAAGACGTGGACTTTAATTCTGCCATAACAAATTCTGTAACAGAAGCATGTACGATTTTACAACACTGCCCCGCAGATGATAAAACTTGCAGTGAGAACACGTTGTTTTAAAGGATATATGGGCAACAATGGTTCCTACTGACAACATGGCTTATCGATTTGCCTTAGGAAGTACTTGTTGAATGAAGAAATAAATCCACAAACCATTTCTCTAAATATTAATGTAGATGGACTACCAGAACACAAGAGTTTTAGCCCATCTTATGTAACATATGTTTTGTAGAATTCAAGAAATGGTTTCTAGAATTGGGTCTAGTCTATGGTAAAAATTATATTTGTTTCTCAATTATGCGCATGGGTATTAAAAATCTTGCAAGTCGCTCTTTAATAAAACCATTATATAGCAATAAAGAATAAAAACTGCTGTAATATGAGCAAAAATGTGTTATAAAGGTAATTGTAAGAGCTGGTTATACAGCTAATGAATAATCCTCGGAGCAAAAATATCACGCAAAATACTTCTACACAGCCCATTGTTCTATAATTCTATTATTGATACTTATTTTATCCCTAATTTACTTCTTATAAAATATTATTATCTTCCAAGTATCTAAATTACTTTTTAATAGTTTCAATAAAAGTAAAATAGCCTTAGTGCAAGAGAAGACATTTTGGTTTTGAAAATGGTAAGCAAAGGGAAGCCGCCATATTAGAAAAACCGGTTATAAATTAAAAAAAAAATTTTTTTTCTTTTCCACTTCTACAAATGATTTCAGAAATGTACGCAGAAGATACCATATTTTCATAGATTCGAAAAAAAAGTGGTACGTTTTGATAATATCATAAAATAATTAATATTCAAAAATTAGTTTAATATTAACATTTGTTAAATTTTCATTATTTTTATGGCGCGTTGTACCTATTCGAATTATTACCAAGGCTTTCAACTAGGGAATCCAATCCCGCGAACGCGGGATCCCGCAAATGCGGGATCCCGCACTATTTTTGCGGGATCAGAAATTCGGGACTAGACATGCGGGATCCGCGGTATCTGCGGGATTTGAGCAGTAGAATGACCTGTTAAAAGAAACGGGACTAAGAGAAATACTAACAATATTGCAAAGTATTAACAATTTATATGCTGTGCGTGTATATGAACGTGATCAATGTCAAGTTACACTACGCTACGACAGGAGATTCTCCATATGAATTGAGCGTACGGGGATTACCTTTGCGGTTAATTGTATTGTTTGTCAAACAAACTACTGAGTCAGTCAAACAAAGCATTCCGGCCAATTCTGTAGTGGGATTCCGTATCGATTTAGAGTTTAGAGCTTAGAGAAACTCTAAATCGAAAGTGTTTCTCTAAGTTAGAGTTTTTGGTATTCTGTAAGCAACTTAGAGCGAAGTACTAGATCTTCGTGGAAATTTAATACATTTTTATGAAAACACATTCGTTAACGATCTCTAAAGTTCAGTTGACATTGGAGGGTTGGAAAATATATTAGTTAAAATTTTTTACAAGTAATAAAATTATGAATAATGAAAATATAATTATTATTTTCGAATTGAGAAATAGAATAATAAGAAGAAAGAAGGTTTTACACTCCTTAGAAAATTAGTAAAGAAACAAAAAA
This sequence comes from Thereva nobilitata, assembly GCA_963855945.1. Lineage (NCBI taxonomy): Eukaryota > Metazoa > Arthropoda > Insecta > Diptera > Therevidae > Thereva > Thereva nobilitata. The sequence continues at coordinate 100,876,607 of OY979695.1, forward strand.
GCAATATTTTGAATACTAAAAAACGAACATTGAAATATATCAATGTCATATTATTAAATAAAATATTCGAACTTATATTTCTAATAATTTGCCACTCTACACAGGTTCTAAGTAACAGTTGTAACGTATTTTTAACTATTTTCCCACTTTGTTATTATTTTGACATGAGATTTCCCACTTTCTCATTTTTCTCAAGTGAGATTTGCCGCTTTTTTATTTGGCTCACATAAGATTTCATCATCATCATCATCAGGAGCTCCACAGCCTATTGTTGGCCTTGGCTTCCTCCAGCATTCGCCTCCATGATTCTCGATCTCTGGCTCGACTTTTCCAGTTTCTTATTCCCAACTGCCTCAAGTTTTCTTCGACGTCATCTATATATCTTTTCTTAGGCCGGCCGGGTCTGCGTTTTCCTGACGGTACTTTCCCCAGCACTATCTTTGTCGGGTTCCGTTCCGCACCTCGTTGGACGTGACCAATCCATCGCAGTCTGTTTCTTTTGATCACTTTGACAATGTTTGGAATCTTGCTGATTTCATACAACTCTGAGTTGTATCTTCTTCTCCAAATGCCATCAACCTGTATTCCTTTGTAGATCGAACGAAGAATTCTCCTTTCAAATCTTCCTACCAATGCTTCGTCTGCGTTTTTCAATGTCCACACTTCCGAACCATATAGTAGGACAGGCCTTATTAGTGTCGTGTAAAGTGCCAGTTTCGTCTTCCTTGATATATTTCTAGACGTCAGGTGCCTGCGTAGACCAAAGTAGCATTTATTAGCCAGTGCTATTCGTCTTCTGATGTATCATTACCTTTTGTTATAATCGTGCCGAGGTACACAAACTCATCTACTGCTTCTATATTGTAGGTGTCTATCGTTATGTTCTGTCTGCTACTTCTGGCGTTTTTTGTGTACATATACTTTGTTTTGTGCTCGTTTATTTCCAACCCGATTTTTTTTGCGGCTTGCTCAAGTGCTACAAAGGTCTCCTTCATGCTCTCAAATGATCTTCCAAGGATAGCTATATCGTCGGCAAAGGCTAATATTTGCACTGACCTATCGAAGATGCACCCTGATGTGTTAATCGATGCATCTCTTACTGCTTTTTCTAGGGCCACGTTGAATAACAAGCAGGATAGTGCGTCGCCTTGCCTTAATCCTCTATTTGTTCTGAGGGGTGGGGATAGTTCACCATCTATTCTGACTCTACACGTTGCATCTTTCATCGAAATTTTCGTCAGTTCTACTAGGTGATTAGGTAATCCGAGCTGCTCCATAGCATCAAATATAACTCATTACGGTTCACACTATCGTAAGCATATTTGTAGTCGATGAATAACATGTGGATGTTTATGTTAAATTCAACAGCTTTTTCTAGGGTTTCTCTGAGTACAAATAGCTGGTCGGTTGTGGATCTTCCAGGACGAAAACCGCATTGATACTCTCCTAATATTCTTTCCACGTATGGTCGTAGTCTAATATAGAGTACACGTGAAAATACTTTGTACGTTGTGTTCAATAGCGTTATTCCTCTATAGTTGTTGCAAGATAGAGGGTCTCCTTTTTTGTGTAAGGGACACACTATGCCCTCGTTCCACTCATCAGGCATTTCTTTCCGTCTCCAGATTTCCACTATTACTTCATGTAGTTTTTGGATAGTTTCCTCTCCGCCTTGCTTAATGAGTTCTGCAGGTATGCTGTCAGACCCTGATGCCTTATTATTTTTTAGTGCTCGCAATGCCAGGCGTACTTCCTCTATGGTGGGGGCTGCTGTGCTGTCATTCTCATCGTCCGCGTTCATGTTCTGCACATTTCGGGTACCAATGTGCTCCTGCTCTGGGTTCATTAGTAGTAGTTCCTCGAAATGCTCTGCCCATCTAGCCAATACTTCGTCCTTATTACTTAATATCTCCCCACTTTTATCCTTGCACATTGTCACTCTAGGCTTAAATTCTTTCCGTTGTTGGTTTACCTTTTTGTAGAAGTTTCTTGCATCATTTAAGCTTGCTGATTCTTCTATTTTTTTCATTTGTTCTTCCCAATACTGCCTTTTTTTCGCTTTGTGCATTCTCTTCTCAGCTCGCCTCTTTTCTTTATACTCCTCTTCAGAGTTTCTTGTTCTGTGCCTACTTAGCATGACTTGGTAAGCTCGGTTTTTCTCCATTGTCACCTGGGCGCATTCTTCGTCAAACCATTCTACTCTTCGTTCTTGTTGAACGAAACCTAGAATATCTTCTGCTGATCTTTTCACTGCTCTTTTTATGTCATTCCATTGGTCGTTCAAGTTTTCATGTGTGTTTTGACCAATTTCATTTATTCTTACGTTGAGCAGGTTCTCATAATCAGCCCTAGTTTGCTCTTCCTGCAATCCTGCCACGTTGTATTTTCTGTCTCTGTTTCCTCTTCTTGTTTTTATTGTCGATATCCTGGCCCTAATTTTCGTTCCCATTAAGAAGTGGTCAGAGTCTACATTTGCGCCGCGGTATACTCTCACATCAAGCACATTGGACTGGTGGCGCGCGTCTATAAGGACATGATCGATTGCGTTGTTGGTTACTCCATCTGGCGACTTCCAGGTTGCCTTTTGAATATCCTTATGCTGGAATTTGGTGCTGGATATAACCATATTTTGCGCCATGGCGAAGTTTATAAGTCTTAATCCATTATCATTGTGGTGTTCGTGCAAACTAAACTTTCCAATTGTAGGCTGAAACGCTGCTTCCCGTCCTATTTTAGCATTGGCATCTCCAATGACTATCTTTATGTCATGACGGGGACAGTTTCTGTATACTCTCTCTAAAGAGTCGTAGAACATCTCCTTTTCTTCTTCCGGGCTCTCTTCTGTTGGAGCGTGTACATTTATGACTGAATAATTGAAGAATTTGCCCCTTAAACGAATCTTGCACATTCTTTCATTTATGGCTTCAAATCCTATGACAAGGTGCTTTATTTCCTTCCGAACAATGAATGCTGTACCTAGTATGTGGTCTCTTTCTTTGCAGCTATAAAATATGTTATGTGTTCTTTTTTCGAATATTCCCTGTCCAGTCCATCTCATCTCCTGAATGGCCGCTACGTCCACTCTGTATTTCATCAATTGGTCTAGGAGAATTTTTAACTTACCGGGTTGGTATAGTGTTCTTACATTCCATGAAAATAAGTTCAAATCGTTGGCCTTTGTACGTTTGCCGGGTCGTCTCCGTGAAATCTGTCCATTCCGAGGCTCTGCCGTAGGTTCCATTGCAAAAGGTTAATGCCAGGAAGAGTTGCTAGCCCTTCGCTGGTAGGCGAGAATATAGCGTCTCACACTCGCTACTACCGTCGTTAGTTGGTTATCCAGGGGGCACCACGTGGAGGTGACGGTTCGATTTTGCCCCCCTCACATAAGATTTCACTTGTGAATAAAATCAAACTCTAAGTTAGAGGAAAAAAGCGCTACAGAATCACTTATTTACTCTAAATTTAGGGAACTCTGGTACAAACATTTAAAAAAATCTATTACAGAGAATCGTATTTTCTGCCAGATGGCGCATAATGCCCATTCTTTCTAACTAGAGTGCTCAAATCTACTCTAAATTTAGAGTATTTTCGGTTAGAGAATACCATTTACTCTAAATTTAGAGATTTTACTCTAAAATCAAAACTCTAAATTGATACGGCATCCCACTACTGAACTACGCTGGAATTGATTAGGCTGGAATTTTCTTACATCGGTAGCATAAACTCTGTTGGGGCCATATTTGGTTTCGAGTCGATATCGATTTCTGTCGATAAATAAAAATAGGCATTTGGCAAGCCGATATCGACAACCTTATCGTGTCTATATGTGTGGATCAAGTCGTTTGACGTTTATTAAGGCCCGAATTCATCGACCTGGATATATTCTCGGTTATTTCTTATCCCGTACAATTCTATTGATATTTTTTGCTATTCACGGAAAGCAAATATACTAATTTAAAATTTTTACAGAATTACAAATTCATTCATATTGATTCAATATTTGAGCCGTTTTCTTTGAAAGTGGTGTAAGTCCACTTTATATGATATGGAGATATTTACGGGTTTGCGATTGAAAAATATTGGTATATGTTAATACGCTCATTTTATGTTTTTTAAATATTAAATTTATTTAATTTTATAATGAGATCGTTTTTAAAGTATTAATTAAAAGAAATTTATACTTTTGATGATCTCAAATGGACTTACACCACTTTCAAAGTAAACAAAATATGAAAATCATACATTGATGAAATATTAAATATGGGATGTCAATTGAATCAAAGCAATTTTTTTAAGAATTTTTTATTAATTTTTATTTAAGTTGAATGCGATGGATGTATATATAAGTGGTAGTATTATATTTTAAAATGTTCATGGTCTTCGAAGCCTGGGGGATAAATCTAATGTTTTAAACTCCCCATTTTCATCAAATGAAGTTTTATACAGCATTGTATATTGTTTGTTTTTTGAAAACCTTATCCAACATATCTTCAGCCAAGTTACCGCTACTTTTTCCGTTTTTTTAGAACTAACTACTAAACTAGTAGTTTCGTCGAAACAAAATCATATCGTTTCATTTTATGTAAAATAAACTTTTTACGTTTTCGGCATTGTTGTAAGATGGTATAATAATCTGTAGGAATAAACAGTAATTTTTGTCTTATGGAAGTCTCGATAGTTCCAAAATCGGCATATTTTGAAAGTTAAGAATGTCCAGAAAGTTATGTCTTTGCGGAAAGTGGCCTTACACCACTTTCAAAGTAATTTTATTTGTAATTTCATTAACTAGCTAAATTTATATTGACAAAATGATAAAAATGTTGAAGGATTTTTTTGGGAACCGTTTATAAATAAATAGTTCATAGCAGATAGCATTTAATGTTAACTAACTTTTTATCAAAAATGGACTTACACCACTTTCAAAGAAAACGGCTTGATACTTTATTTCATTTTTTTAATTTTCACTCACAGCTTTGTTCAATTTTGAAATTTCGAAACTTCAGAGGTTAGAAATCGGCGGATAAACTTATTACCAGGTCGAACTGTTATTAACTTTATCCTTCAGGGCTTGGATCGCGGTCGGTGAATACGAAATATCCATGATATTTATATGCGTGGATATATCCAGGCCGGTGAATACGGGCCTAAAATGTCCAATTTCGGCATACAAAAAGTTTCTATTTTAATTAAATATGTATAAGTGGTTTTCTGAACTTGGAGTATTATCACACAATTTGATGTTTTGTATGGCCGCACTTATCTGTCGATTCGGTCGTAATGCCAAATATAAAACTTCCAGATACGGCCCCGATAACGGAAAGTAATTTCGGAATTACAATTTATGCTACTATGTAATAAAATTTCAGCGGAATCAATTCCAGTATAGTTCAGAATTAGCCTGAATATTTTGTTTGACTGACTAAAGTATAGTTTGTTTGACATACAACACACTCTTATTTCATATAATACTTCATAAATTCATGAACATAACTACTTGAACAAAATCTATGATTTTTTTTGCAGTCCCGCAAATCCCGCGGATCCGCGGGATTGATGACCTCGATCCCGCGGGCTTGCGGGATTGAGATTTTGATGCGGGATTGGATTCCCTACTTTCAACAGTAAAGTGTACTTTGCAAGTAATTTTCACTCCGCCAAAGCCAATATTAGAATTTAAAATTGTCATATTATTATAAGGTGACTATAATGATGTCATCATAATATGCAAAAAGTTAACATGGCGTAAAATATTAAAATTAAATGAATGCCAAGTGAGTAAGTAAATAGCAATTATGTTACCATAATGTTTTTTAATAATATCTAATGAAAATAGATATACAACAAAATGGTTACAATAATCCTCTAAAATTTACGGATATAAGGTTGTATAAAAATGTTTTTTAAAAGTTATATAGCTACTTATACAGACAAATAGTTCTGTATAATATCTTATTATACAGTTTTAAAACAGCTTTATCAGTTACTGTGTAAAAGTGATATAATTTGCTGGACAAGCGATTAAACAACCTTTATGTACGACACGTACAAAGCAATTTTGCTGTATAAACCTGCGCCTATTTGGGGTATATAAATGTTGTTTTAATGTTGGCAAAACGTTTCCAACACTAAATTATAAAACTTCTACACTTATTAAAAGGTTGTGTAAAGATTCTTACAACATTTTTAAAACCTTTTGTGTTAGTTGGGTGTGTACCGAGATGTGATTGTAATTACGTAGTGAAGAGACAAGATTTTCTTCTTTCTTACTTCTTTAGGGGCATTAAAATTCCACTTAAAATGAGGCGAGGTGAGGTGAGGTTGTAAATACGAGAGACATTTGTTATTTTTTTTGCTGCAGTAAAATATCCAATTTGAGCTGAGACGAGGTGAGATTTTAAATACGAACTGGAGAGGCATTTCTTACTTTTGTTGAGGCAGCAAAGGTTCCAAATTGAAATTAGGTGAAGTGAGATTGTAAAATATAAATATACATCGTGGAGGCATAGATTTCTTACTTACTCTGAGGCAGTTTAATGCATATAAGCTTCTTTCTTTAATTTGCTGGTTTTTGGCATTACAATCGCCCCTCGCCTAATTTGAAGCCACCTCTTACCAATTCATTTTATAATCGTGTCGTAACCAACACTATATTTTTTGTCTGCATTTGAAGTGACCCCTTTAATGGGGTAAATCACACTATCCAACACTCGGTCCTCAACTCAAACAGGTTTGTGTATAATGTAGGTATAACCCTCAAAATACTCATTTTTCTGTCTCTTTTTCTTGCAACGAAACGCGAATGAGATGGGGAGTTACTCATAGTCTCCTCATACCCCCGAGAATGATGTTATAATTGTGTTACGGTGATGGATGGGTGAGTCTGACAAATTTTCTGAGGCAAAATTAGGATAAAATAAACTTCCCTGCGACCTCTTGTCTATAAAACCGGTTTGTGTATGGGGGTGATAAAAGAAATGATGCATAGTCTAATAGATGTAATGGATGTAGTATTCAATTTAAACTAGACGACAAACATCGAAAAATACTTTTTATAACTTCTTCTAAACATCTCGCGGGCCGGAGGTTGCCTACCGTTGGTCTAGACGTTGAGCCATGAAAATTTTCACAATCTATAGGAATCTAGAAATCAGCATAATTAGTCTTCACCTGTTAGGTGCATAATTAATATAGAATTAAGTTAGAGTTGGTCAATTTTATAAACTCAAGTAATAAAGACATAAATTCAATTTGTAAAACATTTTTTTTATTCGATTCCGAAGTATAAATTATATTTCGCGCACCTGAAATCTACGGCCGGAAACAAAATGTAGCATAATGCCTTAAATACGAAAAGAAATCTAAAAAGAATGTTCCATTTCATCGGAAAAATAATATGCCTGCATGCAACAAAACAGCAAAATCATGACCTGCGACAATTCACCATTTCAAATAACCATATAAAAATTGGAAATTAAAAAATCCATCCGGCGGTGCCCTGCGCCTGAGCCCTTGGCTAATCAAATACAATTCAAATAGATTATGTCCCACGCACCTGAAATCTTAGGCCGGGAAATCCGAAATGTAGCGAAATAGAATATTCCATTTCATCCGAGAAATATCATTGAATGCCTGAAAACAACAAAAAAACAAAATCATGACCTGCCACAATGGCAATTAACAAAAAAATCCATCCTGCGCGTGAGCACTTGGCTATTCAAAAAAAATTGTTTCGTCTGCTGCCTGGCTGGTAATATTGGTGTATGTTAATACGCTCATTTTATGTTTTTTAAATATTAAATTTATTTAATTTTATAATGAGATCGTTTTTAAAGTATTAATTAAAAGAAATTTATACTTTTGATGATCTCAAATGGACTTACACCACTTTCAAAGTAAACAAAATATGAAAACCATACATTGATGAAATATTAAATACGGGATGTCAATTGAATCAAAGCAATTTTTTTAAGAATTTTTTATTAATTTTTATTTAAGTTGAATGCGATGGATGTATATATAAGTGGTAGTATTATATTTTAAAATGTTCATGGTCTTCGAAGCCTGGGGGATAAATCTAATGTTTTAAACTCCCCATTCTCATCAAATGAAGTTTTATACAGCATTGTATATTGTTTGTTTTTTGAAAACCTTATCCAACATATCTTCAGCCAAGTTACCGCTACTTTTTCCACCATCCGGCGGTGCCCTGCGCCTGAGCCCTTGGCTAATCAAATACAATTCAAATAGATTATGTCCCACGCACCTGAAATCTTAGGCCGGGAAATCCGAAATGTAGCGAAATAGAATATTCCATTTCATCCGAGAAATATCATTGAATGCCTGAAAACAACAAAAAAACAAAATCATGACCTGCCACAATGGCAATTAACAAAAAAATCCATCCTGCGCGTGAGCACTTGGCTATTCAAAAAAAATTGTTTCGTCTGCTGCCTGGCTGGTAAGGCAAAGTGAGTGAGGGGTGGAGCAGGCGAAAAAATACATTTCGTCCGTGTGGAATGAAGCTCCGTAGCCACCCTGCCCTTCCTCTCTTCCTTTGACTATCAACAGAGAACTTGGGGAAATGCGTGGAGAGCTTTGTGGAATGTGTATTCTAAAGCTTCGCCTTAGGATACGAAACAAATCCTACCCAGCAATTTCCTGGTGCCAAAATTTTGTATGAAGCGGAACATCTGTATTACAGATAGTTAAGTCTGTGCTTCTGCTAAGCAAGCCCGTTGGTTTTCTGTCATGAAAGTAAAGCAGGAAAAATGCAACAAAGTGAAAAGAAAATGATGATCTGAAACTCTGAACCTATTAATTTTTGCTTCACCGTTGGTCAAGATTACAAAAATATAATTGAAAATTGAAGAATTCTGCTACCAGGACAAAGCATTTTTATGGTATAGTACTCTGGCAATGGAACTAGTACATGAGTTTTCCAAAGATATTCTCTTGGATACGCACTCTACTCGCACGACAAAAGGAAGGAAACTATATAAAAAAAGCTCGTGCATCTGTAATCTGGCAGTCATCAACGACATTCTCTATACTTTGACGTTATTCTAAACACAGGGGCTATGGGGCTAGAACAAGCAACCACAATGGCCTTAAGACAATCTTTCGTTCTCTTTCGCAAAATTTCGTTAAGTCTTAAGGCTACGCTCAGAACCGTAGAATCTTAAAGAATCTTCAAGAAAGTGGCGTTTGCGATTGATATTTAATTTGGCGTTTTACAAAAATTAAAGTATCACAAAAAATTATTTCAAATAAGGTGCTCTGTGGAAAAGATATTTAATAATGGAATATTTGGATTTATTAAAGGATTTAACATCATTAACTAAATTAGTGAGCGAAGTGATGCGAAAAAAAAGAAACCGCGGTCGTATAGTGTTCGAAAATTATATACAGACCGTTCTAAAAATGGTTATTATAAAACCACTTTTTTAAAAATGAAAGGGACCGATCCTGGACAATTTTACATCCAGTATAGCTTTATTAAACTAGACGTCTTTATTTACTCCAGACTAGATTTGTTGGGATTACCTTTTACAAATGTCAAAGCGTCTTAAGGCTATTATAGCTGAGCTTAAGATTCGTTAAGATTTGACAGAAAATTAGCCAGTCTTAAAAGAATTTGACGAGAAATCTTAAGACGTCTTAAGGCCATTGTAGTTAGCCCTATATGTACTGCATCGGTAATCAGCCCGGAGCGCCGAATTAAAATGAGGGCAGGAATACATGAAGGGCTCAACGGCTCATATACGCTTTTTCGCTTCGATTGTTACAAAACATCTTTGTCCGGTCGTCAAATAACGAAAAGTTCGTTGTTTAACAAACTTTTCATTATTATACGATTGAATCGTACCGTGCACTATGTGAAAACGAAACTATGCTTCTTTTATAAATTTGAAATATTTTTTCGCCAATTGGCCGAAATCGCAACTTCTTGCCAAGCTTCTCGCATAGCTCGAGTTGTAAAATATATTTGGAAGTAACAATTTCTATGATCATTCTTATGATCAAATATGCGACTATGTGTCTTATGTGGTGGACTGCATAAAATATTTTTGTGTGTGGTGCGGGCCCCTTTGTGGTGCGGGCCCCTAGGCGAGCGCCTATGTTGCCTATGCTTAGATCCGGCCCTGCTTGGAGGCGAATAGGACCTACAAACGGTCGGGTTAAAAAAATAATAGGTAAGAACTGAATTCATTGAAATGGCTAAATGATATAATCTACAGTTTCAGAGATTATGAAATTCTGAATTAAAATAATATTGAAGTAAAATTTCTTTAGGCGCCCCTTTATAGTGGCATTCGGTGTAATAAGTAAAGTGGCATTCTGGGCAGGCACACTGACACCTTATAACAGAATCGGTCATTAGTATGATTAAACATTATCCCAAAGGAAAAAACAAGTGAATAAATGAAACACACTAAAACATTTTATGCTGTTGGCTAATTGCATTTAGAGGCTCCAGAGAATCTGGCAGGATACCTTGTCAAGAAATGCGAAAAAGAAAGAAATCTGGCGTAAGCTATAAGAATAATTTATGTAATGCTATACCACAGACTTTACTATTTGTTATACAGATGTTCCGGTTCATACAAAATTTTTTCCCCTTCACTATCTATCGACTAGAGCTTGCTGTTCGACATTGCACTCTATACGAAGAAAATAGATTGTCGACAGTACAAAGGGCTTTCTCTGAGTTCTAGTCTTCCACATAAAAAAAAAAAAAAAAAAAATTGGGATTTATAATAATAGACCAGTGCCAAAACGCTTTTGAGAGGCCAAAAAACTAAAAAATTCTTAGCAGTATATGGATGGCGGCAAAATTTAGGATAAATTGTACATGAACGGGGAAAAATCGATAGCACCGCTACAGATGACCGGAAGGGGGGTGGGGGTGCCAAAATGTGTATTTTTAGGGGTGAAACGCGGTTTTTTACGATTTCTGGCAAAACCAGACCTCCTATCGAAAAAGTTGAATGTAAAAGTTGTAGATAATTAAAAAATCTATAACTTTCATTCAAACCATTTTTCGCCATAACCTCAAAAAAATGGAGAAAAACGATAAAAAACATTAAAATCCAATTTTTTCATTTATCATTTTTCTCTTTCCCAAAAATGATTAGATTTTAATGAAATTTGGTGAAAATGTTCATTTTTATGTTTTGTAAAAGCTGCAATTTTTTTAAAGCGATGGATAATTTTGTTTATCGAATTTTATTTAAAAAAAGGGTCCAATTTTCAATCAAAAAAGTTGACGGACAAAATTTTGATTTTTCAACTTTTCAGGATGGCTTTTTTTTCGTTGAAACCTCTACTTTCAGATGGTGTAAAAAAATTATAGGGTCACAATAGAAAAACATCGATAAAAATTCGAAAAACCAAAATCTTCCTTTTTCAAATATCGATTTTTCCGTAAACTTCACTGATTCTTTATCTGTCTTTGAAATAAAGTTCTGTAAACTGTAAATTTAATGTAACATATTATAACGGAACTTCATGTAACAGTTTCAGGTTTGGACTGCTGAAAAAATATTGTTTAAACAACTATTTCACAAACCGAAATCGAGAAAAAAATAACATTTTTCTATGCCTTCCTGGGGTATATAGTTTAAAAGAAATTCGATTAGCATTCATATCGTCGGTCCAATGGTAAACTAACCTATCTGACATTTTGGAATTTTTGACTTAACTAGAGAAATTTTTATTTTATTTTGATTTACATTGTGATTATTTAAAGTGTGATCCAAAAGACCATAGTCCAAGACTAATACAACTGATTTATTTGAATATTTACGGAAAAAAGCCGGATTTTCAGTCATTAATTATATTTTGTTTTGCGTCTCCCCAAAATTAAGGAATTTTCAGATAGACTAGTTTACTATTGTACCGACGATATATTAATTTATGTGCACTTTAAAAATTGTATTATGGTGGGGTAGTTTTTCTACAATGTGTTATGAAGTACGCGCGCAGTTCTGTTTAGTTAATTTCTTCCGCCCTCCAATTTGCTTGCTGCTCTCCTGTCCTTGCATTTTACGCGTTCACAAGAGACACCTGGTTACTAACACCGTAATAGTGTACTTACTATAAGGTAATAACCTAATAAAATGCTTTTTGTAGTTTATGAAGACGTACTAAATGTATAATTAGAAGATTGATCTGATAATACGTATTCGATAATGAAAAAGAAGTGCTGAATACCATTGTGGGTATCTACACTAGTATTCCTTCAGCAGCAGCAGAACCGATTTTACAAGTTAATCTAGGTCTACACTGGTATTCTTTCATCTCGAATAACTTTCTTGGCTTTAAACGGAGATATCTGTGTGCGTGTCGATAATACTTGCTACCCGCTAGTAAGACGAGTAGGCGAAGGCAAATTGTGTATGTGTTATGTTAAGTTTTCACGCCGAAATTTTCTGGTGAAGACGTTACTACACTACTCTCTTGCCCTTTATATACCCCTCCCGCAAAAAACCGGTTCTGCTTCTGCTGAAGCAATACTAGTGCAAATTGGGCAATTGTGTTTAATAATACCGTTTTTAGGTAAGAATTACTTCCTTTTGATACATTTGTATTTGTACATATATAACTATAAATTTTTTTATGCATGTGTGCGAGTGTACGTTTTATCTATGGCTTAAGTATGGCTGAGGGTGTCTGTATGTGTACAATACAAATATTGCTAATAAATCACTTTTAATTAAATAAATTTAAGAGGTTTTAATTAGTATTATGAGCGTATTTTAGTTCATCAGGCATGGAGGAATCTGTTTGTGTGGTTTGCGACAAGGCATGTGGAAAGGATGCAGTTGTACTTCAGAAACATGGTATTCTTACATTGGTTGCCTCAAGCAAACTACGATTTGACAATAAACACTGGAAATTGGAAAAAATGACGTCAGGATATGTTCACAACAATTGTCGAAAGGCATACAACAAACAAAGTTCCATTGAAGCGGCTCGTCAATCGATACGTAGAAAATCTGATGTGGGTAAGGAAATTATGAAATCAGCAAAAGACTTCGCTTTTGGCACTTGTTGTTTTTTATGTGGTGTCAGCTGCTCTCATGAAATCAAAAATATTGTACGCACGGTTTCAAATGAGAACACGAAAATAAACATTATTCAACTCATTAAAGACACAAAACAAAATAATACTTTAGCAAAAACTGTTATGGCTAGATTAAATAGTGTCGATGATTTAGTCAAAGCGAAAGCGATTTATCATGCTAATTGTATGGCTGCCTTTTATTCTACTTATTCTTACTCAAACGTTGGACGTCCAGCAAGTCAAAGTACTACGGATTTCATAGAATATGTTATAGATCATATAGACAACAATGCAAGTGAATGTCAATTTTCCATCAATGAAATCAAAGCTGGGTATGCAGGGGACTTTCCAGACTTCGCTACGATTAAAAAAAAACTAGAGGCGCATTACGTTGATAAAATTTTATGCCGCGTCATAAAAAAAGATTTGATATTACTATCCAAAAATAGCTTTGGTAATAAACTTTGCGAAGACTGGTATAAAAATAAATATAAAAATAAAATCGACGAACGGCGTAGGATAGTTGAGATGGCAGCTAAAATTCTTTTAGAGGATATTCGTTTGAAATTTTATGACGTCGAAAATTATGAAATTCCCGATTTGAAAGAAGAAAATATTTGTAAGGATGTACCAGACACTTTGAAAACTTTTCTTGATGTCGTAATAAAGTCTCATAAAGTTAAGAGTAAAAGCAATAAGTTAAAGTTGGATAAAACCATTGCAACGTTGTCTCACTGCATTATATCATCAGTTAGGCCACGTTCATTTTTGTCACCTATTTTGTTAGGTTTATCTTCAATGATGCATAAAAAATATGCTTCTAAAGGATTAATGTATTCCTTGTCCAATTTGGGATTGTGCTCTTCCTACAAGGAAACGTTGCGATTTGAAGCATCTATTGTTCAAGATCCTTTTAATCACAGTTTGTCGGCAGATGCTTACATTCAATTCGTCTACGACAATGCCGACCACAACACGTGCACCATCGATGGAAAAAATACTTTTCACGCCATGGGCGGTATTATGATTGTAACTCCAACATCGTCTGTTACTTCCAAAAAAACAATTGTTCGATTAAGAACGATTCCACCTTCAGAAGATATAGGGAAGATAGGTTTCATCGACATTTTGAGAAAAAGGGTGCTGAAGGCTTAAAAGCAATCACTATTGAAGATGTTTTTGATAACAATCGTGACGATTTTTATGAAACTTCTATGTTAGACTTCACCTGGTTATTTTCAAAATTTGCTAATAAAAATAGTGTTGGTTGGAATGGATTCATGGCAGAAGTTCATGTAAATTCAAATTTCAGTACGTCAAAAATTATTCCTCTACCTTTCGTTAACAATCCACCAAGTAATTATGACACAGTTTTTACTGTTTTACTACAAGCAGCTGAGTATACCAAAAAACATCAGCAAAAACATTGCTGTATAACATTTGATCAGCCACTATGGCTAAAAGCTCGTGAAATCGTTGCATCTGTAGATACAGATAATGATCCACATAATTTATCGTCAATAATTGTTAGACTTGGTGGATTCCACTTATTGATGTCGTTTCTTGGTTCGGTAGGATATATCATGGAAGGCAGTGGACTTAAAGAAGCTTTCAGTACAATATACGCTGAAAAAACTGATGATAAAGCACTTTCGGGGCATGCGTATGCGCGAGCCATGAGAGGGCACTTTCTCGTACAACTTGCATTGTCTGAGATCATTTTTTCATCAATAAAATTTACGGAAACTGAAAAAGCGCAAATGGATGCGCTTCTTCTTAGTTTAGGAACATACGAATTTAAACATGAAATGAGTAAGGACGAGTTTCAGTCAATGAGAAATAAATTTATACAACAGTTGAAATGTTTTAAAAGGAAAGGGCCCACCTCCCAACTTGGATTCAATACTGGGAAATGATTTCCATTATAAAAGATTTCATAAGGGGGAGGAAATAGGAAAGCTCTCTGAATAGGAACGTGCACACTTTTCTTGTATTAAATGGAATATCTTTCCTTTTATTTGTCTATGCTTTATGCAATACACCCTGTATAGGGGTTTCACAACAAGCCAAAGGGCCTACCAGAACAAACGGATCTTTATCTTCTCTGATAGCCAAGCGGCAATTAAGGCGATAAGGTCACGTGGGAGCAAGTCTAAATTAGTTTGGGACTACCAAAGTGTTCTTGGTGATCTGGGCATTCTCAATCCACTAGTCCCCGTGTTCTTTTAATGAACTGGGTTTTGAGAGCTTTTGAGTTCCCATACAAAATCCAAAACCCAGGTTTTATCTGGGGCTTCTGGTTCTTCGATTTTGTATGGGAACTCAAAAGCTCCTCAAAAGCTCTCAAAACCCACTTCATTAAAAGAACACGGGGAGTGTGACACTAGGCAAACTACTGAATTTGTTCAAGCGGTCTGGTCTACAAATATGGTGTATACGGGTGTAGTACATACAATAAA
This sequence comes from Thereva nobilitata, assembly GCA_963855945.1. Taxonomy (NCBI): domain Eukaryota; kingdom Metazoa; phylum Arthropoda; class Insecta; order Diptera; family Therevidae; genus Thereva; species Thereva nobilitata. The sequence goes on from OY979695.1 coordinate 100,892,132, forward strand.
AAAACCTACAAAGCTGTGTAACGGTTTCGTTGTTGTTGGAGTTGGAAAATTCATTAACTTCTTTATCTTATTAGTAGATATCGACCATTTTATAACTTATAACTTTATAATTATTGTCTACCGAATACGAGCGATGTGGAGGTTCATCAAGGTCCAGCGGTTCACTGCTTCGCTGCAACCTTCCTCTTTTCTGCCGCTCATTATGATGGTTTTATAAATCAAATATAACACTTTAAACAAACAAACATCTTAATATCTTTGCCTTAAATTTTTAAATAAATGTCCGATAAAATCTCCGCAATTAGATATTTCTTGTTTCCTTTTATATCCGTAAGAATTTTCACTGAAACACGCGCTTTGGAGCTGATCCCGTTAAGCCCCCATGTAAGTCAAAATTAATGATAAATAAAAAATTTTTTTAAACAATAAATGATTTATAAGGAATCAACTCAAATTAAATTCGCCAATTTTACGTAAGCTTAAGATAATACTTATGACGAGTAAAAATAAAATATGGCCTTATGCCCCGGTTACACGAATGACAAAAAATGACAATGGTCATAATCTCTGGTCATAATTAATGACATTGCTGTTTATACGACGGAAATTATGACAAATAATGACATGTGTGGAGCTTTGTCATAACTTGTCATTAAATTATGACCAGTTGCCATAAATAATGGCAAGAGTTGAATTTATACGAATACAAATAATGGCAAGTATATGTATGTTTTTGGGTCCCTGATTACGTGGTCCGCCCGTTTAATCTAGGGGTAGTTTATCCCTTAAGGATTGAAAATAATTAATTTTTGGCTGATAATATGTATTAAACCGCAAAAGGAAAAAAATTGTACAAATTAACGGTTTGCAATTTTTTTTGTTTAAAGTTGATTTTGAAAATTCTAGGGGTAGTTTAAACTCGTTAAGGGTTGGAAACAATTTATTTGTACCTGACAACACGCATCCAATCGAATTTAAAGCATAAAGTTGGACAAACAATTTTTTAATTTCCAGTCGATTAAGGGGTGGTTTTAACCCTTTGGGATTATCCGTTATCATAAAATTTGGCTTAATTTGGTATAAATCAACCACCTTCGTAAATAAATATTGAAACATAAATATTTCATTCCATTATTTTTGATTATTATTGAAATTATTGTGAAAAACAGAACATAACAGGATTTGAATTATGGCACAAATTATGACCGTGTAATCCATAATGGCAAATTATGACCGAAAAAATGACAAGTGTGTCATTCGTGTAAACTCACCATTACTACGGGCGAAAACCGACCGTGATTGAAACATAGTCCTCGGCCATATGTCGGTTATCAGAAGGCTCGTTGCAGGACAGTTCGGCCGTACACCACAAACACACACATCGACGGGTATAGGTTTCTATACAATGCGATTAAAAAAAATCTCTTTAATATACATCTAATCAGACGCATACACAAACGGACAATCATAGTCTCCTCATTTTCTTTATGTTCAAGGCCGACACCCGGCAAAACTATAAGTTAAATTGGCGCAATTTAACTACTCAAAAAAGAAATGATTTTGGGGGAAGTGTGACTTTCGCTCCCCTACAAAACACAAAACTCACCGCGTATTTATTGAGAAAAACATCATGAGATCCGGTGTTCATATCTTCGATTTCGAACATTTTAAAATGTTTATCAACGCACTGCAATTAAATATTACTAAAATATAAATCAACACGCACCATACACTTCACGTACAACAAACCGACGACTGGCGAGCTCGTTTCTCTTGTGCATCGATATCTTTAAGTAGGATAAATCCAAAGGACCATTGTACATAACGAAAGTGATGAAGTTTCCATAAAACACATTCAACAATACATTTGGTGCAGTTTCTTTTTTTGGCTCAATTTTCCCGTCGAATGCCCGTTTGTACAGCTCAGTACTTGGCCTTTTAAATCTTTTGGCCAAATTTGGCCGTCGTGAGGCCGAATGTGCTCCCGTTAAAAATACTTAAAAACTCTACGTCCATCATATGCCCCTTAAAAAGCCAAGCGGCCGCTGTTTGCCCTTTGTAAGCCCGTTTTTTATTTTTCCTCGGGGTTCTAATTATTTTCAATTCGTATGAAGATATTTAAAAACATAAACATTGCAACAAAACGAGATATACCAAAAACCAATTTGCACAATCCTTTTCCAAATCGCGGCCGAAAGAAACCTCACAGCCAAATAAAGTTCTGCATACACAAAATGCACGGTTAAATTTCCATTTGTCTGAACTAAAATCCAAATACTATACCAATCTTGATTAAAGCATAACCGCACAATGTGCCCTTTTTTAATCAATTATCCTTCGTGACAAACATGTCTTACAGCAATTTGAAATTAAAATTGGAAAATCAATTCTCATCAACATTTGATATTATATGACCTTTTTACTTGAAATATCACTTACCTCTGATATTTCCATGGAATTATTTGACTGATGAATGGACACGTCGACCTCGTAAGTAGTGCCACCTTCAAATATATTCTCTGGAATCCTTAACACACTGGCAGATGTCCTTAAATACTTTTTCATTTGCTCGTCGAAGCCGAGAATATTCCAATTGAGCTTTAATAAAAATATTGTTATCAACATTCATTTTGAAACGTCTTTTATAGCTTACGAAATAATCGAAATTTGGCTCACAAAATGACACTTTCGCTGTTAGCGTGTACGGAATGCTAGCAATGGTGACACCGGAACCCAACAGTAGAAAATTTACCTCAGCAGGCTGCTAAAAAAAACTGGAATGATATATTTATGTAAATGGCAGTAGAATATAACCCTTACATTTTTGTTACCCCTGCTAAGGGAACCGTTTGAATATTTTATCGTAAAATTTTTGCTTTTACTAGAGTCGCCCTTGTCAGTCACGCCAACCACATGGAAAATGTAAACAACTCCTGCAGTTACCTGTTTTATTTGAATGAAATTTTATTGACTTTACACCAGGTAGACTAGGCGGTCACTTACCTCTGTTTTATTAATGGTCACCATATTTCGTTCCGATATAACGGAAGAATCACGAACGTTGATTCTGCGCTCCAAACTTCTAACTGACCTCCATATTTCTAATGTCCGTCGTTGAGACCGATAGGTTCCTATGGTTTTAAAGAAAACGTGGAAGGTGTAAGTGAATTTGACTCCATGTCTTGGCTGGAAGCTATTAAAAGAACAATAAAAATGAAATTGTGTATTTTAAGAATAGAAAAAGGAACGACTTTCAATACCTTATAGTCACGAAGTCTGAAGAGGCAACAGATTCTAAATTCTCTCTCGTTCCACAGATACTTTGAGGGGCTATAATCCGAAAAGAAGGAGATCCCTGCAAATACCTTCAATATACAAAAAAATTTAAAAAAATATATTTTATATACCTGTGCGGAAATGCAGAAAAACAAGGTTATACACCACAACGCCTGAGTGTGAGGACTTAACACCTCCATATCACAGTTTGAGTTGAGTAAAGTGTGCAGGTCCACATCACTTCGTATACTTTCTAGCACTGAATTATTGAAGCCTTTGGTGACTTATAAATATGAAGAAATCCACGGTTGTTACATATAAAGGTGCTGTAATTACTATGTTTGATATATGTATAGTATTTTATTAGGCTCGCTTTCACGTTTATTAAAGTTCCATTCAATATGTGTGTCTGGGAGTAGGCTCAGATTTCGTGGTCACCTATTAAGCACGGCCAGCCCTAATTATCTGATTTTATCGTTTTAATTACAGATTCATAAATTTCGTTCTGATAATCGTTTAGTTTGATGGCATTATTGTGTATGTGATATGGATAAAGGATAATGTCCTTTATCATTATAATAACAACAGGGTAATCGAGAAGAGGACTTCTGACTACATTTGTCCAATATGTAGAATATTAGTTGAGTAGTATATCGTTTTTTTAAGATTAGGTATGCTTCTGTTTCAACATAATTAACTACATTTTTCCTAGTTTTTTAAATTCCTGATTCTTTGTCAAAGGCACATGTGATACATTTCAAAATTGCTAAAAATATTGCACTGTTTGAAATGTCTCGTGACTGGTAGAATGTCCCAAACCAAGAATTTTTACGTGACTTTTTAGCTGCATGCCATATTGCATGGTAGTCCTTTACTGACAGGTTTTGATCATCTGATTAAATCCTGACTCCCTCCTTAATCCTCCTCTCCTAACGCCCTAATTTTAATGGAACATGGCTATGTTAACTCCATCGAGATATCCTACCAGTCCCAAAATCCGGAAAAAGGAGCCTGGTTTAGGGCAACGGTTAGTAAACTTGGTGTTGAGCGATATACCCCAAGAGCACAATTATTCGGGAGCTGCCTTTTATAGTCTAAGAGCTCGTGGCCTCGTCAATTTGAATGCAGCTGGAAATATGCAAAATGTTAGTTTAGGTCTTAAAATACAAAACTACAGGAAGGGCCCTCGGGGAATTTTAGCGTAGTGAAATTCAAACTGCACACTTCATTGCTCTTTTTTTCACTGAAAATTCACTCGTAACAACTTCAATTACACTAAAAACAAATTCTTGAAACTTTTTTTCTTCTTTTTAATTAGTTTTGCGAAAAACTGTAAATAAATTTTATAGAAAAGCTCGTTTTAAAGAAAGTGTCGCGGGAAAATTTGACAGTTAACTAACAAGAAATTGTACCAATTTGACAGTTGACTGATAGCGATTTCACTACGCTCCCATACACGGATTTTATACCCGAGGGCCTTTCCTGTAGTTCTATATTCTAAGGTTTAGGTCCTCCCAAGGAAGAAATGAACGGTATGGCTAAACGGGACAGTGGGGTGAGCACCCTTAACCTTTTGAAAATGGCGTAAAAATGAAAATGTTTACTCATTTGAATGCAAGGAATGGTAGTTCGTACTATTCTAAACTATTAAAACAGTCATACCGCTGAGGCGGTGGAAAAAAGGCGCCGTACCGGGTCAAAGGTTACAGTTTTGAGGGAAATTGTACTCATTAGACCATCCAAAACGCGCGTTTGGGTGTCGAAACAACACCGTTTTGAAGATCTTTCATGTTTTTGGGGTCGCTGATTACGAAAATCGGGGTCCCGAAGCCCTAAAATAAAGGCGTCACCCTTGCAAATGCAAAAACACCCGTTTTTAGAAACTTTTTCGCGATAATTTCAATAATAATCAAAACTAATCCAATGGATTTCACCTTTTTCAATATTTATTTGCGAAAGTGTGATTTATACCAAATCAAGCCAAATTTTATTATAGTCCGGTCCGGTATAGGGTTAAAGCCACCTCTAACGACTGAAAATACAAAAAATTGTAAAAAATTGTTTTCAATTCAAATTCGATTGAATGCGTATTATCAGCCAAAAATAAATTATTATCAACCCATGATTGAGTAAAACTACCCCTAGAATTTGAAAAAACATTGAAATTTTTTTTGCATCTAAAGGAGAATGCAAATTTTGGTATTACCGCAAATAGCTATGGGTAGTGTTACGTCGTTGTTAGTATGGCGCCTAGTTCCAAATATATTTGTCGGTTCTGGGTTATACAGTCAGTATTGTACACGTCTTTTATACAAGAGCCAAATAACTTTTTTTATATTTCATAATTATTATTGGAGGTGGGTACCAAAATTTGCATTCTTCTTTAGATGCAAAAAAACATTTCAAATTTCTTTTTTCAATCTTGAATCTAGGGGTAGTTTTACTCCCTCAACGGTTGATAATAATTTATTTTTGGCTGATAATACCTATTCAACCATAGGTATGGCACATCAAAACAAACAGCATGTTCAAAAAATTCTGAAACGTAGGAATATAAAATTTAAAGATTCAAATGATTTTTGCGAAGGTTGTGTATTAGGTAAACAGCATCGACAAAGTTTCCATACAAAAAAGGTTCGAGCTACAGTTCCAGGGGAAATCATCAGTGCGGATGTAAATGGACTAATGTCAGTATCAGCTTTAGGTGGCTCTATATATTTCGTTTGCTTTAAAGATGATTTTGCAAAATTTCGTTGTGTATATTTTATGAAGAACAAGTCAGAAGTTAAGGAAAAGCTACAGTATTTCTTGGCTGAGGCGGACTCCGCTGGTCATAAAATTAAACAATTTTTTTCAGATGGTGATAAAGAATTCAACAATAAGGACATCAAGAAACGGTTGAAAATGAATGGAGTTGATGTAAGATTGTCAATGTCATATTGCTCAGAACAAAATGGTAGTGTGGAACCGGAAAATCGAACACTCGTTATTCTAGGACCTTGCCTGTCAAACTGAGGGCAGAAGCGGTGAATAGTGCAACGCATATTATAAACAGAGCTGGTCCAACATCTATTGCTGATAAAACACCATATGGGTTATGGTATAATAAAGTTCCTGTTATAGATCATTTTAGAATTTTTGGTGAAGAATGTCATGTTCACATACCAAAACAGAGAAGAACGAAGTGGGATCCAAAAAGCAAAAACGTAATGTTCGTTGGATGTTCTGGTGAAAGAGACAGGTACAGACTATATGATGCAAAGACAGGTAAGATTTTCTTAAGTCGAGATGTGAAGTTTCTTCCAAACAGTACAAGTTCATCGATTCAGACAAATCTGGATAGTTCTTTTCAAAGATGTTATGAAGATAACGTTAACCTTAGTGAACCTGAAATCACAATGTCTGAAGGAGAAAATAATGAATATGGAATTTAATAAATTTCCCATATTCATGTGATTTAAATCATCTGGTTGCACTCCACTATCAAGGGGCAGCAAAGGTTACTTTTGACCACGTCGTCGTATCACATGATAAATTTGCTATATTTGGAAAGTATTTTTATAGCGGTGTTAGGAAACGTTGGTTTGCCGAGGCATATCCTGGTACAATAAGGGATATATTAAACAATTTTTTCACGTTCTAAAACTATACTAAAACAAAAATAATTTTACAACTCGTAATTTTTTATATCTCTAGACTTTTTATATACGCAGTTGGGAAACCTGAACTGATTCCAGAAGAATCAGTTCAGAATTAATAGCTAGGCTTGGGCACACAGAAAGCGGTCTGTCGCGGCGGGCAGCGATCTCCGACCGAGGCGGTCAGGCGGTCTAGTTATATTACAGAGCTTGGCATTAGCTATGTCAAACAAAACGCGGTCTGCCGCCGCCTGCTAGACTTTGTCGCGGCGACAAGCGATCTGGTTGTACAAAATTACAAATTTTAGAATGACCGCCTTGCCGTTTTCAGCCAAAATGAGTGACAAAACTGAAATTTTTATTGAAAATGTGCGTAAATACAGGTTTTTGTTCGATACTTCACACGAACATTATAAAAATGTTTTAAAAAAGTCTGAAGCATGGAATAAGATAGCTCAAGAACTCAATATGACTAGTAAGTATCATTTAATGTAATTAATTTAATTATAAACAAAAAAACTAAAATTACAGTTATGTTTTTTTAAATAAACATTACAGTTATGCATTATTTTATGTTGCGTTATCTATTCTTTGAAAGTAATCAGCAAAACGTTCACGAATTTGAATTGCAGCATTGAGCGACCTTCGATTTGTTAACGTAGCATCGACAAAAGCGCGCGTAGACTAGCGCTCCTTTTGAGTTTCTAAGGCCGTCCACTCTCTGTTATTACTCTTTGTTAAAACGTAATTGTGCAAACAGCAAGTTGCTTTAAGGTACTACTACCGGAAAAACCACCAAAAATAAGCACTTTTTTAATAATTTTTTTCTCAGCCGCTATGTTAGATATTATCAAGAAATTTTTTTTATAACATTATTAGTCCTTAAAGGTTATAAAAAAAATGTTTTAGTTTATTTCTATTTTTTGCCAATAAGGTAGGGGGCGCTGAAGTCAAGAGCACAAAAAAGAGATAGTCCGATGAGTGAGAGATAATCTCAGAATTGAGAAGTTTGCAACAAAAATTCGAACGGGATTTTATAAAGGAAAGTTTCTTACTTTGTAATTTACCATAATTAGTTAAAAATTAAAAACAAAAAAAAATGGTGAAAGTTTGAAAAAAAGTTTGACAAAACTGCATTTTTTTTCACCCTTATTCACTTCCCAAATTTTAGTTTCTTAATTTTTTTTCTAAAATGTGGTAAATTACAAAAGGGTATACCTTAACAAACAAAACGCACCCAAGTTTATTAAAATCGGTTCAGTAGATCCTGAGATTAATTCTCACTCAGCTGAAAAAATGCAATTTCAAGAAAAACGTGTTTAATGTTTTGGTTCGCTTTATCCCTACTAATATTATAAACTCTGTCTGTTTGTCTGTTACGCTTTCGCGCCTAAACCGCTTAACCGATTTTGATTAAACTTGGTACAGAAATAGATTAGACCTTGGAGAAGGACATAGGCTACTTTTTCTCCCGAAACAAAGGCTTTAAGGGGTTGAAATAGGGTATGAAAGTTTGTATGGGAGTCCGCCATTATTGAGTAGAAAATTATGAATGCCACCCACCATTTGAAATCGATTAACTTCAAATTTTGCACACATGCGTAGTTTTCTTGACAATGCAATGTGACCATTTTGTACAAAAATAAAGATGGCGGTTTCAAGATGGCGGCCGATTTTTGCATTTGTCTTCCTCGACCACCGACATGGGTATCAAATGAAAGGGTATGACAGGTAGAATACAATTAGCGGTGTAGCTTCATTCCAAATTCAAAATGGCGGCCAGCACAAAATGGCGGAATACATAAAATAGACTAAAAAATAGAAAATTTTACCGACCGACTTCAAATTTTGCACATACCCATAGTTCGCCTGACAGTGCAATCTGACCGTTTAGTAAAAAATCAAGATGGCGGTTACAAAATGGAGGCCGATTTTTGCAATTGTGTTCACCGACCCACCCACATGGGTATAAAATGGAAGTGGCGTCATTCCAAATTCAAAATGGCGGATTACCTTTTTCTTCACAACCCTCTCAGTATGGGTATCAAATGAAAGGGTGTGACGAATATAATTCAGTAATCTATATAACGTCATTTTAAATCTAATATTGCGGACACCACAAAATGGCGGGGGATATATCTTATATTAATAAACTAGCAAAAACCCGCGTGCGTTGCAACGCCTTTTAATAAAAAAACTAATGTGTGCACAGTCCGGGATAGGAAATAGGTATAATGAAAAAAATAACAAATTTGCAAAACATAATTTAGGGCACACAACTCGACTATAGAATAATCTCTCACAGTCAGTATTTCCGACCTCTTACAATATCCAAGAGTTCAAACGCAGGGTTAATCCGCACCTTCTTCAACAACCCCCCCGAACCCCCATAACCCCTTACTAAGCTCCCTGCCATGACGTGCAAACGACAACGGACTGGTAGTACAAAGGGTGATTCCTGAGCTTGGCACTGCCACATAAAACAAATAAAAAAATTTAAAGTTACTTATAAAAAATGTGTTAGAACTTTTTTAAAATGCGGTGTTGAGCGCCACCTATCGGAAAAATTGTGTGCTACATGCACAACAATCACATTCAGAACACTGCCTCCCCCTGTGCGGAACTTGCCCAATAGCGTCTTCAACATTTTGTTCCCATTTGTTTATTGAGTTCGATATATTCTCTGTTTTAATTTTCATCAGACCTATCGATCATTTGCGGAGATGGTAAACCATAATCTTCACAGTATTTCCGCAAATTGAAAGAACAATATCTCGCCGTGACAGCATTTCATTCGCGTTCCTTCGATTATCGAGTCATGTTTTCGGTCTAACCCGACAGTCGGATAATAGTGAAAAGTATGCTAAACGCCTAAGAAGATTCTGAATCATCCCGTTAAAGTCCTAAAATCGGATTAACCGTTCCGAGCTTTGAGGTTTACAATTGGAATGATAAAAAAAGTTTCCACTGGCTTTTCTGCGACTATCGCATCAAGTTTTCCGCCTGAATCAATAGTCGGAACCGAGTGAAGCCTAGAACATGCCCAAGAAAATACTGAATCTTCCCGTGAAAATCCCATCGCAATCGGATTAGCCGTTGTTGGTACGTAGGTAGCTAGGTTGTTATTATCTACTGGCTGGAGCAATAAAAACTTTACATTCAAAATTATTTTTTACTTTTTAGTTTATTTTAAAATAAAAGCGTATTTTTTAGTTTTTTAGACTATATTTTTTATTTTCTACTTTTTAGTCTATTATATGTCTTCCACCACTTTGTAGTGACCGTCATATTATATTTAAAATGACGGCACACCGCTTACTGCACTATACTCGCTTTCATTTGATGCCCATACCGAAGAATAATCCGCCATTTTGTGCTGGCCACCATTTTGAATTTTGAATGACCCCACATAGCTTATTGTAATCTACTTGTCTTACCCTTTCATTTGATTTCCATGTCGGGGGTCCGGGAACACAATTGCAAAATTCGGCCGCCATCTTGGAACCGCCATGTTGATTTTTTTCCAAAAATGGTTAAATTGCATTGTCACGCGAACTATACATATGTGCAAAATTTGAAGTTGATCGGTTATATGGAAGTGGGTAAAAATCAAGTTGCAAGGTTCAAGTTTTCGGTCTAATCTGGTAGTCGAACACGGTAATCGGGCCCGATAATTGCATCCGATTGTCGGATCCTAGTAAAAAAGCCTAAAGTAGCCTAAAACATGCCCAAGAAAATACTGAATCTTCCAGTGAAAGTCCCATCGCAATCGGATAAGCCGTTTCCGAGATTAGCCCGGACAAACAGACAGACAGACATACAGACATGCAGACATACAGACATACAGACATACAGACATACAGACATACAGACAGACAAAAATTTTAAAAATACTTGATTTCGTGTTAATATCGTGTAAATAACCATATGAACTTAGAAAATGACAATTATTTTGAAATCACAGACAGACACTCCAATTATATTTATATAGAAGAAAGTTCTGTATGTGTGCGCTATAGCTGGCGCACCAGTCATGGCAGATGTCCGTGGGGGTCTTCCATGATGCACCTCGAAGCCCGAATTTCGAAATTCAAAATGGCCGCCGAAAAATGACCGAAATTCCGGATTTCCGGTCAGCTGTATGTGGGTTCTACAAGAGTTGGGAAATCTGAAAATCTTCACATCTTAGCTCCAAATGGAAGAACATCTTAGCTCCAAATGGAAGACAATGAGTTTTCCGTTTGCTCTGTTTGTTTGAGTGAAAACGCTGCGCTTTCAAACAACTAGAGAGAATGGGACAAACGTTGTCTTATTTTATGGTTTTTACACTACGAAGGCGGTCGACTATAAAATGCTATAACTTTTATGCTATTACGAATTTCTTTATAAAAATGAACTAAGCTATTCTTCATAGTATAAGTATCGGTTTTTTGAAATTTTTCCCGGTAGTAGTACCCTACAGTGGTGTAACTTTTTTTCTATCACGAATTTCCTTATAAAAATGATGTAGGTTATTCTTCATAGTGTAAGGAAACGAAAAATGGAAAAAAAAAGTTTTTTGAAATTTTTCCCGGTAGTAGTACCCTACAGTGCTGTAACTTTTTTTCTATTACGAATTTTTTTATAAAAATTAAGTAGGTTATTCTTCATAGTATAAGGAATCGTAAAATGAAAAGAAAAAAAATCGATTTTTTGAAAAAATTTCCCGGTAGTAGTACCCCACAGTGCTGTAACTTTTTTTCTATTACGAATTTCTTTATAAAAATTAAGTAGGTTATTCTTCATAGTATAAGGAATCGTAAAATGAAAAGAAAAAAAAATCGATTTTTTGAAAAATTTTCCCGGTAGTAGTACCCCACAGTGCTGTAACTTTTTTTCTATTACGAATTTCTTTATAAAAATTAAGTAGGTTATTCTTCATAGTATAAGGAATCGTAAAATGAAAAGAAAAAAAAATCGATTTTTTAAAAAATTTTCTCGGTAGTAGTACCTTAACAATATAATCCGCAGTTTCAACATCTGCGCTCTTAAAAATATCCGCCATTTCATTGTTAATATGCCAAATGCATTCTCCACTACACGACGCGCTCGGCTGAGATGCAAATTGAATTTTTTCTTTCTTGCATTGTTGATTACTCCTTGTTTAGGATATGGTCTCATTAGGTAACTTTGAAGTGCGAACCCTTCATCACCAACTAAAACATGAGGAACTGGGGTGTCTGTACCCGGCAGTGGCTTCGGCGGTAGAATAGTTTTTCCATCAATGTACTCTCGGTAAAAAAGTGAATTTTCGAAAATATCGCTGTCGCTGTGACGTCCGTAACTTCCTATATCAACTACCATAAACTTATAGTATGGGTCAACTACTGCTAGAAGGACGAGCGAAAAAAAATTTTTGTAACAGAAAAACTGTGACCCACTGTTAATTGGGCATTTCAGTTTGACATGTTTTCCGTCTATGCTCCCAATGCAGTTCGGAAATCCCCAAAGTTCTGCGAATCCTTCCTCAGCTCTGTTCCACATCTCTAACGTAGGTTTAGGTAAATATATTGGTTGTAGAATATTCCAAATTTCCCGGCATACTTCCTTCACAATTTTGGATACGGTAGAACGACCAAATCGAAAAGAGAAAGCAATGGTCTGATAAGTGTCGCCTGTAGCCAAATGTCTGAAAAAAAATCAATACCTCGTTAACTTAACAAATTTACATGTATTGTTTCAGGTGATGCAGCGAAAACGAAATGGAAAAATTTACGTGACTCTTATATGAGGTTCAAGAAGACCATAAAAGATGAGACAGAGCAGGCCAAAAAGTATTCCAAGTGGCCATGGAGTAGTCAAATGTCTTTTCTGGATGGGACGCTTCAATATCGTCTGCAGAGCAGCAATATAACACAAGCGCCAAAAGAAATTGAGGATGAAAGCCCCTCACTAGAGTCTACGTCGCCTCTGGTGACTAACAATGATGAATCGAACGTATTCCATTCACCACCAGAAATACTTCCTCCACCGAGGAAGAAAACGAAGTCACATAGTGAAGCCATAGAAAATATTTCTGCAGGTTCAGAGGTTGACAAAGTAATTACCTTTTTACAAAGCAAGAAATCACAGGACGGGGTAGATCACTTGTTCCTGAGTTACGCTGCAACTTTTAAAACATTCCGGCCAAGGACTCAATCAATATTAAAGTTAAAACTGGCTACTCTCTTCTCAGAAACCGAACTAAATGAGCTTCAAGAACAAGGGGTATCACAAACAACATCGCCAGCAGTTTCTACTTCAAGTTCAAATGGATTTGATACACAGGGTGTTACAACTTATAACTACTCTGAAGAAACACTGGATTATAGCATGGGATCACATTCGACTCTAAATAATGGCAATATATTCCTTTCTGCGCGTGGTGCACTTCAAAATTTTATTAATCCTAATAATTAATAACGATTTTTAAGTTTGTAATTTCCTTTAACTATTGTTTGTTATTAATATGTTTCATAATTTACCTTAAACAAATTGCTAGTCTTTGCCTTGTTTCAATTGGTTTTCTCCAGTTCGTTGTGCACTTTCCAATCCTGCATTATATGCAATTCCTCGAAACATTCTCGCGACATACGAAAATATTTGAAGAATCTATCTTCATGTGACTCCAGTTCGATATATAGAGGAGAGGAGGGTATTATGGAATACCATTTACATTTCTAAAAATTTTTAACTGGTTTTTGAATAAAAATCCTCAAAATCATTATGAGTGCATACTATAACTAATTGTCATGAACTGTCACTTGTAAAAAAACTACTATTTATTTTCTTGTTATAAAAAAAAATGTGTTTAAAAAAAAGTTGCAATTGGAGGTTAATATGGAATAGTCGGGTAATATGGGATAGATGGTCTCAACCAATGTTTTTTTTAAAAAATGTACTATGGTTATAAATTAGACTATATTGCTCTTTATATAATTAATAATTATTATTTAGCTATCAATAATATGCTCAAAACTCATTTTTATTCAGTTTATTTTTTTGGGTTATATGGAATACCATGTATTCCATAATACCATCTTGGAAAATGAACCTTTAAACTGATGGACAAAAAATTGTCAATTAAAAAACGAAAACTGCAATTCTTTTAGTGTTTGTAGTGCTTAACATCAATGTTCAAAACACATGTATACTGGTAGATTCAAATGTTCGAAAACTTACCAACAGAAACTCTTGAAAATCATTAAACACATTTTGTTCTGTAGCGAGTGGTACGACATCAACAAGCGCTCAACTCTCACTGCATTGCATCATGGGAGTTTTTCTTGACTAGATCATGATATTCCGACATAACAGCAGCAACAAACACAGCCAAAACCTCGGTATTCCATATTCCCCGACTATTCCATAATACCCTCCTCTCCTCTAAGCGGCTGTATTTCGCCAATTGTTCCCTCTTCTTATTGATTGCATGCACCCAACATCGTCTTTTCTTTTTTTGGCTTTTCAAAGCTAATAGCAGAAGGAGTTGTTCTTCGTCCGAGTTCATACTCAGTATAAAAAAATAAGGAAACGCACTACTACTTCTCAAGAAGACTACAACCATAACCTTCTATATTACAAGCCATGAACAAGGAAAATATTGAGAGCGAATTTCCGATCAATCGGACTACAACTCGGTGAAGTCACATTATGTTGTTAGTGTAATTTGGAGAATTTGGGAGAATTTGGTAGTCCGATTCTCTCAATTGAGATTCTTGTTCATGGCTTGTAAATATAGAAGGTTATGCTACAACCAGACTGGACCGCTCACACAAAAAAATATCGCGTCCTATGTGCCGTCCCCATATCGCAGACCGGCGGGACGACCGCTGGATCGCTGCCCGCCGCGACAGACCGCTTTCTGTGTGCCCGAGCCTTAAGTAAGCAATTGATTCCTTTTTTAATTACTGGTAATGCAGAAAAGAATCAAATATGATTTCTTGTGTTTCAGAAAGATTAAAATGCAAGGTAAAACCATGACATGTAATCGCTTTTGAATTGATTACACATTATGCAGGGGTAATAAATTTAATACCGCCTATGACATGCCCGTGTAAAAGTAATTCATTCTTTACGTGTATGGTAATCCTGGAATCGATATAATTATTTCTGAATTAATCCTGAATCAATACCAGTTACAACTGTGTAAACTTACAAAAAAAATTGTTTAACGATTTTAAAATTTTTATTATACTATATATGTAAACATTTTTTTATTAGTACGCCAGTCTAATCGTTCGTTTACGAAAAAATTTTAGTTAAAAACAATATAAGACCCATTTAATTTTATTACCTCAATCTCAGGTAACAAAATATCATTTTCCTTTTGAAAAATTCGATTTGAGTTCATTTACCACACAATTAAGGCACATACACAGAAGGGCGCTGCGGTGACAGGAATAACTAAAATACAGGGACGCACGCACACACATCCCGCTCAGCAGTTAGTCCAGTCAAATGAGACATTCGCTGAACATTTTATGTAAACAGCAATTTTTTTTTTGAATGTGTAGGGGGGTTGGTTGGGAGTATAAAACCGAGTTTTCGGGATCCGGAGGCGTGACGTTCGGCCGCCATCTTGTTTTGAGTGGTGAAAAATGGTTTTGCTTATTGCTCGGAAACCGTGAGTCCTACAGAATTTTTGTAAAGATGTTTTTTTTAGATAATTAAATTATCTACAACTTTCCTACATAAAGTTTTGCCGTAATATTAATAATAAAAAAGATATGGACGAAAAATGATTAAAATTTTGGGGGTGGTGAATTTTAAAGCGCTATAACATTTTTATTATTGATTCTACATAAAAAATGCCTTAGAGATTATTTGTAGAGAATTTTCTTGCGAATAATTTGATGTGGTCATTTATTGAATTCGGGTTGTTCTTGTTGATTTTATAGCAATTCAAACGGAGAAATTATAACAAAAGTTCTGCATTATGCTTCCATTTTATAATATAATACTTTATATTATTGTAGGATGTTTTATCAAATTATTTTAAATTGAATATTTTGCGCCAACGGTCTAATGTTCTTAATATCTAAGACTTTAATAGCGGTCAGTCCAGATCCTTTCCGCTTGCAGTACGATGGAATGGGTATCATACCAATATTTCCTCTTACGGAAGCTGGTAGTTTTTTTAAACGACGGACAAATCTAGTGTCTTTCGTAATACCGATCTGGGGAGTGACACACTGAATCCCGCCCATAGCGCGGAATGTATTTCGCCCATCGATTGTATTCACATTAAAATCGGCATTGTCGAATACAAACTGACAAAATGCATGTGGCAAAATATTTCGTGCAGGACGAATTGCACAAGAATTTTCAAATTGTGAGACAGAAGCGTACGAGGCAGAAACACCTAACGAAGATAGCACATATATGAGATTTTTTGAACCGAACTTTTTATAAAGGTAAGTACCTATCCCAATCAGTAAAGGAGAAATAAATGAGGAAGGCCGCGTAGCCGCGATAACTGCATGAGCTATAGATGTACACTTTTTTTGGCAATTTTCAGATAATCTTCGTTTCGATTTACAGATTATGCCGGTAAGCAGTGTTGTTAAAGTTTCAGGTATTCCGGTTTCAATATTTTCGAGAAAATCGTCACACGGTGGATAATGCTCCGTGTCATACACCTCAGAACGAATATCCTCGAGAATAATTGCAGCAGCTTCACGAACTATTCTCAGCCTTTCTTCACGAAGATCGGACTTCTTGCTTTGGTACCAAGATTTCGATAAAACCTCGTAACCTGTACCACGAAAACAGACCATTGTCTCCCGTCTTGGTTGGTCAATAATTAAAATGTCACTGCCATATTTCTGGAATAATCGGTCTTTCACTGTTCTTTTGTCTGGAACATAATCTCCTTCAATTGCCTTTATCAAGTCTGATAACTTAAATTGACATTCGTCTGAATTTTCGTGCAGATATGAGAATATGCATTCCATAGCTCTATCAATTTTATTGAATCTGTCACTAGTTACGTTTTCAATTCTTTTTTCTTTTAAATATAGGCGACTAAAGCAATGGCGGTGATACTTCGCACCAGCCACAATCAAATCTGGAACATCCTTTATACGATTAGAAATTTGTATCGCAGTATCATCGGAGCGATTACTTAACAAATTCAAAACTGTATTTTTGAAACTGGAATTTGATACCCTCGATAACTGCTTTTTTTGTTTTTTTGGCAAATTTATTAAATCTGAATAAATAAAACAAGCCCTTTTCAAAATTAAAATCGGGTAACGTTATTTCGTGCAAAGATGACGATGTAGCGATATCCCTGGTACTCCGACGACGAGTTACACCGTCATTTCTAATATCAGAATAATATTTATAACAATATAGGTGAATTTGTGTTTCACGTACCTTTCGCAAATATTCCTCATGCTCCTTTTGTCCTTTTGCAATACTTCTATGAAGCAATGACTCTACTCCTTTCGTCTTCACTTTAATAGAGGTGCCCTCACTAAGGGATTTTTTACAAATAAAACACTCACTCATTCTCACAATCACAAAATTAGTAGGAGTGTACGCAATAAAATGAAAACAAAAAACCAAAAACCAAGAAAAAAAACCAAAAAGTTAAATAACAAATTTTCACATTCACAAAAACTAGTAGCAGTCTACTGTTGCTGAAAAACACAATAACATAAAAAAATCAAAACACCAAGAAACAAACAAAACAAAACAAAAAAACCCAAAACACCAAGAAACAAACAAAAAACCCAAAACAAAATTTTCACAATCGCAAAAACTGTACACTCTTGTAAACTCTTCGAAAGACTCGAAAAACTGAACATGTCTCTAAAAAAATTATGAATGGGCGACCTACGATACAGTTTGTTTTACAAAATTAGTCATTTATTGATGACTTACATGTAAAAAGACCAACTCATTCGCCTTCATATTTTACAAATGAGTAAAAATATGTAGTCCAATACGCTATGCAGAAAAAAGCCATAAAATACCGTCATAAAATATTGTCGAAACATATATACCTCTTTTTTATTATACCTGTGCACCCCACGTATCTTCGACTTACCTGCGTTTGCACTACAATAAAATCAACAAGAACAACCCGAATTCAATAAATGACCACATCAAATTATTCGCAAGGAAATACTCTACAAATAATCTCTAATGCATTTTTTATGTAGAATCAATAATAAAAAAGTTATAGCGCTTTAAAGTTCACCACGCCCAAAATTTTAGTCATTTTTCGTCGATATCTTTTTTATTATTAATATTACGGCAAAACTTTATTTAGGAAAGTTGTAGATAATTTGATTATCTAAAAAATACATCTTTACAAAAATTCTGTAGGATTCACGGTTTTCGAGCAATAAGCAAAACCATTTTTCACACTCAAAACAAGATGGCGGCCGAAGGACACGCCTCCGGATCCCGAAAACTCGGTTTTATACTCCCAACCAACCCCCCCTCACAGTACAAAAAAAAAATTGCTGTTTACATAAAATGTTCAGATGGCCCTTTTTTTTGCACCATTTTACTGGACTAAGTGAAAAATTTGAAGAGAGAGTCGAGATGAGTTTCGCTCTCCAAGAAAACAAAAATCTCGGATGGGTTACGACAAAAGCTCGGATGGGTTACGACTTGTGAGCCATTTTGGACGTCGTAACCCTTGTTAAGCTACTGACAGAAACAGGCGCAAAGGCGGTGCGGACATTCGCTTCGCGGTATGTGACGACTTTTCACATAATGTTGCGGTGTCGGCGGCGCTCCGACTTTGAACACAACAACGAAATCAAAGTGACAAGTGGACGTGATGGGAAAAAATTGAAAAACCTGAATGATTTACATAAAATTTTTCTATCCTACAGGACTTGTCTTTGTTTTAGGTGCTAATTTAATTACCCCAATTTGGAAAAATAAAGATTTTCATTAAATATAAAACCAACAAATTTTCTATCCCACCCAACACCAACACACGACTCCAAACATATGCCCACCACCACCAAAACACGACTCAAAACACAAACATCTCTTGACACTACGCGGCGGCAACGCGCAAAGAGTAGAAAGTAAAGCAACTTGCGCGGTGTGTGCGTAGCGTAAATCAGCATTTCGTTAGTGCGCATTTGAATACACTACTTCTATTCTCTCTGTCATTGCCCGCACGGCGTTTGCGCCTGTTTCTGTTAGCAGCTTTACGGCTGGTTCCGTCTGTATAATTAGGTAGTCTGTTTTTGGGGCAGTATTTGTTTTTGGGCATAAAAAGCTCTATTAGCCAGTAGTATTCGTCCACTTATTTATTCCTTTTCTTCATTTCATTTTGTTATTGTAGACCCAAGGTAAACTGTTTTACCGACCACTTCTAGGTTGTCACTTATTTATTCCTTTTCTTCATTTCATTTTGTTATTGTAGACCCAAGGTAAACTGTTTTACCGACCACTTCTAGGTTGTCAATCATTATATTTCTTCCCCTTCTAAATCTTCCAGCTCTGGACTGTTGCTTCACCATTGTTTTTTCTTCGTTGACTTTCAGAAAGATGCAGTTCGCCGCCTCTTTTAGTTTGACATAAAGTTTCTTTGCTGCCAAAAAGGACCTTGCCAAGGAATAGAGAAGAAATAAATCCTCCAGTGCATCTTAAAGACTTCGTCTTGTTAACTGCTAATGATGAGGAAAATCCTTTGACCAGAGAAGACGCACTTCGATCACTAAATGCAGAATTTTGGAAATCAGCAATGGACGACGAAATGAGGTTCTTGACGGAAAACGACGTCTTTGATCTTGTGATTCCTCCTGAAAATAAAAGGATAATAGAAAATCGTTGGATGTTCAGAATCAAAAGAAAAGCAGATGGCAGTATAGATAAATTTAAGGCCAGGATAGTGGCAAAAGGAAAAGGTCATGTTCAAAAACCAGGTGTAGACTACGATGAAACATTTAGCCCGGTAGCTAGGTATGACACTGTTAGAACTGTTTTAAGTGTTGCTGCCAATGAAAAGTTGTGTTTACGTCAATCTATATATGAATACTCCAATTCCAAAACTGCTACCTACAATTTTGAAAAACCATGAGGTAGTGGCGGTTTTAGTCTCTGAACAGGCTCCTTTAACGAATCTGTTACCCATTTCATGGCTAAACTTGCTAAATGTATGTCCACCAAGCTGGAAAACTGAAAAAAGTGGACCAGATTGGTTAAAGAAGTTTGTTTAGAGGTTGAAACCGCCATTGCTTTACTGATTTTTAAAAATGGAAGGAAGCAGTTTTGGAATTGGAGTATTCATAAATAAAACATAAAAAATGTTTCTATGTCCGTTATAGAGTTTGAAACCATCCAACCGATCGCCAAAAAAATTTGATTTTTATATATATATATATATATATACGGCAATTGATTTTTATATATGTAGATAATTGAAAATTACACTTAAACATTATCTTATTAACATCTTTAAGGTGCAAGATCATATTCTCCATTATTCTCACCTGGAGTACCTTCAACATTTGTAGTATTTGTGAACATTGGGAAACCTGTAAAATATTAGCATCCATTGTTCTTTATATACTTCCACCGAAAAATGCGTAAAAGCTCTTAATTGGTGCCATTAAATAAAGTGTTAATAAGAAAATATATAAATGTCGAGTTTTTGCATTATGCCTCAGATTGCGGTACATCTTGAAAACGGTCAACGTGTATATTTCACTGAAGAAAATGCTCTCCAACGAGCTTTCCAGCCACCATAAACTATACTTACTCAATTTTTCACACTGTGCCAAAAACCTGATATTTGCGGACAATTCGCAACAACATTTTTATATACCGACGTCCCTCGATAATATACATTGAACAAATCAGGTAAAAAGTGGAAGCCACGTAGACAACGCGAACCACATCCAACTATCGCACGCGTATTGAAAGCAAAGACCCGGGACCACTTTACACAGTACATCCAAAACAACGTGAATGTTTCTTTTTGCGTTTGTTGTTGCTGAATGTTCCAGGACCAACGTCTTTCGAATTTTTACGAACAGTCAATGGTCAAATATTCAATACATTTCAAGATGCATGTCGCGAGTTGCAATTGCTGGAAGACGACAATCATTGGGATCTGACACTTACTGATGCAGCATTTGCATCCACGCCGAATAACATTCGTCAACTGTTCGCAATTATATTGACGACATGATACCCAACAGAACCATCGGTTTTGTGGGAAGAATACAAGAACGGAATGACTAAAGACATACTTCGCAGAATTAGCCAAACAAATCAATATCCAAACTCTCGAACTTTTATAGGAATAATTTGTTTTTCGTTAATGGTTATAAATATTTGTTGAAGAGTTGAATTTTGAAGATTTGGATTAATTTTAAATGTCTTAAGGTAGGCTGCAGCGAGTCGGAAAGGCATCATATTTGTTTATTTACGCGCCGGAAAACAAAACCAATAGTTGACCAGCAAGTTTTGTAAAAGAATACATACATAGGAAATTTTGGTCACACTTAATATGAAAGCTTATTGAATCTTATGTCTCCAAATTTTACAGAAATAAGTATTGGTTCTTTCCTTAGATATTGCGAATAGTTTGATTTTCAATATTTGCATTAATTTCACATGTTTTGATGAACACAATTTCGCAATATAAGAGAAAATAAAAGTTGGTTTTTTGGCATTGCTTTTTCCAACTATAAAATATTTGTTTCATTTTTCGATTTTGCTTTATTGTTCTCAAAAAATTTTGTTATTGAAGACTTCTAGATTTAAATTAAAAAAAGCTATAGAAAATGGCCCTCGAATTTCGAGTGCTGGATGCTGCTATTTGCATTAATTTTAAATATTTTAACGTTAATGGTTTTAACAGAATACACAGGCAATTTTGGTCATAGTTTAAATAAATGTATTTTGAATCTAATGACTCCAACTTTTATAGGAATAGTTGGTTTTTCGTTAATGGTTAAGAAGAGTTGAATTTTGAAGGTTTGGATTGATTTTATATGTTTAAACGTTGGGTGCAGCGAGGGGCACCGGGTCCCAGCTATCCAAAATACAGAAAATAAGCGGTTCATTGAGACACTTCATCTGTGTATGAAAATTCATATCTCGAAAAATGCCATGTCAATGGATGGTTTTTATTGTCTCGATCAAAATGTCAGATCACTAATAGTTTCACATTTTGTTATTTGGAATCAAAAATACCAAAAAATTGCCTTTTTCAAACTCTCTGCTGTTTATTAAAATTCACATCACCTGGTTACTACTATTGGCTTATTGGAGCAGCATAGGTGCGCCGGGTCCCAACTAGTCTATATATATAAAAAACAAAAAATGTTTCTTTGTCCGTTATAGACTTTGAAACCATCCAACCGATTGCCACAAAAATTTAACCACATATTACTTACATCCAGGGGGTGGTTATAGAATTAAATTCAAAATGGCCGCGCCAATATGGCCGACGAATTTACCAATTGTCTTCCGATTCCAATGAAAATCGGTATCTGGGGTTTTATGAGGTAGTAAATAAAGAATGTTTAATCAAAACTTATAAATTCAAAATGGCCGCGCCAATATGGCCGACGAATTTGCCAATTGTGTTCCGATTCCAATGAAAATCGGTATCTGGGGTTTTTTGAGGTAGCAAATAACGAATGTTTAATCAAAACTTATAAATTCAAAATGGCCAATATGGTGGACGAATTTTTGCAATTGTATTCCGATTCCAATGAAAGTGGATATCTAGGGTTTTTACGGTTGCAAATATAGAATTTATGATCAAAACTTATAAATTCAAAATGGCCGCACCAATATGGCCAATGAGTTTGCCAATTGTATTCCGATTCCAATGAAAATCGGTATCTGGGGGATTTTAAGGTAACAAATAAAGAATTTATAATCAAAACTTATAAATTTTAAATTTCGGGGCCAAATAAGTGTCATTTCCCGGTCAGCTGTATGTAGGTTGTTCAAGGGTTAGGAAATCGAAAAATTTTCGTTCTACCGGTCAGACGCCTGCAAAGATGATTTTCGGGAAACAGATTACGCTGCCAAGTGATTTAAATTTGGGAATCGCCCAACAGGATGAAGACCCACTACGACCTAAGGGCGACCTAAGGAAGGCGATCGAGTCTAGCTATACGAGTATAATCCTCCACGAATGAAAGGTAAATTGTCAAAACTACAAAGGAAATGGAACGTAGGAAACTGTGTTCGGGACGAATATTAAGTAAGAAGGGGGCAGTGTAACGGCTAACCGAAAAAAAAGTTAAAATTCCAATTCACCCAGAAGTTTCATGTTCAGAGGCACCTACTTGAATGCATACATAACGCAGTGTCACATCTCAATTTATTACGGTTGTTCTAACTGAACCGAAATTTCTGTATGGTATCCAAAATCATTTTTTCCAGATTTTTTGTTGTTTTCATTATACTTTGTTCCTACCGCGGACTGTGCACACATAAACTTTTTTTATTTGGAGGCGTTGCAACGCACGCGGGTTTTTTACTATATCTTATATATTTATTATACAGACTATACTAAGAGAACAATGTCTTCTATATCTTGTTTCTGTCTTACATTAGTACTTAAAACTTGGTTTTGGCTTCTTTTTTTGTCACAGGGGCGCCGTGTTTTTTAATTTTTTAATTATTTTGTTTTTTATTTTATGGTATTTTAGTGATTATAATTCGTAAGCCAATGTAGTTTTTATTAAGTGATCTTATTTTACTTCACATTATTATAGGACTTACAACACTATTGAGATTCAGTTTTAATGCCAAAGTAAAGATATCGAAGTTTGATTTATTCCAGCTAAATTTAGACACGCCGACAGATTAGGCAAAAGTGGTGCTTGGATCAATTAGTATATATCGATGTGAGCGAAAATTCCATTGGCTCTCAGTGGTCGAGCTTTCTGAGCCGATCTAACTCTTTGAGTGACGTAAATTGCGTCTGACGGCGGCCATATTGTTATTTTAAAAATTATTCTTGCCTATGTTACTCGGACTCATTGAACGATTCTAGCGGTACCCCAGCCATCTAAATCCGTGCAGGCGTTTAGAAGTTATGGTGGAACAAAGAAACATACAAACATACATACATGAACCCTGAAAACATTACACTCCTTTTTGGGGCAGTGGTGTTGCATAGAGTTTGTATAGGGATTTTCATTTTGCTTAAACAATATAAAACGTTTCGAGTAATTTAATTTTATTTAAGCATAAAATTCGCATTTATTTAACACTTATCTATTAAGTGTTATACATATTTGAAATCGTCTCAATTTCACCTTCCGTTTGATACCCATATTGACCGAATCAGAAAAAAACGGCCGCCATATTGTTTTTTAAAATATTAACCTAGCCTATGTTACTCAGACTCATTAAGCGATTCTAACGGTACCCCAGCCATCTAAATCCATTCAGGCGTTTAGAAGTTATGGGGTATAAAGCAACGTACATACACGCAACAAACCTAAACACATTAAGGCCCGTTCTCACTACGCGGACTTAGACTCCACGCGCTTTTGGTCGTACGGCCAACCAAAAGCGCGCGTGATCTTTTAATTTTCTGAATCATGAGTGAGAAAAAATCAGTTCTCATTTGAAACGGCGTACGCGCTTTTGAAAAGCTCATAGTGTGTGGACGCACAATGCACCTTTTTAAGCACAAGAACGACAAAGTAATAGATAATTCACAAAAAACAATACACAATACATAATATATAATTCATAATGCCTAATACATAGTACATAATGCATAGTACATAGTGCGTAGTACATAATAAATAGTACATAGTACAAAATACATAGTGCATAGTACACAGTACATAGTGCATAATACATAGCACATAGTACACAGTGAATAGCACATAGTAATAGTACATAATACATAGTCCATATGTAGTACATAGTACATAGTGCCTAGTACATAGTATATAGCACATAATACACAGTACATAGTGCATAGTATTTAGTACATAACACATAGTGCATAATACATACTACATAGTACATAATACATAATTCATAATACATAATACACAGTACATAATACATAGTAAATAGTGGTTAGTACATAGTGCATACATTGTAAATAGTACGTAGTAAATAGTACATAGTATATAATACATAATGCATTGTACATAGTACATAGAACATAGTACATAGGACATAGTACATAGTACATAGTACCTACATAGTACATAGTACATAGTACATAGTACATAGTACATAGTACATAGTACATAGTACATAGTACATAGTACATAGTACATAGTACATAGTACATAGTACATAGTACATAGTACATAGTACATAGTACATAGTACATAGTACATAGTACATAGTACATACTACATAGTACATAGTACATAGTACATAGCACATAGTACATAGTACATAGTACATAGTACATAGTACATAGTACATAGTACATAGTACATAGTACATAGTACATAGTACATAGTACATAGTTCATAGCACATAGTACATAGTACATAGTACATAGTACATAGAACATAGTACATAGTACATAGTACATAGTACATAGTACATAGTACATAGTACATAGCACATAGTACATAGTACATAGTACATAGTACATAGTACATACTACATAATACATAGTATATAGTCCATATTAAATAAGCATAAAATACAGTACATAGTGCATAGTAAATAGTACATAGTACATAATACATAATGCATTGTACATAGTACATATAACATAGTACATAGTACATAGTACATAATACATAGTATATAGTACATAGTAAATAAGCATAATATACAGTACATAGCGCATAGTAAATATTACATAGTATATAATACATAATGCATTGTACATAGTACATAGAACATAGTACATAGTACATAGAACATAATACATAGTATATATTACATAGTAAATAGTGCGTAATATACAGTACATAGTGCATAGTAAATAGTACATAGTATATAATACATAATGCATTGTACATAGTACATATAACATAGTACATAGTACATAGTACATAATACATAGTATATAGTACATAGTAAATAAGCATAATATACAGTACATAGTGCATAGTAAATATTACATAGTATATAATACATAATGCATTGTACATAGTACATAGCACATAGTACATAGTACATAGAACATAATACATAGTATATAGTACATAGTAAATAGTGCATAATATACAGTACATAGTGCATAGTAAATAGTACATAGTATATAATACATAATGCATTGTACATAGTACATAGAACATAATACATAGTACATAGTATATAGTATATAGTACATAGTAAATAGTGCATAATATACAGTACATAGTAAATAGTATGTAGTACATAGTACATAATACATAGTGCATAGTACATAGTGCATAGTACATAGTGCATAGTACATAGCACATACTACATAATTCATAATACATAGCACATAGAACATAATAATTAATACATAATAATTAGTACATAGCTCATAGTACGTAGTACACTACATAGTCCATAATACACAATACTTAACATATAATATTAAATATATAATATTCAATATATAATATTTAATATATAATATTTAATATATAATATTTAATATATAATATATAATTCATACTACATAATTAAAACTAAAACCCCCAAAGGAAACATTTTTCTCATGTGATGGTACGTGCGCGTGATGGCACACAAAAAGTGCGCGTGACGCGAGTTTTTAGTTTTTTCCCCAGGCCAAAAAGTGCCCAACGTGCCTATAGAAGTTTTCACTTCAAAAAGGCAAAAGCGCGTACGACCCAAGTCCGCGTAGTGTGGTCCCACCATTACACTCCTTTTTTTTTGGGGCAGTCGTGTAAAAACAAGCTCCTAGGTGCTGGAATAATTGTTTTTCTGAATTTATGAAAAAGTATGGACTTAAAGAATCAACGGCTGATCCTTGCCTATATGTTAAATTTGATCAAAAAGGAAAATTATTGGTAACTATATACGTTGATGATGGATTTGTAGCTGGAAGCAATGATAAATTAATAGTAGATTTTCTAAAATGTTTAAAAGAAGAATTTAGGATAACATCTGGTAATTTGAGTAGTTTTCTCGGTATGCAGATTCAGCAACGCGAAGATTGATCAATTTTTGTTCATCAAGAAATATAAACTAGAAAAATCTTGGAGAGATTTGGAATGATAGATTGCAACGAGGTTTCAACTCCTGCTGTGACTACTGAAGTTTCTGTGTCTCAAAATAACGCTAAGAATAAACCATAATAGAGAAGCTGTGGGGAGTTTGATGTTCCTTATGATCACGACTAGACCCGACATTGCGTTTGCTGTCTCAAGACTATCACCAAAGCTGGAAAATACCTCTGAAAATGATTGGGTCACGGTGAAAAGAATTTTTCGGATTTGACAGGAACAGTTAATCATAGACTAATGTATAGAACTGATGGACCGAAAGGATTGAACATTTTCTCTGATGCTGATTTTGCGGGAGATGTCGGTGATCGAAAATCTACAACTGGAGTAATCGCAATATATGGCGGTGCAGCTATAACATGGACGTGTCAAAAACAGAAATCAGTCGCGTTGTCAACCCTATTCCTGCCAACTTAAAATTCTTGCTCAACTTTCTCCCTTACAAAATTTTGGTCTAATATTATCGTCTTTTAATTCTATTTTAACTTTCTCATATTTGTATTCAATTTTTTGTTAATAATTTTTCTAGTTCTTTATATGGATCTTATCGGATATTATTTATCATTTTAAACTCAATATTAAATTTACACAAAAAATCGCGACTTAGTACATTTGATTTAGCATTTCTTATTATGTAAATATCTAAAGGATTTGACTTGTCCTGATAAATTACTGAAGCTGTGAAGTATCCTTGACACATTAATTTTTCTCCGGTATAAGTTTGCAATTTTATTCCCGTCTTCTTTAGGTTGAATTCTGGAAACTTTCTTTTTCCATGTCTGTAATTGCTGTCACTCCAGCTCCAACTATCTAACTCAAAGGAGCATTCCTTTTCTTCAATTTTAACTAGAAGGGAAAGAGGTTTATTATTTTTAAATTTTACATTAAATTGATTGACCTTAATTAATTCCTGTTCTGTTGTTGACGGTGATTCTCTTTCTGCTGCTGTCATCGGCTGGTTGCATGATTCTTGATATAAACAAAATTTCCATTGTGCTGCGTCGAAGATCCGCTATCCTCAACTAATGCAATTGTGGAAACAAGCTTGTTTTTTACGTTTTTACGACAAACAACTACCAAGTGCCCTTCTTGTGGACAAATACTGCATTATAGGTGCGATATATGCACCTTTGGTGGTTATGCCTGGGTTTATTGCATCTCCAGCAAATTTGCATTTCTTTAGTGTGTAAGCGCGCTTTGTCACTTTGTTTTATATTAACCTTTTGAATGCAGCTAGGTTGGTTTTCTTTCACGTATTCTGCAGCCCGAGCAATGGAAAGCGCTGATTCCTAATCGATGCTTTTCTTCGTATAGTCGTTGCAAGATTTTGCCATGAAGGCCAGTGATAAATTTGCTTTTAATCAGTGTCGAGATTTCTGCACCGAAACTACAATTTGCAGCTAGTTTCATTATTCTTGCATACCATTCCTTTATGGATTCATCAAAATTCTTCGAACCCTCAAAAATTTTTTGACGTTCTTGCCATTTATTAAATGCTGGACTACAATGTTGATCCAGGAGTACATAAATCACAAACTAGCTTATACGTGTTTTCCGTTAATATTGATAACAGCACGCTTACTTTTTCTTCACTGGGCACTTTCACAATCTTCTTCTATCTTCTATATTAATAAAAGAAAGTGTCTGTCTGTGTGTCTGTCAATCTGTGTGTCAGCTTGTGCGTACCTTAACGCGTTGGAGCCAAACTAGAAGAGATAGAAATCTGATTTTTTTTGTAGATGCATGGATACCCAAACAGGTGCCTGAAAGTTTCCGTTTTTCGAAATTTTAATTCGTTTTTTTTAATTAATTAATTAGTACGTCACCATTTTTTACGTTCTACGCCTTTTGCAACTTGATTTTGACACACTTTCATGTAACCGATCAACCCCAAAAATGTTGCCCATGTGCATAGTAAGTGTGACAATGCAATATGACATTTTTGTAAAAAAAATCAAGATGGAGGCTCCAAGATGGCGGCCGAGTTTTGCAATTGTGTTTCCCGATCCCCGACATGGGTATCAAATGAAAGGGTATTAAGAGTAGAATACAATTAGCTTCGCCTAACTCCAAATTTAAAATGGCGGCCAACACAAAATGGCGGATTCCCCTTTTCTTTACAAGCCACTCGGTATGAGTATCAAATGAAAGAGTATGACAAGTAGAATACTATTAGCTGCGTGCAGGGTCGGAACTTGTGCTGAAAAGGCCCCGGGGCAAAACAAAATGTGGGGGCCCCATTCAAAAATCACTTGTGATCACAATATATAGTAAAAATGAAGGGTAAAAATTACAGTTTTTTTGTTAATTACCATATTTATTTTTAGCATCTTATAGCAACTTGTAGAAACAGTCATCATATTCAAGCAATGTTTTATAAACGCTCTTATGACATTTTGTTACATACAAACGAGAGAACTTCCTACTAAAAACTTTTTTTCTCGATACCCGTTCAATAAAGTCAATTTTGCTCGCTCTTCGATTTTCGATGGACAGTAAGCCTAAATTACTTAGTCTATCTTGTCCCATTGAGCTACGCAAGTAGTTTTTGAAGTGAAAACTTCTATAGGCACGTTGGGCACTTTTTGGCCTGGGGAAAAAACTAAAAACTCGCGTCACGCGCACTTTTTGTGTGCCATCACGCGCACGTACCATCACGTGAGAAAAATGTTTCCTTTGGGGGTTTTAGTTTTAATTATGTAGTATGAATTATATATTATATATTAAATATTATATATTAAATATTATATATTAAATATTATATATTGAATATTATAAATTTAATATTATATGTTAAGTATTGTGTATTATGGACTATGTAGTGTACTACGTACTATGAGCTATGTACTAATTATTATGTATTAATTATTATGTTCTATGTGCTATGTATTATGAATTATGTAGTATGTACTATGTACTATGCACTATGTACTATGCACTATGTACTATGCACTATGTATTATGTACTATGTACTACATACTATTTACTATGTACTGTATATTATGCACTATTTACTATGTACTATATACTATATACTATGTACTATGTATTATGTTCTATGTACTATGTACAATGCATTATGTATTATATACTATGTACTATTTACTATGCACTATGTACTGTATATTATGCACTATTTACTATGTACTATATACTATGTATTATGTTCTATGTACTATGTACTATGTGCTATGTACTATGTACAATGCTATGTCCTATGTACTATGTTCTATGTACTATGTACAATGCATTATGTATTATATACTATGTACTATTTACTATGCACTATGTACTGTATATAATGCACTATTTACTATGTACTATATACTATGTATTATGTTCTATGTACTATGTACTATGTTCTATGTACTATGTACAATGCATTATGTATTATATACTATGTAATATTTACTATGCGCTATGTACTGTATATTATGCTTATTTACTATGTACTATATACTATGTATTATGTACTATGTACTATGTACTATGTTATATGTACTATGTACAATGCATTATGTATTATATACTATGTACTATTCACTATGCACTATGTACTGTATTTTATGCTTATTTACTATGGACTATATACTATGTATTATGTAGTATGTACTATGTACTATGTACTATGTACTATGTACTATGTACTATGTACTATGTACTATGTACTATGTACTATGTACTATGTACTATGTACTATGTACTATGTACTATGTACTATGTACTATGTACTATGTACTATGTACTATGTACTATGTACTATGTACTATGTACTATGTACTATGTACTATGTACTATGTACTATGTACTACGTACTATGTACTATGTACTATGTACTATGTACTATGTACTATGTACTATGTACTATGTACTATGTACTATATACTATGTACTATGTACTATATACTATGTACTATGTACTATGTACTATGTACTATGTACTATGTACTATGTACTATGTACTATGTACTATGTACTATGTACTATGTACTATGTACTATGTACTATGTACTATGTACTATGTACTATGTACTATGTACTATGTACTATGTACTATGTAGGTACTATGTAGGTACTATGTACTATGTACTATGTCCTATGTACTATGTTCTATGTACTATGTACAATGCATTATGTATTATATACTATGTACTATTTACTACGTACTATTTACAATGTATGCACTATGTACTATCCACTATTTACTATGTATTATGTACTGTGTATTATGTATTATAAATTATGTATTATGTACTATGTACTATGTATTATGCACTATGTGTTATGTACTAAATACTATTCACTATGTACTGTGTATTATGTGCTATATACTATGTACTAGGCACTATGTACTATGTACTACATATGGACTCTGTATTATGTACTATTACTATGTGCTATTCACTGTGTACTATGTGCTATGTATTATGCACTATGTACTGTGTACTATGCACTATGTATTTTGTACTATGTACTATTTATTATGTACTACGCACTACGCACTATGTACTATGCATTATGTACTATGTATTAGTTCGAGTTCTGACTTAAACGTGTGCGGTCGCGTGTTTCTGCTCCCCAATCAAAAAAAATTCTTTGCCATAAATTCCCGATAATTTTAATTCTTTTTCTGTCTCAGTATTAGTGTGTATTGTACACGTTATTTTTATTATATTAAAGTGATAAGTGCTCCTCTCGTAGCTAATTATTTTCAAATATTTGTGAAAGTGTTCAGCTACAGTTAATTCCTAATTGGACTTTAGACTTTTGATTCTATAATTCTCTTAATTGCCGCGTAAGTGCTCTTTGGTCTGACATAATTAATTGCGTGAAACTCTGTCAATATATATAAATAAAAAAATCATTATGTTTAAATGCAAAAGTAATATGTGCTCCACAGACAATGTGTCTTTCGCTGACACCGACGAATGGGTATCGTGTAATGGAATCTGCGATAACTCTTTCCATGCGTCATGCATTGGACTTTCTTCCAGTGCAATCAAATTTATAAAAGAATATAAAAAGATATTCAAATTTTTCTGCACGGATTGTAAATCCATCGATATCTCTCATGTATTACTGGCTATCAAATCTAACAACGACAACCTAATCAACCTGACGGAGTCAGTTAATTACATGAGAACTGATTTTGAAGCTTGTAACGTAAAAGCTCATAAGACAGAAAAAAACTCTCAGCTTTTAATTAAAAGCATTGACGAGCTTTCGTGTGCTGCTGATCGCATTGAAAATAATTCTCACGGTCACACCAAAAATCTTAATTCTCTAAAAACGAAACTTGACAACTTATCCACATCTAAAGACAATGCTCCGAGTAACAGCGATATAGTTGACGATTTATGGAAGTTGATAAAATTTGAACTAAATTCGATAAACACTGGCCTAAAGAAAACTAAACTCAACGTAGAGAATAACTCCCGTGATCATGGGAACACCGAATTAACTGAGCTATTCTCAAAAATTTCTGACTGTTATGACAAACTTACATTCTTCGATGACGCTATGGTACAGCTCAAACGGAACTTAGAAAGGCAGTTTAGTCATCTTGAAACCGAGTTGGCTACTTTAAAATCAGTTTGTAGGTCTCCTGGTACGAAATCTACTACGGAGGACCTGGTGAACACAAGCCTCATTGAAGACGACCAAACAGTCTCTCTCGCTGATGAATTGGAAAGAGAAGAAATAAAAACTACAAACAAAGTTGACTTCAACTTCAGGGACAATTTCAGCATTGGTCGTCCAAATTTAATTAACCTCCACGAGCAAACTCTGTCACTACCATCATGCTCATCCCACCATTTACCACCGCTGCACCTGCCTCAACAAAACATCGATAAATTCGGACAACGTGGTCACCTGATGAGTGGAACAGTAGGCTTGAAAAAATTGGAGCAATAAACAAAATTAATGCAGCCAAAGAAAAAAAATTAAAGGTAAACAGACGACAAAAAAAATCAACTCCTGCCGAAGACGTGTCAGCTTATTTCCTCAAAGGAGCGCCAACACAAGCTGACCCCTCCTGGGTAGCCGACCTGTTCGAGACCAATTTTTTCATCAAACTCCTAAATTGTGAATGTGTGACGCCCCAAAAAAAGACGACTAAACTGAAGAGTTTCAAACTGCTCATGCCCAGTAGATACGAATGGATGTTTCTTAATTCAACAACAGATGTCTTCAGGTGGAAAAATCTAACACTTTGCCGTTGGGTTGATAAGTTAAGTAGTAAGTCTATAAATAAATCCAAAATAATGTCCTCTAGTTTAAGAAAAAATAACATCACTAAAAGTAGGATTACAAATACGTTTTTAGCCAATAAGAATAAGTTCCATAAAACATCACCTACTAATAGTAAAACTATAACCCGTAATAATACTAAGATCACTAACGCTCCACCTGCATTCTCTACCGCCCCAGCAACGAATAATAAATACTCTAATTTCGCCCGAAGTCACATAATCGTCGGCGGTCGTTCTTATACTGATGTTAACGATATTCCTGGAAACAATCCCGTGCAACCTCACCCTTCAGTGGTAAGAAGCACCTCAACATCTGCGGAGTCGCCTACGAGCAGTATCAACCACATCCCAATCAATGATGTTAACGATGTTCCAGGTAGCAATCCACCAGTCTTAAATTCATTGCTACCTCACTCTTCAGTCGTAAGAAGCGCCGCGGCGGATTCTCCTATAAACAGCAACATTGCCACAATCAAACCACCTTTCCGTTACAGCCTCCTATCGTAAAAAATACCCTTATATCTGCTGATTCAACTGAGAGTCGATATTTACTTTCTCGCTTAAGAGAAAGAAAGGTTTTTGACAATGTAAGGCTTTTCCTTGCTTACATGCATAACAAACCTGACTCTACCTGTATACATGGTAATACCAGGACTAGCCTAATCATCTCGATCCAACAAGAAGGTCTACCCACTGATCGTGATGCTCTGCTCAACTTGTACACAAAGTACCATGAGCAATACCAAATTTCTTTACAACAAGTAAGCAAGGACCTTTCAGCATATGCGTCTCATGTAAGATCACTACATGTGCGGCAGCTTCAAAGAAGCCGTGATGAAACAAATAGGTATTATCGCCCATAACTATCTGTTTCTCCCTTAACGAAACCCATCAAAACCCATTACTCGAAAACGCCAATTTTACCCGAAAACATAAGGCTCTTTTACCACAATTGTGGCGGTATAAGAGGTAAATTAAAAAATCTCTTCGTTGACGCAAAATCGTCTCATTTTAATGTTTGTATTCACTGAAACGTGGTTAAACGATACATTTCTTAATGAGGAGATCTTAGACCCTACCTGGACAATTTACCGATGCGATAGAGACTATAATTCCACTGGTCTCTCAAGAGGAGGAGGAGTCCTTATAGCTATCAAAGATTTTATAGACAGTGAGCTAATCATGACAAATCGGTCTCAATCTTTTGAACACGTTTTGATACGACTTAAATCTGGCAAAAGACATATAGTTATCGGTACTTTCTACATTCCCCCCAGTTCGGACGAATCTAAATATGATGATTTAATTCATATTTTAGATGATCTACACGAAACACTCGGCAGAAACGAAGAAGACCACGAAGTAATTGTATTAGGTGATTTTAACCGTCCTAATTTATACTTCATCCCTGACGAGGAAGATGGTAACCTACTTCCAATAAATGTCACACATGCAATAGACATAAAGCTCATTGATAGTTTATATGGCCATGATATACAGCAAGTTATATGGGAACCAAATGCTAATCGAAATTGGTTGGATCTAATTTTTACTAACTCATATGAGGATGTAATCGTTCTACCCGCTTCCGAAGAGGAGAACCTTTTCATTAATACTATGCACCACTCCGCATGGACTCTCGAGCTCAATTCCTCAATTACTAACCATCATTCCTTCAATAACGCTGTTGTCTACGACTTCAAGAACGCTAATTTTAACAATATTGGCTTCGAACTATCCTCTATCGACTGGAATAGTAGACTATCAGGTAACGACCTTGACGCGATAGTCTCTACCTTTTACAATATTGTCTTTAAAGCCGTCGACAAATATGTACCCAAAATTAAAAAAAAGGATAAGCTATCGGAACCATGGTTAAATAAAAGCGTTCGGGCTCTACGTAACAAGAGAAACAAACTATACAATATAATGCGAAATAGCCCGAAAGTAAATGAGGAAGTGAGTTTAGAGTACACTAGACTAGCTTCTGAATTCTCTAATAGGTCACGCAAGGCCTACACTGAATACATTAATACTATCGGAGAAAACATCATAAAGGACCCAAAAAGATTTTTTGATTTCGTTAACACTAAACGAAAGAACTGTTTTAGGTTAACACTAAACGAAAGACTTCAGGTTATCCGAAAACCATGACAAATGGTAGCACATCCTCCTCATGCCCTCAAGAAATTTGCAACATGTTTGCTGATAGGTTTCGTGAAGTCTTCAGCCCCAAATCTGGTACCACAGACCCGAATTTCACCGAAACGGAAACTGAAACATCAGCTCTTATAAGCAATCTATCCCTGTCTATTGACGACATTATGTCCGGTTTAAACAGCCTTGATGTCACTCAAGGTCACGGTCCTGACAATCTACCTCCCTGTTTTTTGAAATTGTGCTCACAACATTTATTATTCGCCCTTCACATTATTTTCAATAAATCATTGTCGCAAGGAAAGTTTCCTACAATGTGGAAGAGATCCTATCTCACACCAATCCACAAATCAAGTGATAAGCACTTTGTAGATAATTACAGAGGCATTGCCATCCTATCATCAATTCCTAAACTCTTCGAAAAACTTGTATTTGATAAGATGGTCCCTCTAATTGACCCATGCCTTAACGAGCAGCAGCATGGTTTTAGAAAGGGACGTTCGACCACCACAAACCTTATGATTCTAATCTCCGAACTTCTGTGTGGTATGGAGAACGGTCATCAAATTGATGCTGTTTACACTGATTTCAGCAAGGCCTTTGATCGTGTTGACCACCATATTTTAATTGCAAAGTTATTAAAATTCGGGATATCAGGTCCTGCCCTTGCATGGATTAAATCATATTTGAACGAAAGAATACAGGTTGTGAGATTTCAAGGATGTTTGTCAAAAGAAATCGAAGTAACTTTCGGTGTTCCGCTCACTTAGGTCCACTTTTATTTAATGTATTCATCTCCGATTTGTCTGTTAAACTACAGAATATCCCACATCTATTTTACGCAGATGACCTTAAAATATATAATGTCATAAGGTCCCAAGTTGACGTAGCCTTCTTGCAGTCGAAACTGAATGCATTACAAGAGTGGTGCATTTTAAATAAATTGCAACTTAACACCAGCAAATGTCACGCAATTACCTTCACCCGCAGTAAAAATGCACAGCCCCAGTGCTATTATCTCGACGAGAAAGCACTGGATCATGTCGATCAAATTAGGGATCTAGGTGTCGTTCTAGACAAAAAGTTGAATTTCAATTTGCACTACGACAATATCACTGCCAAAGCCAATAAGCTTCTAGGCTTTATAAAGAGAAGGGCTAAGGAATTTAACAATATTTGGGTGACAAAGGCCCTTTTCTGCTCACTTGTCCGCCCAATTCTTGAATACGCATGCCCTATCTGGGATCCTATATTCCAAATAAGAAGCAACAGGATTGAATCGGTGCAAAAGAAATTTCTTCTTTTTGCTCTGAGAAACTTATATGACCCGCGTGATTATCAAAACCTACCACCCTACACGGATAGGCTCAAGTTGTTGGGGCTTATTCCGCTATCTTGTAGAAGAGAGTTGCTTATTTCTTGCTTTACCTTAGACGTCCTAAGCCATAATATTAAAGTGCAGTTTTTGTCGGACAGAATCAGATTCAATGTTGAAGTTCGACACACTAGGCATACGAAACTACTAAAGGAATATCCACATCGTACCGAATACGCAAAGAACGAACCCGTCAACAAATGTTGTGTGGTTTTTAATAGACACAGTCCATGTTTCTCCCCTACCATCAGTAAACCATCTTATAAAAGGAAAATGATTGCCCTCTTTACATCCTAACCAAAATCCTATCCACTAATAATTAAAATTTAAGTTGACAACATATTAAATTTATATAGAATGTCATGTATATTAGATTTTATTAAAAATCATTGTATCATTTGTTGTTAGCTTTAAGTGTGCCTTGTTTGGCAATAAATAAATAAATAAATATTCAAAAGACATTATGAATTATATAATATTATGTATTGTGTATTGTTTTTTGTGAATTATCTATTACTTTGTCGTTCTTCTAATTTTATTGGAACATTAACAATAAATAAACTTAAATGGAATATTCATAAACAAAATTTCTTGATCCTTATTCTACTGTAATATTAAGATTGATTTGGAAATATAGACTAGCCGGCCATAGAAGTTTTCACTTCCAACGTGTGGTCCTACGCACACTCATATTTTTTGATTAACTTCAATTTAGTGCCGCGGCTGGCATATGTGCAGAATGTGCAACTGCACAGGGCCACGTGATATTGGGGTCCGCGAGCGAAGCGAGTTAAACAATTTTTTTGCAATAAAAATCATTTGAATTCATTATTTGCATTTTTACTTCATTGAATGGGTCACACAAATGAGTATGGGCCACACAACTCAGCATATGGGCCTTTATTCTGTCGTGGGGGCGGGTCCATATGAAGGTAAAAGCGCGAGCGAAGCAAGCGAAATTTTTTTTTGGACTCTCTGGGGCCCCTCGCTAAATTTTTGCACAGGGCCCCAATTGTTTGGCCGCAGCACTGCTTCAATTTAGAAAAAGTGCGCTCGGCTTTCGCAGTAGTCACAGGGACAGTTACGGACATCAAGAGTGCTGTGCACGCATCTGGATAACTGGACGACAATGAGGAATTTTGAATTATCAAGAAACGGGCTTACTCTTTGACATCTTTCATTGAACTGATCTCTTTCGAAAATGTCGACCTAACAAAAAGCAACTGAGAGGAAAAAAAGGTGAAACGTCATTTAAAAAATTTTGGAAAGCAGTTCAGCTTTTTGCTCCAACTCGCTCTTCTGTGGATTCGTGAAATATTGAGATTGCAGGATTTTATAAGTATCCAAAACATTCTTCATTCCAGCAAACTTATTTTCGAGTTGTGATTATTGGGTAAAAACTATTAACTCGAAAGCATTGTTGAGGATCGGTAAATCTTTCATCTTGGGACAATTCATCAAAGTGACCCTCAGAACACAATGAGGCCGACGACAACTTCTACGCGAAAACAACAACAATTTATATGAGAATTGTCGTTGTCGGCCTCACTGTGTCTCGGGTCTGAGACTTGACCTTCCGTGATCTTTTGATCTGTGATATTTGTCTGAAAACTTTTTTTCGATTTCAACTTATCGCAAATTCCAGATACTGTAATTCTGTAATGTATTTTGAAGCTGATCATCTGCAAAAAAGGGATTGATTTTTTCTGACTGCAATGATTTGGGAGGTAAGTTCATTATTCGCAATATTTCGTCTTGAAGAAAAAGAAGAAAAACAAAATCAAAAGTATCGATTTTTTTCTGAATCCCAACGCCATGTTCCTAAACCTTTGTTTCAAAGCATAAACAGCGTCGTACCTTCCAGAAAAGCGAGTTGGATTCAAGATTTTGAAAGTGGGTGCACCGTTTTCTGTAATTTCTCCCATTCTCTGTAATTTTTCCCATCGACTGATACTATTGCCAAAAAAATCGTAAGCAGATTGAACAATGAACAGTTTCGAAGAATTCCTCAATGATTGAACGATACTGTGTCTTTAAAAACAGGATTTGAATTATGACCAGCGCAATGTATAAAATGGGCATGTGGAGCTTCAGCTTTGATCCTTTGCTGCAATCCTGAATAAGCTCCGCTCATGACCGCTGCACCGTCGTATGCCTGACCACGACATTTTTGAACTTCAAGACACTTTTCATTTAGAGAATCTGACATAAGTGTTTCAAGGCCTGAAGGCGATTTATCCTTCACATCAGTAAATGAAGTGAATACTTCGTCTATGTCCAGATCAATCGGTTCCCCTTCATCATTGTAGATAATATGTACAAAACGGAAAGCATGACCAAACTGATCAATTTTGATCTTGGTTCGTGTCCAAAAAAATAGAGAAAAATGGAGCATCCTTCAAATCGCAAATGATATTATTACGAATTTCTTGCCCCAACAAAGAAATGACTTCGTTTTGTATTTGATAACTTAGATATTTCGTGGAACCTGCAGGTCGCGCGAACTATTCACTCAAAACCGGGTCATACTCTGCCAGCAGAGCATAACAGAAAGAAAATTGCGTTTATTTGAATCCTGAATGTTGTCACTCGAGCCTCGAAAAGCAAGAGTGCATCATGTCACGTCAAAAATTCGTTCGAGAATTTTGCGCCAAAAATTTTGTTCCTTGCGCAATGAATTCTGACATGCGTTGTCAATGGTACCTCCACTTTGATAAATTCGTTTAATTTTCAAACTGCTTGTTTTATTTCACTCATGCGCTTATGAAATATAATTATTTTCTAAATAGTTTGGTTGGGTATTAAGAAAAAAAAATTTTGCAATATGTTTCGGATCGGGTTAAAAAATGTTTTCTTTCCATTCCCTGCCAGGGGCCCCTGACTCGGGCTGGCTGTGTGGCGTAATTCCAAATTCAAAATGGCAGCAAACACAAAATGGCGGCCAACAAATAAAGGGGGATTATTTATCTCTTTACAACGCGCTCAGATGAAAGGGGGTGTCAAGTAAAATACTATTATCTGTGTGGTGTCTTTCCAAATTCAAAATGGCGGCCAACACAAAATGGCGGTTTCCATTTTTCCTTACGACGCTGTCGGTACGAGTATCAAATGAAAGCGTATGACAAGTACAGTAAGCTGTGTGACGTCACTTTAAATCTAATATGGCGGTCCCCACAAAATGGCGGAAACATATAATAGACTAAAAAGTAGAAAATAAAATATATAGTAAGCATATGGCGCTAACGAAAACTTCCAGTATTAATAAAATAATATAGATAAAGAGACCCACGCTTTTTTACATTTCGAAAGGTAGGTTGTTGCCATATACTGGCTGGAGCAATACAAATTTACATTCAAAATTATTTTTTACTTTTTAGTTCATTTTAAAATAAAAACGTATTTTTTAGTTTTTTTAAACTATACCTTTTATTGTTTACTGCAGTCACTAGGACAATCACTGAAAGTTGTTGAACTCGATCTGATAAAGCCATGCTTCTCCCACGGACAGCTGTATGTTGGTTGTTGAAGAGTTGGTAAAGCCGAAATTTCACATCTTAGCTCCAAATGCCAGAACATTAAATATAGTTTATCCTGAAGCTGTTTGAAAAAATACCGTAAAATCTGTTGCATGTCTGATTATATGTTTTGCATTTTTTTGCCCCTTCTGTTCGTCTTAAGACGCAATGAAAAAAACAGAGAGGAAATGTGTGTAATGTATTTATTCGATTTTTTTAGGGCACTAATTTGTGCATTTTTGGGCTGCACGGTGGGTGCCATTTTGCAAAATTTATAACTTTTTTGGCGCTTTTTTTTGGGAAAAACAATTTGGAGCGGAGGAGGGTCCATGAGCGAAGTTCTGCACATGACATCTAATCTCCCGGCATAGCAAAACTTATGTGGACGATTCTGAATATGTTTGGCTCGGTGTCTGTTGTGCAAGTAGTACACAATTTTTCATCATCGAATCTTAAAAAGTTGTAACATAGATACTCTAAATTTTTTTAAGTATCCAAAATCAGGTTTGGCAGATAAGGTAAAGGTACTAGTAATTGACCGTGTGCTAGTAATTGACAATTTTGCTTATAAAGACCAAAAATAGAGATTTAGTTGGCCATTTTCAATAAAAGAACAAATATGTCAACAGGCGCTACTATCCACCGTCCAAATCGCCAAGCTTCTTAAATACAGCACATTATGTGTTGTAAAAACTGAAGCGCAGTGTGAAGAGGTTCTGTGGCGTAAAATTTACATGTGTTTTTGTAATATTTTTCTTAAGAAGTGGTATCTCGTTCAAAGGGTGATATTAAATAAGTTTCCTAGTGATTTTGAGTAAGTTTCACGTATTATTAAATTAGTGTGTGATAAGTTATAAAACAGGTGTTATGAAGTCAACAAATTATTTAATGACGCTTTATGGGGGGTGGTCAACTACCGAATGCTATTATTACTATTGACCTAAAGATTGACCGGGGTGGCCAATTTCTGAATAAGTTAGTGTTATTTAAATTAAATTAGAGTCCGAATTAAAATGGTCGCCAGTAACATAAAAATGCACAGCGCTTACATGTGAGAGGGTAGTACACTTTATTCCAGTAATTGACCATTAGGTCAATTACTGATTCATCTTATGGTCAACTTTTGGAACACACTTGACAGACACTTTGAGCTGGCTCTTAAGGCTTATAATATTTTAAATTTGTTTTCCAAAAAAGTTTAAATGAAGCGATTTTTAATTGCAAGTGCAGTGCTACATGTTAATATTTCCTTTTCAGATCGGCGTATAATATAGAAGAGCAATATGCCTGGAAGAAAGGGATCATTTAGGAATTACTCAGAAGATGCAATGACTTTCGAAGACGTTCGGGTCCACCGAACGCCAATTCGGGCAGCTACCAAGTTGAAGGCATATCACTGATTGGAAGGAGAATGGGACCCAATTCCATTCTCACGAAAGAAGAGGAGGATGAAATATGTAGATGGATTGGTAAAATGGGTACGACTGGTTTTCCCGCGACGGTTGATCAGCTGTTAGTGTAGAGAAGTTCCTAAAGGAAATGAAACGATCCAACCCTTTTAAAGATGGTAGACAATGCAGGGCGAACGGCTAACAGAGGCCTTGGAAGGTGGTGGCACCCGATTTGTCACTTCTACCAAAACCCGAGAAGAGTCATTGCAGCTCAGGTCATTGCAGCACACCTAGCAGCTCTGTTAGCAAGTCCTAATCCCACCTCCCCGCGGTGCCCCTTGGGGAACTTCTTCGGAAGGAGCTAACGGAGACGGTCGAATGGCGAGTTCTCTGCGCCACAAAACAGAGTTTTAAGTCGGTTGGGTTGAGAGTTAGCAACCCGCTCCCATAAAACACACAATTGCTACGAATCGGCGTACAATGCCTCGGAACCGGATGGACAACACGACGACGACCTTTGCTTTTCGAACCAGGACACGAATCCGATCATGGATTGTGAGAACACTGCTTGCAGATGGATGGCTGGGTGAAGTTCTCAGCGAGATGAGCCGCTATAAAATCAAGGTCATGGGACTCAGCGAGACCAGATGGCCCGATGCGGGGGAAACTTGTCTGCCCAAACGGTGAGTCCTTATATTCTGGGAGAAAAGAAACTGAAAACCGTAGGAATGGCGTTGGCGTAGTACTTACCAAGGAAGCCAGGTCCAGCCTCATTAGCTGGTCATCAGTCTCGGCCCCAACAACTTGAAAACACAATTGGAAATCAAGGCCTAAGCCAAGATACCAATAACAATGGTGAGCTTTTCGTTGACTTCTGTAGTTCCCACCAACTCATTGTAGGTCGAACTTACTTTTGTCACAAGAAGATACACATGGAGACCTGGGACCTCTCCCGACGGTAGAACGAGAAATCAGATAGATTACGTGGCCGTCAGTTGGAGATGGAGAACTATTCTGGAGAATGTCAGAAGCTTGAGGGGAGCAGACACTGGAAGTGACCAACATCTGGTCAGCAATCAGAAACGTTCAACGCGATGCCATAAACCGTAGACCATTTATCGTAGACCTTCTGCGGGAGAGCATTAAAAGGCGAGAATTTGCTGGGAAACTGCAACAAATCTTAAACCAGCAAACCGTTTCTGACGACACAAATATTGAAGAGCTGTGGAACACAACAAAGGGTGTAATAATAACAGCAGCGGAAACAAGCATCGGTTATGTCCAAAGAAACCAGCAACACTGGATCTCGGACACAACCTGGCGAAAAATAGAACGCAGAAGATCTCAAAAATAAAGTGAGCTCTACAAGCGACCCGGAAAAACGTCACCCACTTAAACGTGGGTGTCGCCGTGTTTAATTACTGAAGTTTTCATTGTAACGATTTTATTTTTTAATATTCCATAAAAAAGTGCCTAATTACTCTTAAACATTTCTATCAAGAGGCCTATCCTCTTTATATTATTATTTTCCTACGTGGTCAATTACTAATACAGCACATGGTCATCTACTAATTTTCTCGTTGTCACCGATGGTCAATTATTGGGACAAGTACTTACTTGCATAATTTTTTTCCCTAATTCTAATAGTCAATTAAATTTAAAATAGAAATTGTTGTTCCTTCATTTAGAAATACAACTTAATTTGCTAAACGCCTTAAGCCTTTGCTCTGATTAAATTGAAAGGTGAAAACGACATATTTACTTGAAAGCGCTCTTAAGTGGTCAACTACTGATGCCTTTACCTTATGTTCTTTTTTCATTATACCTTTTTCCTACCGCGGACTGTGCACACATAATTTTTTTATTGAAAGGCGTTGCAACGCATGCGGTTTTTGCTAGTGATTCATATTCGATTCATTTCATCAGCAGAATCATATTTGGCATAGATTGCCAGACGAAAAATTTTAGTGGCGAGTTTTAAATACATTCAAATAAAATAATTAAGAAATCATGTCAACAAACAAAGTAACCTTTACAATTACAAAGAAAATTAGAAATTATAAGTGTTTTTTTTAAAAAAACGAAACGCGATTTTTCGGGAAAACTTGAGTGATTATCGAGTGGCAGTATGTGACAATGCTTTCTTCGAAAATGGTCACTATTTAGGGCCAATGTCACTGCTCGTAAGCAGTTTGATACACTGGCTTGGTGCATCATGTGGTAACCTTCTACATAGCGTTGGTAGGATCCGTGTATAGGACCTAAAAATAACA
The DNA here is from genome assembly GCA_963855945.1 of Thereva nobilitata. Lineage (NCBI taxonomy): Eukaryota > Metazoa > Arthropoda > Insecta > Diptera > Therevidae > Thereva > Thereva nobilitata. The sequence continues at coordinate 100,936,189 of OY979695.1, forward strand.
AAAAGTTAGTAGCTACGTAGGTGTACCTACCTGCTGTGTACTCTCTAAAAACGAACCAGTGACTATTCACTGGTTTCCAGTGAAAATTCACTGGTTGAACCATTGCTTAGTCAACGAATAGGAAACAGTGAAATTTCACTGGTTGAATTAGTGAAATTTAGTAAAAAAGAGAAAAAAGTTTTTTTCTAGCGCGAGTGTCGTTTTCCCAAGCGGGCCCCCATCAAAGCACAGAAATGCTGCGTGCCCTCCGTGATCAAACGAGAGCCGGTTTATTGAGTATGCTAAATGGGACCTTTCACAGCAATGGAGATAACAGAATATGAGTCGCATTTCACTGGTTAAATCAGTGAAATTTTTACTAATTCATTTTTAGAGAGAACTTTTTACTGGTTTAATCAGTAAACAGACGCAAATGCACTGGTTTTCTAGTGAAATTATTGTTTACTGGATAAACCAGTGAAATTTTCACCGGTTCATTTTAGAGAGTAGGTATACTAACAATACAAACATTGTATACATAATACCTAGGTATTAATTACGCTTGAAATATTATTTACTTACTTTGCAAAATGTCGTTCCCACCCTTCCCAGGTAAATAAAGTTCTAACTCTTGTACGAGTTCAAGAGTCAAACTCATATTTAATCTATATAATGCAATGGAAAGTGGGTATCTCTTGATTTACTTTGGACGTCCTAAACGATAACGTTAAGGTACAGTTCCTGTCCGATAGAATCAAGTTCAATGCCGAAGTTCGACACAATAGGCATACAAAAATCCTTAAGGAACACCCTCATCGGACAGAATACGCAAAGAACGAACCCGTCAACAGATGTTGTATGACTTTTAACAGCCGCAGTGAATGCTTCTCACCCAACATCATCCTTTAAACAACAAATTATATCCCTCTTGGCATCACAATTGCCATGAATTAACCATAGACTTAAGCTGACAAAGTATAAATTAAATATACAGCCCTTTTGTACCTTAGTCACAATAATGGTATTTCATGGTATTTTCTGCATTTTATTTGATTTTCTGTAGTAAGGTGCTCTTACACGATCTGGCAAATTGTCAGATTTCTGCCGATTTTCGTAGACAGATGCATGTAATCACTGTGGCAGATGAAGCCAGATATCTGCCCTCAAAATCTGGCACTCAACAATTGGCAGACGTCTGGCACAAGTGTAATCAGCCATTTCATCTATCTGGCAAATATTGAAAATCATCTGTCAATCTGCCTAATAGCTTTTTGAATAATTGGGCAGTTTGCCAGATAACACAGGTCAACAAAAATAAATTTTTTTTGAGTCTCTATTTTAATGATGATTTTCTAAGCCTTTATACCACAAAATAACTAAAACCGTCGTTGACTCTTGAAAAACTTTGCTTTTGTATCGTTAACAATGATCAATACATATTGAAGCTTTTGTATGAGCAGAGCAAATAACTAAGTATTGTTAAGCTCCTTATATAAAGGAGGACGATTTGAGACTCTACAACGACGAGATCTACGAGTGCTGCTAGTATAGCTATGTCGGTTCTGGCACAGTAAAGTCATTGGTTTTAGTCTTGGCTGTGTATGTGGGTTTAGCTTGAAGCTTGGGTTTTGGTTTATTTTTGGCTTAAAGCTTGGACAACAACCTTTGTGGTGAGTTTTGGGTCGACTAGAAATATCGCCACTAGTTTGATATTCCGGGCTACAACCGTGTCACTGCGTCAGAACCGATATTGAGATACAACTGGAATCAATTCTTTAAAGCTTTCCGTCAAGATTCTGTAGCTTTTCAATATTATTTAAAGAATTTCTATCCTAACTTATCGGAAGCCAAAGTAAAAGCTGGTATGTATTTCAGTCGGACCACAGATAAAGAAAATAAAGGCCAGCAATGAATGTTGACAGGTACTCAACACTCACGACTGATATCCTGGTGATATGGCTTTCCTCATTACAGTATCTTGTTTCTTTATGATTGGGCTGATTTTTTCTACCTTTCTTTTCAATTATTAAATTATAAACAATAAAAGCAGCCGCGTACCACTCACGAGAAGTCGTTTTTGTAAACTGGAGTACTATACTTCAGATTATTTTATTTTAGACACATGAAAACAGAATTTATGGCAGATGAAAAAAAAAGATCGTGTAATTGACAAAACAGATGCATGACAGATAACTGGCAAAAATGTGTCTGACAACTCTACGCCAGATGCAATCTGCCCGAATATCTGCAACAGGTGTAATCAGTAAGGCAAACATCTGTCTACGAAAATCGGCAGATATCTGGTAATTTGCCAGATCGCGTACGAGCACCTTTAGTATGCCTTGTTTGGTAAATAAATAAAATAAAATAATATAAAATTTTAAGACTGAATAATTAACAGAAATCAAATAAAACACATAGTAGGGGAGTAGGAATGGGGATTTTCTCGAGCGCCGTGAGGACCTATTGGATTTTGAAGATTAGATGGTAGAAAGAAAAAAAGGTTATATGATATATACCATTTCATCGGTGGGGGAGCGTCTGCAGGCTTTTAAAAATATAAAAAAACAGTAAATACTCGAGCGCGTCAGACATTAATAGGGTATATGCTCTACGTGTCACTGATGACGGAGGTATATTAATCTGCCGATTTGAATGGTGGGGGCGGCCGTACGGAAGGATTAAAAATGGGGGGAAAATTTACTCGAGCGCGTCAGATATTCATAGGGGATGTTAAGTGAACCCGAACGAAGCTCCCATTCAAAAGGCTGACAATTCGGATGTGACGCAAGCTCGTGGCGCCTTCTTGAAAATGTCAAAAAAAATCGCCATTTTGAAATACTCGAGCTCGTCAGATTTTTATACACACGGTTCCAGTTGATATCCTGATCGTGCTGATCTATAATCTGACGATTATTTGGAGGGGTTCTCTTTACCTGACGGTTTGAAAAAAAATTGTTCATGATTTTTTTTTAATTTTAATTTTACACAAAATATATTATTGATTTATTATTTATAACTTCTTTATTTATCACTATACTGAATTCAGAAAAAAATATTAAAAAAAATAAGTTTCCAAAGAACCTCAAAGCGAAAAGAAGCGAAACGCAAGTGCTAAAAGTGACAGTGATATCATTATTTGAACCCATAATGTCATCTGCATCCGATAGCATTATAAACCTCTATATGGAATCGATTGATCCCGGAATATTTAAAGTTATAGTCAAATCAAACAGCTCAACACCTATTAGCAGAATTGAAATCGATTAGAAAATCACCCAAAATTTCCGACGAATATAAAATATTCATAAACGAAATAAAATAAGTAAGCAGAAATACCGTCATTATGTACGCGCTGAGTTGTGCTCAGCAGTGATGTTCATACATATATGCACGCACACAACTAACCGCCCCGTTATCCTTGAACTATTTCCTTCGAAATAAAATAAAATTCGACCGCGCTCGAGAATGCCGAGGTCACAACTTTTTTTGCAAGTTTGTGACCGTCCCACTCCCTTTCGACACGTTCAAATCGTCAAATTAGTGGAATGTACGCTTTTCAGCATGTACTTAACCACAACCTTCTATATTACAAGCCATGAACAAGGAAAATATTGAGAGCGAATTTCCGCTCAATCGGACTACAACTCGGTGAAGTCGCGTTTTGTTGTTAGTGTAATTTGGAGAATTTGGGAGAATTTGATGGTCCGATTCTCTCAATTGAGATTCTTGTTCATGGCTTGTAAATATAGAAGGTTATGACTTAACCCACCATAGCTTAATGGCTCCCCTACAACAAATATGAACTAAAAATGTTGCTCTTTGAGTAACTTCTAAAATTTCATCTAATTTGACATATGTATGTAATGCAATTCATATTAGTAGGCCATTTTACGCTTTCCTATAGGAAAACGACATATCTAATATGAATCATATTATAAATCATATTTGTGTGGCCTTTTTGTGATTTATGAAATGAAACATATTATGATCATATTATGAAACACCTAAAGTGGCCTTTGACCCCGTTTGAGTGATATAAAATCGAAATCTATCAAATGAATGAACTCTACTGGCCGCAACACCCAATTGCCATGAGAAAAGACTGTTCCGTGTATAAATAAAATTGTGTGAATTTGTATAGCGGTATAATTACCGCCGTATAAATTGTTTGATGCGGACGAGATTTAACGTGTTTCGGTTTAGGTACATGAACCTATACCGAGCAAATGTACCCAGGTAATTGAACCAGTGTAGAGTGGACTGTGTTGTTGTAGACTTTAGCCCAAGTGCTTAAACTTGCGCTAACTTAATTTATGGATGTAGAAGAAAATAAAAACTGGGAGAATGATAATTACAATTCACTTCGCGCTGAACCCAAGGCTACACGGAGAAAAAGTGTTCAATACAGTTGGAGTGTTTAAACTCTGTAAAATGGTGCCACAAAATAAGTGCTTGCCGTTTAATTAACTTAACTTAATTGCTCCTTTAATCCCTCATGGGACATAGGGCGGAAACAGTTGCCCTCCAGCGGACTCTGTTTTGCGCGACAGCTCTCAGCTCTGACCAGGATCTCCCAGTTGTTGCGGCCTCTGCTAATAGGGTTCTCCTCCACGTTGTCGTACTCGACGGAACCCTTTCGGATTCCAATCAAGGGCCTGTTTGGCTAGATTCTCGTTTTCGCGTCGCAAGGTGTGGCCAACCCAATTCCATTTTCTTCACCTGATTTGGTCGTCTATCCTTTCATGGCCGGCACGGCGCCATAGTTCCTCATTTGCAATATTATCATGCCAGCGGATTTTTATGATACGACGTAGGCATCTGTTGTTGAAAACTTGTAGGCGCTCTGTGATGAATTGGTGTTGAACAGCCGCAATTTGGTGTTAATTGAGATCTCCGTTGATCTCCATATGTGAAACGGGCATGCATATGCGCTTCTTGCTTTATTTATTCTGGAACTGACGTCTTCTTCTGTACCGCCGTTTTCGGTAATAATACTACCGAGGTAACAGAATTTGTCTACCAGTTCCACGTCACGGTTATTTAGCGCTGTCCGTTCAACGGTGTTTGCATTTATCCGCATTTCTTTTGTTTTAGTCGGATTTAACCTTAAGCCTGCTGAACTACTTTCTGTTGCCACATTGTTTAACATATTTTTGAGGTCCTGGTGTCTGTGGGCCAGCAAACAGATATCATTCGCGTAGTCGAGATCCTTAAGGCGGTCTAGCAATCCCCATTGTATACCACCTGTTCTTCTATCTAGAGCGCTGACAAGAATGTCGTTTATTACTATAAGAAATAGTAATGGTGAAAGCAGGCGTCCTTGTCGTACTCCTGAGCTCACCTCAAAGCTGTCGGATAATTTTCCATTATGGAGAACTCTGCATTTGGAATTGTTGTATAGAGCTTTTATCAATTCTATTATTTTGTCCGGCAGTCCACGTTTCCGTAGAGCTCGCCATATAAAGCTCCTATTAACCTAGTCGAACGCTTTCTCATAGTCTACGAAAGCAAGGTAAAGGGGGGATCGGAATTCAGTAGACTGCTCCACTATGATTCTCAAGGTGTTAATATGATCTATACAAGAGCGACCCTTTCTGAATCCAGCCTGCTGTCTTCTAAGCGTTCGATCTACTGCCTTTCTTATCCTTGATAATAATATGTGGGACAAGATTTTGCCCACGGTAGATAATAGACAGATGCCTCTCCAATTGTCACATAGTGTTAGATCCCCTTCCTCCGGAAAGGTACAGGTATTCCATGCTATTTCCAGGATTGGCTGTAGCGCATCTGCTTTGAGGCTTGAGTCGGCTTTGAACAATTCTGGCGAGATGCCGTCTTTTCCAGCTGCTTTACCATTGGCCATTGCATGAATTGCGGTTAATATTTCGTTTAATTATATGATAAAAACAATTTATTCATAGCTCATTTTTTTGGAGAGATGCTGTTCATCATGAAACTCAATACAATTTTTGATCTCTTGAGAATTTTCGATAAAGTCTTCGACCTGGTGACGGTCCTCAAGCTCATCGCAATCTTCATTGTCATTAATCTCCTCAGAATCGCTGAGTTCTTCTACTGGTTGTATTTCACAATTAGAACAGTTGTTGGCCCCGGTACAATTAGAGCATAAAACGAAGCATTTTACTCCATGCTTTCGACAGCGACATCTTTTACTATCGCAACCAGTCTCACAACTGCAGAAGATAGATTCAAGCAAGCTTTCGGGAATTAATTCCTTTTCAGTAAATGTAGGTGTTATTCCGGTTAAGTGGTTTTTCCACCCCCAATCTGTAGCTTTCAGTTCGTTACCAAGCCAAGCTTCAATTTGAAAATAGACTCTGTAGCAGTGTTGTGCTGCTGCTCCCTCGGTTGGTGGCAGTTTTTCTAAGTTGAACGAAGTTCTTGCTGTAGGGGTTTGATACATTTGAAACCTTAAAGGCCCTTTTACATCCCAAGAGCAAAGGGGAAACGCAAATTGGAGCTCTTTTATCGCACAGAAATTTGCATGCTTTTCTCTTTGTCTGAAATCCACGTTCGTGCAACAGAGAGAAAAACAGCACCCATTGATCTGTAAGTTGATAGGTTAGAACCTTGACTTTTACAGTTTTAGATAGGTGGCAGTGTTCTGCGTACACTGATACCTTCTTCATGAAAATATGTCATAGGGTTACAAAAATACAGGGTGATATGTAAAACTGAACTGATGTGAAAACTGGTGAAAAATTTCTGCCACTAGTATTTAACGGTTATTTAGCCCTAATAGAACCTATGTACGCACCGGCAGAATTTTTTTTTAAATATTAACCCCTTTTTCACCAACCCCCCCCCCCCCAAACCCACTAAATCGAGATGGGTCCACTTTGCGCAAAATTGTAATATTATAAAAAATGCTTGAAATTACTTGGAAAGATTATATACCAAACGGCAGAAGGTTGGACGACACGATTTTTTCAAGTGCCAGCTCCTCTACTAAAAGGGATTAAGGGAAACTTCCTAGCCGCCGTCCGTCAATTTTTGTATAGTTGCGTGATGACACTTTGTTTTAACTTCACCGACGCACACTCAGGTTTTTGATTGATGGAATATTGAATTGTTTTTTTGCACTATGAGTTTTTGTGATGGACTATTTTATTTGTAGAATGTCGGTTGATGATGCTCGCTCGAAGGCTTGGGGGTAGCAAAGGACCGCACTTCATGCTGGGCCAATTCAGACACCCTACTATACTACGGCTATCTTGAGTTTAAAACATCTCCGATGTTCTGACCTTTAATCTTTATATTCTATTTACTTGTATTGCTGCAAATTGGAACTTTCCAGAGCGTGCATTCTTTACTATATACATTGGTAATAAGTGTGACAAGAACAGTCCTTCTTTGCTCTTAATGGTATACCATAAATAACTGAAAATTTACAGAAATAAATCTAAAAACGAATTCACAGATTTCAAATTGTATGCAATATATTCTCAAAACACTACAAATTTTTTTACATTCTCATAGTTGACTCGAGTATTTTATTTGAAGCTCTTTGAGCAACAATAGATAATTTAAATTGAAGAAGCACAATAAGATAAATGGCAATCGTAGAAACGGACTGAAAAAAGGAGTTTAAAACCATTAAATAAAATTATAAGTAAATTTAACTCACTGATGATAGAAGCTTCCTGTTTACATCTGCGTATCCTCTTAAGCTTACCACAGCCGGATTCATTTCTATGGCAACTATAAAAAGATCAATTTCCTTCTGTGTTCTTAAGTCGACTTTAATCAAGTTTATTGATAGTAATGTGTCCTGCACTCCTTGGGCTACTTCCAACGTTGCTTTTTCAGAACAATCACAAAAAACAAACAACAACGTTGAGCAGTAGATAATCGCGACAAATATTCCCAGAACCTTAAAAGTCAGTTGAAAGCCGTGATCTAAGATTTCTGAAATAGCGCCATAAATCGTTATGGTGATGTTTATAAACCTATAAATTATGCTTATTAGAAGTGCTGCAAATGTGATGTTTTAGGATTAGTTACATGAAAAGGCAGTATGTGGAATATGTCCTGGCGTAAGCATTTCCTAATGCTTGTACCATTTCGCTTAAGTTAAGCCAAAGGAATCGGTATTGAGATATAATAACTGCGTTACATTCAACTCTGACGTCCTGAAATCAGACAATGAAATTAAAAAGAGAAATGTACATAAATACGGAAAAATGGGATTATTTAACCACTTCCCATTAACTTTACTTTTTGACAGCTGTCGGGCACACCAAAATATTGGTTACGCCATTTCACACATAAACAAGCATTATTCAGTAGGGTGGAGCAAAAAAATGTTTTTTTTTGAATTTCGATTAGCATAGTGCGGAAAAGTTGCTACATGATGTGAGTGAAAAAAGTGTAAAATTATATGAAAATCAAATTAAGTCTTGAGGTGACCCAACGACCTTGAAAATTTGAGAAAAAGGTAAAAATGTGAATTTTCAATACCCTCCTCGTATGGGTGCCCGGTCACCGAAACATAGTAGTCCATGGAAATGGTACTTTAACATTGCAAAAATGCAGGACAAGATTTTTTTCTTGGGTTGTGTAGGGGGGGTCGGTGTTAGCTTAAATTTGAGTTTTCGAGTTCCCCACCCCCCCCCCATTTGGCCGCCATCTTGGAAAAGGTGTGCAAATGGTTTTTCCACTATATCTCCGTAACAGTACATCTTACAGAAAATTTGTAAACAGACTTTTTGTTTAGAATTAAATTATCTACAATTTATTCTTTAAGCGTTTTGTCGTAAATTGAAGAATTAAGAAGTTATAAGCCTTAGAACACAAAAATTAGTCACAATATTTTCTTTTAAAGGCTATAACTTTTTTTCCTTCAATTTTAACAAAAAAAATAATAACAAGTTTTTTGTAGAGGGTTTCATAACGAATAATTTCCATTCATTCTTTTTTTAATTTTGTTCACTACGAAGGGTTCACAGCGCCCCGAAGGTATCAAAGTGACAGATTTTCTGAATAATTTTTTACGATTTTACCTCCTCCTCTCCCTAGAATTTCTCAAAAACAGGTAGCAAGTAATAATAATGTATGAATGACTTTCCGTTTGAAGAAATGCCGATGTTTGAGTAATGCAATAAAATTATTTATTACTGTTTTTTATTATTGTTATGGTATGTTTTACAAGGTACGAGATGGTTTAAAATGAAATTCTTTGAATAATAACATGTATTAGTTTCTCCAATTTTTGAAAATAATTTGTGTTAGGGCTGCAAAAAATAGTGCTTCATTCAGTTATGCTAATTATCTAGCAAAATACGGACGTATTCATTTTGTGGGAAAATTTTGAATTATTTTAGTGTAATTTCAAAATTGTAATTTCAGTTTGATCTTAGTAAAATTTTCAATTTTATAAAAGTGTACGTGTTATTCAGTTGTGCTATCTACCAAAATTGAAAATATTAATTAAATTAAAAAACCGTAATAAATAATTTTATTGCATTACTCAAACATCGGAATTTCTTAGAACGTAAAGTCATTCATTCATCACACAAATTATTTTCAAAAATTGGAGAAACTAATACATGTTATTATTCAAAGAATTTCATTTTAAACCATCTCGTACCTTGTAAAACATACCATAACAATAATAAAAAACAGTAATAAATAATTTTATTGCATTACTCAAACATCGGCATTTCTTCAAACGGAAAGTCATTCATACATTATTATTACTTGCTACCTGTTTTTGAGAAATTCTAGGGAGAGGAGGAGGTAAAATCGTAAAAAATTATTCAGAAAATCTGTCACTTTGATACCTTCGGGGCGCTGTGAACCCTTCGTAGTGAACAAAATTAAAAAAAGAATGAATGGAAATTATTCGTTATGAAACCCTCTACAAAAAACTTGTTATTATTTTTTTTGTTAAAATTGAAGGAAAAAAAGTTATAGCCTTTAAAAGAAAATATTGTGACTAATTTTTGTGTTCTAAGGCTTATAACTTCTTAATTCTTCAATTTACGACAAAACGCTTAAAGAATAAATTGTAGATAATTTAATTCTAAACAAAAAGTCTGTTTATAAATTTTCTGTAAGATGTACTGTTACGGAGATATAGTGGAAAAACCATTTGCACACCTTTTCCAAGATGGCGGCCAAATGGGGGGGTGGGGAACTCGAAAACTCAAATTTAAGCTAACACCGACCCCCCCAACACAACCCAAGAAAAAAATCTTGTCCTGCATTTTTGCAATGTTAAAGTACCATTTCCATGGACTAGAGAGGGAAATTGTAAAGCTGATGAACTGGCTAGGAAAGGCACGACCGCCACTCCCCTTCCTGGAAAGGAAAGGGTTGGTATGCCTTGGGCCACTTTTAAACTCCGATGCAAACAACACACAATGCAACAAGCAAAGAAGCATTGGAGGGATCTTAATAAATGCACCTTGGCCAAAAACAACCTGGCCCTCTTATGACCTCAGGCGGACCACTTCACTAATGAGCCCTGGGAGACAAGACCTCTCAGCTATAGTGGGAGTGCTGACCGGACACTGTCTGATAGGGACGCATGCGACCCGCTTAAGTCTTGAGACCTACGATTTTTGCAGAACCTGTAAAAATCCGGACGAGGAGGAAAGTCACTGTCACTGCCCAGTCCTAAGCAGACGGAGACTAACCACATTTGGTGAACCCTTTCTAAGCACTAAGGAGATTCATTGCTTCTTCGAGATGGTTTAGCGAAGAAACGACACTTTAACATCAGGTTTAAAGTGGGATCACTATGGCATCACAATGGGCCTACTCCTTTGGCCTAAGTCTTTGAGCTGTACACCAGCAGCTCAGCCATATCTAACCTAACCTAACCTAACGAAACTCGATAAAATCTTAGTTCGAGATAAGTCAAAAAAGACATTTTTAAAATTTGGAAATTCGAATTATTTTCATTGGTCCAGGGACTGTGTATACTAGTATCACTTACTCTTCTGAAACTATCCGACAGACTTTTTGACGCCTCCTTAGTTCCTCTGGTGTTGATGTACCAAAGAGCACAGTTCATATTTATCATTGTAATTATGTGATAGTAAGCAGAAGTATGCCATAGAGGAAAGCCTTTAAAATTCTTCTTAAAGATAACTCTTATTATTTATTAGCACATTACTTACCTTCAAGCAATAAACTCAATGACATCAGAAATAAAATGGCAATTAGAAGGCACCCGATGAACAATACTATAATGAGGACTTTCAATCTTGGGAAGACCAGCGTTGTTCCAGTAACTCGAAAATATCTTACCTATGAGAAATTTTTCAATTTTAAATAAAATTGAAATTCAACTTAGAAAAGGTTTAAATCACCTGAAAAGCACCCCACATTGTTTTGTACTTGGCAACGTCGCTGGCTACACCCCATCCAACAAACGGTATCCAAAAATGAGGAACTAGAAACATAACGAATAGAATCGCGTAGATATATTCATCGAACTCCTTAATGGTCTGAAGGACTTTTATCCGCTCGTAACCAACGATAAGGACTAAAATACTCGTAACTAAATAAAATCCGACGGCGTAATAGGTGGCAACGGATTTCCAGTGAAAAGTAACCATTCCAGGAGATGACCTCACAATGGGCATGACAGCAAGGATTTGAAATAATTTTAGAAGTAGTTTATGGTCACGGTAGAACTTTGCAATAAAATCAATAAGCTGCAACTTTTATTATTTGTTTGAAATCTATTTAACCATACCTGATCGTAAGTTTCTGCGGTATTACCGTCAGTCGATACCAACCTGGCCCTCATTGCGCGTTCCTTTTCTCGTGCAATTATCTCAGGATCCAAGTGGCTCTTGAAATTTCTTTCGTCTTTCGTGGTATCCCATACCTTCTGCATATCACCAGTAAGAAGAGTGTTGTTGATGGCATTCTCAAAGTCGCTATCTGGGATATAATAAGACATCTCGTATGAACTACCTTTCAGTTCTCATCAGCTGAATAACAAACTAAAACTGTACACTTGCTATGGTGCTCTTGAAGGCTTAGTGCCACTGTTTGGTTTGAATCACTTAATTATAAGCCAAGACAATTGTTAAAATATTAATTGGCGAGTTTGTGCGTGTTTATTTAAGGGCCCGGCAACATTTTGTATTCGGTCGTGTTATTAACAATAATTATTCCGAAAGAACTGTAGACAAAGGATTATTAATTAAGAGACGGAGAAGCTTGGGTTAAATGAAACAATTACTGAATTTTTCAAGTATTCATGAAACTTTGGAAACATCAGGCATTGAGCAGTTAATAAAATACGTGGAACTTTTATAATCTTCTATATAAATATAATTGGAGTGTCCGTCTGTGATTTCAAAATAATTGTAATTTTCTAAGTTCATATGGTATGCAGCATGATATTAAAACGAAATCAAGTATTTTGAAGTAAAACTTCATTAGGCGCGCCTTATGCCTGGTACGCAGCTCAAACGGAAAGAAATTTTCGATATAAAATGTATGTAAAAAAACGTAAACGAAATCAATAGCGAAAAATTTCTTTTGTAATTTCGTTTTGTGGTACGCAGCTCCGTGGGAATTTTGCTAGTATGCGTACTGAATCATAGATGGCATTGATTATTAGTCTCCACCTGTTTCGTTATAATTTATGTGCCCGGACATATAAATGTGTCCATATTCTGTCACTTAATGCAAGTGGCTATTAAGAGGTGGATAAAGTAGAGGATCAAGTTGCAGAATGCAGGATGGAGATGAAAAAATCAAAAAACACTTTTACCAAATTGCTTACGAGTTCCTTCAACCAACTTGCACGCCAAAATGATACATAACCCCGTCAGCTGTTCCCTTTTTCTCAGCTTTTTATTATTTCTCCACACTAATCTACACGTAATTTTTCCGTGTAAAAATAAACTTTTAATCTCCAGCGAAAAATTCCGTTTGAGCTGCGTACCAGGCATTAGCCGAAAAAAGTTTACATGACAGTAAATTGGTTTCATTCGCATCACGCTCTCACACCTTGAAAAATTGTCCGATTTTTCGTATAACGCTAGGAAATGGGAAGGGCGGGGCGCAAGAGGCGAAGAAACTCGAGTCTGTGTGTGCAACAGTTCACACCCACCGGGAAATGAAGCGATTCAAAAACGGTACTGAATCGGTTCTTTTGAAGCAGAGGACTGCTTTTCTTAGCCTTGCCGTACTTTTCTTTTTTAACATTGAAGGTCCTAGCGCGGAAGCGATTAAATTAAGTTTATTTGTAACAATTCGAAAGTGATTATTAGTAATGCAGAAGGAAGCACAATTAGCTCGGCTCCCTTTTGCTGCTAAAAAGCGTTTTTTAGATTTGATTTCCTACTGCTAAAAAGCTTTCATATTCTTCATAGGGAATTATTGAATTATTTACAGGAAAGAAAATCGATGTTAATTTTTATTCATTTATCTATATTTTTTTTAACAAAAAATTTAACGAAAAGTAATTCAAAAAATAGAAAATAAAAAACATTTTCATTTAATTAATAAATTTAACAAAAAATAGTTCTAAAAGCACTTTTTTAAATCGCGGCTTTATTTCACATCAGTAACACGGCAAAAATCAGAATGACACAAAGAGTTATGGTGGCTCTACTCTACGCGGACTTATCTCATACGCGCTTTTGCCTTTTTTTCTTATAGGGTTTTTAATGGCAAAGGCAGAACGGCCATTAAAAAGGTTTGGGGGGGCAAAGAAATTGTACTAAATTTAACGTCTAACGTACAATAAAGTACAAGCTCTCAACAATATACACACTCGCACATCTTCTGCCTTGCGTACGATATGCTTAATGGCCCGTCCACACTACACAATCTTCGATACACACTCATTTGAGTTAGAGTAAATATCATAAAAGAAGACAACGAGTGTCCCATTCGCTCTGGTTGTTTGAAAGCGCAACTTTTTCATTCAAACAACCAGAGCTAATGGAAAGCTCGTTGTCTTCTTTTATGGTTTTTCCTATATTTCTCAGAATTTCAGAGAATTGTAAAATAATGCTTTGGAAAAAAATGCTTTGGACTTTTTTATGGCCGCCTTCTGAGAGTGCACTATCAAAATTGCGTCATCATTCTAAGAAAATGGCAAAAAATTATAGAGGAAAAAAGAGAACGCATTCAAGGATTGTGTAATGGCGGTGTGCAAAGATTGATTCAAGACGATTTGAAGCGAAAAGTTCCGTAGTTTCACTGTCTGAGCCATCAATTTCATTTGGCCATAATCAAGGCCAAATTTTTGACCAGGTTTGATATTTAGCTGTCAATCATCTTCGATTATAAATGTCTACAGTGCATAATGCAAAATTTTTTCGTCGCTACAAACAATTGAACCAGTAACAAAAGCATTGCAAAGTCGAGCGATGGTATACAAAAATTCGATGGCACTCATTAGAGCCGTTTATTCAACGATCGATAAAATGAGAACGGAATTTAATTTCGAAAATTCTACTCTGAAGCAACAAATGTTTTAAAGAAATTACAGCCTAGAAAGCGACAATGCTAAAGGATTCTGTTGTCGAAGAAACTCAGGGAGAACGAAACGAATCAGCCGTCAGCCAGAAATCGGCATTTTACGAAACGATCAAGATTGTGTTAATCGAAATGATAAAACGTTTCGTAAAAGACGATGCCATGCTCACAGTAGATGAGATGGATTGAAAAAGCTGCAACCTTTGACCGAGTTGGGCATCGAATTGCTAAATGAAATTGAGCTAAAAATTACCAAAGAGTACATAAACGAAATTCGTCCAAAGAATAGCTTTGTTCGCATACTTTTCTGGCTACAATTTTTCTGGCTCAAAATTACGCCAAGAGTGGGGGAAATTGTATCAAAAATATGAAAAGTATAAAAACGCTCCTCGGGTGATTTCGGGCCAAGAAGAAGAATATGATGAAATGTCATTTGTGTTTTTCTGGTACCGGTTAGGCTTGTGTTTTTTGGATAAATCTGAAAATTGTTGTTTTGATAAATTCTGAAGAATTTTTAATATAATTAATTATTTGTGTCCCCGAATCGCAAAAACTTAAAATGGATGTGCGTAATAAAATAAAAGTGAAAAACATGGTTTTGTTAATGGAAGATGAAAGTTTCAGTGACGAAGAAAACAAAGTCCTAATAAATATTCTTACGGACGAAGATGATGTGGACTTATTTGCAAAATTAATGCTACCTACAAAACGCAAAAGAAATTGCATACGTAATTATTGTGAGCAAATCGTTTGCAGTTACACAAATGAAGAATTTATTCGTCACTTTCGAATAAATCGGCAACTTTTTGAAAACTTGTGTGGACGCTTTCAAGCACATCAAATTTATGCTGAATGCTTTGAAATATCTCTTGCTGTTCCTATGGTTTGCGGCTCACGAAGCATGCTCTTACAGAGATATTGCGGACCACTTCGATGTGTCTTTATCAACAGTTAATTTTGGCATTACACGCGTTATTAGATTTTTGAGCGAATTGTCGGAAGAATTTATAAAATGGCCCAATCATGAGCAGATGAAGGAAACGGCGACTTATTTTGAAACAAAACATGGATTTCAAAACGTCATAGGTAATGATCTTTATATATACTCTTATATATTAGATATATTAATAAATTTATTCACCAGGTGCAATTGATGGATCACACGTTATCATCGATCCGCCAAAAATGAACAAAGATGATTATATTGACCATAAGGGCCAATATAGTATCTGCCTACAAGGTATTTGTAATGAAAAGAAGAAATTAGTCGATGTTTTTGTAGGGTATCCAGGATCCGTGCATGACAGCCGCGTATTTAAAAATTCATTTGTATGCACGACATTGGAAACTCTCGGCTCAAACTGTAAGGGATATAGCTGTTTTGATGTACATTACCTAATTCTGATTTTCTTTTTTAGATTATATTTTGGGAGATTCCGCGTATCCCCTGCAAAAACATTTGATGACGCCATACAAGGATAACGGCCATTTAACATCTTCAGAGAAGTTTTATAATAAAAAAAATTAAGCTCATGCAGGGTAGCGATAGAGCATACCTTTGGAATACTAAAGCAAAGATTTCGGCAGTTTATATTACTGCAAGTTGCGCGGCGTGGAAAAATTGTGTCACTTTATACGTGCTTGCTGCGTACTCCATAATTTTTCTAACGAGCAGGAGTTAGATTTATTTGAAGAGATTGTAACAGTAGATGAAGAAGAAAAAACGACTGAAAGCGTTACGCGAATCTATACGCGAGTTTTTATGGAAAAACTAGCAAAATAAGAGAAACTAAAACTCATAAAAATTTAATATTTTATAGTATTAGTGCATATATTTTGTTCGTTTCATACATATTTTATATTTCATATGGTCAGTCATACATCTTTTATATTTCATAGTTTAAATGTATTTTAGTATTAAAGAAACATAAATTGTTAGTTTAAAAACAAAAATATATATATAATCTTAAAACATAAATAAACTTAACTTGTGCAAGACTTATGCTCCTTTAATCCCTCAGGGGACTCTGTTTTGTTCGACAGCTCTCACCTCCGACCAGGATCTCCCAGTCCTCTGCTAATAGGATTCTACTCCACGTTGTTCTAGGTCTTCCAGCTCGACGGGTTTCAGTCAAGGGCCTGTTGGCTAGCGTCTCAAGGTGTGTCCAAATCCAATTCCATTTCCTTTGTCTGATTTGGTCGTCTCTCCTTTGTTGGCCGGGACGGCGCCATAGCTCTTCATTTGAAATTCTATCTTGCCAGCGGATTTTTAGAATACGACGTAGGCATCTGTTGATGAAAACTTGAAGGCCCTTGCCCATGTTTCGCAACCATACAAAATAACTGCCTTAACGTTGGAGTTGAACAGCCGCAATTTGTTGTTGATTGAGATCTCCCTCGATCTCCATATGCGGAACAGGCATGCATACCCGTTTCGTGTTTTTTTTTCTTAAACTGACATCTTCTGCTCCGCCATTTTCGGTAATTATGCCTCGGTAGCAACAGAATTTATCTATCACTTCCTCGACGCAGCTATTCAGCGCTATGCGTTCAATGCTGTTTGCATTTCTTCAGTTTTCGTCGGATTTAGCCTTAAGCCTGCTGAACTACTTTCTGTTGCCAAATTGTTTAACATGTTTTTAAGTTCCTGGTGTCTGTAAGCCAGCAAACATATATCATCTGCGTAGTAGAGCAATCCTCATTGAATGCCACCTTCTCTGTTGTCTAGAGCGCTGGCAAGGATGTCGTTTATTACTATAATAAATAGTAGTGGCAAAAGTAAACATCCATGTCGTACTCCAGAGTTCACCTCAAAGCTGTCGAATAATTTTCCATTGTGAAGAACTCTGCATTTGGAATTGTTGTATAGAGCTTTTATCAATTCTATTATTTTGTCAGGAAGTCCACGTAACCGAGTCGAACGCTTTCTCACACCCTACGAAAGCAAGGTAAAGGGGGATCGTAATTCAGTCGACTACTCCACTATGATGCTCAATGTGTTAATATGATCTATGCAGGAGCGGCCCTTTCTGAATTCAGCCTGCTGTCCAGGAGTGGCTGTAGTGCACCTGCTATGAGGATTGAGTCGGCTTTCAACAATTCTGGCGCGCGCGCGATGCCATCTTTACCAGCTGCTTTACCATTGGCCACTGCATGAATTGCGGTTACTATTTCTGTCTTGGATGGGGCACGAATAGTGATTTTTATTGGCTGTGCATTGTTGTTGTTTTCTTCAGGTTCCTGTGAAAAAGAACCATTCAGAGCGGCGAAGAAGTAATCTCTCCATCTTTGGAGTTGCTCCTCGTCGGCATGCTTTTCAGTAGAGTGCTTTCCTGAGAGCTGTTTGGTAATTTGGTACAGCATCTTACTGTTGCCTGTGTTTGCCGCGTTTTCCGCCATTTCTGCGAGCTCATTTATCTGCCGCCTTTTATCACGCCGAACACTTCTCTTTACCTTCCGGTGTAATTGGGAGTATTCCCGTTCAAATTGGTTGCGTCTTTCCGGGTCGCTTGTAGAGTTCACGTTATTTTTTAGGACCCTTCTGCTAGGTTGTGTCCGAGATCCAGTGTTGCTGGTTTCTTTGGAAATAACCGATACTCCTTTCCGCTGCTGTCAATATAGCGCCCTATGTTGTGCTCCACAGCTCTTCAATTTTTTTGTCTTCAGAAACGGTTTGCTGGTTTAAGTTTTTTGCAGGTTTCCAGCAAATTCTCGCCTTTTAATGCTCTCCCGCAGAAGGTCTACATTAAACCGTCTACGGTTTGTGGCAGCGCGTTGGACTTTCTGATTGCGGCGATTGTGAGGAGAATAGTTCCTACTAGCAAATGGTGGTCACTTCCAGTGTCACCTCCCCTAAAGCTCCTGACATCCTCTAGGATAGTTGTCCATCTGCGGCTGACGGCCACGTGATCTATCTGGTTTCGTTCTTCCATGGGGCGATACTCAGGTTTCCTTGTGTATCTTCTTATGAAAAAATTAAGTTCCACCTACCATGAGTGGGGGGGGGGCTACAGAAGTCAACGAAAAGCTCACCGTTGGTGTTAGTGACCTGGCCTATGCCTTGATTGTGGACAAGGCTGGTGTTGGGGCCGATCTGTGTGTTGTGGCCCAGTGCCCCACTGACCTAAAAAACAAACAAAAACAAAGAATTAGTAAATACATTGAAAAAAAAGTAACAAAAAACAAATAAACTTACCATGTTCACCTCCATCCAACCAAAACCCCATCTATATTATACATTCTTGTAATTTCAAGTAAATATACCTAAAAAGAAATAAAATTAATCAAAAATCAAATATACTTACCAAAATATTCCTGACGTTTACGCGTATAACAAAAATAAACGTCACTACGTATACGCAATCAGCTGTGGAGTACAGCGGTTGCGCATATCACTTTAAAAAATAATAAAGAAGAAGATAGGGAGAAATTATCACAGTAGGAGAACAAATTCTCTTACCGAAATTTTCCCCCCTCAACTCCCAGACAATTTGAAAAAAAGGAGGCAGGATTATAAAACCGGTGACGAGCCAAGGAACCGGGCCTTTTGCGCTCAGGAATATTATCGAGCAGCATCTTCGGAACATTACCAAGATAAAAAAAGGTCAGTTTATTAGAAGTTGGAATATTTTCACTGCTATTAGGGAATTAGATAGTTGATTGGCATTTTGATCATCAACTGGTGTGTTAGTTTAGCACTTGTGATTGTTGCATAATTTTTGGTGACGGTTTTTTTGTACCTCACAAACTGCAATCGGAAGTATTCCATTGCCGCAGGGTTTTAGATAGTTGGTCGGGTTACGCCACCAACTTGTTGATAGGGTAGAATTTTTTTTTTCGGTGTTTATTACAGGAATCAACGTAATCTGGTCTATTATCCAAATTTATACATTGCGGGATTAATAGACAGGAGGTTGAGGCGCAGAATTTCAGCGCACCAAAAGGTGAGACCTTCAAGGTGCTACAAGTTCTGGCAATAACGGAAACTACTCATCAAGCAACCCGGATATGCAATCGATCCGCTATTAAAAGAGAGGAATACAAACAATTCTTTTGTATTCCTAGCAGAAGACAAAGCAGACTACTAGAGGCTGTATAATAGAGACTGGACAAGTTCGAGCAAGAAAAATTGATACCAGCAGAATTGAAATAATTATTACAAGAAACACAGGATTCATTTCATTGGAATCGTGTTTTTTTTTGACTTTAAATATTTTTTATTGAAGAAACGTTATTTAAGTAGAATTAATTAGAATTATAAACAAATAGGAGAAATATATCTATACCAAACTGTACATAATAGTCTTCTAACTATTTGAACCTGCACTATCCGGATTTACAGCTTAAATAAAATAATATTACGAGGTTCGCATCTTAAAATTAGTTATTACACAATTTTAAGAAGGGCGGCGCCGTAACATTTGGTCCTTCGAGCCGGATAGTGCAGCCGTACAGATATACTTTCTTTAATGCGTTTATAATATTTTAATTAAATTCATACTGCAGTGCTAAAACTTCAAATTAAGTCGACACACACCCTAAAATAATCATGAAGCGTACACTTCAGCAACAGAATGGTTATAAGTCACAATTGGAAAAAAACACTTGCCAATTATATGACTATACCAGCACCCAGGCGAACACCTGGCTACATTACAGGAAAGATAGAGATTATCAAAAACCTGGCAAAAAAGTTCGATGAGAATCATTCCGAACTTATTTCGGTTGACATAAGCAGCATTGATGACCCAAAGATTAAAACTGCTGTAGAATTATATCTGACGGGAGATCAATTTATGGTATTCGAACGAATTTATTCGGAATTTCTTGGAGACCTACGGGATGCATTGACTACCTCCATTTCTCAACCGACAACATCAAATGTTCAGACCACTACTACTGGAGAATCATTAGGATCATCAAGGGCATTAGTGAAATTGCCAACGTTAGAGATCCCAAAGTTTGATGGCCAGTATACATCGTGGAGGACATTTCATGATCAGTTCCAATCACTGATCCATCATAAAGATCGCCTATCGCCGATCGAAAAACTACATTATTTAAAGAGCAGCCTAACAGGAGAAGCCCGACGAGATTTGGATTCTTTTGATATGACGGCTGAAAATTATAGTGCAACATGGGAAATGTTGTGCAAGCGATACAACAAGCGAAGACTGCTCGTTTATGCACAACTAAAGTTGTTATTTAAGCAGGATACAATAAAGTCAGAAGCTCATAAGGAAATTAGAAGATTATTGGATGAATTGCAACGCATTAGGCATGCACTACGAGTGCTAAAAGTCAGCACTACAGATTGGGATCCAATTTTTGTTTATGTTACGGCACAAAAGTTGCCGTACAAGACCCGCAATTTGTGGGAACAAGCAGTTGCGAAATCGGATGAGCTACCATCGTTGGAACAATTGACGAAATTTTTGGAGGAAAGATACAGAAGCCTGGAAGCAGTAAAGGATTCCACTGGCAGCATACCCACCAAGGATAACCACAATTCCGGAAGTCGCCACAGAACCTCCAATTATCATACTCGTCAACAAGATAGTAATTCTAATGAAGAAAATCAACATGAGGATGGAACGAGAGAACGACGACTCCAGTGCCCGATGTGCCACAAAGATCACTTCTTGTCGCAGTGTAACACATTTAAAGAATTGAGCAGCTCCTCGAGACTACAGTGGATCGCAAGGAAAAGGTTATGCTTCAATTGCTTCAAGACGCATCATAGCAGACAATGTGCAAGCCACAACAGATGTCCCATGTGTCAGGGAAAACATCATTTATTGTTACATAGATCAACAGGAAGGAAGCCGGAAGTCATTGAAACACAGGCAACCAATGCGGCGCAAGAGGACGAGCCAACAGTCACCAATTGCAATTATCATGGTAACTCGACACAGTCACTGTTGGCAACCGCGTTAGTTAAGGTAAAGGATCGGTATGGAAATTGCATAGCATTACGTGCACTAATTGACCCAGGATCTGAGAGTTCCTTCATTACGGAAGCAGCATGTCAGTTCTTACGACCTGAGGTCAGCCCTACTTCATTAAGAATAAACGGATTATTATCAGCGCAGGTCGGTACTTCAGATAAGTTAACACGGCTCACATTGACATCCATGTCCAGGAATAAGTATGAAGGCGATATACACGCATATGTTATAAAAGATATAACCAGCTCATTTTCTCCCAAGCGAATGAACCAAGTAAATTGGTCATTTCTAACAGGATTAAAATTGGCGGATCCTAAGTTTAAGGAGCATGGGCGCATCGATCTGCTAATTGGAGTTAACATGTACGCACAAATACTTAGCAACGGGCTACGCAAGGGACCGAAAGGATAGATAGTAGCACAGAATACGAAATTAGGATGGATCGTGTTCGGAAAAGTGCCATCACCTCCAGTGCCCAGAGAACATACCAGCTTTACAGCATTCACAACTCAGGAGGACAATTCAGCAGAACTGCATGAGCGAGTGAGACAATTCCGCAAACAAGAAGAACTTCCAGCGGTGAAAGTTCTAACCGAGGACGAAGAGCGGTGTGAAAGGTTATACGACGAAAATACAAAGCATCAGCCTAACGGACAATACACGGTCCGCATTACCTCCCGAGATGATAGCCTACCAATCTTGGGAGAATCAAGGCGGCAAGCGGTATCCAGATTCACGCATTCGGAGAACAAAATAAAGCAACAACCAGAGCTAAGAGAGCGATACCATCAATGTTTGCAGGAGTATCTAGATCTTGACCACATGAAGCCTGTTAAAGAAAGCAAACTTCAACGATACTACATGCCGCATCACGCCGTGATCAAAGATATCACGACGACAAAGGTACGTGTAGTATTCGACGCTTCAGCACCCAGGTCAAATGGGAAGAGCCTAAATCAACAAATGTTGACAGGCCCAACATTACAGCCAAAATTATTTTCAATGCTGATTAAGTGGAGAAAATATCGGTTTGCGGATGATATTGAGAAAATGTACCGGATGATTCTAATTCATCCAAGCGATCGGCAATATCAGATCATATTATGGAGAACAAACCGAGCTGAACAGGTAAAGGCGCACGAGCTACAAACCGTGACTTTCGGTACAACGTCGGCGCCGGCTATTAAAACGCTACAACGGCTAGCGAATGATGAAAGGGAAAATTATCCCAAGGCAGCAGAAGTTGCATATACGGATTTCTACGTCGATGACGTATTAACAGGTGCAGACACGGTAACAGATGCGGCTAAGTTACAAAAGGAATTAATTCAATTAATGAATGGTGGTGGATTTCATTTAAGAAAATGGGCGGCGAACCACCAAAGACTGCTACAATGTGTGTCACCTGAAGACCGCGAATTACAACTGCCTCTTCAAGTCAAAGAGGACAATATGATTAAAGCATTAGGGATTTACTGGCATCCCGTTGAGGAATACTGTTCTTATGCAATAAGACCAGAAGAATTTAAGAAGCCAGCAACTACAAAGAGACAAAGATTGTCTGAAATTGAAAAATTGTTAGATCCACTAGGGTGGATAGCGCCGTGCGTCGTAGTAGCCAAGCTCATCATGCAGAAATTGTGGATATCTGGGTATGATTGGGATAACCCAATATTTACCGAAATCCAGCAGGAATGGATCCAGTTAAGGAATCAGCCGCCCAGCATTCAAGGCCAAAGACTACCAACTTGGTCCAAAATTAAAGGGGAGCGCAAGAGAGCCAACTAATAGGCCTCTGTAACGCGGTAATCAACGTGGAAGCAGTGTACATGCGAAATACCGACCAGGAAGGTAACGTCACTACGACACTCCTCATAGCCAAAACGCGAGGAGCCCCGATAAAGTCCATGTTAATTAAGAAATTGGAGCTATGCGGTGCCGTCCTGTTAAGTCGCTTGATTAAGCAAGCAAGGGAGGATATGAAGCTTGATGGCATACAGTCCCTATGCTGGACGGACACAATTATAGTGTTCGCATGGCTGAATGGATCACCAAGCAGACGGAAGACATTCGTCACCAAACGTATAGTAGAGATTCATGGAAATATTCCAAACACTGGATGGCAATATGTGCCGACCAAGGAAAACCCCAAAGACATAGCATTAAGGGGACTAATGCCAGTTAAGCTGAAAGAGAATGCCGCTTGGTGGCACGGGCCCAGCTGGTTGTAGGAACCAGAAAGCAAGTGGCCAAAAGAACTCACCAATGAGTTCAAGTGTAAAAAACAATTAATAAAATTTGTCCTCTGTTAGCATGAAACTTCATGTAAGTGTTGTCCGTGTATATTCATGTCATATTAATACATAAAAATTCATAACTAACCTATCACATTTTCCAAAACAAGACAGAACCAAAATGACGGACAACTACAACAATTTCGACGACGAACTAGACATCTGGCCATTGACCGATGAGCAAATGAGGGACATTTATGGAGAGGCTCCCAGTCACCAAGATCGGAAGGTGAAAACTCCACCACCAGGTTCCTCGTCGTCCATCAACGATATACCCGTCACCCCGGGAAAAAATTTACCAGGGTTGGAACCAGAAGAAGAGCCGCCGGTGACATCCTCCGTGGCACACCCTGAAGCATCCAGCGAGACGAGTCATCCACTGGACACCAGAAACACAAAAGAAGAGCCGCCGGAGACATCCTCCGTGGCACCCCCTGAAGCATCATCCATCGTACCACTTAAAGCAAACGATGAATCAGTACAGGAACCAGAACTTAAAAACCCGGAACAAAAGCTGCCGGACTCTTCCTCCGCAGCACAGTCGAATATAGACGACGTCCACAAAGCGTCCAGCGGGCTGGACAACAAACTTTACCATTTTGTCACAACCGAGGGAAAATTATTTTCAATCACCTATAAAAAGCTCCAATCAATTCCCTATAAAAAGGTCGAAAACAAAAAACGACACCGTTTTACTGTGTATCTAAATGACACGCATAGCGTAAAATTAAAAATAGAGGAGCACAAAATGATTTGGTACAACTACCAAGAAATGAAAAGAGAACCGAACCGCGACCAACAAAGCAAAAGCGGAACACAAAAAAAATCAAGACGGGTTCGAATGCCCCAAAGGCAAGCACCTAAATGAAATGGTTACAGAAATAACAAAAGATATAAACTAATATACCTGAATTATTATATATAAAAAAAAAGTAATATATTTGAACATTTATTTGAATTATTTAAAAACCTTAAATCAAGAAGTAAAATTAAATATTTTTTGAATTATTTAAAAATTTAAAGCTAAGAATTATGAAATAAAATAAAAGTACCTGAAATAAAAAAGATTAAATAAAAATATTTACGAGTAATAAATAAAAAACAATTACCTGAATAAGTAGATTGTCTGTTGATCTTCATCAACAAAAGGGGGAATATGTTGTGGCCCAGTGCCCCACTGACCTAAAAAACAAACAAAAACAAAGAATTAGTAAATACATTGAAAAAAAAGTAACAAAAAACAAATAAACTTACCATGTTCACCTCCATCCAACCAAAACCCCATCTATATTATACATTCTTGTAATTTCAAGTAAATATACCTAAAAAGAAATAAAATTAATCAAAAATCAAATATACTTACCAAAATATTCCTGACGTTTACGCGTATAACAAAAATAAACGTCACTACGTATACGCAATCAGCTGTGGAGTACAGCGGTTGCGCATATCACTTTAAAAAATAATAAAGAAGAAGATAGGGAGAAATTATCACAGTAGGAGAACAAATTCTCTTACCGAAATTTTCCCCCCTCAACTCCCAGACAATTTGAAAAAAAGGAGGCAGGATTATAAAACCGGTGACGAGCCAAGGAACCGGGCCTTTTGCGCTCAGGAATATTATCGAGCAGCATCTTCGGAACATTACCAAGATAAAAAAAGGTCAGTTTATTAGCAGTTGGAATATTTTCACTGCTATCAGGGAATTAGATAGTTGATTGGCATTTTGATCATCAACTGGTGTGTTAGTTTAGCACTTGTGATTGTTGCATAATTTTTGGTGACGGTTTTTTTGTACCTCACAAACTGCAATCGGAAGTATTCCATTGCCGCAGGGTTTTAGATAGTTGGTCGGGTTACGCCACCAACTTGTTGATAGGGTAGAATTTTTTTTTTCGGTGTTTATTACAGGAATCAACGTAATCTGGTCTATTATCCAAATTTATACATTGCGGGATTAATAGACAGGAGGTTGAGGCGCAGAATTTCAGCGCACCAAAAGGTGAGACCTTCAAGGTGCTACAAGTTCTGGCAATAACGGAAACTACTCATCAAGCAACCCGGATATGCAATCGATCCGCTATTAAAAGAGAGGAATACAAACAATTCTTTTGTATTCCTAGCAGAAGACAAAGCAGACTACTAGAGGCTGTATAATAGAGACTGGACAAGTTCGAGCAAGAAAAATTGATACCAGCAGAATTGAAATAATTATTACAAGAAACACAGGATTCATTTCATTGGAATCGTGTTTTTTTTGACTTTAAATATTTTTTATTGAAGAAACGTTATTTAAGTAGAATTAATTAGAATTATAAACAAATAGGAGAAATATATCTATACCAAACTGTACATAATAGTCTTCTAACTATTTGAACCTGCACTATCCGGATTTACAGCTTAAATAAAATAATATTACGACGTTCGCATCTTAAAATTAGTTATTACACAATTTTAAGAAGGGCGGCGCCGTAACACTGTGCGTTTAGGTCTCCCCTTGGAATAGAGCGAAAAATCTCATTCACTCGCATATAGAACTCGTTTTCGATGTAATCCTCTGCGTCTTCGGTTGGAGCGTAGCATTGGACTAGCGCAGTCTGGTACGTAGGCGCAGGGTAATAATCATGCCCGAAACTGGTGACCAGCTAATGAGGCAGGACCTGGCTTCCATCGTAAGTATTACGCCAACGCCATTCCTACAGCTTTAAGTTTCGTTTCTCCCAGAATATAAGAAGGACTCACCGTTTGGGCAGATATGCTCCCTCGCGTCGGGCCATCTGGTCTCACTGAGTCCCATGACCTTGATTTTATACCGGTTCATCTCGTTGAGTACTTCATATATTCCATGATCTTATTCGTGACCTATATCGAAAAGCAAACTTCGTCGTCGTGTAGTCCATCCGGTTCCGAGGCATTGTTTTCCGATTTGTATCAATAGTGTTTTTTCTGGGAGTGGGTTGCTAACACTCAGCCCAACCGACTGAAAACTCTGTTTTGTGGCGCAGAGAACTCGCCATTTGACCGTCTCCCGTTAGCTCCTTCCGAAGAAGTACCCCAGGGGGCACCGCGGGAGGTGGGACTAGGACTTGCTAACAGATCTGCTAGGTTTTTGTCTGCAGTGACTCTTATCGGGTTTTATAGAAGTGACAAATCGGGCGCCCCACCTTCCGAGGTCTTAGCTAGCCGTTCGCGCCACCCTAATTTTACAAACCTAAGATAAACTTATATTTTACAAAAGTTGGGTTCGCCACACCCTACCTAGGAGTCGTCGTTCCGAATTTTTGCCTGGCTCACGCCGTGTTCAAACCTTATAAATTATGGTTATCACTTTTCGCTTAAATGTAAGGAGAAACAGGTTACAAACGAAAATAAAGGCATAATATTAAAGAAAATTATGATTTTATTTCAAAATATTTAGAAATTCAAAATATTGCGTAAACAAAAATAAATTAATTCAATACATTTAAATAAATATAAACATATTATTCAACAGAAGAACATAAAAATTTTTAAAACTAAAAATAAACAGGAACAATGTGATTGAACAAAAATTCCAACATAAAAATATTGCATTTAATATGCTTTGAAGTATTTTAGTTTTTCCTTTAGATATTACATATTTTTTTAAAGAAAATTATGATTTTATTTCAAAAAAAATAGAAATTCAAAATATTGCGTAAGCAAAAATAAATTAAATCAATAAATTAAAATAAATTTATACTTATTATTCAACAAAAGAACATAAACAGAAATAATGTGATTCAACAAAAATTCAAACATAAAAATATATAATATAAATCTTACTAATGATTATTTGTTTATTGCATTTAGTATGCTTTTCAGTATTGCAGCCTTTTCCCTAGAGATTGAATTTTTTTCTTTTAAATGACTAAGTACTTCAGCGTGAAACTTCCCACATCCACCTTCTACTCCAACCGGAGCAGTTCCCAAAAGAACTGTCTGGCACAATGGGAAAGCCAACTGGTTGAGACTTATTCGCTTTTTCCAAGCCACTGACTGGAATTTGTGTTTCCGCGCTGCCAGTGCGAACTATGCCGCGCTCTGTATTACTAAAATAATACGGGCAGGAATGTGTTTGTTTATTCCTCATTCTACCAAATCTATTAAGCCTAGGCCAAATAGATGGTTTAATAGGGAGTGCATGAACGCAATTAAAGATAAGGAAGCCGCATATAGAGCGTACACCTGTTCCCCAAACGAGTCACTTCGGCGTGAGTATATCAAATCGAGAAACTCCTGTAATTCCACCATCAGGAAGATCAAATCAGCACTTGATGAGAAGTTGAGAAGTAAAATCCTCAACACGCGCGTAGGCAGCAAAAACTTCTGGTCCTTGGTAGCCTCCATCAAGAAGAATTTTACCTCTTCCTCAACCCCTCCATTTATTAATGGGAGAGAGGTGATAACAGAAAGCAAACCCAAGGCCGATTTATTAGCATCTCTGTTCGCCTCAAATTCTTCTTTACCTGAAACTGATACGCCACCCCCGGTTCTCGAGCGCAACGCCCATTCAATGGATGGAATTTTTTTCAGAACTCGAGAGGTGTATAAATGTCTCAAAGAACTCGACGTCAATAAATCCACTGGCCCTGACAATATTCCCCCCATAGTACTCAAGAAATGTGCCTCACCTTTGGCTAAACCCCTGCGAAAACTTTTTGCCCTGTCTTACTTCTCCGGAGGGTATCCCGACTCTTGGAAACTAGCTCATGTTCAGCCCATTCCCCAAAAAGGTGAAGCCAGCGACCCTTTAAACTACCGCCCAGTAGCAATTACTTCTGTTCTCTCCAAAATCATGGAGACAATAATCAACCGAAAGCTGATGAAATATCTAGAATCTAACCAAATTATACACGACAGGCAGTACGGCTTTAGACCTAAAAGATCTACTGGCGATCTTCTTGTGAGCCTGACTGAGGATCTCAACCAAAGCATCCATCGCTTTGGTGAGTCTGGTCTGGTTGCTCTGGATATTTCCAAGGCTTTCGACAGAGTATGGCATCCCGCTCTGCTGTCTAAACTCCAAGCTATTGGTATCGACTCAGTTCTAAGGAACTGGATTGAGAGCTTCCTTTCTGGCCGTTCCATCAAGGTAGTGTTGGATGGCGTAGAATCTGACCCTCATTCCATCTCGGCCGGCGTCCTCCAAGGCTCGATCCTCTCTCCTGCTCTTTTTCTTATATTCATTAATGACCTGCTCTCAATCCCCTCCAACCCACTTCACAGTTTTGCCGATGACGGTACTTTGCGTTACTCCTACGCCTTTGACAATATAAGACAAGCACGTGCCAGACCTTGTCTCCTAGACCGCGAACTCATGTCCAACTCTATTAACAGGGACATTGAATTGAATGCTTGGGGCCTCAAGAATCGCGTCGAATTCAACGCAACCAAAACAAAGTACTGCATTTTCTCTACAAAAACCTGTACCGACCGTCCCTCTATCTCAGTGGGCGAAAAGAATGTAATGGCTGACCCATCTCTTAACATCCTAGGCGTAACCTTATCTTCGAATCTGCGATGGAATAATCACATATTCCAAATCGCCAAACAAGCTTACCAATGCCTGGGATTCCTCAAAAGATGCAAGTTCCTCCTTCAGCCATCTGCTCTGGCTACAATCTACAAGTCCTACATTCGGCCCCGCCTTGAACACAACTCGTACATTTGGGCGGGCGCCCCAAAAACCATCTTGGCTTGGCTGGACAAGGTGCAAAACCGCGCCATTAAACTCATTGGCGATAGGACCATTTGCTCCTCCATCGACTCTTTAAGCCACCGTAGGAATGTAGCAGCCCTCAGCAAGTTTTACCGCTACTACTATAGCGACTGCTCCACTGAAATTAGAAACCTCATGCCTACACGGCAACTTTTTTCACGCAACACAAGACTGGCCAACTCGGCTCACCCCCACACCCTTCAGCCCCCCTCTTCGCGCACATTACGTTTATAAATAGAACAACTCGATTGTGGAATTGTCTTCCGCAGTCGATATTTCCGGACTCATATAACACCTCAGAGTTCAAACGCAAGGTCCACCGACATCTACTCACGCACCCTCCAGACCTTTAACCTATCCTTTCCTTCTCTATCCTTCACATCAAGCTTACTACTAGACATTGCAATGACTTGAACGACATGACGGACTAGTAGTACAAAGGGTGATTCCTGAGCTTGACGTTTCCACATAAAAAAAAAACTGCTTCCTTTCTTGGCGCATTCCTTTCAGCTCCTCTAAAATTTCTTCTTGTTTATTTTTTTTTGTGTTCTTGAGTAACTTGATTCTATTAGATTAACTGTTGCTGGTGGACTTAAAAGTGAATCAGATTCACTGCTTTCTATAGTTCCACCTCTAGCAGCCGCAATTGGCGTTTCTCTTGTGGCCTCGTTCTTTTTTTGCGATCCTAACAGAAATACAGGGAATACAGAATCCCCGTTTTCAAGCATATCATCCAATTTTAACAGATACAGTCGTATTTTACCTCTTATAAGGACAAGATTCCCTGTTTCTGCCTGTTTTTTTGTTATGCGCTTTTGTTCTTTTGTATGTCTTCTCTAATCCTCTGTATTTATTTTCCGCTTGTGCGGCTGAGAAATTATAGCCCTTTTCCTTCAATTTTTCTGAAATGGCTTCCTACATTTTCCTTTTATTTTTTAAAGCCAATCTTTTTCCTACTTTGGGCCTTAGCGAGGACACCAGGGATAAAAGCAACTTTATGGCTGCGTCAATCCAAATGGTTTTGGAATCTGCTTGTTTAGTATCTATATTTATAAAAAATGGATATAGTAAAAAATAATGATTCTTTATAGATATAGAGATAAGTAACACCAAGGATAACTTTTGTTAAATATTTATTTATTTACCTGGATACTCTTCTGCTATTATGCTTTGAAAATATTCATCTTCTGTCTGCAGAAGCTGCTCCTCAGATGCAGTTGTTTCCGCTTCTCTGTTGTTTTGTAATATTTCTTTCAGAAATTCTAGATCTGAAAATTAAAAAAATTTTAACTACTTTTTATTACCTTTATGAATCAATTTTACCTTGTTGAATTCTCGAAAATGTTCCAGGAGAGCAGGTTATTTTTAAATTTGCCCCTGCCGTTTTCAATATTAATGTTTTATTTCGAAAATTGACCGTTTATATTTCACCTTTTTAAATACACAACGGAATAACCTCGTACTCAATTTTGACAAATGACAACTGAAAATAGATTTTGACACATCGCCAGTAATCGCCCGAGCTAAAACCTCTGGCTTTTTCTGGCTATAGGGGAGGTAAAAATTTCCCCGCTTCTGAAGTGAAACTTCCTTGCTCTCGTTCCGGGGATTTTGAAGTGATTCGAGCAAGTACGAGTGAATTCAGAAAACAGAAACGAAAACAAGGACAGTTGTACGAAACGGAAGTTGCCTTATTCTCACTCATTTACAACTGTCACAATTCAGAATCGGCAACAAAAACAAGGACTGCCGTATGAAACGGAAGTTGCCTTCTCACTCGTTTACAAAATAACGAGAAAAAACAAAAATCTTGAAACAAATTAAATATGTACAAAAAAACACAAACACAATGAATGCACAATTATACATACTAAATATTTAGTTTCCACTGTATTTCGTTAAACATTTTGGATTTAAACAACCAAGCTGATGAATTTTGCGATTATCACCGCCAAAAGAGCAGCAAACAACAAAACACAAACAAATTTCAAAATTCAATGTATGCACAACTAAATTAACAATTTAGTTTTCACTCTATCTCGTTTAACATTTTGGATTTTAATAACTTAAACTGATGAATTTCGCGAAGATCACCAAGTAGGTGACAGCGACAGCCATGATAGCAATTAAGTGATGCCATATAAACAAATTCTACCAAGACAGCAGGAAAATATTTACAATTTACTTAAATTCGTACATAGATGGCGCAGGCATCGGTAAAGTAAAAATGAGGAGTCGGTTATTTTAAAAATTAAGATTGTTTATTAAAGATAAAGTTTTTGTAAAAGCAGCGAAATGTTTTTGATTTTATACACTGTAAATATTCATTATACTATGATTTATCAATTGTGTTAAAATATTATGGTTCTTAGTTCCTATTCGCTGCTTCGTTCATATTTTAGATTATAACACAAGACACGAGAAAATGAAGAAAAAAATACAGTAATAAGGATCATATAGACATAAATATGTACGCGAAGTTTCACTTCTGCTTTGTGTTCTTTAATACACAATTATTTTTTTTTGTAGCCCGAAAAAGTAAACGTACAGAAATCTGGCGATTTCGGGCGCTTTCTGGCGCCCGAGGGATCCCGCAGGCGAGTACGCGAACACACTTAATAACAAATTGAACCTTTTGAAAAGGCCGGAAGATAGAAAAATCAAGACTGTGATACTGACAGAGCTGTATAAAGCCCGGTATGCAAGGCTCAAGGAATTTGCTCAAGAAAACCTTTGCATTTATTTCCTTAAGAAAAATTGACAACAGTTCAGAAGTTTTGACAGTTCCTTTTTTTCATTGCGAACATTACATAAATTGTTTTATGATTGTTTGGAATTAATGAAATTGTTTTAATTAATAAGGAATTAAAAAAGAATTAAAAAAATAATAATAAAAATTAATAAAATGTTATTTTTAGTATTGCGGAAAGTTCCTTTCAATTTCAAAAAACGGCTGACATGTCATGTAATCATGAACCGTTAAAATTCCCTCAAGAAATAAATGAATCGACACTTATTTCTGGAGGAAAAACTAAAATTTTATCAAAAGCGACATCTGCGTGTCAGAAAAAACACGACATTGGTGTGAATTTCTTGACTCTAGCATACCGGTTAAGCCCGGTATGCAACGCTCAAGAAATTTCTTTGCCTATCTTAAACCTATGTAAAAAAATGGTCAAGAAATGGTTCAGAAATATTTTCTGGAGCGATTTCGAAATCGCCCGAGAAAATATTTCTGAACGATTTCTTGACCATTTTTTTTACATAGGTTTAAGATAGGCAAAGAAATTTCTTGAGCCTTGCATACCGGGCTTATGGTGCGCCAAGGAATGAAAAACGTGTACAACTTTCCCGTCTGGAACGACAGTATGCAAATCATCGTTTTCGGCCTTGACACGAATCATGCGGCCTCAACGTATTACATGTCGACTCGATTTTTTAGGCCTAGACACCGTCCTTTTAAGATTCAATGCACTAAAAATCACAAAATGCAATTCTTTTAAAAAAATTATTAAATGTTATTGTTTAAAAAAATAAACTTTGAACGCAGTATAAACAATACAAATAGATTTCTTTATTGCTTTTGTTTTCCATTGTCGTTTAATTTTTTGAAGTTATATTCCTTTAGGCGCGTTTTATGAGAGTGAGTTTTTAGGAATCCTAGGAATTCGCAACGCAACGGGGAATATAGGAGAAGGGGTGTGGAGGGCAAGCATTTCAACTCCCATTCTTTAACTATGCGCAGATTGGGATTATTATGGGTATATGAAAATTCGTAGCCGATGTCTGTTCACGAGGTCGGAGGGTAAGGGGGTTTTTATCCTGAGGCTATGGAGGGAAATAAACTTCATGTTCGATTCATCAGCTAAGCGTAAGTTTGGGTTTTTTGTGGGCATAGGAAGATTCGTAGCCGATTTACTGTGCACGACATTGATGGGTGAGGGCTTCTGTCACGACGCTATGGAGGCAAATCCGATCCGTGTCCTATTCATCATCAGCTATGCGCAAGATTCTAAGGGCCACTTTTACACGGGCCGACTTTTTCAGAAGATTTTTCTTGGTTGGTTGGCGGCTCGTGTGAAACTGGCCAAGATAATAATAAACCTATATGGAACCGTACAATAACAAGCGATAATTATTTACTGTTTTACTAATGAATTTGAATATATTTACTCAATCAGAAATTAGTTTGAATATATAATACAAAATATTTATATCGGAAAATAAAACAATGAAAAATATATTATACAGTATAGACAGAAGGAATTTGAATTTAACATGGATATAAAAAAACCATTGAAATTAGTAAAAGTTTATGTCGAAAAAATGGTTGCGATGATAAAACTAAAGTGCAAGGGTTTGCTAACATAAATCGATTTCAAAATTTATATAACACCCCTATTACCGACATGCATAGTGATATTAACCTGGCTGAACTTAATAAACTTGGTTCTATCGAAAAAAAGAGAAAATTTAATGCCTAATACAGAGTTTAAATTGATGAGAATGGCACACGATAAGCAAAAATATTTCTTGCTACATGTCATTTCGAATCTATTAACTCCAAACCGTAGTCCATTTTAAATATTTTTTACGAGCCCAGCTGGAAGGGGTAAAATTTTTGTGATAAAATTATAATGGAAATCTGTAATGATAATGATGGATACTGCAACTCGTATATCTCCTGTGCTTCGATAGGGAAATCTGCTATTGCTATTAATAGAACTACTACATATTGCCTTTATAATTATCTTTGTCAATATTACTTCCATTCAGTACCAGGGGCGGCGGAACACCTGTTGTGTGTGTTGACCATTCAACACACGAGCTCTTCCAAGTATTGAAAATCAACACATGAGATCCCGTTTCTATTTTAGGTCTTAAAAAAATGTTCATAACTTGTTTCTTTTATTTAAGGCTGCGCTGCACTCATGCATGCAAACCAGTGGCGTACCGAGGGTGGGGCGGTGGGGGCGGTCCGCCCCAGGCCCCTCGTCGGCATAGGCCCTCAAATATGAAATTACTTTATTTTATTTTCTAAATAATAAAAAATCGTCACTTCAGCATAGGCCCCTGAATGTTAGACAACTATGTATATCTACATATATTATAATTGAAGCGGTCATTGTTGAAAGGGGATATGTAAAAAATATCAAAATGTTGGGAAACTCAAAAAAACTGTCTGAAAAATGGCGTGAGAAGTTTTTTAGTGGAACAGCGGCACACAAATTTTCTTCAAATGCAACTGGAAGTTGGGTTTTGCCTGTTTTACTATAAAAACATTAATTATGAATATTGTTTTGCTATTTGAAATTGAAATTGTAGGTTATGCCTTATGCACATGTCCCATTTCAACAAGGACCGCTTCAATTTGTACAAGGAAAGCATATTTTAATGGACACTCTTAGCGAATTGTGAACGAAAAATTTGAGAGTTCCTGCGTTTTTGTTGTTGCTATGCTAGGACAAGAAAATAAAAGAGAATATCTATTCGTGATTTCTCGTGAAGTGTTCTGTGTTTTAATGAAAACGGGGAAGCACATAATTAAAAGTGAAATAGTGAGATGACTCTTATGTGCGGATTCGATTTGCGTGTTTTTTCATTGTTGGTTGTTCGTGTCTGATTTTTCCTTAGTTGTTAACGTGCCTCGATGTGCTAATTAATATATAAAGTGGTTAAATATTTTTAATTTAAAATCCAAGTAATTTAAAAGTGCATTTAACGAATAGTATGTGCCGAAGTTTTGGGTAATCATTTTATAATATTAATAATATTTTTTCATTTAAGCAACCTGGTGATAATATGAAACGAAACTATCCCAGTGGATGGGAAAAGAAGTAAAAACAAAAAGCTAGGGAACAAGAAATGCAGCGTTTGTCGGGTTCACTGCTGAAATTTACTGAAAAGGCGTCATCCCAAGCAATCAATGAAGCAGAGCCACTACAAGGTCCAAAATCTATAGAAAGACCAAGTACAAGCTATTATCAACGAGTAAAAGATATAAGCAATCAAGAGAAAGAAGAAAAAGGAGAAGAAGAAAAGGATGTAGAAATAGAAAAGGAAAGGGACGAAGAAGAAGGTGAAGAAGGAAGAGAAGGGGAAGAAAAGGAAGAAGACAAAACTTCTTTGATACGTTCTGAAGCAGACTCGGATACATCAGAAGAATCGGGGGATTTATCATTAAATTTTTATGTTGGAAATTGGCCCACTCCAGTGCCAGATGGTATTAGGACTGATATTATTAGACAAGGCAGTGCAAATTACCAAAACTTGGATGGACCATTTGAGTCAGTTCAGAAGCCTGGAGAAAATCCAAAAGGCCAAACCCGGCAGTTGACCAAAAATTGGTTTTATAAGCAGCTTCCTAGCGGAGAAAAGATTTTGAGGAAATAGATGGTTTACTCTCATGAAAAGAAATCGCTGTTTTGCTTTTGTTGCAAGTTCTTCGATATAAACGATAAGAACACAACGACATCCAGTTTTATTACAGGATTCAACAGTTGGTGGAAATTGAATCCTAAAGTGTCTGATCACGAAAGCTCCGATATCCATATTTCCAACTTAGAGAAATGGAAAACGCTTGAAGCAAGCCTTCTTCAAAACAAAACCATCGATGCTGACCACCAAGACAGCATGGTAAGAGAGAGGAAGAAATGGAAGGATATTTTACATCGGCTCTTAGATATTACACTTTTTTTGACTAAGCAGAATTTGCCTTTTAGAGGTCACAGGGAAGACATTGACTCTGGAAATCGTGGTAATTTCTTAGAACTAGTGAGCCTTCTTTCACGTTATGACCCTGTTTTAAAAGAGCACAGTATTCGGCTTCAACAATCTTTGCAAGCAGGAATGATTCCAGTCACTTACTTATCGCCAGCAGTGCAAAATGAATTTATTTCTCTGTTGGGCAACGCTGTAAAAAAAGAAATAATCACTGAAATCAAGAAAGCAAAATACTATGGAATATTGTTCGACAGCACACCTGACATATCTCACATCGAACAGATGAGTGAAGTTGTGAGATATGTTAAAATTGACAACAGGAAAGTAGAGGTAAAAGAATCATTTCTCGGTTTCATCCACCTTAGTGGGAAAAAGGCAAACGACATTACAGAAGAGATACTTCAATCGCTTAAAAAGGACGGTTTGGATTTAAGACTTTGTCGTAGTCAAGGTTATGACAATGCTACAACCATGGCAGGCATTCACACCGGAGTGCAAACGAGGATTAAAGAACTAAATCCAAAAGCGGTTTTTGTCCCATGTGCCAACCACTCTCTAAATTTGTGTGGGGTACACGCTTTTGGAAGTGTTTCTGTTTGTATAACATTTTTTGGAACTTTGGAAAGTGTGTACAAGTTCTTTTCGTGTTCAACCCATAGATGGGATGTTTTAAAAGAAATCCTAGGGGTGATTGTAAAGAGACTTAGTGATACTAGGTGGAGTGCTCATCATGATGCAGTTAAACCAATCTTTAAAAATTTCGAAAAATTGGTTGATGCTGTAGACAAGTTGTGTGATGCTTCTGAAAATCTAGATACGAGAGGGGCAGCAGAGGTGTTGATGACAAACATTTGTAATTTCAATTTTCTTTGCTTCTTGCACTTATGGTACCACATTTTATCTGAAGTGAACCATGCACAAAAATACCTCCAAATCGAGGGTATTAGTTTGGAAAAATGTGTATTGAAGCTGAGAAGCTTGAAAATCTTTTTAGAAGAGAGTCGGGAAGAACTGGTCCAAAAAGCCTTAGAATATGCAATCACAACTTGTGCTAAATTGGACATTGACATCGAAAGCAGACACCGCACACGAGTTAAAAAGATGATGCCAGGAGAAAAAGCTAAGGATGCAGGTTTGACTCCACAGCAAGAAGTGAAGCGTGTTATGTTAGAGTGTATTGAAAACTTCCATGTAGAGCTAGAAAAGAGACTAACATCAATGAACAATGTGTATCAACAATTTGCTGTTGTACACTCAGAAAATCTTGTAAATGCAAGTGATGAAAATATATTAATTTATATTCATCAGTTCGCAAATTTTTTCAATGATTTAGAGGAAAAAGAAATGTTACCGGAAGTGAAGAGGTTAAGAAGACATCTAAAGGCTTCTGGAATAAAAATAGATGATGCAGCCTCATGGACATCATTGCAAATGCTTAAATTTATTATTGAAATGGACTTTTGTGAATCGTTACCGAACATATCTGAGGGACTTAAGCTGTTCCTTACTATGTGTGTGTCTGTGGCTTCTTGTGAGAGGAGTTTTTCAAAGCTAAAATTAATTAAAAACTATCTGCGTTCTACAATGAGCCAGACTCGTTTGACAAGCTTGGCTATATTATCAATTGAAAATGAGATTGCAAAGCATGTGAATTTTGATGATTTAATCCAACAATTTTCAGAAGTCAAGGCTCGCAAAAAAAAATTTTAATATTTAGTTGCCCAACACACGGCCGTCATGCGGTGCGGACGCGGTGCGGATATGTGTGGCCCGGGCTGCAACGCACGCGGGGTTTTTGCTAGTCTTATATTATTAAAAGAAAGTTTCTGTATGTATGTATGTACGTATGTATGTATGTATGTACGTATGTATGTATGTACGTATGTATGTATGTACGTATGTATGTATGTGTGCGTTATAGCGGGCGCACCAGTCATCGCAGAGCTTTGAAATTTTGCACGAAGGTCCGTGGGGCTCTCCCATGAAACACCCCGAAGCCCGATTTTCGAAATTCAAAATGGCCACCCAAATATGAATTCACAAATTGTGTTCCGATTTTAATGAAAGTGGGTATGTAGGGGTTTTTGTGGTCAAAATTTAAAAATTCAAATGGTCGCGCCAATATGGCGACGAATTTATCATTTGTGTTCCGATTCCAATGAAAATAGGTATCTGGGGTTTTTTAAGGTAGCCGATAATGAATTTATGATCAGAACTTATAAATTCAAAGTGGCCGCGCCAATGTTGCGGACGAAATTTTCCAATTTCATTCAGATTCCAATGAAAGTGGATATCTAGGGATTTTTAAGGTTGCAAATAACGAATTTATGATCAAAACTTATAAATTCAAAATGGCCGCACCAATATGGCCGATGAGTTTGCCAATTGTATTCCGATTCCAATAAAAATCGGTATCTGGGGTTTTAAGGGAGCAAATAACGAATGTATGATCAAAAGTTATAAATTTAAAATTTCGGGGCCGATATGGCTGCCATCAAGAGGGTAAACGATGCCATCTATCGCATCCAAAAAGTTCGATCGATAAGAACGGGACGGAGGCTGTGTTCGGGACAAACACTAAGTAAGAAGCGGGCACTGTAACGGCTAACAGAAAAGAGAAAGTTAAAATTCCAATTCACCGAGAAGTTTCATGTTCAGAGGCATCTACTTGAATACATTAGGGTGGTCCTTATTTTAGAAAAGTCCCGAATTTTTTGAGTGTCCCCCCTAAATCAAAACTAGACGCCGAAAAAATAATTATGGCCCAAAAAAAGGCGAAAAACAAAATTATAAACCGTCCCCCACGCAGATTGAATTTTAAATGGGATTTAACATGGGCTTTCGTTTTTTTAGGTTCAACCAAGCGTTGACCACTTTATTTCCATCTTAGCGCTTAGGTTTCCGATACCGCCTAATACGAATATCATGTCAAAAACCGGTTTTGACTAATGACAGCTGTCAAAAACCTGTCAATAGAAATCTATATAAATATAATTGGAGTGTCTGTCTGTGATTTCAAAATAATTGCCATTTTCTAAGTTCATATGGTTATTTACACGATATTAACACGAAATCAAGTATTTTTAAAATTTTTGTCTGTCTGTATGTCTGTATGTCTGTATGTCTGTATGTCTGTATGTCTGTATGTCTGTATGTCTGTATGTCTGTATGTCTGTATGTCTGTATGTCTGTATGTCTGTCTGTCTGTTTGTCCGGGCTAATCTCGGAAACGGCTTATCCGATTGCGATGGGACTTTCACTGGAAGATTCAGTATTTTCTTGGGCATGTTTTAGGCTATTTTTTACTAGGATCCGACTATCGGATCCGATTATCGGGCCCGATTACCGTGTTCGACTACCAGATTAGACCGAAAACTTGAACCTTGCAACTTGATTTTTACCCACTTCCATATAACCGATCAACTTCAAATTTTGCACATATGTGTAGTTCGCGTGACAATGCAATTTAACCATTTTTGGAAAAAATCAACATGGCGGTTCCAAGATGGCGGCCGAATTTTGCAATTGTGATCCCGGACCCCCCGACATGGATATCAAATGAAAGGGTAAGACAAGTAGATTACAATAAGCTATGTGGGGTCATTCAAAATTCAAAATGGTGGCCAGCACAAAATGGCGGATTATTCTTCGGTATGGGCATCAAATGAAAGCGAGTATAGTGCAGTAAGCGGTGTGCCGTCATTTTAAATATAATATGACGGTCACTACAAAGTGGTGGAAGACATATAATAGACTAAAAAGAAGAAAATAAAAAATATAGTCTAAATAAAAAATACGCTTTTATTTTAAAATAAACTAAAAAGTAAAAAATAATTTTGAATGTAAAGTTTTTATTGCTCCAGCCAGTATATAATAACAACCTAGCTACCTACGTACCAACAACGGCTAATCCGATTGCGATGGGATTTTCACGGGAAGATTCAGTATTTTCTTGGGCATGTTCTAGGCTTCACTCGGTTCCGACTATTGATTCAGGCGGAAAACTTGATGCGATAGTCGCAGAAAAGCCAGTGGAAACTTTTTTTATCATTCCAATTGTAAACCTCAAAGCTCGGAACGGTTAATCCGATTTTAGGACTTTAACGGGATGATTCAGAATCTTCTTAGGCGTTTAGCATACTTTTCACTATTATCCGACTGTCCGGTTAGACCGAAAACATGACTCGATAATCGAAGGAACGCGAATGAAATGCTGTCACGGCGAGATATTGTTTTTTCAATTTGCGGAAATACTGTGAAGATTATGGTTTGCCATCTCCGCAAATAATCGATAGGTCTGATGAAAATTAAAACAGAGAATATATCGAACTCAATAAACAAATGGGAACAAAATGTTGAGGACGCTATTGGGCAAGTTCCGCACAGGGTGAGGCACGTGTTCTGAATGTGATTGTTGTGCATGTAGCACACAATTTTTCCGATAGGTGGCGCTCAACACCGCATTTTAAAAAAGTTCTAACACATTTTTTATAAGTAACTTTAAATTTTTTTATTTGTTTTATGTGGCAGTGCCAAGCTCAGGAATCACCCTTTGTACTACCAGTCCGTTGTCGTTTGCACGTCATGGCGCAATGTCTAGCAGGGAGCTTAGTAAGGGTGGAATAGGTTAAGGGTTATGGGGGTTCGGGGGGGTTGTTGAAGAAGGTGCGGATTAACCCTGCGTTTGAACTCTTGGATATTGTAGGAGGTCGGAAATACTGACTGTGAGAGATTATTCTATAGTCGAGTTGTGTGCCCTAAATTATGTTTTGCAAATTTGTTATTTTTTTCATTATACCTATTTCCTATCCCGGACTGTGCACACATTAGTTTTTTTTATTAAAAAGCGTTGCAACGCACGCGGGTTTTTGCTAGTTAACCATATAAAAGGTTTCCAAAATCATTTTTTCAAGATTTGTTGTTTCTTTCACTTTTTTCCTTCCGCGGACAGTGCACACATAAACTTTTTTTATTTAAAGGCGTTGCAACGCACGCGGGTTTTTTGCTAGTAGATAATAAAATAAATTTAAGAATTAGCCTGCCGTCAGATACTGAACTAGATTTTGAAACTGCAAATTTCATAAAAATTATTCAAAGTGCTGCCCGGAATAATACAAGAAAGTGTAAACATAAATCTGTAGGAGTTAGATATCCTACAGAAATATTAAACATGATAAAAATGGATGCAGATGGCGAGATAAAACTATCTTAAATAGACTATCTCAGAACTTTAAAAGGAAAATATAAGAGTTAAAAGATAAATCGTTTGAAAAATTTAATACAAGTGCAGTTCTACAAAAACAGGAATTTTAGTGGGGTCGGCTCGTGGATTCATCATTTTACAAGCTCCATATGTCCTTAAAGTTTAATTCAAATAAAACTTTACATCGGTTTCTAATTGGGCATTCAAAATCAGTGATTTCAAACAAGTATCTATAGCTCAAAATTAGCTCCAAATAGTCAAAATTAGTCAAAATTATCACTTCCGTGTGGGGCGATTATTGCAAAATCCAAAGTTTAAGCCCAAATACTGGCGTTTAACAAGCAGTTTACTTAAAGAACTTTAAGCGAAAAACCGCAATCATAAGTTTTTGTTTGCCAGAAAAGCTGTAAAGTTTATATAGTTAGATTTTTTCGCCAAATTTTCTTCAAATTATTAGCTGAAAAAGGAGGCGACGCGGATTATTATCACTTCCCTGTCAT
This sequence comes from Thereva nobilitata, assembly GCA_963855945.1. NCBI lineage: Eukaryota > Metazoa > Arthropoda > Insecta > Diptera > Therevidae > Thereva > Thereva nobilitata. The sequence goes on from OY979695.1 coordinate 100,978,056, forward strand.
CTAAAAATCCGTTAAAATTACCTATAAATTGAGTAGCAAGCAACTTTGCCGCTTTGGTGATTGAAAGAAAGAGGTGAAGTCAGCATACTAACGGCTATGTTTTGTTTCAGTCGGTGAGCGCTTAGTCGTGGGAGTGAGTTTAGTGGAGATTTTGGAGTTTGGGTTAGTCAAATTCTCACTCCCGTGGCACGTAATTACGTTTCAACTATTAAATATTATTAAATTTGAATTAATTGTACCTGTTTGGTTCAATTACACTGATCATTGATGCATAATATATTTATGATAAAATACAGCATTCTTATGGATTTGAGACAAAATCATTTAAATTATCACTTCCCTGTCGACATAGACTGAATGCGAGCATTTCCAAATGGGGTTTGTAAAATATTGTGCAAAACAACGAGCAAAGTTGACGATATAATTGGGGAATCAGACTAGGAAAGAAATAATGTTTAAACTTAATAAAACTTAACATTTGCTCGAGTACTTTTTCTATACTAACCTCACTTCCCTGGTAGGCATTCTTGTACATATTTAGCTTTCTGTTCTCAGAAATTTTAATAGATCACTTAAATGCAATACTTACTATAATATTTACCGAAAAATCTCCTTTAGGTAAAATATTCGTCACTTTCCAGTGTCTATTCTCACTTCCCTGTCACCCAAAAACTTAAAAGTGCTATAACTTATAAAAATTCAAATATTTTGACTGACCCATTAGAACCTAGAATACTATCATTAATCTTCGTTATATCCAATTTTCAATTTTGAAATACAATAAAAAAACGAAGGCCCAAAAATATTTCGATTTTATTCCAGTTATTGTAGAACTGCCCACAAATCTATCGGCTAATAAAGAAAATAATTACTCCCTATGGAAACCGCAAAGGGTAATAAAAAAACGGTCCTTTCATGTCCCGCCAATTGGGAAAAGAAATGGCGACTGGTCAAGGAACGATAAAGACATAGCTAATACATTCGCAGATTATCTTGGAGAAATATTTCGGCCAACGAGTTTGACTCAGATGACAATACTACGGGGGATATCTGTAGTCGAGAAAATGTTATAGCACCGTTTACGCAGAAAGAAATAGCTGATGAAATTAAAAACTTGAAATCTAAAAACGCTCCAGGTTTTGACTTAATCACTTCAGAAATTTTAAAACAACTTCCGAAAAAGCAATATCAATGTTAACTCTGCTAATAAACTCGGCGATTACACTAAGGTATGTACCTAATGTTTGGAAAATAGCGGAAATTATTATGATAGCAAAGCCTGGGAAGCCTACAAATGAAACAAAATCGTACAGAACAATTTCTTTACTACCAATAATGTCAAAACTTTTTGAAAAATTGCTATTGAAAAGAATGAGGCCTAAAATAGCAAATAATCAGTCAAATCACCAATTTTGTTTCAGAACATATCACTCAACTGTCGATCAAATACATCGAATAACAGATAATATCGAAAAAGCGCTGGAAGAAAAGCAGATATGCTCCACAATATTCCTAGACGTAGCTCAAGCATTTGATAAGGTATGGCATGAAGGCCTAATACATAAGATGAGTCAGGTGTTTCCTAGACAGTACGTAGACATACTCTCATCCTGCCTAAAAAATCGATTATTTAGAATTAAACAAGACGAGGAGTATTCTACACTTAGAGAAGTTAAAGCGGGTGTGCCAGAAGGTAGTACTAGGGTGGCCGGCGATTGTATGGGAAGAAAAAAAATTGCTTAAATTCCAAGTCTCACCCCAGAAATATTCGAATAGCCAAAAAACTAAGAAATATAAAATTTTAGACGAATCGGCAAGAGAGGTCGCTCATTGCTAATGATTTTTTACCATTTTTCACTTTGTTCAACCCTGATTACCATTTTACAAGCCCTGAAATAGTCAATAAATATTTTTGATAAATTCTACAGATTATTACCTTTCTAAAATGATCAAAATCATAAAAATCGGTTTACAAATAATAAAACTATGAAATAAAATAGCAGTTAAAGGAAATATAAAGAAACGATTAGTTCAAAGAGAAACTGTTCTGAGGTCCACTGATCACCGCAAACTTCGCATAAAACATTGAGCACTCTTAGAATTAAAGAATCTGGATTTTGGACCGCAATCAGGGAAGGGTACACGAAGGTGCTGAACTCTGTTATCATCCCCACAAAAACCGACATATCCGAGGTTATCTTCACAAATAGCTAAGCTATGGAGTCCACATCCCTTCACGTCGTGAATGGAGAAATAGACCACACAGAATTCAGGATGCCATAAACTTCTTTACTGACAGCTCCAAGCTCGAAGGTCAAGTAGGGGGAGGAGTCTTTTCCGCGGAGCTTGGGATTGAAGTCTCCTTCCAACTACCCGATCCCTGTAGTGTATTTCAAGCGGAGGTTCTAGCCATACATAAAGCTGTTCTACTAAACAACCAGCAAGGCGATACAAATCGGACTGCCTACATCTTCTCAGATAGTCAGACGGCTCTGAAAGCCCTGCGCTCTTGCACTAACAGCTCTAGAACTATCTCTGAATATCGAAGATCTCTTAACGAGATGGCTCAGCAGTTCAGGACCCTCCTCGTATGGGTGCCCGGCCACCGAAATATAGACGGAAATTGCAAGCTGACGAGCGACTCTCCTTCCAGGAAAGGAAAGGCTTGGTATGCCTTAGGCCACTTTTAAACTCCAAGGCAAACAGCACACAATGCAACAAGCAAAGAAGCATTGGAGGGATCTTAATAAATGCACCTTGGCCAAATTAACCTGGCCCTCTTATGATCTTAGGCGGACCACTTCCTCGGAAGACAAGACCTCTTAGTTATAGTGGGAGTGCTTACCGGACACGGTCTGATAGGGACGTATGCGGCCCGCTTGGGTCTTGAGACCTAGGATTTTTGCAGAAGCTGTAAAAGTCCGGAAGAGGAGGGCAGTGTACAACATCCCTGTTACTACCCAGCCCTAAGCAGAAGGAGAGTAACCACATTTGGTAAACCCTTTCTAAGCACGCTTGCGGAAATCTCGAAGATTAGGATCCCGCAACTGAGAAGACTCATTACTTTCTCGAGGTGGTTTAGCGAAGAAACGACGCTTTAACATCAGGTTTAAAGTGGGATCACTATGGCATCACAATGGGCCTAGGGGCCCCACCCACCCAGTTACCCCGACCACCTCTGACGGCAGGCGGATTATAGAAAAAATAGCACAAAAACTCCAATAATTGGCGACTTATTGCCCAATCTGGCAACACCCAGCACTGCACCGGACCAAGATTTCTGCTATAGCTGCTATGGTAGCAGCAATTTTCAAACTGTCAAATTCTCCAAAGCAACAAAAAGCGATTTCTGACACACAGATGGGAAATTTTGCTGCGAAATTCAACGGTCGCGAAGAGTTTTTCTCAGACAAGATGGTCTGCTCGAGCTGACGCCTGCCGAAGTCTATGTTGCTCCTGGGATGAGATCATGGCAGCTGTTCATACAATTGCCAATGCCATAAGTGAAAAACCATCTACGCGCTCTGAGGCTTCAGGTCTTCTTAGTTCATTCGACTCCATGGAAACTTGCTTTCTGGCCCTTCTCTGGAATGACATCCTGGAAAGGTTCAACAAAAGCTCTGTTCGCGTACTTTTCTGACTTTTTATTACCTTGTTGCGCTCTTAAAAATGTTCCAGTTATTTCTAGTGTACGAAGATTTTTTTAAAATAAACAACTTTTACAAAAATGACAACTGAAAACAGTGAAAACAGATTCTGACACATCGCAAGTAATCGCCCCAGCTAAAACCTCTGACACAAGCCTGTAGGGGAAGTAAACATTTCCCCGCTTTTTGTAGCCAGAGAAAGTAAACGAAGAGAAATCTGGCGATTTTGCGGGCTTTCTGGCGCCCGAGGGAACCCGCATGCGAGTACGCGAACACTAAACTTAAGTGAACAAGTCTCTGCAATCTGTAAAAATCGACCTGGGTACGATAGCCGAACTTTATCAGTCCTTGGTAACATACCTAGAAGACTTCAGGAAATCCGATAGTACCTTTGATCATTATGAGTCGAAAGCTATTGAAAAATCCGGTGAAAATAGCTATGCGAAGTCAAGGAAAACTAGACCGAACTTTAACGTCATTATAGACAGGCTGATTGCAGAACTACGGAGACGCGGAGCTGTTTATGAGGAGTTAAGTAAAAAGTTTGACTTTCTTACGAAACTATACACATCGTGTGGAATTTAAAGGCATCCGTGAAGGAGCCAGAAACCTTACAGCTTTCTATCCGGGGGTTTTAGATGAGACTTTGGAAAACGAGTGTCTGCACCTGCGAGCTCATTTGTCGTCGGATGAGGTTATAGAGTTATCGTCACTGAACTCATACAAATACTTATTGGAAAAAGGCTTCTTAGACATTTATCCAAACGTAGGAATTGCGCTCCGAATGCTGTTGTGTACACTAACGTCAAACTGCCCGACAGAACGGTCATTTTCAGCGCTAAAGAGGGTAAAGAATTACTTAAGATCTACTATAGAAGAGAACAGGCTAAATTCACTCTCTATAATGTACATAGAGTCAGAAATAATGCAGTCATGCATGACGTCATCCGTTCTTTTGCACAGAAGAAAGTTCGCCGTATGATTCTATAAAGTTTATATTATTTTTGATTTTTATTTATAATAATTAGGGTCTGTTAAAATTATATTATATTTCCAGTACCTATACTAGTGCATTTTATTTGCTAAATTTCCAAAAAGGCTTCGGGATGAGGGGCCCCAAATGTCAAGTGCCTAGGGGCCCTGGGTCTCTAACACCAGGCCTAAACCTATTGTGGTTTTCTGTTAATCTTTGTCCGTGCAAAGTTTTCATCTTTGATTCTTCGGTGGTCCTCACTCAACAAACATAGTACATGGGACTCTATTCCATCCATCCATGCAATGGCGCTACAGTCCAAATCGAGCCTTGGCCTCCTCTAGGACATTTCTTCCGGTTCCTTGCAGCATGCCTCCAGTTCCCGATATTGAGCATTGCCTCCGCGCCAGCCGTCACAGAGTCTATCCATCTCCTCCTGGGTCCTGGCCTACTGACCTATTTCCCGAAATGTCTGCTCATAAGCCATTTTAGGATTCGATTGTCCTCCACGCTGATCACATGGCCGGCTAGTCTTAGTCTGTTAATTGTATCTCCTTCGCCGCATTCCATCCTCTCTGGTTGGGCCTGTTATGCACCTGAGGACTTTTCTCTCAAACCTGTTGACTCGTTCCTATATGTCATGGGTTATAGTCCAAGTCTCGCTGCCATAGTACAATACTGGTCGTATTACTGTTTTGTAGAGTGAGAGTTTCGCTTTACTGTGCACAAATCTTGAGTGCAGTATTTGTTTTTGGGCATAAAAGGCTCTATTAGCCAGTAGTATTCGTCTAGTTATTTCTTCTTTTTCTTCGTTTTTTTTTGTGATTGTAAACCCAAGGTAGACTGTTTTATCGACTACTTCTAGGTTATGTTCGTCGATTGTTATATTTCTCCCCATTCTAAATCTTCCAGCTCTGGATTGTTGCATCACTTATTTAAATTTGTCAACTCTAAGAAAAAAGTTGATAACTACCATGCAGCACATTAACGCAGCACATTAACTGGTCAAGTAGTTAGCCGTCCTCGATTTGCAACATGTTTAATCAATCTTTTACTCCTTCTGACTTCCAACCTAATGACAATAATTTTCATCACATAATTCCGAACCGAGGAGTTCATAGTTTATCTCTATCAATAACCAGTGACGATATCGTGAAACATATTAACGAACTCCCATACGACTTCACGTCCGGCCCCGACGGTATTCCCCCTGCTGTTCTTTAGTCCTGTGCGGAGGTTCTCCAGTCTCCACTGAAACCCCTTTTTCAAAAATCCCTGAATAAAGGGTACTTCCCTACTCTTTGGAAGAATTCGTTCATAATCCCTATTCACAAAAGTGGTATCAAGAGCGAAATATCGAATTATAGGCCAGTTGCTAAGCTGTCTGTCATGCCGAAACTTTTTGAATCGATTATATATTCTGCAATCGCGCCTATCTGCAAGAAGCTTATCTCAACAAATCAACATGGCTTTCTTGCAGCTCGTTCCACCACTACCAATTTACTCGAGTTCACTTCTCATGCTGTCGAGGGCTTCGTTTTCGGTTGCCAAACTGATTGCGTTTACACTGATTTTAGTAAGGCATTTGACAAGCTCTCCCCCTATATTATAATTCTTAAACTAAGAAAGTTTGGCCTTCCGCAAGCCCTTCTAGTATTGTTGGGTTGAGCTCGAAGGACCAAATTGTGAGGAGATTTGTGAAAACTTTTATAAACTTTGAACTGCTTTATTGGTGAAATATAAATTATGCAATTACACATTGATGACTGCTTATGTGAATTACAAACCAAAAAACTAACTTTTATTTTACAAAAATGTCAGACTTATTTTTCATACGCCGACTCAACTAAATTACATTTATTTATTTTATCAAATTCAATTGGACGTTACAAAGGGCGTTTGCCCAAGTGTTTTGGGGCTCGAACATCCTCCGCCGCCTTGATATATTGCTGATATATCGAAATTTCTGGGGTTGAGTCTTGGTTGCGTTGAGTACATACATGTGCGCGCATGGAGCTAAGAAATTTTCAATTAGTAATTAGTTTTATTATAGAAAATATTATTATTTTTTGGTATTATTTTTTTTTTATATTATACACTTCCATTTAATTCATGTCAAACTCAATTTGATATTAATTTTCCGAGATATTATTTTCCGGGATTGGTAACAATGCGATCTTTGTGATGGTTCTTTTTAAAATTCCAGATTTAGTTCTTATTGCCACCACCCTAACCATTCCGTCATCTCCGGGGAACACCTCTTCTATTCTGCCAAGCAACCATTTTGTGGGTGGAAGTCTCTCATCCTTACATGTAACTCTGGTATATACGGCCGCACAATACGCAACCATTGACGCGTCACAAAATCCATGAAGCTGTATCGATGTACACGCCTTACGAAGATTCAACCATCGAGGAATGTTCAAAAATTCGAGTCCCTTAAGATCCTTTTTCATTTGGGTCCATTGCAATGTGAGGGGATCTGGAACGGGGTCGTCCCAATCGATGCCAACTAACCACAATTGTTGCATCATAATTTTAGCTGTTATTATAATCGGTGTTAACCATCCTATTGGGTCAAATAATTGCGCAATTTGCGACAGAAGACTTCGTTTTGTTAGCTGGGAATTTTTATCTTTGATACGTACCTTGAATGAAAAACAATACTGTATCGGGTTCCAATATAAACCGAGCGCCTTAATTAAACCATCATCATCTAAAGTACATAACGTATGTGTCTCCCTTTCATCTATTGGGATGTTCTCTAATACTTGTTTGCTATTACTAGCCCATTTACGCAGCACGAATCCACCATTTGCTAACATCCCTTGGAGTTTTTGTTGAGTCTGTATTGCCTCGTCCTCCGTATCTCCGCCTGATATCACATCGTCTACATAGAAATCCCGAAGAACTATCGGATGCGCCAAAGGAAAATTATACCTTTCGTCAACTGCTAATTGTCTAAGTGTTCTGATAGCTAAGTTCGGGGCACATGACGAACCAAAAGTCACGGTTTGTAATTCGAACTGACGGACAGGTTCTAGAGGCGTGTTTCGCCACAAAATACGTTGATACGGAACATCTTCCTCCGCTACCCGTATTGGCCTATACATTTTGCTTATATCAGCCATGAACACAACCGGATATTGTCTCCAGCGTAAAATTATTGAAACTAAATCGTCCTGTAACCTTGGACCTGCTATTAGCTTGTCATTTAATGAAGTACCGTTCGTCGTTTTATTGGACGCATCAAAAAGTACTCGTAAACTGGTGGTGCTGCTTTCCTTAAATACTGCGTGATGTGGTAAATAGTGAACTCCATAACATTTTGCTCCTTCGTTGGTTCTAAATACTTGGTCAGTGTTAGCTGCTGGTCTCATGTGTGACAATTCTGAATATTCATTGTTACATTGCGCATACTGTTTAAACACTTCTGGGCGTTTTCCAATCGTTCTTTCCAATCCATAAAATCTCGACAATGCTGCATTTCGGGATTCACCAAGTTCCGGGCGTTGGAATTTTACGAAGAGCAACTTCACTTCATATCTGCCGTCCGATAATCTGCGATGTGTACGTTCGAAGAACTCTTCACAATCTCGTTCTTCTTGGGTCAGTGTTCGGTTATCCTCAATGGTTTCGAGCTCCCAAAATCGCCGGAGTAATTCATCCGTTTGTAGCGAACTATGGCACACGGTGATCTTGAGCTCAGGTTAGGATTTCCTATGGTTTGCACTGTCTATATCTCCAAACAGGATCCACCCCAACTGGGTGTTTTGTGCTATGGGTGACTCTTTGATTCCTCTTTTAAGACCATTCATTAAAATCTGAGTATATGCATCAATGCCAAGCAAAATATCAATTTTACCGGGAATATTATAGGTTGGGTCAGCTAAACCAAGGACGTAGCCAGGGGAGGGGTTTAGGGGGTTTAAACCCCCCCCCCCCCCCGAATGAAAAACAAACATCGCAGGTAACATGAAAAATCAATAATAACATAATTTTTGAAATTTATGCATATAAACTTCGCATTTATTTTGGTTAAACGTGGTCCATATATAATAAATAATTTTTCTTAAATTTTATACTAAATTTGAGATAGGCAGAACACCATTCAAATCGCATTTTTTTTCTTAGAAATACGTTTGGCAACAGCGATGTATAGCCCGAACCAAAAGAGATGAGGTTTCTCAAAAGTCGATTTTCCATGCGCAGTAGCATTCGTAGTAGATTTCGAAGGGGAAATTTGAAAATCCATAAGCGCATGTCTTATTAATATGTGCGCAATGTTTATTTGTGTGGAATTTTCATTTCCCCACATGCGCGAAGAAACCTCATCTCTTTTGGTTCGGGCTATACTACATGCTTATATAGTAGGCTAGAATTATGAATTTCAAAAACGCTTTTAAATTTGCGCTGTTCTAACAATACATGCGTATGTAGTAGGCTAGAATTATGAATTTTAAAATTTGTATCGTTAGAGTGAATTTTTATTGCATTGTAATAGAATGATTGTTTTTTTTAAATTTTTTATTTAAAACAGTTTATTAAGTTCAAAGTTAAAATCGCTCGTGCTGTGCGTATCGTGTAATTCTTTTTTTTGTTCAATATGAAGAGGCGTGCTAATACTTTCGATAAATATTTTAAACCTGCTAAAACTGAAGATACTCCTTGCGTAATAACAAAAGATATAACGTCCGACTTGAATGAAAAAAACCAAGTAGAAAATGCAATTATACCTGGAGAAAATATCTGTGTGAAGACTGTCGAAGATATTTTTCAAGCTGATAATGAAGTTAGTGAAACTGCAGTAGATAATGTGGTAATTGATATCAGTACAGTTGTGGATCAAATAAAAACAAAATTAGTTGGTAACATGAAGCAGTTAAGAGTAAAAACATTAACTTCATTACTCGTGCCAAGTGAGACCTACGCATTTCCCGTTACATCAGGAAGAAATTTGAAATTTCAGCACGCGTGGTTGAAGAAGTGGTCATGGTTAGCTTATTCGCCAAAAAAGGATGCCGCGTTTTGTAAGTTTTGTGTGACTTTTAGTTCTGAGGAAGTCGGAAGAAATGCGCATCAAAAAGTAGGTGCTTTAGTATCCGAACCATTTGTGAATTGGAAAAAAGCTATAGAGAAATTTGACCATCACTCAACTCTTAATTATCATAAAAATGCAGTATCTTCTGCTGAAAACTTAATGAAAATTTTAAAAAATGAAGCTGATGATATCGTGAGTTTAGTAGACAATAGTAAGCCATACACTAAGGGCCGTTTTGTTCACTCGGAGATAAATTTATCTCTGGGTTAATTCCAGGGTTATTCCAAAATTGCATTTTTTCACTGCGAGTTAAGAAATTTACTCTTTTCTGCGTGTTCAATGTATCGATTTACATTGATATTTTTAGTCAAGGCAAAACAAAATTCCATCAACTAAATTTGATGGAACTTTGTTTTGTCTCGTAAATAATCAAATTACATGTGCAAATTGTCATCACGATCACACAAAACATCCAGACGTAACTCGACACCGCGAACAGATAAGAAAATTCTTGGCGATTTTCATGGTCAGTTTTACCGTGAGAAAATCTCCAATGGTAAACTAAGTTTTGCTGATGGAGATTTTTTCTGACCGAAAATGTTTTCCTCGTGATGGAGGGGGTTTGTGTGATCGTGATGACAATCGTTCTTTATATTATGTAAAAATTGTAGAAAATAAATTAGTTCATTTTTGAATTTTAACAAGTACAGAAGTTGTTTTCACTTTCAAGAACTCACTAAGAAGATGTTTGCTTCTTCTTTAACTCAATAGAATTTCAGCATTTTTATTCTGGTTGCGATACAAGTATCGCAATCAGACCATCACACAGTCTAGGTCCAAGTACCTAGATTGCACATAAATAAGGCGAAGAAAAACCTCAAGGTTTTTTATAAGACTTAACAATTCTGGTCCCGATACAAGTATCGTGAACAGGTCATCATCGGTCAAGGTCCAAGTACCTTGATTGAGTAATACGGAGGAAAGGCAAAAGAGCCTGTCCCTAAACATCTGGTGACCCCGACGTGATCGCCACCAGCGACACGTCTCCGCGATTCACAACAACAACAAGATGTCGTCCCCATCACCGATGGAGACAATGACGATGGCCCAATTGGTCAAAGAAATTGATGGATACGCCAAGGAAATCCATCGGGTCATCAATAACTACAACAAGGACCCCGCAGATCGCAAAACAACAGCAAACTATTTCGCAGATAGGCTAGGGCGTTTAGATTCTGCCTGGGCCCTCTTCGAAACTATTGATCAGGAAATTCGGTCATTGGAACCACCACCACTTGATCATCCGTACTTCACCAACAATACATTCGATAAAACACTGAACCTGTACACCCAGTACAGCGATTTATTCAAAGAAAATATTGCTGAATTCCAACGGACTGAAGGCGCAACCAATGCCCCTGGACCAGGAAGGAATATGCCCATTCAAGCTCATCCAAGCTCATCTTTAACTAGCCAGGGCAACACAGGCGCCAACGTCTCCAATCAGCCAACAGGCAGTAAGCATGTGGAGCCTCCACAACCAAAGGAAGATTACAAGGAAGTTCCAGAGATTACCAAATTAATCCGCAGACATCGTGCTATGTGTAAAGCACTATACCGCCTCCTAGCTAATTTGGAATTAGACGCAAGTGCAACACTCTCTCGCTCTGTCTATGAACTACGAATCAAAAACATTGATCATCATTGGGTCCAAATTGAGGAGTGCCACAACAACATATGGGAGTTGACTGATGATCCCACCATCTGGGGATACAATTTTGAGGACTACGTACAACTTGAAGGTCAAGTACAAGAAGCCCAAGTTCTTCTGTCTACAAAGGTCGAGGAACTGTCACCACCGACCGTCGTAACACAATTTCCAAGTAACTCCCACATGTTACAGCTACCAAAAATAATTCTGCCCAAGTTTGACGGAGATTATTTAAAGTGGCGCCAGTTCCACGATCTTTTCTCTCAAATGGTCCATAACCAGAACTTGAGTAATTGCCAAAAAATGTGGTATTTGAAGACCAACGTAGCTGGGGAAGCCGAAAGATTAATAAGACACTTCATGCTGTCAGACGATAATTACATGGCAGCGTGGAAGATGCTGCAGGAACGGTATGATAACCCAAGATTATTAGTGTCAGCAATACTAAATAAGCTGCTAAATCAACCTTCCAACACAGCCGACACTCCATCAGCTACATCTACAAAGGCATTACACGATACAACATTAGAATGCCTCTTGGGATTAGAAAATCTAGGCGTAAACACATCAGAATGGGACCCTATATTGCTAATCATCTTAGTGAAGAAACTAGATAGGAGTACCCATGCGCTGTATGAACAGTCGCTCGCCAATCCTAAGGAGTTACAGTCCATGAAGGATTTTCTCTCGTTCCTCCAAACACGTTTCCAATCTCTCGAAGCCCTTGGCAATAAAGGGCGTACCACGGAACAGAGTCATCGAAAGCCCCACACAGCGAAGTCATTAACTTCAATAACCAGTCCAGCAACATGCATAGCTTGCAGTAAAGATCATCATCCACTATTTCGATGCAACTCATTCCTGCAGATGCCACCAACTGCGCGATTGATGCTAGTCCGGAAGCATGGGATCTGTCACAACTGCCTCAAATCAACGCATAGCACTCCAAAATGCACCCTCAGAGGCTGCACCAAGTGTTCAAAAAATCACAATACACTACTACATCTAGACACACCAGCCACACAGAAGAAGTGCCAACCTCCCGCAATAGAACACCCTGATCAAGCAGCAACGATAGCCACATTAACAAATTTGAGTAAAGCCGGCTACGTTTTGTTGGCAACAGCATGGGTCAAGCTTGTAAATGACCAAGGAAGAGAGGTCGCAGTTCGCGCCATCCTCGACTCAGGATCGCAGGTGAATGTAATTACTGACAAAGCAGTAAAGAAGTTAGGGATGACACCTTCCAATACGGCCCTGAACATTGAAGGCATTGGAAATGGAATGCAAGAATCCGAAAAGAGAATAAGCGCAGTGTTAAAATCGCGTTTGAACGGATTCTCTACCAGACTGGAGGCATTCGTAATGAAACAAATCGTATCTCCTCAACCCAGCCGACCAGTAAACATAACAACATGGTCAGTTCCGAAGAACATACCATTAGCTGATCCCAACTTTCAACATCCTGGTAACATCGATCTGCTTCTTGGAGCAGAATTTTATCATGAGATCCTGTCAATAGGACAAATAAAACTCGGCAAAGGCCGGCCAATTTTGCAAAATACAGTCTTTGGATGGATCGTGATCGGGAAGATTGGCCAACCAACATCAAGTTCAGCATTCTCTGGGATTTGTACGGAGGAAGAAGCCAACATTAATCGAGCCATCGAACGTTTCTGGAAAATTGAAGAGCATGAAGAACTTAAGAGCAACCAACTGACCGTAGCAGAAAGACAATGTGAAGAATATTTCAGTCAGACGGTTGCCAAATCACCGTCAGGGCAGTTCATTGTAAAGTTACCATTCTCGGAAGACCCTACTGGCTTGGGCCAGTCAAAGGACATCGCCTTTCGGAGATTCATGGCTTTGGAAAGAAAGCTATCAAGAGATCTCAATTTGCGACTACAATATGTGGAGTTCATGGAAGAGTATCTTAAATTGGGTCATATGGAGGAAATCGACATCAACACAATTTTAACTCCGCATTATTTCCTTCCTCACCACTGTGTACTCAAACCAGACAGTAGCACCACCAAGCTTAGAGTTGTTTTCGACGCGTCAGCAAAGACATCATCTAACATTTCGTTGAACGACGTACTACAGACGGGCCCAACCATACAGGATGATCTCTTTACAATTCTTCTGCGATTCCGACTGCCCAGATTTGTGTTCACTGCGGACATACAAAAAATGTATAGGCAAGTCCTACTACACGAAGAGGACAGAAGATTTCATCAAATACTATGGCGAGATGATCCCACGAAACCCATCAAGTGCTACCAATTACGGACCGTCACTTACGGAACCTCATCGGCGCCTTATCTAGCGATTAAGTGCCTACACCAATTAGCAAACGAAGAAAGGACCAAATATCCAATCGGCGCAGAAATTCTTGAAAGAGATTTCTATGTAGATGATGTGATGACCGGCACCAACAGCCTAGCCCTCGCTCAAGAAATGCAATCCCAATTAATAGCTATCTTGAAAATCGCGGGATTTAACTTACGCAAATGGTGCGCAAATCATCCTCGTCTGTTACAGCACATCCACCCGTCACATCAAGAAATCCAACTTGACTTTACCGATGAAAAGGACTCGGCCATCAAAACTTTGGGGCTCACATGGTTGCCAAAAACCGATGAGTTCAAAGTAAGAACCAACTGTACAACCGAGCGCAAGGTCACAAAGAGAACAATCGCGTCCGATATTGCACGACTTTTCGATCCACTGGGGATCCTAGCTCCCGTCGTGATAACAGCAAAGATGTTCCTGCAACAGCTTTGGGAACTACGACTTGATTGGGACGCCTCCATTCCAATGAATTTACACACAGGTTGGATGAACTTCCGCAACGGCTTATCATCGCTAGACAACATTCAATTCCCAAGACATGTATTCTCCCATCAAATACCAAGCTGCACCCAATTTCATGCGTTTGCCGATGCATCAGAGAAAGCCTTCGGCGCAGCTATATACATACGTTCCGTCACCAAAGATGGAACAATAATCGTTCGACTTCTTTGTGCCAAGTCAAAGGTGGCTCCCACAAAAAAGGTGACACTTCCAAGATTGGAGTTATGTGCCGCCAAACTAGCAGCAGAGCTTGTTCACAGAGCTAAGGAAGCATTAAAATTAACCGGTACCATCACACATCTGTGGACCGATTCAGAGATAGTGTTAGCTTTGATAAATTCGACTTCAAGCTCATTCCAAACATTTGTCGCTAACCGAATAGCAGCAATACAAGGAATATCCAACCCGCAGCAATGGAGGCACGTGCGGTCCAAAGAAAACCCGGCCGACATTATATCCAGGGGAATGTCTCCAGAAAAACTCAAGTCGTGTAATCTCTGGTTTTACGGACCCCCATTCCTGCATGGCGACGAGTCAATTTGGCCACCACGATACATAAAGAGCCTTCAATGCAATGAAGAAAGAAAGCGAACAGCATTAACCACGGTCCACACAACTCGCGAGGACTTCGTGAATGAAATTCACCACCAGAATTCATTTCGAAGGCTGCAGCGCATCGTCGCATACATTTTAAGATTCGTGGGAAGAACTAGACGTAAACATCACCAAGAAGCAAAGGGCGCATCATTTACAGCGATGGAATTGGACGAGGCCCTCTTTCTAATCATTAGAAAAATGCAGGAAGGAGAGTTTCAAGAAGACATCCGCCATATATCCCGATACAAGGAGAGCAGCAAAACAAGCTCATTGTCCAGTCTAGCACCATTCCTAGATGAAAGAGGTATCCTCAGGGTAGGAGGTCGATTGGAGAATGCAAACATCTCGTACGACTCAAAACATTCAATGCTGCTGCCGTATAGCCACGAGCTCACGAAGCTACTGATTACCGACATACATAAGGAAAACTTTCATGTTGGTCCCCAAGGGCTCTTATCAATACTAAGACAACGCTTCTGGCCCGTGAAAGGAAAAACGCTAGCGCGTTCAGTCGTACAGCGCTGTGTTGCATGCGCCAAGGCCAAACCAAAATTTTTAACGCAAATGATGTCCGACCTACCACGCTATAGAGTCCAACCTGCACGACCATTTATCAATGCCGGAGTCGACTTCTGTGGACCCATGTGGATACACCATAGGATAAGAGGAAAGAGACCTCACAAAGGTTATGTGGCAGTGTTCTGCTGCTTTACTACCAAGGCCGTGCATCTCGAAGTAGTAAGCGATCTTTCCACAGAGGCATTCCTGGGAGCACTGAAACGATTTATAAGTCGGCGAGGGCATTGTCGCAACCTCCACTGTGACAACGCGACCAATTTCGTGGGTGCACGAAACCAACTAGCTGAGTTAAACCAAGCCATTTACTCAAATGAAAGCCAGCAAAAAATTGCATCTACATGCAGTCATCAAGGCATAGACTTCCATTTCATCCCGCCACGAGCCCCGCATTTCGGCGGTCTTTGGGAAGCCGCCGTGAAGTCAGCAAAGAATCTTCTACGGAAGACAGTGTCGGGGTCGTCATTAACATATGAAGAGCTGGAAACTATAATGGTAGAAATCGAGGCAGTTCTCAACTCTCGGCCATTGACACCTATGTCCAGCGATCCAAATGATCTTGCGGCTTTAACCCCGGGACATTTCCTGATAGGGGAACCTTTACGGGCACAAGTAGACTCTCAAGCAAAACCACTGAAGACCGGCTTACTGTCACGGTGGAAACTAGTATCCAGCCTTAAACAAGAGTTCTGGACGCGTTGGTCCAGGGACTACCTACATGAACTTCAGCAGCGACACAAGTGGAAGCACCGGTCCCCAAACGTAGAACTAGGGTCTATAGTAATCCTGATGGAAGACAACACTCCAGTGATGCACTGGCCCTTAGGACGCGTAATCGAAATTCACAAGGGCAACGACGGATGCGTGAGGGTAGTGGATGTACGCACAGCTTCCGGAATTCTAAGAAGACCAATTCATAAGCTCGCTCCACTACCTTGCGACGAACAAACAACCAACAATGAAGAGACGAGCGAAGATACTATCTCAGACCAGCTTCCAGAAGGGCTTAGAACCAATATCTCGACCGTCTCAAATATACAAGCTGATGTGTCACCCTCATCATTGGTCTCACTATTACTCGTCTGTCTACTAGTTCCAGCTATCAAGGCAAACTCCGTTAAGGTCGTGAGTTTCAAACCAGAATTAGGCATCCACTTTGAAGGACTAGGGACAACAGAATTCACCACTACGGAATGGAACCTCGTGGTATACTATGATCTTCAGCCCTACTGGATAGAATTTTCAGCACTGAAGAACGGAACAAACGGACTCCACCATCTTTGTAACCAACTCAGTCAAAAAATCACCTGCCAAGCTATTGTTAGTCATTTTTACCACGTCGTAAAACAAATTGCCGAAGAAAACGTACTACTCTCACCGCAGCCCTCCACGAGTAGAAAAAGAAGAGGAGCAGTTAATATAATTGGCAACATCGCTAATGCACTTTTTGGCGTACTCGACAGCCAATACGCAGAAGAAATGTCATACACTATCGGTGCCATCAAAGAAAATGAAGAGTATTTGCTATCAGTACTCAGAAATCAAACATCAATAGTCGATTCAACGTTGAACATTATCCGCCAAAATCAAAAAGAATTTCACCAATTCGACAAGCGATTATCCGAGTTAATCCATCAAGTAAACGGAACTGATCGCCTCAATAGACTGCATCGGCGATTCATTTCGCTAGCTGTTCAGATGTCGTTAATAACCTCTAATATCCAAAGGACTCAGTCTGCAATATTTGAGGTCGCCGTAGATGCTCACCACGGACGCATAAACCCACTACTACTCACACCTGAGCAGGTAAAACAACAAGTAGCGATAATAAGAAATCACATGCCTGTAGTTGCCTGTCGCAGAAGGAAACCTTCTCGGATTATATAACTTGATGACGGCACAAGGATATGTGACCAAGGGTCATATACTGTTCAAAATACAGATGCCTCTAACAAATTCAGCAAAGTTCGACTTGTTCCAGATTATTCCCATTCCAGTGCGGGTGAACAACTCATTAGCAGCGATTCAACCATATTCTACCTTCTTGGCCATCTCTCCACATCGTGATCAATACTATCCCTTGACGGGTTACGAACTAAGCTCTTGCAAGATAATTCAAGAGACACTGCACGTATGTAAACAAGTAGGTCCCGTATATCATCGTAAGGCCAATATAAGCAGATGCGAAGTGGAATTTTTGAATAATGCACCAACTTTCGAAGGGTGCCGTTTCAAGAAGCTAGAGTTGCAATCTATCTGGATACCGCTGCCACACACAAATCAATGGATTTATGCCTTCAACGCCCAAAACACAATCAATGTGGTTTGCGATAACGAGGCCTTCTCAGCAACACTACAAGATTCGGGACTGATTAGTATCGCGCCAAATTGCGTAATTAAGGATGGTCAAACGACAATCCAAGGCCATCGGATTTACTCCAACAAAATGAGAACCTCATACACCATGCTGGGCCTTGTAGCAAATGAAACTTCAATAGAAAAAGCCATCCTTAAGGAAAACAGGCATTACCACGACCAAGAGAAAACACTGGACGAACTTCAACAAAAGGTACATGAAATAGATCGTGCCAGCTTACCAAACAAGAATTTAGGACATGTCATCAGTCACAAGGTCATAAGCTACCTTGCACTACTTCTGGCGGTCACCATCATAGCAGTTGGAGCTGGAAGAATCGTCATCCACAAATTGACTAATCGTAAGGTCAGTTCAAAGCCGTGCCCACGACCAAGGAGCAGAATCATCAGCACCACTGAAGTTTGAGATATATTGGACCATGCGCCCAACGTGGGGGAAGATGTTCAATGTATCGATTTACATTGATATTTTTAGTCAAGGCAAAACAAAATTCCATCAACTAAATTTGATGGAACTTTGTTTTGTCTCGTAAATAATCAAATTACATGTGCAAATTGTCATCACGATCACACAAAACATCCAGACGTAACTCGACACCGCGAACAGATAAGAAAATTCTTGGCGATTTTCATGGTCAGTTTTACCGTGAGAAAATCTCCAATGGTAAACTAAGTTTTGCTGATGGAGATTTTTTCTGACCGAAAATGTTTTCCTCGTGATGGAGGGGGTTTGTGTGATCGTGATGACAATCGTTCTTTATATTATGTAAAAATTGTAGAAAATAAATTAGTTCATTTTTGAATTTTAACAAGTACAGAAGTTGTTTTCACTTTCAAGAACTCACTAAGAAGATGTTTGCTTCTTCTTTAACTCAATAGAATTTCAGCATTTTTATTCTGGTTGCGATACAAGTATCGCAATCAGACCATCACACAGTCTAGGTCCAAGTACCTAGATTGCACATAAATAAGGCGAAGAAAAACCTCAAGGTTTTTTATAAGACTTAACAATTCTGGTCCCGATACAAGTATCGTGAACAGGTCATCATCGGTCAAGGTCCAAGTACCTTGATTGAGTAATACGGAGGAAAGGCAAAAGAGCCTGTCCCTAAACACTGCGCATGTCGGAAATATCTCTGAGTTAGCTTAACCCCGGGAATAGTTAACTCATGAAATCGGCTGGATAAGCCTCTTAACTCAGACTTATCCCCGAGTTATTCTCATTTTTATTTTTTCACGAGTTTCCATGTCATTATTGTAATTGTCAACATAACGCAGTGTGCACAGGAAAACAAACTAATAAAAATGAATCGTTTCGAGAGATTATGGGAACTTTTAGACGACGACGACGAAATGAATTTGGTAGCGGAACGTCGGCAGTATACAATGCAGGAACGCATTGGATTAGAAAAATGGGACGACGTAGATTTTTAAGATCGTTTTCGTTTGACAAAACACACGGTTGCCCGGGTGCTTCAGCTTATTGAACCATCTCTACGGCATTCGCACGAAAGGTGACATGCAAGAAAAAAAATTAAATGAAATTTATTAATGGTTATTTTTACATTAAAGAATTAAATTCTTCTGTAACTTCGACCCACGCTTTCTGCGCTGCGTTATTGGATACCGAGTCTGCCTTTCGGTACTCTAAAATATGCAACTTACGCAATATGCATTGCAGGAGCAATCTCTCGTCTTCTACTGAATAATTTGCGCATCGGCCACGCTTAATTTCGCAATTACCCTCTTCCGACATTTTTATCGAACGGGATAAAAAAGCGAAAACTTTCAGACAAGTCAAAAAAAGTAATCGTAAACCTAATATTTCGCAAAATAAAGTCATTTGTGTAAATTATAGTCAACTATGAGATAACTTTGAGTTAAAACTGGAAAGTACTGGAATTTATTCCCCAAGTTATACTCTATATAAAGCCGAGATAAAACGTGAACAAATCGAAATTTTTATTCCTTAGTTTATGCCTTTGGGATAAATTTATCCCGGAGTTAGCTAGCTCCGAGTTAACTCAGGTTTATTCCCCTAGTGAACAAAATGGCCCTAAGGGTTTTTTTCTTTCGAAAAAACTGTCGGTTGGCACGTTAAAAAAAACTGCCACTTTGCGTTGCGTGTTTGACACAGCTCTTTGTCCATACACTATAAAAGTTAGTTAGTGGGATTGCGTGGCAGTTAAATGTGCTTTTGAAAAACAACAACAAAATGTATGTATTTGACTCGGCGTGTGGAGTGGCTGTTTTTTCAACGTTCCGCACCATATACACCACGAAAATTCAGTAGTATAATGAGAGTGAATATATGTATATATCATAGAATTTCTGTGTTTTTTATAGGATATTTTATTTATAGGAAGGGAATAACATGATCCATCATTATTGAAGACCCAAAAGCATCTGTTGACGGGTTCGTTCTTTGCATACTCGGTACGATGTCTGTATTCCCTTAGTAGTTCGTATGTCTAGTACGTTGAATTTCGTCATTAAATTTGATTCTATTCGGAGATGTTAAAAAGAGGAGGACCCAGGTGACTACCCTGAGGAACACCGGAAGTTACTTCAATTCCGTTAGACAGAAATCCTTGAAATCTCACTACCTGTACTCTTCCGTTAAGATATGATGTTATCCACTCCAGGGTAGGACCAGAGATTCCAAATTTTAATAGTTTTGCATTTAAAATGTGGCGGTCCGCTCGATAAAAGGCCTTGCTGAAATCCGACAATATTGTGGATGATCTCCATAGCACAAAGTAGTTCGGAGATTAGAAGCATAAGATTTCAGGTGATCGAACGCCCTTTTCTGTACCCATGTTGTTGTTCGTTAAGGCATTAGTCGATTAAAGGGGCAATCATGTCAACACCTAAATAACCATCAACATTACACTCCAAATGACACGCCACTTTTTGAATTTTTCCATGTGTGCATAGATCAAAAGAAAAACTGTAAAATTGAGTGTCAAATGGAATGCAGAAAAAATTGGCGTGTGATTTTGACCACACACAATGGCATAAAACTGGCAGATTGCGTGGCGTGACAATTGGCGCGTGGAAAAACTCTTAGTGTGTGGCTTACTAATAAATTGAGAGAGAAATTTAAACAAGAACGTCTCCAAAATCGAGCTTCATTACGACCAATTATTGAATCAGTTATTTTTTTATGTGAAAATGAATTATCTTTGAGAGGAAATAAAGATTCTGGCCAAATTTTACTATAGAAAAACCAGCCCAAAAAGACGGTAATTTTCGGGCTTTAATCAGATTTAGGGCTCAAACAGATAATAATTTAAGAGCGCATTTGGAAGGCTGCGGAAAAAATGCGTCATATATGAGCCCTGAAATTCAGAACGAAATAATTGACATTTGCGGACAACTAACACAAAAAAATTTAGTAAAAAAAATTAATAGTTCGAAATGTTTTTCTATTTTGGGCGATGAAACATTGGATATTTCCGGAAAAGAACAATTTTCTTTATGTGTGAGATATCTGGATTACGGTGAAAAAATTGTTGTTCGGGAAGATTTCCTTACATTCAGGCATTTAACAGACTTGACAGCTGAGTATATCTGTAAAGAAATTTTGGATGTTTGTAATAATCTAGGACTTGATTTGAGTAAGCTGGTTGGGCAAGGCTATGATGGTGCATCAACTTTTAGTGGTGAAATAACAGGTGTTCATACAAGAATTCATAAAAAGTATCCGAATGCTATTTATGTCCACTGTACTTCTCATAGATTAAATTTAGTTCTTGGCGATTCTTTAAAAGTACCTGTCATAAGAAATTGTCTTGGTGTTGTTAAAGAAGTTACAAGTTTATTTCGGTTTAATACATATGCAAGTGATTTGTTAAAAAGGAAGGTATCTGAAGTTGTACCTGAATCGCAAAAAACAAGGTTAACTGGGCTCTGCGAAACAAGATTTATCGAACGTCAAGATTCAATAAATACAGTAATTGAGCTATTTCCAGCTATAATACTAAGTTTAGATGACTTAAGTTTAGAACATAAAAGCATTGCAGCAACCGCTGCAACATTATTATCTGCTATGGAAAAAAGTTGTTTCATAGTAGCTTTATTAATATGTGAATACGTTTTTAATTTAACTTTTCCACTATCAAAATTTTTGCAAAACCCAGAAAGTGACATTTCAAATTCATTAAAATATGTCGATAATGTCACAGCTATACTAAAAAAATTACGCGCACCAGAGCATGGTGACTTTGGCAGTAAAGAATTTTCAAAAATATTCAATAAGGTCCAGCACATATCACACATATGTTTGCATACTACAATTACAGTACCTCGTACAGCTAAGTCTCAAACAAACCGGGCAAATTACCCATATGAATCTGCAGAAGAATACTACCGCCGGTCAGTTTTCTTTCCTTGCATAGATAATTTTATAAGTAGTTTGACGGAAAGATTTGAATGCAACAGATGTAATAATATCTCTAGAAAAACTGCTACCTAAAAATGCGGACGTATTCATCAAAACCTGTCAAAATAATGGAAGTAATCGCTGCATGCGATATTAACTTCTACGCTACCCAAACATTAACACTCTTTTAAGTGTACTTGCTACGCAGGCCCGGCTTAACCGATGAAGCAGAAGATGCAAAGCATCGGGGCGCCACACGAACAAAGGGCGCTATAACCCATTTTAATTTTTTTTTATATTTAAAATTTTATCAAATTTTAATTTTTTTTAATGAGAGAAGAAAAGGCGATTTTCGAATTCAGGCCCAAAACACATTCGGCGCTGCTTACTTCACGCCTAAAGCTGGAAACAGATTGAACGTTCATAAGCGTTCATCAGCGCTGAAAAATGTCTAAATGAAAATGAATACACACAACCTAATTATTGTAGTGGACAGATTTCACGGTTATCAGTGTTCATCAGCGCTGGAATAGACTCTATTTCTATTCTGATGAACGTAGTTCTGCGTTGTTTGACGTTTCTGGCAGTTGCGACATGGTTGTGATTGTCAGTTTGGGTGTTTTCGAATAATGGGTTCTTTTATAGCCTCGACACACGGCAATCAAAATATGATGAAAATTCCTAATTTATGACGAACGCCCTTACGGGGTGACACACGTTAAAATACCTCATTATATTATGGCAGTTGTGGTGTAGTGAAAAATGTCAGAGAACGAAAAATAAAAAAAAATTATATCTTTGGTACGTTGTTGCTCCAATGGAAAGGAAACAAGTAATATTTAAATTTTAAAATGGAAAAAAGTAATATTTTTTATTAATTTTCAAGGAAAATAAAAATAAAAATCAGCTAACTCTGGAAAAACGCCTAAAATCGGGCTTTTTAATATGATCTATCGTTCGACAGATGACTCTCTTTTGAGATTTCGTACTAGATTAACCAAAATTTGCCTAATCGGTTTTCCTAATTGATTAGGTTCATATTCCTAATTAATGATGAATTTTCGTCATAAATGCGTGCGTGTGTCGAGGCTATTAATGAAATTAATTTCGACGAGAATTAATTTCACGGAACTTCAATGCAGTAAGAAGCAACAAATTTCACAAAAATAAACATTTGAAGTTTACAATATTTTTTTATTTTGACGTTTGGCGAACTCTGATGACCGTTCAATGTGTTTACCACCCGACGTTATAAACGTCTTTTGATAGTTCACAGCGCTGATGAACGCTTATGAACGTTCAATCTGTTTCCACCTTAAAGCTTCACAGTTTCAAATCAACGAGAATTTATTAATGCTGCCACATTGACCGCTTCTGACTTCACGCTACAATGAAGTAAAGGGTCATCCATTTCGTGGTTGGGAAAGGATAGGCCTGCCATTTGACAACTGTCAAAAATAAACGTCAACCAAATTGATATCTGTTTAGTTAAAGGTTTGTCATTTGCAATATGGAAAGTTTGACCATCGAACAACGCTTTAAAATTGCTAAACTGTTTTATCAAAATGGTGTATCTTCGGTGGGCACATTTCGCGCTTTACGCCCAGTTTATGGTCGTTATAATCGGCCTACCCAGCAAACAATAACCAACACAATGAGGAAATTCGAAGAAACCGGATCGGTTGCAGACGTCGTAAGGCCTGTGTATCATCGTTTTGCCCGTTCGACCGAAAACATTGCCGCTGTGAGTGAGAGTGTTGACGGAGACCCAAGTTTGTCGATTACTCGGCACGCAGCATTTGGGCTTGTCATACGGCACATTGTGGCATTGTGCATTTGGATTTGCACCTTCATCCGTGCAAAGAATTGAAGCCAGCAAATCATCGTGTGCGCAGGGATTGCGCCGATTGGGTGCTCGAACAACATGCTATTGATCCCGATTTCAATTGGCCACCGAGATCGTGTGACTTGACGCCTTTAGATTTCTTTTTGTGGGGCTACACAAAAGACCGTGTTTATGTGAACAATCCTCAAACTTTGCAGCATTTGCGGGACGGCATTCGACAAGTTATGGCCGAGTTACAACCCGAATTATGCGAAAAAGTGATCGAAAATTACCTCAAACAGATCGAGTCCTGTAAAGGTCCCGTGGAAGGAATTTGAATGATATTGTGTTTCACACATAATGGCATCGTCCAAACATGGAAATAAATGAAATAAAATAAAAATATAATCAAAATCTAAACGTCTTGTGTGTTTTTTTTTAACTTTATTTTCCCCATGAGAAAATAAATGACCCTTTATGAAGCCAGATTCGAGAAATTTTCAAAATTTGTAGTA
This sequence comes from Thereva nobilitata, assembly GCA_963855945.1. Taxonomy (NCBI): domain Eukaryota; kingdom Metazoa; phylum Arthropoda; class Insecta; order Diptera; family Therevidae; genus Thereva; species Thereva nobilitata. The sequence goes on from OY979695.1 coordinate 101,002,554, forward strand.
TGCCGCGTAAGTCGTGTCAACTTAAGAAAAAGGAATTGTAAAAACTGCCACATTTTATTTAAAACAAAAAGTGAAAAAGCAGAAATTTAAAATGGAAGAAAAAATAATAAATTTTGTGAGGGAAAATCCGAAATTTTTTTTTGAAATAAAATGATTCTTCGTCTCTATACATTTAAATGCCAACAATTCCGTCAAGTTGCCGTTGGTTTTTGCAGCTTCAAATGAATAGCTGCAGTGAGTGGCTTTTTTCCATCGGCTTCAGCTTCATATCGCGTGAAGTATATGCAGCGCCGAATGTGTTTTGGGCCTAAGTTTTCTAAAAAAAACTCTTGGTAGATAAAAAGACATTTTCTTTAATTGAAAGTTCTTGTTTTCATTTTTTTATGTGTTCTCCATTTCTGACATAATTTCCTATAAAGGGCGCCTTACAGAAAGTTGCATCGGGGCGCCAGCACCGCTAGAGCCGGGCCTGTTGCTACCTTACCCGTATCGACGATGGAAGTTGAAAGAACATTCTCAGCTCTTAAGAGAATAAAAAACTTTTTAAGAAACAAAAGTGACGACAATCGACTTACTGCTTTGGCCTTGATGTCCATAAATTATCCGCCGAATTATGATATTGAGGATGTCTTATACCCGGGACAGACTAGCACCATTAATGACGAATATGATGTACCACCGGCACGATGTAGCTCTTTGCTGGGGTCAGCAAGGTTACTGCCATCGTGTTCTGGGTAACATAAAAATTTTGAGAAACTACATCCTCCCTAGGTTCCTAAAGTTATAGGGGATGCTAAGCCGGCCACACGGTATACGCTAGCTCGCCGGTGGGGGCGTGGGGTTGTGTGACCGGGACACTACATCTATGATTCACCACTTACCTATTGTTTAAAAGGGATATCTCTTCATGTCATTATGTTCCTAGGTTACAAGGCGATTCATCGCTTGACGTTTCCATCGACCTGGTGGACCTGTAAATGTTCAACGCGACTTTGAGAGGACCCTGGAGAGAAAGCACAACCCAACCATCCTGGACAATTTATCCCCTTAAGTGGTCATTCCGAATAATACTAGAGGAGTTAACGAAATTTACAACAATTATATTTTATAATAAATACAGCCCAAAACAATATAATTATTCAACAACAAAATGAAGGTAAGTTTGCATTAAATATTACCTAAATATTAAATCAAAACAAAAGTATACTTATAATCTAGGTAATGTGGATGCAACCAACTTTTACCACTTGTAAATTTTGATAATTGAACTGGTGTATTGTGGGATGTACTGAGGGCAAGGAGGGACACAAAAAAACTTTGAGCCAATATAAAACTTGGCCAACCAAAACAAAAAAAAACAAGAACACAAGAGAAGTAGCAACGTCGATTTGGCCAAACGGAGTTGCAGGGCAATAAAATTCGGACAATTGGTTCAGTTAGAACCGTCTAATGTTTGTTTGCACCCCTACCAAAAAAACCAGTGTAACAATATTTGCTAAGTGTAGAAGGGTTTAACTCAGGTAACGGATAAAGGGTATTTATATACTTATCATATAACTAGTGCAGAACAATATAATTAAAAAGGTGTGAATATATATTTAGTGTTAAACAATATAATAAAAATTGTATATATATATCAATCTAGGAAACACAATAATCAAGCTAAATAATATAGATAATAAATCAATATAAGAATAAAAACAACCCCGCCAAAATGAATTATTTACCAATAATCCTGTGCCTCTTTATAACCAAATATTATTGAATTAAGTGGGATTATCTATCTTAAATGGAAATAATATCATCTGGAATTAACCTACGATTATTTAGTGTAAATGCAATAAATATTACTTATTCACAAAAATTACTTATTTTAAAAATGTGGCAACTAGAAAAACTATCATCTATGTATATAAGTCCAAAAATTATAACCATATATTGTAGGCTACAAATTGTCAGCAAGATTTCACCTCTGGTACCAATCAAAGGTCTTTTTTTTGACATGGAGCCTACCGAACCAGTTCTTCCTCTCTTCTTTGTCGTTTCTAGTTTTAATATTGTCCTTAAGTATTAGTTGCTCGTCAAGAACTTCTTGCTTCGAGCCTTGCTTGTTTCACCCTGATAATTAAATTCGAAGGTACTTACAGTTTTTCCTTATTCCCATTATTTTGTAGTTGATTTCCTGAAAATCGACCTGGTATGCAAAAGCGTTGCAAGAAATGCAACCACTCCCTCCAGGTTCGCCGGTTATCAGTCGCAACTTGGTTTCTTCTCTGCACCGCTTCCCGTTGTTATTAGGTGATTTTACTGACAACCAAATTTTGTGGTAGAAAAAAAATCTTCCGCTCCGCTCGTACTCCGGTTTATTCTGTCTAACATATAGCTTCACTCTCAAATATATAGGTTAGGTGTTCCGAACGTCTCCAAAGCAAATAAATGTCTTTTACATTGTTTAACTACGTCCCGCACATACAGCAACGACCATCCTCAGCCTGTATTTTGGCTGAATTTCCTTTCCAAAAAATCTTGAACGTTGTTGGTTTCGGTCAGTCGCATTAATGGTTCAATGGGTTTCCTTTGCCCGTCGTTATTTTTTTTTAAAAACAGAGCCCTCAGCTCTACTTATTTTTTCTTCCGCTTCAAGATCCTGAATTGAACTCTCACTGCCTGTCTCTGGCAAATTCTCAAAACTCACTTGCGACAAAACAGAAAGCTATCAATACTTCGGCAATTCGATAAAAATTTCCGGATTTTTTTCCTCTCAAACACAGAACTGACTTGCTCGAAATTCCAAACCGAACTTTATCGGGCAAATTCTCAATCCAGACTCTCAAATGTATAAAAATTTTTTCCTTCCAAGAAAAATTTTGTTTTTCTTGGCCTACGTGATTCAAAAAAAAAGTTCCGCATCCAAAAGCTTCTGAAGTGATTGCACTAATAATTTCTTAAATTTCCGATAGATGGGGGAATAATTAATCATAAAACTTTCGTAATAAATAACCGACCGTTACATACCCTCGGGTCCACAAGGCCGACTTGCGAGGCAGTGAGGAGCCGAAAAAAACGGAAGGTTTTTCTGTCGTAAGGTCCGGTATGTGGCGCCAATGTGGGGCTCGTCTCATTCCCTGAGATCCAGAGTCTCAAGCCTCAGCTGCAGAGCTATACATCGCTAGGGATTTAGTAGTACTGTCAAAATTCAAAGTTTGAGAGAGGGACAGTCTGGAGAGTCTCACGGAGGGTATGCCTGAAGTTGCAGAGATCCGGCGGAAGGCAATACCACATTGTCCTACTCCGGGTCTCCACCTTCATCCATACATTCCCTTCGAAATTGTCACCTATCGTTCCATCGGGTCAGTCTCCAGCAATACCACCTTGCCTTTGACATTCCCCGGTGGAAAGCCAGGCCAACCATTCGCCGAAAGTTGTTCCCCAGACTGACCGAAGAGCAAAAAGGTGTACCATCCGCTAGCGAAGCTACCTAAGCGGATTAAGGCACCCTATTATTAACCAGTGAAGCCGGCGAGATGCCTTATTAGGGCTACTCCGAGGAGCGCTTGCTTCGAGGACAATCAGGGTCGTAGGTCTTTGGCGTGATAAACGCCTATGGTTTTACCAGCCAAATCCTCCAGCTCGTACAAACTAGTTCCAATTTTCGTCCGTATCCGGGCTTTCACAAACCTCGGTGCCAATTTAGCACTGAAGCGACCAGCTCGGTTACTCGCCCAGAAGGTTCTTCGGTATACCTCATCTCCAGGTCGAAAACTGCTCACTCGGCAACGTAAGTTGTATCGAGTAGTATGCCTGGTATGTGCCGCGGCTAAATTTAGCGCTACTCGTTCACGCAGTATCTGCAACTTGTCCGTCAAGGGCAAGAAAGCTATGTCACCTTCCTGGAAAACGTTCAGTTTCTTCAGGACTGGATAAGCTGATCCGTGCAGGATCATATGGCTACCAAAAAGAGCCTGATACGGTGACATGCCTATTGCCTCGTGGTGGGCGCTACGAAGAGCACATTCAATGGACGAGAGATGTCTATCCCACTCACGCTGATCCTCCTTTAAATACGCTCTGATGGCGGCTAATACCGATCGATTCACCCGCTCGGAAGCGTTAGGGTGAGGCGAATATACGGCTGTGCGCACATGTCGCACGCCATAATCGGTTAACAATTTAGCAAACTCTTTGGATGTGAATTGCCGACCATTGTCGGAGAAGATGGTTTCAGGAACTCCAAAGGTGTGAAAAATAGTTTGCTCGAGGAACTTGACGGCCACCGCCGTAGTCTCAGCGGACACGGGGTGCAAGAAGGCAAACTTGGTGAAGGCATCTAACACAACAAACACTGCCGTGTGACCTTTCTTCGATCGGGTGTAAGGACCTAAGAAGTCTACGTACAAAAATTGGAACGGCTTCGACGCATCCATGGCGTTGCCCATAGATGGTCGAAGTACCGAACTGGGGGCTTTAGTGGTCTTGCAGACCTCACAGTGGGCGACGAATTCCCGCACCTGTTTGGACATACCTGGCCAAAAGTATTTAACTCTCAGACGGGTTAGAGTCTTCCCTACTCCACCATGCGATGTTTGGGGAGGCAAGTGAGCCGACTCGATGAGAGGCGTGGTCAGTTCCGTTGGGACCCACAACTTCCAGGTTAGGTCGTCAGCAACAGAGTCTCCGGTACGTGGGGATGTACGCTGGAACACGTACCCATCTTCAACTCGCAGGTCTGGTAACTGCGGTGAGGCTTGCCTGATTCGTTCAACCAGACGAAGATAATCAGGGGATTTGAAGGACGTGGCATTTAAGTCCACGTCGAAACATAGGGACAGGTCGTCCACGCAATCCATGCGGGACAAGGCATCCGGAACCACATTGTGGGTGCCTTTTCGATGTTCGATCGTAAAATCGAAACCCTGAAGCTTAAGACTCCACCGGGCTAAACGTCCGTTGAGCTCCTTCTGGCCCATGAGCCACTTCAGACTTGCATGGTCAGTAATGACCGTGAAAGCCTGTCCCTCCACATAAGCTCTAAACTTTTTTATACTCAGCACGGCTGCGTAGCACTCGAGCTCAGTAATGGTGTAGTTTCGCTGTGCTCCGTTCAATTTCTTGGACATATAAGCAATCGGATGTTCTCCTCCATCCATGTCCTTTTGAAAGAGCACACTACCTACACCAGTCCTGCTGGCATCGCACTGAATATAAAAAGGTTTAGAAAAATCTGGAGTGACTAGAAGAGGAGCTTCCGTCATCAGCTTTTTCAAAGTCTCGAACGCCTGCTGGGCCTCATCATTCCAACTAAAAGTTTTCGTCTTCAAACAATCCGTGATTGAAGAAGCCACGCTAGCATAATTGGGGATGAAACGCTGATACCATCCGGTCATACCCAAGAACCTCCTAGTCTGCTTATGAGACTTCGGAGTCGGGAATTCCGTGATGGCCGTCACCTTATTAGGATCGGTTTTCAGTGTCCCATCACCAATTATGAAGCCGAGATACTTGACTTCAGTCACGCAAAATTTGCTTTTAGCCAGATTGAGTGTCAACCCCGCACGACGGAGACAGCTGGCGACTTCGTCCAAAAGCTTTAAGTGGGAGTCAAAGTCCGGTGAAACTATGAGCAGGTCGTCCAGATAGACAAAGACGTTCTCACGTAAATGTCCAGGAATGCTCTTGTCCATCAAGCGACACATGCGCTGTGGGGCATTACACAAGCCGAAAGGCATGACTGTAAACTGGTACAGGGGACGACCGGGGACAGTGAAAGCTGTCCGCTCTCGCGACTTCACCTCTAAGGGAATTTGCCAGAAAGCATCCTTAAGGTCCAAACTCGTGATGAACTTGGTGTCTTGAAGACGACCAAGAAGACCATCGATGTGTGGAAGGGGATAGGCGTCTTTGACAGTGACACTGTTGACCTTGCGAGAGTCAAGACACAGGCGGACTTTGCCTGGTTTACGAACTAACACCACTGGAGAATTCCAGGGACTGTTCGATGGCTCAATCACCCCCAGAGCCAACATCCTGTCCAACTCGCCATACATCAAATGTTGAATAGCGGGTGAGACAGGATAATGCCTCTGCTTAATGGGAACTGAGTCACCAGTGTCGATCGTGTGTTCCTCCAGGTGGGTCTTTCCCAGTCCTAAGACATCGAAAGAGGGAAACCTGGCCTTGACCCGCTCCAACTGCTCGCTTTGCAAAGACGTTAAGTCGTGCATGTTAGCAGATGCAGTTGAGGCGTTTAACTCGCAGACTAAATGGGGAGCGATGCTGAAAAGTTTCCAAAAATCGATCCCTAGATACAGCCTCTGGCTGAGACTGGGCACCACATAGATGGTCATATCACGGGTCCGTCCTCCACAGGAGACAGGAACCCGGATGTAACCGCAAATACTTTGTGAAGCCCCGTCCGCAGTTTGCAACGCCGTGTGCAAAGTGTAGACTGTCACTTCGGGATGATTGGCCAGAAAGGATTCAGCATCTCTTCCCAGACAGCTGATACTAGCGCCACTGTCCAATAACCCATTCACCTCCTCATGAAGTAAGGTGACCTTAGTAAAAGGACGAGGATCTGACAAGTCAGAGATGAAAGCAGAAACAAGTTTCTGCGAAAGATGTCGCTTCTCCTTAGCTCGTACTCTAATTTGGGGAGGGGTATGCCGAGAATGCAGGGAGTCCACAAATGGTGGCTCCGAAAAGATGCGTGCACGAGTGGAGATATATCTCTTCCAACGGGAAATAAATGAGAGTCTGACCTCCTCGGAGGGAAAAGATGGAAGAGCCTCATTTGACGTAGAGTCGCTGATGGTAGACGTAGCAGGTATATATGAAGTGGACGAGGGAATAACGGGCGAGCTTAGCTCGGGCGCGGACTCCCGTATGGTCTCGCACCCCTGCTCCGGTTTCCCTGGCAGGTGGGACAGACTGGGGTCACGACTCCTGGCTTGCCACACTTGTAGCAAAACAGGCCACGAGTCTCAGATGGGCAGTCCATAAAAGGATGACCCTGTTGCTGGCAATTCCAACAACGGAAAGGTCGCGGGTTCGCCGGGAACTGACGCGGCGCGGTCATCTCATCTACTCCTTGCGGGGATACGTCCGGTGGTAATGAATTCGATTCATTCATTGTCGAATAGTCAATCTCGTGTATTTGTCGATCGGGCCTTCGTTCCAGACGTTTCTGCTTATGCCAGCGTTCAGCTCGAACGCAGACTTCCCGCAAGTCATGCATGGTTGCGAAACGTTGGCCTATCACCAATGAACCTAAAGATGCATCCAAATTCTGAAGGATTATGTCCACCAACTCCACCTCCGGCATTGGATTGGACATTCTGTTATACAACGACAACATTTTTGCGACGTAGTCGTCATATGAATGGTTTTGTTGTTTCAGTTCCAACAGTCGTTTTATCAGTTCAAAGTCTGACTCACGACTCCTAAACTGTCTGGTGAAATGACCTTTCACCGTTTCCCAATCTGGGTCACGGACTTGCCGGCGGAACTGGGACCAGTACCAGTCCTCGGCTCGGCCTGTAAGTAAAGCCGAAATATTTCGACATAGCTCAGACTGGCTGACCCACTCGTCACGTGCCCTCAGCTCCAACCGGAACAAAAATTCTTCTGCCGACAGAGCAGGGTTCTCACCGGAGAACTTGATGTTCCAGGTCGTAACTGGAGACTTGCGGCGATAGGTTCCGGTTGACGCTTCCCTTCTGCTGTCGGTACGTACGGGCTCAGCAGGGGGATAGTGAAGATCCATACGGGGGAGCATCGGAATCTCTGCAGCACGCTGTTGGGCCCGCAGTCCCTCTAGTTCCCGTTGTACCTGTTGGAGTTGTTCCTCCGGGGTGGGATCGTTTGCTTCAGAAAGTGACGACTCATCAGGGTCGATGTGTGATTCGCCTGGACGGTCGCTTTCGCCCGTGGCGAGAGCGGTTTTCTTTCCGCCTCTCAATTCCATTTATATGACGTATTACCAAGAAATCCGAAAATGACTATGAATGGGGACGTCTTCGGGGTGCTACCCACTTTATAAACGATACCCGTGCAAGATAGGGGCACTATAATAGCACAAAAATTACAGCAACAACCGATACACAAAATAGTATTTCTCAACAATCTAACCAATAAAAAAAACTTAATGAAACTGCTGACTAAGTCAGTACTAATACAGCCACGCAGCTATCCTAGTCAAAAAAATTCCGTTGACCGATTGTTCGCAATAGTGATACTCCTATTTAGTATCAATACTAACTCAACATATAGTTATAATATAAATCGCAATAATCAAAACCAATTGATACCTGAAAAAAAATCAAGGTGTAAAGTAGTGTTGTTTGTATTTAAACTATTTTTGGTGAATTTCCAGGATGGTTGAAGAAAAGCAATCTCACTCCCCAGGAGTCTCGTTGGTGGCCGAGGTCATCGGTGTCAGTCGGTGTTAGTTATGAGACACAGCCAGCACCGAGTGCCATCAACAACGCCGGAAGCACCACACGTCTTCGTCCACTTGAACGACATGAAGAGTCTACTTCCACATAAAAACAAGGAAATCTTCTTCGAAAATCATAAAAATTTAGTTGGATTCCGCTGTCCATCCACAACTGAGCTACTCTACGGAAAATCAATCAGCAGTGGGGACAGACGGGAGAGAAAACAATAAAAGCACAAGGAAGTAGTCGGATGTCCCTCAACAAAAGTCCACAGGGCGCAGGTGATTAGCCAGACGGTTAAGCCTGTGCGGCCTTCTAGAGGTGCACCTGAAGTGACCACATCCCTTACCACATTTCGACCAATTGTCTAAAATGAACGAAAAGAAAACAAAATTTGAGGGGACTGAATAGATTAAAGAAGTCCACGGGGCGCAGTGGGCAGGCGATATCACGCCTGTTACCTCAGCCGGTTATGCCCGAGTTACAACTCAAACGTCCATCAGCAAAAAGTAACAAGGATCCTGTCCACTGAACGAAGCACTGGCAGGCGGTATGACGCCTGATACTCAGGACGACGAGCAACAACACAGGACAAAAGAACTCCAGACTCAGCCTTCACCCATGGCCAAGCGGTCATACGCTTGTTAGCCAGCGGTGCCGGTAAGCCTAGTTCAAAGATGCCTAAAGCGAAGAAGATATCATAAGACGGGACAATCTAAAAGTGAAAGCAAAATAAAATTCACACTGAATTTAGACAATAAAGATGAATCTGTTAAAAGAGGCATTGGTGGTGAACCATAGTCAAAGATAATTTTAATAAGTTACAGAAGTTGGGGCGTCATTTATGAAATAAATGGGCGCCGTAATTTAATATTGAAAGAAACTTGTTTGCCAAAAGCGTTGGGCGCCATTTTGTACCACCGGCACGATGTAGCTCCTTGCTGGGGTCAGCAAGGTTACTGCCATCGTGTTCTGGGTAACATAAAAATTTTGAGAAACTACATCCTCCCTAGGTTCCTAAAGTTATAGGGGATGCTAAGCCGGCCACACGGTATACGCTAGCTCGCCGGTGGGGGCGTGGGGTTGTGTGACCGGGACACTACATCTATGATTCACCACTTACCTATTGTTTAAAAGGGATATCTCTTCATGTCATTATGTTCCTAGGTTACAAGGCGATTCATCGCTTGACGTTTCCATCGACCTGGTGGACCTGTAAATGTTCAACGCGACTTTGAGAGGACCCTGGAGAGAAAGCACAACCCAACCATCCTGGACAATTTATCCCCTTAAGTGGTCATTCCGAATAATACTAGAGGAGTTAACGAAATTTACAACAATTATATTTTATAATAAATACAGCCCAAAACAATATAATTATTCAACAACAAAATGAAGGTAAGTTTGCATTAAATATTACCTAAATATTAAATCAAAACAAAAGTATACTTATAATCTAGGTAATGTGGATGCAACCAACTTTTACCACTTGTAAATTTTGATAATTGAACTGGTGTATTGTGGGATGTACTGAGGGCAAGGAGGGACACAAAAAAACTTTGAGCCAATATAAAACTTGGCCAACCAAAACAAAAAAAAACAAGAACACAAGAGAAGTAGCAACGTCGATTTGGCCAAACGGAGTTGCAGGGCAATAAAATTCGGACAATTGGTTCAGTTAGAACCGTCTAATGTTTGTTTGCACCCCTACCAAAAAAACCAGTGTAACAATATTTGCTAAGTGTAGAAGGGTTTAACTCAGGTAACGGATAAAGGGTATTTATATACTTATCATATAACTAGTGCAGAACAATATAATTAAAAAGGTGTGAATATATATTTAGTGTTAAACAGTATAATAAAAATTGTATATATATATCAATCTAGGAAACACAATAATCAAGCTAAATAATATAGATAATAAATCAATATAAGAATAAAAACAACCCCGCCAAAATGAATTATTTACCAATAATCCTGTGCCTCTTTATAACCAAATATTATTGAATTAAGTGGGATTATCTATCTTAAATGGAAATAATATCATCTGGAATTAACCTACGATTATTTAGTGTAAATGCAATAAATATTACTTATTCACAAAAATTACTTATTTTAAAAATGTGGCAACTAGAAAAACTATCATCTATGTATATAAGTCCAAAAATTATAACCATATATTGTAGGCTACAAATTGTCAGCAAGATTTCACCTCTGGTACCAATCAAAGGTCTTTTTTTTGACATGGAGCCTACCGAACCAGTTCTTCCTCTCTTCTTTGTCGTTTCTAGTTTTAATATTGTCCTTAAGTATTAGTTGCTCGTCAAGAACTTCTTGCTTCGAGCCTTGCTTGTTTCACCCTGATAATTAAATTCGAAGGTACTTACAGTTTTTCCTTATTCCCATTATTTTGTAGTTGATTTCCTGAAAATCGACCTGGTATGCAAAAGCGTTGCAAGAAATGCAACCACTCCCTCCAGGTTCGCCGGTTATCAGTCGCAACTTGGTTTCTTCTCTGCACCGCTTCCCGTTGTTATTAGGTGATTTTACTGACAACCAAATTTTGTGGTAGAAAAAAAATCTTCCGCTCCGCTCGTACTCCGGTTTATTCTGTCTAACATATAGCTTCACTCTCAAATATATAGGTTAGGTGTTCCGAACGTCTCCAAAGCAAATAAATGTCTTTTACATTGTTTAACTACGTCCCGCACATACAGCAACGACCATCCTCAGCCTGTATTTTGGCTGAATTTCCTTTCCAAAAAATCTTGAACGTTGTTGGTTTCGGTCAGTCGCATTAATGGTTCAATGGGTTTCCTTTGCCCGTCGTTATTTTTTTTAAAAAACAGAGCCCTCAGCTCTACTTATTTTTTCTTCCGCTTCAAGATCCTGAATTGAACTCTCACTGCCTGTCTCTGGCAAATTCTCAAAACTCACTTGCGACAAAACAGAAAGCTATCAATACTTCGGCAATTCGATAAAAATTTCCGGATTTTTTTCCTCTCAAACACAGAACTGACTTGCTCGAAATTCCAAACCGAACTTTATCGGGCAAATTCTCAATCCAGACTCTCAAATGTATAAAAATTTTTTCCTTCCAAGAAAAATTTTGTTTTTCTTGGCCTACGTGATTCAAAAAAAAAGTTCCGCATCCAAAAGCTTCTGAAGTGATTGCACTAATAATTTCTTAAATTTCCGATAGATGGGGGAATAATTAATCATAAAACTTTCGTAATAAATAACCGACCGTTACAATGACGTCAGAATGACGTAGACTCCAATTTACTTCCATATCTTTTATATGGGTCTACGTCATTCTGACGTCATATTCGTCATTAATGGTGCTAGTCTGTCCCGGGTATTAGACATTATGGCTTTAAAACCAAATAGAAAAATTAAATTATAATCCTTTTTTTGTGTGAATTGATCTTGTTTTTGTTTTTGTTTTGCATTTTTATTTTAAGTTGTTTTTCTTTTGGATTTTATTTAAAAATATCTTCAAAATTATTTCCATTCATATGTATGTTTATTATATTTTCTTTGTGTGAATTGATCTTATGTTTTTGTTTTGCACTCTTGTTTTGCATATTTTTTTTGGATTTTATTTAAAAATATCTTCAAAACTATTTTCATTCATGTAACTATATTAGTTGAATGTTATGTTATGTTGAAAAAAATACATATATTCAAAAACCAAAACACATTTTACTTTTTTTAATTACGAAAAATATCTGGATGACTATATATAAAAAAAAGTATAGGGGGAGGAAACAGAGGTCTCATTTGCACAGATCATTATATGATTCTTACAATAAGCCCCACCCCCCCCCCGAATCAAAATGCTGGCTACGTCCTTGAACTAAACGTATTTCATTAAGATGGGACCATGATGATGAACTCCGAAAAGTTCTTGTCGGTTGGAAGCTAGTAAGTTACTTTAAAACATAAGCTGTGATGTGACAGGTAAATTGATTGACGAGTGATTTTATTGGTACCACAACTTGAGCTGAGCAAACTCCTGAGACGGATGTTCCAATGCCAGATATTTTTATTGCGGTTTTATTCTTTTGTAATTGACACCTTTGAACACTTTCCTCAGTTATAAATGAGCGTTGGGAGCCTGAGTCTATGAGAGCTCGTAATATGTGAACTCCAGTTTCCGTCTCTAACTTAATTAATGCGGTAGCTAACAATAAATCTGAAGGTGTCGGAGCTGGATAATGATGTAAAGATGTGAGCCGATGTTCTACCTGGCGTTCGGGAACTTGTTGCCTAGTATTAATTCTTTGTTGAGATGTTTGTGCTGAAGATCTTTGGAAGGCACCATGAAGTAACGAATGATGTCGTTGTCCACAATGAAAACACGATCTTAGATTGCTACATCCTTGCGTGGGATGACTGAGTGCCAAACAATTTTTACAAATTGGCTTGGATAACACGAAGCTCATCTTGGCCTGTGAGTCCATATTCATAAACTTCTTGCACTGACGCAATGAATGTCCTTTGTTACACAAGGGGCCTGAAAATGATTGCCTGATATGCGAAGATCTGGGTTCTCTTCTAAATCGTGATCCATCATGACGATTCTGATTGAAATCATTCCTTACCATCTCCAAATTGTGAAAACGAGCATCCAAAAATTTTAACAATTCGTCTATAGTTGGTACATCTTTCGCATTCGTCAATGAACGTTCCCATAAATCGCGACTCTCCATCGGAAGCTTCTGTGTGAGGAGATAAATCATCATTGCATCCCATTTATCTACTTCGATATCTAAATTTCTTAATGAATGTAAGCATTCATTCGTTGTGTCTAACATCTTTTTGAGAGCTTCTGAAGATTCATGATGAATCACAGGTTGTGTTGTTAAAATCTGCAAATAATTATTTACTATTACTCGTTTGTTATCATATCGTTGTTCTAATAAATGCCAAGCTGTTTCATAATTTCGCTCAGATGTTTAATTAATCTGGCGGCATCACCAATTACATTTTTTTTTAAAAATACAATTTCTGCACTCGAGAGATATTCACATTGTCATGAATGAGTGTCAAAAATAAATCTGAAAAAGATTGCCATTCTGTGTAACAACCGCTAAACTTCGGTATTTCGACACGCGGTAACTTCAACGCTAAGAGCTGTGTAGATCTGGGTACAGGGTCAGATAATGGGTTATCAGTTAATTATTCAGGTGTGAAGGGTTGGGTGGTGGCGGTATTAGAATTTGGACATTCGTCATTAACGGTCGTTCTGAACTTGTCCAAAGCGTCGTTGAGTTCCCCGAAAAAATTTGAATACAACGTTTCCACTGTTGCAAAAACGTTCTCCGCGAAATAACGTCTCTGTCTGTCTTCATCGGTTGCATTAATTTCGATGACCCTGTTATTTTTACAAAAGCTATTCCACACTGCTTTTATCACTTCTATTTTACCGACTATTACCCCTTTCGTACGCTTATCTCTGGCCAATTTGATGTAACTGGCGCGACATATTTCTATTTCCTTTTTGAAGCAGATTTGTTCTGACTTAGAATTTAAGCACTTTTCCAAATAACGGCCACCCTGGGGCCTATACTAATACTTGCGCTACACTAGTGATCTACCACAAAATGGAAAATACATTAGTAGCTACATTTGCTGACGATACTGCGATAATGGCAATAGGATCCAATACAGATGAGGCTACAAGGAAACTACAAAGGGCATGTGCTAAATTGCACCTGTGGACAAAAAAATGGAAAATTAAGGTAAATGAATTAAAATCAGTGCATGTTAACTTTACTAATAAAAAATTAGTAAATCCACCTACAGTAAACTTAATTGGGGTGCATGCTCCTCAAGGAAACACGGCCAAATATTTGGGAATGACACTGGATGTCAAGCTAAGGTGGAAAGAGCACTTAAAAAATAAAAAAAATGAACTAGAAATAAAACAGAGTTCGGAAACGCACACTCGCGTGCGCACACGAACGACTCAAAACCCATTTTTCGACTCATGTGCGCACACGAAAAAATTCAAATGCACACAACTCACGTGCGTGAGTAATAAGGCGAATTGTCAATTACTCTGCGAGTAATTGAAGAATTTCGTGTGCGCACATGAGTCGAAAAATGAGTTTTGAGTCGTCCGTGTGCGCATATGGGTAATTGGAAATACTCATGTGCGCACACGAACGACTCAAAACTCATTTTTCGACTCATGTGCGCACACGAAATTATTCAATTACTCAGAGCTCTCGTGCATGAATAATAAGAACAAGTAAAGCGCACACAGCTAATGAGTATGTGCGTTTTGGCGCACACGGGTGTGCGTTTCCGTACTCTGAAATAAAATATAGAGATATTTATTGGCTTTTAGGTAAAAAATCGAAATTGCCGATACAAAATAAGATTACTATGTTGTATAATCAAATTATCAAGCCGATATGGTTGTACGCCATACAAATACGGGGATGTGCCAAAAACTCATTTACAACAAATACAAACGTTCCAGAACAAAGCCTTGAGGAACATGGAAAGTGCACCCTGGTATGTGCGCAATAACGACTTGCACATAGATCTAAAAATTCCTTTAGTTATCGATGAAATATAAAAGTACGCGGTAAAGCACAAAGCCCGTCTCCTAGATCATTTTAACGTTGAAGCCCAGCGGTTGATATATTCTTCTAGTTCCGCTGGGAGGCTTAAAAGAATAATACCTGTGACACATTCACCATCATAATTGAAGTAACCTTCATTATCTTGGCAAAAACCCACCATAATGAAAGTCCAAAATGAAAGTATTTTACTTTCATTTGGACTGTAATTTCGATTAAGTGACATTTGTTGGAAAATTGAAAACTACATTTTAAAATAAAATAATTTGATGTGATGTTAGTTAAGCAACAATTTGCAAGGATATTTTCTTTACTACTTTAAAAAATATTTTTTTAAATATTCCAAATTAAAACACCTTAAAATTAAAGCAAAAAACACGCAGGTTTATATCCTCACTTAATGTGCCAGATGCAAATGAAAGTAAAGTGTAATGCGTCACTCCATCATTTCCTCGACCATCATAATGAAAGTTACCGTCATAATGAAAGTATTTTGTGTCACAGGTAAAAGCCTCTTTATTTAGCGTGATATTTCTGCAACACTTCTACCGAAGAGCTGTAAACTTTCAAACGACTTAATTACTTAAAACAGGGTTGGTGTTTTAGTGGGATAAAGTCCCACACTACTGTGTGTAACAGCTCGCATTTGCTCGCAGTGCCTTTCGAAAAAATGGTGTGCATAGGACCAGACGTTGGAAGTGAAACCTTCTTTGGCCAGTCTATATTTCCAAAACAATCTTAGCTCTACAGGAGGATAAGGATCAATAAATTTTGTCTATGAATATTCCACTTAAGTTTATTTTATTGTTACTTGATCCCGCAAAATAAGAAAAACAAAAACGTACTAGAAAATACATAATACATAGTGCATGTCATATAATACATAGTACATAGTGCATAGTACATAGTACATAATACGTAGTACAGAGGGGCGTATTTGAAATATTTTTTTTGCGGACTTGGAAACACATTTTTCTAGACAAGTCGTTTTAATTTAATTCTACAGTCGTTATACCGGTTTTTATGCGCCCCATTTTTAATTATAGTCTGTTAAAAGTCGCAGATTATTACTTAATCTGCTGACGCAGCGCATCTTGGCATACGACATGAGAAGACAGCACTGCTACTATTGCACGATTTCTTTCAGACGTCAGAATCTGAAGAAGGTCCATGTTTGTGTTCTAATTATTTTATAGTTTTTGGTACAGCTTAGGATTTAAAATAAAACCATTTAACTTAAAAGTTGTTTTACCTATTTTTATTCTGTTTATTTTTAGTCTTAATTGAGTCATTTTTGGATTTTCCTTTCTACAAAATTCTGGTGAAGTGATTTGTTATGCATACCATATTGCCAGCGCATTTTGAATTTTCAAATTTTGATTACAGAATCGTCATTTGTGGCCTTAAAAACTCCCCGATACCGATTTTCAATGGATTTAGAACACATTTGCAAAATTCTTCCGCCATGTTGGCGCCACCATTTTGTATTTTCAAATTTTGACCACAGAATCGTCATCAAATTTTTTCTCACATGGTACGCAAAAAATGTGCGCGTGATGGTACGCAAAAAAAGTGCGCGAGTTACATCCATTTAACGGCCGGAAATCACGGAATATGGAAACCGCGAAAAACCAAACCGTGGAAACGGCCTGATCATCAAAAATATTTAAATAATAATTTTTAATCTTTCCCAGAAATATGGAATAGTCAAATTACATTAAATTCAGACAAAACAGGAAACGCTTTTAAAAAAAGCTTTTCCCGTTTTACGATATTCCACATTTCTGAAAAACACGAAATGCTTAGGCTAGCATTTAAGAAGATCCAATTTTACTGGAAAATGAAAATTAGTTAGGCAGTCTTAAGATTCAACCAATCTTGTAAAGACCCTCTGAAGAGTGGTCATATACTTAAATTTTTAGAATAAACAAATACTCTAAAGAGTATTATAAAAACGAAAGTTCTTGTGTTTTTATTTAATTACCTGAAGATAATTAATAAACGCGAAAACATATCTGGCGCAGTCGAAACGTGACGAACCAAAACTTATCTCAAGATAAGTTCGCGAGTTTTATTTTATATAAATAATTTTTTTTAACCGTCCGCTTAACCCCAACCTCCACCCAATGTGAGAGTGACTAGTATTTTTGAAAATAAAACTATTTTTTTTTTATCTTAATCGGTGGGTGAATAAAAACAATTCAGTGAAAAAATAATCTACCGAGGCGGAATAACAAGCCCAAATCCGTCTTAAAACACCTCTGAGGCTGGAGTGGAATCTTGGTAGTTATTTTTATAAAAGAAAAAGTGAAAAGAAATCGATGTGACTCTGTATAGACACATAACATAAATTTAATAAAAAAAAATTGTTTTAATAAGCAAAAGTAAAAGGAAAAAGAGTGTGTTCAAAAGCAAACTTGAAATTTATGAACAGGCCAAGTAGGCAAAAAGAATTTGATCTAAACTGATTTAAACCAACTTCAGGAGAAGAAATGGCAAACCAACAGGAGTTAAACATCTTGATGCAAACCATGCAACAACAACAAGCGGAAATACAGCAATTGAGAGATATATTAAATCGTCAACAACGGCAACCACAACAAGATAATGCATTCAAACTTACACCTGACCGGATTTTGACCCACTTCCGTCGCTTGAAATCATTTGATGGGAAGGAAGACTATGGATTAATCGAATTTATCAAGTCGGTAGAAGATGCTGTAAGCCTGTGTCGCCCAGTAGGAATTCTAGGTAGCACTTACTGATGGAGCACTGATATAAGTAGTCATCTGGTAAGGGGTACTCATATTTTCTTAGGTGTTAGAATAGCCCTTATATAACGCATTACAAGAGAAGGCAGATGGTAAGGGGTAATCCAGAATTAGACCCAAAGAAGTTAGAAATTTGCCCGATGACTCAAATACCATTATAAAAATACGAAAACAAATGAGTCATGGGGTAAATTTCTAACTCCGTTGGGTCGAATCCTCGATTACCCCTTACCATCTGCCTTCTCTTGTAATGCGTTATATAAAAGCTCTTCTAACACCTAAGAAAATATGAGTACCCCTTACCAGATGACTGCTTATATCAGTGCTCCATCGGTAAGTGCTACCTAGAATTCCTACTGGGTTAAGAGAGCTTTTTACTGTAGTTAAGAAAACTAATTATGAATTAAATGAATTATATAATTTTGAAAATGAAGAAGATAGACCAACACTATTTACGCCTAATAATAATGATAAGCTTCTTGTAGGGATTGTTTTAGAAAAATTAGACGGTTTGGTTAGAAGTAACGTAACAAATAATCTCTCTTTAATCGAGATATATAATAGATTTTCCGAAGATTACTTGATGATGAACGAGTGATAAACTTCAATCATAGAAAGCCCAAACATAATTTAAGAAATAATGGTCGAGAGCAAAGCTTGAAACCAAGAATCCTCACAGGTAGGAACTACCACAACTATAATGGTACTAATAATAATGTAGTAGGAGTTTCACTAATAGAAATTACGATAGCAGTATGCGAAATAGCCATAATCCTGATTTTCAGCGAAAAAATTACCAACCTCGTAGGAATATATGTAGAATATAACTCTAGTGGATTTAATAATAGATCTGGGAATTATAGAAATAATAATTATAATACTGTTTCAAACAATGACGATATAGAACCTATGGAGATAAATACGATTAAAACTCAAAATTTTCCGATGAAGCCGCAAAATCCACCCTGTCCATAGTAAGACTTACAATAGGAAATCAAAATTTTAAGTGTTTAATTGATACCGGACCAGAAGCTTGTATAATTAAACCAAACTTCTTTAAAAAGTTTCCCGAAATAAAATTACTGAATCCTCTTTTCTATTCCACTCTCAACGGTACGAACAAAATCGAAAATCAAATACTTACACCATTTCCAAAATAATTTATTAACAAAGGCTTAATATCGTGGAAAGTAATTCCAATGAAAAAAAGAAAATATGATGCTATCTTAGGCCAAGATTTGCTTACAAGAATGAAAGCCATTATAAACCTCGATGAAGGATATTTACAAGTTTATAAAAATATTATATTTTTTGATAATAATTTCCCTTACGATATAAACAATATAAGGATTTTAGAAACCAATGAAGGAAATATTATAGATAAATTACACCTAGATAATTTGAACAAAGAAGAATTTAATCGCATTTCAATTTTATTAGAAGAATATAAAGACCTTGTTGAAAATATACGTCAACAACGTCGTTTTATAATGAAAACACCGGGTCCGATTAAATATATAAATGTTTATTACTCAATTACAATAATACCATCCGATCTCTATGAACGGTAGGAAAAGACTGCTTCTGACTTATACAAATGCCCATGAGGAATAGCGGTTTTAAGTTCTATTGTCCACATCCTCCGGGCGCGCGAAGCTGCAATTAAGATGAGATTTCCAAAGGATATAATAATTGTACTGGGCGTTTAAGCCTTTTCCCTGTTGCCAGGCGTATTTGGCAGGCTCTAATCTTACTATCTCGTCCTAAGTATACTTCTTCTACAATAGCCAAATTCCAAAAGGTACGTGGCAGTGATTTTTCCTCCAGAATGACCACGTCGCCGAGGCTCAAATTTGAGGAGGGTGGACGCTTTTCATAATGCAAGGACCGTAGTTGGCAAAGATATTCGTTTCGCCACCTTTTTTTGAAGTAGCAATAAGTACGCAATCGATCCTTCCATCGTTGACGAAGTTCTCCACCGGTGACTTTGTTGCTGTCATCTGTTCTTGAAGCAGACGTGTTCGGCAGATTCAAAAAGTGAGCAGGAGTTAAAGGGGTCAAGTCCAGAGGGTCGTCTCCACAATAAGTCAATGGCCTGGAATTCACTACATCTTCTATCTCGGTCAGCAATGTATGCAACTCATCTTTTGATAATGATGTCCTTCCGATAGCAGCCTTTAGCGCTTCTTTCACCGTCTTGACAAGTCTTTCCCAGAATCCTCCCCACCAGGGGGCTCTTGGAACAATAAATTTCCAGCGGGTTCCGTGACTTCCTAAAAAATCATGCAGTTTGTTGTCGTTACTAAATTCTTTCAATTTTCGTATCTCTAACGCGGCTCTTTTGAAGGTGGTCGCGTTGTCTGAATAGATGACACCAGGGGCTCCTCGTCGCGCAATAAACCGTCTCAAAGCGAGTAATGCGCTTTCGGTGGACAAGTCGTCGGTAAGCTCTAGATGAACGGCTCGCACTGAAGCGCACGTGAATAAAAGGATAGGGGAAGTCGGGGTATTGTGAGCCACCTTTTTATATTGCCAACGGGTCGCTATAAAATGAAGTTTTCCTTCAAATTTCAAACCTGGATGTTGTAGTATGACGAATTACCTTTCTTTTAGTCACTATTGTTTAATCGAATATCTCCAAATTAGATGATCCCCAGACAATTGCAAAAAATTTGCATTTTCTTAAGTTTGAAAAATCTCGGGGAATCGTGAGCCACTTTTTAAATTAAATAAAAATTTACATTTTTTGATAGAAAAGGTTTATTTATGTCTTTGAATGGCAAAATAATGAGAAAAAGTAAAAAATGACGAGGATCAATCTGAAATGCAATGCTCGCATGTCCAATAACTTGCGGTCATTCCTGCGCATTTCAAGTGGACTGCGCGATCGCAGAGGTCGCAATGGACGGTGTTTTGGGGGCTCAACTTTTTCGGCATATTTTTCATGCATATTATGCAGAAATCAACGTCCTCTTCCACGTCAGTAGCGGTTGGAGACGGTTGTTTTTTCTGCGCAGTCTTGGATTTGCCACGAACTTTCCTTTTTCTTCTCTCTCCCGCTTTTTCTCGGCCTTCTCACGAAGCTCACTCACAACTTCTGGCGATGTCAAAACAGCAGATTTCATTGGTTTACGGCCACGATTCGATTTCTTAGCTGGCATGCCAGCTTTCAATGGTAGGACAGCCTGCAATGCGTCGATAAGATCTTTATCCGAAATAACAGAGGCCGTTGAAGATGCACCACTTGTCGAAGGTCCAGCGCTCGTTGATGGTCTAACGCTTGTTGAAGGCACAGATGTTGTCCCTTCCGTGGCAATATCTTCGTCGGAAAGAACAATGCGGCGCTGATTGTCGGTATCGACATCATCGACACCCATATTCTCTCCACTCAATTGCGAAGCAACAAAATCCACTTCAGTAAATGCATGTGGATTCAAAGGATAAATGCCAGCCGCCTTAAATCCAGCTTAGATATTTTTAGGTGTGACTGCAACATCGAGGCACTTATCAGCAATGAGTGGAACATGATGCAAGTCAAATTTCACACCGATGTTATTTTTCTTCCAAGCGTCATGTTCGATAGCGTATGCGGTTTTGAATTGGCCAAACACAGTGATATCAAGTGGCTGCATTCGGTGCGTGCAATGTGGGGGAAATGATAACATTGCTATCCCGTGTTTAAGGGCCAAATAAAAGAGATTCGATCGATAAATGTGATGAGTGGTTGTCGAGCAGTAAAAGAGTTGGTGCTTCTGCATTCGCGCCAGTGTGTTTGATGAAATGTTGCATATATTTGGGAAACTCTTCCGATGTCATCCACCCCGAACCGTTGGCAATGGCGACTGCACCGTGTGAGGCATGCGTCATGAATATTTCCTTCATTTTTACTCTTGGAAACAGATAAAATGGAGAAATCGATTGACCAGTAGCGCTGACGGACAATGCCAAAGTGACATTTGTGCCTCGCTCTTGTGACGTTGACGTTCCGACTCGTTTTTTTGCCTTTATGGGAAATGATCTTCACAGCTTTTGTCGGCACGGTTGGCAATCCACATTCATCCATATTGAAGATGCGCTGCGGTTCAAAGTGAGTCGCATTGAGCACAGATGCTAAATTTTCGAAAAAAGCATCGACATTCGCTCTGTTGAAAGCCTTGGCACGTTGCTGGCTCACTTTCTCCGGTGTGCGCAAAGACAAATTCGAGTGGCGCTTCATAAACCCCAATTGCCAGTCGCTACTCGCCTCACGATGGGCATCCCACGCATGCGGATACGAAATACCGATCGTTTTGGCATATTCGTATGCAAGTTTTCGCAGCTCCTTCACACTCAATCCGTAGTAGATGTCGCTGGCTTTGAGGATGTATTTTATCAGCACCTTTTCTTGCTCTGGCTTAAAGATCTAAAAATGAGTGAATTTTTTTGTAATTGATAGAAAAAATGTAAGTAAAGAGGGAACCAGCGATACTGATGAATGGTCAATACGCATATTTTATTTTGCAGCAGAGATAATAAACTTAGAAGATAAAAATGAGAAGAGCGGGATTCTTTAATCTTCAAGCAATCGAGCTCTTTTTTCCCAATTCCAAGCGAAAAACAAAAAAAAATCAACTTTAATCTGGAGGTAGTTTTACCCCCTTAAGGGTTAAAAATATTTAATTTTTGTCTGATAAAACCTATGCTACCCAATTTCAAGCAAAAAATAGAAAAAACAATTTTTTACAAACTTTTTTTATTTAAAGTGGATTTTTCAAATTGTAGGGTAGTTTTAACCCCTTAAGGATTGAAAATAATCTATTTTTGCCCGGCAATACGCATATAATCGAATTTGAAGCATAAACTTGATAAATACAATTTTTACACATTGTTTTATTTTCAGTCGATTTAGGGGTGGTTTTAACACTTTAGGACCATCCCTTATCATAAAGTTTAGCTTGATTTAGTATAAATCAACCACCTTGGCAAATAAATATTGAAAAATGTCCATTTTATTGGATTATTTCTCATTTATTGAAATTATCACGAAAAACCCTTAAAAAGGGGTGTTTTTCACATTTTTAAGGGTGACGCCCATATTTTAGGACCGCGGGACCCCGATTTTCGTGATCAGTGACCCAAAATCCTTGTTGGGTTAGATTTTCTTAACAGTGTTATGTTGGAACACCTTAACGCGCTTTTTGAATGGACTAAAGTTAGCTCGTTAAATGTCAAGAGCGGAGTGGCTCATAATTCCCCGAACCCTAATTTTTACGACATGGCCGCAAATAAATTACACAATGCTAACTTCATGCAAATTTCTTTTTCATTTCGAAAGCTTGAAGTCACACGAACATTATTAAGATAGTTACCTGAGTGGATTCACAGAAAAGTGTCAAAATAATAGACCACACACTAAGTGAAAATGATACTTCGAAAGCAACAAATTTTTATTGGTTTACAGAGCAAAGTAACGATGCGGGTGCGCACGTTCATTGGTCATGGAAATATTAGCTTATCATGAGACAAATCGATGACAGTTGTTCGCAGCTCTCATAATTCGCTAGGAAATAAAAAATGGCGCTGGCTCACGATTCCCCGTGGCTCACAATACCCCGACTTCCCCTATATATTTTTCTTTTCTGCCCTTGTGAATCCTTGGTGTAGAGTGGTCCAGCGAAGTCAAGACCTGTTACGTTAAAGGGGCGTGCATCAAGAACTCGATCTCGCGGAAGCGGAGCAAAGGGCTGTGACACAGGTTTTCCTCGAAGTATTTTGCAGATAGTGCAACTTTTTTCAATGGTTTTCACCAACTGCCTTCCCCTTGGAATCCAAAATTTTTTGCGCAGTCTTGAGAGTACCAAGGAAGCTCCTCCGTGGAAGGCCTTCACATGAGCGTCCTTGACTAAAAGCCGGCTGACATATGACTCCTTCGACAAGATACGTGGATGTGCTTGATTTTCACTTTCAGCTGCGGATTGCAAGCGTCCTCCGACTCGAAGGAATCCTCGATAATCTAAAAATGGATTCAGCATTAATATTTTAGAAGAAACTGGTATACCTCGACTGCTCCGTAATTCCTTAATTTCTTCCGGATAGCTTTTTCGTTGAGCGTATCTAATCCAATAGCTCTCAGCACGTTCAATGTCGTCCGCCATTAAATTGGGCTCCAACAGTTGTTTTTTTCGGCACAGGTCTACAAAACGAAATACATACGCGGTCACTCTTAGTAGCCGCGACCAGCTGCTGAAGTCGCTGATATTTATGATGGGAGTATATTCAATTGACAAACTCACATCCGTTGCACCTTCTTCACATACATCAGCAAACAAATTCATACACAAAATCGGCTCATCCATTCCGTAGTCTGCAGCAGGCCAATGGTTAGAGCTCTCTCTAAGCCAAGGGGGACCTGACAACCATAATGAAGAGTTCAGCAACGAGGTCGCACTTAAGCCCCTTGTCAACAAGTCAGCGGGATTTTCTTTGCCCGGACAATGACGCCACTTGGACTTACTACTGATAGATCGAATCTCCTTTACTCTATGAGCTACGTAAGGCTTCCAGCGACGATTTTCACCCGAAATCCAATGTAGAGCGATACTGGAATCTGTCCACAACCATTCTTCATGAACAACTATTCTCAAATTTTGCCTGATATACAATAACAATCTTGCGGCTATAAGTGCAGCTGTCAGCTCAAGACGTGACAACGTTAACTCCTTTTCTCCTCCTTTCGAGAGGGGTGCTACTCGGTTCTTGGAGCACAAGAAACGAACTGATACTTTTCCTTGAGTCCCAACTGTACGTAAGTAGGCTACAACACCGTAGGCTCGTTCACTGGCATCAGCGAAAACGTGAACTTGATATTCTTTAACGGAAAAATCTTCTGAAAGCGAGCGTGGAATGGCCAAATCCGCTAGTGTAGGCAATTCAGTGTATAGTGCGTTCCAAATTTGATTATATTCATCAGGAATTTTCTCGTCCCAGTCAATCTTTAGGCGCCAGAGTTGTTGAAATAGAACCTTAAATTTTACTAAAAAAGGCCCAAGAATACCAAACGGATCAAAAAACTTTGCGATTACCTGCAATAAATTCCTTTTCGTTCCTACGTACACTGAAGCGGTCCTAATTTTTTCAACAGGCTGTACATCAACTGACAGGTCATCCGATAAAATGCACCATTTGATACCAAGCACCTTTTGCAAAGATGGAAGATTCTCTTTAGCTATATGATGACGAAGTTGTAAGGAATTGGAATTCCACTTTCTTAACGGCAGACTTGCCGCTTCCAGCACAGCAGTAGCGTCGTTGTAAATTAGCTCGGCCTCCCTTTCACTATCGGCACTTACGACTAAATCGTCCATATAAAATCCATGTCTTATTAGAGAGCAGACTTCGGGATGATTTTCGTTTTGCTTATCCAAATGATACTGTATAGTAGCACCAAGCAAGTATGGGCTGCAGGTAACTCCAAACGTCACTCTGGTCATTCGATAAGTCTGTACGGTATCGCAACTTTCCCCTTGATTACATCCGTTGCTGAGCCAATAAAATCTGTGACTGTCTCTATCGCGTTCATCCAGAGAAATTTGCAAAAAAGCCTTTTCGATATCAGCAACCAGGCCTATTCGCCCAAGTCTAAAATTCAATAGGATCTTCAATAAGTCTGGCAGCAAGTTTTCTCCAGTTTCGAGATGGTCATTTAAAGATGTTGCACCAGCCGCACAAGATGAGGCATCGAAAACAATTCGCACCTTCGTGGAGCTTTTATCGCACCTGTAAACGGGTCTATGTGGCATATAGTAAATGTGCTCACCTTGATCCTGTTCCAACACTCTTTCTGCGTAACCGTTTGTAATAAGCTGCTGCATTGCGCTATCATACTCCTGCAATTTGCTGTGATCCTTCGATAGCCGTCTCACAAGCGATTTCAACCTTGACATAGCATTTTCGCGATTACTTTTGAGTGGAGTCATACCTTCTCTCCAAGGTAAAGAAATTTCATATCTGCCGCCCTTTAACTTAACGCTGTTCTGTATTGCAAACTTGCTGGAGATTGCGTTGTTCTCACACTTGATGCCTATGGTCTCGAGATCCCAAAACGCATGTACATCTTGAAGCAAACCAGCGTGAAGAGCAACAGGTCTTTCCCACATGCGATCATTGGACGCTGGTCCCTGCAGTGTCCAGCCTAAAATTGTTTTAGCAGCAACTAAATTACCTGTCAAACGTATATTCTCTCCAGTCACAAAGCTCCAGTATTGATCAGCTCCCAAAAGCACTGATATTCCTTCCTCTAGTGGGCAATTAAGAACATGAGCGTCTGCTAGCTTTAATTTGTGAAAACAAGGTTCATTAGCATCTGGCACCTTCAAGATGTCAACACATATGTCTGGTACTTCGATTGTTTTGATAATCATGGTCTTTTCTCTATCATGTTGACTTCTTAACAGCAAACGAACGCGATTACACATTTTGCTTGGGACTTCATGGGCGCTACCAAATGGAATGACGCTGATGTTATGAGATCCCGCAATTGGCAGATTTAATTTCCGTGCTACGCTAGATCTAACAAAGGACATTTGGCTTCCACCGTCTAAGAAGAGACGGACGTACAATTCAGTCGATGCTACAGGAGCCGAAATCAAAGCGCACGCAGTCTGCAAGTAAACGTCAGAAGAACTCAGATTGGTGGCACACAGAGATTGAGTCGAAGAGTTTGATGGATTTCCAATTGCTACTATTTCATCCTTTTTCGATTCAGTCTGACTGCCGGCCTTCAACTTATTATATGATGGGTCGCACATA
Organism: Thereva nobilitata; assembly: GCA_963855945.1. NCBI lineage: Eukaryota > Metazoa > Arthropoda > Insecta > Diptera > Therevidae > Thereva > Thereva nobilitata. Next base: position 101,029,143 of record OY979695.1, read on the forward strand.
CAAGTAGCGTGAAATCCACCACATTTTTTACACTTGAGAAACCGATTTTTACAACCCTTTGCAGAATGACTTCTTCTTACGCACCTGAAACACCTACCGTCTTTCAGCAACATTTCTTTGCGTTTCGCTAGTACTATATTGCTTGTACACTCTCGTGAAGGATGAACTTCAACTTCTCTCTTTATAAATTTTAATAATGCCTTAACTTGACCATCTCCGGTAAATTCCGAAGAAACAAGAGTTACCATGGAAGAAGCACCATCGTCATTATTAGGGTGAATAGTATTTTCAGCCGCTGTGTCCTTACAATTATTTTGCTCACTGTCATCACTATATTGCCGGTAATACGCTATACGAAGCTCCGTGGGTAAACTTCTTACAAGTACACTTTTCAACATCACATAATAATTAGAACAAGAAATATTCAAAGTTGAAAGTGATCTAGAAGTTGCAATCACTATGTTGTACAATCGCCTGAGCCCATGCGCATCGGTTCTGGACGTTACCGGTTGAATGGAAAGTAATTTCTGCATTGCCTGATCTACAATTTTTTCGGTATTTCCGAATTCTTCTTGCAGCAACGATATGGCGCTATCATAACAGGCCTGCGATGGAGTTAATCCCGCTATTGTTTCGGCAGCTTTGCCGGTTAGAGCCGCATGCAAGTAATTAAATTTGTCGATGGCACTTAGGGTTATATTTTCATGCACTGCAGATTTATATTGTTCCCAGAAGGCCACCCATTCCTTTATATCACCAGAAAATTTCCGTAGCTGTAATTTTGGCAATTTAACAGCAGAAGAATGCGTTAATGTCGGTACATTTGTATCCGTACTTGGCGCTGGCGCATTGTTGCGGTGTAGGAGTGAGCGCACCTTCTTAAGCCGTTGATCTAGACGAGATATAACCATAACCGCCTTGTCCTCATAATCCGCAATGGATTCTGTTTCCCGCTCATAATCCTCCGATTTATGGTGGACTTTACGTCATTATTTGCCTTTTGAAGATTATCGCGAGCAGCCTGCAATCGATCCCGCAGTACGGTTAAGTTTTCGTCCATTAATTCTAAGGCTTCCGCAGGTGTGCTTAGGGCAGGAATTTCCGTTTTTAAATAATCCGCCGCCTCATTGACGATCCGCGTCACTAGACCGCGATAAGTGGTTCGAGATGCGGTATTCATTTGAAAATTAATTAATTAAACTCTCGTTACGTTAGTAATAAACCGACTGATCCCGGGTTTCGGCACCAATGTTGAAAATATACGTCAACAACGTCGTTTTATAATGAAAACACCGGGTCCGATTAAATATATAAATGTTTATTACTCAATTACAATAATACGATCCGATCTCTATGAACAAGTTGGTGAAAAGCTATCAAAGTTGGTGAAAAGCTATCATGCATGAGCATGAGATACAACATGAAATCACTACAACCATAGACAACCCGATATATTCCAAAATTTATCGATACCCTCAAATCCATGAAAAGGAAATCGAAAAACAAATTACAGATATGCTTTCTCAGAACATTATTAGGGAAAGTAATTCACCGTTTAATTGCCCACTTTGGATTGTCCCAAAGAAAATTGACAAATCGGGGGAACAAAAATGGAGGATAGTCATCGGCTATCGAAAACTTAATGAAGTTACTGTTGGTGACAAATTTCCAATTCCCAATATTGAAACGATATTGGACAAATTAGGAAAAGCACAATATTTTTCTACATTGGATCTGGCGAAGGGCTTCCACCAGATTCTAGTTAAAGAAGCAGATAGAAAGAAGACAGCTTTTTCTACTCCAAATGGACATTATGAGTTCACCAGATTGAAAAATGCTCCATCGACTTTCCAGAGAATGATGAATTCTGTTCTAGGGGATTACATAAATAAAATTTGTGTAGTCTACCTTGACGATATATTGATATTCAGTACTTCACTCGAAGAACATTTGCTAAGCATTACAAAGATATTTACTAGACTGAGAGAAGCGAAACTTAAAGTACAAATAGATAAATGCAGTTTCCTTTCTAAAGAAACTGAGTACTTAGGACATGTTTTAACTTCCAATGGTGTCCGACCCAACACTGGAAAAATTAAAGCCATACAAAACCTACCCCTTCCGACAACGCAAAAACAGATAAAATCTTTCTTAGGTGTTACAGGATTGTATCGCAAATTTATAAAAAATTGTGCTAAAATTGCCCATCCTCTAACAAAGTATTTAAAGAAAAATACTAAAGTAAACATAAATGATCCTAATTTCATTGTTGCATTCTATAAATTAAAGGAACTTATAACAAACCACCCAATCCTTAAGTATCCTAATTTCAATAAAACCTTTAAATTAATTACAGACGCTAGTAATTATGCCATTCTTACACAGGATGGCCACCCCATATCGTATGCTTCACGAACGCTAAATAGTCATGAAATTAGTTATTCAACTATAGAGAAAGAACTATTAGCGGTAGTTTGGGGCGTTAAGTATTTTCGGCCTTACGTTTTTGGCAGGCAATTCGAATTACAAACAGATCGCCAACCAATAAAGTGGTTGTATACAAAATACTCGGGCAAAGATATCAATCCTCGATTACAGAGATGGTTGATTCAACTAGGAGAATACGACATTAAGATTGACTATATAAAAGGCAGAGAAAACAAAATTGCTGATTTCTTAAGATGAATCAACAGTGATAAAAATGAAATAAACAAAAAAAAACAGATATGAACCGAAGTTCAGCATTAGTAAACATATTTTCAGAAAGTGTTGACAATTTGAACACTACCTCAAACTCTCAAACTAATAATGACTTATCTAACGAATGTGTAGATAGAAACACTAAAAATATAAATAATATTGAAGAAGAGAATGATATGGAAGAGTCAATTAATGTTCAAACCGCTCATTCGCAAGAAGAAAATTTGGAGGATCATTTCTCTATCCTCGATACTGTAGTTAACAGGTTTAAACTACAAATTATATTCCTAGAACTAAGAGAAAAGGAATTCGAAAATGTATTCAATAATAAAAGAATCTTTATTGACAAAAATGACATAAACAATAACAATATATAATAATTCGTACCATTCAACAATTAAATGTACTCCAGCCAGGGGCGTTTCCAGCCAACTGGCTTAGGGGGGGTAATTTAAAAAAAAAACTTAAATATTTTTTTATTCCATAAATACACAACAATCAACATCAAAAAAAAATTAAAAGTGCGTGTCAGCTCCGACGATTGTCTTAAATTATATACAACTAGCTGGAACCCATATAAATCCCATATTTCCGCTTCTCCTTACCATCTCACCAAAAAAACCTTGTTGATCCATTCTGAACCGATTGCTTAGAGAGCTTCAGGATACACTATGTTCAATGTTTTTCCATTTGTAGCTAGAATGTCAAGATTTTCCGATTTTCCAACTCTTGAACAACCTACATACAGTTAACCGGGAAATGGCACTCAGTTGACAAAATTCGTCCGGTATATTGTTGCCACAATTTTGAATTTATAAGTTTTGATCATAAAGTCGTTATTTGCTACCTTAAAAAACCCCAGTCACCGATTTTCATTGGGATCGGAACACAATTTGAAAATTCGTCGGCCATTTTGAATTTATAAGTTTTGACCAAAAATTCGTTATTTGCGACGTTATAAACCCCTAGATATCCACTTTAATTGGAATCGGAACAAATTTAACAAAATTCGTCCGCCATATTGGCACGGCCATTTTGAATTTATAATTACTGATTATAAATTCATGATTTGTTACCTTAAAAAATTTCAGATACCGATTTTCATTGGAATCAGAACACAATTTGCAATTTCGTCGGCCATCTTGAATTTATAATTTTTGACTGCAAATTCGTTATTTGCGACCTTAAAAACCTCTAGATACCGCCTTTCATTGGAATCGGAATAAAATTGGCAAATTCAACCATATTTCTGCTTCCATTTTGAATTTCGGTCATATACGAGTATACCCCATGTTACTCGCTGATAATAGAGCTTTCTATTGGCGACAGAATTTTTAAAATCGGTTCGGTAGTTTTTGAGTTTATCCGGAACAAACAAACAATCAAATCTTTTCTCTTTATATAATAGTATAGATAGGCAAAGGAAGCAAATGAACCCATATATTTATTTATATTGATTTGATAAAACATATTACCTAAATTTTCTTTCCTACTTTTTAGTCTATTAGTTATATGTTTTGCGCCATTTTGTGGTGGCCGCCATATTAGAATCAAAATGACGTCAGACAGATTACTGCATTACAATCGTCATACCCTTTCATTTGATACCCATTCTGAGGGGGTTGTGAGGAAAACAGTAATCCGCCATTTTGAATTTGGAATGACGCGACACAACTGATTGTATTCTATCTGTCATGCCCTTCCATTTGATGCCCATGTCCAAGATCGTTCAAATTTGTGTGCCCTCCCCATCGTCCTCTCTCACCCTCTTCTTCATAAACCACTTTGCAGCCGACTCTTGTCGTGTCCTGTGTACGCTCGTGTGGAATCAGCCATAGCGTGCCATATTAGCGGGAGTCTCGGGTATCGGTCCCTTCCACGACTCTCCAGCAGTTTTGGAAAAATTCACCGTCATATATCGCCGACTAGATTCACCGTAACTTATCTTGTTTGTTTGAAATTGTGGTAATTTTTAAGAATAAAAAGAAATAAGCGAACGAAAATTCTTAGGGGGGGTAATTACCCAATTACCCCCCTCTGAAACCGCCCCTGACTCCAGCAGAAGTACATGAACATAAAGTTGATCATAGCATTATAAAAAGAAGAATAGAAGAAAAGAAAAACAAAATAAAAGCACAGAGAAATGAAAATCGAGAAAGTTACCTAGAGACAAGAACAACAGGATTTATAAAAAATTACAAATCACTCCGTCATAAAGAACAACCAAAATACAGAAAATTTAAATTAAGAAACATTCATAACAGCAATATTAAACGTCCGTTTAAATTTTCAGATCAAAACAATTCTAATATGGATGCTTGACAATGTTCCTCCCAGCCCGAGCAATGCTAACCATCGAACAAATTAAATCAGAAACTGGATTCACAATAATAAAGGTAGACGAGGTAGAGATTGTAACCAAATTCTTTACATATAATTCACCCAGAAGAAATTGTAAATATAATGATTAATTTGGAAAACAATATACAAAGTTTAAACGTAACACATAAAATATCCTTATTAGAACAAGTAAAATCTCTCAAAAGTAAAACTGTAACATTATTTCCAAAAAGATCAAAAAGAGGATTAATGAATATAGTAGGAACAGGTTTAAAATGGATGTTTGGAACTCTCGACGAAAATGATAGAACATAAATAGAAGAAAACTTAGAAGTAGCTAATAGTGCAGTAAAAAAAGGCCAAAAAAATGAAAAGATAGGTATAGTTTTGTAACAGCAAAATTATGATTTAATCCTGTTTGGGATATCACCAGGAGTATATTGGTAAGTTTTGGACCTCCAAAAACTTGTGCTACTTTTGTTATAAACAATTAAAGTTTTTTTACCACGTTTTTCGAGCTTAAAATGTGAATTACTCCGGTTCTATAAGTCGGATCGGGGCAAAATAAATACCAGTCTCTTCGTAATAAAATTTCCAATAAATCCTCGTTGGTTTCAAGTTTCTGAAGTACATACATAACCTACAAAACTGAAAAAACAAGAAAAATACAGTATTTTTTTCAATTTAATGCCCAAGACAGTCAACTGCACCAATTTGCATCAAACTTTCAAAAAATATACTTTTTGATGTTACAAAAAGACTCTGAAAAATTGGTGCCAAAATACTGAACCCGTTGGCCAAAATTGCTATTGTTATCTAAAATTTGAAATGCCCGCCATTTTATGCCATTAAGTCCAAAATGAAAATTTCTTTTTTCAAAATGTAGCTCTCCATGCCACCTTTCGAATGCAATTAAAAAAAAATTTTTTAATGTAATTTTGGTTACTTTTTTTTCATTTGTTTATAACTCAAATATTAACAATTGCATTTTTCGGCCGTTTTGAAAAAAAATTTAAAATTTTTTATCAGATCTGGTAGAGCATTTTGGGACCTTTAGTTTAAAAAAAACAAGGTTCATTTTGGTTAACATGAACTTGAGATATTTAATTTTTTGCATTGGCATTTTTTGGAATTTTTTGCATTGCGAAATATTATAATCACGTGTTGTTGCACTCGGCTTCGCATAGTGAAGCATTTTTCACAGATTATTTTGCTTGTAAATAAGTTATAATGCTTGTAAAAAATGTAAATAAAACTTAAATTTTTTTCGAATTGATCACATGAAATTAATAGGTTTTAAAATGATGCAGTCCAAATTGTAGCTCAAAATATGGCTTTGTTAATTAACAATTGGCCAAAACGCAAAAGGTTAAATATCTCGGGTTTACGTTAACAAAAATAACCTTTCGTTTTTCTAAATTAAAGGTCTCAAGATTTTCTACCAGATCTGATAAAAAATTTTAATTTTTTTTTCAAAATGGCAGAAAAAATGCAATTGTTATTAATTGAGTTATAAACAAATAAAAAAACAGTTACCAAAATTACATTAAAAAATTTTTTTTTTAATTGCATTCGAAAGGTGGCATGGAGAGCTACATTTTGAAAAAAGAAATTTTCATTTTGGACTTAATGGCATAAAATGGCGGGCATTTCAAATTTTAGATAACAATAGCAATTTTGGCCAACGGGTTCAGTATTTTGGCACCAATTTTTCAGAGTCTTTTTGTAACATCAAAAAGTATATTTTTTGAAAGTTTGATGCAAATTGGTGCAGTTGACTGTCTTGGGCATTAAATTGAAAAAAATACTGTATTTTTCTTGTTTTTTCAGTTTTGTAGGTTATGTATGTACTTCAGAAACTTGAAACCAACGAGGATTTATTGGAAATTTTATTACGAAGAGACTGGTATTTATTTTGCCCCGATCCGACTTATAGAACCGGAGTAATTCACATTTTAAGCTCGAAAAACGTGGTAAAAAAACTTTAATTGTTTATAACAAAAGTAGCACAAGTTTTTCGAGGTCCAAAACTTACCAATATACTCCTGGTGATATCCCAAACAGGATTAAATCATAATTTTGCTGTTACCAGACTGTGCAAATAAAAATGCTTTTTTTACTGCACTATAATGAGAATAATAAAAAATTTATAGACGTAACTAATCAGCAAATTAAAATTAATGATAGCTTTAATAAATCATTTACCTTATTAAAAAACATTATAGAAAGTGATAGACAAAATATATTAAATGCATTAGAAGAGATAAAAACAGTAGAGAGTAGAGAGAGTAGAGAGTAGAGAGATAGAGAAACAGTCCTAGAATATCAACTTAGGATATATATGTTAAAAGATCAATTTCAAAAAATTCAGGACAATATAATCTCTGCTAAAATAGGATTAGTTCATCCAAGTATTCTTAACGACGAAGAAACAAAGCTGTACGGAATAGATTTAAGTAAGCTAAGTAATATGAAAGTTGGTGTAGCAAAATTTCTCGATAATTCTATAGTTTTTGCAATTAAAATCCCTACAAGTTCGGCAAAATTAGATAAGAAGCTAATTGTACCAATCCGTAATTCTGAATGTAAGCAAATAGAAGAAAATATGGAATAAATAGTAATATTAAATAATAAAACTTTCACTTTTGAAAATAATTTAAGTCTACAGGAATTAAAGCCAAGCAAGAATTGCGTTATTAGAAAATAATTAATAATAAAATGGAAGAAATCATTGAATTGAGAAATGATCTCATAATAATAAATAATATTAACCAACAATATTTAAAAAGTACTTGTGACGAGAGGAAATTATCTTTAACTGGAAATTTTGTCATAAATTTCACAAATTGTACAATAAAGTTAGGAAACAGAGAATTTAGCAACAAAGTAGTCAAGTTCACAGAGAGATTTACCATACCACAATATGAAAATATAACTTTAAACGACAAATCCATTGATTTTCAAGAAATTGCATTATACCAAGAGAATAACATAAAAGAAATAAAAGAATTAAAAATGCAAAAAATTGTAAATTATAGTTTAGGCTCTACTAATATCATACTTCTGGTAATAATTCTAGTTTTGTATTTTATAAAAAATTAAAGGTAAAGATAATCCAGGAGAATTATCAGACAAGGGATGGAGGAGTTACATCTATCATAATATTACTATCAGGCCGGAAATCACGGAATTCCTAAAAAATATGGAAACCGCGAAAAACCAAACCGTGGAAATGGCCTGATCATCAAAAATATTTAAATAATAATTTTTAACTCTTTCCCAGAAATATGGAATAGTCAAATTACATTAAATTCAGACAAAACAGGAAACGCTTTTAAAAAAAGCTTTTCCCGTTTTACGATATTCCACATTTCTGAAAAACATGAAATGCTTAGGCTAGCATTTAAGAAAATCCAATTTTACTGGAAAATGAAAATTAGTTAGGCAGTCTTAAGATTCCAAACTTGTAAAGACCCTCTGAAGAGTGGTCATATACTTAAATTTTTAGAATAAACAAATACTCTAAAGAGTATTATAAAAACTAAAGTTCTTGGGTTTTTATTTAATTACCTGAAGATAATTAATAAAAGCGAAAACATATCTCGCGTGACTCGAGTTTTTAGTTTTTTCCCCAGGCCAAAAAGTGCCCAACGTGCCTATAGAAGTTTTCACTTCAAAAAAGATCTTCGTGGAAATTTATTATACATTTTTATGAAAAGATCATTTTCCTTAACGATCTCTAAGTGTCAGTTGACATTGGATGTTTGGAAAATATATTAGTTAAAATTTTTTCCATGTAATAAAATTATGAATAGTGAAAATATAATTATTATTTTTTAATAGAGAAGGATAATAATAAGAAGAAAGCAGAAGTTTTTGGATTCCCTAGAAAATTAGGAAAGAAACAAAAAGCAATTTTTTTAATACTAAGAAACGAACATTGAACGAACATTGGTTAGTTAAAGAAAATGAATGTTACAATCACCACAAACAAATCTTAGATTATTTGATCCTCATTCTTCTTCGAAAATTTGGTTTATGGCATTCACATCAATTTAAAGATAAGAGCTCATTTAAAAACTATTCCAAGCAAAACATTATTCAATCCTAAAAGGGAAATTTGTTACCTCAAATTCTTAGGAGTAGGTAGTAGCGTGAATAGCAAATTGAAGCATTGTTTTTAAAAATACAATTTTATGTCGGATTTTCTCAACGAAGACTAAATAAATGCCTGTAAGGGAAGTAACGCCGAAAATTTTTTTGGGGATTAGGCTTCCTGGGGAAACCACTTTAATACACTACCCCTGCGATGGTGTGGAAAGGAGTATTTATTTTTAACAAAATACTAGTATTAGAGGGACACCGAAGCTTTCCCGCACGTTTTACGAATAAAATGGTTTTTGATATAATTGCGCCAAGTTAAAATTTACCCCAATACATAAAAGAAAACTTGACCGCTGAAACTGGGATACTTTCCAGGATGTCAGTAGAACATCATAATAAAGATAAAGAGATTCAAATTATTTATAGCCATAAAGCAATAAATTCCACTTTCCATATTTTTAAATTTGTTCTTGATATGGTACTTTACATCTTCAAATCCTTGTAAAACGCAATAATTTTAATGTGAATCTTTGACCAAAATAAAACTTTCCCCAAACCTGCAAAATAAACACAATTAAATTCGCACAAAACTCACGGTTTTACTAACTTTTGCAAAGTAGTAGAAGCCGAAAAGTCGGACCTGAAAAAACAACATCGTAACTTCTAAAAATATGTAATTAGTGCAGTAAACAAAGCATTTTAATTTGCACAGTCCGGTAACAGCAAGATTACGATTTTATCCTGTTGGGGGTATCACCAGGAGTATATTCTTAAGTTTTGAACCTCGTGAGCCTTGTGCTACTTTTGTTATAAACAATTAAAGTTTTTTTACCGCGTTTTTCGAGCTTAAAATGTGAATTACTCCGGTTCTATAAGTCGGATCGAGGCAAACTAAATACCAGTCTCTTCGTAATAAAAATGCCAATAAATTCTGGTTGGTTTCAAGTCTCTGAAGTACGTACATAACCTACAAAATTGAAAAAACGAGAAAAAAACAGTATTTTTTTCATTTTAGTGCCCAAGACCGCCAACTAGACCAATTTGCATCAAACTTTCAGAAAATATACTTTTTGATATTGTAAAAAGACTCTGAAAAGTTGGTGTCAAAATATTGAGCCCATCCGCCAAAATTGCATTTGTTATCTAAAATTTGAAATGCCCGCCATTTCATGCCATTAAGTCCAAAATGAAAATTTTTGTTTTCAAAATGTAGATATCGACGTCAGCTTTCGAAAGCAATTAAAAAGAAAATTTTTTATTGTAATTTTCGTTACTTTTTTTTCATTTGTTTATAACTCAAATAACAACAATTGCATTTTTTCGGCCATTTTGAAAAATAAATTTAAAATGTTTTATCAGATCTGGTAGAGAGTTTTGGGACCTTTAATTTAAAAAAATAAATTGAATATTTGTTAACGTGAACTCGAGATATTTAATTTATTGCATTTTGTCCAATTGTTAATTAACAAATGCACATTGTGAGCTAAAATTTGGACTGCATCATTTTGAAACCTATTCATTTCATGTAATATATTCAAAAACAATTTAAGGTTTATAGAAACTTATTTACAAGCATTACAATGTAAGTATTGTTAATTAAATGAAGTGATTTTTTTTTGGGTTTTTCATAAATATTAGTTGCAAAATGCAATAACTTCCTTGTTTTTTACAAGCTTTATATTAACTTCGTTCTCTGTGGGGAACAAATATTGCGATCGATTTTTCCACCACTTCCCGATATCCGGGGAAACTCAAATTTGGCACACCTTTTGGTTCTGAAGACAGTACAATATAGTATATTCAATTTTATGCTACATCCAATATGGCGGCCACCATAAAATGGCGGATTTCCTTTTTTTTACGACCCACCGACATGGTTATCAAATGAAAGAGTATGACGAGTAGAATACAGTAGGCTATGTCGCCATGGGTGTTTTTTTAGGAGGTTTGTTTTTTCAATAGGGATTACTCTATTATCTGACAATTGTTTTGACAGTTCAAAGTGACGTCTCTACTCAGTATTGTTTGGCAAATCATCATGAGTAGGTTAACTCCAGAACAACGCTGATAAATGTACTGTTTGGTGCGGTCTATGGGCTGGTGGAATCATTGGTCCATATTTCTTTAAAAATGAGGAAGGACGACGCGTTACCGTGAATGGAAATCGACACAGAACCATGATCAATGAGTTTTTGTTGCCAAATCTTGAAGATGTGGATATGGACGAAATGTGGTTTCAACAAGACGGTGCCACTTGCCATACAGCACGTAAAACAATGGACTTATTGAAAGAAACTTTCAACGACAACATTATTTCGAGAAATGGTCCGGTGAATTGGCCTCCGCGTTCGTGCGATTTAACGCCGCTCGATTACTTTTTGTGGGGATACGTCAAGTCATTGGTTTATGTGGATAAACCTCAATCGATTGACGCTTTAGAAACCAATATTCAACGTGTCATTGCTGATATACGCCCTCAAATGCTTGAAAAAGTGGTCGAAAATTGGACTTCCAGAATGACCTTTGTGAGAAGTAGTCGTGGTGGCCATTATCCCGAAATCATATTTAAATGTTAAATGCCATAAAATTGTCTTTTGAATAAAAAAAAAATTTGTCATTTCATAATTTGCACATGTGTTTTATTTAAAATTTAAATCGGCAACCTCTTAAAAAAACACCCGTTAGCTCAGAAGGTACACTTCTCAGCTGGGCTGAGAAACGGGCCACGCCTATGTGCAGGAACCGAACCAGCCGAAAGCACCAAAAAAGGTATAAGAAGAGAAAACACCACATAACGAGCATGCGGTCGAAAATGCAGGCTCCTTCTCGACCCTCCCCGGCACTCCGGTACCAAGCCGGTCCGGTCCCTGCACACAAACGCGGTCACATTTACCATTGCACAGTGGCTCAGCTAAGACATGCAAACAAAAAAAGTGTTAAAAACATATAACTTAAAACAATAAGAAATGCAATACACAAAGAAGCGTGCAAGAAAAGTCAGTCAAGTGAGATTGAAAAGGCTCCTTTTAAGGACGTCCTTACTAATGCTCACGCTAAAAACATCAATATTTTTATTCACATTAATGAACATGCGATTAACAGGCTCGAATCTGCCGTAATTCGTGTTAGAGGAGTTGGTGTGTAAGAGAGGTGGCCCTCTCAAATTGTATCCACTCTCTCTAAACGATGTACGGCGACTCAGAAAACCTGAGTCGACCTTTCCATTAAGGAGCTGAAGAACAAATACAACATCGGCTACCTCACGACGCCTGCAAAGAGAGCTTAAGTTGAGTAACTTAAGCCGAGATTCATATGGTGGAAGAACTATTGGGTTATCCCAAGGAAGATGATTCAGTGCGAATCGAACGAACCTCCTTTGAACTGACTCAATTCTTCCAACGTGCGAGGAGTAGTGAGGAGACCAAACCTGGGACCCATACTCGAGTAATGGTCTGACAAGAGAGATATAAAGGTGTTTAGTAATCAAGGGGTTATTGAACTCTTTGGACCACCTTTTTATAAAACCCAGGACTAAACTACCTTTGGAAGCAATATAGTTAATGTGGGCAGCAAAATCGAGTTTACTATCAAATCTAATCCCGAGATCTTTTACAAAATTAACACGACGGACACTCTCGTTAGAAAAGGTGTAGTTAAAAATTATAGGACTACGACCTCTCCCAAAAGTCATGGTTTCACATTTACTAATATTGAGAACCAGGTTGTTGTTCACACACCAAGAGTAAAAGGTGTCAAGGTCAGCTTGCAAAAGTTTGCAATCCTCGATACTCTTTATGTGACGATACAATTTGATGTCATCAGCGTAAATCAAGATTCTACAGTGTCTTAGCAAGGGAACAATGTCATCAATTGATAGGATAAAGAGCAAGGGACCAAGATGACTTCCTTGAGGAACACCGGATGACGCTTCAATGGTTACCGATTTGGATCCACGAAAAAGAACTTGGTAGGTCCTGTCAGCTAAGTAAGACTGGAACCATGCTAGAAGGGCTCGTGGAAAGCCTAACATCCTCAATTTAAGAAGTATAATGGAGTGGGAGAGCTTGTCAAATGCCTTACTAAAATCAGTGTAAACGCAATCAGTCTGGCAACCGGAAACGAAGCCCTCGTCAGCATGAGAAGTGAACTCAAGAAGATTGGAGGTAGTGGAACGAGCTGCAAGAAAGCCATGTTGGTTTGTTGATACCAACCTCTTGCATATAGGCGCGATTGCAGAATAGATAATCGATTCAAAGAGTATCGGAATGACAGACAACTTTGCAACTGGTCTATAATTCGATATTTCGTTCTTGCTACCACTCTTGTGAATAGGGATTATGAACGAATTCTTCCAAAGAGTAGGGAAGTATCCTTTGTCAAGGGATTTATGAAAGAGGATTTTCAGAGGAGACTGGAGAACTTCTGCACAGGACTAAAGGACAGCAGGAGGAATACCATCGGGGCCAGAGGTGAAGTCAAATGGGAGTTCGTTTATATGTTTGACAATATCGGCACTGGTAATTGAGAGAGGTAAAATATTCGCCTCACGGTTAGTAAATATGTGGCGGAAATTATTGTCGTTAGGCTGAAAGTCAGAAAGTGAGAAAGATTGACGAAAGAATGAGGCAAACATGTTGCAAATCGCAGGCGACTCACTACTAGACAAGTCCGTGTGCTGCATGGTATTAGGGTAGTTATCAACCTTTTTCTTAGAGTTGACGAATTTAAAGAAATTTCTAGGGTCAGTGAACACTTTATCGCTCATACAGCTAAGATATTCACGATACAGAGAAGAAGAAAGAGAGCGAAATCGGTTGTAACAATTTATAAATAAATTGAGACTCGGAGTATCCTTCCTCTTTAAATAGGTTTTCCAGAGTCTGTTCTTCTGATTTTTCAAATGCTTGAGCTCATTATTGAACCAAGGTAGAGATGAACTGGGTAATTTTTGAGGCTCATAAGGTACACAAGAAATCAGGGCTTCGTATAGTACGCCATAAAATCGTGCCACGTCGTCATCCAACTCATTTGCAGAAAGTAAACTGTTGAAATTAATCAAGGCAAGCTTAGATGACAGCTCACTAAAATTAGCCTTTTTGAAGTTAAAGGCATGGGATACCACCTCCGGACAAGGATTATTCTCAGAATTGAAGCAATAATTGAGCAACAGAGGAGGATGGTAATTGTCAACAGATGATATGACTATTGGACTGGGTTCAATAGTCATGTTGACTGAGTCCGTAAAAAATACAAGATCCAACTGCCTCCCCAACACATTAGTCACCCCACTCATTTGGTTCAAGCCGAGTGAGAATAGGGAATTGAGAAAACAGGACTCTTTAAGATTAAAGTTCCCTTCAGGGAGGTAGTTATCGTCATCTTCGACATATACCCATTGAATATTGGGTAAGTTGAAATCGCCTAAAAGTAGTAGTTCATCGCCGGTGTCCATCATACACTGGATATGATCAACACAAGAGATGAGAATATCATAAAGGTTCTTACCTCCATCTTCAAGTGTGCTTATCATATCTGGTGGGATATAGCAGCACAGCAGGTAGAGATTAGATTTAGAAAAGGAAATTTTGAGAGCGACAAGCTCAACGTTTTGGACTTAATGGCATGAAATGGCGGGCATTTCAAATTTTAGATAACAAATGCAATTTTGGCGGATGGGCTCAATATTTTGACACCAACTTTTCAGAGTCTTTTTATAATATCAAAAAGTATATTTTCTGAAAGTTTGATGCAAATTGGTCTAGTTGGCGGTCTTGGGCACTAAAATGAAAAAAATACTGTTTTTTTCTCGTTTTTTCAATTTTGTAGGTTATGTACGTACTTCAGAGACTTGAAACCAACCAGAATTTATTGGCATTTTTATTACGAAGAGACTAGTATTTAGTTTGCCCCGATCCGACTTATAGAACCGGAGTAATTCACATTTTAAGCTCGAAAAACGCGGTAAAAAAACTTTAATTGTTTATAACAAAAGTAGCACAAGGCTCACGAGGTTCAAAACTTAAGAATATACTCCTGGTGATACCCCAAACAGGATAAAATCGTAATCTTGCTGTTACCAGACTATACCTATCTTTTCATTTTTTGGCCTTTTTTTACTGCACTAAATTGATTATTGTCATTTACACAAAAAATCAAACAATACATTTAACAACTTTCGCCTTATTTAAATTTTTTCCACCAACAAATCCCTTTAATAAAATTTACCTAGAATACAATATACACATTCGTACATATGCCGATATTTCATAAATGAGAAAACCTGTAAAAAGAAGCGCAAACGCGAATAGCTCGAGAAGAACCATGCTCCCATAGTCCCATGCATCGCTAAAATTTTTTTTCCATTTACTCTCTTCAGATAATATTTACTCAAATATCTGGACAGTGCCACCGAAAATAAAAATTAAGCGGGGGCAGCTTTCGCTTGGAGGAAGCTTAAATGAAGGAAATAGGAAAGCTCTCTGAACAGGAAAGCGCACACTTTTCTTGTATGAAATGGAATATCTTTCCTTTTATTTGCTATGGTAATAGTTATAACCTCTTTTTAACTATTTTTCCGCTTTTTTATTTTTTTGGTGTGAGATTTCCCGCTTTTTCATTTTTCTCAAGTGAGATTTCCCGCTTTTTTATTTGGCTCACATGATATTTCACTTTTGAGTAAAATCAAATTCTAAGTTAGAGGAAAAAAGCGTTACAGAATAACTTATTTACTCTAAATTTAGGGAGCTCTGGTGCAAAAATTTAAAACAGTCTATTACAAAGATGTGTATTTTTGGTTTTTACTAGATGGCGCATAAAGCCCATTCTTTCTAACTTAGAGTGCTCAAATCTACTCTAAATTTAGAGTATTTTTGGTTAGAGAATACCATTTACTCTAAATTAAGAAATTTTACTCTATAATCTAAACTCTAAATCGATACGGAATCCCAATACAGGTCTAGTTGGTGTCGTTGATCGGGCCAGTGTTGGTAGCAATTTCGAACACACGGACATTTTATTGTATAATAGAACAAAAAAACAAATATTTGATTACTTTTGGGTGCTCTTTATTACTTTATTACTACAATACTCCTATTTAAATATTTCAAAGCGACATTACATCTTTTCAATGTAAACGAACATCCTCATTTTCATAAATTCGTTGTGTAACTCTCAAAAGTGAAAGCTTAAATTGCAGCAATACAATTAAATATATAGCAATAGTTTTCACCGACTAGAAGAAACCGCAAAATAAATTTATGATTAAATAAATATGTACCAATAAAAAATGTCAGTTCTTACTGAAGTAAGTAGTTCCCTGTTAACATTGACATATCCTTTTAAGCTGACCGTGGCTGGATTCATTTCAATAGCTAAAACAAACAAGTCGATCTCCTTTTGGGTTGGTATGTCGACTTTTGATGATTCAATTGACACTAGTGTATCCTGGACACCTTGAGCTACTTCCATAGTGCCTTTGTGGGAACAATCACAAAAAATATACAAAAGAGTGGAGCAGTATATGGCGTCTACGATTAAGCCCATTTCTTTAAATGAAAATCGAAAACCGTGGTCGAAGATCTCTGAAAATGCCCCATAAATCGCTATTGTTATATTCACAAACCTAAAAATATGTATTGTATTAATTTTTAATAATCTATTACAAATTACATGAAAAGGCAATAAGTCGAATAAGTCCTTGCGTAAGCATTTCCAAGCGATTGCAAAAGTTCACTGAGATTAAGCCACAAAAACCGGTATTGAGAAACCGTCGATGCAGTACATTCAGCTTGCACATCCTGCAAAAATAGCTTGTTTAGACTGAAGCTAATATATTAAAAGATTACCCTTCGAAAGCATTCAGATAGGCTTTTGGAAGCGGCTTTAATTGCGCGACAATTTATAAACCACAATGCGCAGTTCATGTTTATCATGGTGATAATGTGGTAGTAAGCAGAAGTGTGCCAGAGTGGATAACCTGCAGAACGAAAATTGAAATCTTTTGATAAAATAAATAATTTCTCTTACCTTCAAGCAGAATGCTAAGTGATAACAAAAATAAAATAGCGCACAACAAACATCCAATAGAAATAATAATTATTAAAAACTTAAGTCTGGGAAATTCTAAAGATGTTCCTGTGATTCGATAATATCGGACCTAAATGAAATATACCATAAAAAATGTTTAAATAGCTAAAAATTTACCTGGAATGAGCCCCACATTGTCTTATATTTTGCTACCTCTCCAGCTACCCCCCAGCCGACAAAGGGGATCCAAAAATGTGGAACTAAAAATATTACGAAAATTACAGCGTATATGTAATCATCGAACACTTTCGTCGTTTGTAATATTCGAATCCGCTCGTATCCAACGATGCAAACGATGACTGTCATAAAACACCAGAATACAATTGCGTAATACGTTGCTGAGGAATTCCATTTGAATGTTATTTTGCCTGGTGATGATCTCAAAATCGGCATGACTGCCAGTACTCGAAATAACACGAGTAGAAGTTTATGATCTCTGTAAAACTGCATTTGAATGTTACTAAATAAGTTCGTACCATATGGTATTAAGAAGCGAAAAAAAGAGGGTGGAAGACAATTCTCATATATCATTTAATACAGCACACCTTACATAGAGAGCGACCCTACACGAAACAAGGGATTTACACTGAAAAATCCGTTATGAGGCCATATCGCACATACTGCAAAGGGCTGATGACCGATCATAACATCATCTTGGAACGATGGAAACAGCTGCAGAATTGCTAGATGATGTACCATCCCACTTCTTCCTTTGTCCACAAAGTTCGTGAAGCACATGCGCTGAAGCGCACCTTCTAGAACGGCACTTAGTCATTGGTGGCTCCACCCATACCTCGTGCGTGTGCAGCATATTCGGCTTTCCAAGATGGTTATTCCGATGTGTACCTTTTAATTTTAGACCGAGAGCCGACCGCTCAAAAACCTATGTTATCGGCAAGAAGAAAACAAAACCTATTGTAAGTTACATTAGAGCAGCGTTTCTCAACCTTTTTAGTGTTGCGACCCCCTGGAAACCCAAAAAATTAAGTAAACAATTTTGCGACCCCCTCACTATAATTTTGGTTGAAAATAAAAATTCAAGCATTTGGAGCGATTTTCTCTGTAAGCCTGATGGTACACGAGTCAATTCATTCACTCAATCCCTACGTCAAAACGGTCAGTTTATTGAGCATATGTGATACACGTTGCAATTCGTTTCATGCAGTTTTTTGTGTAACAAGTAACAACACTGTTTTATATGTGTAGGTAATATTTCAAAAGTAGCCATTCGTGTTTTAATTTATCAACGATACGATACGATATAGGGTATTGTGATTTCTCAATGTTCATTTAAATACCTCAAAAAAGTTACTTGAATAACGCCAACTGATGAAATTTATTTTTTTTTCGTTGACGTTTCAAAATGTGCTTGATACAGTCACACACACATAAACATTTTCCATGCAATTGGCAGAAAGATATAAACCGATTCCATTTTCGCTCAACCGCGCAAACTTCACCACGATCCCTCCCTCGGCCTACTAACTGCCAAGTGATAGTTCGAATTGATTTGTTTATTGACTCGTGTATCATGGACCTAAGAAACCAAAAATTGAGTCTGATGAAGACGACAGGGAGAACAAACATGTTTGATCGGGCTCCATTTTCTTCCGTCAACATCGGTCGTAATTAGGGAATCCAATCCCGCGAACCATTTTTGCGGGATCAGAAATGCGGGACTAGACATGCGGGATCCGCGGGATCTGCGGGATTTGATCAGTAGAATGACCTGTTAAAAGAACCGGGACTAAGAGAAATACTAACAATATTGCAAAGTTTTAACAATTTATGTGCTGTACGTGTATATGAACGTGATCAATGTCACTACGGCTACGACAGGGGATTCTCCACGTGAATTGAGCGTACAGGGATTACCTTTGCGGCTAATTGTATTGTTTGTCAAACAAACTACTGAAGCACTCATACAAAGTATTCAGGGCAAATCTGAACTACGCTGGAATTGATTAGGCTGGAATTTTCTTACATCGGTAGCACAAACTCGGTTGGGGCCGTATTTGGTTTTTCGAGTCGATATCGATTTCTGTCGATAAATAAAAATTGGCATTTGGCAACACGATATCGACAACCTTATCGTGTCTATACGTGTGGATCAAGTCGTTTGACGTGTGTTAAGGCCCGAATTCATCGACCTGGATATATTCTCGGTTATTTCTTATCCCGTACAATTCTACGGATATTTTTTGCTATTCACGGAAAGCAAATATACCAATTTAGAATTTTTACAGAATTACAAATTCATTCATATTGATTCAATACTTGAGCCGTTTTCTTTGAAAGTGGTGTAAGTCCACTTTATATGATGATTGATGATTTGAATGGATTGAAATATATTGGTATATGTTAATACGCTCATTTTACGTTTTTTAAATATTAAATTGATTTAATTTTATAATGATATCGTTTCTAAAGTATTAATTAAAAGAAATTTATACTTTTGATGATCTCAAATGGACTTACACCACTTTCAAAGTAAACCAAATATGAAAATCATTCATTGATGAAATATTAAATAGGGGATTTCAATTAAATCAAAGCAATTTTTCTTATGAAATTTTTATTAAATATGTTAAAAAAACAAAGGAAAAAAGTTTTATTCCAATATTTCTTCAGGTAATGTCATTAATGTTGGGATTCTGGCAATGCTGGAAAGGAAAAAGTTTTTTGTTTTTGTTTTTGTTAAGCCTGCGTGCTTTGTTTTAGTTCAGTAGCACTAGTTGTAGTTAAGTCGCCGAGCTAAGCGACGCTTAAGCTCCTCTCTCTTTATATTAATAAAAGATATATATTTACATTGTAAAGGCAAAACTGTTTTATTATCCCACAAAGGGTTATGGGCCCAGCGAGCAATATATCTTAGTAAAAAATAAAAAGAGACTGCTGTGTGCAAAAAAAAAAAAAAAAAAAAGAAAAAGAAAAAAAATGGCCTCCCTGTACCAGATAGAAAAATTGGATGGAGGAAACTATTCTGGGTGGAAAGTGCAGATGAAAAGTGTGTTAATTCATTTGGAGTTATGGTCGTATGTTAATGGCACGTGCATAAAAACTGAAGGCCTGGAAGCAGAAAGAAGAAAATGGGACGAGAAAGACGAAAAGGCGTTAGCAACAATATTACTTTGTGTAAAACCCAGTCAACTAAATTATATAAAGAAGTGCAAGGCGTCCAAAGAGGCCTGGGAAACATTGGAAGAAATATATAGCGGCAAAGGCCCAGCCAGAAAAGTTTCGCTCTATAAACAACTCCTGCAACTTAAAATGGACGACAGGCAAACGATGTCGGAGCATCTCACAATTTTTTCAGATACGGTGGAAAAATTAAGTGAAATTGACGTAGTACTTGATGACGAAATGCAAGTAATTATATTACTTTCAAGTTTATCAACAGCGTATGAAAGTTTCGTAGTGGCCATGGAGTCACGAGACGCATTGCCGAAAATGCAGCTACTAAAAATTAAGCTCCAGGAAGAGTATAATAGGAAAAATTCCGAGGAAAAAGAACCGAAAGCAGAGAGGGTGAGTAGTACGCATGCTTTTAGTGCCAGAATAAGTGGAAATCAAATACAGCCACAAAATAGTCCAAACAACACCAGATGGAAAAGATATGAAGATAGAAAATGTTATGCATGTGGGAGAAAAGGCCATCTTGCTATGAACTGTAGAGACGTCAGAAACAAAAAGTTTAACACCAATACCCACAAAGGAAATAGTAGCAATCGACCAACAAGTTCCTTTGTAATGTTAACTGCAACCAATACTACAGGAATGGGAAGGCATGATTGGTGTCTAGACAGCGGTGCCACCGCGCATATGTGTTGGGACAAAGCCATGTTCAACAAGTTTGTAAATTGTGAGCAGCGTATAGAACTAGCAGGGAAGAAATTTATAATCGCAGAAGGCCAAGGTACAGTATTAATCAAAAGTGCCACGCATGACATTGTGTTAAAAGATGTTCTCTATGCACCATCGCTACAAGGTAATTTCCTGTCCGTTTCAAAAATCACTATGCGGCATAAAATTTATTTTGGCGATAAAGAAGCAAAAGTTTTAGGCAAGAATAATCAAATAATATTAAGAGCAAGTAAGAAGGACGATTTATACTTATGCCATGTCCGAGGCGAGAAATTGTATTCGTATACAAAAAACCGTGAAGCAGACTTTGTTACATGGCATAAACGGTATGGACATTTGAATACAAATAGTTTAGTGACCCTAAAAAATAAGGAAATGGTAAGAGGATTACAATTCGGAAATTACAGAGGACAGCTCAAGTGCGAAACGTGTATTAAGTCAAAAATGACTGTAAAACCTTTTGGTAAAAATACGGAAATCCATTCAAACAATGTTTTAGAGCTTATTCATACGGACATTTGTGGCCCTATGCGGAAACAATCAAATGGTGGTGCATTATATTTCGCTACTTTCGTTGACGATTTTTCTCGGATGGTGTATGTTTATTTCCTAAAAAGGAAATCAGAAATCTTGGAAGTGTTTAAAAATTTTAAAGCAATGGTGGAAAATTTAACGGACAAGAAAATAAAGACGCTAAGAAGTGATAACGGTGGAGAATACGTAAGCAATGATACAAAATACTTAGAAGAGTGTGGCATTACTCGTCAGTTGACAACACCTTACACTCCACAACTCAACGGTATTGCAGCGCACATTAGTAGAAATGTCACGATGCCTGTTGCTTGATTCTGGATTACCGGAGTCATTATGGGCCGAAGCAGTAAACACGGCAGCCTATATTAGGAATAGGTCGCCGTCGAAACTTCTAAAAGACAAAACTCCAAAGGAACTATGGAGTGGGATCAAACCGTCAGTAAAACACTTAAGAATATTCGGGTGTAGAGCAGTGATGTTAGACAGGAACTCAAAAAAGTCTAAGTTTCAACCTAAGGGAACTGAGTGTGTAATGGTTGGCTATTGTAGCGACGCAAAGGCTTATCGATTATATGATCAAGATACGAGAAGGGTATACAAAAGCAGAGACGTTACGTTTTTGGAGGATGCAGGCACGTCGTGCAAATATGGGGACTCGTTACATGAATCAGTAGAGCTTGAAGTTGCGATTAATGAAGGTAATACCTCGAATAAAGGACTAGAAACCGAAAAAATGAATGGATCATCAGAAGAGTTTTTCGGGGGTATCGAAGAGACTATGGGTGAAATATTGGAAGAGGAGAAGAGGACTGTAGATAAGCGTGCAGAAACTGAAATTCCGGAAGACGAAATGACTTCAGAGGAATGTGGAGATACTGTCATCAATAGGAGAAACAAACGGAAAGGTAGGCCTAAAATTCTAAGAACAGGTAAACCAGGCAGACCAAAAAAGGTTAGTACTCTGTACACTGCAAGTTATACTAAAAACATTAATCCTAGCAACATCCAAGAGGCGAGCGCTCGTTCTGATTGGCGAGATTGGAAAGAATCGATGCAGACTGAGTTTGACACATTAATGGCAAATAGCACATGGGACTTAGTTGACTTACCGGAAAGAAAGAAAGCCATAAAATCAAAGTGGGTATTTAATATAAAGAAAAATAAGGAAGGTAAAATTGAGCGTTACAAATCAAGACTTGTAGCTAAAGGCTGCAGTCAGATTTTTGGCATTGATTATGAAGAGACTTTTTCACCAGTAGCTAGGTATTCTACAATACGTTTAGTTTTAGCCTTAGCAGTGGAATACGAACTTCTGGTTCATCAAGTGGATGTCACGGCTGCCTACCTTAACGGCGAATTAGAGTATGATGTATACATGGAACAGCCTGAACTATTTGTTGACCCAAATCAACCTAAAAAGGTTTGCAAACTAAAAAAGGCAATATATGGCCTCAAGCAAGCCGGACGTGAATGGAACGGAAAATTAGATTCGGTACTGCAAAAGAATGGGTTTCTACAGTGTAAATTAGATAGCTGTGTCTACACAAAATATTTTAAGGATGAGTTAACTATTATGGTGATTTATGTGGACGAAATACTAATTATTTGCCAATATCAAACCACAATGGAAGAGATCAAGGAAATAATTGCTCGAGAATTTGACACAGTTGACAAGGGTCCCGTCAATTATTATTTAGGCATGGAGATTTATAGAGAAGGTGTGAAAGGTCAAATCAAGATTTCACAGAAACAGCTTATCGAAAAGCTACTGGTAGAAGAAGGCATGGCAAATTGCAGAAAAGGTTATATACCACTAGATCCAGGAACTAAGTTTAAAAAGTGCATAGACTGTTCGAAATGCGAACTTATAGAAACTAAAATTTATCAGTCAATAATTGGCTCATTAATGTATATTGGAATATCGACACGGCCGGACATTATATATTCGGCTTGTAAACTCGCCCAGTATAATAACCGTCCTCATGCTGAGCATCTACAAGCTGCTAGACAAGTACTAAGATACTTATATCATACAAAGGAATTAGGATTGACATACAAAAAATCTAATAAGCCATTAATTGGCTATACCGAGGCAGATTGGGCTTCGGATGCAGAGGATAGAAAATCGTACACAGGTGTAGTGATGATTCTGGTAGGCGGCGCAATATCGTGGGAGACGAAGAAGCAGACCTCAGTAGCGTTGAGCAGCACTGAAGCAGAGTATATTGCTTTATCCGCTGCAGCAAAAGAGATTGTTTACTTGCGCAACATCATAAAGGAAATTGGTTTTCCTGGAGTGCTTGAAGGGCCAACGGTTTTAAATGGAGACAATTTGAGTGCCCAGAAATTGGTAAAAAATCCAATATACCACGCCAGGAGCAAACATATAGACATAAGGGTCCACTACGATCGAGAGGTTTACCAAAAAGAACTAATGGAATTGCAGTATGTCCCAAGCCAAGAAATGATAGCGGACATTTTCACCAAGAACCTCAAGAAGAACAGTCACGTAAAATTGACGAGGCTGTTGGGATTGTGCGAGGAGTAGTTTTAGTTATTTTTTTTTTGTTTTGTTGTCATACAGCATTGAGAGGCGAGTGTTGGGATTCTGGCAATGCTGGAAAGGAAAAAGTTTTTTGTTTTTGTTTTTGTTAAGCCTGCGTGCTTTGTTTTAGTTCAGTAGCACTAGTTGTAGTTAAGTCGCCGAGCTAAGCGACGCTTAAGCTCCTCTCTCTTTATATTAATAAAAGATATATATTTACATTGTAAAGGCAAAACTGTTTTATTATCCCACAATTAATATTATATTAATTACAATTTTATATTAATATGTTCCATTTTCCATTTTTTCATTATGAGAAAGTAACCAAGATATATTGGAGGAATATAAGGTAATAGATCCATTAAATCGTTGAATTTTTGGGATGCGATGGATGGATATAAAGGTGGTAGTATTATATTTTCAAATTTTCGTGGTCTTCCAAGTGTGCGGGATAAATCTAATGTTTTAAACTCCCCTTTTTCATCAAATGAAGTTTTATACAGCATTGTATATGGTTTGTTTTTTAAAAATCTTATCCAACATATCTTCAGCCAAGTTACCGCTTCACCATAACTAATTTTTCCGTCTTTTTAGAACTAACTACTAAACTAGTAGTTTCGTCGAAACAAAATCATATTGTTTCATTTCATGTAAAATAAACTTTCTACGTTTTCGGCATTGTTGTGTGATGGTATAATAATCTGTAGGAATAAACAGTAACTTTTGTCTTATGGACGTCTCGATAGTTCCAAAATCGGCATATTTTGAAAGTTAAGAATGCCCAGAAATTTATATCTTTGCGGAAAGTGGACTTACCCCACTATCAAAGTAATTATATTTGTAATTTCATTAACTAGCTAAATTTATATTGACAAAATGATGAACATTTTGAAGGATTTTTTTGGGAACTGTTTATAGATTAAAAGTTCATAGCAGATAGCATTGAATGTTATCATTAACTAACTTTTTGTTAAAAATGGACTTACACCACTTTCAAAGAAAACGGCTTAATACTTTATTTTATTTTTTTAATTTTCACTCACAACTTGGTTCAATTTCGAAATTTCGAAACTTAAGAGGTTAGAAATCGGCGGATAAACTTATTACCAGGTCGAACTGGTATTAACTTTATCCAAGCCCCGAAAATCGCGATCGGTGAATACGAAATATCCCGATATTTATATGCGTAGATATATCCAGGCCGGTGAATACGGCCCTAAAATGCCCAATTTAGGCATACAAAAAGTTTCTATTTTAATGAAATATAAGTGGTTTTTTTTACCAAATACGGCCCCTGCAACGAAGAGTAATTTATGCTACTATGTAAGAAAATTCCAGCGGAATCAATTCCAGCATAGTTCAGAGTTGGCCTGAATATTTTGTTTGACTAACTAAAGTATAGTTTGTTTGACATACAACACACTCCTATTTCATATAATACTTCATAAATTCATGAACAAAACTACTTAGAACAAAATCCATGATTTTTTTGCAGTCCCGCAAATCCCGCGGATCCGCGGGATTGATGACCTCGATCCCGCGGGCTTGCGGGATTGAGATTTTGATGCGGGATTGGATTCCCTAGTCGTAATAGTCCAAGATCCCAGGGCCGCCAGACCTTACTTATTTTCTCAGAAACCAAATGTATGGGATTAAGTAGTGTAAGTACATACATTGAGTGTGTGCGTACCTGCTAGCTTGGGCCGACGGCCAATTACCAGGTACTCGGTGGTAAAGGTAAGTAAACATAGTATTCACATTTCTTAAAGTTTCAGTGCTGATTTTTACGTATGTTTTAGGGAATATAGTTAGAAATTAATAATCAATACTGCCAGACACTTTCCGTCGGCGGTAACTTTTGATTGAGCCCTTTTATAGATAGAGGGGTTTGGGTGTAAAAAGGGTTTAAATTGAAAAATAAATTCTGTCGCTGCGTATGTAGGCTCTATTAGGGCTAAATAACCGGTAAATACTAGTGGCAGAAATTGTTGACGATTTGTTTGGGGTGTGGGGGCAACTTCAGGGAGGTGGCTTAGGGAGGGTGCAAATCCTGGCTAAATTCTTGGATTTTATACGGTTGTTATTATATTTCTACGAGGGTACGCAGAAGAAAAAACCACAACACCACCTGGGGGGAATAAAACTTCGAACGAGTAAACCAATTTAACTACCTGGGGTCAGCGAAGACAACGATGAAACGGTAGGCATGCAAAGAAGAATGAAGGCCGCAAATATAACATACTTGTCACTACTGCCAGAAATGAAATCCAGAGACCTCCACAGTAAAACGAAAATAAGAATGCACAAAGCCATTTTACGTACAGTAGGGTGTGAAACATGGAGTATGTCCCAAAAACCGCAGACAAGATGTATATATTTGAGAGGAAGGTTCTCCGATGGATATACGGCCCAATCAATGAAGACAATGCTAGGAGAATACGCTACAGTCACGAATTGTACGACTTATACGAAGAGTGCAAACTATCAACAAATGCCAAGATACTGCGTTTACGTTGGGCCGGCCATGTCCAAAGGATGGATCACTCAAGGATACCAAAAAAGCGCTTTATCTACTACCAGATGGGAAAAGACCAGCTCAAGGTGGGAAGACAATGCTAAGGCTGATACAGCAAAACTGCTCAATACAGGCGGAGCAGAGAGAAGTCTGGAAGCTTCCAAGGCTAGAATTGGGCTGTAGACCCATCGAAGAAGAAGAAGTTATTACGTGGTTATAATAATATATAATTTTTTGAACAGACTGCTACCCCCCTTATATATAATGGTGGTGGTTTTTTAGTCGAAACCTATGTTATCGACAAGAAGTATAATTTTTTTTTAAATTGAAGTATACACCTAGTAATTACTAAAACGCATGATGTGCCGCGCCCTGGCTGTGGCCTAACCCCTGGCAGAACAGAATTTATATAATTTTTTTTGTATGAAAAATGATTAAAATCGCAATATTTCGGTAAGTGTAATCCCATAATAGTTAAGGCGCGATTTTAATAATTTTCCATACAAAAAATCAATATAATGACTGGTCTGCCAGAGGTTAGGTTACAGACAGAGCGCGGCACACCATGAGTTGTCGTTGCCCCAAAAAAGTTATTCAAGGTCAAAGGTCGCGAAAATGGGTTTTCGCAAATACTTCGTAAACGGTAAGTGCTATTGCAAAATAATCAAGGCAAGACATATAGATATTGTGATCCTCTACAAAAAAAAGCTCTTTACACTTTTTTCTCTACTAGTGACCGTTCGGGAGATATCGCGATTTTAATCATTTTTCATACAAAAAAAAGCTGGTGTGCGTAGGACCACACGATGGAACTGAAAACTTCTATGGCCATTCTGTATTTCCAATTCAATCTTAATATTACAGGAGGATAATGGTCAATAAATTTTGTCTATGAATGTTCCATCGCGCATTTAAAATAATTTTTTGGTGGACTTGGAAACACATTTTACTAGACAAGTCGTTCTTATTTAATTATACAGTCGTTATACAGGTTTTTATGCATTTTACTTTTTACAAAATTCCGGTGAAGTTATTTGTTATGCATACCATATTGCCAGCGCATTTTGAATTTTCTAATATTGACAAAAAATTCATTTTTTCCGACTTTAAACACCTCCAAATAGCGATTTTCGGTGAAATCGAATCGTAATCGCCAAAATCGTACCGCCATATTGGCGCCGCCATTTTGAATTTTCACAGCCTCCGATACTGATTCTCAATGGATTCTGAACTTCTTCTTCTTTAACGGCTCTACAACCGGGATCCGGTCCTGGCCTCTCGCAACTGTTCTCTCCACCGGTCCTGATTCTGAGCCGATGTCATCCAGTTTGGCATGGATTCTGAACACATTTGCAAAATTCATCCGCCATATTGGCGCCGCCATTTTGAATTTTCTAATTATGACCATAGAATCGTCATTTGTGGCAATAAAAACCCCCCATACCGATTTTCAATGGATTCAGAACACATTTGCCAAAATAATCCGCCATATTGGCGCCGCCATTTTAAATTTTCAAATTTTGACCACCGATTCGTCATTCGCGCTCATAAAAACCTCTCGATACCGATTTTCAATATAATCGGAACACAATTGCAAAATTCGTCCGCATCTTGGAACCGCCATCTTGATTTTTTTACAAAGTTGTCAGATTGCATTGTCATGGAAACTCAATATGTGTGCAAGGTTTCATACAAATTGCTTTAGTAGAAGTAGTTAAAAAAGCTGTCGCAAGATTTGAACCAAAGAAAGAAACAAACAAACAAATATTAGCCCAGGCACTTTATACATAAACCTCTAAAAAAATACAACTGGAGATTTTACAGCGGGATTCTCTTTACTTTTACTCACAAATAATTTCCCAAAAGTCCATAAAGCCAACTGACCGGCCACTCAAGTTACGGAGGGTCAAAGGTCACGAAAATCAGTTTTTCTCAAATATCTCGTAAATTTTGGCTAAGTAAAATTTGTTCGCGAGATAAATGTGCATAAAAATGTCCTTTACGAAATTTTCGTAGAACCAATGGTTTTCGAGATATGGGGCTGAGAAAGCTCGGGCATCGCGCTGCATTCGTTTCTGCAACACCTTTGAAGTAGAATGCAAGCAGCGTTTTTACATGGTATCCCCAGTAGGCCTAGTTCGTAGGTTACAAGTTATAATATAATTTTGTTGATTATCTCTCTGCCTCTTCTATTTCCACTTCTTTCATATTGTCTCCTTCATCAACATTCATCTCAGAGGAAAACAACGAAATGCGGTCGACGTTATAATGTTCAACTCAGGTTCAATGGTTGTATCCTCGGACATCGAATTGAGACACGACGGGCCCCGACAAGAGCCATACGTTACGTAACATGGCAATCCTACTTTCCTGCATCCACTTCCCATCATCCACCTCTAAGAAATGCCAACTGGAAATTTTCCAGAGGTGTTCTCTTTATTTTGATGTCACAAATAATTACTCAAAAGTCCATAAACCCAACTGACCGTCTACTCAAGTTACGGAAGGCTTAAGGTCACAAAAATCAGTTTTTCTTAAATATTTCGTAAAGTATTTGTTTTACGTTAATTTTGGCTAAATAGCATTTATTCGATCGACATTTTTTATAGGTAAATGTTAAGGACCGTTGTTACTCCAACGATCTACTAACAATTGACCCACTTGAGGCAAACTTCCGTCGAGTTATTCGCGAAATAAGGCCGCAAACAAAATTTGGTTAACAGAATGGGCCACTGTCAAGCCAGCCGCCGCAGCCATTTGGGTGAAATTGTTTTACATAAATAATCGGAAGATCTACTCTCTCCAATAAAGGAGCATTCATTGAAAAATATTGAATGGTGTAGTTTTAATAACAATTTGAAAAAGAAACTAACAGGTGCCCACCCGTTTATATGCACCGAAGAGGGCTTAAACTGTTGAAATATTGACAGGCTTGTAATCTGATAGCGCGTGGGATCTTATTTATAACTCTGCCACAACCATACACAACAAACACATGCATTCGTATAGGATAATGGGGTATGCGTTGCTTCACAGCTTGTCAACCACATTTCTCGAAAACTATTGGTTCTATGTAAATTTTGTTGAGGACTTTTTTATGCAGATTTATCTCACGAACAAATTTTACTTAGCCAAAATTTACGTAAAACCGATCATTTACGAGATATTTGAGAAAAACTGATTTTCGTGACCTTTGACCCTCCGTAACTTGAGTGGCCGGTCAGTTGGCTTTATGGACTTTTGGGAAATTATTGGTGACCCCAAAATAAAGAGAATCCCGCTGTAAAATCTCCAGTTGGATTTTTTTAGAGGTTTGGCCTTTTTTTTGTATAAAGTGACTGGGCTATATACGAGGTCAACTTAAATAAAGCCATACAAAAATGCATAATAATCCATAATACATAAGAATATATAATACATGATAATATAGTATAATAATACATAACACTTAATACAAACTAAAACCCACAAAGGCAAATTTTTTCTCACATGTTACGGTAGCGTGACGCGAGTTTTTAGTTTTTCCCCGGGCCAAAAAGTGCTCAACGTGCCTATAGAAGTTTTCACTTCAAAAATTATATAAATTCTGGTCTGCCAGGGGTTAGGCCACAGCAGGGCGCGGCACACCATGCGTTTTAGTAATTACTAGGTGTATACTTCAATTTAAAAAAAAATTATCCTTCTTGTCGATAACATAGGTTTGGACTAAAAAACCACCACTAATATTACCTAATTTCTCACCTTAGGCCCCACTTTAGATTAAGCACACCACGCCTAAAGTATTCTCATATCTCGAATGTAACTTACAATAGGTTTTGTTTTCTTCTTGCCGATAACATAGGTTTTTCAGCGGTCGGCTCTCGGTCTATTTGTTTCGCCGTCGCTTTTAGTGTGTGCACACAACGAATTTCGTCCGGAATTGTCTTTTTAAGTGGCATAGTCAAGCTCAGGAATCACCCTTTGTGCCACTAATCCGTCATGTCGTTCAAGTCATGGTGCAATGAGGTTAGGGGTCTGGACGATGGGAGTAGATGTCGATGAACCGTGTGTTTGAACTCTGAGGTGTTATATCAGTTGGAAGCACCGAATGTGGAAGGCAGTTCCACAATCGAGTTGTTCTGCTGCTGAGTGTGGAGGTGGGCCGAGTTGGCTAGTCTGGCAGGAGTTCTTAATTTCAGTGCAGCAAGTTATGTATAAATCGGAATCGGACTCCAAATCCAATTCATGTCAGACATATGACTCCGCCTGGCAAGGTGTGAGAAAATTCATTTCCATGACACAGATTTCTGAGAAGCCAGACGCTGACCTGGCATAGTACAATAATAATTAAACAAGAGTACATGACTTGTCCCCAACTGAGTTTTCAACCGAAGAGTCCTAATCGCGACGCCGCGGAGTAATGTTCATATTTTATATCTTAATTAAATAATTCGTTCCTTTATAATAAAAGTAGTATATTTTTTTGACTTAGAGAGAGTGTTAATAAATCATAATATTCAATAATCTATTCTTTTCTAAAATTATCAATTTCATACTTTTATTTTTCCAAAAGAATTTAAATTCAAATAAAATAATTGTCGAATAAGCATAATGTACAATAATTTTCCATTAAGCTCAGACGGTAATATGATGCCTCGACGGCTAGACTCAAAATTTTACATTTTTGTGGAAAAATTCTGGCATACAAAAAATTGCAACTTAGCATTTCTAAATAAGAAAATTTTTTTTGTTACTATATTGAAAACCTTAATTTATTTTTTTTTATTGTTTTGTTAATGTCCTAGGTATATAAGAACTTAATCGAAAATAAAGAATTTAGTCGAAGCAATTCAGACGTTTGAGCAAGAAGTGGCTGCAGAGCTACTTCTTTGTTACCTTAATAACTTTATATCCCTACACTTGTGTTTAGGTGTTACACCTATTTCACAGCACAACAAAGATCACGGTGATACACCCTGATCTACTAACCTTACAGCGGAGAATCAAAAGAGCTTCTTCGTTCAACAAAAAACATTGGTGACCCCGACGTGATCTGTGCCAAGACAGATCACAGATCACAAATCAACATCCAAAAGGCTTTACATCGACCATCAACAGGGTGAACCATGGACGGGCTTTTGGACGCACAATCTTTTCTGGGCGAACAGATTCAAAACAGCCTCAGGAACTTCAGGAAAGATTCCGCCAGTAGACAAACAACCAGTCAATATTTCACTACACGTTTGGACTCGCTCAAAGGCCATTGGGATGAGTTCCAAGCCAACCATCAACAACTACTTGAGCTCGAGCGACAACATGACGATAATGATTACTTCACAAAGGATTACTATGCTACTATTGAGAAGCTGTACATCCAGTTCAAGGAGGAACTCACACAAGGATTAGAAGGTCTGGGTGCCAGCATAAGTCAACAAGACACACAACAGTCGGATTTTCGTACATCAACAGAAGATGGCAAGAAGGAAGTTCCGTCAAAAAATGAACAACACAAGCAGACTCCAAGCTCAGAGATGTCAGAAGACCACCAGGCAGAGTTAATAAGAAAGGTTCGAAGGCAACAGCGTTCTATGGCCTCACTCACCCGAGTTCTACAAGAATATAAAGACAAGGCTCCAAAAACACACTCGCGAGTTTACTATGAACTCAAGATTCAAATGATCAACAAGAGCCTTGACGAAATCACAGAGATTGATCGGCAAATCTGGGAAGAAACTACAGAGCCTCCCCTCAACTACACTAGGGAATTGTATGATCATCTTTACGATTGGGTGCATGAGACTCTTGTAGAATTGCATGAGAACCTCGATACCAAAGGAACAGAAACACACAACACACAGCAACCTCATAGCCAAATCAAACTGCCACGAGTGACCTTGCCAGTTTTTGATGGGGATTACACTAAATGGACACAATTCCACGATCTTTTTTATCAGATGATTCACATGAAACCAATAAGTTAGATGGAAAAGATGTTTTACCTCACCAGCAATCTAAGTGGGGAAGCCAGAGCACTGGTCAAGCATCTTCCGCTGTCAGAAGCAAATTATACCACATCATGGAAGATTTTAAACAATCGGTACAACAACCAAAGACTATTGTGCACAGCATTGCTCAACAAATTGTGGGATCAACCGGGCACACAAGGCCAATCCGCAAGATCAATTAAACATCTTCATGATGTGACGAACGAGTGTATCTTTGCTTTGAAAAACATAGGCGTATCCATTTCAAACTGGGATCCGATCTTGATACACTTGCTCATCAAAAAATTGGACAAAACGACTCATGCATTATTTGAGGACTCACTTGATTCACCTAGAGCCCCGCCCACCATGAAGGCATTACTGGACTTCCTAGAGAAGAGGTTCCAAACGTTAGAAACACTTGGAAAAGAATCACACACACCAGGACAAGGATCCAACAGGAGATCAGCAACGCATTCACAATCTGCTCTGACCTCCACAACTAAGGCAATGAATTGCGTATTATGCAAAGATAAAGTCCACCATCTATACACCAGCCCACAGTTTTTAGCTCAATCAATCATGAATCGAAGAAACACGCTAAGAAAACATAACCTATGTTTCAACTGCCTAAGGGCCGGTCACGCAGTAGCAGACTGCTTACTTCGAAGCTGCACCAAGTGCCCAGAGAAACACAACTCTTTGGTGCACATAGATAGCGCCCCGAAATCATCCATGAGCTCGAAGATAATTGCGCAAGAAAAGCAATCTACACAACCTAGCAGCAGCCTCACTCCGCAAAACTCAACTTCATTGACAACTCAAACCGAGAAATCAAAGCGAAAATATGTGTTGCTCGGTACAGCATCCATCGAAGTAAGCAATGACAAAGGCGAACGTATACGATGTCGAGCCATTTTAGACTCAGGCTCACAACCTAATCTCATCACTAAAGAGTTTTCTAAACGGCTGAACTTACACCGCATTCCAGAAGAAATGTATGTGAACGGAGTCGGCGAAAATCGACAGAAGTCGCAGCATCGAGTGAACCTACAATTGCACTCCAGAATCAACAATTACTCAACACAACTCGAAGCGTCTGTCATTCACAACATTGTATCCAATCAGCCAGATCACAATATCAACAGGAGAAGCTGGAGTATCCCAAAGAATATTCAGTTGGCTGATCCGAAATTCGATGAACCTGGCACTATTGACTTACTAATCGGAGCCGAAATCTTTTTCGACTTAATGGCAGTGGGGCAAATAAAACTTGGCAAGGAGCTACCAACACTTCAAAACACTGTTTTTGGATGGATCGCAGCAGGGCCTATTAAAGATAACACGACATCTTACGTCATATGTGGCATCTGCAGTGAGGACGAGAGAACGGAGCAACAACTCGAAAGATTTTGGAAATTAGAGGAGGTTGATTCAGCAGATGAAGGCGTCGGACTAACAAGAGGCGAGCAGAGAGGTGTAGATCATTTCAATCAAAATGTCAAACGCACAACTTCTGGCAAATTCAGAGTAAGACTTCCTTTTTCACAAAATCCAAATGCTCTAGGCGAATCGAAAGAAATTGCATTGCAACGATTTTACTCGCTAGAAAGGAGGCTCGCTCGTCAACCTGATGTCAAACAACAATACATTAATTTCATGAGAGAGTATGAGGCTTTGGGACACATGACAGCAGTAAATCCCAAAGACATACGAGTTCCGCATTACTTCTTGCCGCACCATTGCGTAACTAAGCTTGATAGCAGTACGACCAAGCTGCGTGTTGTGTTTGACGCATCAGCCAAAACAACCTCAAACTTATCATTAAATGATGTTCTTCAAAAGGGTCCGACAATCCAGGACGAACTATTTTCAATCCTCATAAGGTTCAGATTTCCACGTTTCGTTTTCACTGCCGACATAGAAAAAATGTATCGGCAGGTGGAGGTCACGAAAGAAGACCAGCAATATCAACTAATTGTCTGGAGAGAAGATCCACAGCAACCATTAAAATTCTTCAAGTTGTGCACGGTCACTTACGGACTGACTTCAGCTCCCTTCCTCGCTACCAAGTGTTTGGAACATCTGGCCAAAGAAGGCACCATAACCCATCCACTAGGATCCAAGGTGTTAAGAAGAGATTTTTATGTGGATGATGTAATGACGGGAGCAGACAGCCTAATTGAATTATTAGACATTCAAACTCAGCTAAAACAACTACTCTTGTGCGGAGGCTTCAATCTCCACAAATGGTGCGGAAATCATCCGCAATTACTACAAAACATTCCCAAGGAAGATGTCGAGCTCGAATTGAACTTCGATAAACCAACAGATGAATCCGTAAAAACCCTAGGGCTAACTTGGCAGCCGAACGCAGATATCTTTTTAATAAAGACAAACTGGAAAGACACACGAAAGGTCACAAAAAGAACGGCACTTTCGGACATCTCACATATCTTCGATCCACTTGGATTCATGAGTCCTGTTACTATAATAGCCAAGCTTTTCATCAGAAAACTCTGGGCTCAAAAACTGGACTGGGATGCATCACTACCTATGGATATGCACACCAGCTGGCTCAAATTCCGAGAAGATTTGAAGCGTCTTAATGATATTCAAATCCCAAGGCACATATCATCAGGCACAAAATATAAACAAATGCAAGTACACGCCTTCGCAGACGCATCCGAAACAGCGTACGGGGCCGCCGTATACATCAGGACAACACATGAAGATGGTATCATTTCGGTGCGACTACTTTGCGCCAAATCAAAGGTATCTAAAGGTAGAATTGGCAGCTCAACTAGTACAGCGAATTCAGAAAGATGTTGACCTGTGTCATGCCAAGGTCTTCCTGTGGACAGACTCTGAAATCACACTGGCTTGGATAAAATCAGAATCATCATCATACCACACATTTGTTGCTAATCGTGTTGCCGTGATACAAAGATTGACCGGCGCAGAACAATGGAGGCATGTGGGATCCAAGGACAACCCTGCGGATATCGTCTCTAGAGGTATGGCACCTTCCAAACTCGTAAAATGCAATGTATGGTTTTACGGGCCCCTATTCTTGCATGGGCCAGAAAGAATTTGGCCACAGCAGCCACTAAACACTGGCACGGATATAGAAAAGAAAAAACAAAAACCAGTTGTGCTAACATCAACAAAGGAAGCATCGTGGATAACTACCATCAATCACGGCAATTCTTACCAGAAACTCTTGAGGATTGTCGCATACATGATTCTGTTTGTTAATAGTTCGAGAAAACAAAAAAGGGCCCCATCGCTCATTTTGACAGCCAATGAACTAGACAAGGCGCTAACAGCAATTGTTTCTCAGATCCAGAAAGAAGACTTCCAAGACGAGATGCATCAACTGCAACAAAACCACTCTGTGAGCATCAACAGCGCACTAAAAAGCCTATGTCCTTTTCTCGACGAAAGAAATACCATTCGCGTAGGGGGTCGACTACAGAACTCCGAGTTGCAATACGATGCCAAACATCCGATGTTACTGCCATACTCTCATCCAGTAACAACACTTATAATGAACGACCTCCACGTTCGAAACATGCACATCGGCCCACAAGGACTGCTCGCCATCACCCGACAGCGATATTGGCCGATCAAAGGAAAAAACATCGCAAGATCAGTAGTAAAGCATTGCATTCGATGTAACAAGGTCCAGGGCCGGATCTAAGCATAGGCAACATAGGCGCTCGCCTAGGGGCCCGCACCACATAGGGGCCCGCGCCACACACAAAAATATTTTATGCAGTCCATCACACAAGGCACCGACTTTGCCGCGCAGGCAAAAAAAAAATAAAAATTGTTTTAAAAAAAATCGGTAATTTCCCGAATTTGTTTAAAAAATTATTGTTGACCATATTTTATTGCAATTCTTTCTGTGATAGTTGTGCTTTTCTCGATTCGCTACCCCAATTTAAAAAATTTCAAACTTTCAAAAAATTTAAAAACCAAACCAAGTAGCCAAGAAAGAAAGAATATGTATGTGTTAACTTTTCACGCCAAAATTTTCTGGTGAAAATGTTACTACTCTTTGCTCTTGTCTTTTCTATACTTCTCTCCTAAAAAACCCGTTCGGTAGGAGTTGAAGGAGTACCAGTGTAGATTCCCGCATTGTGTTGTAATACTCGCGCGCAAATTTGTGTTAAGTCTAAAAAACAAATCAGGAAGAAAATCTCTTGTTCTGTTGTGGTGGACATCTGAGTGAACAATTTAATCAGAAGTTTTATATTATTGGATTGCGATTATTACAAAAGGTAAGTTAGCATTCTGTTTATACAGTGGTTTGGAAAAACCGAAAGGATAGAGAATGTCATCGATGACTGATATTGGTTAAGATTTCGAATATGAAATTCGCTACTCGGATATCGTAGAAAGTATCAAGTTCTTCAAAATTTTTAAATATTGATACGTATTATACAAAGTTTTTCCCTAAATTAAAACGTTTTCTCAAAGGCCATATACTATTTCTTTAATATTATTTTTGGTATCTTATATTTTCGTTTTTTCAGAACAATATTATGGACCGACATAAAATACAGACTAATCGACATAGAACAAAAGAGGAATACCTCAGCGGCAGTGCAAAACGGAAAATTGCGGAAGAAAAAGACAAAAAGAATAAAGAAGTGATAGCAAAATCGCGTCGTATGACCGACTATGTTATCGTTGAGCAGAAGCGAACTTCCTCTGTTGATCCTGAAAACAATGTAGGCCTTGATGATGCACGCGCACGTCCAAGTACCAGCCATAGCCAGCTCGAAAATGCTGAGGCCTACCAAGTGGTAGGTTAGCTTCTATTTTAACTAGGCATCAGATCAGGGTTCTGTGGAAAATATGAGTGACGGAGAGCCTTTGTACCGAAATCGCCGTTATAGTTTATTGACCCGTGTGTTAAAACGAAGCATAACCATTTCTGATAGCTCATATTTTATTTATTATTTCAAAGACGTCTTTTTTAATACTAATTTAGTTTTTTCTCTCGTTTTCAACATTCTTACGTTATCTGTGTTTTCTCAGGATCCAAAAGGACCAGAAGAGATACCACCTGTGCTTGTACTTCCGGAATATTATGATTCTGAAACAGCTGTAAGAAGAAATGTTGGTTTAGAAAATGACATTGGGAAGTGGCCGGAATGTATGTCATCTAGTGATATTGATTATTGCATTAGAATGGGTGCCCCAGCATTTCAGAACTGTGACAGTGATCTATTAAATACAAAATCTCTGAAACAGCCTTATAAAAGCAAAGGGTCTGAGAAAATTTTAACAAGAAAATGTCAAGAAGGTTTTTTTGTACGAAAGACACGAAACGGCGAAAGCATAAGACGTTCGTGGCTATGTTTTTCTCCCAGCAATGGTCGCATCTACTGCTATGTTTGTAAACTTTTCTCCACAGTACACTCGCAGTTTACTCATGGCGGCTTTTCTGATTGGAAAAATGCTACCTCACGTCTGATTGAACACGAAACCTCTAAAAACCATTTAAATGCTGTCATTGATTTCGCAGGGCGCTCTAAAAATATTGGGCGCATCGATCAAGAACTAATTCAACAAGCACAAGACACATCTAAATACTGGCGAGAAGTGCTTAGGAGATTGATAAGTGTCATAGTTTTCATCAGTGAAAGAGGTCTAGCATTTAGAGGAGAAAATGAAACAATTGGGTCACCGAATAACGGTAATTATCTGGGAATTCTGGAGCTCATAGCAGAGTACGACGACTTTTTGAGAGACCATATAAAATCTCACGGAAATCGTGGAAGAGGCCATACAAACTATCTGTCGTCAACAATTTGTGAAGAGTTTGTGCAAATAATTTCCAAACGAGTGTTTAATGAAATTATCTCTCGTATCAAGGAGGCAAAGTACTACTCTCTATAGACTCAACTCCCGATGAAGGTCACATTGATCAGCTCAGTTTGGTTTTTAGATATTTAGAAGGACACACCCCTGTTGAGAGATTTGTAACATTTATGCCCAACCAGGGTCACAAAGCGAAGGATATGTTTCAAGGGTTGATTAATTTTCTGAAAGAGAATGACTTGGACATAAAAGACTGCCGTAGCCAGTCTTACGATAACGCTTCATCAATGAGCGGAAAGTACAATGGTCTCCAAGCGTTAGTATTGAGAGAAAATGGTTTAGCTATTTGGTTGCCTTGCGCTACACACTCACTGAATCTTGTTGTGCAAGCTGCAGCTGGCTGCTGTCTGAGTGCTGTAAGCTTTTTCGATTTTTTGGAAGAACTCTTCGTATATTTTACCTCCTCACCAAACAGGTATAAGATCCTAACCGATTGTTTGGAAAAAGCCGAAACTGATAAACGTATTCTTGTGCCGAAAAGAACAACTACGTCCCGTTGGTCAAGCCGGGCAGATGCTACAAGAGCCCTCCGGCGAGGATATCAGGAAATAAAAAAAGCATTGCTCGAAATTTCAGAGGACAAAGAAGATTCTGGTAAATCACGAGTTACTGCTCTAGGTTTGTACAAAAAAATGCTCAAGATGGAAACAGGCTTGTACACAGTGTTTTGGGATGACATCTTGGGTGAAGTGAACAGAACTAGCCAAACCTTACAAAATCCGAGAATGGATGCGAACACAGCTGCCTTAGTACTGACCTCGCTGAAAAGCTTTATAGAAAGTAAACGGGACCGCTTTAAAGAATATGAGGAGAAAGCTACTGAATTAACGGTATATGAGTATGAAGGTGAAACAACGCGTAAACGCAGAATAAATGTACGTTTAGCCCCTCTAGATTGTCCGCAAGTCCCGGAAGTTAGTTTGACACCGTCGGATAAATTTCGAACCCAGAGTTTCATTCCAATTATAGATGAACTTGGAAGTGCATTGCGGATGAGACTTGAAGCGTACCAACTGGTATATACACGTTTTGGGTTTCTTCATAAAATGGATACACTTTCGAATGAAGAAATAACAGCAGCGAGTGAAATGCTGGCAGATACTTATAAAACTGACCTTGATGACCGATTGGGAAACGAATTTGTACAGTTCAAGTCGTTTTTTATTCAGTTTCAATTAGACAATGAAAAAGTAAAAGATATTACCAGCAAAGAGAGGTGGATGTACCAACTGATATTAGACAGTAATATAAAAGATTGCTTTCCTAATGTAGAGATTGCCCTAAGAATGTACCTTTCTCTAATGGTTACTAATTGCTCTTCAGAAAGGTCATTCTCAAAACTGAAACTCATCAAAAACAGACTTCGAACCTCTATATCAGAAGACAGACTCAATGGTTTGACATTGCTCAGCATTGAGAGTGACATTTTAAGGCAAATAGAGCATGAAGAACTCATAAGCACCTTCATTAACATGAAGGTTAGGCGGAAACCAACCAGTAGTAGTTGAGTACTAATGCATGTACAACACATAGTCTCGTTTTTCCCAGCTGAAAAAGCATATCTAATCGGATATTAAATTTTTATACGATTCCCCTGGACATAGGCATTATTGCCGATGTCTGAAATCGGTTGAAAACGAATGTCTGTAATACCCATGTTCTTTAAATAATGTATTTTCATTAAATTACAATATATCTGTATGCTCAAAATTCTGTTTTTTACAATTTATTTCAATCAATCCCCAATCATGATTCTTCTTTTTCTATTCTCAAGAATAATGGTGTTGAAAATTTTTTTGGGGGGGCCCGCACCACAGGTTCTGCCTAGGGGCCCACTGATCCTTAATCCGGCTCTGACAAGGTCAGACCTAAACTGATGACACAACTCATGGGTAACTTACCCACACCTAGAGTACAACCTGGCAGACCATTTGTCAACACAGGAGTTGACTTCTGCGGACCGATCCAAACACATTACAAATTAAGAGGAAAGCGACCGCAAAAAACCTATATAGCAGTTTTCTGCTGCTTTGCCTCCAAAGCAATACACCTAGAGGTCGCTAGTGGTCTCACTACCGAGGGCTTCTTAGGCGCACTGAAACGCTTCATAGCCAGGAGAGGAAATTGTCGCACTATCCATTGCAACAATGCGACCAATTTCGTGGGCGCGAAAAATCAGCTGCTAGAGTTGCGACACTCCATTCATGATAAGGAAGCACACAGGAAAATTTCCACGTTCTGTCAAGCTAGAGGAACGGATTTCCGTTTCATTCCTCCAAGAGCTCCACATTTTGGCGGCTTGTGGGAAGCCGCTGTAAAATCGGCAAAGTCATTACTCCAAAGAACCGTAGCATCAGCCGACCTCACATTTGAAGAACTGTCAACGCTCGTTGCAGAAATTGAGGCCATTCTCAATTCAAGGCCCCTAACGCCATTATCCTCCGATCGAAATAACCTCACAGCTCTAACTCCAGGACACCTTCTAATCGGAGAACCACTAACTTCCACCATTGATCCAGAAGCCGCTCCGCAACCTATCAGTTTAATCCGACGATGGAAATTGGTTTCGCACATAAAACATGAGTTCTGGAGGAGATGGTCAACGGAATACCTGTGCGAACTTCAACAACGCCACAAATGGAAAGAACAGAGTAAAAATGCCAAACCGGGAATGATGGTTCTCATCAAAGACGACAACTTGCCACCGCTAAAGTGGCAGCTCGGGAGAATTGAAGAAACCGTATCGGGAAATGACGGGCTAGTTCGAGTGGCAGATATTCGAACGACATCCGGAATAATGAGACGTCCCATTCATAAGTTAGCTCCTCTTCCAATTGAAGAATTGGAAGATTGCAGCAATGCTACACAACCTGAGGCTCCATTGGATCACCATGATCCAGATGACGAGACACAGCCTAAGCCCAAAAAATTGAGAACATCTACAAGCTCGGCATTGCTAACCACTCTCCTACTCACCAGTTTCGTTCTGCCCATATTCGGAAAACCGTCATTTGAAGTCAGCCCCTTCAGCTCACAGCCGGGAATATATTTTGAGAACCTAGGCGCAGCAAACCTAGTCAGCAATGAATGGTCCCTTATTGTCTATTACAATATGGAGAATTATTGGAAGGAAGCTGATGCAATCAGTAACAGCATAGCTCGCTTAAACAAACTTTGCAACCTGCTCACAGATAGGAGCCATTGTAGCATCATTACAAATCAATTCACTATGATAAAGGATGACGTTGTCACAGCCAATCAACTATTTCAGATGACATCGTCGCCTAGAACCAAAAGAGCTGCACTCAACATTGTTGGAAACTTGGCCTCCGCATTATTCGGAGTTCTTGATTCAGATTACGCTGAACACATGGCCACCACAATAGAACACATCAAGGACAACGAGGATCATCTGTTGGATTTAATAAAAAACCAAACCTCTATCATCGACTCCACTTTGAATGTTATGAAACACGACCAGGAAGCTACAGCAAATCAATTAGCAGCCATAGACAACCAAATAAGAAACATAAACCAACGTATAAACAATATTTCAGAAGAGTTTTACCAGCAGAGGGTAGCAGAAACATTCTCTACTTTAGCAGTGCAAACCACCCTGATGACAACAAGGTATCAACGAGCTCAATCAGCAATTCTGAATGTCCTGACTGACACTCACCATGGAAAGATAAATCCATTGCTGATATCTCCACGACAATTAAAAGAAGAATTAAACACGATAAAGGATCACTTGCCATCAACGCTCAGATTGCCTGCGCGACCGAAAAACATACTTCAGCTCTACAGGCTCATGAGTATCGAGGGTAGAGTAACCACGAAATATGTGATATTTCGAATAAAGCTTCCGTTATTTGCATTTGAGGAATTTGAACTTTATCACGTCATACCAATTCCAGTAATCATCAATGATACTTTCCTAGCCATAAAACCATCATATGAATTCTTGGTCATCAATCTTCACAAAGACAAATATTATCCACTGTGAACTGAATTTTTTCATATATTCCCAGCCATCCAAAAGTTGCAATCTAGTCAATGCAAACGATTTGCCGAAGTGGATTCAGCTTTATAATCCAAACAAATGGATTTTTTCTATGAGAAGAAGCACCATCATCACAATCGTTTGTGGCACCGACACTAAGCAACAAATGCTGCAAGGGACAGGAATCTTGAGCATCGAAAATCACTGTGAGATCAGACATGATCATTTGTCTTTGCAGTCCCACAACAATTATCCAAAGATAATCAAATCATCATTCAATCCCACAAAAAATCTCACGGAATTCATATATCCGAGAAATTTAAACCACACCGATAAGCTGCAAACACCAACTGCGAATAATCATCATCAGGACCAACTTGAAACACTACAAAAACAAGTCCACGAACTCATGAAGAACGAGAATCTACCACAACACATCAGCTCAAATCCTACGCATCAACTGACGCTGGGCTACGCAGCACTTTTAATAGCCATAGCGATTGCAGGATGTCTTCTTTACCACAAATGTAGAACAAAGCGTCGTCCCTCCAATGAACATGGACCAATTCCAGCTCCTCGAACATCAATCTGCAGACAATTCAACATAGACCCGGAGCTCATCAGCGAAGACCATTGCCCAGTACCTGGCCAAGGCGGCGGAGGATGTTAATAAATCATAATATTCAATAATCTATTCTTTTCTAAAATTATCAATTTCATACTTTTATTTTTCCAAAAGAATTTAAATTCAAATAAAATAATTGTCGAATAAGCATAATGTACAATAATTTTCCATTAAGCTCAGACGGTAATATGATGCCTCGACGGCTAGACTCAAAATTTTACATTTTTGTGGAAAAATTCTGGCATACAAAAAATTTCAACTTAGCATTTCTAAATAAGAAAATTTTTTTTGTTACTATATTGAAAACCTTAATTTATTTTTTTTTATTGTTTTGTTAATGTCCTAGGTATATAAGAACTTAATCGAAAATAAAGAATTTAGTCGAAGCAATTCAGACGTTTGAGCAAGAAGTGGCTGCAGAGCTACTTCTTTGTTACCTTAATAACTTTATATCCCTACACTTGTGTTTAGGTGTTACACCTATTTCACAGCACAACAAAGATCACGGTGATACACCCTGATCTACTAACCTTACAGCGGAGAATCAAAAGAGCTTCTTCGTTCAACAAAAAACAGAGAGTGTTTCAATTTATTTTGGTTCCGTGAGTGTTTTTTTTGGAACATATATTTTTTTCATTCCCACCCCGCTCAACCACGTAACTGGCGCAGTCGGTTAACTTAAAGCTCGTGTAAACCAAAGTTTTTATCTTGTGCTTGTTTCGGTAACGTTCGAGAAGAGTAAACCGTAACACAATCGATGAATAGGTAACTTCGCGAAAAAAAAACCCTAAATTCGATACAAGAAAAAAAAAGAGGTGCGAGTGCTAAACAAGAGTGAATATAAAATAAATCACTTAAAACAGGTTGTGAGGTTCTTCCTGATCTTGTGCTAAATAATAACAAAAAAAAAGTTTTTTATAAAAGTGTAAAGTGGTAGATGACGAAGGAGGGAATTGCTGTTCAACGACAGAAGAAACCTAGTGACCGAAGAAATGGAGGATCAGATCAGCGAACTACAAAGAAAGCTGAGGGAAATTTCTCAATTGGCTGTAGCAGTGCAACAATTAGTTGCAAACCAAGACAACAGCCAAGAAACGATCGGAAGACTGGCAGCCGCAATTCAGGAACTTAATTTGAGGAATGTAGCAGACCCAAGGCAGAAGATTTTGAAGGAACTCAGGCACATGAGTTCATTTACTGGTCGAGGTGATGTATCAATAAATTCGTTCATCACGAGCATGGAATTTTTCCTCAACGCAATTTTGGATCCACAAGTACAACGGGACAGAACCAGGATGATTTTTCTGGAAAAGATTCAAGGTGAAGCCAAGGAAGCAGTTATAAATATTAGAGAACCCCACAACTGGGAGTTGATCAAAGCAACACTGAAGCTGCGTTATAAGCCCGACGTCGAACCGGCGGAAATCTATAGGAAAATTAGCGGATTAAAGGTTAAAACAGTAAGTGAATTAGCCATAGAATTACAAAAAATTAAATTTAAAACTGATGAGCTTATAATATATTATAAAAATAACACGTGCATAGATTTAAGTAATGTTGATTCACTTCTTGCAAATACAGCTAAAGAAATGACTCAGGGAGTCCTTTTAGATAAAATTTATGG
This sequence comes from Thereva nobilitata, assembly GCA_963855945.1. Classification (NCBI taxonomy): domain Eukaryota; kingdom Metazoa; phylum Arthropoda; class Insecta; order Diptera; family Therevidae; genus Thereva; species Thereva nobilitata. Next base: position 101,073,937 of record OY979695.1, read on the forward strand.
AATGAGTAGTATATTAGAAATGATCAAGGTAATGCGTGAAAGGCGTTTTGAAGATGCGTGTATCAGAGATGAGTTTAAAAAATCCAAGTCTTTAGTTCCAAATAGAGTTTTTGAAAATTTTAAAAACAGAAACGATAATTCAAATTATAATAACAGGCAAAACTCAGGACAATTTAAACAACAGACTAGACAGACTTACAACTACGGTAATCACCGACAAAACTTGGGAAACTATCGGTCACAAAACTTTAATACAGACCAAAGACGTTTGTACTATCCGAAAAATCAATATAATCCCAATAATTATAACTCCGGGCAGTTCAGACCCAATTTTACGCAAGGTAACTTTAGAGGGCTTTCAGCCTCGCGCAGAGAACCAACCACACCTATGGAAGTGGACAACATCCAACCCCTCAGAACTAAGCGAAGCCAAGAATACAATTCAAAAAAAATTCCAAGGGAAAGTAGATACGAAAGGGTGGCCGGAGAGGTCGAATCAAACCATGGTGGAGGCTCAGAAGAAACAGAAAAGTTTTTTCTCAACTAGCCTCGGACGAACTACCATTAGTCAACATCACCATCAATGGCATAAAATATATGGCCCTAATCGATACAGGATCTACTATTAGCATTATTGATAGCAAATTACCTTATTTCCATAAAACTAAAATAAAACCATTTAAGTTCACTACCATTACGGGAAAAGACCGTATAAATTATGAAGTGCATACACCAGCCCCAGGAGAGCTTAAGCTTCGTCCAGGTGCTACAATTTGTTGGAAGGTTAGAAACTTGATTACAGGAAAATATCAATTCATTATCGGTATGGATTTATTAAATAAGTTAAGAACCAATGTTGGTATTGAAGACAAACACATTACTCTCAACCGTCAAATATTACCATTTTTAAATAACCCCTATCCCGTGGCGCAAGTATGTTCACTGGAACCTGTCGAAAACGGCTACTTAAAACGTCTTCAACTCAATCATTTAAACCCGGAAGAATACCACGCAGTTGTCGAATTAATTAAAAAGTTCGAACATTTATTTTTTAAAGAAGGAGATAAGTTGACTAGTACTCCTAGCATTCAACTTGAAATCATCACCACAACGGAAAATCAAATAAACGCAAAACTTTACCAGTACCCACCTAAACACGAGCAAGAAGTTCGTAGACAAATTGCGGATATGGAACAACAGGGAATAATACGCAAAAGTAACTCAAAGTATTCCAGCCCGTTAATTGTGGTGCCGAAAAAGAGTGATAATTCCGGTGAGAAAAAATTTCGGATAGTCATTGACTACCGAAAATTGAATGAGGTAACAGTGGATGACAAGTTCCCATTGCCCAACATAGATGCCATCCTAGACAAATTGGGCCGAGCCCAGTATTTCTCCACAATTTATTTGGCGAAAGGCTATCACCAAATCCTAATAAGAGAGGAGGACAGGAAGAAGACGGCATTCATTACCCCACACGGACTCTATGAATACAATAGGATGCCATTCGGCCTGAAGAACGCCCCAGCGACGTTCCAAAGGCTTATGAATGACGTCTTGAGGGACTTCATAAATAAAACTTGCGTTGTATACCTTGATGACGTCCTGATATTTAGTACATCCCTTCAGGAACACGTCAAGGCTATTTCGGAAATCTTTAAAACTTTGGGTTAGCACAAACTAAAAATTCAAATAGATAAATGTAGATTTTTAGAAAAAGAGACCCCATTTCTAGGACATGTGATCACTAAGGACGGAATAAAGCCGAGCTCTGAGAAAATTAGCGTGATCAAGAACCTGGAAATACCTAGGACCGTAAAAGAAATTAAGAGTTTTTTAGGTCTTACTGGTTTTTACCGGAAATTCGTGAAAGATTACGCCAAAGTGGCTCAACCTATTACCAAATATTTGAAAAAAGACAGTAGAATAAACACAAATGATCCAAACTTCATTAATGCATTTGAAAAACTCAAAAGTCTAATTACGTCACATCCCATACTTCGATTCCCAGATTTTTCACGGCAATTTCAACTTACAACCGATGCTTCGAACTTCGCAATAGGCTCCGTCTTGTCGCAAGATGGACACCCTATTTGCTTTGCGTCTCGTACCTTAAACTGTCACGAACAAAATTATTCCGCGACGGATAAGGAATTTTTAGCCATCATGTGGTCTATCAATTATTTTAGACCATATCTGTATGGCAACAAATTTAAAATCTTTACGGATCACCAACCCATTAAGTATTTACAAGCCAAATATCGAGGCAGAGATTTGTCTCCTCGTCATCAACGGTGGCTTCTGAAACTCGGTGAATACCAATTCGAAATAGACTATCTTAAAGGTCGCGAAAACAAAGTCGCTGATTTTTTGAGCCGCATTAAATCCGAAAAAGGAAATGCTAAACCTTATGTCGAAGCTGACGATCGTACAAACACATTTTCAGACTTAGGAAATTTGTGTAACATAGAAGAGGATGAACAGACTATGGCAACTAAGCACTCCGCAGAAGAAGAATTACTGGATTATATTCCGATCAAGGAAGAAATAGTTAACAAATATAAAACACAAATAATTCTTACTAACAACAAAACGAAAGAATTCGAAGTTATTCATGGTAAAAGAAAAATATATATAGCAGAACATGACTTTGATAATTTGTCCGATATACTCAGGAGATGAAAAAAGGAAGAATTGGAATTTATACAGAACTCGAAGACAGTAAGTACAATGTAGTACAAGAGAAAATAAGAGAAATGTTTTCTAACGACAAAAATATAAAATTTGTAAGATGTTCATTCAAGGCTCAAGACATTGAAACGGAAATTTAAGCCATCAAGAAAATCTCTTTATACCATGTTCAAGAAAGTTTACATTCAGGAATCCAAGAAACGTTTAATACTATTAAAAACAAGATTTATTTCCCAAAGTTATTAGAATTAATTGCAGTTGTAATTAACCAATGTGATGTCTGCCAGAAGGTCAAATACGACCGTCACCCAATCAAACCTAAATTTAAATACACGGAAATGGCTACTGACATTAACCAAATCGTACACATGGACATTTACACAATTATGAAACACAGTTTCCTAACCGTAATTGATAAATTTTCGAAGTTTGCGGTGGTATATTACTTGACTGATAGAAACGACATAACAATTATTGAGCAACTGGAAGACCATTTCGCAAAGCTGGGTAAACCAACAAAAATCATTGGAGGAAACGAATTCTATGGAATTTACATTAAAGAATTTTTACAGGAAAATGGTGTCATATTACATCTCACTAAAGCCCATAGTCACACAGGATTAGCTGATATCGAGAGAGTACACAGCACTTTAGTCGAAATATTTAGAACGATAATACTAAGCAACAATAAACTTTCAGCACGACGGATTCTACAACAAGCTGCTATATGTTACAACAACCGTTTCCATTCTACGATAAAATGTACACCTGCACAAGTACAATTTCATATGGTAGATTTTGATCAGATCCGAAAGAACTTGAAGGAATTTAAGGATAAGTACCTGCAGAAACGCAACGAAAATAGGGAAAATTATGAAGAAACCAGAACAACAGGTTTTATTAAAAACTATAAAGCAGCCAGATTAAAGCACCTACCAAAATACCGAGAAGCAAAACTGAAAAATGTCCATCCCATAAATATAAAAAGGAAACCGACTTATACAGACCAAATAAAAGAAAACGATAAAGTGGCCACTGAAAGTGAGAAATCAATTATTAATAAAGAATTATATGGCGGTCCACAGGACGAAGTTGAAGTAAGTAAATTCAACGATAAAGTTATTACTGAAGGTGAGAAACTAATTATTAATAGAGCATTATACCACAGGACGAAGTTCAAGTGAGTAAATTCAATCTGAATATAACCCGGCAGGACATTAACACCCTAGTGGAAGGAAATTGGCTCAATGATAATATAATTAATTTTTATTTAAACCTACTAATGGAACGTAGCGGACAACATATACCTAGCGAATGGCCTAAAATATATGCAATGAACACTTTCTTTATGCCGATTCTCTTAAAATCAGGCTACAGTACAATCCGCAGATGGACACGGAAAGTTAATATTTTTACATATGACATAATTTTGGTCCCAGTACATGTACAAGGCGCACATTGGTGTATGACTTTAGAAATAAGTCTATCAAGTATTACGATTCTTTGGGAAATCCAAACGCAGAAGCGTTGAACGCTTTAGAAAACTATCTAAAAGAAGAATATAGGGATAAACAAAACGGAACGTTCGAGACAACGTCATTCGTTAAAGAAAATGTACGTGACGCACCAAAGCAAACTAATGGGAGCGATTGCGGCGTTTTCAGCTGTATGGTCGCCGAACACATCTCCAGAAATAGCGAACCCGTATTTGCCCAAATCGACATGCCTTATTTCCGTGAAAAGATGATTTTAGAGATAGTTCAAGCAAAACTAATGTAATAAAAATAATAATAAAATAATAATAATAATAAACGCGTTTTCGTTAACATACAAACTTTATTATTTACAGCTTTTCGCAACAATTTTGATTATACTTACTATAACCACACCAGTCCAAGGATGGTTAAATGTTTACAATATAGAAGAACCAGCAGGGTTCACTGAAATTCGATTGAATAAAGCCCAAATAGTATCTAAAACAAACATAATTCTTCATGTTATCAATACTAAGGAAATTCTAAACGTAATCCAAGATTTTAAGACCAACGCGGCTAAACTAGACGGACAGCGTAAGGAGTTAATACTTACAGAACTAGAACATTTGGATAACGTAGTTCAGACACTTATCCCACCAATAAGGAGACGACGAGGTTTGATTAACTTAATAGGAACTACCCAAAAATGGTTTTTCGGAACCATGGACGAAGAAGACAGACGAGACATTGACAAACATCTAAACTCTTTAGACTCAAACAACCATGACGTAATAGAAGCTATTAATCAACAAATTGACATTAACCAAAGTTTTAACGAAACGTTTCAACAACTCAAAAACATTGCCAAAATCTCAATCCCGCAAGCCCGCGGGATCGAGGTCATCAATCCCGCGGATCCGCGGGATTTGCGGGACTACAAAAAAAATCATAGATTTTGTTCAAGTAATTGTGTTAATGAATTTATGAAGTATTATATGAAATAAGAGTGTGTTGTATGTCAAACAAACTATACTTTAGTCAGTCAAACAAAATATTCAGGCTAATTCTGAACTATGCTGGAATTGATTCCGCTGGAATTTTATTACATAGTAGCATAAATTGTAATTTCGAAATTACTCTTCGTTATCGGGGCCGTATTTGGTTTCTCGAGTCTATTCATAAAATAAAAAGCTTGTGGATTTTCTCTAAGGCCCGTATTCACCGACCTGGATAATAAATATCGTGGATATTTCGTATTCACAGACCGCGATTTTCGGGGCTTGGATAAAGTTAATACCAGTTCGACCTGGTAATAAGTTTATCCGCCGATATCTAACCTCTGAAGTTTCGAAATTTCAAAATTGAACAAAGCTGTGAGTGAAAATTAAAAAAATGAAATAAAGTATCAAGCCGTTTTCTTTGAAAGTGGTGTAAGTCTATTTTTGACAAAAAGTTAGTTAACAACATAACATTCAATGCTATCTGCTATGTACTTTTTATCTATAAACAGTTCCCAAAAAATTCCTTCAAAATTTTCATCATTTTGTCAATATATATTTAGCTAGTTAATGAAATTACAAATATAATTACTTTGAAAGTGGTGTAAGGCCACTTTCCGCAAAGACATAAATTTCTGGACATTCTCAACTTTCAAAATATGCCGATTTTGGAACTATCGAGACGTCAATAAGAAAAAAATTACTGTTTATTCCTGCAGATTATTATACCATCACACCGAAAACGTAAAAAGTTTATTTTACATGAAATGAAACGATATGATTTTGTTTCGACGAAACTACTAGTTTAGTAGTTAGTTCTAAAAAGACGGAAAAAATAGTTATGGTGAAGAGGTAACTTGGCTGAAGATATGTTGGATAAGGTTTTTAAAAAACAAACCATATACAATGCTGTATAAAACTTCATTTGATGAAAATGGGGAGTTTAAAACATTAGATTTATCTCCCGCGCTTAGAAGACCACGAAAATTTTAAAATATAATACTACCACCTTTATATTCCATCCATCGCATCCCAAAAATTCAAAATTTAATAAAAATTTCATAAAAAAAATTGCTTTGATTCAATTGAAATCCCATATTTAATATTTCATCAATGTATGATTTTCATATTTTGTTTACTTTGAAAGTTGTGTAAGTCCATTTGAGATCATCAAAAGTATAAATTTCTTTTAATTAACAACGATCTCATTATAAAATTAACTCAATTTAATATTTAAAAAACATAAAATGAGTGTATTAACATATACCAATATTTTTCAATCAATTCAAACGCAAACCTGTAAATATCTCCATATCATATAAAGTGAACTTACACCACTTTCAAAGAAAACGGCTCAAATATTAAATCAATATGAATGAATTTGTAATTCTGTAAAAATTTTAAAGTAGTATATTTGCTTTCCGTGAATAGCGAAAAATATCCGTAGAATTGTAAGGGATAAGAAATAACCGAGAATATCCAGGTCGATGAATTCGGGCCTTAATAAACGTCAAACGACTTGATCCACACATATAGACACGATAAGGTTGTCGATATCGTCTTGCCAAATGCCAATTTTTATTTATCGACAGAAATCGATATCGACTCGAAACCAAATATGGCCCCAACAGAGTTTATGCTACCGATGTAAGAAAATTCCAGCCTAATCAATTCCAGCGTAGTTCAGAATTGGCCGGAATGCTTTGTTTGACTGACTCAGTAGTTTGTTTGACAAACAATACAATTAACCGCAAAGGTAATCCCCGTACCCTCAATTCACGTGGAGAATCCCATGTCGTAGCGTAGTGTAACTTGACATTGATCACGTTCATATACACGCACAGCACATAAATTGTTAATAGGTACTTTGCAATATTGTTATTATTCCTCTTAGTCCCGGGTCTTTTAACAGGTCATTCTACTGCTCAAATCCCGCAGATCCCGCGGATCCCGCATGTCTAGTCCCGCATTTCTGATCCCGCAAAAATGGTGCGGGATCCCGCATTTGCGTTCGCGGGATTGGATTCTCTAATTATGACCAAATTTTTAAAATTCGAATTCTTAAAAGTAAAATAGAAAACCTGCAAGACAATGTCGTTTCCGCTAAATTCGGAATTTTACATCCTAGTCTCCTTACTGACCAGGAAATTAGAAAATATGAAATAAATTTAGACAAACTAAAGTATATTAAAGTTGGATTGGCAAAATCAAGAGATGATTCATTAATTTTTGCAATTAAACTTCCTAGAGAATTTCTAATGGTACAATTAAAAGTCATATTACCTATACCTAATAATCAACAAAAAGAAATCGATTCTCCTCAAGAAATTGTATTCCATATCAACGATACTATTTATAAATATGAAAATTTAAGAACTTTAAATGAACTAACTAGAAGCAAACATTGTATATATAAAGAAAATTGCAATTTAATAAAAAATTCAAATATGGAAATAATAGAACTAGATAAGGAAACTATTGTAATAAAGAATGCCAATAAAATTAATATTAGCCAAAACTGTGACAATAGAAAACTAATCCTATCAGCAAACATATTAATACATTTTAATAATTGCACAATAAAAATTTTAGATCGTTATTTTTCTAGCGAAGAAGAAAAATTTCAAGATAGATTTTATTATCCTGTAAACAGAGAATTTAGAAATTTTACTGGAAAGCTCACCTTAGATGACATTATATTACATAATACCAAAAACATTAAGAAGATTATGGAACTCCAAATGCATAAAAATTTTACATATGGCGCTAATATAAGCCTATTTACATTGCTGTTAATTACAAAACTTATATTATTAATCTATTTTAAGAAAAAGCAGAAAAATTTAAAAATTAAAATAAATAATATGATCCAGGAGGATCCTATGTCAAAGGGGGGAGAAGTTATGTATAAATCGGAATCGGACTCCAAATCCAATTCATGTCAGACATATGACTCCGCCTGGCAAGGTGTGAGAAAATTCATTTCCATGACACAGATTTCTGAGAAGCCAGACGCTGACCTGGCATAGTACAATAATAATTAAACAAGAGTACATGACTTGTCCCCAACTGAGTTTTCAACCGAAGAGTCCTAATCGCGACGCCGCGGAGTAATGTTCATATTTTATATCTTAATTAAATAATTCGTTTCTTTATAATAAAAGTAAATTTTTTTTGACTTAGAGAGAGTGTTTCAATTTATTTTGGTTCCGTGAGTGTTTTTTTGGAACATATATTTTTTTCACTCCCACCCCGCTCAACCACGTAACTAGCAGGCAGCAGTCGCTATGGTAATAGCGGTAAAACTTGCTGAGGGCTGCTACATTCCTAAGTTGGCTTAAAGGGTCGATGGACGAGCAAAGGGTGCTATAGCCAATGAGTTTGATGGCGCGGTTTTGCACCTTGTCCAGTCAAGCCAAGGTGGTTTTTGATATACGAGTTGTATTCAAGGCGGGGACGCATGTAGGACTTGTAGATTGGAGCCAGGACAGCTGACTGAAGGAGGAAATTGCATATATTTAGGAATCCGAGGCATTGATGTCCCCGTTAATAGCGTTGGACATGAGTTCAGGGTCTAGGAGACAAGGTCAGGCACGTGCTTGCCCTATATTGTCGAAGGCGTACGGGTAGCGCAGAGTACCGTTATCGGCAAAACTGTGAAGTGTGTTGGAAAGGATTTAGAGCAAATCATTAATGAATATTAGAAAGGAAGCAGGTGAGAGAATCGACCCTTTGGGAACGCCGGCCAAGATGGAATGAGGGTAAGATTCGACGCCATCCAATACTACCTTGATTGAACGGCCAGAAAGAAACCTCTCAATCCAGAGGTGGAAGCACGTAAGTCGTTTCAATTTGATTGTGACGATTTTTCCGTAATTTGGGAGCACGATTACTGTGGGCCCTCACCATTCACAGACCTGCAAATTTTAATATTGTCTTAACAACTATACGAAGGTTACAATCGTCCGTTTACTCGTCCTTTTTTTTCCGGGGACGAAAATCTTAAACGGTTCTTAGACGGAGAGGTATCATTCCGAGTTTTACGCTCAAAGTTTTTAGCCGACTCTTACGCTAAGTTAGAATTACAGGGGTCTTACAAATGGAACTTTGCCGTGGACTTTTACCCTCAAGCGCTCATATGTATTCATGCAGTCACGATACGACATCTATGCACGCTGTCGATAATTAAGCGCAGAAAGCGCGAAACCATGAAAAATTCGAAATACGTGTCGAGTAATTTTTGACATTGCATACGTATGTTATAGAGAATTTCGGTTTATAAAATACGGATTTTGAGCAGGGGGGTGCAACTGTAGCGGGAATATTGCCAAGGCCGGTGGATTTATTGAGGTCAAGCGCTTTGAGACATTTATACCCCTCGCGAGTCATGAAGAAAAGTCCATCCATTGAATGGGTGTCGTGCTCGAGAACCGGGGGTTGCGTATTAAGGTGAAACCCCAATGTAGGCTTGGCTTGCTTTAGTGCTTTGCTTTGCTTTGGCATATCAAATAAACCAGTGAACTAAAGCAAAGCGTGTATTTGGGTTTGTTTTGCTTTGGCTTGTTGGGCTTGTTTTGCTTTGGCACGTGGTACCTGAAAAGCTCACCAAGTTCAAGCAAGCCAAGCCTACATTGGGGTTTCACCTTTAGTTTCGGGTAAAGAAGAATTTGAGGCCAACAGAGGGTGCCTTCCATTTAGACACAGAAATACAATTGTGTCCGACACAGCGTGTCGCTCTGTGTCGTTCTGTGTAAGCTAAGGTGACCAAACGTCCCGCTTTTGGCGGGACAGTCCCGCTTTTAACAATTTGTCGCGAGTCCCGCGGCGTTTTAAAAAGTCCCGATTTTTGGAAAAAATTCACGACAAGCTTGGGGACAGCGGGCGAAGGGGAAGGGAATAACGGTTTTCGCGGCCATGTTGTGGCTATTTAGCCAGAATATGAGTTTTATATTATTTTTGTTAATTTTAAAATGTTCAACTTGAATAATAACAAATAATAATTGGTGAGAGCTGATTATCGAGAACTGCGTATCAACGCATTGTTGATCAATTGTTAGAATTCGACCACCATTGTTTGCACCTAATGAACAATGGCATTGGCAACCCCGAAAATATTTTGTAACTGTCTCTCAAACGATACAGATCTTACTGCGTGCTAGTTAAACAAATATGTGAAAGAATAAAATAATAGTACTCATAAAATTTTTTTGTTATCTTTGTTAATTGTACTTATGTTGTTGAGCATAAAGAGTGACATTAGCATACCCAATAGACCAGTTCTAGTTCGATATGGAGGACAAGCAGCATTGGAAGTGGTTAATATACTTAGTTGGGGGACCGCTTTGGTAAAAGCATAGCCAAATAAAAGGAAAGATATTCCATTTCATACAAGAAAAGTGTGCACTGTCTTGTTGAGAGAGCTTTCCTATTTCCTCCATTTAAGCTTCCTCCAAACGAAAGCTGCCCCCGCTAAATCTTTACTTTCGGTTGCACTGTCACGATATTTGAGTAAATCTTATCTGATGAGAGTAAATGGAAGGAAAAACGATAGCGATGCATGGGAGCATGGTTCTTCGAGAGCTATTCGCGCTTGCGCTTGTTTTTTTACAGGCTTTCTCATTTATGAAATCGGCATATGTACGAATGTGTATATTGTATTCTAGGTAAATTTTATTAAAGGGATTTGTTGGTGAAAATAATTGTAAACAAGAAGGAAGCTATTAAATGTATTGTTTGATTTTTTGTTTAAATGACAAAAATCAATTATATATTTTTGGAAGTTACGATTTTGTTTTTTCAGGTCCGACTTTTCGGTTTCTACTACTTTGCAAAAGTTAGTAAAACCGTGAGTTTTGTGCAAATTTTGATTCCGTTTTGATTTATAACAATTATTTCCACAATGTGTTGTAGATTTGGGAAAGTTTTATTTGGGTCAAAAATTCACGAAAGCAAATTATTTCGTTTTACAAGGATTTGAAGATGTAAAATATCAATCATATCATGAACAAATTTAAAAATATGAAAAGTGGAAATAATTGCTTTATGGTTACTTATGGACATTCTCCCTTAATAGTGCAGCCAATATAAGAATTCTATCTAATGGCACTATAAAAAAATCCAAATAAATTTTTATTATGATGCTCTACTGACATCCTGGAAAGTATCCTAGTTTCAGGGGTCACATTTTCTTTTATAGGGGTAAATTTTAACTTGGCGCAATTATATCAAAAACCATTTTAATCGTAAAACCTGCGGGAAAGTTTCGGTGTCCCTCTAATACTAGTTTTTTGTTAAAAATAAATACTCCTTTCTTCACCACCGCAGGGGTAAAGTATTATGCGCGTTTTTGTTAAAGTGGTTTCCCCAGTAAGATATAATTTTTCTTTCTCTTTTCTTTTACAATAGACGGGAATCGGCGAAATCGGTAAATTTCTACAGCTCAAAATATAAAAATTTATTAAATAAATATAAAAACTTATAGAAAAGTTGAAGAGCTGCAGCAAAGAAAATAGAACTAACAAGGTGAATCTAGAAAGATGGATATGTCGAAATAACTATCTCAGTAAAATAGTCAAAAGACCGCTAACTTCTTTAATTGCCTCCGCGCCATATGTGACTAAAAATTCGAAAACTTTTTGCACTATGATACTTTCTAACAAGAATTTCCATTACACATCTCCTACAACTTCCAGGTATTTTAAAGATAATTTAAACATAAATTTACCATCTCTGAACTGTTTGCATCGTTGGCAACTAATTAAAAATATTCAACCTGGTTTTAATAACACGGTTACAGAAAACTTTAAGAAGATTGTTTCATATTGGGATGTAGAAATGAAGCAAGCTGTGTTGATATCCGATTAAATTAATATTACAAGAGAGTTAACATATATGATCAGGTAACAGATGAAATAGTTGATTTTGTAGATACAGGTGATTTTAAAAATAAAGAACCAGCAAAGTATGTTTTTGTTTTTATGGCCCGTGGTTTATTATCTAATTGGAAGTTCATTATTAGTTTTTTTTCCCACCGATAAACCCATTAACATTAAAGTATTAACCGAAAAAGTGAAGTTGAATTTGGACTACTGTTATGAACTTGGGCTTAAAATCCGAAGTATAACCTCAGATCAGGCTTCTAACAATCGCAGTTGCTTTAGTTCTCTCGGAGTAATTGAAAAGGACCATTTTTTTTATTATAATAATCGCAATGTTTGATGTTCCGCATTTGTTCAAATTAATACGTAATACTTTATTGGTAAAATAAATTCACTGAGAAGATAGAAGAGTGGCACTGTGTTAAAGAACTCTATAATTTAGAAAAAAATGGTTCTACTAAAATGGTGCCGAAGCTATCTTCAAAATTTGTATGGCCAAATACTTGGGAAAAAATGAAGGTTTCTTATGCTCTTCAAGTTTTAACTAACATAGTTTCTGCTGGTCTTAAAACTGCTTTGGAATTAAATTTGCTTAGCCCTAATGTTACATCAGTAACTATTTCTACTTCCGATTTCTTTTCAAAACTCAAGAACTTGTTCCATTGTCTCAATATTAAAGAACCTTTGAGTAGAAATTGTATAAGTGTGGATTAACTCAAACAAATACTCCAAGGAAATATCTTACTGAAATGGTAGATTACATCCAATCAATTTCATTTTAGAACAAAAACAAAACATTTCGGATTGTGGGATTGATTTTGACTCTAAAATTCATTATTCTTTTAACTGATGAAATATTAAATGAGTTTCCCAATAAACATTTTGTTCTGACATCGAAATTTAACCAAGACCTAATTGAAAATCTCTTTTCCTTAGAACGATCAAGAGGGAGCAACAATCCATCTTTTCTTTATATAATTTCAATAGTACCTATATATCATTTGCAAAATTATATCGAAAAAAAATTTGTCTATATCTTTCCAAAGGAAGAATTGTGGCGAAGATAGTCAGCAATTTATAGCTATTGATATTGACTCATTTAGTGATGGCAAAACCATAAATAATAATGACGATCATTGTATTTTTACTGTAGACGATCGGACGGTTGGTGATGTCACTAATGAGAGTCACCAAGTTAGCAACATAATCGAGTCAATTGATTTGTGGGCAAATGATAATTCGATTTCTGACGAAAAAACTTCTTTAAGGTATTTTGTAGGTTTCATAATTTTCAAAAAAGAAAAAGTGTTTATTATGCGATAAGATTATGAGAAACCCAAACCAAACTGCTAAGTATATTCAAAACTTTCGGAAAGTTTTATTTATTTTAAAAATTATTCAAAAAGTACCGATTTTGATGCACTTAGAAATCCTACAGATTATTTTTTTAATATTTGTGAAATCTTTGTAAAAATCTTCACTAAATTTGTTCAGAATACACCCGAAATAAAAGGTTTAAAAAGCAAAATAATTGAACATGGTGATAGTACAAGTAAAAAATCTGATTTTTCCCAATGGTTAGCTAAAGAAAATGAATGTTACGATCACCACAAAGAAATCTTAGGTTATCATACATTCAAATCAATTTAAAGATAAGAGCTCATGTAAAAACTTTTCCAAGCAAAAAAACTATACAATCCTAAAAGGGAAAGTTGTTACATCAAATTCTTAGGAGTAGTAGCGTGAATAGCAAATTGGAGAATTGCTTTTAAGAAATGTAATTTTATGTCGGATTTACTCAACGAAGACTAACTAAATACCTGAAAGGGATGTACCGAAAATTTTTTTGTGGATTAGGCTTACTGGGGAAACCGCATAATACCTACTTTACCCCTGCGGTGGTGAAGAAAGGAGGAAACTTTCCCGCAGATTTTACGATTAAAATGGTTTTTGATATAATTACGCCAAGTTAAAATTTACCCCTATAAAAGAAAATGTGACCCCTGAAACTAGGATACTTTCCAGGATGTCAGTAGAGCATCATAATAAAAATTTATTTGGATTTTTTTATAGTGCCATTAGATAGAATTCTTATATTGGCTGCACTATTAAGGGAGAATGTCCATAAGTAACCATAAAGCAATTATTTCCACTTTTCATATTTTTAAATTTGTTCATGATATGATTGATATTTTACATCTTCAAATCCTTGTAAAACGAAATAATTTGCTTTTGTGAATTTTTGACCCAAATAAAACTTTCCCAAATCTGCAAAATAAACACATTGTGGAAATAACTGTTATAAATCAAAACGGAATCAAAATTCGCACAAAACTCACGGTTTTACTAACTTTTGCAAAGTAGTAGAAACCGAAAAGTCGGACCTGAAAAAACAAAATCGTAACTTCCAAAAATATATAATTGATTTTTGTCATTTAAACAAAAAATCAAACAATACATTTAATAGCTTCCTTCTTGTTTACATTTATTTTCACCAACAAATCCCTTTAATAAAATTTACCTAGAATACAATATACACATTCGTACATATGCCGATTTCATAAATGAGAAAGCCTGTAAAAAAACAAGCGCAAACGCGAATATCTCTCGAAGAACCATGCTCCCATGCATCGCTATCGTTTTTCCTTCCATTTACTCTAATCAGATAAGATTTACTCAAATATCGTGACAGTGCCACCGAAAATAAAGATTTAGCGGGGGCAGCTTTCGTTTGGAGGAAGCTTAAATGGAGGAAATAGGAAAGCTCTCCCAACAAGACAGTGCACACTTTTCTTGTATGAAATGGAATATCTTTCCTTTTATTTGGCTATGGTAAAAGGAATTGCAAAAAATATGAGTGTGCATAGGACCACACGTTGGAAGTGAAAACTTCTATGGCCGGCTAGTCTATATTTCCAAATCAATCTTAATATTACAGTAGGATAAGGATCAAGAAATTTTGTTTATGAATATTCCATTTAAGTTTATTTTATTGTTAATGTTCCAATAAAATTAGAAGAACAACAAAGTAATAGATAATTCACAAAAAACAATACACAATACATAATATATAATTCATAATGCCTAATACATAGCACATAATGCATAGTACATAGTGCGTAGTGCGTAGTACATAATAAATAGTACATAGTACAAAATACATAGTGCATAGTACACAGTACATAGTGCATAATACAAAGCACATAGTACACAGTGAATAGCACATAGTAATAGTACATAATACATAGTCCATATGTAGTACATAGTACATAGTGCCTAGTACATAGTATATAGCACATAATACACAGTACATAGTGCATAGTACTTAGCACATAATACATAGTGCATAATACATAGTACATAGTACATAATACATAATTCATAATACATAATACACAGTACATAATACATAGTAAATAGTGGATAGTACATAGTACATAGTGCATACATTGTAAATAGTACGTAGTAAATAGTACATAGTATATAATACATAATGCATTGTACATAGTACATAGAACAAAGTACATAGGACATAGTACATAGTACATAGTACATAGTACATAGTACATAGTACATAGTACATAGTACATAGTACATAGTACATAGTACATAGTATATAGTACATAGTACATAGTACATAGTACATAGTACATAGTACATAGTACATAGTACATAGTACATAGTACATAGTACATAGTACATAGTACATAGTACATAGTACATAGTACATAGTACATAGTACATAGTACATAGTACATAGTACATAGTACATAGTACATAGTACATAGTACATAGTACATAGTACATAGTACATAGTACATAGTACATAGTACATAGTACATAGTACATAGTACATAGTACATAGTACATAGTACATAGTACATAGTACATACTACGTAATACATAGTATATAGTACATAGTAAATAAGCATAATATACAGTACATAGTGCATAGTAAATAGTACATAGTATATAATACATAATGCATTGTACATAGTACATATAACATAGTACATAGTACATAATACATAGTATATAGTACATAGTAAATAAGCATAATATACAGTACATAGTGCATAGTAAATATTACATAGTATATAATACATAATGCATTGTACATAGTACATAGAACATAGTACATAGTACATAGAACATAATACATAGTATATACTAGTACATAGTAAATAGTGCATAATATACAGTACATAGTGCATAGTAAATAGTACATAGTATATAATACATAATGCATTGTACATAGTACATAGTACATAGTACATAGTACATAGTACATAGTACATAGTTCATAGTACATAGTACATAGTACATAGTACATAGTACATAGTACATAGTACATAGTACATAGTACATTGTACATAGTACATAGTACATAGTACATAATACATAGTATATAGTACATAGTAAATAAGCATAATATACAGTACATAGTGCATATTAAATAGTACATAGTATATAATACATAATGCATTGTACATAGTACATAGAACATAGTACATAGTACATAATACATAGTTTATAGTACATAGTAAATAGTGCTTAATATACAGTACATAGTGCATAGTAAATAGTACATAGTTTATAATACATAATGCATTGTACATAGTACATAGGACATAATACATAGTATATAGTACATAGTAAATAGTGCATAATATACAGTATAGTGCATAGTAAATAGTACATAGTATATAATACATAATGCATTGTAAATAGTACATAGGACATAATACATAGTACATAGTATATAGTACATAGTAAATAGTGCATAATATGCAGTACATAGTAAATAGTGTGTAGTACATAGTACATAATACATAGTGCATAGTACATAGTGCATAGTACATAGTACATACTACATAATTCATAATACATAGCACATAGAACATAATAATTAGTACATAGTTCATTGTACGTAGTACACAGTACATAGTCCATAATACACAATACTTAATATATAATATTTAATGCATATATAATATTAAATATATAATATTCAATATATAATATTAAATATATAATATTCAATATATAATATTTAATATATAATATTTAATATATAATATATAATTCATACTACATAATTAAAACTAAAACCCCCAAAGGAAACATTTTTCTCACGTGATGGTACGTGCGCGTGATGGCACACAAAAAGTGCGCGTGACGCGAGTTTTTAGTTTTTTCCCCAGGCCAAAAAGTGTCCAACGTGCCTATAGAAGTTTTCACTTCAAAAATATATGAAGAGGGAGCGGGATGGGAGTGCTCTTTCATTGTCTTTGGAGGACTCAATTTACCGCTGGGATATTACAATACTGTATTTGCGTTCTATGAAAATTTTTGTTATAGCCCAAATTTGTACAAAGCTAAGAGAAGAGCTAAATTTATTTTTGGTGGATGAGTTTTTGCTACCTACGCTTGTGTTGAGGATCTTACTTCCCAATTTGTCGTCAAATCTTGATTTGACCTTCCTGAAGAAGGAATTACAGGAGTTTCTCGAGCTCGACTTAGTCGAGGCAATGAAGCAAAAAAGTTCCTAATTGGTTGGGCGCGGACGGATCGGAATGCGGTTTTTTGCATTCGCTTCCAAAAATTATTTGTAAAAAATGGCCCATTTTTTTCTGAACAAACCGGAAATTGTACCTTGTTTGTATGTTTGTATGTATGTAGACATACCTTGCAACTTGATTTTGACCCACTTCCATATAACCGATCAACTTGAAATTTTGTATATATGTATAGTTCGCGTGACAATGCAATCTGACCATTTTGTAAAAAAATCAAGATGGCGGTTCCAAGATGGCGGCCGAATTTTGCAATTTTGCTCCTCGACCCCCGACATGGGTATCAAATGAAAGGGTATGACAAGTACAATACAATTACCTATGTGGCGTCATTTCAAATTCAAAATGGCGGCCAACTCAAAATGGCGGGTTACCTTTTTCTTTACAACGCGCTCGATATGGGTATCAAATGAAAGGAAATGACAAGTAGAATACTATTACCTCTGTGGCGTCATTCCAAATTCAGAATGGCGGCCAACACAAAATGGCGGATTACCTTTTTCTTTACAACACCCTCGGTATGGGTATCAAAGGAAAGGAAATGATGATGATTTAAATCTAATATGGCGGTCACTACAAAATGGCGGAAGACATATAATAGACTAAAAAGTAGAAAATAAAAAATATAGTTTAAAAAAACTAAAAAATACGCTTTTATTTTAAAATGAACTAAAAAGTAAAAAATAATTTCGAATGCTTTTGGAATGTTTTTGGAATATTAAAGAACTTTGTAAATAAGAGTCAGAACTGGCCCAAAATCTGGTTCCCGTGGGTTTTCGAGGTCGCTGATCATGGTTGGCGCTTGAAGTGAGAAATGGCGAGGCGACTGTAAAACGGAATCATAGTTCTCGAAAAATCTGACATTTGTCGGGAAAAACGCCTTCAGGTGTACACAGTTGGCCTTTTTGAGAGACAAAGTTACGTTTTTCACGACTGATTTTAAATTTTTTTAATTATAAGAAATGTTCAAACATTTTCAAGCGACAACCATAAGGTTTTTATCGAAAATTGTCATGTCGCTGCATTCGCCAACTATAGCCGTGTTCCTTTTCTGCTCTTTTTTACTCGTATTTACTTCGAACTACTCCTGCTCTCACAGAGATCTCATTAGTGTCCGACCGAAGGTTCGGCTTCGGCTTCGGCCAACTTCGGTCAAAAAAACACCTTCGGCCGCACATTCGGCTTCGGCCAAAGGAGCCGAAGGTTAGCCGAAGCCGAAGTTTTTATATCCAGCGAGGCCAGTCGCTGAAAACGAAAAGAATTGAGAGTGTGATGTGAATGTGACATTGAAACGTATGGTATTCCTCAAATAAAAATAAACAAATCTTAGTTTATTATTTTTGGAAAGCCGCAACTTAGTTATTTAAAATGCATATTGCAATCATTTTCAGCACTATGACTATAAAACAAAATAACAGTGAAGAATTTTCATTATCTACTATATAAAACTGAATGTTTGTCTGTCTGTCTGTCTGTCTGTCTGTCTGTACGCAATAGGCTCCTACACCGTGTAACCGATCTTAATGAAATTTTAACCATATGCTATTTACATTAAAGGGAAGAACATAGGCTATTCTATTACTTTCTAAAGCTACTCCTAGATGGCGCTGTCATGAAGAGCTTTGTTGAAAGTCATCACAGAGCTTTGAATTTTTGCATGAAGGTCGGTGGGGTCTCCTATGATGCACCTCGTAGCCCAATTTTCGAAATTCAAAATGGCCGCCGAAATATGACCGAAATTCAAAATTGCCGCAGAAATATGGTTGAATTTGCCAATTTTATTCCGATTCCAATGAAAGTGGGTATCTAGGGGTTTTTAAGGTCGCAAATAACAAATTTGTGGTCAAAACTTATAAATTCAAAATGGCCGACGAATTTGCAAATTGTGTTCCGATTCCAATGAAAATCTGTATCTGAGGTTTTTTAAGGTAGCAAATAACGACTTTACGATCAAAATTTAAATTCAAAATGGCCGCGCCAATATGGCCGACGAGTTTGCGAATTGTATTCCGATTCCAATTAAAATCGGTATATGGGAATTTTTAAGGTAGTAAATAACGAATTTATGATCAAAACTTATTCAAAATTGTGGGTCCAATATGGCGGAAGAATTTTGCCAAATAAGTGTCATTTCCCGGTTAGCTGTATGTAGGTTGTTCAAGAGTTTGAAAATCGGAAAATTTTGACATTCTAGCTACAAATGGAAAAACATTGAATGTAGTGTATCATGAAGCTCTCTAAGCAATAGGTTCAGAATTGATCAACAAGGTTTTTTTGGAAAGGTGGTAAGGAGAAACGGAAATATGGGATGATTTATGTATAATGGATAAGAAGGAAAGAAACCCATCACCTCTGAATTTTTAGGTATAAGTCTAGGATTCTGCAATAACGGAAGAGGCTGGCATCTGGGTAAACAAATAAAACCTGAGTCAGTGACATTGCAGATGAGAACCCAGGGGCCAAGCAATTGCAAGACATGTAATTTGTAGCGTATAATGTCCATCACCGTCAAAAGTCCATTTCTAAATATGAAATTAGTAGATATAATCCTTTAATTTTTTTTTCTTTCAGGATGTAATAATATTTGTCGATTATTGAGTGTTTAATTTAACTAAAAGTCCATACGAAAAAAGATTATAGCATGGATAACACTGTGGATATGACATATTTTCTTGAAATTATACTATGTGTCTAATAGTTGCTGGAAAAAGCCTTATTTTAAAATAGTCTTTCACTAATATTTATTTTTGGTGGGTAGTTATATTTTTAAGGATATTCGTGTGTGTTTATTTTACCAGAAAGAACCATAACTTTATTACGGGCCACGCCGACAAAAAATATTGTCTGCCCCAGAGCTTTACAATAATAGGTAATTTTGGTCACACTGCAAATAAATGCATTTTGAATCCAATGTCTCGAACTTTTATAGGAATAGTTGGTTTTTCGTTACTGGTTAAGAAGAGTTGAATTTTGAAGGTTTGGATTGATTTTAAATGTTTAAACGTTAGGTGCAGCAAGGCGCACCGGGTCCCAGCTATCCAAAATACAGAAAATAAGTGGTTCATGGAGACACTTCATCTGTGTATGAAAATTCATATCTCGAAAAATGCCATGTCAATGGATGGTTTTTATTGTCTTGATCAAAATGTCAGATCCCTAATAGTTTCACATTTTGTTATTTGAAATCAAAAATACCAAAAAATTGCATTTTTCAAACTCTCCTACTGTATATTAAAATTCATATCACCTGATTACTACTATTGGTTTATGGGTGCAGCATAGGCGTACCGGGTCCCAGCTAGCTATGTATATTTTTCAGTCAGTATACCAAGATTTCTGTGTATGGGTGAAAACACAAAGGAAGCAGGTATCTACTTTCAGATTTCCTGCACGCGGATGCCTGCGTTCATTGGCGCCGACTTACGCTGGTTCATGGCCTTAATAAACGCAGATAAAAGCTGTTAAAATTACCAGTCACCATGTCTAGCTCATCAGATGATGACTTATTTCTTTTAGAAAGTTCAGCTTTAAAATTACAAAATAAAATTACCAGTATTCATGGTATAAATCGTGATCGAAAACTACTTGGCGAATATCATCATTTGTTTACAGTTAAAAAATGATAAAACTAGATTTTTCCAATATACCAGAATGACGTCCGAAAATTTCAATTATATACTAAATAAAGTTGAACACCGTTTAATCAGAACGTGGTGTAATTGGCATCGCCAGCCTATTTTACCAGAAGAAAGACTTGTTTTGACTATCAGGTAAGTTAATTATTGTTTTATTATACATAACAATATACCGATCAAACCAACTTACCTGTACGCAAAGTTCTATTGTTTTTATATGAGAGTGTGGCTTGAGATGATTAAATTTGCGCAGCCATCTGCAGTCGATATTATCCACAGAGTATAAGGAAATTTGTACCCCTCCAGGTTACGCCCTACCATCCTGTATTTTTCTGACACCTGCATCTTATGTGATTCTTTTAGAGTAATATTTTGTTAAATTAAAATATTTATTTGTAACTAAGTAAAAACCACGCAATTTTATTTTAATTGTTAACAATATTCATTACAAAACATTGACTGGCCACTATCCATTTCTTGGTGCCCTGAAGTGGGTGGATCTTTCTGCAAGTTTGGAGACCGATATACTTGAGGATGGTTGTTTTGAGGACTGTCCATATGTAAAGATACAGAAGTGCAAGGAGATGGCCAAGATGAGTGATATGCAAACTGTTCCACTGATTCTTGCACGCGGCTTCTAAATGATAACAATCGATCACGTGGTATCATTCTGACATGTGGCAAGAGACTTTTAAAAAAGAGGAGGTGTTCATCTTCTTCATTACTTTCTCGTCTCTGCTTCGATTTTTCCTGCAGAAATTGCAATTTCTGTCTTTCAATATCTAGCAGGGTCTCATTGTAGCTATTTGATGACGTACATCTCTTCCTGCTTGGTTGGGAAAAAGATTGCGGTGTTGTATTTGCAGGTATAGATAGGTTGCTTGGTTGGGAACAAGATTGCGGTGTAGTATTTGCAGGTATAGATAGGTTGCATTCCTGTTCCAATAACAAAGGAGAAGACTGTGTCGAAGCTCTGCGAGACTCCTGAGAATTCGAAGTCCCTGTCGATTGAATATCATTACCCTCATCTGGAGGTTCTATTGCATCTCCCAAGATGGATACGTTTTTCAAATTACTGCTTGACTGCCTAGGTTTCACAATGTCTTTAAGAAACAGTAAAGACTGAAAATAAGGCCATTTAGTTGTGTTATTTGTATGTCCCGGATCTCCTGAGCGTGATAGTGGAATTTTGCCATACTCCACAGCAAACTGGTCTCTTAAATACTTCCACTTCTTCTTCAGTTTAATTTCTGCCAATAAGGAAAAAACATTAGGGGTATTCATGAAACCCTCGTAAATCGCATAAACGTAGTAAACCGCGTAACTAATGTCAGATTAACACTAATGTGACATTAGTTACGCCGTTTACTAGGTTTACGCGATTTACGAGGGTTTTCATGAATACCCCTATTAATTTTAAATCTACTGGGTTGCTATTAAAATAAGTATCATTTATTGCAGATATCTAGCAACTGGCTCGTCATTCAAGACTCTGGCATTTACTTTTAGAATGGGAGCATCAACTGTGGCAAAGATTGTTAAGGAGACTGTCATAGCTTTGTGGGATGAATTACAACCATTACACATGCAAACTCCAACAAAAGATATTTTTAATGATACAGCGAATGATTTTTATCGCATTTGGAATTTTCCTAATGTTATTGGTGCAATAGATGGAAAACATGTTCGCATACAATGCCCTAAACATTCAGGATCTATGTTTTACAATTATAAACAGTTTTATTCAGTCGTTCTACAGGCTGTTGCGGATGCTAATTACAAATTTGTTACAATTGACGTTGGAGGTTATGGGAAGCAAAGTGACGGAGGAACGTTTAAAGCTTCCGATCTTTACCAGTTAATCTACAACAAACAATTAGATATTCCAGAGCCCAAACATTTGCCTGGCACCATTACAAAGACTCCTTATGTGTTCATAGGAGATGAAGCATACCCACTTCTCACAAATTTATTGAAACCGTTTGGTGGAAACGGCTTAACGGTTGAGCAAGAATGTTTTAACACACGCTTATCTAGAGCTAGAAAAACCGTGGAATGCGCCTTTGGTATATTAACTTCCAAATGGCGTTTACTAGGTAAAAGCATTGAAAACGAAAAAGCAGACGATATTATAAAATGTATGTGTGTTTTACATAATACAATAATTGATAAAGAGGGAATTGAGCATAACCTTACCGACGTGTCAATTACATTTAAGGAAACAAACAGTCAACCGCAACCTACAGGACGACCTTCCAATGCAGCAAAAAGTGTTAGGGATATTTTTGCTCATTCTTTTTCAAATAACACTCTTCAGTACAATTGAATTTTACGAAATAAATATTAAAAATATACTTAATAAAAATATTACTTAGCAAACGTAATTTCAATGTTGTTTTTAAGTACTTACCGTCTTCTTTCATTTCAGTAGCAATTTCCTTCCAACACTTTTCAATGACATTTCTATTACTATGAAATTTATTTGTTTTATCCCATATGGGAGTTTTAACAAACACTGCGGAAATTAAAGCTTCGCTGTCCATAATCGTTGTCGTCCGTAGCCTGACTGAGCCTGCGCAAAAAGAATTATAGATTCATTCCGGCAAGCTCGTCGGCGACAGCAGCTCGCGCCTTTAAGCGCGTTTCTGCTTTTACTATGCGCACACTCATTGAATCGCATGGAAACATTTTTTGTGCCGATTGGCGCCGCCAGACGCTGGCAATAGGAATGCAGGCAACCTGCGTTCTTTGTGTTTTCACCCTATGATTGAACCTTCGGCTTCGGCTTCGGTTTCGGCGGAAGCTTATGGCAAAAGCCGAACATTCGGCATCGGCTTCAGCTTCGGCCTAAAACTGACCTTCGGTCGGACACTAGATCTCATAGGTTTTACTCAAATCGACAAATTTTGCGTTCCTTTAATTTTTTACTCCGGAGTACTTAAAAGTAGAAAAGGAACACGGCTAATGATACGAAAAATGACAACGACAAACGGCGCTGTCATTTTTTCCCGCGCCAACCATGATAAGGCCCATAGTGCAGGGGCTGGGCGGAATTGAGTGTGAAAAATGTGAGGACCGCATTCCGTCAACAGATTTCAGTTGAGAATAGCTCAAAGATGAATAATTGGGATGTTGCCGGTGCATTTTTGGCTCCAGTTTTTTTCCCCCTCTTTTTTTATTGGGACCTCTACGGCTTCCGTGGCCCGCTTTTTGGCCATGGATTTTGATGAAGTTCCACAAAATAAGACGAAAATATATTATAAAATTTTTCGATATCGCGCTTAGTTTTCGAGGGATTGACACTTGAAGTTGACTTTTTGAGGTATTTCCCAAAGGTTTATAGTTATATCACAGCTAGGATTTCCGTGCCACCGATATTTTAATTATGAATTTCGATAAAACACCCCTAAAAAAGACGAAAATATAAAATAATTTTTTTCGATATCTCGCTTCGATTTGAGAAATCGATACTTGAAGTTTTAGGTATTTTCAAAAAGATTCTACAGCGTTAATCATTTCCAAAAAATACTAATAATTAAGGGTAATTATTTTTTGGTATTATTTAATTTATCTAGCTATTATTACCTTTAATTATGACAAAAAACTGGATACTGACACTAAAGCAATAAATAAAAATGCTTTAAAGCATTTGCTTTATCAATTTTTGGATATCCAAGGGGAGGCGGTATAAAAAAATTGGGCCAATGAAATTTCTGGCAACATCATGAAGCATAATCTGTAAACCTTTCTGAGTTCAAAACAATTGATAAAAGGCGGTCCTCACATTTTGCACACTCAATTCCGCCCAGCTCCCAGCCTAATAGTACATTGTACATAATACATATTACATAGAACATAGTACATAGTACCTAGTATGTACATAGTGCATGGTACATAGTACATGGTGCATAATGCATAGTACTTAGTACATAGTATTAGTCAAACTTTAAAGTCACCCTGAAAATATACCTAACCATTTTTTTTATACATCAAAATTGAAATGATATATTTTTTCGCACCGCCCGCCCGCCAATTTAAATTTTACTCAATGTAGTAGAAAAGCATTTTTTCCCATATTAAAATATCATTATTTCGTACTCAAGTACTCAAGTTATATATGGCTGCGTTCAAGTTACGCAGCTGACTGGAAATTGAATGCAGTAGCTGCAGTTTGTACGTGAAGTAGCTCGACGCGCATTTGACTGACTTCGACGACCTATGTAAGCTCCTGTTCTCCTCGGCATTTAATGAGCAATGTAAAATAACACGGAATTGTTTTCACTGTCACTTAAATCTGTCGAACTTTCCTTGAGAACTTTACAATATCGCCTCAACACAGGGGTGGTTTAAAAAAAATAACAAAAACCCAAAGAAACAACTACTGAAAAATCTAAAGTGGTTATTTTAAAGCCTTATGACACTGGCTTTTTCGTAGGCTGAAAATGCTGCCTTGGCTAGGCTGAAAATGACGAAATCTGTTATACTGTGTGACAGAGATAGCATGTGAGAGTAAGAACGATTGTCTGATTATTATAACAGATAGTTGGGAGTGAATACCGAAGGGATCCCCCAATTCGCAACCCCCTCACGTTGTAATAAGAATAATATGTCTTCCCCGCCTTGAAATTACTATTGGGACATCACCGTAAACACCTCAAAAAAAATTTTTGGAGCGTTTTTACTCCTGAGCCCCATTTACATTTACATTTATTTAAAAATAGTAGTGTACACAAGATTCTTAATCTTAAATTTGTACATAAAAAACAGGTATAAAAGTTTACAACCTAAATAATTACTAACTAAGATAAGTAAAATAACATAAAAGCAATGAAAAATAGCAGATAAAAATGAAGAAAAGAAATGAAATTACTAATAAATATATGTATAAAAAGAATAAAAGGCATGTTGCAATAGAAAGAAAGAGAAAAAAAAGTGAAAAAAAATGATATACGTGCTTCAGTTTGTCCTGCCAGAAATGAATTCGAAAAGACGGTTTTTGAAAGTACTCACTGATTCGATTCGCTGTATTTCAACAGGAATGGAGTTCCACAATTGAGCTGCGTGAACAAAGAAAGAACGTTGCCCCGATAGATGACGAAAGCGGGGGATAATCACATTGTTATTTCGGCGAGATAGTGAGAGCTGGATAAACTCGCTTAGATAGGAGGGTTTTCGGTTGTTGATGATGTTGTGGTAGTAGCACAAGACCCTAAAATCACGGTAGTCACTTAAGGAGCATCCAAAAATTGAGTGCCGGTGAGGGGAAATGTGGTCATACCTGCGAAGGTTATGAATGAAACGTATGCAGTCGTTAAACGCTACTTCTAACTTATGCCGGGTTTTCACTAGTAGAATTAGTGGTCGAGTATACTGGTCGAGTACTAACTATCCTGTGAACTCACCTAATGAAAACTCGGTTATAGTAGAGTAGAGTGGGATAGCACCGTGGTAAAGTTACTCTACCGCTTAAAAGTAGGCCAGTTACTCTACCACTAATTCTACCAGTGAAAACCCGGCATTACGGTTACAGGATGAATCTAGTAAAGGGAAGACACAGAGGCCGTGCATTATGTGCGGCAAGAGTATAGCTTTAACTAACTTCATACGAACAGCTTGTGACAAGAGACTACGATGAATACGAAACCGCCTTAGAATACTATATACTTTGCCCAGAATAAAGCTAATGTGGTCGCAACACGTCATATTGCTGTTCAAGACAATACCGAGATTTTTGACCCGCTTAACGCAGGCGACAGCAGCCCCATTTAACATAATTTGAGAGAGGTCAGTTAATGACGCGTTAGAGTTGGAGAAGATGATGCATTGAGATTTAGATGGGTTAAGTTTTAGTGAATTTAAGGAGGACCAATGAGTTATATTATGCAAATCTTCTGAAAGTTTATATATGCACTGCTCAAATTGATTTTTAGTATCACTAAAATAGAGTTGTACATCATCAGCATACATATGTACGTAAGAATGCTTTACTATTAGTGGAAGATCATTTATATATATACTAAATAGAAGAGGGCCTAAGATAGATCCTTGGGGAACGCCAGCAAAAAGCGTGGCAGGGGAGGAAATTAAATGGGAAATCTTCACCTGTTGTGAACGAGCAGCTAAAAAGCTATACATGAGCGTAAGGGCAGAAGAAGAAAAACGAAATTGTGTACAGAGTTTGCGTAAAAGGATGGAGTGATTGACGTTATCAAAAGCTTTGGAAAAGTCTAGCAAGAGTAGACAACATACCTTGTTTGCATCTAAGGAATTCCGTATGTCTGTCGTGATTTTTAGGAGAGCAGTGTCACAGCTATGGTGTTTCCGAAAGCCAGATTGACATGGATTTACAAGCATACGTTGCTCACAGTAAGCAATCATTTGCATTGCAATTAATTTCTCAAGACCTTTAGCCAGAAATGGCAGGATGCTAATTGGACGAAAATCCGAGGGGCTACTAGGATTGGGACACTTGGCAATAGGGATTATCAGAGCATGTTTCCAAGCGGTAGGGAATTTCGACACAGTGAGACAAGCATTGAAAATATGTACAATAACAGGTAGTAATAACGGAAGAAGCATTTTTAAAAATTTAGGTGAGATATTATCTGTTCCAGTGGCCTCAGACTTGATGGAGTTAATGGCTGAGTTCACTTCAAAGGCGTCTACACAGCGAAAGCTAAACCCATCAATTGTTGAATCTGGCATTTGAGGTAGAGTATCTATATTGCAAGAAGAGAAATGATTATTCAGAGTATCAGGGTCACAGTTGGCGTATACATGTGAGTCTTCTTTATTACCGCAGACGCTCAAGTTACGCAGGTTATTCCAGAAAGTTCTAGTTGGAAGTGATGGATCAAGTTTACGAGCATAAAAATTACGTTTAGCCTCTCTGATTTTCGCAACGACTAGATTACGAACGCGTTTGTATGATTTTCTAGCACTAATTCTAAACATTTACCCCTTCACTTCAAATATATCTATTGTCACTTCAATTATATTTATTTCCACTTCTTATATATGTATTTATAATCACTTCAATTTATTGTTATTCACTCACTGTTATAAAAAGTCGACAGATGCAGCAAACTGTTATAAAAAGCATAGAAAAAAGAACATGAATCTCATTCTTTTCCTATGCTTTTTATAACAGTTTTCTAGACTTTTTATAACACTTAAAATCCGGCCAAGAGAAGTTTTAATATACTCCTCTCACTCTTACATATGGGAAAATCTCCTTTGAATTTTTTCTTTCAGTTTTCAGCCTAGCCAAGGCAGCATTTTCAGCCTACGAAAAATCCAGTGTCATAAGGCCAGGGCCGGATCTAAGCATAGGCAACATAGGCGCTCGCCTAGGGGCCCGCACCACAAAGGGGCCCGCACCACACACAAAAATAGTTTATGCAGTCCACCACATAAGGCACCGACTTTCCGGTGCAGGTGGAGCCGGAGGCGCATAGATTTTGTTTCTATTGAAAATGATCATAGAAATTCTTACTTGCAAATATATTTACAACTCGAGCTATTTCAAACTATGCAAGAAGCTTGGCAAGAAGTTGCGATTTCGGCCAATTAGGAGACGCGAATTTATAAAAGACGCATCGTTTCGTTTTGATATAGTATACGGTACGATCCGATCCTAGAATAATGAATAATGTTAAGCAACGAAATTCACAAAGATGTTTCGTAAGAATCGAGGGGGAAAAGCGTATATGAGGCATTGAGCCCTTCCTGTATTTCTGCCCCCTAAACATTTTAATTCGGCGCTCTGGGCTGATTACCGATGCAGTATTACATATTATACATAATTTTATCATCATCACATTGAGGGTATCTGCACTACTCCTTCAACTATCACCGAACCGGTTTTATAGGAGAGAGGTATAGAAAGGGCAAAGGGGAAGTGTAGTAACATCTTCAGCAGAAAGAATCCCAGTGTATAGTAGATATCCTCATTGGCCTAATCTACACTAGTATTCCTTCAGCAGCAGCAGAACCGATTTTTCACGAGAGAGGTATAGAAAGGACACGATGGTAGTGTATTTATTCGGGCCATGCTTTTTTCCTTTATGTTTGTATGCGCCGTATCAAAGGTTGGAAAGAAAGCTCGTTGTGTGGATGCAATAAGTACGTGTTTCCCGAATTTGTGTTCTAACCTTCATTAAATAGCTTCCATAAAGCAAGGACAACGAGAAGTAGTTCAGCTCCCCCGGAGTATAGGTGGTGCGAGTCTCGCTTGTCTAAACAAATAAGAAACAAAATATCTTGTTCTGTTGTGGTGAATAGATGTGTAATTTCAACAATTCAATTAGAATTAGACTTCTCCAAGTTTTCTACTATTTGACACACGATAGTTACAAAAGTTAAGTGAGAGTTCTGATTATATAGTGGTTTGGAAAAACCTCAAAGAATAGAGAACGTCGTTAATGACTGCCAGATTTCAGATGCACGAGCTTTTTTTATATACATAGTTTCCTTCCCATTGTCGTATGAGTAGAGTGCGTATCCAAGAGAATCTCTTTGAAAAACTCGTATACCAGTTCCATTGCTAGAGTACTATAACATAAAGATACTTTGCTCTGGTAGCAGAATTCTTCAATTTTCAATCATATTTTCGTAATCTCGACGGTCAAGCAAAAATTAATAGGTTCAGATTCTGAGATCATCATTTTCTTTTCACCTTGTTTCATTTTTCCTGCTTTACTTTCAAGACAGAAAACCAACGGGCTTGCTTAAAGTGTTTTATCCGATAGAGTGTTCTTGAACTATGCCTAGCTTGTTTATCCAATCAGAATGATCTCGATCAAAGGGACATTGGCAGAAGTTAATAAAAATACATACAGCCACACAAACATAACCTGCTCGGTCGAAGGTCCAATTGTCCAAAACTCATATTGTCTCGGCTGGTGTGATGCCCTAGGTTAATGTAGCAGTTTTTTTGAGGGTGACAAGTCAGGATTACCCTGGCAATGTCCAGGTGCAGGTTTCCGGGCTTCCTGTAGACGACGTCTTCCTCGCAAGTCTAATGTCTTGCTACTGGAAAAGGTACTAGCGAATGTATGGAAATTGAATTTGAAAGCATTAAAATGTTGTGTTATTGGTTTTATATTTTTTTTTTTGGGAAGGGGGCCCGCACCACAGGTTTCGCCTAGGGGCCTCCGCATCCTTAATCCGGCTCTGCATAAGGCTATTAGGAGTTTTCACTGCAGATTAGTTTTAATAGCTTCATGGCCACCTATATACTGTTTGACAGCTGCGTAAATGTGAAATTGTCATTAAATTGGGGTGTTTGAGAAATGACCGATTCAATTTAATGACAATTTCCCATTTACGCAGCTGTCAAACAATATATAGGTAGGCCATGAAGCTATTGAAACTAATGTGAAGTGAAAAATCCCAAAATTACCAATTTTTTACATTTTTCAGTTGTTTCTTTTGGTTTTTCCTCAAGTTTTTTTTTCTAAAACCACCACGATATTGAGGCGAACAAAACCAAAAAAATATTTTTGAAATCGGTCGTCATTTCCGAGTTTTTGCAAGACTAACGCACGGCATTCATTTTTATTTATATACAGTTACTCCCAAAATTGACCGTACACCCTTAATTTCATGTAAAATGTTAAAATTTTCTGCATTTTAAATACCCAAAACAGTTTGCTTATTAAAAAATTTTATTTAACATAAAAATATAGACATTTCTAAGGGATATTAAATAAAAAGAAAATTAAAAAAATAATATTAGTGACTTCTTTACAAAAAAACACAAAAAATAAACGAATTTCTACTAAAACAAAATTAACCGTACACTTCAGAAAAATGCTTATAAATATATCCTAACTAATGGAAGTATCCTTTTTAATATTTTGTATGGCCACCTCGAGCGTCTATGAGCTGTTTTAGACGGTTCGCTCCAGTGCATGTGCCTCACGAACGGTTGGTGATGAAGGGAGGAGTGGGAATGAAGAGAGGTACCACCCCACTTCTCCCTTTATCCACAAAGTTCGTGAGGCAGATGCGCTGGAGCGCACCGTCTAAACCGGCTCTATGACTAATTTTAGTCGACGAGGCATCGATTCCACCAATTTTTTTGTAAAGGAAGAAGGCATATTGGCCCAAACTTGCTTTATTGTTGATTTTAACTCGTTTTTGTTACGACACGTAGTTCTTTTTACACGGCACTTCACTTCATGCCACAAATTCTCAATGGGGTTGAGATCTGGTGATTGCGGAGGGGTTTTTAATTGCTTTCGAGCATTCTAGAGTAACCATTCACGCACTATATGGGATGTGTGCTTCGGGTCATTGTCTTGTTGAAAGGTAAATGGGGAGGTTAGGTTTAATTTTTGCGCAGATTTTGAAAGGTTTCTCTTCAGGATGTCCAGGTATTTCGTTTTGTCCATCGTTCCCTCAATAAATTCAAACTCCCCCGTCCCACTAGCAGCCATGGAACCCCACAACATCACACAACCTTCTCCATGCTTTACAGTCTAACTTAAATTTTCTTTTCTATATTCTGTATTTGGTTTCCTCCATACAATTTGCTTCCCGTCAGATCCGAATAAGTTAGTTTTGGTCTCATCAGTGAACATAACGTTCTCCCAAAAAGTCTGCAGCTGATTAACTTGTGCTTTTGCAAATTCCAAAGGTTTTTTCTTATTAATAGTTGGAATGTATGGTTTCTTCCGAGCAATTCTTCCATGTAAATTATGTTTCCGCAAAACACGTCGAACAGTTTCGGTTGAAACTGGTTTCTTAATTAATGTGGACACTTTTGAGGTCAGTTTTGGAACACTACATTTAGGATTCGTGGTTATTTGACGCACAACGTATCTTTCATTTTGTGGAGATAAAATTTTCTTTCTACCTCTACCAATTTTGTTGCTTAGAGTTCCTTCATACCTCCACTTATTAATTATATATTGCACAGTAGAATGTGTCCGGCCAACAATTTCTCCTATCTCGCGTAACGACTTCCCCATACAAAGCAATCTTATAATACTTTCGCGCGTGGAAATATCCGTTTCCTTTCTTCGATTTGCCATTTTCGTAGTTAATGTAACAATTTTAAATAATAATGCAGCTAATAACTATCTGCGCACTCCAAAAATAAAAGCCGTAGGATAAAAATTGTCCAGACATTATTGATAGGAAATTGTTCAAGCTTTCCAATTTTGTAAAAAAAAATATCAGTTAATTAAGTATTTTTTCGAGACAAAGGTGGTTTTAGTTGAAATGTTAGGCAAGGCGCGCACCGAGGTGATGAGAAATTGGCGAGGCGGTGGTGTGGTTAGTGAAATATTTTAATCACACGGAATCAAGGGAAGCAGCGCGCATCGAGATGGAGTGGCGTTTTGCAAGTGGACTGGCACCCTTTGGTTGCCACTAGTCTCCGACAAGTTTAAATTTGAAGTGGCATGGCATTTCACGGCCAACTTGGGTTTTTTTTTTGAAGACACGTACGATGTCATAGGTCGCAATTTTTCTAGTAATTTACAAAATGTGGCCTTGTTCATTCTATAAACAAGTTTAAAATTATTTTCTTCCAGGCGCAAATCGCCTTTATAAACATTATAAATGTCGTATTTTGCATTTTTTTGCCACAGTGAATGGACCCAATGCACTTTTTTCTTTATTGTTTTTTTTATTGTTAAGGTTAATAATTTGCACACATGCAACAGTATCTTCATCGTCCGACGACCACATTTCGATTGAAAATATCTTGTGGTAAATCGATGTCGCGGAGTGGTGCCTGCCACTTCGGTGCGCATTAAACCACTTCGATGCCATTCCTCTGGCACACCTCTTGCACCTTCATCACCATGCCAAAGCCACTTCACCACCACCCCACTTCAGTGCGCGCCTTGGCTTAGGGAAAAAAACCAAGGTTTTGATTTTGACGACTCATTGCTCTTGTAGAACCTTGATTTTGACTGTTTTAGATAGGTGGGAGTATTCGCGTACACTGATATCATATTCATGATAATAGCTCAAAGGGTTACAAAAATACAGGGTGATATGTAAACCTCTACCAAAAAAAAAACTTCAAAACGCCCTAGCTGCTAAACCGTTAAGATTTACCCCACCCTCCCATACGATTTTTTGTTCGCCTATACAAAACCTATCCACAGCCGGCCGTTTTGTAAGGTTAAAGGTATACACCCTGTATTTATAAGGATTTTTCTGAAGTTTACGGTTAATTTTTTTTTAGTAGAAATTCGTTTATTTTTTGTGTTTTTTTGAAAGAAGTCACTAATATTATTTTTTTAATTCTTTTTTTATTTAATATCCCTTAGAAATGTCTATATTTTTATGTTAAATAAAATTTTCTTTTATTTGGGTATTTATATTGCAGAAAATTTTAACATTTTACATGAAATTAAGGGTGTACGATCAATTTTGGGAGTAACTGAAGATAGTTAAATAGATATGCAAAATTTTGCGATAATCGTAATCGTCGGTTATTTCGGCTGATTATCGTAATTGCTAAGTGATAATCGTTTCATCACTAATTATTTTCATAGAAAATATTGAATAACATAATAAAATTAAATTTATTTTCCAAATACTACGCACTTATACAGGTTGTTTTCCACTAAGTGGCTAATCCGTTTGGAGGGTGATTCCTGAATGAATTTGAAGAAAAAAATTGTTCCAGAGAATGGGGCTATCGGCCCTATCCACTGAGAT
This sequence comes from Thereva nobilitata, assembly GCA_963855945.1. NCBI lineage: Eukaryota > Metazoa > Arthropoda > Insecta > Diptera > Therevidae > Thereva > Thereva nobilitata. The sequence continues at coordinate 101,107,874 of OY979695.1, forward strand.
ACAGGGTGTTTAAGAAAAGGCATCTGGACAATTTTTAATTTACTTAAACATTAATTACTCCTCAAATATTTATCGTAGAGCAACGTTTTGTAGATAAATGTTCATTCTTTATTTTGATATCTGTTAAGTATTCTTATTCTGGTTGTCACTTATGGTGACAAATGGCGAAGTGAATCAAAAATGCTATTATGGTTCTCTAAAAAAGTGACATTTCAGTGATATAAGGCGAATCTACAGTTGTCACTGTTATCGAGAAACTGCAAATTCAGTGACAATTGTTCTCACTTGATGTTTGTAAGTGAGATTTTTCTCATTTGATATTTAAAGGTGACATTTCTCACTATGGTGAAGTGACAAACAGAATAAGGGCCATTGTCATTTCAGTGAATTAAACTCAGTCAACGCAACCTTCATGCACTATATAAACATATTGTAACCTGTGCATTATGCATTTTTTTTTCTTGGGGACCATTCAAGTATTACGTAAGCAGAGTTTTAGTAATTTTTAAGCCCCCCTCCCCCTTGTCAGCAAAAGTAAGCAAAGCTCTTACTCCCCCTCCTATGCTTACGTAAACATTGGTATGTATATATTTTTTAAAATCTGTTCAGGTTTCTTTATTGTTTTTCATTAGTCTAGAAATACGGAATTTATCGACTATAAACAAAGAAGAATGCAAATTTTGGTACCTACTGCCAATAGCTATGTGTAATACGTCGTTCGATAGGTTTTTTTGAGTTGAAGTTACTATGGCGCCTAGTTCGAAATCTTTGTCCGTTTTGGTGGTTTGTTTTTGGTCAGAACTGTACAAAGATAGTTTTTTTACATATCACCCTGTATTTTTGTAACAGTATAACCTATTTCCATAAATAATATACCAATGAACGCAGAATTCCTCCGCCTATCTATAATGGTAAAAACGATGGTTCTGTCTTACCAAATTTTGGAGTTATGAGTCTTATCATATGCATATACACGTCATATCCAATGACATCTAACGAACCGAACCAAAATGAGTCCGAACAAATTTAAACAATTGAAGAGCGCGCACGGTAATTTCCCTACTTCCTTTCTTTCTAACTTAACAATAAAACATCGCAGTAAGCAATATCAATGGGCGCATCCAGCGCACTCAGCCGCTGAGCAGCGGCTAAGTGCTGAGCTCGTTGGATGGCTAGCTGAACTAAGCAGCTTAGCTCAGTGGATGGCAAATTTCTCAGCGTAAAAATTTTATTCTAAGTAGCTCAGCGGTAGTAAATTAACGTTATATAAAATAGGAAAAAAATTTAGTTGTCAAAATAAATTCTAACTGAGCTATCTCTGAGTAGGGAATAGAAACCTTCCAGAGTCGATTCTGTACATGTTCCTTCGAGTGCATAATGTCTACTTTCTAGATCAAAAAATCGCTTCGATTAACATTGCGATGTCCTGGGTCGAAGGCATAACGGCCACCTTTTGCAATACAATTCATTCCAACATGAAGGTATAAGAGCTACTTTTTGCATTACCATACATTCCAATATAAAGGCATAACGGCTATCATTTGCATTATAATTCATTATGCATGAAACTTTACATTACCATTTCTTCCAATAGCCATCGATTCACATTGCTTCCAATTTCTACAAAGATTTACTGCATTCCAATTTCATGAATTCGTAAATTCCCTACTGGGATCACATCTAGCCGACACACACCGCTGAGTTACTTTTTACGCTGTGCTGTTCAGCTATGCGGCTTTTCCGCTGAGTGCGCTGGATGCGCCCAATAATTTAATGCCTGAACATACTTTTTGCTTTCGAAGATAGACGAGTAGGGTTGCCATGTTTGTTCAAATCAAAATCCAATAAATTTTTGCAAAAAAATCAGAAAAAGTAAGTAAATAAATATTGCTGACGTAATCACCATCCAGACCCCCCGTCCCCATGTCATCAAAAATAAGCAAAGCAAAGACTCCCGCACCCCCCTTTGGTGCTTATGTAAAGGCTGAAGTACAATGATTCCGTTCCGAACCGCACCGTAAGCGTACCGTTCCGTGGAGTTGGATAACTGGCTACAATACAGCCTATTCATTCCGTTTTTGACAACTATTAAGTTTAAAAGAAGTGAGTGCAGAAATAATAAAATGCTGTGTCCAAATAGAATTAATTTTTTTTATCAAAAATTTCCGGATATGTTTTTACTAATTCAATTAATTTTTCGTTTTCCATATCTATGTTTTAAATTACCGACCACCAAATGACACCAAATGAGGTTATGTCTTCCGAACTTTTCGTAAAAAGATGGAATTTGCTCATCTTTTCCATTCCGCACCGTTCCGAACCGTCCATTGTAGTCACCCTTCCGTTTTCACGAACACTTCCAATGAAAATTCTAACAATCCGACTTTTGACATTTATTCGAAACGGTACGGAACGGAATCATTGTACTCCAGCCTTAATACTTGAATGGTCCCTTGTGTGAAAGCTCTTCCTGAATACATTGTTTAAACGAGAACTGCGTCTTTTCTTAACAAACGTTATGGGCCCAGGACATTACTATTAATCGCGTGTGTCGTATTATAAAATAGAAAAAAAATATTGAGTAACGTGTGGCGTTCAAATATAAAAAGGAAAATATAAAAATTTTTTCTAAAAATGTCGTCCGCCTCATTTTATCAAATCGAGAAATTAACCACAGAAAATTACTGAACATGGTCGGTGCAAATGAAGAGCATTTTAATTCATGGTGACTATTATGGTGGGACCACACTACGCGGTCTTGGGTCGTACGCGCTTTTGCCTTTTTTTTCATATAGAGTTTTATGACTTTTTTACGACTTTTTTACGACTTTGTCCATGGTAAAGGCCGTGCGGCAAAACAACGCGGACAAAAGGCTGTGCTTAAAAAGGTACATTGTGCGTCCACACACTATGAGCTTTTCAAAAGCGCGTACGCCGTTTCAAATGAGAATTGATTTTTTCTCACTCATGATTCAGAAAATTAAAAGATCACGCGCGCTTTTGGCTGGCCGTACGACCAAAAGCGCGTGGAATCTAAGTCCGCCTAGTGAGGACGAGCCTTTAGGCATATGTAAGCGGATCAAATGTTATCTGCAGACACAACTGTTGACGAAGTACCAGCATGGAATGTTGTGGATCAGAAGGCCCTTGCTCTGATAACATTGAGCATTAAACCATCAGGGCTTATACAGGGCTTATATCAAGAATTGTACAACTTCCAGGGATGCGTGGGAGAGATTGCGTGAAATTTTTCAACCACAAGGACCGGCCAGCAAGGTTAGATTATGCAAGCAGCTCTTACAGTTCAAGATTGTGAGCAGGCAGAAATTCCAGGATCAGTTAAATGTTTTTTATGAGTTCATCCAAAAATTAACAGAAATTGATAAAAGTAAATTCGTTAATAAAACACGTCTGTTTGGTTTGAATATAAACAGAAGAAGAAGGAATTATATTTGTGTATGTCAGAAAATGTCATAGCCAACATGCTAAGCATACTACGGTTGATATAAGTACATACAATCATTAAGGTCTATATTTCAACATTCTCTCTAGAACTTAATTATAATTGATACCACATTTTTGTGTAAATTTCATATCAGCTATCATTTCATTCGTTGGCAAATAATTTATTTCGACCGTTTTATCGGCAACTCTTTCACGAATCTAATGATATCTGACGTCGATATATTTTGTGCGTGCATGATACATTTCATTTGAACTTAACAAAATAGCGCTCTTATTATCACAATAAATTGAAATCGGTTTTAGCGTTAAAATTGATTTGAACAATTCCAATTGCAGACTTTGTAACCAGATTGCTTCTTGTATGGCACATGTAAGATACATGTACTCTGCTTCTGTTGTTGATAGCGCTACCGTCGGTTGTATACGAGAATTCCATGATATCGCTGCACCATGAAGTTTGAAAATGTATCCAGTCGTTGAACGTCGTTTATCCAGATCGCCGGCCCAATCAGCATCGCAATATCCCAGCAATTCCGCTTCTTCGCTCCTTTTGTATACTAATTTAGCGCCGATCGTACCCTTTAAGTAGCGTAAAATTCGTTTTACTACTTGCCAATGAGCTTTTCCTGGATTGTGATTGTAGCGACTGACAGCGTTTACTGCAAAACAAATGTCGGGACGTGTTATTTGCGCAGCAAACATCAAACTGCCAACAGCTTCTTTGTATGGAATCAATTTCATCTCATCACGTTCACTGTCATCTTTTGGACTCATTTCTGAAGACAACTTTTGATTGTTATCCAATAGTGAACTTATCGGATTGCAATCTTCCATACCAAAACGCTGAAGAACCTCTGATATGTAATGGCATTGATCAATCGACAATGTTCCACGTTGTCGATCGCGTTGAATGTTTATTCCAAGCACGGATGTTGCATCACCAATGTCTTTCATATGAAAAGCATTCATCATTTGGTCCTTTAAATTGCGCTTCGACGTCGTATCATTCGAAAAAATCAGAATGTCGTCGACGTAAACAGCAACGATTAATATTTTGCCATTTCGTACCATGTGATAGATGCACGGCTCAACTTTCGAACGAGCAAGACCAAAACTGATTAAAGTAGAGTTTAATTTGAGGTTCCAAATTCTACTTGCTTGTTTAAGTCCATATAGTGATTTTTTTAAACGACAAACTTTTCCATTTTCAGTTGAAAATCCTTCTGGCTGCAACATGTATATTTCTTCATCGAGATCACCCTGTAGAAAAGCTGTCACGGCGTCCATCTGTTCAATGTCGAGATCATATTTGGCAGCGGTTGCAAGTAAAAAACGAATCGATGTGTAACGTACTACAGGTGCATACGTTTCATCATAGTCTACGCCCTTTCGCTGTGAGCACCCTTTGACAACTAAACGTGATTTATAACGAATGATGTTCCCTTTGGTATCACGCTTCAGTTTGAAGACCCATTTGCAATCAATCGGTGTGCGCTTTGCTTGCAAATCGACTAAATCCCATGTTTCGTTGTCGACCAATGATTTGTATTCATCATTCATTGATTGCTTCCAAAGTTTCGCATCAGACCTTAAAGCTACTGACAGAATCAGGCGCAAACGCCGTGCGGACATTGGCTTCGCGGTGTGTGGCGACTTTTCACTGACATGATGTTGCGGTGTCGGCGGCACGCTCCGACTTTGAACACAACAACGAAATCAAAGTGACAAGTGGACGTGATTGGAAAAAAAATTGAAAAACCTGAATGATTTACATATAATTTTTCTATCCTGCAGGGTTTGTCTTTTTTTTAGGTGCTAATTTAATTACCCCAATTTGGAAAAATAAAGATTTTCATTAAAAAATATAAAAATCAACAAATTTGCTATCACAGCCAACACCAACACACGAAACCAAACATATGCCCACCACCACCAAAACACGACTCAAAACACAAACATCTCTTGACACACGCGGCGGCAACGCGCAGAAAGTAGAAAGTAAAGCAACTTGCGCGGTGTGTGCGTAGCGTAAATCAGCATTTCGTTAGTGCGCATTTGAATACACTACTTCTATTCTCTCTGTCATTGCCCGCACGGCGTTTGCGCCTGTTTCTGTCAGCAGCTTGAAAGCGCATCCTTCACTGTCACTGGTTCGGCATCAATCGGTTGAACCGTAAATGCGTTGTTTACCCTATTCGCAATTCTCTCTGAACGTCTCTGAATATCTATAACCTGATAAAAGTAAATTCGTTACTAACTTCTTCCGAAAAAGACGTGCTTTATTCAATTTACTATAATTCTGCGCCTATGGCGTATCTGGGCCCATAACCTGATAAAAGTAAATTCGTTAATAAAACACGTCTGTTTGGTTTGAATATAAACAGAAGAAGAAGGAATTATATTTGTGTATGTCAGAAAATTTCATAGCCAACATGCTAAGCATACTACGGTTGATATAAGTACATACAATCATTAAGGTCTATACTTTAACAGAAATCCAGGTAAAAAGTCAAGATAAATTGTTAAGTATTATCTTACTTTGTAGCTCTGAGGAGTTTGAAAACTTTGTAGTTGCAATTGAGAGCAGAGACAAGTTACCTTCACTTGCTCAGCTAAAGGTAAAGTTGTTGGAGGAAAACCGAAGGCGTAATGCAAACAACGATTATGATGATCATGTACTTTCATCGAAAATAAATAGTGGAGCAACTAAAAAAGTGGCTAAAAGCAAAAAGGGAGGTCAGGAAGTTTTGGAAAATGTTTTAAATGTGGGGTTAGAGGACATTTTGCTGCTAACCGAGGGTCTCCACGGCCAATTTTTGGCATTGGCAATCGGAAATTATTGTCATTGTCGGAAAAAATTATCCGTGAAGACGCAGCAGCTTGTTCGGCAATATTCCTCTAAAATATTACCAAAGCAATTGTGTTCTGTCCTGGAACATTAAAAAAACGACAAGGGAATTTTTATTTTTATTTACATAAATTACGGCTTTGGGCATTTTAATTTCTTCTAATATTGCATAAACGTCGCTCTTATTTATCTCTCCACTAATTTTTCTCGTTTTTCATTCAGTAAACAAAATATTTTACTTTATTTGTTAACTGTCAAGTTAAAAAACGTATGTGAGAAAAGGGCAATTTAAAATTTCCCTTTGTGCTGGATAGTGTTGTTGATAATTATCGGGACAAGACTTTTGTATGGAAGCTATTCTGCTCTGTGCTGGGACAGATTAAAAAAACACCCCTTATGTAATAAGTTCAGGAATTTCTGAAATCAAGATGGCGGAAAATGAAAATAAACAAAAAGAACTTTTGTTTTTCTGGGTTAAAGCCGATTCATAAAATGGATGATATTATTTATATATTCTTCCATTTTAAAAACAATTGTTTTTTTTAACTTTTGGTACTTTTCTCGAGTAAACGCATATTTTAAAAATAAAATTGCCGAGCAATGACATTCCGGGTTAGATACGTTGACAAGCAATATTGTCAGTTACCATTGCTGGAAAAAAATGCCCGTGGAGACCCGGGGTAAAGGCCGTATCAGAACCTATGCAGCGCTGCAACCACAAGTGTTTCTATTGGGTGAGGCTGGTAAAATGACAAGCAAAGGAGCACCAGACCAGCGTGCTGCATTTTCATCTCAAATCTTTTGACACTTCGTAATGCGACAAGTGATTTTAAACAAGGAGACGCGGGATTTTTTGTTTTAAATTATTTGAAAGGACATGGAGTAATAATTGGTAGAACTAGTGCAATTTTTAAATTTTTAATTTGAGGTTTAGCTATCAAATAAAAAGTGCGCTGCACAGCGGAAAAGACTAGTATCTGATACCGACTGCAGCATGTTGCTCTGGTGCTGCTGCTGCACGCTGCATATTTTTAGGTTCTGATACGGCCTTAACTGCTGAAACAAAAAGCACAATCGCGACCAGCTGACAGAAGTGCGTTCGTGCTAAATATGAGTGTGTTCAGGGCATCATGTGTAGGGGGTTGGATTTTAGACAGTGGAGCAACATCACACATTTGTCGTGAAGTAAAATTAGGTCTGTTCCAATAGAAATCCTGCTGCAATCCGTCATGTGAAAACCTGCTTGAATAGTGGGGATAATTTTGTGAAAAAAGTGTCAAGTCAAGGAACGCTTTTGGGAAAATTTCCTGTAAATCTGTAAAGAAGAAGATAACGCGAATGTCATTTTTGTTTACAAGTCGAAATTTTTAAATTAAACAAATACTTCTGAAAGTAATTTCGTTAATGGAGGAGGAAAAGGTTCCGGAGACATAAAGTACGAGACATTTTTAAATTCTTTAATAGATGACGATGATAATACTTTATTGATACAGTGTACACAATTTGCAAACAGAAAAAGAAATTCTACCCGGAGTTACTGTGAGCAAGTCGTATCTATTTACTCCCGTGAAGAATTTATTAAGCATTTTAGAATAAATCGAGCATTGCATGAACATTTCCACTTTCAAAACTCAAAACAGTTTATTTATTCCAAAATTAATAAACCATAAACAATCCTAACCCACGCACAAAATCTGTTATTTACTAGGTGACAGTTGTTTTTGACATGCCCATGGGCGTAGCAATGAATTTTTGCTGGGGTGGGCCAGATTTTAAACCACCGTTACCGACTGACCACAGATAAATGATAAGCTTGATCAAATATTTTCTTTTTTCAACTATTTCTGTGTCATGTTGCCAAACAATTCTCTTCTGTGTGCTTCCTGAAACCATCGAGTGTTTGAAAGAAACGTGCATTTCGGTGGACTGCTTATGTATGAAGGATTTTCAATGCTTTTGTAATGCTTCTTCTATTTTTTTCCGATTATCATAGCCGCTTGTAACAAACTTTTCGTTTTGAGCACGTAAGTTCTTTGTACAGAAGTTTCTGCAAACAAAACAGTAAACTTTGTCTTCATTGACACTATACTCAATGCAAAGACATTCTTCATAATATTTTGAAGAAAAGCATCTGTCGCCGATTTTTTTTTCTCGGCAAATCTAAAATTGGCCTGGATGGACCAGTATGCAGCCTTATGCTGCCTGATATTACCACTAAAACCACACATCGTGTGTTAACAGAAATTTTGAGGAAAATCAACTAAGGGACTGATTATGTTGAAGCTGCGATAGATGGTAACAGAGCTGTGACAAAAGGTGTGAGTAGCGCGAATAAAGCAGTCTTACCAGTTTCTGACAGAAGCGCAAACAAAACGTTGACAATATGACTGAGGAATCAACATCCATCTTGATACTAACGATACTAGCGGAGAAAAGTAACCCAAGCTTTATCGCAGCTCTTGTCGTTGGTCGCGATCAAAGCGTGAGTCACCGCGTCGTTCCAATATAAACAGCTCGATTGAAAAGCTTGTATTATCTCCGCTCCGCTACCATCGCCGCTCTACTCGTTTATCGCTGCTCCAACATAATCAGACCCTAAGACCCTCCGCCCACAAGTACACTGATTTGCAATCCTAGTTGCATACCCAGCTGTTTCATGACCTTGCTTGGCCCGTATACGGAAGTGGGAATCCACACGCGGGTCGACAGAAACGAGACAGATTTGAAACTAGTTGGCCGATTTGAAATTATGTGGGCACAGAACCGATTGATCCAAAATCAGTTGCGCTCGTGTGTGGAGAAAGGTTTTGGTTCCAAACTGGTTGTGCGCGTGATTTTTGTGAAACTGGGATTGCACTCGTGTGCGGCTAAAGGCTGTATCAGATCCAACTTTTTGAGCATCGGCAGAAGCAGAGGCAAATCGCGCAATTTTGTCGCGCTGTTCTAAAAGGGGCCTGTCGTGATTTTATTGCTTTTCTCGTTAAGTGACCCAATTTTGCAGGAAACAGATATTAATATATTTTATAACTATTTTGTTAAATTCTCCTCAGCATTCAAATATTTCTCACTAACACATCCAATCGCTCAATTAGTTGTGATCGTCTAATTCATTTCATAGAACGTTTTTGTGTTTTTTTACTTTTCTCATCTATCGGGCCTGTCATGAACTACACGGTATCATACTGAAGATGATAGGCCCATATAATTTATCTATGGTTGTATTCTGCGTTATATGTTACGTATGTATGGCCCCATCAAAATTTTTTTTCTCGTGTGAGGTACAGGGACCAAAGGTACTGCGGCCAATCATTTGGCCTGTTGTACTACAACCCTATACCTCACATTTTTAGACCAGACCGCTTGAACAAGTTCAGCAGTCTGCCTACTGCCTAGTGGCTTGTCGCTAGACTTGCTTGCTCGAGCAGGGACTCCTCGAACAAGAAAACCCTGGTCCTCGCTATAGCGGGGCATTCACAGAGGACATGGAGAGCAGACCCCTCCTCCTCCAGGCAAAGCCTGCAGGTGGGGTCCTCCGCTTTCCTATCCTCCATAAGTGGTAATTTATGGGGCAGTGCCCGGTAATCAATCCAACAAGTGTTCTGACATCATTTCTACTGCGCCCCAACAAATCCTTAGCCGTGTTAGGATAGTTGACCAGTCCAGGCGTGGAACTCTAGCGTTCAGTATGTTTCATCAAAGTCCGATCTGCTAGGGCCCTTTGCAGCAAGCTGGAAGGGAAGGTGCTCCGATAGCCGGCTCTGCACCGATGAATGCAATGTCGGACCGCTGTTTAGCTAGGGCATCCGCTTTTTCATTCCCAAACAAGGGTAACTTGATTGAAAACGCCCAGTTCACCAAGAGCACATTGGCAGTCCCAAACTAATTTAGGCTGCGCTCAAGTTACGCAGCTGACTGCAAAATATTGCATTTATACGTTCAAAATATGAAAACCGCTGCAAAAATCCTTCAAAATTCGGCATTCGAATGCTAATAACAAGCAGCTGCTGCATTAAATTTGCAGTCAGCTGCGTAACTTGAACGCAGCCTTAGACTTGGTCCTACGACCCTAATTGCCGCTGGGCTAGCAAAGATATAAATCCGTTCTTTTTGGTAGACCCTTCTTAAGTTCTCATGACTGCATGCCAGTATAGCGTACACCTTTGCTTGGAAGACAGTTGCTAGGGTGTCTAAGCTTATCGCTCTGCGGAATCTAGGGCTTTCGCTCCAGATTCCGGCGCCCACACCTGTCTCTGTTTTGGAGCCATCCGTATACCATACTATTTTTTGTAAAATTGTTTTAAGCCTTATGTAACATCACGGGTTTTTAATAAGTGATTCACTTTTATTCTGGGGTGGGCCAGAAGGATTCTGGGGTGGGCCTGGCCCACCTGGCCCCTCCCCTTGCTACGCCCATGGACATGCCCCTTGTTCACAGGACATCGTAGCAGCCAAAACCCACTGGAACTTTCATGTTAGAGGGGAAGCAAAATTTCCCCGCTTTTTCGTGCAGGAAATTCAATTAGAACAGCTTCCTGGCAGTCCTGCGCAGGCATTCTCTATTGGAACAGACCTATTGTTTACTTCTTGGAAAGAAGAGGAGCACACAGTTGTTTTAGCTTCGGGTGAACATGTCTTGTTAAAAGGTATAGGGAATGTAAGACTTAAGTCGAAGTTCGTAGATATTACCCCATGTGACGTGTTGTTTGTCCCGAAAACCAATGCAAATTTCTTGTCGGTCAGCAAGATTCTAGATAGGAAATTTAAAGTGGAATTTTCGCGAGGTCGAGCCATTGTAAATAACACGAACGGGGATTTAATATTTGAAGCGCATCGTGCCGGAGGTCTATATATGGCAGAATTTTATGATCCGGAGCAATTTTGTATGGGGGTGAGTAAAATAAATTCTAACTTCGATCGTTGGCACAAACGGATGGGACACTTGAATCAGGAATACTGTAAAACAACTTAGTTCCAGTGAAAATATTAGAGGGCTGCATATTAACAAAATGCCAGACAATTTTAACTGTATCACCTGTGCCTTGGGTAAAATAAAGGTCAAACCTTTTTCAAAAAACTCGGAGAACTCATACACACGGATATATGTGGTCCCATCTTCTTCAGCAGGAGGGGCAAAGTACTTTATTGTATTTATTGACGACAAATCACGGAAGGTTAGTGTATACTTCTTAAAGTATAAGTCTTAAGCGTTTGAAGCCTTTAAGAACTTTAAGCTTATAGCTGATGCTGAAACAGGTAGACGAATTAAGAGATTACGAAGTGACAACGGAAGTTAATTTGTGAATAAGTTATTCGGCGATTTCTTGATGAGCAACGGAATTAAACACGAATTAACTTGCAGTTATACACCACAACAGAATGGGGTTGCGGAAAGGGCTAATCGTACGTTGGTCGAGATGGCTCGTTGCTTATTAATAGAATCAGGACCTCCGGAAAATATGTGGTCTGAAGCAATAAACACGGCAGCATATTTGAGAAATAGATTATCTACGAACTTATTGAACACAAAAACACCATATGAAATTTGGACAAGAAGGAAACCATCAGTAAATTCCTTTAGGGTATTCGGATGTAAAGCAGTAGTTCTAGACAAAAGTCCGGGACGTGGTAAATTCTCCGAAAAGTGTCAAGAACTAATCATGATTGGATACGCGGAAGATTCAAAGGTCTATCGCTTGTATAAGAAAGAATCCAAACAATTATTAAGGAGTAGAGATGTCATATTTTTCGAAGATATATTTCCGTATAAATCTTCGGAAGAACCAACAAAATATGAAGATTTGTTAACATTGGAACCAGAGCTTAATAAAACAAATCCCGAAAATGAGTTAACAGTTTCTGGTAGTGAAGAAAATGACGAATAGGACAATGGTGGAGCTGGAACCCGTAATGAGAATCCCAATACTGAATCAAACGACCCAGAGGAGATCAATCGAGAGACATCAATAAGGCGAAAACCCGGAAGGTCAAGAATATTAAGGTCAGGAGCGAGGGGGAGACCCAGAAGGGTTTATCAGCGTACTGAGGTAATAAACGAAGTACGAGTTGTAAAAATTCCAACTAGTTAGTGAGGTCTTATCTGGAGAGGATTCTGATCAATGGAGGAAAGCCATGGAGCTGGAGTATAAGGCGCTAATTACCGACGGAACCTGGAAGTTGATGGACCCACAAATTAATCAAAATGTAATTGGTAGCAAGTGGGTGTTTACTATTAAATACAATTCAGGCGGTACAATTGAAAAATATAAGGCTCGGCTGGTGGCTCAAGGATGTTCGCAAAGGGAAGGAATAGATTATAAGGAAACTTTTTCTCCAGTCGTAAAACATTCAAAGATTAGATTAGTCTTGGCGTTGGCTGTGGAATACCGGTTGTTAGTACACCATTTACATATTGTTTCGGCGTATTTAAACGGAACCTTAGATGAAACGGTATTCATGAAGCAACCAGACGGTTTTGTTGACGAAAAGTATCCAGATCCAAACTAAAGAAACTTGGCAGTGCTATACTGGTGCTGACTGGGGAGCAGACATTATGGACCGAAAGTCATACATAGGATTAGTCCTGTTTTTGGCAGGTGGACCAATTGGGTGGGAATCTAAAAAGCAGACTTCGGTATCCCTAGGCAGTACAGAAGCGGAGTACATCGCGTTATCTCAGGGAGCCAGAGAGGTAGCATATCATCGGGGTATATTAAATGAATTGAGTTTAGTTGAACTCAACGTGCAGCCGACGGTAATAAGAGGCGACAATCAAGCATCTCTACAGTTAGTAAGAAATCCGATCAACCAAAAAAGAAGTAAACATATTGACATTAAGTTCCACTATATACGTCAGATGTATAATGAAAAACAAATTGAATTAGAGTATGTATCTTCAGATTTAAATTGTATAGCTGATATTTTGACAATTCGGAGTTTGTAAAATATTGTGCAAAACAACGAGCAAAAGTCGACGATGTAAATGGGGAATCAGACTCGGAAAGAAATAATGTTTAAAATTAATAAAACTTAACATTTGCTCGAGTACTTTTTCTATACTAACCTCACTTCCCTAGTAGGCATTCTTGTACATATTTAGCTTTCTATTCTTAGAAATATTAATAGATCCATCACTTAAATGCAATACTTATTATAATATTAACCAAAAAATCTTTTTTAAGAGATATATTCGTCACTTTCCGGTGTCTATTCTCACTTCCCTGTCATCCAAAAACTTAAAAATGCTATAACTTATAAAAATTCAAATATTTTGTCTGACCCATTAAAACCTAGAATACTATCATTAATCTGCGTTATATCCAATTTTCAATTTTGAAATACATTAAAAAAACGAAAGGCCAAAAATAATTCGATTTTATTCCATTTTTTGTAGAACTGCCCATATACAATAATCTAATAACGGAATAAGTATGAAGCAGTTGATATGAATTTCATGTGTCATCTGAAAAATGTCTTATTAAAAAATTACTAAAAAGTACCAATTAACGTAAATCTTCCAGTCCGCAATCGAATTTATATTTATTAGTATAACTTAAACCTATTGAACCTAAATTCAGAGAGTAGACCTGACACTCAGATAATTTGTCATTATGGGTCTCGGTCTATATACCTAATAGCAAAAATCTTGTAGTTTTAAATAATATAATAAATTGTCTACTTAGAAAATAGTAATAGTTTTAGTAGTAGTAGGAAATTGGCTAGTATCAGAACTGGTGCCAAAGTAATCATCAGAGAAGCTGAGGGTTTCATTCTAACGAGTGTATTAAACAGTAGCAAAACTGAGGAGTGTGTTCAAAAGGGCGTATTTCCGTTTTCAACTTTTTTTTATTTTAAAATTATTTTGGAAATATAGCATAAAAGTCCATCGAATGAGCCTAAAACCTTATGCAAATGGAGCGTACTTTCCATATAAAAAATTCCAAAAAATTAGGATTCCAATCAAAAGGGCGTATTTCTGCATCTTGTGAAGGAAACGGTAATCCTCCATTTTTTTGGTGGCTATATTGGATCTATTGAGTATACTATATTATATTGTCATCGAAACTGAAGCTGTGTGCAAAATTTCAGCATGATCGGATAATCGGAACCCCCTCAGCAAAAGAAGGGTTTACTTCAAAATACGATCTGAATTTTCGTTTCATATAATTGTGACTGTAAGCCAGGGGTGGCCAACCCGCGACCCTTCGTAGGAAATTGTGCGGCCCGCGAGATTCAACAAGATTTAACAAAATATTTTGTGCTAGAAGATTCCAACATGTCGTCAAGTTTAGCTTTTTGAAAAAAAATGTAGATTAATTACGTATTTTTTGAACAAAAAGGGAGTTGAAGTTGGTTTTTTGTTAAAAAAAATAAAATTTCGACTTTGACGACTCATTACTCCAAAAATTGGTAAGATAGAACCATCATAGATAGGTGGAGGAATTCTGCGTTCATTGGTACCTTATCCATGAAAATAGGTTATACGTTTACAAAAATACAGGGTGATATGTAAAATCTATCTTTGTACAGTTCTGACCGTATTACTTAGAACGGACAAAGATTTCGAACTAGGCGCCATAGTAACTTATATTCAGCTCAAAAAAAAACCTATCCAACGACGTATTACACATAGATATTGGAATGGGTACCAAAATTTGCATTCTCCTTTGGTAGCAGTTGGCTCAATTTGGACACCCACACCAAAAGTAGTGCCATGTATTGTTCTGTCATTATATTCTACAAACACTACTTTGGGTAGCTCACCGGGCTCAAGTTGGTCACGACGTAGTGCAGGCCACACAATATTCCGAATGACACCCATTGCTTCGTTGACCAAACCATGACCAACGTTAACGTTCTTTCTGAATATTACCCTTGATCCAACACCAATTTTCATGGAATTTTTTCTTTTGTTAGGGTCTGAAGGTGTAAAATCTGAACGTTTCGAGTAATTTAATTTAATTTAAGCATAAAATTCGCATTTAATTAACACATATCTATTAAGTGTTATACATATTTGAAATCGTCTCAATTTCACCTTTCGTTTGATACCCATATTGACCCAATCAGAAACGAAAAAAAATTGAGTGTGACGTAAATTGCGTCTGACGGCCGCCATATTGTTTTTTTAAAAATTAATCTAGCCTATGTTACTCAGACTCATTAAACGATTCTAACGGTACCCCAGCCATCTAAATCCGTTCAGGCGTTTAGAAGTTGTGGTGGTACAAAGCAATGTACATACACACACGAAACCTAAACATATAGGCCAGTCAAATTATCGAAAAAACCTCGATTTTTTGCCACCCGAGCAATCTGAAAAGTAAAATAGAGGTAAAATAGGAAAAATTCCGTAGAATTTGATGAACTACTTTTGGCACTCCTAGGCCTTTGGGAAAGTTTCCAAAATGGCGTCAAAAGAGGGCCAAAAACAGATTTTCGCGTTTAAAAAAAACTACACATTGTACAAAAAAAAGGTTTAAATAAAGTTTGTAGATATTTTTCATACTAATAAAATGACACCAGTTTGATGTCAATACATAAACAAAAAAAAGGAGTTATTGCAAAAAAACCGCTAAAAACACGTTTTTTTAAATGCTCATATCTTTTACCAAAAAAACGATTTTGTAATGAAACTCGTGGAAAGTGTAGCCCTTGCGGAGTGCAATAAAACGTTTTTGTAAAGCAAAATAATAAATAATTTTTGCAAAATACGGGTTTTTCGAAAAAAAGACCTTTGTTGTCGAATTCGATTAGCTCATAGCCATCAACATCTACAGAAATGTTTTTGCGCTCAAAATGTTCTGGAAGAGTTGTGCTAATAGTTGTGTTTTGTGCGCACATTGCTACTTTATTGGAAACATGCGAAAAGATGGCCGGAAAAACGATAAAAACAATCTTGCCCACAAAATTCGATTATTTGCTCACGAAATTCTATTAATTGCCTATCGATAGGCAAAACAAAAATATATATTTTACGACCATCATAGAAAACTAACCCCTATAGATAGGCAATTAATAGAATTTCGTGAGCAAATAATCGAATTTTGTGGGTAAGATTGTTTTTATCGTTTTTCCGGCCATCTTTTCGCATGTTTCCAATGAAGTAGCAATGTGCGCACGAAACACAACTATTAGCACAACTCTTCCAGAACATTTTGAGTGCAAAAACATTTCTATAGGTGTTGATGGCTATGAGCTAATCGAATTCGACAACAAAGGTCTTTTTTTCGAAAAACCCGTATTTTGCAAAAATTATTTATTATTTTGCAAATTTACAAAAACGTTTTATTGCACTCCCCAAGGGCTACACTTTCCACGAGTTTCATTACAAAATCGTTTTTTTGGTAAAAGATATGAGCATTTAAAAAAAACGTGTTTTTAGCGGTTTTTTGCAATAACTCCTTTATTTGTTTATGTATTGACATCAAACTGGTGTCATTTTATTAGTATGAAAAATATCTACAAACTTTATTTAAACCTTTTTTTTGTACAATGTGGTTTTTTTTAAACGCGAAAATCTGTTTTTGGCCCTCTTTTGACGCCATTTTGGAAACTTTCCCAAAGGCCTAGGAGTGCCAAAAGTAGTTCATCAAATTCTACGGAATTTTTCCTATTTTACCTATATTTTACTTTTCAGATGGCTCGGGTGGCACGAAAAAATCTAATTTGACTGGCCTAATATTACTACAGGAACAGAATGTGTCGCTTGTCGCTGCCCTGCCGCTGTCGCCGTTGCTGTCGTTATGCTTGTCGCTTTGATGAACAGAATGATATAGCAGAGTGCCAGTGCAGCATTCAAGTCGTAATTTTTGTTCGGAGTGCTTGTTTTGGTATTTCACTACTTTCCTTCAACGCAATCCAAGAACACGACTGCACACGTTCTCGAATTTCTAATTTGTATACTAGAAGTTCAGCTGTATATGCACTTGAATCGTAGAAATCCACACGAGGTGTCATTTGTCGCCCGTAAAATTTCAAATATCCGAAAACCTGGCGACGCGACTGCGGCAGGGTTAGCGACAGCGACAAATTCTGTTCGTGTAATAGGGGTGGAATGGTTTTAATATTTCACGGCGACAGCGACCGCGGCAGTGTGTTCCTACAGTGACACTCCTTTTTTGGGCCAGTCGTGTAAAAAAGACCCAGCTATGATCAATGATTAAAATTCACAGCCTGCCATGGAGAATTGGCTCTCGGGGTGCACGGGGTGACTGATGGAAAAAAATCCAAGTATTTACTTTTCTCAGTAACAATTCAATGGGTGACTGATGGATAAAAATCCAAGTATTTACTTTTCTCAGTAACAATTCAATATAAATACCGCATCCGCAACAAAAATTTAGGGGCAGCAGAGAAAACAAGCATATTTACAAGCAAGCCCACTTTGGTCAACATCGAGCTAGTGAGTTATGAGTGCAGGATTCTTTCTGCTCCTATGGCGGAAACAGTTGTCCTCCTTGTTGTGGCGTCTTTTGGTAGGATTCTCCTTCACGTTTTGCTAGGTCTTCCAACTCCACGGGTTCCTTGCGGATTCCAGTCAAGGGCCTGTTTGACTAAATTTTCGTTGGCACCTCGCAAGGTGTGACCATTCCAATTCCATTTCCTTTGCATGATTTCGTCATCTATCCTTTCTTGGCCGGCACGGCGCAATAGTTTTCATTTGTAATTCTATCTTGACAGCGGATATTTAGGGTGAAAACTTGAACGCGCCTTGTGATGGATTGGGCGACTTTCCATGGTTCGTAAACATACAACACAATTGCCTTAACATTGGAGTTGAACAGTCGCAATTTTGCGTTAGTTGAGATCTCCGTCGATCTCCATATGATTTATTTATTCTTGTAGTGACGTCTACTTCTGCTTCGCCATTTTCAGTAATAATGCTAATTAGGTAACATAAGTAAGCTACTAATTCCACGTCACCATTAGTCAGCGCTGTGTGTTCAATGGTGTTTGCATTTATCCGCATTTCTTTAATTTTAATCGGACTTAACCTTAAGCCTGTCGAACTACTTTCTGCTGCTAGATTATTTAATATAGGTACATATTTTTGAGGTTTTGAATGCGAAACCCCGTTTTTCAAGCATCAGATTGCATATCGCCTAATTTCCTAAAAATGCTCATACCTCGTCTATTGCCTATTTTAACTTACATTCTTAACTCCTGCCTCACGGTATTCAAGTTTCCCTCGACTTGGAAGCATGCTTTAATCATACCCCCTCTCAATCCTATCAGTATTCTTCTCTTTCTGCTCTTAAACTTTTGCAAAGTTTCTTATCTAACCGCTCTCAAAAGGTTAAAATAGGTGGCTAAAGCACCTCAAGTGCCCTACTCCACGCGCTGGGGTCCCCCAAGGCTCCATTCTTGGGCAACTTTTATTCAGTATTTTTATTAACGAAATGCTAAGATTCATATGTATGCTAACGATGTGCAGCTTTATTTCCCTGCGCATCAAATACATATGTGTGTGGAGAAGCTTGCTATTGACTTGCGTCATGTATCCTTATGGTCGACATTAAATTTACTGCAGCTTCTTCGAAATACCATTGTATTTTTGTCTCTCTTACTCTGCTATTGTTCGTCCTGACTTTTCTGCTAACGCGTTAAACTCGGTTCTTCTTGTTTGCGTTAATAAAGCAAGAAATCTTGGGCTGGTACTGAATAGCAGCATGACGTGCTGCGATCAAATTAGTTTCATTGAAAGTAAAAACTACGGACTCCTGTCTAAACTTCGTTACCATTGTGGCTTGCTGAAAAGGGCTGCCCATCTATCCCTCTCTCGATTCTTTTTGCGCCCATAAACTTTAATTAGCGTTTAACGATTGTGTACGTTTTGTTTATTTACGCCTTTTTGACCACGTTCCACCCTATTCGAACTCTGTTTTGGGCTGCTATCGTAAGTATAGGTTTCTGCGACTGTATCACGAGCACAAACCTGCACACCTCAGCCAGTTTGTGCAGCTTTCGCAATCCCCCACAGATAAATTTAATAATCCGCACGTTAATTGGTCAGCGTTCTTTCTGTCTTCGCAGCACAGCTTTGGATTTCTCTCCTTAAATTATATTAAATTAAATTTGAATCACGCAATATATGACCCCGGCCCGCAGGATCATAATGCATTTTCAAAGTGGCTTGCGATACCATTTGGGTTGGCCACCCATGCTGTAAGCGAAAGGAAGGCCCAATTATAACACATGACTGTTACATGGAATATTTCAAATCATTCTAAACTAATTTTTGACGCTGATTTCAAATATATTATCAGTTTTTTATATGAGCTTTAGTTAATGAAACGGGGAAATTAGCAAAAAAAAAGCACGAAATTCGGAAATGGCTGAAAATTGGTCCACAGCTTCTTTGGGACTTTTTAAGAAAACAATTTGGGAATCACAAAAAAAATGGCCGCCCGAAGTATGACTCAGAAACTGATTATTGAGAAATTTATTTTGTTCTCTGATTATTGTACAAAAGATTATTGCCTACCCTAATGACACCCTTGCCATTTTTTCGAAAACTTTTCGAAAAATTTTGCAAAAATCAATTGTTAGTGATTTTTTGACCAAAAACTGATTTTTGGAAACTTTGACCTTGAATAACTTTGAAAGGGTTAAGTTTCCGAAAAAATGACAGGAGGCTTTTTTGTAGGCAATAACGTTTCGTATTGACTGATCAAAACAAATTTTCGAAATAACCAGTTTTTGAGTGACTTTGTGGCCAAAAAGTGATTTTTGATAACTTTGACCTTGAATAACTTTGAAAGGGTTAATCGGGTCAACATCTTTGTAAGAACTAAAGTTGTAGAGAATTTCATTGTCATCATTTAGGGCCTCTGTACGGGGTTGTACGACCTATAGAAACCGAGATACAAGGAAAACACCGGAAAACCGCTATATTTCGGCCGGCCATGTTTTTTTTGTGATTCCGAAATTGTTTTCTTAAAAAGACCCAAGGAAGCTGTGGACCAATTTTCAGCCAGTTCCGAATTTTGTCTCCTTTAAATGCTAATTTCCCCGGACTATTATAAGGAAATGTGTTTTTTTAGAAAAAATACTCTCACCGTACTAAAATATTTTATTTATAAAAAATACAAGCTGCACTGCACGCTGAATACTCCCACCTATCTAAAAATGAAAAGTGAAGGTTCTACCACCTTCCAGACTAATGAATCATCAAAGTCAAAATTTTGTTTTTTTAGCAAAACTATTAATTTCAACTACCTTTTTCCCCCAAAATACGTAGTTAGTCAATATTTTTTTTTCCAAAATTGGAAAGCACGGACAATTTCCTATAAATAATGTCCAACAATTTTTGTGTTACGGCCTTTATTTTTGAAGATATAAGCAAATTTTGATGTTAAAGTTGGCTTTATTTGGTAGTTTGGTACTTTGGCGCTTTGGTATGTACTTTGGTATTAGAGCCCTAACACAATAGAAAATTTAATTTTAGCTCAAAGTTATACTAGGAGTGGATAGGTGGACCGTGGACATAAAAATCTTGCTAAAAGGATTTTTGCTTTTGACAGAACCCCAAAAAACTTCACTGCAAGTATTTCCAAAAATTCTATTCAAAAAGGCTTATTTCTTGAAGTGACTAATCGAAAGGTCGTATTTCTCACAATCCCGATCAAAAAGACCTATTTCTAAACAAATAATTAAAAAAATATGGTTTTAATGGGTACTTTTTTTAAATGAAAATCCCATATTGTAGTCTTAACATATTATGTATAGGAACAGGCTTTTTTTCGATTTCTGTAAAATGTGTTTATGATGGAAATACGCCCTTTTGAACAGACACTCCTCAACTAATTAATTGAAGTTACTTAGCACACTTACCGAAGTCTCTTCATTTAAACACAAAAAACGCCTTGACCTAATATTATGATAATTTTTCAGATCATATCTTCGTTAATACACTTCGATCGGCACCTCAACGAATTCGGTATCATATTTGGCTCGCGTGAATTTGGGCAGGTACAAAATTGACGAACTTCGTTCAAAGAAAAAACGACTCGACCGATTTTTATGAAAACCTTTTCGGATTATATTTCCTTTAACACGCTTCGAACGGCACCTCAACGAAGTCGATATCTTTTTTGGTTCGCGCGAAATCGTGCTGGTACAAAAATCACTTTACGTCATCTAAACAAAGAAACCGCTCGACAGAATATTATGAAAACCTTTTCGGATAGTAACTTCGGTAATACGGTACGATCGACACCTCAACAAAGTCGGTGTCATTGTTAGTTTGAGCGAAACGGCCGTGCTGGTACAGAAATCGCTTAAGTCGTTCAAACAAAAAAACGGCTCGACCGATTTTTATGAAAATTATTTCAGATCATATTACCTTTAACACGCTTCGAACGGAACCGTCTGTGCGTATGTATGTGGTAATTTTTTCCTGCACGATTTCGCGCGAACCAAAAAGGATATCGACTTCGTTGAAGTGCCGTTCGAAGCGTGTTCAAGGAAATATGATCTGAAAAGATTTTCATAAAAATCGGTCGAACCGTTTTTTTGTTTGAACGACGTAAGTGATTTTTGAACCAGCACGATTTCGCGCTAACCAAAAAAGATATCGACTTCGTTGAGGTTCCGTTCAAAGCGTGTTAAAGGAAATATGATCTGAAAAGATTTTCATAAAAATCGGTCGAGTCGTTTTTTTGTTTGAACGAAGTTCGTGATTCTTGTACCAGCCCAATATCGGGCGAACCAAATATGATTAACGAAGATATGATCTGAAAAATTATCATAACATTCAGTCAAGGCGTTTTTTGTGTTTAAATGAAGAGACTTCGGCAAGTGTGCCAAGTAACTTAAATTAATTAGTTTTGCTACTGTCTAATATACTCGTTGGAATGAAACCCGTTCCAAATGAGGTTAACTTTTATGGATTCAGCCGAGCAAAAGCTTCTCACGAAATTTTCAATCATTTGTCAATTTTCTGCCATACATCTTTGTTAGAAATAAATGAGTAATTCTTTATAGTTTTTAGAAAGTTTATTTTAATTTTAAAATGATACCAACAGGAAGAGAGTCAGGAATGAATTAATAAAACAATAAGAAAATATCTGACGTAAAATTATTAATACCTAAGCCAACTAATTACAATTCATGTAACGTTAATTACAGTGTCTTAGCAAGGATGCAAGGATCGGGGTTGCCTGCACTTCCTCTCAACCATGATTAACTTGCATTTTTTTTTTTTTTACAGCATTTGAATATTTAAACCTTCGACACATTTTGAATGTTTGACTTTTGATAAATTTTTAGTGAATATATCAGCTACCATTTCATTAGTTGAAATATACTTTACATCAATTAAATTGTTCCTAATCTGTTCTCTACAAAAATGAAATTTTGTATCAATATGTTTGGTTCTGCCATGATGCGTGTCATTCTTCATCATATGTTGGGAACTAATGTTGTCACCATAAATCATTGTCGGTCCCATCACATAGCCATCGAAACCAAGCTCCTTAATCAGATTTCTCAAGTATATTGCTTCTGTACATGCCTGCGACAGCGCCACATATTCAGCTTCCGTGCTGCTCAAAGCAACAGATGTCTGCTTCCTCGAGACCCAGGTGATTGGATTTTTGCCTAAAAAAAATATGTACCCTGTATATGACTTACGATCTGTGGCATCATTTGCCCAATCAGCATCCACGTAACCAAGTAAGCTCCCTTTATTTTTATCATAGGATAACCCCATCTTGCTTGTCTTATTGAGATAGCGTAACACTTGCTTCGCTGCATTGAAATGTTCTTCATGGGGATGGTTATTAAATTGTGACAATTTATTTATGGTATGAGCTAAGTCTGGACGAGTTGAAACGGCCAAATACATCAATGACCCAATGAGAGACTGATACTCCTTCTGATCAATTTGATTCTTGCAATTGGATTGTTCACATTTTAAAAACTTCGTTCCAGGATCTAATGGTGTGCTCGCCTGCCTGCACTCTATCATATTATATTTTCCGAGAATTTCAGAGATGTACTTTTCTTGATGTATTCGAATCGGTCCTCTGTTTCCTTCTCTTTCTATTTGTATTCCAAGATAGTATCTGAGTTCACCTTTGTCCACTATGTTCAATCTTTTGGATATTTTATACTTGAACAATTTTAGTTCATCCATATTAGAACTGACTAGTATCAGATCGTCAACATATATTGCAACGATGAGAACTTCTGATTTTTCCCTTTTAATGTAAATACAGTTGTCGTTTGCACATCTATTGAGCCCAAGTTCACTCAGAATTTTGTCCAGCTTCTGATTCCACAGCCTGCCAGCTTGCTTCAATCCATATATGGACTTCTTTAACCTACATACCATTTGCGGTTTCTCAGGATTTACATAGCCCTCTGGTTGCTTCATGTAAATTTCGTCTTCAAGTTCGCTACACAGGTATGCAGTTTCAACATCTAAGTGATGCACTAGAAATCCACATTCAACCGCCATTGCTAACAATAGTCGAATTGATGAATGCCTTACAACGGGTGCGAATGTTTCCGAATAGTTGACCATATATTTTTGGAAACATCCTTGTGCTACCAATCTGGCCTTATATCGTTCGATTGAGCCATTAGGATTCATTTTAATGTTAAAAACCCACCTACTACCTATAGCTGGTATATTTTCTGGTTTGTCAACAAGCTCCCAGGTTCCATTATTCATCAAGGACGCATACTCCTTGTCCGTGGCTTCCTTCCATTCGTGTGAGTACTCATCATTGCCTTGACAAATGACGTTGGAATACTTCTTATATGTGTCTCTTGGGCGAGGTTAGCAGTATTGTATACTTTCTGTGGTCTTCCAGGCTTCCCAGTTCTGATAATTCTGGGTCTGCCACCCTTACGTCTTGGTGTACGGTTCATCACATTTTCATCTTCATCTTTAGCTTCTGTCTCATCTTGTTCAGAATCAGTTTTCCATTGGTCTCCTTCAGTTGCACCTGTATCTATACTGTTGTCAACTTTGCTTGCTTCAACTTCGTTTGAGCTTTCAGCACTATCCTCATTCATGTGCTGGTCATAAGAATGTTGTTCCTTTGGATTGAGATCAAAATTAAACGTACGGGTTTCTAACTGACTATTGTTTGGTTTTCCTTCAAAAAATCTTACATCTCTGCTCAGTGTAATAGATCTTTTAGCTGTGTCATAAAGGCGATATGCTTTACTTTCATTTGAATAGCCAACCATGACTACTTCACGTCCCTTTGTTTAACCACTGGCTTCCTCTTAAACCATATTTCGTATGGTGTTACATTATGTAATGGTTTAGATGGCGAACGATTTCTAATATATGCCGCTGTTGCTATAGCCTCGGCCCACAAATTCTCTGGCAATCGGGATTCAACCAACATGCATCGTGACATCTCCACAAGGGTTCTATTAGCCCTTTCAGCTACACCATTTTGTTGCGGGGTGTAGGGAATAGTCAACTGTCGTTTAATGCCATACAACAACTTGAACGGGAATACTCCCAATTGCACCGGGAGGTAAAGAGAAGTGTCCGGCGTGATAAAAGGCGGCAGATAAATGAGCTCGCAGAGAAAGCGGAAAACGCGGCAAACACAGGCAACAGTAAGGTGCTGTACCAAATCACTAAACAGCTATCGGGAAAGCACTCTACTAAAAAGCATGCCGTAAAGAGTGCGGATGGAAGGCTGCTGTGCAGCGACGAGGAGCAACTCCAAAGATGGAGAGATTACTTCTTCGCCGCCCTGAATGGTTCATTTACACAGGAACCTCAGGAAAACAACAGCAACAATGCACAGCCAATAAGAATCACCACTCGTGCCCCATCCAAGACTGAAATAGTAACCGCAATTCATGCAATGGCCAATGGTAAAGCAGCTGGAAAAGATGGCATCCCGCCAGAATTGTTGAAAGCCGACTCAAGCCTCATAGCAGATGCGCTACAGCCAATCCTGGAAATAGCATGGAACACCTGTACCTTTCCGGAGGATTGGACGGAAGGTATCATAGTCAAAATACCAAAAAAGGGGGACCTAACAATATGTGACAACTGGAGAGGCATCTGTCTATTATCTACTGTGGGCAAAATCTTGTCCCACATATTACTATCAAGGATAAGAGAGGCAGTAGATCGAACGCTTAGAAGACAGCAGGCTGGATTCAGAAAAGGCCGCTCCTGCATAGACCACATTAACACCTTGAGAATCATAGTGGAGAAGTCTACTGAATTCCGATCCCCCCTTTACCTTGCTTTCGTAGACTATGAGAAAGCGTTCGACTCGGTTAATAGGAGCTTTATATGGCGAGCTCTACGGCAACGTGGACTGCCGGATAAAATAATAGAATTGATAAAAGCTCTATACAACAATTCCAAATGCAGAGTTCTTCACAATGGAAAACTCTCCGACAGCTTTGAAGTGAGCTCAGGAGTACGGCAAGGATGCCTACTTTCGCCATTACTATTTCTTATAGTAATAAACGACATCCTTGTCAGCGCTCTAGATACTAGAACAGGTGGCATACAATGGGGATTGTTAGACCGCCTTAAGGACCTCGACTACGCGGATGATATCTGTTTGCTGGCCCACAGACACCAGGACCTCAGAAACATGTTAAACAATTTGGCAACAGAAAGTAGTTCAGCAGGCTTAAGGTTAAATCCGACTAAAACCAAAGAAATGCGGATAAATGCAAACACCCTTGAACCAACAGCGCTAAATAACCGTGACGTGGAACTGGTAGATAAATTCTGTTACCTCGGTAGTATTATTACCGAAAACGGCGGTACAGAAGAAGACGTCAGTTCCAGAATAAATAAAGCAAGAAGCGCATATGCATGCCTGTTTCACATATGGAGATCGACGGAGATCTCAATTAACACCAAATTGCGGCTGTTCAACTCCAACGTTAAGGCAGTTCTTTTGTACGGTTGCGAAACATGGAAAGTCACCCAATTCATCACAGGGCGCCTACAAGTTTTCATCAACAGATGCCTACGTCGTATCCTAAAAATCCGCTGGCAAGATAGAATTTCAAATGAAGAACTATGGCGCCGTGCCGGCCAAGAAAGGATAGACGACCAAATCAGGCGAAGGAAATGGAATTGGATTGGCCACACCTTGCGACGCGAAAACGAGAATCTAGCCAAACAGGCCCTCGACTGGAATCCGCAAGGAACCCGTCGAGTCGGAAGACCTAGAACAACGTGGAGGAGAACCCTATTAGCAGAGGCCGCAACAACCGGGAGATCCTGGTCAGAGCTGAGAGCTGTCGCGCAAAACAGAGTCCGCTGGAGGGCAACTGTTTCCGCCCTATGTCCCATGAGGGATTAAAGGAGCAATTAGTTAGTTAGTTAGTTTAATGCCATTAATTTTTAATAAATTGGAAAAATTTTCGCTCAGGTATTCAGTCCCATTATCGGTTCGTAGCATCTTGATCTTTTTACCTGTCTCTGTTTCAACATACCGTTTAAAATTGGTAAAGGCTTCAAAAATATCAGATTTTCTCTTCAACAGGTATAACCAGATATATCTCGACTTATCGTCTATAAATGTAGCGAAATACCTGGCTCCACCTTGCGATATTGTTTGTTTAGGACCGCATATATCAGAGTGAATTAGATCCAATACATTTTCGCTAGCAATAGAACAATTAGTATGAAAAGGTTTGGCATTTATCTTACCTAGAGCACAAGCCTCGCAATTAAAGCTTTTGTTCTGCTCAATCTTGTCTAGTCCGACAACCATATTCAGTTTACTCAGCTTAGTCAAACTCTCAACATTCAGGTGCCTGTAGCAGTCGCTACTTATCATGTATATACGTTTTTTTGTAGTAAGTTTTATTCAGGTAGTTACTCAGTTTCTGTACTAGTTAATTTTTAATAGAGTGTTTTTGAATACGTCATAGTTTGGATTCTCACTACTACTAGGAAATACACTTGGAGAATTTATCTTGACATATCACGTATGTATACACTGTACACAGAAACGAAATTTAAAAAACATAGACACACAAATATTGTTCAATAAAATAATTTTGAAATATTTTAATAGTGTTAGTTAGAAGTTCATTCGATTTGGAACTTCGACTATGTAAAGATTATAACGGTTATATAAAAAGATTATGTAATTTTAATTCTTTCGAATACGTAACTATTAAAGTTTGTATATTAAAATAAAATAACGATATAAAATAAAAACTTAAAGTTTATCTAAATATATATTAATGAAAATATTATTGGCAATACGCGCATAGCATATTGCAATGAGATGGAGTTTGGCCAGCAGGATATTTAATTATACCAACACCCCATTTCATTTTGGTGACCCCGAGCTGAGAAGAGCAGACAACCTTTTTCAAGAGAAGAAAAGTAATTTTAAAAGAAGCCCTGAAGAAAATGTAGAAAATTTGTGAAGAAACAAGAGAAGAAAAAAGAAGAAAGAAATTTTGAAGAGGAATTTAAAGGAAAAGAAGAAACTTATTTTACAATGAAGGGGAAGTTAATTACTCTTTTCAATTAAATATATTTTTCTTTTTCTCTAAAATATAAATTGTTCAGAATTACATGCACATTCATCACACTTTCATAATTGAATATTGGTGACAATCCAACTTATTTTTCTTTCCGCATAAGGTGAATATTTTTCATTTTTCAGAGAGTTAAACGTGAATAAAATTTCGGTACAATTTATTTAAATTTGACTACTATTCGACTCTTAGCGCGAACGTCCACGGTTGTCGTATATAGTATCGCGAAGTTAAAGTAAAGTCGAAATTTTATTGAACTTCTTTTTACGTGAGTGTTAATAAATTGTGTTTAATATGAGTGTCCAAGGTGGTGAAAATGAAGGATTGAATAGGAATGGTGAAAGTATCAGTGCATCTGCTGTAAAGCTACCAACTTTCTGGTCCCCGTGCCCAGAGCCGGATTAAGGATCTGGTGGCCCCTAGGCGGAACCTGTGGTGCGGGCCCCCTTCCCAAAAAAAATCCTAATTTGTCACACTCAAAAAACTGCTACATTTACCTAGAGCATCAACCAGGGGAGACAATATGAGTTTTGGACATTTGGAACGATTCCCCCCTGTATTTTTTTAGCTCCTGCCAATTTCCCTTTGGCCGAGATCATTCTGATCAGATAAACAAGCTAGGGATATTTCAAGAGCACTCTGGGGGACGAAACACTTCTGCTAAGCAAGCCCGTTGGTTTTCTGTCATGAAAGTAAAGCAGGAAAAATGCAACAAAGTGAAAAGAAAATGATGATCTGAAACTCTGAACCTATTAATTTTTGCTTCACCGTTGGTCAAGATTACAAAAATATAATTGAAAATTGAAGAATTCTGCTACCAGGACAAAGCATTTTTATGGTATAGTACTCTGGCAATGGAACTAGTACATGAGTTTTCCAAAGATATTCTCTTGGATACGCACTCTACTCGCACGACAAAAGTAAGGAAACTATATAAAAAAAAGCTCGTGCATCTGTAATCTGGCAGTCATCAACGACATTCTCTATACTTTGACGTTATTCTAAACCACTGTTACTATGGGGCTAGAACAAGCAACCACAATGGCCTTAAGACAATCTTTCGTTCTCTTTCGCAAACTTTCGTTAAGTCTTAAGGCTACGCTCAGAACCGTAGAATCTTAAAGAATCTTCAAGAAAGTGGCGTTTGCGATTGATATTTAATTTGGCGTTTTACAAAAATTAAAGTATCAGCGGAAATATAAGAAAAAAAATTATTTCAAATAAGGTGCTCTGTGGAAAAGATATTTAATAATGGAATATTTGGATTTATTAAAGGATTTAACAACATTAACTAAATTAGTGAGCGAAGTGATGCGAAAAAAAAGAAACCGCGGTCGTATAGTGTTCGAAAATTATATACAGACCGTTCTAAAAATGGTTATTATAAACAGGCCCGCCACATAGGGGGGGCAACTGGGACGAATTGCCCCGGGCCCCAGGCCAGAGGGGGCCCCGAGAATAGGTTGAAACCCAAAAAGTGAAATCCCCATATCCCTGCGTACTAATTTCCTAGGGGCCCCGAAACTATCTTGAAACCCAAAAAGTCAAAACCGCCATATCCCTGCGTTCTAATGTCAAGCAAGCACTAATCTAGATCCTGAAACCCAAGCATGCAGCACTCTAAAATATATTTTATGTTTGTATGGATACGGATTCTTCTACTCATCATATTTAAATAGTAAACACTATTTTTCTTGCTTTAATTTCCGCAAAGTCGTCGATGACATCGTCATATTCTCTATTATTTGCCAGCTCTCGTTCTATTGCAATGATTTAAACGTGACTGACCCATACATGATCTTAGATAATTTTATATCATTTTTAATTTACTGAAACCGCGTTCACCAGTTGCAACACCAATTGGTGTCGCAATAAAAAGACGTGAACAAATCCATAATTGAAGAAAAACACATTAAAGACCTTTATTAAAGATTAGATTGGGAGATTTGGCTTGCCCTTAAGTAGTCTCTTTACAACCACTGATAAGAAAAAGAGAAAACTTACCCAGCGGGAAATGAAGCTAGAACACTCTTTAAAAGCTGGGGGCCTTCCCATCCCAGTTCTATATCTTTTTTAACATTGCATGATCGCAGTGGGGAACACTCCTTTTACTGCTGCTTTTTTTAGAAGCGTTTTTGAGCAGTTACAAAAGTAGAAAAAAATTTCTAACCCTCCAATTTATGTTCTAGCGCCTGTGGATATGAGAAACAACTTCAGTGTCGAAAAGATTTATATTTTTGTTCACCTTGTGCAATTGCCTTTTCGTCCTTCCAAACGCGAGTGTAGACAGCGGTTTTACCAAGCGGTCCTCCAAGCGTTCAATATGCTGCTTGACCAACGCATCGAACGAGAACCGGTCTCTGTTTGCCGTTTTCTTCGTTCCATCCAATTCCTTAAACATCCAATCGGAGAATATTAACAGCACTCCGAATTCGCTTCCCTTAGTAGTGCTTCGAATTTTTCCCTCTGGGATAGCTTCTGGATTGATTCTACCAAAAGAAAGATCAGTGCTGAGCTCCAGAGCTAAGGGCCTGTCTACATAAACCTGTTCCATTCTAGGTTAAACTATGTAACTTTAGGTTCACCCGCGAATAAAGCGGGGTTTTCACTTATCTGGCTACTAGCGTTGGTTGTACTGGTGCTGTGTTGTAGCTGGCAGCCATCCGGAATTTGGAAATTTCTGATTATTCTCGAGCTGGTTGAGTCACTAGCTGGAAATGTTCGGTGAGCCAGCGGAAGATGCAACCAGCGCTGGTGGCCAGCTAAGTGAAAACCCCGCTTTAAAAACCGACTGTTCGGTATCTATATTTAATGCCCCTGAATACCACAATTTTTTTTAGTCAAAGATTTTTTGGAATTTCAAATTCCTTAAAGGGCCCCCAAACATATTTTAGCCCCGGGCCCCCCAAGGTGATGTGGCGGGCCTGATTATAAAACCACTTTTTTAAAAATGAAAGGGACCGATCCTGGACAATTTTACATCCAGTATAGCTTTATTAAACTAGACGTCTTTATTTACTCCAGACTCGATTTATTGTGATTACCTTTTACAAATGTCAAAGCGTCTTAAGGCTATTATAGCTGAGCTTAAGATTCGTTAAGATTTGACAGAAAATTAGCCAGTCTTAAAAGAATTTGACGAGAAATCTTAAGACGTCTTAAGGCCTGCATCTTGCAGGCTTAAGGTACTGCATCGGTAATCAGCCCGGAGCGCCGAATTAAAATGGGGGCAGGACTACATGAAGGGCTCAACGGCTCATATACGCTTTTTCGCTTCGATTGTTACAAAACATCTTTGTCCGGTCGTCAAATAACGAAAAGTTCGTTGTTTAACAAACTTTTCATTATTATACGATTGAATCGTACCGTGCACTATGTGAACACGAAACTATGCTTCTTTTATAAATTTGAAATATTTTTTCGCCAATTGGCCGAAATCGCAACTTCTTGCCAAGCTTCTCGCATAGCTCGAGTTGTAAAATATATTTGGAAGTAGCAATTTCTATGATCATTCTTATGATCAAATATGCGACTCGGTGTCTTATGTGGTGGACTGCATAAAATATTTTTGTGTGTGGTGCGGGCCCTTTGTGGTGCGGGCCCCTAGGCGAGCGCCTATGTTGCCTATGCTTAGATCCGGCCCTGCCCGTGCCCAGAGGCATGGTTTATTTTAACAGAGAGCCAATTTAACTCTAAAGGAATTAGATTGGATGAGACTAAATACGAACATGTCATCCAAGCTCTTCCTCTAGATATCATAATGAATGTATTGGATTGCATTCAAAACCCACCGCAAGAGAACAAATATGAAGCTTTAAAAACAACATTAATTCAACGTTTTACCGAATCTGAAGAAAGAAAATTGGAACAACTATTATGCAATTCTGAGATGGGAGATAGGAAACCATCAGAATTTTATAGATCAATGGAGATACTTGCCGGAACTTCATCAAATTTAGGAAAGGACTTGATTAGAAAGCTTTGGATGCGAAAATTACCACCCAGTATTAATATCGCATTGATGTCTTCTGGAAAACAAAGCATCCAAGATCTTCTAATGTTAGCGGATAAAATTTTTGAAGTTTCAAGATTACAATATGTTTCATCCATCAGTGATTGTGCTTCAAATCCTTTTATAAACCAGTTAGGTCGCAATGTAAGTAGCATAGATTTTACTAAAAAGATTGATTATTTGGAAAATAAAATCGAAAATTTAACGGATTTAATTAAGAAACTTACAATTAATAGAGGTAATGAATTTCATCATAGGTCAAGGTCTAGAAGTAGAAGCCGTGATTCACATAATAATAATAATAATAATAAACCATTTTGCTGGTTTCATTTTAAATTCGGCGACAAAGCGAAAAGATGTGTTAAACCATGCAAATTTAATAACCAAAAAAACTAAATATCCCTTCAGCATGTTTTAAATATAATACCCCAAAAAAATCTAATCGACTATTTATTTTTGATAAAGAGAATAAGTTTAAATTTTTAGTTGATACTGGAGCTGATTTATCAGTCATACCGAATGCATTTTATAGAAAATGTAAGAGAAATCCACAATTAATTCTTTCTGCAGCTAACGGATCAATTATCCATACCTACGGAACAAAGCTTCTTAGATTGGACTTTGGATTAAGACGAGATTTAACGTTTCCGTTTATTATTGCAAGCGTCGACAAACCTATTATTGGCGCAGACTTTCTTTCAAGATTTAATTTGCTCGTTGATCTTAGAAATAAACGAGTGATAGATGGTAACACAGAGTTAAGTGTTAATGGAATCATTATTAAAACAAATTCTCCTTCACCCAGGCATTGTTCCTTTGATAGTGAATACAATAAAGTTTTATCTAGATTTCCCTCACTAACTCAGCCTCCACGCTATGATGTACCTGTTCAGCATAATGTAGTGCATACTATCACCACGAAAGGTCAATTACCATTTTCAAGACCTAGGAGACTCGACACGAATAAATTTAAAATAGCCAAATTAGAGTTCGAGCACATGGTAAAATTAGGTTTATGCAGAATATCGTCATCATCAGTCTCATCAGCACTACACATGGTTCCAAAAAAGGATTCTACAGACTGGCGACCATGCGGAGATTACCGGAGACTAAACTCAATAACAATTCCAGACAGATACCCGATTCCTCACATTCAAAATTTCACGTTGAATTTGAATGGTTGTACCATATTTTCGAAGATTGACTTAGTGAGAGCTTATCATCACATACCTATGGCAGAAGAGGATATCTATAAGACAGCGATAACTACACCTTTCGGTTTATTCGAATTTACTCGAATGCCCTTTGGACTTAGAAATGCTGCTCAAACATTCCAACGCTTTATGGATAGAGTTCTAATTAGTTTGGAATTTGTTTTTGTCTACATTGACGATATTTTGGTTGCAAGCAAAAATGAGGAGGAACACAAGAAACATTTGGAGCAAGTTTTTGCACGTTTAGAAGAATACGGGATAAATATTAATCCAGGGAAATGTCTTTTCGGTGTAAATACTATTGAATTTTTAAGTCACAAGATTACGAAGGACGGGATTCTTCCATCTGAGAACAGAATTAAATTCATTCAAAATTTTCCTTCACCAACTTCAATTAAACAGATGCAACAATTCATCGGAATGGTAAATTACTTCCATAGATTCATTCCACGACTAGCAGAATTGTTAAGCCCCATTCATATGCATTTAGTTAGGGAGCTCAAGAAACCTAAGAATTTAAAAAAATTTGAATGGACTGAAGAATGCGAAGACGCGTTCATAAAGGTAAAAAAGGCATTTATTTCAGCAACTTTATTAGTGCATCCAGCGGAAAATCCTATTTTGAAGTTGACTGTTGATGCATCAAACGTGGCGATTGGAGCGATGTTAGAACAAGTTAACAACGACGAGAATGAACCTTTAGCATTTTACTCCAAAAAGTTAAGCAGAGCAGAAATGAAGTATTCTACTTTTGACAGGGAGCTATTGGCCATGTATTCAAGTATTAAACATTTTCGACATTTTTTGGAAGGTCGTGAGTTTACAGTATTCACGGACCACAAACCTTTAACATCTGCAATTTGGACTAAAGTGGAGAGGAGTCCAAGACAAGCAAGACATTTGGATTACGTTACCCAATTCACCTCTGATATAAGATACATCAAGGGAGAATCTAATGTCGTGGCAGATACTTTATCGCGAGTAACTATGGAGAATAACAATTGTGACGCGGTAAACGAAACCGAAATAGATTTAAACATTATCGCTGAAGCACAAAAGGACGATATAGAGTTGAAGCATTTGGTTGAAAATCCAAGCAAGAATTCGAAATTTATTTTAATGGAAACAGATGTACCTTTGTCGGAAAGTAAAATCTGGTTAGAGTGTTCCACTAATAAAGATCGTCCATTCGTACCAAAAATATTACGAAGAAACATGTTTGACAGAATCCATAACTTGTCACATCCGGGAATAAGAGGTACTAGGAGATTAATTGCAAGAAGATATTTTTGGCCGAGGATGAATACTGATATTAATTTATGGGCGAAGTCCTGTATAGCATATCAGAAGGCAAAAATCCACAGGCATACAAAATCTCCAACACAAAAGTTTCAGATACCAGTGGGAAGGTTTGAACACATCCATGTAGATCTGGTAGGTCCGTTACAGCCGGCAGAGGGATTCATATATTTGCTAACGGTCGTGGACCGATTCACCAGATGGCCGGAGGTATACCCACTGAAGAGTATGACAGCCAGCATAGTTGTTAAGACATTATATGAGCAATATTTTCCGAGATTTGGAATTCCATTATCAGTTACAACGGACCAAGGAGGTCAGTTTGAAGGAAGACTATTTGAAGAATTTTCTAAACTTTTAGGAATGCATAGGATTCGAACAACAGCGTATCATCCACAATCAAACGGCATGGTGGAGAGACTCCACAGGCAGTTAAAAGCATCACTTAGAGCTAAGATGAGTAATCCAAATTGGTT
This sequence comes from Thereva nobilitata, assembly GCA_963855945.1. NCBI lineage: Eukaryota > Metazoa > Arthropoda > Insecta > Diptera > Therevidae > Thereva > Thereva nobilitata. The sequence goes on from OY979695.1 coordinate 101,142,695, forward strand.
GTTGCACATTCCCGCTATATTACTTGGTTTAAGAACAACGGTTAAGGAGGATCTTAATTGCAGTCCGGCTGAATTGGTTTATGGGCAAACACTACGTATTCCAGGGGAATTCTTTGTGAGGGACACGCACCACGTATCAGATCCAGCAGACCTAGTGACGCAGTTGCGAGGGCACATGCGGAATATTGTTCCAACGGACTCTAGAGATCAAAGAAGAAGTTTCTATATCCCAAAAGGATTACAGGATTGCGAATTTGTTTTCCTAAGGATCGACAGAAAGAGGGGATCCTTGCAGAATCCGTATGAAGGTCCTTTTCAAGTTATGAAGAGAGATAAGAAAGTTTTCACTATTAACGTCAACGGAAGAGTAACGGTGGTATCAATTGACAGATTAAAACCCGCTTTTATTGAAAAGAGGGAAGACACTGAAAAACCAGTAACTAGAAGTTCAAAGAAAAAAGTTTCATTTCGATTATAAAATTTTTTTTTCTTTTTCCTTTCTCGATGGTGGTTTTTATTTGAGAAATTATCGTAATACAGGCATGGACGCTCGCGCTGAAGGGGGAGTTATGTAGCAGTCGCTACTTATCATGTATATACGTTTTTTTGTAGTAAGTTTTATTCAGGTAGTTACTCAGTTTCTGTACTAGTTAATTTTTAATAGAGTGTTTTTGAATACGTCATAGTTTGGATTCTCACTACTACTAGGAAATACACTTGGAGAATTTATCTTGACATATCACGTATGTATACACTGTACACAGAAACGAAATTTAAAAAACATAGACACACAAATATTGTTCAATAAAATAATTTTGAAATATTGTAATAGTGTTAGTTAGAAGTTCATTCGATTTGGAACTTCGACTATGTAAAGATTATAACGGTTATATAAAAAGATTATGTAATTTTAATTCTTTCGAATACGTAACTATTAAAGTTTGTATATTAAAATAAAATAACGATATAAAATAAAAACTTAAAGTTTATCTAAATATATATTAATGAAAATATTATTGGCAATACGCGCATAGCATATTGCAATGAGATGGAGTTTGGCCAGCAGGATATTTAATTATACCAACACCCCATTTCAGTGCCCATACCGTGAATGCCATTTTTCCAAATTATTGAGTGGATGCTCCATTACTGTTAAAGCAGAATTTACATTCGATGTTGACCATACATAAAGATTGCTTCTCTTTGCAATTTTCAAAACAATTTGTCCACGATAATTTTGTATTACTGCAAATTGTTTGAAAAATGCAACATTAAAACCCTTGTTTACTATAGAGTTTACTGAAAGAAAATTTGTTTTTAGCATAGGTGCATAAAATACATCTTTCAATATAATATCAGCACTATCCGTTTTCACATTAATCGTTCCAACGCCAACAGCGTATGTGGTTTCACCGGAAGCCAGCCAAATCTTTTGTTTCTTTATGGCTTTGATAAACTTAAATTTATATTTATCACGACAATAATGACTGGTCGCACCGCTATCCAAACACCAATCGTCTTCTTCGAAAACGTTGTCACCTTTTTCTAAACAGAAGGTTGCCTGCGCATTGATTGGTCGATTATTTTTACTGTTATTACACTCATTTGCGTAATGTCCTCTTATACCACAGTTGAAACATTTTCCTTTTTCACGCTTAGAACTTTGTCTGATTTGACCATATTTGCTTTGGATCTTTTTATTATGTTTATGTTTTTCTTTTTGTGTACTATATACATGCTCACTAAAAATGTCATCTGGCTCTCTGACTCCTCTCCTCTGTTCCTCGTCAAGCAATTTAGTTTTCAACAGTTCAAGATTAGGCATTTCATCCCTTGATTCAAGTGCCACAACTAGATTTTCATATTCCTCTGGCAAACTGCACAATAAAATTATGCTTAGCATTTCATCAGGAATGTTACTCTGAATTTCTTTTAATTGTGCAATAATTTCGTAGAATTCCTTGATGTGATCGCCCACACGTTGTCCACTTCTCATTTTCAGCGTCAATAGCCGCTTAAATGAGGTAACTTTTCGTGCAGGACCATGAGGCTTGTATAGGCTATCCAATTTATCCCAAGCTTGCTTCGATGTGATGCAATCTCTTACGTGGACCAACTCTGAAGCTTGGAGGCCGTGTATGATAGTAGCAAGTTTCTCGATATTAAATAACGAATTAGCCATTGCGACAAACGCGGCTGGTTTCAGCGACTCACGCTATTTATTAATCCTGGCAATATTCTCGAACTTGAATATTCGCAGTTCTTAACTATGATCTGGGCCCATAACCTTTGTTAGAAATAAATGAGTAATTCTTTATAGTTTTTAGAAAGTTTATTTTAATTTTAAAATGATACCAACAGGAAGAGAGTCAGGAATGAATTTATAAAACAATAAGAAAATATCTGACGTAAAATTATTAATACCTAAGCCAACTAATTACAATTCATGTAACGTTAATTACAGTGTCTTAGCAAGGATGCAAGGATCGGGGTTGCCTGCATATTCTAACAATCTTCCTACACACACTTCACGAATAGGCGGACTAAGTATTTTGTAACGTAACGTCCGCATGAGCTGTTAAAGAATTAGCAGAGTGGTCATTATTTTGGTAGATCGTGACTATAATAGCTGCAACTTCAGGTCCCTTAAATTTAACAATATACTTGTTAAATAAGTTTTGGAATAACAACATATTCTTCATTTTTCATCCAAGTCTCAGTGTTCAAAGTAATACATTAATTTTGTTTACAACTTCGTCATCCTAATCTTTTAAGTACGCACATATCATTTGACAACCTAGCGAAAGTATTGATAAACAAATGTGACAAATGTTAGGTATTATATATTATATATTGATTAATGTTTATTTATTATTAAAATATCCATTGATAATATTCCAAATTCATAATACTGGGAAGTTGATCTTGTGGACCGAAAGGGTCAAAACCACATCCCAACTAGTTTTAAAATGAACTAAAAAGTAATAATTAATTTTGAATGTAAAGGTTCTATTGCTCCAGCCAGTATATGGCCACAACCTAATTATCGAAATCAAGGTAAGAATGAAGTGTAAAAAGGCGCGGAGCGCTCTTTACTTATGTTCTTATTTTACGACTTTTCCTTCCAGGCAGTCCTTCGCTTCAGATGCTTTTGGTTTGTTCCTTTGGATGTGATACGGCTTTTATTATATAAAGACGTTACACAGTTTACTGTATTCTTCTCGTCATACCCTTTCATTTGATACCCATTCCGAGGGGGTTTTCAAAAAAAGGGTAATCCGCCATTTAGTGTTGGACAAAAATATAGAAGCCGTAGACAAGTTTTTATACGATTGTAACAAAAGGCAATGATACATCGGCCCAAATCAGAAGACGAATAACACTGGCTACTAAATACTACTTTGTTCTAGGCAAACACTTGACGCCAAGAAATATATCAAAGGAAAACAAAATTGAAACTGCACACAACACTAATAAGGCCTGTCTTACTCTATGGTTATAAAGTGTGGACGTTGAAGAACGCAGACGAAACATTGGTAGGAAGATTCGACAGAAAAATCCTTCGTTCGATTTACAAGGGAATATAGATGCCATTTGGAGGAAAAGATACAACTCAAGAGCAATACAATTCCAAACATTGCTGTTGGTGATGAAATCAAGAACTTTATACCGTGGTAATTATTGCACGCTGCGATATCTCTTTTTTAATGGATAGGGTAAAAGATGCCTCTTCCTTCTGATATCGCTAACTTTCCCATACTTACACAATTACTTTATGTAACTTATATCTCAGCAGCTCCCCTCATGCACCCAATGCATTGTTGCTTTTAAGCCCGTTTACTAACTTCTTCTAAGCTTGTCGGTCAGCGTAGGATTCATCGTATTTTGGCGGAGCTAGCAAACCTCAGTTAGCATCTAAGCCATGTGTTCCTGTGGTCGCTCCACGAAGCCTCGATTACCTTCTTTATCTTTGGGTCATTCCACCAAAAAAAATTTTTTTAAAGCGTGACCTCCGCCAATTGTTTCAAAATTTCGTGGAGGTGTTCTCCACATAAAAAACAAAAATCATTGAAAATTTGAGTCCTTAATATTAAGTCATTTCGGAGTAATGATTTTTTGAATTTTAACAATTTTTATTTTTTCAACTTTATCATTAATTTTTTGCGAGTAGAAAAAATTTTAAGAAAAATTCGAACAAGACAGTTTTTTTGTAAAAATATCTCAGCTTTCTAATAAAAATATTCCTTTATTAATACAAATAACAGAAGATTCTTAAAATTGTGATTAAAATGGAAAAAATGATTTTTCTGGCTGTGCGCCATTTTTTAAATTAATTTTGACATTTTTTTCGGACTCTTGAGAATTTTTTACATAAACTGTGTAATTTTTACGATGGCTAAATTTATTGTTCAAATGCAATTAAATAAACGGTATGTTCTGAACAATTAAAAAACAATTCGAAATCCCAACAAAGCTGCAATGTTTGAGCCAAATTACACGGCTCATCACTTCTTCCATCAACACTTCCAATAATTCCAATAAACCGGTTTTATAGGCAAAGGGTCGCAGGGAAGTCTGGAAGTCTCACACTTGTGCATCCCAAAAAATTGTCGACTGCACCGAGCAGCAAACTAAAACAAGCATAACTTCAGGGCTGTCGAGAGAGGGGGAGACGGGAGGAATCCCCCGGGCCCGGCCTTCTTAAAGGGGCCCGTGTATGTATTATTCATCAATAAAAAATTTTTGTATTTTTTTCTCCTAAAATTCATACAAGACGAAATTTTCCTAAAAATCGTAAATTATTATCAAATAATAACTGAATTTAGAATCGAAAGTAGGAATTTTTTTAGATTTTTAGATTTTTTTGTTTATTATACCGTGCTACTCGTGCCGCGGTTGTCTCGTGGTCATTTTTTCCATTGCAGTATACCGTTTTTTTACGTAGTTTTAAGAGGAATCGCAGTTAAAAATGTCGCTTTTTTTTAAAAAAAATTAAATTTAACAACAAACTCTAAATATTTCCGTCTGAAAAAATTACGGCCTTAAAGGTATCTTTTGCCAAAGTTTCAGCTTCATAGAATTTTTTTTGTGAAAGAAGAAAATTAAAAACCGAAAAACCGGTTTTCCGCCATTTTGTCGCAAAATTTTGAGGTTAGGGTAAAAGTGGTTAACACAAAAGTTGTAGATCTTTTTATTTCCTACAACTTGTACCTTTAACTTTTTTCGAAAGGATGCACAGTTTAGCCAGAAATCGCGAAAAACTGTTGTCAACCCCTAAACCCCCCGCCCATTCCACCCCGGATAGCAGCTGTCGGTTCCATTTATTTTTCCCTCTTTTACAAGAGCTTGTTCGACAATATCCCGCTGTCAGATAAGGCCCATAATTGTTTGTCCCCCCGGCCCGGATTTTCTCTCGACGGCCCTGCATAACTTCGTTCTCGGGAGCTGCGAATATCATGAGAATTTTTGTTGTTTTGTGCACAGCTACAGAATACCATGTTTATAAGCGGAGTTTCCCTCCGGATGGAAGTTTCGATCCGGAGTGAAACACCGCTTATAAACGGGGAGTGAAAATCCAGAACTTGGAGTTTCTCTCCCCAAGCAAAAGCCGGAGTGAAACTTCGCTAGCGGTTTTTGGTATGCTTATAAACGCTGACTGGGAGTGAGATGATAGGAGCATATTTTTTAGTTTTTTTCAGAAAGGAAAAAACTTAGTGAAGAAGCAACTGGGTGTTTTATTTTGCTACAAAAGTTTTTTTTTTCTTTGCCATTTTAAATTTGAGCTCGGAGCATCTCAAAGCAAGAAGTATTTTGGATTTTCACTCCCATTGCTCATAAACGCATCGGGAGTTTCTCTTCGGATTGAAGATACAGAAGTGAAACTCCGCTTATAAACGTAGTAGGAGACAATAGAAAAGTTTATCGTGTAATTCTTATAACATACACAAATCGGTTTGTTAAGAAGGAAAGTGTTAGGCCGTGTAATTAGGCTCTTTACTTTCATCATCTTCAGAGTAGTAAATGACCATTGGAAATAGTGTTGCCTGATATTATTCCAGAGAAACGCTTGAGCTTGACAAAAATAAAAGTTGCTATTGATGCACCTCTCTGGACTGACTTTTCCTTTCACCCATTCTAGGGCCAGGTTAGAAAGTATTGGGCCAGTCCATCCCTTGTCTAAGACTTTTGTCGTACTTCGAACTTTTCTGTTACTTTATTTTGGATCCTTACTTTCACCAATCAGCTATTCGCTGGGCATTAGATCAGTCGCACTAGCTTTGAAGGACTCACAAATTTAATATCAAACTTGCTAATAACTTCAAAAGTAAAGGCCGTAGCATAAAATTTATCCAGACATTATTGATAGGAAATTGTCCAAGCTTTCCAATTTTCCAAAAAAAATTGGAAAATGTGGTTTTAGTTGAAATTTTAGTGAAAAAAACCAAAGTTTTGACTTTGACGACTCATTGCGCTGGAACTTGATAGGGTGGAACCTTGATTTTTACAGTTTTAGATAGGTGGGAGTATTTTGCGTACACTGATAGGTCATAGGGTTACAAAAATACAAGGTAATATGTAAAACTCTACAAAAAAAACTTCAAAACGCCCTAGCGGCTAAATCGTTACGATTTCCCCCCACACATACTATTTTTTGTTGTAACTTGTAGTACACCCTGTATATTTATTTAGATTACGGGAAGAAAGAAGAACCGGAAGATTAGGGGAAGCCCTTGTGAGCCACTAAGCTAAGTACTTTGATCTAGTTTTTTTTGTGATAGGCTAAGAGTCCACCCTACCTAAATAAATTGACCGAGATCCCTTTTTGAGTCGGATAGTAATCACGAAAAAGACCAGGAACATCGTTGGCATATAATATCCAACCCAAATAAAATAGGTGTTACCTGTTCCAGAAATATATAGGGTGCGGCAAAAGTCCAGGAACAGTGCAATATTTTCTGAAGGGTAGGTTTTCATGAAAAAAGTTTTGAACGAAAGTTGCTCAACTTGCAGGGTGGAATCGTTTGCACCTTTTATGTTTGTCAAGCTCAAGCGTTTCACTGAAAAAATTATCAGGCAACACTATTTCCAATGGTCATTTACTACTCTGAGGATGATGAAATTAAACATTGCAGCTTTGTTGGGATTTCGTATTATTTTTTAATTGTTCAGAACATACCGTTTATTTAATTGCATTTGAACAATAAATTTAGCCATCGTAAAAATTACACAGTTTATGTAAAAAAATCTCAAGAGTCCGAAAAAAATGTCAAAATTAATTTAAAAAATGGCGCACAGCCAGAAAAATGACTTTTTCCACTTTAATCACAATTTTAAGAATCTTCTGTTATTTGTATTAATAAAGGAATTTTTTTATTAGAAAGCTGAGATATTTTTACAAAAAAACTGTATTGTTCGAATTTTTCTTAAAATTTTTTCTACTCGCAAGAAATTAATGATAAAGTTGAAAAAATGAAAATTGTTAAAATTCAAAAAATCATTACTCCGAAATGACTTAATATTAAGGACTCAAATTTTCAGTGATTTTTGTTTTTTATGTGGAGAGCACCTCCACGAAATTTTGAAACAAACGGCGGAGGTCACGCTTTAAAAAAATTTTTTTTTGGTGGAATGTCCCCTTTGCGTTTAGAGTAGTGTGAATATCGACTTACCACGGACACTTCGGCAGAACTCGTGCGCCAGGCAGCTTACGATCGCTTTCAAATGAAGCAACAATGATTTTTTACATTTCCAAAGCCATAAGCATTTGAAAATGAAATTACCAGCTTGAAAAAACTTTTCCATGCAAATTTTAAGAGCACTCTATTGCCACCACAACCAATTCAAAGCAGTGAACTTCAACGAATTTTTCTAGATGTTGGGGAGCGACAAGAAAGATTTTACCTAGATCGGCAAATTATCTAAGCACTACCATTGAAACGGCTGTCCAAATAGTATAAAAATTAAAATATTTCGTAGAATTGAAACTATTCTAATGATTGACTTGAATGACCTTTTGTCTATTTTTGCATTTCTGCACTTGTCGTCGAACCAGTCTTCATTTTAAATTCTTTAGGTTAATAAACTTCTGTGTAATATTTAAGATCACATATTATTTTTTATGAGCCAACTTGGTATTGGTTTGACATCGTAAATTGCATTATATTGAAATCGGGTTTTATAAGAGCCCCGTTATAGGAGGGTTTACCGTATTATGACACTACGCCAATATTTCTTGTTATATGAGAATACTAACTATAAAAATTTTACCACTAACAGTTTATATCCCAATTGCTACAATTTTTCGCAGTTAAGTAAGATTTACCTGATCGTGTATTTCTGCAGTATCCCCATCGGTCGATTTAAGATGCGCTCTTAGTACTCTTTCATCTTCCATTTTTAACACTCCAAAATCCATTATTTTCTTGACATTTTCTTTTGCAGACTCCACAACCCATACAGTTTCCATATCGCGACGGAAAAGTGCATGATTAATGGAATTTTCAAAATTCGACTCTTGTATTTCAGGGATTTCGTACATATTCACTATGTTATTGCCACTAAGTCAAACAATTTTAGTAACTGCGAATTTATTGTCGTTAGTACCTTCTTTTATAGCAAGTATGTGACCTCCAATGGTTTCAAAACTTTTGCCTTAATCGATAATATTGACCTGAATTTAAACAAACATTTTGCACAACACAAGTACAACTTTTTTATTAATATTTAATAAGGCAAACTTATAACGATGTTAATTGAAAGGCAACCATTTACGTTTTTGCACTAAAATTGTTTTACTAAAGTAGAACAAACTTATTGACTTATGTTTTTATGTTTTGCTGGATTTCATCCCGTATTTCATGTTAATTTTGGAAAAAAAGTATAGCTTTGTACACTAATGCCCGGTTCACATTATTCCAGTAATTATCCAGTCCAGCGATCGAAACCTGCGCTGGAATGCCACTGGAATAATGTGAACCGGCACTGGAATGTACCCATTCCAGTGAACAATCCAGTACAGTGACTGGATTGACAGTCTACTTTTTAATTCCAGTTCGCCCATTCTAGCGCCACTGGAATAATGTAGTGTAGACGACCAATCTAGTGCTGGATTAAACGTTAAACAGTGAATACGCATTGTTTAACACTGGACTGGATTGACTCCCTGGATTACTGGACTGGAACAATGTGAACCGTGCATAATGTCTAATCTCTTCACTACCCGTTATACCTCGAATAACTTAAACTAACGGTTACTTAAGAATACGGTTTTGTAGTATTCCTAATTTTAGGTTCGGACAAAGTAAGCTAAAGTGTTACCTGCATTGACGCGACATGTATTGCATGCGTACAGTAGTTGTAAACTTATCAAAGATGTCTTTAGTTTAGGTTTAGAATAAGAAATGATTTCTGGATTTAAACTAAAAATGACAATGATTTACAAAACAAATTCTGTAAAGGCTCTTCTAAACTGTTTAGATGTTTACCGCCACTATTCTGGGTATTTTTGACTAAGTGGCTAATCCTTAAGGAATGATTCCTGGATATATGTATTTGGACAAAAACAATTCTAGCGAGGGCGCTATCGCCACTATCTACTAAAATACAAGGTCTTTACGAAAAAACGTTTAGAAAACTTTTAAATTTCAACTCCCCATACTGATTATAATAGAGCCACATAGTCTCGTTTTTATGTAGATGTGTATTCTTTCATTTGGTATAAATAACAGAAACTTGTGTGACTCTATTTAGAACATGTGTAGGTGATATTTTGCATCTGATCCTCTGGGCCTACGCAACCCGAATGATTATCAAAGACATTGCACTCTATACGAAGAAAATAGATTGTCGACAGTACAAAGGGCTTTCCCTGAGCTCTAGTCTTCCACATAAAAAAAAAAAAAAAAGCCTACCATCTTACACGAACAGGCCCAAAGTGTTAGCACTCATGCCTCTTAGGGTTTATACAAAAACCGACTTTTTAAAAAACCGGTTTTCTAATTTTAGTTTTTCAATAAAACCGGTTTAAACCGGTTTCGAGTTTTAAAAAAACAGACAAAAAAATACAAAAACGGAAGACAATAGAATAAAAAGTAGAAAAATATACAGGTGCGGTTAGGGGACCCGCGCTTTTTCTTCAACTGCGAATGTAATTCCAATATAAAGGCATATGAGCTACCTTTTTCAATACCATTCTTTCATAAAGAAGGCATACGGCCCAACTATAATGAACGTAAGAAATGCACGTCAGCCGACCTGCGTAAATATCAAACTATCGTCAAACGTAGAAATGTTTCTGTATACGGAAAGTTTTCACAAGTTTAAAATTATTTAAATGCATAAATATTATTCATTGGCTATTAAAACTTGGCTATTAATCTTTGCATATTAAAAATAATCGTGTTTATTTTCAATTATAATAAATTTCTCGTCAAAATCACTCCCATAAATTTGAAGCACAACATTTTCCATACTCTTTCTTGTTTAAAACCCACAAAACAGCAAAAAAAAATATGAGTGTGCTTAAGACCAGACTTTGAAAGTAAAACTTGGTTGCCCAATATCTGCCGGAATTATTAAAATAATAACCAGCAAGAAATATGCAATAGAAGTACAATAAAGTTTTTTTGTTTTAATACGAGGGAGTGGTGAGAATCTTACATCGGCGACCGCTTGTCTAAGACAGGAGACCCCGCTGGGGGTCCGCACCCAGACGGTAGTGTCAGATTCCTACTGACTAAACTCACCAACCCTATTGCATGACGTCATCAATGTGGGGTCACTCAAAAGTTTTCACCAGAGCCGCGGCAGTACCGCCTATGCGCGAAACGTGACTTCTGCGGAGCTTGCTACCCAATTCACCAGCTACGTTAGTGCCCATAGGTTCTTCGGAAGGTTGATAGCCTCTACCGAGAAGCTCCTGCCCACAAAAGAACCACTACTTAAATCTTATTCCTCTCGCTTAATCGGCTTACGCGTTATGGGCTGGATCAGCTATCTAGCAATATTTATTAATTGCTATTTACATTAAAACCTAAAAACGAAACAATCGGTTTATGATAACTGAAATATGTAATATATATTTTAGATTGAAACTGATCTAAATATCGCGTAAAAACTGCATCAAGTGACGTTCCATATGTCGTGGTGCTTTCGTCAACATTATTTGATATCGTTAAATTAAATTTTTCATGCAGAAAACGTAGTAAGGGACGCAAAATTGATATTAAGGCTGTGTGCGAAACCGGCTAATTGCTTGCTAATTCTAGTACTTTTTCATTTAGTAAATTTTCGAGCTTGCTAATTCTTCTTCTTCTCTTGCTTAATATTTGAAATATTTACATTGGTTGCTACTGGTAACGGTTTTAATAATAACGTAACATTTTGCCGTACATGAACAACAATTCTGCAAACAATATTACTGCCATAATTTCATCATTATTTAATTGCCCACCGCTTTCCCCCTTTTAAAAAATCTTAAATAACTAATATTTTAAATACTACTTTTACAATTAAACGTCAAGTACATGTCAACCGGGAAAATTTTAGCAAGCAATTCCAGTTTTGGTTTCGCACAGCACTGGAATTAGACTGAGAAGATTCCAAAAAATCTGGAAGTTTAGCAAGCAATTAGCCGGTTTCGCACACAGCCTAAATTGATATTAAAATCGCCACTCAAAATCATGGGGATTTCGTTGAAGATTCGACCTAATAAAGTTGAACTTTCCGAAGTGTATATGAGGAGATTGTCATGTATGAATTTCATTATTTCGTCTACAGTTTTATGTGGTGATACATATCTTCGTGAACGCTCTCTTGCTAATTCTCTCTTTCGTTTAAATTTTGTTTCGCAAGGGTCTTTGAGTCAAAATGAAGATTTATTTTTGATGGTACTGAAATTTTGTCGAGGGAGCGAATTTTGTATTTGTACAACATTGATGCACTACAGGATAAAGATTATCCTGTTGCGTGTACCTTTGATGTATTTATTCGCGATATCTTTGTGCATGCTCTCTTGCTAATTCTCTCGAGTCAACATAAAGATTTTATCGTTCCTGCTGATTCTGCTCCCTTTTTCTATTGAGAAAATCCCACTGGCGCTCTCTGGCCAATTTATTTACAAATAATAAGGTTTGAAAGAAAGATATAATAAAAGGTCCAGGAGGCTGATGGCCTTTGCTGAACAGCTGATAATAGCGAAGAAAGCAATGGTAATAACCTATCTCGCGAAATATCATTACTCACCCTCTGCACCTAAATTAGGACACGCCTGGCGGTGCTGCGGCTAGCTCGCCGTTGGGGGGGTTCGTTGTGCAGGGGCTCGTCATTAGAGCAGTTACTTGGTATGTACATAAAGGTATACTAAGCTTTCGCGTGTCAAAACAACAAAAAAATATATAAGGAGTCGCCGAGATAGGGACTAAATAAGGTTGGGTAGCCATACGAGAGGGGGGGGGGGTAACGACGTCCAGCAGCCATGCTTACTGATTCAGGGATACAGGGGGATCTGAAAAAAACTTATGGGGTACTTACCATTCCGGAGGGTAAAACCTCCCCTTAAGGTACCACAATTATCGCCTTGTTTCATTCTAATAAAAAAACGGACACCGCTCCAAGCCCACTGAAGCTAACAACGACTAAAGAGAACAACAACTAAACAAGGTTGAGAAACCCACAAAGGCAAAAGAAAAGTTCTGGTTTATTTTTTTTTCTTTTGTCAACACAGGAAAAGTTATTTATTGTCTTACATAAATACACCTATTTGGTTCATTCCTGTCCTATTTATATAAATCTATTCTACGTAAAAATTATTTATTATTTTAAGATATGTTTTGGTTTTATTCAGGTAATAATTGTAGAAACATTCTACAAAAGAAAATTATTTATAAAAAGAATGTTCTTGTTTTATTCGTAATAATTGTAGAAACTTCTACGTAAAAATTATTTATTATTTTAAGATATGTTTTGGTTTTCTTTTCTTCCCCCTTTTTTTTGTGTTTTTATTTAAACATAAGCTCTATGGAAAATATTTTAGGTTCGATCCCCTTCGTGTTATTAACATTCAATTCTATACATTTTAATTTCTTTTCTAACTATTACCTTTTTCTCTTGTTTTAGTCGCCAATTTTTTCGATAACTCTTCATTTTATGATCTAGTAGTCTTATTTTCAATAACTTTTCATTCTCTTTTCTTTCAATCTTATTTAACATAACTTTACATTTTTAACATTTTTTTTATTCTTGTTTAGTTATTGTTTAAACCTGTTTTCATTATATTTTCTTTTAATTTTTATTTTCAATCACATCAACAATTTTTCCTTTTTCTTTTTTAATTAACATAACTTGACACTTGATCTATTCTTTTGTTTTAATTAATATAACTTTACATTTTTTTTGTTTCTTGTTTAGTTATTATTTAAACCTGTTTTCATTATATTTTCTTTTAATTTTTATTTTCAATCACATCTCGTGCTATTTTCCTTTTCGCTTGAACTTCCACTACTTCGTATTTTATTTTCGTTTCAACAATTTTTCCTTTTTCTTTTTTAATTAACATAACTTGACACTTTATCTTTTCTTTTGTTTTAATTAATATAACTTTACATTTTTTTTGTTTCTTGTTTAGTTATTATTTAAACCTGTTTTCATTATATTTTCTTTTAATTTTTATTTTCAATCACATCTCGTGCTATTTTCCTTTTCGTTTGTACTTCCACTACTTCGTATTTTATTTTCGTTTCAACAATTTTTCCTTTTTCTTTTAAAAAGAATTTTTAATTAACATACTCGACATCTTATTTTCTTTTTAGTTTTTTCTCAGAACTTTTCTTCACTTTATCCCTGAATTTTAGAAAAAAAACGACCGTTCGCGTCCACATTAATTCACCGAATCTCACGACCGACCTGGTCGAATGCTACTTTTCGAATCCTCTCAAAATGACGCCAACTCAAAACTTATCCATCAACGCATGAGTGTGGGGGGTGAGGACAGGGAAAAAACCCAAGGAAATAGCCATCGACAGGCGTTATCTCCTTATTTGGTCATGTCCTTGACCGGGTGGGGTAATGAAATGGAGGAATTCGCACGAAAGGGAACAACCAAAGGGATTGATAATCGGTGTTCCTTCATTCTCCCGTGTAAATCCATTCCATTACATGGGCAAGAATAAAAATTCCGAGAATCGTTCTGGCTTCACTTGAATTATGCAAGGTGATTGGCTGGGCGTTCGCCGCCGGCAATTTTGTTGCGCGAAAACTTTTGTGTGCGTGCATTATGCCGTAGAATGGGATAGGCAAGAAATAATATGCGCAGAGGCGTGCGTATTTTAGCAAAAGTTTCGGTATGTAAATTATGAATAATTATTGCATGTATAAAAAAAATGGTGGGCTGAGAAATTTTGGTGGGATTATTGGATGGAAATTTCAAATGTTGATATGCAAATGTTTGGCGAGAGTTGGAATATTTTTCTTGGCCGACTGGTCTCGAATTATTTTTTCAAATTAAGGCCGACCGTTACATGCCGTTCATCATAGTTATTATTTTGGTTATTAGTATTCATCTTTGAATAACTAATATACCTTAAATAATACTGGTCACGACCAACGACTACTAATCTAAATAATTGTTACGTTAAACTACAATTACTAGATTGACACTACATGCATAGGCAATAACAACAACAATAATAACCACAGCACAATAATAAAACAGCGGCAATATTAATAATTAAATTTCACTAAACAAAATATTAAAAATATGCCTCCAATTCACCAAAAAGCACAAAAAACTAGAATAAATATTTTGTCACAACATGCACCACTAATAATCCTAACAACAACAATATAACCACATCAACAATAGCGGCAATATTAATAATTAAATTTAACTAAACAAAATATTAATAAAAATTTTGCAATATTAATAATTAAATAATTTTAATTTAATTTAATAAATTTCACTAAACAAAATATTAAAAATATGCCTCCAATTCACCAAAAACCACAAAAAACTAAAATAATTACTTTGTCACAACATGCACAACTAACAGATAATCATAACAACAACAAAATAACCAACAACAAGGAAACAACAGAAACTATATGAAAATTAGGTATTTTTTATAAATAAGATTAAATTTTTTTTCAAAAAATCACCAAAAACCAAATATATTTGGAAGTCACTTTCATTGTCACCGATTTATTAATCTAAATAAAAATAGGTGCGTTTCAGTTTCATTGGGGTGCGTACGCCGGCGTAGTTAGGCGCACATCGGCGTAGATGGTGGCTATTGACATGAAAATGAAACGCACCTATTAATATGCAACCCACACACAGACTAAAGTTTCTTCGCCTCTTGTGCCCCGTCCTCCAAAATCCCCATCGTCAGTGCCGGCGGATCGTGTTGGGCCCGGGTGGGTAGTCAGAAAAAATCTTGAGGGGTTTTACCTTACCTTACTTACCTTCGTCGAGACGCTTTGGATTTTTCGCTGACATGGGATTTGTGGTTCATTAATTTCAAAGTTGCTACTTGATTGGAAATTTCTTCGAATTTTGAATCTCAAGAACAGCCCAAATCATCGGTTACTGCTTTTATCTTCTCATACGATTCAATAGCCGGTAGATTACATTTCTGTAGATCTGCATTCCAAATCAGTTTTGCAAATATCCGAAGTTTAGTGTAGTGTAATATAAAAAATTCAGCTGCTCTTATATCTTCCATGATTTTCGACAATACTGTAGTAGCCATAAAATCTAGAATTTTATTCTGACAGTCTTCATGGAGCCTTTTGTGATCATCTCTTTGCAGCCATGATGCCAGTTCAGTCACATCTTCAGCTCGAGCCTTTGAAAATGTCATGAAATTTGAATTTTCATAGTTGTTGGCTCCTCTCAGGGAAAGACCTTGTCTGACCCCCACTGACCTTATCAACATTTTTTACGCTTCAAGGCAGTCTATATGAAGAGAACTAGTGGCATAAAACTCTAACCCCCCATGTCCATGATTCCAGTTGTAGAATCCCTCATCAACCCTACTTGGATGCGATAGCACGCGAATCTAATTGGCTATTAACTTCATCTCGCACGCTTTGGTGCATATAGTGCAAATCGCTTTTTTGTTTTTAAGTTGAAGCCATGCGTAGTCTTTCGCCCATTTTTTAAAAATAACCGGCACTGAAGACTTATTTAAAGCACCATCTAGAAGATTGGATTAAATAGTGTTAGGTCTTGTGAGAAACATATCAGCGGGAAAAGAATCTCACGAGAGTTTCATAATTATTGCTGTAACTCGTATACATTGTATACTTACTTTCACGATGTTGACTATTATCTGACCCAACGGGGACATCTCGCAAAGGTCCAGTGGATCGTACGTCTAAGGAGTTTTACAACAAAGAAAATATTTAAAAAAAATACCGCAGGTAAAACATGTGACATTCTACAACTGAACGCCGCCGATGTAACAAAAATTTGTCGGTCGCCTCTTCGGGCGATCTTCGGCAGGCCTCGGGCAGACTTGGCAGTAAGTGTGTTCCGCATGTATGTTGTTAATACTATGTTTGTATAATTACTTCTTTGAAGCAAATACTTATTCAAACGCATAACACACGAAGAATCTTATTAATTGAAAAACGTCGGATTTTCTTTCACTTTTGTAGAGGTTCCCCACACCCACGCGTATATTTTTTTATTTTATTTCTAATTTATTGGGATTTGCGGGGAAAATGTGTAGCACGAAAAAACTTATATCCGGCTAGCATTTAAAGGGGCATGTCTCAGGCAGCGTGTGGGCCTCATGTGGCAAATGAGGGGCATGCCGAAAGAGGGATTTCCAAGTTGGTTCCCTATGAGACCCCTGTAGCAAATAAAGAGCATGCCGAAAGAGAGCTTTCCCCTTAGATTACTCATGCGCACCACAGAAAGAAAAAATCTTTTCTTTTTTCTTTTTTAATTAACATAACTTGACACTTTATCTTTTCTTTTGTTTTAATTAATATAACTTTACATTTTTTTTGTTTCTTGTTTAGTTATTATTTAAACCTGTTTTCATTATATTTTCTTTTAATTTTTATTTTCAATCACATCTCGTGCTATTTTCCTTTTCGTTTGTACTTCCACTACTTCGTATTTTATTTTCGTTTCAACAATTTTTCCTTTTTCTTTTAAAAAGAATTTTTAATTAACATACTCGACATCTTATTTTCTTTTTAGTTTTTTCTCAGAACTTTTCTTCACTTTATCCCTGAATTTTAGAAAAAAAACGACCGTTCGCGTCCACATTAATTCACCGAATCTCACGACCGACCTGGTCGAATGCTACTTTTCGAATCCTCTCAAAATGACGCCAACTCAAAACTTATCCATCAACGCATGAGTGTGGGGGTGAGGACAGGGAAAAAACCCAAGGAAATAGCCATCGACAGGCGTTATCTCCTTATTTGGTCATGTCCTTGACCGGGTGGGGTAATGAAATGGAGGAATTCGCACGAAAGGGAACAACCAAAGGGATTGATAATCGGTGTTCCTTCATTCTCCCGTGTAAATCCATTCCATTACATGGGCAAGAATAAAAATTCCGAGAATCGTTCTGGCTTCACTTGAATTATGCAAGGTGATTGGCTGGGCGTTCGCCGCCGGCAATTTTGTTGCGCGAAAACTTTTGTGTGCGTGCATTATGCCGTAGAATGGGATAGGCAAGAAATAATATGCGCAGAGGCGTGCGTATTTTAGCAAAAGTTTCGGTATGTAAATTATGAATAATTATTGCATGTATAAAAAAAATGGTGGGCTGAGAAATTTTGGTGGGATTATTGGATGGAAATTTCAAATGTTGATATGCAAATGTTTGGCGAGAGTTGGAATATTTTTCTTGGCCGACTGGTCTCGAATTATTTTTTCAAATTAAGGCCGACCGTTACATGCCGTTCATCATAGTTATTATTTTGGTTATTAGTATTCATCTTTGAATAACTAATATACCTTAAATAATACTGGTCACGACCAACGACTACTAATCTAAATAATTGTTACGTTAAACTACAATTACTAGATTGACACTACATGCATAGGCAATAACAACAACAATAATAACCACAGCACAATAATAAAACAGCGGCAATATTAATAATTAAATTTCACTAAACAAAATATTAAAAATATGCCTCCAATTCACCAAAAAGCACAAAAAACTAGAATAAATATTTTGTCACAACATGCACCACTAATAATCCTAACAACAACAATATAACCACATCAACAATAGCGGCAATATTAATAATTAAATTTAACTAAACAAAATATTAATAAAAATTTTGCAATATTAATAATTAAATAATTTTAATTTAATTTAATAAATTTCACTAAACAAAATATTAAAAATATGCCTCCAATTCACCAAAAACCACAAAAAACTAAAATAATTACTTTGTCACAACATGCACAACTAACAGATAATCATAACAACAACAAAATAACCAACAACAAGGAAACAACAGAAACTATATGAAAATTAGGTATTTTTTATAAATAAGATTAAATTTTTTTTCAAAAAATCACCAAAAACCAAATATATTTGGAAGTCACTTTCATTGTCACCGATTTATTAATCTAAATAAAAATAGGTGCGTTTCAGTTTCATTGGGGTGCGTACGCCGGCGTAGTTAGGCGCACATCGGCGTAGATGGTGGCTATTGACATGAAAATGAAACGCACCTATTAATATGCAACCCACACACAGACTAAAGTTTCTTCGCCTCTTGTGCCCCGTCCTCCAAAATCCCCATCGTCAGTGCCGGCGGATCGTGTTGGGCCCGGGTGGGTAGTCAGAAAAAATCTTGAGGGGTTTTACCTTACCTTACTTACCTTCGTCGAGACGCTTTGGATTTTTCGCTGACATGGGATTTGTGGTTCATTAATTTCAAAGTTGCTACTTGATTGGAAATTTCTTCGAATTTTGAATCTCAAGAACAGCCCAAATCATCGGTTACTGCTTTTATCTTCTCATACGATTCAATAGCCGGTAGATTACATTTCTGTAGATCTGCATTCCAAATCAGTTTTGCAAATATCCGAAGTTTAGTGTAGTGTAATATAAAAAATTCAGCTGCTCTTATATCTTCCATGATTTTCGACAATACTGTAGTAGCCATAAAATCTAGAATTTTATTCTGACAGTCTTCATGGAGCCTTTTGTGATCATCTCTTTGCAGCCATGATGCCAGTTCAGTCACATCTTCAGCTCGAGCCTTTGAAAATGTCATGAAATTTGAATTTTCATAGTTGTTGGCTCCTCTCAGGGAAAGACCTTGTCTGACCCCCACTGACCTTATCAACATTTTTTACGCTTCAAGGCAGTCTATATGAAGAGAACTAGTGGCATAAAACTCTAACCCCCCATGTCCATGATTCCAGTTGTAGAATCCCTCATCAACCCTACTTGGATGCGATAGCACGCGAATCTAATTGGCTATTAACTTCATCTCGCACGCTTTGGTGCATATAGTGCAAATCGCTTTTTTGTTTTTAAGTTGAAGCCATGCGTAGTCTTTCGCCCATTTTTTAAAAATAACCGGCACTGAAGACTTATTTAAAGCACCATCTAGAAGATTGGATTAAATAGTGTTAGGTCTTGTGAGAAACATATCAGCGGGAAAAGAATCTCACGAGAGTTTCATAATTATTGCTGTAACTCGTATACATTGTATACTTACTTTCACGATGTTGACTATTATCTGACCCAACGGGGACATCTCGCAAAGGTCCAGTGGATCGTACGTCTAAGGAGTTTTACAACAAAGAAAATATTTAAAAAAAATACCGCAGGTAAAACATGTGACATTCTACAACTGAACGCCGCCGATGTAACAAAAATTTGTCGGTCGCCTCTTCGGGCGATCTTCGGCAGGCCTCGGGCAGACTTGGCAGTAAGTGTGTTCCGCATGTATGTTGTTAATACTATGTTTGTATAATTACTTCTTTGAAGCAAATACTTATTCAAACGCATAACACACGAAGAATCTTATTAATTGAAAAACGTCGGATTTTCTTTCACTTTTGTAGAGGTTCCCCACACCCACGCGTATATTTTTTTATTTTATTTCTAATTTATTGGGATTTGCGGGGAAAATGTGTAGCACGAAAAAACTTATATCCGGCTAGCATTTAAAGGGGCATGTCTCAGGCAGCGTGTGGGCCTCATGTGGCAAATGAGGGGCATGCCGAAAGAGGGATTTCCAAGTTGGTTCCCTATGAGACCCCTGTAGCAAATAAAGAGCATGCCGAAAGAGAGCTTTCCCCTTAGATTACTCATGCGCACCACAGAAAGAAAAAATCTGCGATACTGAAGTGAGGTATGCCCTATCAGTTTCTCATAAGGGCTCCATAAGGCAAACCTCATTTCAAATGAAATGGGACAGTCCCTTACGCCTTACGTATTCGGAAAGCTTTTTAAAAGCTCAATTTTACTCATAAAGCTTTAGTTTTTGCTGTTCATATTTCAGACAATTATGTTGATGGGATTGAAGGCTGTCTTTAGCATACTTAGACTGGTTCTTTTGCGGAGGTAAGCAGCATTTGACGTGATTCGTACTCAGATGGGCGACCGCTTGGGAAAACAACACCAGCGCTTGAAAATAAAAATCTTTCAACACCGCCGCAAGTTTTTATTTATTAAGGCGAGTCCGCCGCAAGTTTTTATTTATTAAGGCGAGTGTACATCCCAAGAATAAAGTGGAAGAACAAAGTGGCCCTGTACAAAACGCAGCGCAAAGTTTCGTCGAAAGCTCGAAACTTTTTACAACTGTCAAACGTAAAATGTTTAACACGGTCGCAGAGGAAACAATTTAATAAGCTGCAAAGCCTTTTAGATAGTTATATTAAATTAATGTGTAGTAAAAAAGACAATTTTATTAGTTTCAAACATTTTCTCACTTCGTTTTTGAGTTAAAAAAATTAACGCATTTTTCAAACTGTCGAAAACAAGGTGAATATGCAAAAACTAGGGAAAATGGCATATTTATAAGCATTAGAATATTGAAATTTAACGAAATTAAAAGCTTTTTTTCGGTCTACGCATTCGTTAAGTAGAGTAGAGCCCTACTTTGAGGTTGCCGTTTTCGGTTAGTGAAACAGAGATAGAACCATGTTTGCGATAAAGGAGCTCAGATTTGCTCTTCCACTTTATTCTTGGGATGTAAACCTGCCTTAAATGCTATCCGGGTACTTTTAACTTTAGCGTTTAAGAAAATAAGCGTTAAAGTAATCGGAGCACAAAAATACACAATAGTGTATACAAAAATTTTTTTAATAGAGGCGGTGGCCCAATCACGACTTTATTCGCGTTTACGCGCGTCAAAGCGTTGACACGCTTGACGTCGCTATTTGATTGTGTGTAATTCAAATCGAGCTGCCCCATTCACGACTTTGCGGCGTCAGCGGCGACAAGCGACGGAAAAAGTCGACAAACTTTCAACTTTTCGCGCGTTGGCAGGCGTTGAAAATTGCCAAACTGTCAAACTGTCTAAATTAAAATTGTATAAAGACAAAAATCCACACATGAATTTAAATCAAAGCAAGCTTTTTGACGTCCTGACGCTATGAATGAACCTTCAACGGACGTCAACGCGCATGAAGCCCCTGCCGCGTATAACGCGCCGTCGGCATTGGGCCATCGCCTTAAGAATCATAGCCATTATTTGCATATCTTCTAGGAATACTGGATTTTATATAAATTGAGTTATAATGAAACTTAAAGTGAGCTATTCAATAACTGTGTACAATTTTAATATAAAAAGATTATGTCACACGCTCGTTGCTCAAATTCCGGGTGGGTATTTTACCCACCGGAATTTTTCGGGTGGGTACTGCTACCCACAGTACCCACATTATCCGCCCGCACTGCCCATCGTTATACGGACTCAAGTTTCTTCGCCACTTGTGCCCCGTCTTCACCATTTCCCCGCGTTATACAAAAGCTCTGACAATTTTTCAATGTGTGAGAGCGTGATGCGGATGAAACCTATTCGCTCTCAAGGAAATTTTTAAGCATAGGCGCGCGTAGAAGTTTTACTTCAAAAATCAGCTGTCTTCAATTTAACTACAAATTCTCCCAAAACGTACGTTGAGCGCGGTTCTTTTCGCATTTTTGCGTTTAACGAAACTTAACGAAACAAAATATGACCGACGTACCTCCAATATGGCCGAGCCCATTAATTTACATGAGAGCGCTCAGACGACGTGCGTTTCTTACGTGCATTATAGTTGGGCCTTTAAGCATCTATTCTGGATAATGAACAAAGGAAAAAGTATGCATGTTCCTTAAGTGGCCCCTAGACTATCAATAATATTGTGCAATAATATTGAGCAAAATACTGACGGTTTGCTTCTTTGCCGCAGACAATATCACCCACAGACCGTCAATAATATTGCGCAAATCGAAATATTGCACAATATTATTGATAATCTAGGGGCCCTATTAGTGTAATAAAAACACAGCGGAAGCAGGTTTCCCGCTTCCCGGTAGTCGGCGCAGATGCGTGCTTAGAAGCATTTTGAATTAACGCATGTTTGTAATTGGGCCATAGCACAGTCGCGCCAGGTTGTCGGTGCCGGCCTGGAATGAAAATTTAGTTTTTTCTTGCCGGACTGGAAATGGATACTGAAAGTTTAAGAATCTGTCGTTATGGTGCCTTAATTTTTGGAATTAATGATGATATTCCCCATGAACTTTTCTCTCCCGATTCAGAGGATGTATACCCATTTTATGTGGTTTTATTGTACCAAGTACACAATCTAGCGCAATCAAATCATCATCGGATGAAGACGACATCATGTAATAGTTCCAACGTTACGAGCCAACTGATGAGTGATTTTGTGCTTGCACCGGGTATGTTTTAGGTCGGCACTGTGTACGACCTAGGCGCGAGTAACCGGCAAGCAGGAAACCGGCTACTACTGTATTTTTACCCTTATGCATGACAATTTGCCTTACCATTTCTTTCCAAAGCTATCGGTTCCCATTTCAATTTCTACAAAGAAACACTGCATTCTGATATCATGAATTCATAAATTGCCTACTAGAGAGCTACTGCGATCGATTCTCGCACGCACACACACAAATCATACCGCATTTTCTTACGTGACGATTTCTATGAATTCACTCTACCCGCAAGCCGCGTTAAGCCTGAACTACATTGAGAAGCAGTGCTGTGCTGTGCAGTGCAGTGAACTTTAGCCTTCTTGTAACTGAATGAGGCAATTCACATTATTTTCACAGCACTGCACTGCACTGCACAGCACTGCTTTTCTTAGGCTAATTTCTAAAAAACTGCTTCGCGCTGCTTCTGTTCACACATGAAGTTAGGTTTTCATTCAAAATGGATGAGGAGAAATTCATAGCATTAGTGCGAAGCAAAGAATTTTTGTACAACGCAATTGTAAAAACGTTGTATTAATAAATATTTCTAAAATATGACCAAATGTCTTTACCAAATGTCAAAATACTGCTCTTGCAATGTGTTTCACCTTCCGTTCCACAGCGACGCACTGCACTGCTCAGCACTGCACTGCTTTTCAATGTATTTCTGGCTTTAGGGTACGTGCAGTACGCAGCGTAGATGATAGAGTAGAGCATAGCAGCGCATACTCGCTTATAAGTGGTTCTCAATGGTTTTTAAATAGGAGTGTGCATAACGCAGATTGCTTGTTCAATCATAGCGCGCTGATATTTTTGGAATGTCTGAGGAGAGATGTTTTGCCCGCTTTTTCCTAGCAGCGGACATTGTGAATGGTGTGATGTATGATGTAAGATTTTTTCCAAGTGTTTAATATGAAATTTTTTTTAGAAATGAATTCAATTAAAAATTTAATATTTTTTTACCTTGAGTATTTTTTGTAAAGAAAGGTAAAGCAGAAGCAGCGAATGGTTTTGCAAAAAAAGTGCATGTCGAAAAATTTGTTTAATTGTAAAACATATATGTAATTTATTTTTTGTTTTAAATTTTGATGGTGAAAAAGCACCCAATGTAAATTGATATTCGGTGAGATGTACAAGATTTACCAACTTCATTTGCAACAGACACCACAATATTATTTGCAATTATTACGAAAAATAAATTTTATGGATTTCAGGAAAATATTAAATTCTTAGAATGTATTTCTCATTTATATGTTTTTATTGAATTTATAATATAAAATTCATTTACTTAGGTGAAATTTCGGAATCGAGAAAAAATGTAACCCTCAACCCCGAAGCCTACGCGAACGACCAATGGTGTTTACCTCTGGCACACAGGCATTCATGAGCGAGGATTCTACGCTTTGTTATGCGCACAACAGCAAGAAGCACTGCCAGCAATCAGCTCGCTGCTATGCTCTACTGAGTCTACTCTACCATCTACGTTGCGTACTGCACTCCCACCCTTAAGGAACTTCGTTCCAAAAATTAACAAAATAATATCTTTAAAAATTACAGAATTTTACAAATTTTTTAGATTTAGGCAAATTATTATTTTACTTCTTTCTTTTTTTAATAAAATCGAACCTTAAGAACCAAAGAACCAATATTGCTTAGTCGTGTCGTTATTTTGGGCACAATTGTTCTTCCATTTGTAGCTTCTAAGAACAAAAACTCCTTCTTCGGGTTCCTGCAAATAATTATTTACTTACTTACGAGTACTTCCATAGCAATAATTCTCATCATACATATGGCTTAGTTTTCTTCTTCGTCACTTGTTTTACCATCGCAGTCTTCTTTTATAGCATAAGTTTTATAAAACATCCATAATATTTGTCCGAATAACTTAATAATGTAAGTTTTTTTAGCTAATGGAAGAATTTTACCAGAAGCTTTTGTCCAAAGGGTCGGTGAATTTTGTAAATAGAGGAGCAGTGTTATTAATCCCGTGTCTCTTCTATCCATGTCTTTATAGCGTGTAATAAATTGTTATTAATTTCAGCTGCCAGGCCTTGCGCTGGTTGGTTCTTAGGTACAACTTTCTGAGTATATTTTTGCTTAAATTCAAATATGTACAAATTTAAAACCGCCTATTTTTTCTGAAAAAACCGGGTTTCGAATTCCATAATTAACCGGTTTTTAAAAACCGACAAACCGTAGCCTGTGTCTTGTAGCAGAAAATTACTTATCTCGTGCTTTACCGTAGACGTCCTAAACGACTAAAAAGCTCTTAACATAAAAATTGTTAGACATTCATCATACCTTCCAAGCTTTCTAATTTTGGAAAAAAAAGTATAGGCTAACTAACGTATTTTTTGGAGAAGTTGAAATTTTAGTTTAAAGAAACCAAAATTTTGACTTAAGGCTTGATACACGGGCACGAACGAATGAACATTGAAAGAGGAATGATCATTCATCTTCGTGTATCACATGAAATGAAGTTCTAATGAGCCTTAATATCTTCATTCGTTTCTTTTCTGAATGAAGCTGAAAGAACTTCATTCGTCTTCAATGAAGCTGGAAGCTGAAAGTTTTCGACTATTTAAAGTGTTTAGAAGTCAAAAAATTTGTCTGTAGCTTATACCCTTGTTATAAAAAGAGGAGGAGAAACAATCTTTTGACATTTTGACGTAGATAAAGACAAAGTGCGTCTGAAATATTTATTGGATAAGCACAAAACAACAATATTTCACAATGAGTAAAGAAAAAATTTTCTTTGAACATGACGGCATCGAACCTAGAAACATCTTCCTCCCAGTATTTACCATGTTTTTCCTTAAAAATTCAAATAGTGACACTCAAATCTTAACTATAAACTTTTATTCTTTTAACTTACAATTGTCCAAATATTCCGGTTTCTCCTTTCGTTTAGAAGCAAAGAAACTAAATAATTTATTCTTATTAAATTCACAAAAATATTTTTCTTTTTCTTCATCGCTAATCTTTTCAATTTCCTTGATTTATTGCGTTTTACAAAGTAGTTAAATAAAACTACATTTAGTTCATCCATTTTGAAAGCTACTGTCACTCAATTGTAACTTCATTACTTCTTCCCCGTGTATCAACATGTAAACGAATGATCATTCAAATGGATGAAGCTGGAAGAATGATCATTCGTTCGTGCCCGTGTATCAAGCCCATTAGACTACTCATAACTCTGGAAGTTGGTAGAGTGAAACGGTCACTTGTACAATTTTATATAGGTGGAAGTAATCTCTGTAAACTGCTATATTTGTGTGTTCCACAGTCAACTGCAAACCCGAAGAATACAATGCTAATTTACTGGCATTTATAAAAAGCTTATAACGATGTCAAAACATCAAACCAGGAACATTAGTTTTACTGAAGGACGAAAACTTACCCCCATTAAACTGGAAAATGGGAAGGGTTACAGAAGTACACTTAGGAGAAAACAATAAAGCGCGAGTGTTGATGCTTAGTGTTCGAAAAAAGATCTGTAAGGAAATTTAGCTCGTTCCTTGCACCCATGAAATTTGTGGCATTGTCGCTGAAGATCTTGGCAGGGTTTCCCCGTCTTCCAATAAACCGCTTGAGCGCTCCGATAAAGGCTGGCGTTGTTAGGTCTGAGACTACTTCGAAATGTGTAGCCTTAGTGGCGAAGCAGATGAATACTCCTACATACGCCTTGGTTGCTGCTTTCCCTCGGATCCTGTAGTGGATGTGGATTGGGTCAAAGAAGTCAATTCCTGTGTGCGAAAACGGCCTTGATGGTTGTATTCTTTCGGGTGGTAGATTCCCCATTATTTGGCCCATACTTCTGGGTTGAACTCTAAAACATCGTATGCATTGATGAACGATTGTTTGAACTAACTGCCTTCCTCTTAATGGCCAAAATTGTTGCCTGGTGATTGCTAGCAGGGCTTGCGGGCCGACGTGAAGATGTTCGATATGAAGTTGCGTTAGTAACAGTTTTGTATAAGGATGTTTGTGTGGTAACACCATTGGGTGTCCGCTGTTGTAGGACAAGTTGGCTCTTTGTAGTCTTCCCCCTACTCTTATGATCCCCTTATCATCGATAAACGGACTAAGAGTACTCAGTGGGCTGTCTGCCGGAACGTGTTTACTGCGGCTCAGTTCCTGGAGTTTCCGTTCAAAGCTACCTTTTTGCATTATCTTTGTGATAATGTGGAGAGCTTGACGTAGTTCCAGTACTGTTAACGCCTTGGAGAGGCATTTTTGTGTGTGTTTCTCTTTTAGTCTTCGACAGAACCGTACTACATAGGCTGTCACTCTCTGCAAATGCCTAAATGAGTTCCGGTGGTCAGTATTTTGTAGGATAGATTCTTCGCGATGAGCTATTAATGTTGTCTTCTTGGTCCTTTCTTCAGGGAGTAATCTGGTTATGGAGACTGCTCCTGCCGGGAAGAGTTCTGGGGATTGATAGAGAAATGGTGGTCCGTTGAACCAAAGTTCTGATGTTAGTAATCCTTCTGGTGTGGTTCCTCTTGACACGAGATCGGCTGGATTTAGTTTGGTTTGCACATATTTCCACTGCCGAACGTTGAATAATTTGTGAATCGTGGCTATTCGGTTATCGACAAATGTTTTGAAAGTTGAGGATTCGGCCTGTACCCAAGATAGAACAATCTGCGAATCTGTCCAGTACGTAATGCTGTCCATCTTTATACTTAAGTATGATCTAACTCGGTCCACCAATTGTACCATCAGTTTTGCTACGCAAAGCTCCAGTCGTGGTAGCGTGATTATCTTACGCGGAGCTACTCGTGACTTCGCACAAATTAAGCGCACGGTGATCTGCCCGGCTGCATTTTCTGATCGTAAGTATAATGCAGCTCCATATGCCTTTTCTGAACCATCGGAAAATGCATGCACCTGTATGTTTACTGGCCGGTCTGCTAGTATTCTCCTGGGAACCTTGACGTCGTTTAGGCTTGCTAGGCTTTGTCGAAAATCTGTTCATCTTGTATGAAGTTCTGCGGGTAGGGCGGCATCCCAGTTCAGTTTTAGCGCCCAAAGCTCCTGCATGAAGATTTTGGCGGCCACTATTACTGGGTTGACCAAACCAAGAGGGTCGAAAAGGTGGGCTACATCTGCTAATACACTCCGCTTTGTGATACGCTTCACTCCTTCCCATTTCGTTTTTATGAGAAACTGGTCTGCTTTCGGGAACCAAGTTAAGCCTAAGGTTTTGACGGATGTTTCTGTCACGTCGCTGATATCAATTTCTTTCTCGCGATCTTCTTTTGGGATCCTAGCTGGCAATTCCGGGTGGTTTGCACACCATTTTCGCAGCGAGAAGCCTCCCGCCTTCTTTATGTCAATGAGTACGGTCTGCATATTGAGTGCCTTAACGAGGGAATCACTCCCTGTCATAACCTTATCCATGTAAAAATCCTTCCTGGTAATTGCTGCACCCAAAGGATATCGCTCTACTTCATCCTCTGCTAGTTGTTGCAGGCACCTGGTTGCCAAATATGGTGCGGCAGTGGTACCATAGGTTACTGTTCGTAGTCGGAATATTTTCAACTCCTCTTCGGGGTGGTCTCGCTACAGAATGAGCTTTGGATTTTGATCACTTGGATTAATCCATATCTGTCGATACATCTTGGTTATATCGCTTGTAAAAACGTACTTTTGCGTTCTGAAGCGAACTAGAATTGTGAAGAGCTCATCCTTAGTTCTGAGACCCTTGTGCTGAATGTCGTTGAAGGACAAGTTCGTTGTTGTTTTTGCCGAGCCGTCGAATACGACCCGTAACTTGGTTGTACTGCTCTCTGGACGAATGACGCAGTGATGTGGTAGGAAGTAATGCTGCTGGCTGAGGTCTTCCTGTTTGATTTGTTCCATGTGCCTAAGTTGGTGATATTCATGTATGAAGTTTTTTCTAATGACAGGAATCGTTGAAAGGCGATACTCCAAGATTCCCCTAGGGCGGACGCGTCTTGCCTTAATGGAAGGCGAACTATGTTTCGTCCTGATGATTCCCTCTTGGTAGTGGCTCTAAAGAGGTCTTCGCAATATTGCTCGGCTGGTGTGATGCAATGCTCTGGTTTGTCAATTTCCTCCATTTCCCAGAATTTTTCTAGAGCTGTTTCCAGTCCTCCATGCTCGAGATGACTTATTCCGCAAAAGGCTGAATTTGCAGCTTGTGAAGTTGTCTTGTTCAATTCTTTCACAGCAATGAATTTCCCTTGTTTACCCTTTGCATTTTTGTCTCCCCTGAGTCCTATCACCAGATCACCTTAGGACATGTTAATACTTCTTTATTTCAGACAAATAAGGCTAATCCAAGGAAACCAGGTGCAGTCAAACATATTTTGGGATCGCTATGGGAAAGGAATCATAGTCAGTCAGTTATTATCAACATGTGACGTCATCATCTTTGGCTATCGTGAACATGAATTAGCACCACACACCGTTATTATTTTTAATACCTATTAATCTAGTTTTAAAATTATTGTCCCAAAACATTCGCTTAAAATTTACGATATTCCTTCAAATTTCATCTGGTAACACCTAGCACTTCAACACATGTATGCGTATAAAATTTATCCCCACCTGATCATCAAAGCAAGATCACTTCAAACGTTACGATATACTTCTCTATCCCCACTTGAATTCAAGCAAGTTAATAAATCACGGTATACAGAAACAAGGTAGTGTAAAAGAGACTGACAGCTCGAATATCGTACGAATATCGTAGAAAAAGCCGACGTCACCCGGCAAGTTAATACAGAAAACAACAACAACAATTTCGATTTTGTATGGGGAAGACTTGCCGAGTGACGTCAGCATTCAAATGACATTTCTCTTTTACATTACCTTGTTTCTGTATACCGTGTTAATAAATAACGTTGCGCGCTTGAATCGCTCTCTCGCTTGGGCACGATCATCGAGGTAAGTTGGTTTGAACTTAATTTTATTTTTTCTTCTTCCTAAATTTTCTTAACCTTTTCCTTTTTTTGTTGTTGGGAATAGACCATCAACAATTTCCTCTTTCTTATTGTTGTTGGGAATAGACCATCAACAATTTCCTCTTTTCTTATTGTTGTTGGGAATAGACCATCAACAATTTCCTCTTTCCTTTTGTTGTTGGGAGTAGACCATCAACAATTTCCTCTTTCCTTTTGTTGTTGGGAATAGACCATCAACAATTTCCTCTTTCTTTTTGTTGTTGGGAATAGACCATCAACAATTTCCTCAATTTCCTTTTTGTTGTTGGGAATAGACCATCAACAATTTCCTAAAAAATCTCCTTTGTTCTTGGGATTCGACCATGAACAACAATTAATTCTTTGTTCGCTCCTTTCCTTTTGGTTAATCAAGTTCAAGGCCAACTACAGAGATCAGGTGAGTACCGTATTATCACAACCAATATTTAAAGTTCTTTTGACAAAAATATATATTTTTTTTTCTCCGTGTTTTCTTCGATTGGTGATTTGGTGATCTTGATTTTCCCTGTGCTTAATTTGTTGCAATCATAATACGGTAAAATTTGCGCTCGAACGGATTTAGTGATCAACGTTGATGAGGTGTTTTTCCCTTTTTTTTGCAATTAAACAATAATTTCGTGATTGTAGCTTACATCGTTGATGAGGAGGTGTACAAGGTGAATAATTGTGATAAAATAATTCTTGCTGTAGCTAACAACTTTGTTGAGGGTGATTATCGCGAAATTTAAGTGAATGTTTACATAATGTTCAATCTATCTTAAGTTAACGTCACTAATTGAATTAACTATTGAATTATAATTGAAATTTTTAGTGAATCTATAATTTTGAATTCATATTTGAATTTTGAATTTTCAATGAATTTATAACTGAATCTAATTGTCTTCCATTCGTCAATCATTTTCAATTTCCATTTTTTCAATCATTTGTTTACTGAATATTTTATATGAATAAATTTCGTTAAAAGTGGAATAAATTATTTGATTGTGACAAAGTGAATTTTGTCTTTTTATATTTTGTGTACTGCAACTAGAGGCAAATTTTTAGCAATTTACTTCTATGTCTTGAATAGTTTGTTTCCATCTTGAAGCATAAACAGTCTTCCCTCCGACAATCCATCCGAGAACTGTGTTTTGTAGTATAGGAAGTGGGTCCTTTAATTTTATTTGTCCGATTGACAGTAGTGAGATGAATAATTCAGCCCCAATCAGTAGGTCGATGCCAGTGCCGTAGCTACTCTGTTTCGCGTGGGGGGCAGACAAATTAATGTAACGTCTATTTTAAAAAATGTTGATATTCGCCAGTACAGTCGGTAGTAGGTACAGATAATTATTAGAATAGAATGAAGTACAAGCTCTCAACAATATACACCTTAACACATCATCTGCTTTGGGTACGATATCCTTAATGGCCCATCCACATTACACAATCTTCGATGCGCACTCATTTTAGTTTTTTCTCAGAATTTCAGAGAATTGTAAAAAAATCCTTCAGAAATAGGGTCATTCCACTTTTTTATGGCCTTTTTAAAGCGCCGTCTTCTAGTGTACTATCAAAATTGCAATCATTCTAAGAAAATGACAAAATATATATGGGAAAAAAGAGTGCGCATTCCAGGATTGTGTATAATGGCGGTGTGCATGGATTGATTCAAGACGATTTGAAGCCAATCATCTTTGATTATGAATGTCTACTCTGCTTAATGCAAAATTTTTCCGTCGCCACAAACAATTGAACCAATAACAAAAGCATTGCAAGGTCGAGCGATGGGATACAAAAATGCGATGGCACTTATTAGAGCCGTTTATACAACGATCGAAAAAATGAGAATAGAAGATATTTTCGAGAAATACTACTCTGAAGCAACAAAAGTTTTGAAGAAATTACACCCTAGAGAACCAGCTCTCGCTTCAAGGCGCCCTCGCCCATTCGAAATCGACGCCAATCAACAATGGTAAAGGATTCTGCTGTCGAAGAAACTCTGCGCGAACGAAACGAATTGTCCGTCAGCCTGAAATCGGCATTTTACGAAACGATCAGCATTGTGCTAATCGAATTGACAAAAATTGGTGAAGTGGATTTGAAAAAACTGCAGCATTTGACCGAGTTGGGCATCGAATTACTAAATGAAATTGAGCTAAAAACGAAAATTTGTCCAAAGAATGAGAAATTGAACGATTCGAAAAGGCCAGAGGTTATAAAATTTGAGACTGCGGTACTGACAGAGCTGTATAAGGTGCGCCAGGGAATGGAAAACGTGTACAACTTTCCCGCCCGGAACGGCAGTAGGCGAATCGTCGTGCTCGGTCTTGACACACATCATGCGGTTTCAACGTATTACTACAATGTCGACTAATAGATTAAATAATTTTACTGATAGATTAAATTTTTATATCTGAACACCGTTCTTTTAAGATTCGATGAACTAAAAAATCACAACGTGCAATTATTTTAAAAAAATGATTAAATGTTATTATTTAAAAAAAATAAACTACATATATAAAGTATGAGACGCGTGGGGGGGCTAAGCCCCCCCCCCTAGCCCCTGGGTTGCTACGGCCCTGGTCGATGCCGCGAGATATGTTGAAATTAGGATCGGCCAATTGTATGTTTTTTGGAATGGGCCAATCTGCGGTGGAGATGTAAACACTCGGTTGATCGGATGCTATTTTCGTGAAGACGAAGGCTTCCAGACTGGTTGTGAATCCACAGGTCCGTGAATTTATTTTAAGATGAATTCTCCCTTGGCTTGTTAGCGCAAGTTCACCTATCCCAGAGAGGTCGAGCTGTTCCTTGGGGGGCGTGAAACCTAGTCCTCGAATGAATCGTTCGGTGGCGAAGTTGAGCTGGGACCCACCATCGAGTACGGCTCTTCCCTCCACCCAATTGCCATGATGGTCCTTTACCTGCGCGATGGCTGTTGACAGAAATACGTATGACGTTGAACGTTTACACTGTGCCCCTGTGTCGGCTGCTAAATTTAGAACAGTGTCTTCCTTTGCATTTGGATACTGAGTGCCCAGTCCTGAGGCAATTTTCACATCTTTTCCACTGGCGGTTGTACTTGGCTCGCTCCTGCGGTTTTAGCGTTAAAAACTTTTGGCAATAGTACAACGGGTGCTCTCCCTTGCACATGTCGCATGGCCTTCTGATAGGAGTTCTTGCTAACATTAAAGAGGCCTTGTGACCTTGGGGCGCTCTTTCATGTTGTGCGCGTTGATTCGCCCACTTCCCAGTGCTTCCAGTGATTGAAACCGGGTTTCCAAAAATTTGAGGAGCCCAAATATGTCCGGGACTTCCTTCGGATTGGCGAGTGACTGCTCGTAAAGTAGATGAGTGGCTCGATCAAGTTTCTTGACCAGGATATGGTGTACGAGAGGGCTCCAACTGTCTGTGTTAAGACCTGTGTTGTTTAATTTCAGCAGCACTTCCTTTGTGTTGTCGTGCAGGGCCTTTATGGCGGCGGCTGACTCATTTTGCAATGAAGGCTGGTTCATTAATTTGTCCAAGTAGGCTGTTATTAACAGCCGCTTATTCTCGTACCGCTCATTAAGTGTTGTCCATGCAATGGAATAATTATGTTCCGTTACTGGGAGGTGCTGTACAATTTTGCTAGCTTCTCCCACTAGGTTTGCCTTTAAATACATTAACTTCTGTGCTTCTCCCGTTGGCTGAATATGGATTAATTCATTGAAGAGATTAGGGAACTGTTCCCAACTGAGGTAGTTCCCGTCAGACGTAGGTAGTGTGATCTTGGGTAGCTTTACTGAGTTTGATATCGTTGATATAGCAGCCGTCTCCTGAGGAGCTGAGAGTTCCTGAATATGTGTGATAACGTCAAGATAGTGGTTCTCCAGCTCAAGGAAAACATTCATATTGTACTCAGCTTGGTTCACTTCAGACATGATGTCTTGGTGTAACCTGCTGATGTCAGTCCAATATTGCTCCATGGTTGATCTACGTTGGTTGTAGTAGGCCTGAGAGCGCGGGAGATTTAAGTCTTGCTCTGTAGATGACAAAAGCCGTTCTAGAGCCGTCATGAGGGCATGCTGGCGTCGTAACAGCCTAGCTTGCTCTATGTCGGCCACTTCTCCCTTGTCATCTACTGATTCCTCAGGCTCACTATCATTTTCCTATCCGCTAGTAGCCGCCTTTGGTCCTGTGTCTGTGGCTTTGGCCTTTGCTGCTGTGCTCTTTGATGCTGCGAGCTCTGCTGTAGCTGCTGTGATGGCTGCTTGGATCGTCTGTTTATACTCCTCGTACACTGCCTTTACTACCCCTTCAAATCCTTGGCGGAAGTACGCATGTTGGGAGAATTCCTCTTCTAGTGGAGTCAGTTGGTTGTTGTTCTGTTGAAACTGGGCCCAATCTTCTTCCAGCGTTGAGAGCTTCTGTTGCATCTTCTGAATTGCCTCTTCTCCCCTCTTCCTGCTGGTGGAGTCTTTCCTGAAGTTCTGGAAGTTCTTCTCCATGCGTTCTCCGATACCGGATTGAAGGGTTACTACTTGCTCGAATGCTTCCATGTCCATGTCGCAAAGATAGTCGGGGTCACCAAATGTAAATTAGATTATTTTATCTAATTGTTAATCTTACGTTAGAGCAAAAACAAACTTGGTGAAAGGGTTTTCTCAGTGCAACCTCACACTGAGTAGCGAAGAAAAAAGGCTTATGGTTGTTACTTAATGAATGACAATTGATTTATTTACATTGCTCTTTTATATTCTACAAAATATGCTTACACATCAAAGCTCAAAAATTGAACCTTGAACTGGCCAAGAATCAATTCTCGAGAATCAATGTGAAAGCATTTTTACAGGTAATTAATTAATTGCTGATAATGGCAAAAGTTTACACGAGCGGATGTCCACCGATGCAGGTTGAACGCGCGTGCCGGAAATTTGGTGCATTTCCAGACATCGGGAAATTGGCTGTTATTCTAGACAAACGAAGTATTCTTCGTTAGCCAAACCCCTGAACTTTAACCTTCCAATTAAACACAATGTGCGACATCACATTGGCAACTTCCTTTCGTCATCGCACGGCGACTCCATCCAGAGAAGATGAAGGTGGCGAAACTGCTTCGGGAGTACAGGCCCAGTAAAACAAAAAAAAACAAAAAATCTATTTTCATTTGAAACGTCGTACGCGCTTTTGAAAAGCCCGTATTGTGTGGACGTACAATGTACCTTTTTAAGAACAGTCTTTTGTCCGCGCAGTTTTGCCGCACTGCCTTTACCATTGACTAAGTCGTAAAAAAGCCATAAAGCTCTATATGAAAAAAAAGGGCAAAAACGCGTATGAGGTAAGTCCGCGTAGTGTGGATCCACAATTAAGGGCGGGGTAAGGTTTTAAAGGCGAAAAAATTCATATTTTCATGATTTTTGTTTGGAGATATGAATAATGTTGGTTTATTTATCTGATATACACGTTATAGTATAACATCTGAAGTATCTTTGGAAAAAAATTCAATTAAAAATATCATTAAATGAGTCCGTAACAGCCGAAAAAAAGTAGTTATGCGGTGAACACCATTACTCGTTACCGGATCATCAGAAACAAAAAACTCGAAATGCGTTTAAAAGGTGATGTGTTTCCCTAGGTAATCAGGAAGAGTTATTTTTCGTTTTTTTTATTTTTGGCAGCATTTGGAAGTGAAAAACGCGATTTTCGCTAAAAAAGTCAGTGAATTTGTTATTAAAAAATGGAAAAAAATGGTAAAAAAAACTCTTCCTGATTACTTGTTGATTTATTTGTAGAAATAGTATTTAAAAATTCAAAAGGATCGGTCAAGTAGATTTTGAGTTCTAATGTTCACAAACTTCAAAAAAAAGTTTGCGAGAAAATCGATTCAAAGTTTTTTATACTCGAACATCCAAATTTAAGCACACAGCACAGTACACAACCGCTCGGCAGAAAGTGTGCTTGTAAATTGATTTATATACGATATACCGGAAATATTCAATAAGGGTATTCATTTCACTTCGTAAATTCTTCGTACTTGTCGTACCTGTCGTACTTCGTAGTTGTTCGTAGTTTTTCGTAGCTCATTTCCATATATTTTTTAACTACGACATCTTGTGTGAAGTACGAAGCTGCAGAGTTTCTAAAACGGGTTCGTAATTTTAAATTGTCGTAGTTGATGTTGACAGTTGTCAGCTGTTTTAAATTATTTAATTAAATTTAATTCCTGTGAATTAAAAAGATGGCTAGCGAAACCAATAATCTTTGGTTTTCACTTTTTCTGGACATTCTATCAAAAAACAACCACTTCAAAATATGACAACTCAAAACTGACACTTGCAATAATACGAAAAATGGAAAAAATTAACTACGAAAAATATTCAATTTAGTCGTTCATGTCAATCGAACTACGAAACTACGAAACTACAAAACTACAAAGTGAAATGAATACCCTTAATATATAGTATACAAGGTCAGTTTAAAAGTAGAAAGTATTTTGGAGATTACAAAAGGGACTTGAAGCAGCTTCCAGGTAGGCGTTGCGCAGCTGCCAGGCAGGTATAAAAAATTGAGCATGGTCGCTTGAAACGCTGTATCTTCTTTAGTTTTGCTCCGATTTATTTGGAATTTTGACACAATACTCTCGACATGTTGTACATTCAGCAAAAAAATTAAAAAAATGCGGTTTAAAACCTTATTTCCCCTTAACGCAGTCACAGTGCCGGATAGATATCCTATCCCGTACATTAAGAGCTTCTCCGTGCATTTGCACGGCTGCAGAATCTTCTCGAAGGTAGATTTGGAGTGCGCGTATCATGATATACCTATCGCACCAGAAGACGTGCATAAGAGGTTTATAAACAAGGTCACGGGAGACCTCGACTTCGTCTTCGTCTACTTAGATCGCGAGTAAATCTAAGTCAGACCATGTAAACCATATTGAACAGCTCTTTAAACGACTAGAAAACTTCGGGCTGACCATGCGTTTTTGGTGCGCCAGAGATTAACTTTTTTAGCCATCACATCTCGAAAGATGGAATATTTACAACCTCACATCGGATTTACGCGATCACTGATATTCCATTCCCAGCTTCTGTTACACAGAAGTTCTTAGGGATGGTGAACTTTTATCACCGATTCATCCCTAATTTGGCTAGAATGTTGGTACCAATCAATGAGCATTTAAGATATCTTCTCAGTCGTGCTCATGTCCCGAAAGATAATGAATTTCTGGGCCCGCAGAATGTCAAGAGGCATTCCTCAAAGTAAAGGCTTCGATGGTAGAAGCTACATTGCTGAATCATCTACTCGAGTATGCCAAATATAGGCTAACGACAGATGCCTCGGAGGCATGGTGGAGCAATTTCGTGATCTATGCGGACCACAAACCTCTCGTACGTGCCCTTCACACAAAAAACCGAACGATCCCCTCGTCAGACCAGGCATCTAGATTTAATTTTGCGGACATTCGCTATGGGTCTGGTGGTCGCAGACTATTTGTCACAGTCACACGCAACGTCGACCCCGTCACCTTCGAGTTGCCTACATTAGCTCAGGCCTAAAAGGGTGACAAAGAGTTACAAAACCTCCTAGAGCGCCCCAGCAAAGACTCTCAAGTAAAACTAGTTATCACACCAATTCCCTTATTTTTCATTTATTGTTGTTAATTTTTAACAATAATATTATGCGATTCAAATGAAGATTTTGTTATTTCTTGATTTTTTCAAAACAAACGTATCATGTTCATCAAGGGACTTGAAGGCTCCGGCTTTGGTGCCCTCCCCCCAATGCTTTCTGAGGCGTTAAGGCCGTATCAGAACCTATGCAGCGCTGCAACGACAAGTGTTTCTATTGGCTGAGGCTGGTAAAATGACAAGCAAAGCAGCACCAGACCAGCGTGCTGCATTTTCATCTCAAATCCTAATTTTGCTGCATATACATGCAGCACTTTTGACACTTCGTAATGCGGCAAGTGATTTTAAACAAGGAGACGCGGAATTTTTTGTTTTAAATTATTTAAAAGGACATGGAGTAATAATTGGTAGAACTAGTGCGATTTTTAAATTTTTAATTTGAGGTTTAGCTATCAAATAAAAAGTGCGCTGCACAGCGGAAAAGACTAGAATCTGATACCGACTGCAGCATGTTGCTCTGGTGCTGCTGCTGCACGCTGCATATTTTTAGGTTCTGATACGGCCTTTATTTACGCCACTGATTAAAGCTTAGGTGACAATTCGACAAAGCTTAGGTGAAAAAGTAATAAAAAAGCACCAAATAAGGCCAATTTTAACATCGAAATTGCTTATAACCCGTAGCATAAAAATTGTCTGGACATTATTCATAGAAAATACTCCAAACTTTCTAATTTTGGAAAAAAAAGGATAGGTTAACTACGTAGTTTGTGGAGAAAAAGGTAGTTGAAGTTGAAATTTTAGTTAAAAAAACCAAAATTTTGATTTTGGCGACGCATAACTCTGAAAGTTGGGAGGGTAGAACCGTCACTTTTACAATTTTAGAAAGGATTCTGCGTACACTGATATCTTATTCATGGAAATAGGTTATAGGGTTACAAAAATACAGGGTGATATGTAAAACTCTAACAAAAACAGTTCCTTACTGAGAAGTCCCAAAGTAGAAAATTTTCGTTGGATTGGTTTTCAAAAATGAAATGGCTTACGGTTAGTATAAAAAAGCTGTGTTTTGTTTTTATTGCGTTTTGTTTAGAGGAGAATTGGCTTGATTTCTGAATCATTTACAGCCATCTACATTTATCAGACCTTAATGATCGGACCCCAAAAGGTGTAGTTGATGTGATTGACCAAGCTCCGAAATACTACAATTTAAAAGAAACTGATGACTCAAACATATGATGGTGCCGCTGCGCTGTAATGAGTGGGAGTACAGCCGGGGTAAAAACAAAATATATCCATTTGCTCACTTTGTGCATTGCTATGCCCATCAACTAAATTTAGTTTTAAAGTTCCTTGGCAAGATAAGTTTATATCTTTAAACAATTAATAGCGTACATAAATAATTATACCCGTAATTGTACTGTACTTGTAATTGTACCTATTACATAAAGGAATTGGTTACTGATAATAAAGCGATTACTTACATTAGGAAATTTGTTTTTATTTTCTTACCTGTTCTGGTGATTCGTCGCAGTTTGCAGACTCCTCACTTTCATCCATAGTCCAGTAAGTGAGGGTTTTTACCTACAAAAACCATTAACAGGCTACAAAGGTATATAAAAAATAGGAAATTTTCCGTAGAATTCAATGAACTATTTTTAAAACAAATGACGCGCTTGCGTCCTTTTCAAAATGGCGCCCAAAGTTAGCGAAAAACAGTTTTTTACGTTTAAAAAAGAAACTTGGTGTTGTACAAAAAAAAATTTAATGGCAAAGTTGTGTAACTCTTTAATACGGATCGAACTGCCGTGGTCCGGTCTCAAAATATTGCAAACTCAATTAGTAATTGCAAAAAAACCGCTAAAAATCGCTATTTTTTTAAATACCTGTAGCTCCGTGAAAAGACTATATTTTTTAACGAACCACGGTGAAAGCGTAGTTCAATGTAAGTCGAATAAGAGCGTTTTTACAGATTTGCAAAATATTGCAAGATTTTTGCAAAATTCGATTTTTTCGAAAAAAACGCGTTTTTTTCAATGTCCAATAGCTCATACAGGCCATCATATTTTTACACCCTACCGGTACCAAAATTGTCTTTAACAGTTGCGCTTACATGTGCAATTAATGCGCATATCAAAAAATGATCCCTAATAGTGCAAAATCAGTCAAAAGATCGATATTTTTTTATACCCCAAAAAACCATGAATATATTTGTGATTTTTAATTACATTGGAATGCCATCATTGCCAATCGAAAGCTGACATTTTTCTACAAATTTACAAAAAAAAATTTTTGCTCTCCGACCTTCTTGAGCCGAGATAATTTTTTTTTTTTGAAAAAAATCGTGTGGCGCCATCTTTTGAGATAAGTCGCTGAAATTTGCAGAGGTCACTGCTGAATACTTATGTTTTCAATAAAAAAATTCCCGCAACTTTATCGGCCGTTGCTGAGCATTGTAAAATCAATTAAACTCGCAGCTCTATGCTGCGGCGGGCATTAGCTGGCGCTATAGTCCGGTCAAAATAGACGAAAAAAGCTCAAGATGGGTGATAATTCGGAAGTTGCTGAAAATTGAGCCCTTACAAATATCATTATAAATAAAATGTTGAATCCCCCATCGATCGATCGGTGCCAAATATTTTTATTCAAGGTCAAAAGGTCAAAATATCAGTTTTTGGCAAATATCTGCTAAACGGTAAGTTTTATCACAAAAAAGTTTCCACAAAGTTTGTAGATTATGCGATTATCCACAAAAATAGATATTATACATTTTCCTGTACAAATTGCCATTCATGAGATATCGGCGTTTTAAAGATTTAAAATACTCATATGCACTCATTCGCGACTTGTATAGGCATCAGACGTTCAATAAGTCCTTTGTTGGACTACCAGGAATCACCCCTGATAATATTAGCCACGTAGAAAGGATTTATTGAACGTCTGATGCCTATACAAGTCGCGAATGAGTGCATATGAGTATTTTAAATCTTTAAAACGCCGATATCTCATGAATGGCAATTTGTACAGGAAAATGTATAATATCGATTGTTGTGGATAATCGCATAATCTACAAACTTTGTGGAAACTTTTTTGTGATAAAACTTACCGTTTAGCAGATATTTGCCAAAAACTGATATTTTGACCTTTTGACCTTGAATAAAAATATTTGGCACCGATCGATCGATGGGGGATTCAACATTTTATTTATAATGATATTTGTAAGGGCTCAATTTTCAGCAACTTCCGAATTATCACCCATCTTGAGCTTTTTTCGTCTATTTTGACCGCACTATAGCGCCAGCTAATGCCCGCCGCAGCATAGAGCTGCGAGTTTAATTGATTTTACAATGCTCAGCAACGGCCGATAAAGTTGCGGGAATTTTTTTATTGAAAACATAAGTATTCAACAGTGACCCCTGCAAATTTCAGCGACTTATCTCAAAAGATGGCGCCACACGATTTTTTTCAAAAAAAAAATTATCTCGGCTCAAGAAAGTCGGAGAGCAAAAATTTTTTTTTGTAAATTTGTAGAAAAATGTCAGCTTTCGATTGGCAATGATGGCATTCCAATGTAATTAAAAATCACAAATATATTCATGGTTTTTTGGGGTATAAAAAAATATCGATCTTTTGACTGATTTTGCACATCTTAGGGATCATTTTTTGATATGCGCATTAATTGCACATGTAAGCGCAACTGTTAAAGAAAATTTTGGTACCAGTAGGGTGTAAAAATATGATGGCCTGTATGAGCTATTGGACATTGAAAAAAACGCGTTTTTTTCGAAAAAATCTAATTTTGCAAAAATCTTGCAATATTTTGCAAATCTGTAAAAACGCTCTTATTCGACTTACATTGAACTACGCTTTCACCGTGGTTCGTTAAAAAATATAGTCTTTTCACGGAGCTACAGGTATTTCAAAAAATAGCGATTTTTAGCGGTTTTTTTGCAATTACTAATTGAGTTTGCAATATTTTGAGACCGGACCACGGCAGTTCGATCCGTATTAAAGAGTTACACAACTTTGCCATTAAATTTTTTTTTGTACAACACCAAGTTTCTTTTTTAAACGTAAAAAACTGTTTTTCGCTAACTTTGGGCGCCATTTTGAAAAGGACGCAAGCGCGTCATTTGTTTTAAAAATAGTTCATTGAATTCTACGGAAAATTTCCTATTTTTTACATACCTTTGTAGCCTGTTAATCGTTTTTGCAAAAAAACGCAATTTTTTCGACAGATTTACTGGACTACCATGGTATTCCTAGACGGCCTTGGTGTCTCCTGATCATTTAGAAAATGTAACAAATCAAAATACCACAGTGATGGCTTGTAGATTTCGTCTTCTCCAGCCCCAGATCGAAGCGATTTGTTAACTTTTGCCAATTCTTTACGATAAACACTTCTCATAGAATTAATTTTTTTACAACTGTATCTCTGCTCGCGGTTGCATCGATTTCTTTGAATCTTTCAACTTGTCTCTCATAAGCTTCCCCCTTTTTCTCCCTGTTAATGTACTCCTTCGATTTAACACGCCAAATGCATGGGAAACTCTCATAAAGTGCAATAAAATCAGTTAGAAACTCCCGAGAACATTGCCGAAGGTCAGCCATCGTCGCGTGATTAGGAAAAACTGAGGAACAAAACGAATCGGAAAACGGAGCAAGCGTCCACATGCACCGACTTGTCCGCACAGATCATGGATTTCAAAGCTCATTTGCTCAGTTATCGCTGCAACTGTACCGTCTTCCCGCCGGACTCAAAACTGCGAAGTTTTCCGATCCACACGCAACGTTTTATCTGCAACGTGTTGAACTGCGCAGAGAAAAGGTTGTGCAAAACGTAGCATATGGACCGGCCTTTAGACCTTCAGCTTCTAGAATTTACTCTACAACATCCACGAGTGCATCGACTCTTCTTTCAGCATACCCCAAACTTCTCTCGGCCTATCCTACCATTATTTCCTTTAGAACCAAGCTCACTACTACGCATTGCACCATTACCAGTGCGAGGTGGCAGGCTAGTAGTACAAATGATGTTTGCAGTTTTGTTCTCACACATAAAAAAATAAAAACAGCACATAACGGTACGATAAGTTGCACA
The DNA here is from genome assembly GCA_963855945.1 of Thereva nobilitata. NCBI lineage: Eukaryota > Metazoa > Arthropoda > Insecta > Diptera > Therevidae > Thereva > Thereva nobilitata. Next base: position 101,185,269 of record OY979695.1, read on the forward strand.
TAAAAGATGTTATAGATTAATAAACATCTTTTAAAATGAATTTTTCTGCAAAGTTGTCTTAAATGTGGGACACATTTGTGATCAAAGCTGTAGTTACAAATGTGTAAACTTGCAAACAAATTGTAAAACTTTAATATACAATATAACAAATATTTTTATAAAATACAAAAATCATAGGGAATATCCATAATCTTTTATCCAATTTAAGCCGTCCGCAGTATTTCCATGTGGTTTATATTCACATCCAACCCATCCTGCATATCCTGCGTTTTCGATAGCTTTAAAAACGTAGCTATAATCTAGTTCCCCAGAACGATTTGGTTCGTTACGATGGGGTACTTGAGCAACCTGAATATGTCCAATAAACGGCGCCAACTCGTTTAGTGCGTACGTTATATTTCCTTTTATATGCTGCAAGTGATAGATATCCACCATCAGTTTTAAGTGATCACTTCCGACTTTCTTTAATACCTCAATAGCTGTAATATGAAAATTTTAAATCTTGAGGGCGCAAGTTTATTAATTTTACCATTCTCATAGTTATTTAAGAAATAATGAGGTACAGCGTATTTATTTATTGGTTCGATTACACCCATTAAACTCTCAGATTCAAAGAGTTTGGCAGCAAACTTTAAGTTATTTGTGTAAGCTTGAACATTTTCACTTGTTATTTGTGGACATGTACCAGCCATTACATGTATCCTGAAATTGAATAAAAACGAATAATAATATTAATATTAAAGATATTTTTAAATTGATGTTAAGAGAAAAAGAAAAGTCTTGAGTAAATTACTAATTAAAATACAACCTTCCTAAAAAACCTTCCACTATGTACATGGGGAGCGGGCTCAATCCCACAAACTTCACTCTGATCCATCCCTTGGCCAATCAACTGACAATTGATAGTTCGAATTGAGTGCATTGATCCGTGTTTTATCACCCATACTGAAAGCACTTTGTCAGGGAAACCATTCCCGCAATCCACTCGTTTTGCTCATGCTTTGAACCTACATACATTATCTTCTAAATGGAGTTACTCATGTTTGTTTTTCGTAAATACAAATTTTTAGTGGGTAGTGCGGATAGCCGCCCACCCAAATATATCTAGGAATAACCCCTGAAAATTTTAGCCACGTAGTCCAACGTCTGATGAGTACTGGATATTGGAGCTTTCACTTCAGTCTTGTAAATTTCCAAAACTTTTGTGTTGTAACTTTTAACCAGAGAGAGGAACAGGGAAAAACGTATATCTAAAGATTCCCGCCCTGTGCCAATGTGCTTGGCCCTGCTTAAAATATTTTCAAGCGCCAAATTTTATTCCTAGTTTATCCACTCCCTATACATAAAAAAAATAACATTTTGCTCACCGTGCCTTGTTAAGCATCTATGTGAGGCAACGCCTATCAAAATTTCTGGGCTATTACAATAACTGCCGAGACGCTGATCGAAGTCAAAGGTCTAGCCTTAACTTAAAAACAAATGGGTATATGTGTTTCTATTTTTGCCTGTGAATTATATCCATGAGGAAAAATTTAAACCTTACATTCCAATAACCAATTTGTAATTTTAATGAAAATTTATGTTCAAAAGTACGCCTCTTACTGTAAAATTACAGTACAGTTTAGGATTTTTTCAGTACATAACATTGATAAATATACCAAGAAATGTTGCAATTTTCCTACATAAACGATTTAGAAAAATACAAAACATTGTGTAAAATATACGTCACATTCATGTAATCAACATATACGTTATGCAGTATTGGAGATTCTCAATTTCTTTATGTGAAATTATAAAATTTATAGTAAAATTACAATAATTGTGTAGTAAAATAGTTATTTCATATCACGATTTGTAATTTTACTGTACATTTGCACTGTGAATTTACATATTTTTTTTAATCTTTAAAACGGCGATATCTCATGAATGGCAATTCATACGCCAAAAACTACATATATTAAATCTTTTTTTGTAGATAATAATCGCATAACCTAAACACTTTGTAAAAACTATTTTATGATAAAATTTAGCGTTTTAGAGCTATTTGCAAAATTAAATATTCACGACAATTGTTACTCAGGGGTTTTCGGGGTTGCTGATTAGGAATCTGACAATATTTTTTCTGAAAACAAAATGGCGGATCCAATATGGCGGCCAAAAATGTCAAAAGTCGATAAATATTTACCACAATCGTTACTCGGAGGTTTTTGGGGTCGCTGATTGCGAATCTGACAATATTTTTTCTGAAAACAAAATGGCGGCCAAGAAATTTTAAAAGTTGATAAAAATTCACCACAATCGTTACTCGGGGGTTTTTGGGGTCGCTGAATTCGAATTATTTCTGCTCATTTTTGAAAAAAAATTAATATTATATTAGGTACTCATTACAGAATTAATTTGAAAATTATCCATTTTTGATATACATTGATTTTCAAAAAAAGAAATATATATTCTTGAATTTTTTAATTTAGGTTATACATTCAATTCACTCTTTTAATCGATACTCTGATTTGTAAATAGCGACAACGAAAACTCCCCAGTGACGATTTTGGCAAACATTTATTGACTTTTGATATTTTTGGCCGCCATATTGGATCCGCCATTTTGTTTTTCGAAAAAATAGTCAGATTCGAATTCAGCGACCCCAAAAACCCCCGAGTGACGATTTTGGCAAACATTTATTGGCTTTTGACATTTTTGGCCGCCATATTGGATCCGCCATTTTGTTTTTCGAAAAAATATTGTCAGATTCGAATTCAGCGACCCCAAAAACCCGCATGTCACCATTTTCATCAACATTTATTAAGATAAAATCAATTTTTTTTGTTACGTACATTATCGTTCATATATGCATGTTAATAAACAAATTAATGTAAACAACGGGGTTGCAGATTGTAGCAGCTATTTACCTCACGAATTCAAGGTTTAGGGGTTATCAAACAATTTCCAGTGATAGCTATCGATCGAGTGAAGAGTGGTCAACTTTTTACTCAAAGTTTACAAAAATTGTATTTTAATTTCAAAAACATAGGTTTACTTAATTGTTTATAACTATTTAATGATTAGTAATTAAGAAATGCCAATTTTTTTCTTAAATTCTACATTCCTTGCTGAGAAGATTCCATAGCACGACTGATCAATATGCTGTGTTATCTCGAAATGCACACAGTATAACTTTCCTATTCAGAACCACGTGTATTCACGTTAGCGACGTGTTCTCTTCGACGGTCAACTTCCTAATGGCCCTATGGAATGCTGCGCAGCATCTAACGCTTGAAAACCGGTTTTCTTTGTACTTTGGGGTTCCTAGAAACGGTAGGGACAGATTGCAGCGGCAACCTAGAACTTTAGATTTTCGGCAAATGGCCAGCTTTTTCCGATTTTATCCCACTGTGCACCGTCTGTTGGAGGAATTCGACATTTCATTGTTGTGTTTTTAAGATGTTGTTTTTAAGGGCTGTGTTAATCAAATAGCTCACAGAGCTATTGTAGCAAGATGTAGTTTCTAAAATGAATTTTCAAAATTCAACAACTCCAGATACAGACCTATTTTGATAACATTTCAAACTAAGCACACAGCTACAATTTAAAAATTGGGTGGCATTTATTTTTTTTTTCGTTAAAAATAAAGACAGTAATTTTTATGAATATATACAGGGTGTATACACTAAGTTTGCAAAGTGGCCGGCTGTTAGGTTTTGGTTCGACAAACCAATAATTGTATGAGGGGTTGTTTAGGTATTTGTTTGCGGTAAATCTACAGTATAGTATGACCCACCTCCGATTTTTTTTGAAATTTTTTTTATTAATGTATTTTGGGCTGTAGAATCCATTTTTCAAAAAATAAATTGTCGCTCACTTACCGTTTTCGAGTAATTAATTTTTAAAGTTGGGAAAATTCGGTTAGCTGAAAAGTGTTAACCGCCATATTGAAAACACTTATTTAAAAGGTGGGGGTGTCACTACCCAAAATCCAAAAAGGTAATCTTAAAACGGGGGGTAGGGGGGCTGTAGCCCCTCAAAATGGGAAAATATAACCTTAAAACGGGGGGTAATGGAAAAATAAAACCTTAAAACGGGGGGTATGGGGGGCTGTAGCGAGGAGTACTTAATTTTTCTATTGCACCTTTTGTTTCAGCAGAATATATAGGATAATTTGCAGTTTTAGTTCCAACATTAGTGGTAATTTCACGTTTTTGGTGGATTCTTGCGCATGTTACCCAATGCTAAGATTCAACTGAGGAGCTCCTAACTTTAGAAGGGCTTGTAGGATAATTTGCAGTTTTAGTTCCAACCTTAGTGGCAATTTCACGATTTTGGTGGATCCTTGCGCATGTTACCCAAAGCTAAGATTCAACTGAGGAGCTCCTAATTTTAGAAGGGCTGTTAGGATAATTTGCAGTTTTAGTTCCAACATTAGTGGTAATTTCACGATTTTGGTGAATCCTATTATCCTACAAGCCCTTCTAAAATTAGGAGCTCCTCAGTTGAATCTTAGCATTGGGTAACATGCGCAAGGATCCACCAAAATCGTGAAATTACCGCTAATGTTGGAACTAAAACTGCAAATTATCCTATATATTCTGCTGAAACAAAAGGTGCAATAGAAAAATTAAGTACTCCTTGTATGGAATGGGTGCTCTGCCCCCCATCCCCCCGTTTGGGGGCTACCGCCCCCCATAACCCCATTTTAAGGTTTTATTTTTCCATTTTCCGCCCCCCCTACACCCCGTTTTAAGATTACCTTTTTGGATTTTGGGTAGTGACACCCCCCACCTTTTAAATAAGTGTTTTCAATATGGCGGTTAACACTTTTCAGCTAACCGAATTTTCCCAACTTTAAAAATTAATTACTCGAAAACGGTAAGTGAGCGACAATTTATTTTTTGAAAAATGGATTCTACAGCCCAAAATACATTAATAAAAAAAATTTCAAAAAAATCGGAGGTGGGTCATACTATACTGTAGATTTACCCATTGCTTAAACACCATATGCGTAAGACTTCGTTTTTCCCTTTACCAACGTTACTTACTTCTGGCAGTCAATAGCTTTTGCCAAATTCACTGTCTCCTCCAAATTCTTCCTGAATTGACTTTCCGCATTAACATGGGATGCACATCCAAACTTCATTTTTTCAGTTCCATCTACCATAAAAACTTATAGAAGTGGCATCGAATGAAATGATAAAAACTTACCTGTGCAAATATTCAGCAAAATATGCTGCAAACCAGTTTCGTTTTTAACGTTTACAATGTCCTCCAGGGAAACTGCAGGATATCCAATTTCTACGGCTTTAAAGCCAGCTTTCTTTGCTAAAAGATGACGTTCTAGTATTCCGGCATTGTTTTCCGAAAACAAGAAATTCAAATTAGCACAGAATTTCAAAGCCATTTTCTTGCCATTTACTACTAGCCGATAGCCAACAATAACACTACATTGAAGTTAGGCACTTATCACTTTATTTATCACTTACCATAGATAACGGGGCAACACGAAAACAAACGTAACACCGTATCTAATCAAGATATCACGGCAGTGTCAGTTCAATTCACTTATCTCTAAATTGTTGCATTTTTTATATCTTAAATTACTAATCCAAGTCTGTAGATTAGAGTGCTTGCTGTCTTCTCACGGTATACAGAAACAAGGTAGTGTAAAAGAGGCTGACAGCTCGAATATCGTACGAATATCGTAGAAAAAGCCGACGTCACCCGGCAAGTTAATACAGAAAACAACAACAACAATTTCGATTTTGTATGGGGAAGACTTGCCGAGTGACGTCAGCATTCAAATGACATTTCTCTTTTACATTACCTTGTTTCTGTATACCGTGCTGTCTTCTTAGCTGTCATATTTTACCCTTTGAACTGGCCTCTTTTGCGCTCTGTATAGACGTGATTTTTTAATGAAATGTACAGTCATGTGCAAAAGTTTAGGACCACTAGGTGCCTGTTCACACGGGTGGTCGCCGCGACCTTTCAACACGAAATTTACTGGTGCGGGGAGCGTTCGGCTGGGAAGGAAGTGCGTCTCGATTTGAAAGCGACTCACGTTCGCTTTTCTGACCAGCTGACTGTTTCAATTTCATTTTGTATCACCTTACTGTTCCATTTTATTTTCGTTTCACCCGTATTGGGAGCAAACGTGCGATAGGACAATTTTCAGGCTTCAGTTTTGTTGCACAGATTTTTTACTAAAATTAATTATATTCCGGTAATCACAGTTTATAAAAATTTATGTCACTTTTATGAAAATCAAAAACTTTGTTCCCGTACCGTATGTTCCACCTGTCATAAAAACGACTGGACACAAAGCGAAACGTGTGAACAAATATTCGCTTTTTCTTTCGCTTTGTCGCGCCTCAAAGCGACCTGTGTGAACAGCCACTAGGTAATTGCAATTTTGCCTCATGTTCTCATGTTCATGAGCGATTACAAACTCCCAGGCTTGCATAAAAATAATGAAGTTTATTATTCGCGAATATTTTTTATTGTTACCTACCTTTCCCCATTTTCCGCATTCTAAACGTTTTTGTTCACAATCAAATCAAGAGGAATATTTCATTTATTCACTATTTTTAAGTTGAAAACCCTACTTATAAGTAAATAAGTTTTTACCTGCTAATTTGGCGAAAATATCATCTGGTGTTGGCAGTGGATATTTATTTGGTAGTAGTACATTATTAGCTGCGATTCAGCAGCTCAAGGCAGCTCACAGTAGAGCAGCTGTCAAAAAATAATCAGGCAAGTTGGAGCAATTCAGAGCAAGAAATCTCATGAAACACTTTTCGGGCAACCGAAACTTAAGTTAGTATGCTATGGCTAGGCGAACACTGGTTCCAGCACAATACAGCACAGCAGAGAGAACTGTTTCATTGTATTTAAGTGAGATGATACACGAGTCAACGTGTTGATGCAACACAATGTCAGTTTGTTGAGCGGAGCTGATACACGAGGCAACGCGTTGCACTCAACCTTAGAATATAGAACTACAGGATAGGCCCTCGGTTATACAATCCGTGTATGGAGCGTAGTGAAAACTGCTATCAGTCGACTGCCAAATTGGGTTAGATGCTTGTTAGTTGACTGTCAAATTATCCCGCGTTCGGAATCGTACTTACTTTGATACGTGATTTTTTATAAAATTTACTTACAGTTTTTTCCAAAGCTTATTTAAAAAAAGAAAGAAAGTTTAAAGAATTTGTTTTTAGTGTAATTGGAGTTGTTACGTGTGAATTTTCAGTGAAAAAAAGAACAATGAAGTGTGTGTTATACGAAATTTCCGCGAGGAAAATCATTTGTGTGGGGAAGCGGGCTAATTAAAATTCTTCCTAAACACATATATAACATATTTTCAATCATAATTATGTAAATCGCTGCGCTAAATACTCTAAATAATATAAATTTTGTTTGCTTGGATTTCTTTGTTTACATTACTAACAAAACGCAAAATTCAAGGGGAACAGCTGATTAAAATGCGTAGTGACGGCGTTTGTAGGGGCAAGATTATATTTTAGATAACTGATTATTTCAACTCGCTCTTGCCCCTCCTATTCTACTCGCTTTTTCCTCTTGTAGTGGACAAACAAACGTGAGTACTCACCCAAAAAGAATTTCACTACGCTAAAATTAATACAAGCCATGAACAACAGTTGTGTATGTGTTAGTATGTGGTCTGGCTCTGCTATATAGAAGGTTATGGCTCTGGTATGCAGAAACAAGGTAATGTAAATGGGTTAGCTGTCAGATTTGAGAAAAACAAAAATTGTTTCATCGGTTTTTTATTAAAAATTAATAGTTAAATTGTGAATTAAACAAGATAAATTGCCAATAAATTAACTCGGAAGTATGTGAAAATTGTGTGGAAGTTTGATTTGTTAGAAGTGAAACTTTTTTTTTGTTTTCGGAAATGTCTGTTGTATCTAGAAAGGTAAACAGATTTAATGTGGAAAATAGACATTCAAGAATAAATAAATAGAACTAATAGGTAAATAAACAAACAAATAAGCTATGGTGCCAGATTTCCAGCTCAGGAATCAATAAATTGAGCTAATAGCTTGTACAAAATTTGGGCAACAATAACTAAATTTAGTGAAATTTGCTGGGAAATTGTTCATCCTAAATTATTTACACATGAAGGATTTAGCATGGGCTTTGAAAGGTAAAACTATTAATTAAAAATACTACTTTCTACTTGAATTTACCAGTTTATAGAGTAGTCAGGAACCAGGGGTTTTAACCTGACATTAAAACCAATAGAAATGATATTTAGCGCACTTTTTGAAGAGTACTTTAAGAAAAAAAAATGTTCTGCGGGCGAACACCTATGGAAACTGGGGAAACCCCCCTGGAAGTCTCGAAAAGTTAGTATTTCCTCTATAACGTGCAAGGCGTTGAAAATTTCGATGTAATGTATATAAACAAACTTGTAAAGCGTAAAAATCTGCACAAAAAACGTCTTGACATGTTTTTTCGAAAGTTGCTTCCTATGTGAGATAATGAGCTATAATTGGTATTTTCAGATTTCCGCGCGAATAACTCGGGATAGCATAAGATTTACCCTGACGGTCGTCTAAAATCTCTATAACTCCCTTGATGCTGAATTTCCTCCAGTCAGGCCAAATTTTTTATATAGTCCACCCCAAAAAAGACTATACGTACATTTGCGCTGACTCTGTCCCCGAGCTGGAATATTGCCGCTTGGAATTTTAAAATAAATTGGCTTGAGTTTTCCAAAAATAGAATGAAAGTCACCGCGAGAAAGAGCAGATTCTCAACTAAAGATTTTCGCATTTATAAAGCTATAGTCGATAAGATAAACTCGGGAAACTTATCAGAAGAATTTTCATGCATGATTAGTAGATTAGATTAGATTATAAGTGCAGAAAAATGTGAAGGAAAAGTGAAAAAGTTATTGTTATGCATTTCGTGTGGTGGTACTTGCACTTAATGTGTTTAATAACTATTCTATAATAATCTTTAATCATTCAAAAAGCACTTTTTATTATATTACTACACAAATTCAACATTTTTCCGCTAAATAAACAAGAAAAAACCACCGCCAATGTAAACAAAATTGGCCACCTTCACAATTAACACACTTAAAACACTTGACCACTCGATTTTTTTAAATTCTCTTAAATAAATCACTAAAGCACTATTCACTGGTAATCCTATTGCAACAAAAACTGGTTAAATATATTATTTTACGGCAAAATATCCCGAACTTTTACCTCCTCCATATAATTTCTTCCTATTTGACAGATAATGGGTCTATTACCAACACAAACTCTGCTTCCAAGCCTGTACATGAGAAGGTCTTGTCAGCAGTGATGTTCGTATATGCACGCACACAATTAACGGGGGGAAATTTTTGTATGAAGATGAAAGATTTGTTATTTCTAGACTTTGGTATATACAGGCTACTGAGAAATTTTAAAATTTCCCTACGTTTCAGAATGCGGCAAACTTCACGGCAGCGGAAGAAACGTAATTTTAAATTTGAAAACAGAGGAGTGGCGAATTTTTAATCTAAATTGGCAGAGGATACAAATTTGTAAGTAATAAGGAAATAAATAATTTATATTTTGGAAACTTAACAATTTGTTACAAACTTATAAGACCGCACGGGACAACGATGCACGCATCCAATCCGTTTGAGGCGCAAATGGAAGAAACTTTTTGGCAACAGGGCGATAGTTAGGAGCAGGCATACTATTAGTAGGCGTTGTATATGGAGACCACCTCCTCAAGTGCAGCGCCATCCACCTTCTCACGTGCGGCGCCATCCAAAAGTGCGGAACCACCAACTAGTCTTGTGGAAGTTTGCAGCCATCGAGAAACAGGCAGGTGGCCAATTAAAAAAATTAAAAATTGGCTATACAACGAGAGCAAATGCGGAATGAGCGACCAGAAAGATTTGCTTCTTTTCGTTCATAAGGACAGAGACATTACTCGCGGAATTACCCAATTAAAACCTCCAACATATGTATGGAAACTCATATTTACGTTTTGGTTGAAGCACACACCAAACGGTAAATTTGAGTTTCCAAATACATATGTATATACTCAAATACTCATGTTTTCTTGCCGCATAGCAAGAAGTAAGATATTTTGTGAATTTTTGAAGTTATACTTCTTTAGGCCAGTGGCGGTTCGTAAGGTTCAGGATAAGGGAAGCAATGCGTAGGGCGTCAAAGCTAATGTACCCCGCGAGCGATAAAAGTAAAGGTATCGGCGGCTTTAATTAGAAAAACTGAAAAATAACAAATTTGAAAACGAATTAAGTAATTAACCCGATGCAAAAAGTAGAAACCCGTACTACCAATCTATATTCTTTTTATTTTAATATAATAAAAAATAATATAGTAAGATATACATACAGTGGCGAACAGAAGTCAACGTACACCATACAAAATAGCGAAAATTCGAATTTTTATTTTATTTTTAAAAATTGAAAAAATTGTGATATCACAATATACGTATCAAAACATTTTATTGAAATTCCATAATAAATTATTTCTACAAAAAAAATAACAAAAAAGTGAAATATACAGAGTTCACAAATAACAAAAGTCTACGTACACTAAAAATTTTTATTATTATTTTTTGTAGAAACAATTTCATTATGCAATTTCAATTGTACTGGATTGCAATTTCAATTGAAAGGATTGTACTTATTTATTTTGTAATATGACAATTTTTTTTATGCTATAGTAAACGAATTTTCGCTATTTTATATGGTGTACGTTGACTTTTGTTCGCCACTGTATAACACAATTCAAAAAAATAATCTCGCTCTATCCCTTTAAATCGTCATTAAAGAGAATCATAAAAAACAAATGGAAGCTACAAATTTTCAGCTTCTTCAATACACACCTCCTGCCACCCCATTAGAATAAAGAGAAAGTTCACCCATCATCGGTCTTTTTTTATTGACTCAAACGAAAATTCATACTAAGAGTCAAAACAAATTTCGAAGCAAAATTTTCAAGAGCAACTCCACAGCAGGCGAAACCAGAGCAGAATACCAGAAAACGAAACCAAGAAAACAAGAGAATATTGGTGGATAGAGAAAATTTGTCTATGTTCGACTTCTCATATCCCGGTATTCGGCTCCGAAGAAGCTGCGTTTAGTTCAGCTTCTGAGGGACCTGTATCAACGCAAACCTTTGCGTGAGTGTGAGTTCAATTGAATTGAATGTGTTGGACTTTTCACGTTGATTTTCGGTGCCAAAGCTGGAGATATTACAGCTTCCCTACGTTATGTTAAGCCTCGGCCACGATAAAGCTACTGACAGAAACAGGCGCAAAGGCGGTGCGGACATTCGCTTCGCGGTATGTGGCGACTTTTCACTGACATGATGTTGCGGTGTCGGCGGCGCGCTCCGACTTTGAACACAACAACGAAATCAAAGTGACAAGTGGACGTGATAGGAAAAAAATTTAAAAACCTGAATGATTTACATAATATTTTTCTATCCTACAGGACTTGTCTTTGTTTTAGGTGCTAATTTAATTACCATAATTTGGAAAAATAAAGATTTTCATTAAATATAAAATCCAACAAATTTGCTATCCCACCCAACACCAACACACGACTCCAAACATATGCCCACCACCATCAAAACACGACTCAAAACCATAACCTTCTATATTACAAGCCATGAACAAGGAAAATATTGAGAGCGAATTTCCGCTCAATCGGACTACAACTCGGTGAAGTCACGTTATGTTGTTAGTGTAATTTGGAGAATTTGGAAGAATTTGGTAGTCCGATTCTCTCAATTGAGATTCTTGTTCATGGCTTGTAAATATAGAAGGTTATGCTTCTATATTTACAAGCCATGAACAAGAATCTCAATTGAGAGAATCGGACTACCAAATTCTTCCAAATTCTCCAAATTACACTAACAACATAACGTGACTTCACCGAGTTGTAGTCCGATTGAGCGGAAATTCGCTCTCAATATTTTCCTTGCTCATGGCTTGTAATATAGAGGGTTATGATAGAAGGTTATGCTCAAAACACAAACATCTCTTGACACTACGTGGCGGCAACGCGCAAAGAGTAGAAAGTAAAGCAACTTGCGCGGTGTGTGCGTAGCGTAAATCAGCATTTCGTTAGCGCGCATTTGAATACACTACTTCTATTCTCTCTGTCATTGCCCGCACGGCGTTTGCGCCTGTTTCTGTCAGCAGCTTAAGAGCGGCGAGCGGTACCAGAAAAATTTAATGTCTCGGATTGTGCCTGTTCACACAGGTCGCTTTGAGGCGCGACAAAGCGAACGAAAAAGCGAATATTTGTTTACACGTTTCGCTTTGTGTCCAGTCGTTTTTATGACATGTGGAACATACGGTACGGGAACAAAGTTTGTGATTTTCATAAAAGTGACATAAATTTTTATAAACTGTGATTACCTGAATACCGGAAGGGTCCCGGCGCACAAAAGTGATGATATAATAAAAAAAAAATACGATTATAAAGATCTTAATTTGCTCCGTTTAGTTATGCTATTTTTTTAATTTGATCCCAATTGGAAGACGAAAAAAAAATTGTTAAAAATGTGATACATAGATTCGCGCATAATTACTACAAAAAAGCTTTTATGATAATGCTGAATACACCAGTAATTTGCTCCCGGGTTAATTCAATTTGCTCCGTTCAGAAAATTGCAAATTTCCAAATAATTCATATTAAATCTTAAAATTTTTAGTTTTCCATATACTTTTAAATTACCAAGTTTATAGCAGCAAAATTAAATCGATTTAACTTAAAGTTACGCCAAAATTTCGAATTAACGTATAAACGGGTATACGCAATCGATTTCAACTTACATTTACCTTGTTTATGCGTAAGACGGTTTTAAACTTAAAATCGGCTTAAGACGAATTGCTTGTATAAACAGATTCGGATTCTCTCTCAAACAATTGAAAATTTACGTTTAAATTAACCTTAATAACTAATCGGAATAGAGTGAGATTATTCTTTTAATGTAAGACCAAAATCAGCCATTTTGAGCACTCCTTACATATACACAAAATAATTTGTCTTAAGCTGAAATAAATTAAGCTTGAGGAAGCTGAAAATTTTTGGTTTGAGCGATAATTCGAATTACCCCGTTTATAGCATCGACACACGGCAATCAAAATATAACGAAAATTCGTAATTTATAACGAACGCCTTTAACACGAACATGTTAAAATACCTCATTAGCTGCGTTCCATTGGGCGATTCGGAGTACTCCGGAGTACATCACCAATGGAACCCGATTTTTTGATGTCAGAAGTAAATACGAGTAAAACGTAAAAGTGCAGGGGTAGTTAGGAGTACTCCGCCATGTCCTCAAAGCTCTCAGTTGAAATTAAATTTGCGGAGTAATAACGTTCCATTTCTTGAAAATACTGTACAGCCATCCATTTTTCTTATCACGTTATGCAATAAGCAGGTACATCTTATTATAGCAATTCTCTTTTTTGGACAAACTTCGTATCTTTTCCCAAGATGCGCCATTTAGCTCGTAAAATTCCAAATGCATACTCAATGCCTTTTCTAGCAGTTTATGAACGATTATTAAAATTTTCTTTTATATTGTTTAAGTTTCTCGACGGATATGATCTTAAAAGGTATGGTTTGAGAGGGTAGATATGTCTCATCCCCTTTCAAAACGTGAGACGCTTCGATATTGGTTCCAGGAAACTGACAATAAGGAGACAAGTAATTTCAACTTTACTATAGACATTCGTAAAAAATCGGAAAATTTCTCTGGATTTTGACGAAGATCTGCATATAATGTGTAGAACTCTTCTCTTGCATATAATGTGTAGAATCTTCCTATGCCCACAAAAAACCCAAACCTTCGCTTATATAGCTGATGAATCGGACATGAAATTAATTTCCCTCCATAGCCTCAGGATTAAACCCCTCACCCATCGACATCGTGAACAGACATCGACTACGAATTTTCATATGCCCATAATAATCCCAATCTGCGCATAGCTAAAGAATGGGAGTTGAAATGCTTGCCCTCCATACCCCTTCGCCTATATTCTCCGTTGCGTTTTATTAATCAAAAATATTACTTGTTTCTATATTAAAAAATTAAATGTTACTTGTTTCGATTCCATTAGGGCAACAACGTATCAAAGATATAATTTTTTTTTATTTTTCGTTCTCTGACATTTTTCACTGCACCTGTTACAACTGTCATAATATAATAGCTGCGTTCCATTGGGTAATATTTTCTACTCCCGAGTACTCCGGAGTACTCCTAACTACCCCTGCACTTTTACGTTTTACTCGTATTTACTTCTGACATCAAAAAATCGGGTTCCATTGGTGATGTACTCCGGAGTACTCCGAATCGCCCAATGGAACGCAGCTAATGAGGTATTTTAACATGTTCGTGTTAAAGGCGTTCGTTATAAATTACGAATTTTCGTTATATTTTGATTGCCGTGTGTCGATGCTATAAACGGGGTAATTCGAATTGTCGCTCAAACCAAAAATTTTCAGCTTCCTCAAGCTTAATTTATTTCAGCTTAAGACAAATTATTTTGTGTATATGTAAGGAGTGCTCAAAATGGCTGATTTTGGTCTTACATTAAAAGAATAATCTCACTCTATTCCGATTAGTTATTAAGGTTAATTTAAACGTAAATTTTCAATTGTTTGAGAGAGAATCCGAATCTGTTTATACAAGCAATTCGTCTTAAGCCGATTTTAAGCTTAAAACCGTCTTACGCATAAACAAGGTAAATGTAAGTTGAAATCGATTGCGTATACCCGTATACGTATACGTTAATTCGAAATTTTGGCGTAACTTTAAGTTAAATCGATTTAATTTTGCTGCTATAAACTTGGTAATTTAAAAGTATATGGAAAACTAAAAATTTTAAGATTTAATATGAATTATTTGGAAATTTGCAATTTTCTGAACGGAGCAAATTGAATTAACCCGGGAGCAAATTACTGGTGTATTCAGCATTATCATAAAAGCTTTTTTGTAGTAATTATGCGCGAATCTATGTATCACATTTTTAACAATTTTTTTTTCGTCTTCCAATTGGGATCAAATTAAAAAAATAGCATAACTAAACGGAGCAAATTAAGATCTTTATAATCGTATTTTTTTTTATTATATCATCACTTTTGTGCGCCGGGACCCTTCCGGTACCTGAATATAATTAATTTTAGTAAAAAATCTGTGCAACAAAACTGAAGCCTGAAAATTGTCCTATCGCACGTTTGCTCCCAATACGGGTGAAACGAAAATAAAATGGAACAGTAAGGTGATACAAAATGAAATTGAAACAGTCAGCTGGTCAGAAAAGCGAACGTGAGTCGCTTTCAAATCGAGACGCACTTCCTTCCCACCCGAACGCTCCCCGCACCAGTAAATTTCGTATTGAAAGGTCGCGGTGACCACCCGTGTGAACAGGCCCATTAGAGGTGAGCGGCACTTTAGTATTGCCGCTATACCGCTCTCCGCTCGTATCGCGGCCGAGGCTTTATTCTTTGTATACAGTAGTATGAATTGTACATTTTATATAAAAAAATCTGTACATTGCTTGCTTAGTGTTTCCAGATGAAGAAATATATTAAGATTTTGTTTTTGATTAATCTTAATATATTTAAATTAATTTTTTATGAAGTTGCCTATTTGGTCAAGGGAAGCAGTGCTTCCTTTGCTTCCAAAGAGGAACCGCCACTGTTTTAGGCGCGTTTTGAAAATATTATGAGTGAATTTTTAAGAATGTGTGACAGGAATCCGAGGATGATAAGGGAAACATTTCAACTCCTATTCTTTGGGTGCCTTCCATTTAGACACAGAACGACACAGTTGTGTCTAACAGGGTGTTTCATCACCGTCGGGTTTGAATATATTTCACCCGGCGGTGCACATTTTTTCCGTTGATGGAACACCCTGTTAGACACAACTGTGTCGTTCTGTGTCTAAATGGAAGGCACCCTTTAGCTATGCGCAGATTGTGTTTTTTGAAGATTCGTAGCCGATTTAAAGCTGGTGACATATACAAGCGTACATGCGTTGCATTCGTTGACAGATAATATAGAAGTGTGTGTATTCAAATGCGACCTGACGAAATATTCCGCGAAAGTTCCGCATGCCGCGCAAATGTCGGGCTACTTTCAACTTTTTCTGCATTGCCGCATTTGACATAGGACACACAAGCATACACAACAAACACATGCGACTCGTTACTCAGGTTTTTGGGCTATCTGGGAGAGCCGGGACGGAACGCAACCATGCAATTATGTGTCAGTGGAAAATCTCCGCATTTCAGGGAGCCGCTGAATGCAATGCATGTACGCTTGTTTATGTCACCAGCTTAAGGCCCATTTACAATTATGCGAGATGCAAATGCAAGTCTCGCATCCGTGTATCGCTGAGAGATCCTTGGCACGAATGCAATAAGATGCTTGTAATTATTCTGGTTGTGTTTTCGTGAACAAAATAAAGTGTTTCTTGCTGATTTTCTCAAATTAAACAAAAATAAATAAAATTGAGCAAATCTGAAAGTTTTAGTTAAACAATCATATGTGATTAATGTGTTAAAACTAGTTGGGATGTGGGTGTGACCCTTTCGGTCCACACGATCAACTTCCCAGTATGATGAATGTTAAAGACCCTAATTACACGGTGTAACACTTTTCCTCTTAACAAACCGGGTTGTGCATGTTATAAGAATTACACGATAAACTGACTGTTCTGCATTTTTTTCATGTAACGAATCTATTGTCTCTGTAGCTGTGTACAAAACAACAAAAATTCTCATGATTTTCGCAGCTCCCGAGAACGAAGTTGTGCTTGAGTTAGTGTGCTGCCATAGAAATATAAACTAAACACGGAATGGCTGTAAGCCAGATTAAGCGTACCACAATTCCTGATGTGTTTGAGTTCACTCGGTAGTAGTGGTCAGGCAGTGCAGGCCAAAATATGCAGAAATAATACTCAAGAAGCTACCCTTGACAGTTCAGCAATTTGTGTCCCACTTGTGCACACGATTGCTGTCTCTTTAAACAAGCTACCTTTAATGTGGTCGCTCACGTACAGGGTTTTTACACTACACAGCCGTTCCATGTTAGTTTATATTTCTATGTGTGCTGCACATTTATACACCTGGTTCTTTAAACTAACACAATTCCTATACCTAATAACAAAAATCTTGCAATTATAAATAATATAATATTAATAATTCGTCTACTTAGAAAATAGTAGTAAGTGGGAAATTGGCTAGCATCAGAACTGGTGCCAAAGTAATCCTGAGAGTAGTAAGTTTAAATAACAATAAACTGGGAAGCAAATGACTTCATTTGGAAACTCGAACGATTTCAGGAGATATGTATAAGCAAAACTATTTAATAGCTGCGATCCATTGGGACTAGTAAACTTCTCAAACTGCTGCTAGCTACTCGCTACACCCTTGCTCTTGTTTTTGGGCAGATACATTTTACTGGTAATTCTTCAAAAATCATGTTCCATTCGTGATGTACTCGCAAGAACTTGCGAGTAGAAAAAATCGCCCAATGGATTGCAGCTAATGTAAACGATTTGTCAGACTTGACTGAAAAGGCCAAATGTTTCGTAACTACTGGAAATTTCGGGATGAACTTTCAGAACCTTCCAGAACCTGTAGGGCGTGGAAAACAATTCCTCTCCGTCATAAAAGTGTTGATCTAAAAGTTTGAAAAATTCGTGATGTTTGTAAAGGGTTACGAAATTTTTGCACGGTTTTTAAAGAGTGCTCGGATTTTGACAAGTGATATCTTGATGGGAAGCTATCACTTTGCCGAATCCATAAAATGTAATTTCATTTATAATGGGTTTCATTTCAACGAGTTTAATAGATATTAGAAAAACAAATCAATTTAAAGTGTTTGTGACCTTTAAGCCTGAACTATAACAGACGTGGATCGACGTACGTTTTTAACGAACCAGGTCCCATAAGACGGCGTTATACTACGTTTAACGAAAACAAGTACATGTGATGTACGTTTATTATAGTCATTCATTTATTTTCAAATATGAGCACTTGGAACGCAGGGATTGACGTACGTTCCTTCACGTCTATTAAAGTTCCGGCTTTAGGCGGCGTTCATACTAAGGCGATATAGGTGGCGGTTCGTAAGGTTCAGGATAAGGGAAGCAATGCGTAGGGCGTCAGGTACGCCGCGAGAAAGAGGGCCAAAGCTAGGAAGGCCGCAAGGGAATCGGGGAACTCCACGGAGCACACCCGAGTACCACATTTGCAACTTCCTTTGCAACGAACTGAAGGCGGGACAGCGGTCAGGACACAGGGGGGCTCCAAGGAGCGGACCCAGACTGCCGCTGCACTGCCAAAGGTTTCTGGACACTCTGGAAAATTTGCAGCACCAGAACATACATCTTCTGGGGGGCAATGCCACACGCCGGACCCAACTGGTCTACTGCCGAAACGGCAGCGATCGGAGGATTCTCCGGCTGGGCAGGGACCCCAGAGGAAAAAAAGGAGGGAGCCGCAGGAACCCTCATACCGGGATAAGTTGGCTGGGATCACCATGGCGGTGGTACTGGGCAACTATCCCGAGGGCAAATTGACGGAGGAGGAATCCTCTATTTGCGATGCAATCTTGACAGAGGTGGACAAAAGTCCTAAAGGCGACTGCCCACCTCAGTTCTTGGGTGTAAGGGCGGCAGGGGGTCTAATCAAGATCACCTGCGCCAACGAAGCCACCAGCCTATGGCTGACAAATGCTGTCGCCAGGCTGCAGGCTTGGGAAGGGCGCAACCTCAAGGCAATTGAGGAGAAGGACCTTCCCAAATTTAAGCGGATCGCATTCTGGGTTCCTAACGATGTTAGGGAACCGGAACAGGTGCTCCGCAGAATGGAGATACAAAATCAGCCAATTGAGGTGACCTCTTGGCAAGTGATGGGTAGGAAGGTTGACCAGAACGGTCAAACCCTTGCCCTCAGCATTGACGAGAGGTCGCTCATGCAGCTGAAAGAGAAGGGCATGTCCCTATTTTACGGATTCGGCCGTATTAAAGTCAAGGAGATTGGCTCAAAAAAGGAGGCTCCTGCTGACTCACAACAGCAGGTGCAACCACAAGATGCGGGTGGTACAGTGCAACCTGCAACATAGTAGGGCAGCCTCGGCAGTCCTTTGCAGGGTGCTGGCCACCCAAGGTGTTGACGTGGCTCTTGTACAAGAGCCATGGGTGAATAACGGTGCTATACAGGGCTTGCGGGCAGCTGGCTACAACATTGCATGCAGTGATGTGGACGGTGACCCTCGGACCTGTATAGTCTACAACAAAAACACTAACTGCTTTCCTCTCACAGACAAGTCGTCGAGACCTGGCAGTGGTGAAAATACCTATTAGAAGGGGGCAGCAAAAGCATAATCATATTATGCTCAGCATACCTACCCTACGACTCCAGGGACCCACCACCATCCAAAGAACTCAAGGATATTGTAGGTCACTCTAACATGAGCGGTCTGCAGATCATCATAGGATGTGACGCGAACGCCCATCATGATGCCTGGGGCAGTAGGGGAGTGAACAAAAGGGGCGAATACCCTTTTGATTACCTCTTAACTACTAACCTGGACATATTAAATCGCGGCACGGATCCTACCTTCGACAACGGTAGGAGACGTGAGGTTATAGACATTACGCTGGCCACTCAACACGTTGCCAATTACGTGAGTGACTGGCGGGTCTCAGATGAGCCATCGTGCTCAGACCACAGACACATTCACTTTATGGTGGGTGAGTCTTTGGAAAGAGTGAGTGCATATAGGAATCCCAGATATACAAACTGGGCAGGCTTTCGGGGCGAACTCAGTAGCGTACTGAAGGGTTCCATGCACTCAATCAAATCTACGATGGATGTGGAACTATCCGCGGACTTCCTTACGGAGGGGGTTACTGCTGCATACAACAATAACTGCCCCCTTCTGATGAGGACGCGCAACAGGAAAACTCCACGGTGGAATAATGAGCTCTCTAAGTTGAGATCCGCCACTAGGAAGCTATTCAACGCAGCCAAGAAGAGCGGCAACTGGGAGAATTATAAAGGCTCGCTAACCACCTATAACAGGGCGATCAGACGAGCAAAAAGAAACAGCTGGAGGAATTTCTGCGAGAGTATCGAAGACATTCGAGACTCAACAAAGATCCACAAGGCTTTATTAAAGGGCACATCGGGAGATATCGGATCTATTAGGAGAACCGATGGGTCTTTCACACAGTCTAGGGAAGAAACCTTGATAATATTGCTCCAGGCACACTTCCCAGGCACAATAATTTATTCAAATGGGAATACAGCTACTGCTGGGCAACTAACAGGCTCACTTTCTAAAGCGAACAAAGCTGCCTGGACAGAAGCAAACGCCGTGTTTAATCACGAAGCAATTAGGGAGGCGATAGGATCGTTCAAACCATACAAGTCCCCTGGAGCAGACCGGATCTATCCCATTATGTTACGGGAGGGCTGCGACCTGGTCATTCCCTTATTATGCAAAATATTCAGGGCTTCCTTCGTACATGGTTATATCCCATCTGTCTGGAGGAATGTCAATATAACATTTATACCCAAGCCAGGGCGTTCGGACTACACCTCGGCTAAAGCATTCAGGCCGATAAGTCTCTCGTCTTTTGCCTTGAAGACAATGGAGAAAATTGTCGACAGGGTGATAAGGGAAACTTATCTTCAACGCCAACCACTAAGCTCCTATCAGCATGCGTACCAGGCGGGCAAGTCCACTGAGACGGCACTGCACAATCTGGTGCTCAAGCTGGAAGGCGCAGCACTAAACAAAGGAGTTGCGCTGGCGGCCTTCCTCGATATCGAAGGAGCCTTCGACAACACATCCTTTGATACTATAGCTAAGGCTCTAAGTAGACGAAGTCTAAGTAGCACTTTCTGCGACTGGATCGACTCTATGCTGAGAACTCGCAAACTAATGGTTTCTCATGTTGAGGGGTCTCTGGAGGGCACTATAGCAAAAGGTTGTCCGCAGGGAGGAGTTTTATCCCCACTTCTGTGGTGCCTTGTTGTAGATGAACTCCTGGAACTACTCAACGGCCGCAACTTTTTCGCCCAAGGCTACGCAGACGATGTCGTCATCGTAGTAACGGACGAAACTGAAGGAGCCATGTCAAGACGTCTGCAGCAGGCACTAGATCTAGTATCTAGTTGGTGCGACAGCGTAGGACTAAAAGTCAATCCCGACAAGACGATTCTCGTTCCCTTTACCAGGAAACGATCACTACCGGGGGTTTCGGAGCCGACACTCGCAGGTAGAACTATAGGCTTTTCACAACAAGCCAAATATTTAGGAGTGACGCTAGATGCCAAGCTCAACTGGAACCAGCACATGGATACTCTGATGAGCAGAACGCGCAGATCCCTGTGGGCTTGCCGCAGAGCTTGTGGCTCCATATGGGGTTTGCAGCCGAAAACCATGTACTGGATATACACCACCATCGTCAGGCCCATAGTAACTTATGGAGCTTTAGTTTGGTGGCACAGAACGGCGCTTAAGGGTTTCATAACCAATTTGTGCAAAATTCAAAGAATGGCCTGCCTTTCCATCACTGGAGCCATCCGCACTTTCCCGACGGCAGCATTGGACACTCTCCTCAATCTGGTACCACTCCACCTTGAGGTAGAGAAATCTGCGATAAACGCGGCGCTGCGGCTGAAAGCGAATGGCTATCTGGGCGCTGGTCTCGAGCGAGGACATTCTACAATTATCAACATTATAGAAGGGATTTCGGAAGCGGGGATGCTCTCCGATTGCATGCCTTTCAAAATCTCAAAATTTAAGCAACCCTCTGTGCACATACAAGATAGGCTAACCTGGACCTTTCCTAAGGTATCGCCGGGTGGACTAGTATGGTACGCGGACGGCTCCAAAACAGAGACAGGTGTGGGCGCCGGAATCTGGAGCGAAAGCCCCATATTCAGTAGAGCGATGAGCTTAGGCACCCTAGCAACTGTCTTCCAAGCAGAGGTGTACGCTATATTGGCATGCACTCATGAGAACTTAAGAAGGGCCTACCAAAACAAACGGATCTTTATCTTCTCTGACAGCCAAGCGGCAATTAGGGCGATAAGGTCCCGTAGGACCAAGTCTAAATTAGTTTGGGACTGCCATCGTGCTCTTGGTGAGCTGGGCGTTCTCAATCAAGTTACCCTTGTCTGGGTCCCGGGACATCGGGGCTTCAAAGGCAACGAAAAAGCGGATGCCCTAGCTAAGCAGGGCTCTGACATTGCATTCATCGGTCCAGAGCCGGCTATCGGAGCACCTACCAGCTTGCTGCGAAGGGCCCTAGCCGATCGGACTTTAATGAAACATACTGAACGCTAGAGGTCCGCGCCTGGATTGGCTAACTCTAAGCGGTTCCTGCCTGGGCCGTCTCCTAACACGGCCAAGAAATTGTTAGGGCGCAGTAGAAACGATGTCAGGACACTTGTTGGCTTGATTACCGGACACTGCGCCCTAAATTACCACTTATGGAGGATAGGAAAAGCGGAGGACCCCACCTGCAGGCTTTGCCTGGAGGAAGATGAGTCTGCTCTCCACTCTCTGTGAATGCCCCGCAATAGCGAGGAGCAGGGTTTCTTTATTCGAAGAGTCCCTGCTTGATTATTCAAGTCTAAGCGACAAGCCACTAGGCAGACTGCTGAACTTGTTCAAGCGGTCTGGCTTAAAAATATGAGGTATAGGGGTCTATCGAGTCGAAAAATGGCCAAAATCACCTCACGTAATTTATGGATGCCCCCTTAGTAATTAACGAACTTTGTCATGAACCAGATGAATATAATCGGCCATGTTTTTTGGGGTACATTGGACTGCAGCGCCCTCCTTAATCAAACGAAAATTGACAACACGGAGTTTATACTCCTTGTATAGTCTCCATGGTAAATTGCATTGCGAGGCTTGACTGATGCGAGACTAGTATGCGAGTCTTACATGCGAGCCTCGCCTTAATTGTAAATGGGCCTTTACTGCGCATGACGTTGATGGGTGAGGGGCATGGAACATATACTACAAGGTATGCGCTTACGGAGAACTTTTCGCCATGTTTTTTTTCTTGTGACGCTTTTCTGCTGTTAACGTTTTGACCATATCAAAACCGTGAATTGTTTATAAAAAAATTAGTTTTACGTTTTGACTCAATGAATTCCACTTGCCAAGGAATTTCCGCTGCTTAAATCGAGGAGTTGCTGGGATATGAGCTATAAAATTTAGCTGGATACAGTATTAAACGGCTAAGTAAGTCGAAAAGGCTAGATCCAACAGTGAGGGATAGTTCGAATCCTTGGTCGTAAGTAAAGGACTTATCCTTGGTGGTTTGGTAAAGCCATCAAGGATGTTCTTAGATATAATAAAACAATTGGAGAATATTTAAAAAAAAATAAATGGGGATAAAATAATAATGAAAGAAAATATTGAACTTCTTGTAAAATACAAGGAATTATTTGTTCTATCCGCATTTATTTTAGAATAAAACATTTAAATTTTCTTGCAAATAAAGAAAAATGTTGTAGAACCAAAAATAGAAAATTAAAGGAAATTATCACTGAGACTGTGTTTTATCCCATATAATTCAATAAACACCATTCATTATATCTGTTGAATGCATTGAACAGTTAAAATTATTGGTATAGATGTTTTCAAACTCCGTGACACAAAAAATTTGAACAGTTCTGCGCACCTCGATGCCAAATTTCATAAATTTTGTTCTATCATTTCCCCTCTTTTCATTTAAAAAGACAATAAACGCAGAAAAAACTCGACAAAATAATTTGGGAAGGGCGCAAGCCATGAGCAGGTTATGGATGCGCCCATGCCGAATGAATAAAGTTAAGTTATCTTTATATGTATTGAACAGAGCTTTTAAATCCATGTAAAAATCCTGTTCAACCAAGTAAATTTATCTATCATAATAAGCATAATTTTATTATAATTATGCGAAATATTTCTCATCCCTAAATTTATAATAATTAAAAAAAAATGCTGAAAAATTTCTTTTTAAATTGATGAGTGTTCTACTTTTACCTCTTATTTGACTTCTCGAGACGACCCTTGGAAATTCTAGTTTAAATAAAACACGCACAACACAATAAGTATAAAGTTAAGTTTTTATTCTCTTGTCTTCGCAACCTAATGCTACACAGGCCTTCTTACAACTAACTTTCCAGTCCAGAAAAACTGTCAAATTTCCAATCTACATTTCTCCAACTGTTACTTTAATGTTTCTCGAACTGGACATAACAACTACCTCCCTCTTAAAAGAGGTTTACAATTTTTTCTTTTTCTTTTTATTCATTAAATAATCTTCAAAACGGGTGGGCACCTTTTTTTATCTAGAAGAATTTCTTTAGCACCAAATTCACACTTTGTACCCCTCTTTCAGCCAGACCATTTGACTGGGGGTGATAAGGCGGAGAATGTAATAACGCAATGCCATACGAATCACAATACTTTTTAAAACTATATGAACTAAATAGAGGACCATTATCTGTTACAATTTTTTCCGGCAATCCAAAAATTGCAAAGAACTCCTTCAGCACTTTCCCTAGTGCTACCGCCTCTGTGGAACCCATAACCTTAATGTCCATATACCTACTAAATGAATCTACCAATATTAAAAATGGTTTTCCTCCAAAATGGAAAAAATCTAAATGAATACGCTGAAAAGGACTATTTCTTTCCTATGATTCTGTGTTTGATCGCATATTTCACATTGTTTTACCCAGTTCTCCACATCTCTATCGAACGTTGGCCACCACACAAATGACCGTCCTAATTTTTTCATGTTTACCATTCCCAAATGATTTTCATGTAAAGCAATCAAAATTTGCTTCTGTAAACATTCCGGGATAACAATTCTATGATTATAAAAAATACAATTTCCTTCTGTTGTGATTTCACCTCTTTTATTAAAATATGCACGCCAATTCATTTCGATTTTATCCGGCCAACCAGACTGTAAATATCTATATACACGACTCAATATTTCATCTCATTTTGTCTTTTCTTCGACCATTTTGTAATTAACTAAAGACTGTTCTGTATTACTAAAAAAATTTATAGGTAATTCTTCCACCCCCGATTCCACTGACAATGGGTGCCTTCCATTTAGACACAGAGAGACACAGTGTGTCTAACAGGGTGTTCCATCAACGGCAAAAATGTGCACCGCCGGGTGAAATATATTTAAACACGACGGTGAAGGAACACCCTGTTAGACACAATTGTGTCTTTCTGTGTCTAAATGGAAGGCACCCAATGGCAATCTAGACAAGGCATCTGCATGCGACATCTGCGAGCCTTTCCTATATACTATTTTATATTTATATGACGAAAGCAGAATGGACCATCTATGTAACCTTGCCGTTGCCACCGACGTTGCAGCTTTATTTGGACTAAAAAGCTCCCTCAATGCCTGGTCTGTACGCAATGTAAATTCTTGTCCATAAATGTAATTATGAAATTTCCTAATTCGAATATTATCGCCAATGCCTCCTTGTGTAGTTGCGAATAATTCCTTTCTGCTGCACTTAACGTGCTTGATGCAAATAGAACCGGTTTTTCTACCCCTTGTACTATGTGCACCGCTCCAACCCCATATGGACTGGCATCTGTTGCTATAACAATTTGCTTGGATGGATCATACAATTCAAGTAAATTATTTTCTAGCAGAAGTATTTTGCTTTCCTTAAACGAATTCTCACATTCACATGACCATACATACTTCGAGTCTTTCCTCAATAATTTATATAAAGGCCCTAACACAGTTGACAACTTTGGTAAAAAACGACCATAATAGTTTAACATTCCCAAATACGACTGCAACTCCGTTACATTTGACGGAAGCGGTGCATTCACTATCAGGCGCGTGCGCAGGGGGGTTACTGCGGGTTAACCCCCCCCCAATGATTCCAATAATAATAGGAAAAATTATAATTAATAAATATATCAACTTATTAAACAATTTAAAAAATATTCCGAATAACGATGTATAATATATGGTGGATTCTTTTCAAACGGGATAGCAAAAAAATAAATATCTCTCAAACTTTGGGAATATGTTCGTGAACTCGATGTGATATACCAAAAATTTTTTTAGATTTTCTGACTCAAAAACTACGCGCCACCAAGTTTTCAGAGTAGTTCCCTTCTTTTCGGTAAAAAAATTGTAAAAATGCCCTAAATTAAAGTCTAAAGTCTTGCGCACACCACGAGACCATGATTTTTGGAGAAAAACAAGACATTTTGTGATATTCGAAAAATGGTCAAAAATTATTATTTATGTTTCTTCACAATTTTCAATAAAAAAATTGCGATAAAAATATACCTATAGGTAATTATTTCTATAGTGAAATAACATAAAATATAATATAAGTACCTACATAGTCCTATTACATGAGAAAATTTTTTTTTACCCAATATGTGTACAAAATATGTGTTGTGAAACCCCCCCCCCCCATGGTTTCATCCTGCGTACGCTACTGTTCACTATAGCACTGACTTTCTCCCGATTCGGACTTATTCCCCGTGCCGATATCGAATGACCTAAATAATCCCCTGATTCTCTCAAAAGCTTACTTTTTTCACAGTTTATTCTTACATTGTGTTGATTTAGTCTATCTAACACCTGAAATAATTTTGTTCGACATTCACCTTCATTTACACTGCCAATTATTATGTCATCTAAATAACAAAATACCTTATCTAAACCCGATAATATCTGATCCATGACTGACTGAAAAATTGACGGAGCACTACTAACCCCGAACACTAATCTCTTGTATGCATATAAGCCTTTAAGTGTATTTACCAACAATAATTCCTGAGATGTATTTGAAACTGACAACTGCTGATAAGCTCCTTGTAGGTCTATGACACAAAAGTTGTGTTTATTGAGCTGCTCTAGGTTGAGCTAGGTTGAGATATCTCAGGAAAAGGTGTTTCATGAGCAATTCGCTTGCTCTAACTCGCCTGAAGTTGCGCTGATTTGTGTTTCATGAGCCTGCTCTAAGTTGAGCTAGCTCACGGTTTTCTGCTCTACCTTTTTTGGTAGAGCAACTTCGGGCAAGCAATCAGCTGTTTGTCAACTGTCACAAAACGGCAACAGTTAATCTAAAACTGTTAAAAATAAATTACAGATACACGTCAGACCTCAATAAGAGTTTAAATTTAATATTTTAAATAGATTAAAAACTAAAATTAAAATTTCCACTTTAAAAACTGACAGATTGAACTTATGACAATTCACTTTGAGAATTGTTGCCCGAAAAGTGTTTCATGAGATTTCTTTCTCTGAATTGCTCCAACTTGCCTGATTGTTTTTTGACAGCTGCTCTACTGTGAGCTGCCTTGAGCTGCTCTGCTTTTTTTTCGGTCTCAATAAACACAACTAAAATATTTCACTTCCTGACAATTGTGCAAAAATGTCTTCAATCTTCGGGAGTGGGTAATGTTCTGTTTCGACATACTTGTTTATGGTCACCTTATAATCCACGCAAATGCGAATTCCCCCATTCGCTTTTGGAACAATTACTATAGGACTCGCCCACCGACTAGACCTCACCGGACTCAAAATTCCTTCATCGCATAAACGTAATTCCCTCGCAACCTCATCTCTCAACTTATATGGCACATTATACGCGACATGGAAAATCGGTTTTGCTTCTCCCTTCAAAATTATTTCCGCCTCATAACCTTTTATCGGTGTATTTAAATGTGTCCACGACCGCTGGAAATTGCTCCTTGATTTCCCTCATAAGGGCCGATACTTTATTTTCATTTAATGCAACTGTGGGACTTACCTCCATCATCTTTACTTCTTCTATTTGTACCTGTTCTGAAAATACCGTTCTCCACTTGGGGAATAATATGTCCAACCAGGACCGTCCCATGATACTTCTTGGCGGCTTCTCGCCTCCCATCACTCTTACTGACAGTGTATGCTCTCCATTTCCAAATTTCACCGCTACATTTATAGTGCCTATCACTTCTATTAGTTCCCCTGTAACTGAAGTTTACCTACAACTTGATGTATTAAAATTAACTATATTAAATCTTTCAATATATTCCTTTTGACTTATCACTGTATCAGATGCTCCCGTGTCAACTTCCATTTCAATTTCAATTCCATTGATGAACACTTTAACTATCTTCGATTCACTAAAATTTCCTATACTATGTATAGCTCTGCTTGAATATGATCCGTTATTTCTGCAAACTGTTGATATGTGACCGTCTTTACCACACACAAATGAAACAATTCCAGTTTCTTGCCGGACATGTTTTTTCTTCATGTTGTCTCCCGCAACGACTACAGCGATCTTATTTTGACTTTGATTTGGCTGCTGCTTTGTAATGTTGGTTTTTTGCCAATTCTGTTTGCTTGACTTATTTGAATTTCCGTTTTTATATTGACTTGACTGACCTGAATTTCGCTGACTGATTATATTGACTATTTGACTTGACTTGACGAAATTTTTGGGAATTTATTATATGTGTAGCAAAAGGTTGCATATTTTTAGACGCTTTCTGCGACGCTTCCATATTTAGCGCCTTTTGACAATAACCTTCAAAATTTTCCGTCTCATCGCTCAATAGGGCCTGCTGTATTTTTTCATTTTTAAGTCCCATGATAAATTTATCAGTTAACACTTCATCTAGAAATTTTGATTTGTATCGACTTATTTGACTTATTATTTGTGCATTGGCCTGCGCATTTTCTATATTTTCTGTATCTAGAAAATCTCCAAACCGACATGTTTGGGCTAATGACTTTAATCTCACGAAGTATTCTGATAACGGTTCTCCTTCTTCTTGATGGGTCTTATTAAATTTATATCTTTCCGCCCTCTTATTTTCTCTCGGCGCGAAGTGATTTCTTAACAGCGTGATGAGGACTTAAAAATTCTTTGTGCTCGGTAATTCCGGCACCGTCAATGATCTTACAATCTCGTACGCTTCTGGTCCCATAACTGTTATGAATAGCGGGGTTTTGGCCTCTTCTTGCACATCATTTATAACAAAAAACTGTTTTAAACGATCCTCGTATGAATTAAAATTTCCTCCCGGCAAAAATGGTTCTATACTTCCAATTAAAGGTGCCATTTTGTGGACAAAAACTTCTTAATCAGGGGCGGATCCAGCCCTCAAAAAAGGTTGTGGTCACAGCCACCCGAAAATCGGCTAAGTGCGACCGAGTATGAACTCGCTCATGATCGATATAGTGCATTCCTACAAAGGATATGTTTACAAAATATATGACGCCCTGACTAAGATTTTGTACAGTGTTTAGTTCCACGTGGGCAAAGCCGTGGGGCAAACTAGTGATGAGCAAAAATGGTATTGTTGTTACAGTCTTGTCTTGGACTTGCAAA
The DNA here is from genome assembly GCA_963855945.1 of Thereva nobilitata. Classification (NCBI taxonomy): domain Eukaryota; kingdom Metazoa; phylum Arthropoda; class Insecta; order Diptera; family Therevidae; genus Thereva; species Thereva nobilitata. The sequence goes on from OY979695.1 coordinate 101,214,693, forward strand.
TTTAGCAAGACCAAGAACAAGAACAAGACTTAGTTATGCTCACAAGAACAAGAACAAGACTAACAGTGCAAGAACAAGACCAAGAGCAGGACTTTAGCAAATTTTCAACTAAATTCATTCTTTTAAAAACAAAAAATATGAAATTGAGTAGTTATGATATAAATATATGTGTGTATTGTATATTTGCTTTTTAGTATGATAATTGTAAAAGCAATTATTCACATTGGTACATAAGTACATAATGACTTTGCATGCATTGTGCGTCAACGGGATTCACAATAAATATTTCTGCATTTCGAAGCAAAATTTGCCGAAATTGTTTAGGCAGATGTATAACACTGTCAAGTTTTTTTTAATCAATTGGGTGCTCTGATACTTTCCTTCAATTACTGGTGTCTAGGAAATGAATCTCTCTTCTGTGAAATCTTTCAAGATTTAAAAAGAGAAGCATACAAAAATTAAGAATCCTACGTTTTTTTTAATAACCAATTTTTATAAAAATACATACAATACATACTTGATGAGCGAAAATAGCCTTGGTCTTGCAGTTTTGTCTTGTCTTGTCTTGGTCTTGCTTAGGCTTAGGCTAATGTCACATGAGTCTGAATTCAGACTCTGAAATTTTCAGTCTCGTATTTTTTCAGCTCAGATTTTAGTGTCGCATGAGTCTGAATGTTTCATAAAACGTAGTTTAAAGACCAGTGTTGTGCGAAATTTTGTACAAAGTGGGTGTACATTTAATACAAACTTTCTGAACTTAAATTAGAAAAAGTGTTATCTTCCTCGCTATGGACGCTAAACTTTTCTGATGAGGAACTTATTCGCTTTTTAATTTTAATGGACGAAAATAATAAAAAAAATCGAAAGCATTGGGTTCATCCGTTAACCTTATCGCGGAAGCATGAAGGAGAGTTTCATCAGTTGTATGAAAAATTAAGACTGCATCCTGAGCGATTTTTCAAATATTTTGGAATGTCGATGGAATCCTTTGATGAATTGTTATCGACGGTTAAACACAAAATAACAAAGTCTTATGCAGGACCGAGGGAAGACTGACTATTTACTTTGAGGTGCAGGGATGATCTACTTTCCGTAAATTTTCTTTGATCTCAACGCACGAAATTAATTTTGCGCGGTCACATTTTAGAACACATAACTTTGCAGTCGCAAGCACGACTTTTGTTTGATTGAAAAATTCAGACTCATCTGACAGGGCGCGATAAGAGTACATGATGTTAAACCGAATTTTTATTCCAATTCTGAAAAATTCAGACTGAATTTTCAGACTAGTTGGAATATTTTCAGACCGTTTGGAATTTCTGAGTCATGTGACATGGCACAATGAATTCAGACCCATGTGACATTAGCCTTAGTTATGTTTGCAAGAACAATAACAAGATCAAGAATTAGCTATGTTTGCAAGAACAAGACCAAGAACAAGACTCAGCTATGCTCGCAAGACCAAGAACAAGACTGACTGAGCAAGAACAAGGCAAGACCAAGACTATATTAGTCTTGTCTTGTTCTTACGTTTGGTCATTACTAAGTCAAACACTAGTAGGTAAATTAATTTACCTGTTAGTTTGTTCGGTCACGAAAATTACAAAATTAAATGTATGTTTGTTTGCACATCACAATGTCACATTTAGACTCTAAACTACTGAACCGATTTTGATGTAATTTTTACAACTGCAAAGGATACATTTTACATGAAATAATTTTATTTAGGTGCTTATTTAAATTACTAATTCAAGCTTGCGTTCCTTTTTCGCGAAAACGTTGATAGTTTCATCGATATCCAGTTTCACATCTTTGTGTATATTTAGCAGAGCTAGCCCGGATAATCTTTCCTTTGCCATTGAGGCAACCACCAAGATCACCACCACCAAGATTTTACTCTGCGAAGAGTAGAAAACGATCTCTCTACGGTAGCTACGCTGACCGGGAGAGTTGCCAGTATTTGTAAGGAAATGTTTATGTAAGGGTACAAATCTTGGTCGCATGTTTTAATGAGATGAGCTACCGCCTCTGGTATGGCGGAATTGTTTTCACATTCTCATTTCCATTTAGCCATCCAGAGTCGGTATTCATTTATAACAGTTTATTCACTATTGTTAATGAATAGCCGGTACATCTGGACCACTTTTTTCACTGTCACGATATCGATATTCCAGTCCCTGACACTAACATTTGGTTTAGGTAGAAAAACTCCCAACTGAAATATGTCGAGTACCTTCGGAGACAATCTCTGACCCAAATTATTAATAACGGAACCTAATAGAGGTACGTAAATTGATTTCCGAAAGTACTCTTTTGCCGATTTCATTCTGCCGGAATTCATACATGACAATCTCCACTTATGGAAGGTTCAATTTTACGAGGTCAAAACTTCAACGAAATTCCCATGATTTTGAGTGGCGATTTCAATATTATTTTTTCATTAGATACTAGGTCCGAACTTTGTGGATGAAGGGGAAAGTGGGGATGATGAGAGGTACCACCCCACTTCTCCCTTCATCCACAAAGTTCGTGAGGTACGTTCTTGGGAGCGAGAGAGTATAGACAGACCAAATATTGACAAAAGTACCGCGACATATGAAATCTCGCTTGATGCAGTTCTTACGCGATGTCTAGACCAGTTTCAATCGAAAATATTTCAGTTATCATAAAACCTTTGCTTCGTTTTTAGATTTTAATGTAAATAGGAACTCATAAATATTGATGTTTTGAAATTGTACTTGTATCAAGTCCTCGGTAGGCTCGTCACTATCAGAGCCGCGGCTGGCATATGTGCAAAATGTGCAATTGCACAGGGCCCCGTGATTTTGGGGCCCCGCGAGCGAAAATGTTTTTTGCAATAAAAATTATTTGAATTCATTATTTGCATTTTTACTTCATTGAATGGGCCACACAAATGAGTATGGGGCACACAAATCAGCATATTGGCCATTATTCTGTTTTGGGGACCGGTCTGTATGAAAGAAAAAAAGCAAGCGAAGCGAGCGATATTATTTTTTGCACTCTCTGGGGCCCCTCGCTGCATTTTTGCACAGGGCCCCCAATTGTCTGGCCGCGGCACTGGTCACTATACTTCCTGCATTTGTCGTTGGCCTTACTATTCTGAAAGCGTACTATATATCCGACAGATCTCCACTATATCAATTGCATATTGCTAGCTGGTTAATATTTTAATAATTGCGGCAGTTGTTGGGTAAAAAAGTTGTACTTCTAAAGTGTGGTCTGAAGCATATTTTTTTATTTTATTAAGGCATAGGATATAATATCATAGAACGTGAAAGTGTGACGTCACAAGACTATTAGGGTTGTGGGCATGCCCATCGTGCCCACAACGGTGGATCCGCCCTTGTTCTTAATTTCCACTTTCGACTTTTATGACTTTTGACTGATTTTTTTATCCTCGTCGCCACTTTTGTTCTATCTTTTACCTCTTATTTGATTTCTCGGGACGACCTTTGGAAATTCTAGTTTAAATAAAACACGCACAACACAATAAGTATAAAGTTATGCTACACAGGCCTTCTTACAACTAACTTTCCAGTTCAGAAAAACTGTCAAATTTCCAATCTACATTTCTCCAACTGTTACTTTAATGTTTCTCGAACTGGACATAACAATGAGCATTTCCATTCATAAATTATGAACTCTCCGCAGCCGCAAACAACGCAACCTCCCCTGGCAGAAGCGCGCATGCGACTGACGGAAAACGTAAACAATCCTAGTATCAAAGTATTAAAAACCCAAATTAGGTATTTTTTAATAGAAATTGCTACAAATTATTTCTGTAGCAAATATGTAAAATACAAAAACTTGAAAATTAAAAAATATATAAAAAGGGACGCTTTTAATTCATAATTTGTAATTTTTTTTAAATCATTAACCCGCCAGAAAAATATACCTCTCCACGTCAAGTATACTTGTTAATATCTAAACTTTGGTCGTGACCACTGACATATAGAATGGACTGCTCATCAGGAAATTTTCATAGCACCAATTCGTTCCACAACTGACAAACCTTTTTTCAGTGATATGTAAACACTTTTGTAAATTAAACATTTTTATATTCGTTTTTGGACGATAGAAACAATATAAATTTTTGTTAAAAAAATAACAAATGCAATTTTGATGTTATTTCCCTTTTAAATGCCTTTTTTCATTAATTACAATAGTCGAGGCAATGAAGCAAAAAAGTTCCTAATTGGTTGGGCGCGGACGGATTGGAATGCGGTTTTTTGCATTCGCTTCCAAAAATTATTTGTAAAAAATGGCCCATTTTTTTCTGAACAAACCGGAAATTGCACCTGTTCACCTGTATGTATGTTTGTATGTATGTATGTATGTAGACAAATCTTGCAACTTGATTTTGACCCACTTCCATATAACCGATCAACTTGAAATTTTGCATATATGTATAGTTCGCGTGACAATGCAATCTGACCATTTTGTAAAAAAATCAAGATGGTGGTTCCAAGATGGCGGCCGAATTTTGCAATTTTGCTCCTCGACCCCCAACATGGGTATCAAATGAAAGGGTAAGACAAGTACAATACAATTACCTATGTGGCGTCATTTCAAATTCAAAATGGCGGCCAACTCAAAATGGCGGATTACCTTTTTCTTTACAACGCGCTCGACATGGGTATCAAATGAAAGGAAATGACAAGTAGAATACTATTACCTCTGTGGCGTCATCCCAAATTCAGAATCGCGGCCAACACAAAATGGCGGATTACCTTTTTCTTTACAACACCCTCGGTATGGGTATCAAATGAAAGGAAATGATGATTATTTAAATCTAATATGGCGGTCACTACAAAATGGCGGAAGACATATAATAGACTAAAAAGTAGAAAATAAAAAATATAGTTTAAAAAAACTGAAAAATGGGAACATAAATGCTCAAAAAATATTAAGAAAATAAACACGTGTTTCTCCTGACTATGGAACTTTGGTAATGTATTCCGGTAACGGTTTTCTACTGCCATCCTGCTCGGTCTACGCGTTGGTGGGCGGGGCCTGGACTTAGAAGAAAGTTTCTGTGTGTACTTACACAAAAGCGTTTCGGTCGTTGGAGGAAAACCCTCGGAGACGACGTTCAGGGCCAGGTTCCGGTGCACCGGGTGGTGGGAGGGTCGTTTTCGACGTGAAATTCTGATTCAGCGCCCCTCCAATGATTTCCCAATGACGTCCCAAAAAACCCCCGAGTGCCGAGTTTCTCTCGTTCCGCGCGTGATTTTCTGGAGAGTCCCGCGGAGATGACGTTCATCGGCGTTCCTGAGCTCCAGGTCGGCTGCGGGTAAATTTGAACATCATAATCGTGATCAGCGACCTCGAAAACCCCCGGGAACCCGATTTGGGCCAGTTCTGACTCTTATTTACAAAGTTCTTTAATATTTCAAAAACATTCCAAAAGCATTCGAAATTATTTTTTACATTTTAGTTCATTTTAAAATAAAAGCGTATTTTTTAGTTTTTTTAAACTATATTTTTTATTTTCTACTTTTTAGTCTATTATATGTCTTCCGCCATTTTGTAGTGACCGCCATATTAGATTTAAATCATCATCATTTCCTTTCATTTGATACCCATACCGAGGGTGTTGTAAAGAAAAAGGTAGTCCTCCATTTTGTGTTGGCCGCCATTTTGAATTTGGAATGACGCCACAGAGGTAATAGTATTCTACTTGTCATTTCTTTCATTTGATACCCATACCGAGGGTGTTGTAAAGGAAAAGGTAGTCCGCCATTTTGTGTTGGCCGCCATTTTGAATTTCGAATGACGCCACACAGCTAATAGTATTCTACTTGTCACACCCTTTCATTTGATACCCATACCGAGGGTGTTGTAAAAAAAAGGTAATCCGCCATTTTGTGTTGGCTGCGATTCTGAATTTGGAATGACGCCACAGAGGTAATAGTATTCTACTTGTCATTTCCTTTCATTTGATACCCACATCGAGCGCGTTGTAAAGAAAAAGGTAACCGCCATTTTGAGTTGGCCGCTATTTTGAACTTGAAATGACGCCACATAGGTAATTGTGTTGTACTTGTCATACCCTTTCATTTGATACCCATGTCGGGGGTCGAGAAGCAAAATTGCAAAATTCGGCCGCCATCTTGGAACCTCCATCTTGATTTTTTTACAAAGTGGTCAGATTGCATTGTCACGCGAACTATACATATATGCAAAATTTCAAGTTGATCGGTTATATGGAAGTGGATCAAAATCAAGTTGCAAGATTTGTCTACATACATACATACATACAAACATACATACAGGTGAACAGGTGCAATTTCCGGTTTGTTCAGAAAAAAAATTGGGCATTTTTTACAAATAATTTTTGGAAGCGAATGCAAAAAACCGCATTCCGATCCGTCCGCGCCCAACCAATTAGGAACTTTTGGCCTTTTCAGTGCTTCATTGCCTCGACTACAAATATTTATGTTAAACCATGCGAGTTCTCTACCTCTGTTTCATCTAAATGTCAGTGCATGGAGGCTATACAAGGAGACAAAACTCCGCGTTGTCAATTTTCGTTTGATTATTGGTGGCGCTGCAGTCAAATGTACCCCGAAAAACATGGCCGATTATATTTATCCGGTTCATGGTAAAGTTCGTTTATTACTAATATATTTTACGTTTAGCAGCTTACAGCTGTTTACCAGCTTCTAAATTCGATTTTATATCAATGCGATTATTCGTAATTAATCAATTTTTGATGTTTCCAATGAATTTTTATTAAATTCATGTGGGGTACATCGGACAAAGGTGACATCTGTGGCCAAAAATGAACTTCCAGTTTAGTTTCTTCTACCCATCCATTTCCTGTCATTTTCCCCATAAGAGTTTTGTCCCCTTGTATATTCTCCATGTGTCAGTGCTTCCGGGTCTTATGGCGAAACGAGACAGAAATAAAAAAATCACTATACCCATCTATTTGTTGTAAATATTCTGACATTAGTTCAAAGAAAAAAAATTAAATCAGGTATGGCAACTTTAATGTCGTGCAACCGTTGTGGCGGTTTTATTTTAAATTTCGCTTAAAATCATTCCAAAATTTTATTTACCGTTCTAAAGTTATCGTATTTTGTGGTTTATTGAATGTCAAGAGTAAAAATATTTAAGAAAATGGAAAAGTCTGCAATTTTTGAATGTTAAATTTTATTTTCTCAAGTTTGGCACTATCTGATTTTATTTCTGCCAGTGAATGCACTGAACTTTTAACAGGAAATTTAACAAAATTTGAGTTCAGTGACAAAAGGGGCTTATGGATGAGCGAGAGGACTATACTTTTCTATACTTTTTGGTGCCATGAGTTTGTATGGGGCCCTTTTAGACGGCCGGACAACGAACAGACACCGAACAGACAAAACGAACGAACAAACTGGGTGTATAGGGAAGAGAGTGAGAGAGAACGATGGGGAGGGCAGACAATTTTCATGGACACTTTCAGCGAACTGTGAACGAACATTTTGACAGTTCCTGCGTTGTTGTTGTTGTTAGGACAAGAAAGCAAAAGAGAATTTCAAAAAGCAAGAACAGCAAGCCATGAAGTTTTGACATGGCTGTTAGCCGTTGTTGAGTGTTTTAAAAAAATGTGTTTTTCGGAAGTTAGAAATTGTTTTATGCAGTAGAAAAATAGTTTAGTAGTTTAACACAAATTGGTGAATGAGTGGACATATATATGTAGTTGCCATTACAATTTAAATAAAACAAAAAGAGTGTAAAATTATCAATTAATAATAAAATTTATTATTTAATTAATAATATAATGGCTAAATTTATGTGGGACAGAAATCTCATGCAAATTTTAATTACGGAATACGAGCAAAAGCAAAATCTATCCCCGTGTCCTTTTAATGAACTGGCTTTTAAGAGCTTTTGAGGAGCTTTTGAGTTCCCATACAAAATCGAAGAACCAGAAGACCCAGATAAAACCTGGGTTTTCGATTTTGTATGGGAACTCAAAAGCTCTCAAAACCCAGTTCATTAAAAGAACACGGGGTATATAACCCTCGACACAAAGATTATTGCAATCGAGTAAAACGAGACTTGGCTGAGGAGATATTAAATGAACTTAATAATATTTCTCCAAACATTAACCAAAAAATATTAAGAATTAAGATTCAAAGTCTGAGGTCCCAATATAAAAGGGAGGTAAGGATGATTCAAACATCAAAAAAAAGCGGAGCCGGTGCGGAGGACACGTATGAGCCTCGCCTTTGGTGTTTTGATCAACTTCAATTCCTTCCGCCCTATTGTGAGATGAAGATGTCATCTACAAATATTGATGATGTAAGTATTTAATAACTTTCATAAATGAGGAGCTGGGGAACAAAACCGGACTTGTCCACGATAACGGTTTTTTTTTTTAAATTTTTTTTGTACTCTCTAAGCCCACCTCTATAGACCCCTGAAATATTTCCATCCAAAAGTGTTGCAAACCCACAAAAAAATTTTTTTAAAAATACTGATTTGGTTCATAAGTGGACTTGTCCTGTTAAAAAATGAAAAAATTCAAAGGAATTTGTTTCATAACTAGACTTGTCCATGACGGTTTTGAATCAAAACCGGAGATGTCCCATACATATCCATCGTTGCGAAACAAAACCGGACTTGTCCATTCAAAAAAAATTCAAAAAAAATAGAAAACATGAATTTTTGTGCCCAAAAATTAGGCCATTGATTATTTATACAATAAGGTATAATTATATTCAAACGCAAAAATTTTAACTAATCTGCAACTATCGAATTCAGTATTTTTGCTCTAGTGTAAAAATCAATTTTTGGGACAAGTCCGGTTTTGTTCCCCAGCTCCTCAAATGTAGTTTCAAAATTCTGTCTTATTTACAGATTATAATTAACGAAATTTCCAACAAAGAAAATGACAATCCTGCAGGAAATAACATTAATGTTTCAGAGAACGTAGTGGAATCGGAAGATACAACAAAGGAAATATATAGTTCAGCTCCAAAAGTAAATATACAATACATATATTTTAATAAATTAAAATAAAACTAAGCATTTCATTGCAGCTTTGTTTAAGTATTTAAATTTATTTTTCCTTCATTACAAAAGTATTCTGTGAATTCTCCCCGTATTTTTTCGGCAGACGTGGAACTGCCAATATTAAAATTAAATTCTCCACTTTCAGTATTTGATGTGCTTGTACCTGGTATGTCATTGTTCATATACCTACTGTCTTGAGATATCAGAAAATTATGTAATATGCAAGCAGCCTTTGTCACTTTTTCCACATTTTCAACATTCAAATTGATCTCCTTCCGAAATATTTGAAATCGATTGGCCAGAATTCCAAAAGCTCTTTCAACGTTCTGCCTTGCCCTGGATAATCGGCTATTAAAGATTTGCTTTTTTGGATTTGATGTTCTGAATGGATATGGTTTCATAATATGAGTACGAAGCGTAAAAGCATCATCTGCTACAATTACATATGGCAGACTTCTGCCATTCCCTATAGCTTTATTTTTAGGGAAATATTTATCGCCTCTGGATATTATATCATGCAATTTACTTTCAAAAAGTACACCAGCATCATTGGCTCTGCCATTCCTGCCAATGTCCACAAATATAAACTTGCAATCCGCATCAACTAGAGCCATCAATATAATGCTGTCCGAACCTTTCTAGTTATGATAAAATGCACCATCGCTTTTCCTTGACTGGAAGGATATATGCTTTCCATCCAATGCTCCTAAAAAATGTTATTGGTTTTATAATATAATTTTTTATAATGCATTTTTTTACAAATACCTAAACACAGGGGAAATTGCCATTGCAGCATAAACTTTTCTGCTATCATTTCCCATTCTTGAGCACTTGTTGGAAACTGAAATAAAAAAAATTATTGTAATGTAAAATTATTTATGTAATTTCTTTTGTCATTTCAGACAAAAAAAAGTTTAATATGAAGGCAGAGATAGCTGGACTCTATGCCAAACCAGAGCCTTAATCAAAAAAAGAAAAAATAATGAAACCAGCCTAAATCTTGATTGGATTGGAAAATTAGTAGTATCACAACTAACACAAATTAACAATAAGAAAATACGAAATGATACTATTTGGGATATCCAATGTTCACTGTGGAAAGGCATTGAAAAAGATGAAAACTTTGAATCAGCTCAAAGCGAACCCTCATGCAGTAGTGGTCTACAGCAAAAGATTAATATCGAATCGGTACAAATTTTAAAAACTTGCAATGAAAAATCAGGAGAGCGTTTTTTTGCTAAAAAGAATGTGTTAGAAGAATCCATGGAAAGACTTTTTGATTAAGTCTATTATATTGAAATTTACGACATAAGTACTAAATTTTTTAATTGGAATTTTTGGTTTTTCAAATGAAGTTTTTATTCATGTTATAATTTATATTTAATAGAAAATGTTTTTAATTTTTATTATGAGTTATTAGTTATGTTTTTCAAATAGATTTTTTATGTATGCTATGATTTATGAATTTTAATTCAGTGTATCAAGTTTAAATAAAACCTACCTTCATATATTTGTCTCTTAAATTTTTCCATATTGCATCACATACATGTGGTATATTTATGCATAGAAAAGAAGTAGACAATCTGGTTTGATAATGCAAACTTGTGTATGATTCCCCCGTGGCAAGAAATCGTAACGTACTGCATAACCTTTCTTCAGGTGAAACAGCATTTCTCATGACTGTGTTGGTATATCGTATATCACTTTCAACAAGCGATAACAGCAACTGAAATGAACTTTCGTCCATTCTTTGGTAGTTTTTGTATGCAACAGAGTCTTGGATCTTCAGCTCTTTTGACAAAAACTCATAGGACCTTCTCATTTCGAAGCCCAATCCATTCTTTGATCCAACAACTTCTTTTCTTTCATTTTTTGCAGGAAATACTTTGCAAGCCTGCAGCAGCGTTTAATAAATTTGACGCAACTATATCGGTGCTTTCCGATGATACTTCAAGTAAATCATGGGAACATTTAATCAGTTCTAGAGCCATTTCACATTCTTCATCTGAACTGGAGCCGTTGTTTAATTGTTGTGCCATGGTTCTAAAAATTATAAAATTGTTAATTATAAAATAAAAATTAAAAAACAAATAACCTCATCTATGTGTTTTTGTTATTAAAAATATTATCACCTAATATTAATTAGGAAAATCTAAATAGATTGACAATAAATAACTTAACGATAGACTTGAAATATCGCGTGAATTTTTATTTTAAAATTAAATAGCAATAATAATCTTCATAAGATAAAATTTATATCAAAGACTGTTTTTTACTGGTTTCAAAATTTCAAATCACAGATTTGACATTCGCCCAAATGCGCAAAAGAGAAACAACAAAACCCCATACATTTTTGACATTTTCGTTCGTTTGTTCGTTCGTTTGTCCGTTCGTTGGTGTCCGCCCGTGTAAATGCCCAGCCGACACTTCACTGGACTTCAAAAAGGAATTAACGATGACAGTTAAGCTTTGTCTGTTCGGTGTCCGCCCGTCTAAAAGGGCCCAGGGGAATAATGTCTGATGAGCAGTCCATTATTATATGTCAGTGGTCGTGACTGATTAAATGACAGCAAGTGATTTGATAAGGAGGAGGAGGAGTCAATTCCCGCTCACTTTTTAAAATATACCATGGTTCACAAAATTATAAGAAAAATAAAAATTCAATTTTAATTAGAAAAGTGTTTCCTTTTGAATAAATTATGTTTAAAATAGTTTCTTCGCATTTTTATTTTATTTACGTTTAAGTAATATTTATCTTCAATCTTCAAATGTCTACCAATTATTAAAATAGGAAAATATAAATTTCGTTTTTCGGTTGAGATTTTTAAAGGCACTGTGGCATATACAGAAGCTCTAATAAAAAAACAGAGTCGTCGTAATATTTGCAACAAGTTGTAGAAAGTATATGGGAATTGCTGACAATTCTTTTGCGTGCGCCTTTGGCTTCCTTTTTTGGAGCTTAATTTCTCAATTAGAGAGGAAAAAAATATCTCCAGCTTTTAAACATTTTTAAGAGCTTTTTACCCCAACATGCGTCAAATGTCACGGCGTTTGAAAACATCTATACCACATATTCCTACCTGGTCTACCTACCAACTAACACCATGCAAAATTAGAATGAAATCGGTGCAGTAGTTTTTACGTGAAAAATTAATTAATTATTAATTTCAAAAATAGGCTACCAGTGACGTCATGCCATAAAAGCTCTCCGTAAGAGCATACCTTGTAGTATTTGTACCACGGGTGAGGGGTTTCTATCGCGAGGCTATGGAGGGAAATCTATTTCGCGTCCTATTCTAATATCGGAGACAGAATAGAAACTTAATCCGGATTATGACGTCAGAATGACATAGATGCATATAAAAGATTTGGAAATAAAATGTAGCCTACGTCATTCTGACGTCATAATCCGGATTAAGGGTGCTAGTCTGTCTAGGATGTAACAGCCAGTTTCACACGGACCGATGTTTACAGAAGATTTTTGTGGGTTGGTTGTCGGCCTTGTAAAGCTGACCAAGCTAACAATAAAGATATGTACATATATAGCAGCTGTACAATAACAAGCGATAATTATTTATTGTATTACTGAAATGATTTTGAATGTTTATAACATAATTATTCAATCAGAAATTAGTTTGAACATGTAATATACAAAATAATTACTATTATTAAAACAAAACAATGAAAAATATATTTTTTTTCACATGTGCCCCGAAACTGCCTCTTTTCATGCATGTACTCTTGACCGAAAATGGCGTTTTCCAGACCTCTTCGAGAAAGCGGGTGGTAAAGTATCGAGGCGGGCGGCAGTGGCGGACTAAGCCCGTCAGAGGCCCGGGGCGGCAAAGCTGAATGAGGCCCTCAGTCTAAGAAGTTGATGTAATTTTAGAAGCCTTTTATTCAGTTTTCATTTGTATGTAAAAGTGTGTGTGTATGTTTATTTCCCAGTAGGGAAAGCATTTAATTACCCATCGATTCCGAAAGTAGTTCTAAAGCCAAGTGTCCACTATAAAGTTTTTTTGGTAGAGTGTAGAGTGTAAAGCTCTACTTGTAGCGCGTCTCTACCACTCTACCACCCCACCGCCCGTAGAATTGCTCTAGAGAAATTTTGAGTAGAGCTCTACCACGTGCTCTACAGACTGTACACTGCAGATGCGTTTACTCTACTGTAGAGTCGGCCATCAACTTTTGCATGTCATTTAATTACTCAGTTATTCACAGATGCGTGCGTACACATATTGTGTAAAAAATTTAAAGGAAATTATTAGAAAACAAAGAAATAACAAAATGAGTTCTCGCCAAAAACAAGCTGCTGCCGTTTTATTTTTGCTTGAAGAAGAGAAAAAGAAGGAAAGGAAATGTTGGGCGCGAGATTGGACTGCGAAAAGAAAATAAAACGCTGGAATGTATCGAGAATTATTGAATGAGCTCACGGAAGAAGACACATTTTCTGCGTATGTCGTATTCGAATTTCGTTGTTATTTCACAGGCCGATGTATAACAATTCGAAGCGCAGTCGAAATGCAAATAATACGGCGTTTACATCGCCTCGAAAACACGTGTTTTCGTCCAAATATGGCGTTTTGGGCAAAAACACAATCGAACACAGGTGTTTTTCATACAAATCGAAAACAACTTGGGAACCTGTTTTCAATAAAAACCACAACGAAAACAAGAAAAGTGTGGAAAAGAACCCAATTCAGCATTCAGCACTTGTTATACGCATGTCATTTTCTGTATCACACTTTTTTTAATACTCAGTTTGCCATGGAAAAAATTTAAACCGAAATAATTAAATAAAAATTTAATTAAATAGGCATAACTGTCACTCGAAAACAAGCAAAAGGCGATGTAAACACCTCACTCGTTTTCCGAAAACGAGTTCATGAAAACACTTGTTTTCGAGGCGATGTAAACGCCGTATAAGAATGAATACTGTAGAGAGAAAAACTCGATCAAACATACTTGATAGAGCGTAGAGTAGATGTAGAGCTCTACACAACCCAAAAAAATTGCTTATACACTATAGAGTTTTTTGACAGAGAAAACTTTCGCGTAGAGTGGGTGTAGAGCGCATGTGTACAGCTCGAGAGGGTGTATACACATCTCTACGCGTCTCTACGCGAGAGTTTTCTCTAGCTCTATGCAAAAAGCTCTATAGTGGACACCAGGCGCCCGATTCCGCAACGGTGAGTTTTTCGCCCGTGAACACCGAAGAAAAAACTCACTCACAGCCTCGGTGTTCACTTTTATTTAAAATGCGATTCCATAAGTGCCAGTGAGTTTTAAAGTGCTGAATGATTTTTAAAGTGGCTGAATGATGCGCTAAGTTGGTACTGTCTTGACCTTTCCATTTTAAAAATTCTAATTAAATAAAATCTTTTAGAACAATAAACTAAAACAACATTTTATTTTTACATACCAAACCAATCTCTCAAAAAAATTATTTTTAAAAAAAATTAAAAAATTTATTCAAAAATCATCGCACGAAATTACAAAAACAACTTTACTAGTCAAAATTTAAACTCACCGTAAATTCACAGCCTTTTTCTCAGTGAGAAATTTTTTAAGGCGGTGTTCACCGCAAATGTCAAAAAAACTCATTCTCACTCTTGCGGACGCGCAAATAAGCAGTGTTCACTGAAATTGGTGAAGACCGTAAGACTCACCGTTGCCGAATCGGGCCCCAGGCTTAAGTTTAGAAAAACTCATCTTGCATATTGCAACCGAGATGAAAATGGTCAAGAAGTATTGAAGAATAAGCGATGTACAGGATAACGATTCAATAAAGTCCCATTTTAATAATTACATGCTGTACTTATTTTTGTCTACGGGAACATTGTATGTATTTTTAACTTATGAAAAAAACCCAGAGCCTCTCAGATTGCCAGGCATTCTGTCACTAGGCAACCGTATATTATTGATCTCATATATTATATTAATGTCATGTATAAAATAAATAAAAAAATGGTTATGTAAATTGAATTTGCATTTGGTTTTTCAAAGATATTTTAGGAAGTGAATTGATCTTGATGGCTTTTATGTGTGTGTGTTTCTATTGTTCAGAATATTCGATGAAAAATTTCTTCTCTTATTTCAATGGGGGGTCCGCCCCTACAGCTCCCGGCGGGTATTCGCCCCTGCACGCCACCAGCACTCGAAGACTCGGGGCACTTGTAAAAAAATACGTACATATCTCGTCTCGTCCGTAAAAGCCTCCTTTCGGCCCCTGATGTGCAATCTATTAATACAGGGTGTTCCCGACTAAGATGGTAATCCGTTAAGGGGTGATTCCTGGATGTATTTGGAGAAAAAAATTGTTCTAGAGAATGGGGCTATCGGCCCTATCCACTGAGATACAGGGTGTTTAAGAAAAGACGGGTTGGACGTTTTTTTAATTTACTTAAACTTTAATAACTCTTAAGCAGCGTTCACATTGGCGTGTGCTAGTGGGCTAGTGGTTAGTCCCTGGTTAGTAGGTACTGTCAAGGCTGAGGTTAGTTATAAGTGAGTAGATGTTCAGACGCAGTTCAGTGTAGACAGGTTAGTGTACTAGTTGTGGGTATCAATCAAAACAAAATTTGCTTAACCAAAGTTTCCACTGCTGCCTGCCGCTTTTGAGTATTTCTGTAATCTACAGAATCATTGTCCCACAAACACTCAAAGCCCCTATATAATTCTAAAAACTTAATTGTTTCACTTTCTGCCCACTTCATTTTCAAGTAAAAAAAAACAAAACAATTTTCAAAAAATCAGAAATCACTTCACAGAAAATCTTAAATTACTTGTCAAATAATCGTTTACTAACCCACGTGTCATTGTTCGCACGAGGCGAGTTAAGTGGTTAGTTTAGAGAAGTGGAGGATAGTGGGCTAGTAAATAGCCCCCTGGGCTATCTACTAGCAAGGGCACTACTCACCAGGTTAGTGAACTAACCAAGACAGTACACTAGCATAAGTGTTCCAACGAGGCGTGTACTGGCATACCAGTCACTGGCAATAACCAGTAGCCAACACGTACTAACCCTTTGTACCCGCCAATGTGAACGAGGCTTTAGGGCCGTTTTCACCATCTGCGGTTAAACTTTAACTGAAACTTTAACCTGCAGTTAGTTAAAAATGCGTTTCACAATCTCTGGTTAGAGTCAATCTGTCAGTTAAGTCTCATTTAACTGGTAGTCAATTTAACCGGAAGAATTTCTTCTGGTTAATTAATTTAACTGAAAGTTTGACACTGGGATTGACATTTTTGCACTTTGGTTTTAATATGGAAAATATGAATTTAATTTTTAGTCATGCTCAAAAGATCAATAGAAACTAATGTGTAAATTCGACGATTCAATTGATGAAGATCAAAAATATATAAGTGTTCGAAGTTTTCTTTTAATAAATATTGACACTTCTGACATTTGATGTACTGTAACTAGCAAAAAACTAGTACATTTTAACTTTAACTTCAGGTTTGTTAATCATAGTTGGCGAAAACGAAATTTTTTTACTTGCACTTTACGGTCACAGTTAAATTAACTACAAGTTTAGAAACTGGAAGTTTAACCGGAGATGGTGAAAACGGCCCTTAAAGTCTTAAACTACATATCATAGAGCAACGTAATTACGTTCATTTTTTAGAGAAATGTACATTCTTTATTTTGATAGTAGTTAACGGTTTTTTTTTACAAAATTAGAAAGCTTGGAGTATTTCCTATAAATAATGTCCAGCAAATTTTTATGCTAAGGCCTTTCGGCTGCTTCTGCTTAAGGTTCCAGTATGGCTTTAATTATGTTTGCCATTAGTTTATATATTTTTCTTAAGAGATATGTGATAGGATTTTATATTGACAAAGGAAGAAAACAAGCTGAAAGTTAAGAATTATTTATTGAAACTAAAAACAAAAGTAGATGTCATAAAAAGCAAAATAGCAAAGATGACTAGACTGACTATTTCTATAATTTGTATCTCTCATGTAGAGTTTTCACTTCAACAAAATGCCTGTATAGTTTGATATTTGGGTTTTATTTAGTGCGGTTTAAAATTTAAAAAATGGCTTTCCAAAAAAAAATTCGCATGAAATCCAACAATATTACAAAAATCAAAACACAAATTTTTATAATGGCACTCCTTTGAGACTGTCTTAAGGGGCCTATCCACTAGCGAGCATGCATGACATGCAAGAACGAGCTTTTAGATGAACGGGGTAGTGGAGATGAAGCCCCTCATCATCTCCACTTCCCCGTTTATCTAAAAGCTCGTTCTTGCGTGTCATGCATGCTCGCTAGTGGATAGGCCCCTTTAAGCATCCGAGGCAATGAACTTGTCCTCATCAGAGTGTTTCTATTAATTTCTGCACGGAAAAATCCCGTGGAGAAAGAGTAATCAGCTGAAAAAAAGTGAAGAGTTGATTGTTAAAAAACCACATATAAAACCTTGTACAGGACGGCAATAGCTATTTTTCTTTCAAAATTACCTAAAGGTCGGTTGACACGCAACGATTTTCTTGTGCCAATTGGCTTGCGCAAGTTCTTTTGCGCAAGTGAAACGTTGCGTGTAAACGCAAATTTTTGGCTTGCACAAGCCATAAAGTTTGCCTTGTGCAAAATATGTGAAAATCGGCTTGAGGTTGATGTTTTGGCATGAGGGTTTAAACGATGTTCAAACCCTCAGCATGCCCTTGAGTGAATGGTGACGTTCGACCACCTGCTCTTACAACCTTATCATAATCAATATAATTGTGTCAAATTAGCAAAAGGGTACCAAGTGCTTTTAAGTAAAACCAAATGGCCTAATATTCTTGGGAAAGTGTTCACAAACACTTATTGATCAAGTGTTATATGGTGTGAGGGTCTGCAAATGTTGTTATCCATTATTTATTTAACAACAGGCTTATGTTAATGAGCAAATAATGTGCCATTAATTACCAAATTAAAAATCTCGGAAAATATCTAACGTTATCTAATAGAGCCAATTTTAGCATCAAAATAATTTGTACATTTCTCTAAAATATGAGCCTAAATACGTTGCTCTACTCAGTTTATTTGCACCAATTGACTTGTGCCAGTCAACAAGGAGTAATTGGGTGTGTTTCAAGTTCCATCAATTATTGCAATCACTCCATTTTGCCAACATCACATAAATGTCCCATATTCCATCATTTTTTGTCGGATTCAAACAATAGTCCATCCAGCGATTTCTGATTATTGATTCTGGTGAAACTTGAAACACAGCCGTCTAACCAATCCCAATGCCGAGCCTCCTTTTGGAGAGATGCAATAGCGATATATTACGTTAGCCGCCCGAGTTATGGTCTCAAACATGCCATTAAATTAAAAGTGCAGAAAATGATCCATGGTGTTTCCTAACGGCGTGGTATAGTTTATATACAGAAAATAAAGGATGGACCTTTCCTGAAAGTAACATCTGTGGATGCATTGGACCATGTTATGGAATCGAATCCTGGTGACTGAGGTTTTTCTTCACTGGACGGGACACTTATGGCTATTAATCAGGATTTCTATGATTTTAGTTTTGATAATTTTAATTTTATTTTTTCATTAATTAATTTATATTACAGTAATGTTATTTATTTTTCAGTTCTTCTTCTTCCTTTCTTTTATTTCTCCTCCACTTTCATTTATTTCTCTTTCTCTTTTTTATTTTTTTTGCTATTCCTAACTAGCTTTATTATTTATATATTGATCTTGCTGGTTGTTCGGTGTGAATGCTTGCTCTTCGTCTGCGATGGTGGATAGCGTTTCCCCACTGGACAAAGTAAGAACGATTTTTAAAATATTTCCATCGCGTGCGAATGGTTTCAATGTTGTATGCATGAATACAAGAAGCCTTAGAAGCAAGAGTGATATGTTGCATGATTTATTTTCCAATTCTCGTGTCCATGTTATTGTTGTCTGTGAAACCTGGCTCAATGACAGTATCAACTCTAAGCTTGTAACTATCCCTGGGTATAATATTTTTAGGAATGATCATGTAAGGCGTGCAGGTGGTGGCGTTGCAATGTATGTTCATCATAGCATAAAGTCCGCAGTTATAACCTCTGGCACATGTTGTCAAAATGCCCAATACTTGGCTATAGAGTTAAATACAGGTGTAGAAAAGGCAGTTGTAATTGGTATTTACCGTCCACCTGGTATTTTTAGTCTAGATAACGTTAATGAGCTCAATAACGCCCTATCAACGCTCACCAGAAAGTATCGCCATGTTATTACGTGTGGCGATTTTAATATTGATGCTTTAAAACCAAGTACCTCTCTAAGCAATTTTGATTACCTTTGTCAGCTGCTTAATCTGGGAATCGTTAATAGCTTACCTACCTACTTTAATGCAACGGTTCCATCTCAGCTGGATTATCTTCTGGTCGATGACATTCAGAAAATCTTGTTTCATAACCAAATTAGCCCACCCAGTAATTTTGATCATGATTTTCTTTTCTTGTCGTACAAAATGCACCTTCAGCCTGTTCCTCAGTTCCAGATAATATCATTCCGTGACTTCAAACGCATCAATTTGCAGCAACTTCAGATTGCGTGTCTTGGGACCCTGTCTACTCAAGCAATAATGTAAATGAAAAACTTCAAATATTTTATGATTCTATTAGACCCTTATATGAAATGTTTGTTCCTCTAAGGGTAATAAGGATTTTTCCACGACGTTGTCCTTGGCTTACGCGCGAGGTACATATTTCAATAACTGAAAGGGACTTCCTGTATCGTCGATATAAAAAGACGCGTAATGAGGATGTGCGCAATATGTATAAGAGAGCACGCAATAGGACAGTATCGTTAATTCGTTCAGCTAAACGTTCCTATTTTAGTAACCTGCTGAGCACAAGTTTACCTCCGAAGAAGCTATGGAGTAACCTCCGTAATCTTGGAGCTTTTGGTCAAAATCACCATAAAGCAGAGTTAGATCCTGATATCCTGAATACATTCTTTTCTTCCACCTCCGATGCAGTCCTAACTCGTCTTCCTTCGAATTAAATCATTCTTCTGTTGGCTTTACATTTCGCTGTATTGGCGAAAATGAACTTCTTTCTACGCTATACTCAATAAAATCTGAGGCGGTTGGCTCTCATGATGTTCCACCTAAATTCTTAAAAATCATCGCACCGGTTGTATCAAATGTGCTCACACACATCTTCAACTACTGTCTTACTCGTTCCCAATTTCCACTACAATGGAAGCTGGCGTTGGTGATTCCTATTCCAAAAACAGTATACCCTTTGCAACCTTCTGATTTCCGTCCAATTAGTCTTCTATGTTTTTTGTCGAAAGTATTCGAAAAAGTAATTTTTAAGCAACTTATTTCACATATTGAGGAAAACTGTCTTCTTTCTAAATGGCAATCGGGCTTTAGATCTGGACACAGTTGTGAAACTGCACTACTAAAAGTCGCTTCTGATATCTATGATGCCTTGGACAACACTAAAGTAACTTTCTTGACTTTACTCGACTTTTCGAAGGCATTTGATTCAGTTGATCACAGTGGCGGCTCGCGAATTTTTCTAATGGGGGTGCTGTAGAAAAAAAAAATAAATAAAAAAAAATTATTGAAACTTAATATATTAATTTATTTTTATTTATAAATAAAATCCATTCGACGATTTTTAGCTTGGCAAAATTTTTCTATAACTTTATCATTGAAATTTAGAATGTGTGTAATCATATTTTTTTCTATTGAAATCATTGATAAAGCACTTAAGCGTTCTTGACCCATATTGTTCCTCAAGAATGATTTTATCCTTTTTAATGTCGAAAAGCACCTCTCTGGTTCTGCTGTTGTCATGGAGACAGTAATTAAAATTGGTATAAGTTTGATCATTTCACTGAAAATTCCAAATAAATTTTCATCCCTTAGCTAAGAGGTAGAGTAATCCATTAAAATTGTGAAATCCTGTTCTGGAATAAAATACTTGTAGTTCAGTTTTTAGTTTTTCTGGCACAATAGTGGGATATTTCTCGCATATTTGCTGAATTTCGAAGATTGGTAACTCTTTTTTATAACAATTGAAATGATCCTTATAAAATAATTTAGAAGCTATCAAATGATTAGTAAATGCAAATATTTGTTTGGCTTCTTCTCAAATATGATCGGATCGCTTACTTCTTTGCTTTCCATACGTTTTGAAGAACTAGTAGGTTCGCATAAAGGTGAATTACGGATTGAATTAATTGCATTGTAAAATTCATTTAGAACTTTTTGTACTTTGTATGCGTCGACATCTCTTGCTTAAAATTGGTTGTATAATATTTCTACATTTGGCATAATTTTGTGAAATAACTCCAACCAAAATAAAAAAGTTTCATTTTTCATTAGGCTTAAGAAGCCAGTTGAACATTGTATTGTTTTGTCGGTAGCGCTTGAGGATTGTAACTCTTCAAAACACTTTACTAAGACGTCTTTATTTTCAAAAACTGAATTAACAGTCCTTATATTAAAATTCCAACGAATACTTGACGATCTTGGAATACGCCTGCTTGTAAATTTGTCTAAAGTTGCCAATCTCTGAGGTGATTTTGAAAAAAAAAGCTGCTATTCCAGAGAGATTGCCAAAAAAAATCGGGCCGACTGGGTTGATGAACTAACATGCTTCATTAAAAGATTGAGTTGATGTGCATAACAATGAACGTAATGTGCATTTGGATAAACTTGTTGAATTTTGTGCTGCACACCTCGCTGCTCCCCTTTCATAACGTTCGCCCGTCGTACGTTTGGGCTATTAACTTACTTGGATCATTTTTCAATTCTTTGTCAATCTCGCTTAATTTACATGACGAGATGCCTTGTGCATTGACATTCTCGGGATTAAAAAATCCCCAAAATCGTTCAAATATTACACCGTCTAGTTCATAGCGAAATACAATAACTGTTTGTATTGTTTCGGAAATGTCCGTAGTATCGTCGCTCATGACAGCTACAAAAGATGTTTTTTCAATTTCTAAAATTATTTGTTCTTGACAAACTTCTAACGTATATTGTAACAATTCGTTTTGAATTGTTTTTGATGTTCCACTAAAAACCGTACTATTTTCTAAATGCTTTTGCAAACTAGGATCGAAAGTAGCAGCAAAATTAATTAGCTCTCTAAAGACGCCTGGATTTTCTGACAAACCACGTTCATCGTGGCCACGTAACGGTAATTCAAACTTGCCACAAAATTTTATACAATTTATTATTTGAGACAAAATTTCTCGGTTTTTTACTTGTTCGTTGTGTTTAATTGTTGCTGTTTTATATGCCTCGCTTAGTTGTTCAACAATATTTACTTTTCCTAGGAACGACAATGAAACAACATTTTCCATATGTTTTCGTGAATTTTCGTGTTTTTCGCTTTTTTCTTTTATTCGGCTTATATTTGAAAATCCACTTTTTGTCCAGGTAGTTTCGCCGCCAAAAAGTAAACAAGGAAAACAAAATAAACTATTTGTAATATCACATCCACACAACCACTTTAGTTTTTGATACCAATCGGTGTTAAAAGATCTAACATATTTTTTGTTATTACTGATACCTGTTTGATTGATAATGATATCTGTTGTTGGTCGGCCTTTATTTTTTATTTCAAGTTTTTCATTCAATGACAATTGCGAAAATGTTATTTTCTTAAGATATTCTACACTGACACCCATGATGATAAATAAACAAAATTAATTAAAATTATTTGCAATGAGTAATGATGTAAAATTATTATATTGTTCTGCAATAAAATAGTTACTGTTTGTAAGTTAAAATAAAAATTTAAAAAAAATATTTGTTACCTTTAAAGAAGTTAGCAAAACTATTTTTTAAACAAATGCCCTTCGTATTTAAGCTCCGACGCTGCGTTGATGACAGTTTCCACACTGTTTTCTTATGTGAATTCAAGAATAGATTAAAATTAATTCTCTTTGGGCCTTTCCCAAAGCCTTCTATATTTACAAGCCAGGCTGTAGAAAAATTGGCTCTCAAAATTTCCCCTTAATGGAACTTCAAATCCGTGAAGTGACGTTATGTTGAGAGTGTAATTTGGCGATTTGAAGTCCCATTCAGGGAAAGTTGGCTCTAAACATTTTTCTACATCATGAAAGGAGAGAAATGTGTAGCACTTTTTAAACCTATTTCACGGGTTTCTACTCACTAACACAAGTAAAGAGACGGTTGATGGGTCAGAACAAGACCGATCAGAACAGAACAGCCATTTACAGAAAATCACACGCACACATTGAAATACTTATCGGAATATGAATGCTCTTACGCCTCTGCAAAATTATAAGTGTAGAATGCAAAGCCTTCTATATTTACAAGCCGTGCTTGCTTTTGAAATATCAACATAAAAAAAAACATTTTCATATACTTTGCTTGGGGGTGCTGCAGTGTTGCAGCGCTCATGGACCAGCCGCCCCTGGTTGATCATGTAAAGCTCTTACAGAAATTAGATAATAATTTTGGTCTTGGTGATACTGCTGTGAAATTATTGCTAAGCTACTTATCTGGTCGTTCTCAAATCATTAAAATCCAGGATAAATTCTCCAAGCCCATATTTCTACGCTGTGGTGTTCCACAAGGCTCTATTCTGGGTCCCTTGCTGTTCAGCATTTATATTAATGACCTTCCTCTTGTAATTAAGAACGCGTCTGTTCACATATATGCTGATGATGTGCAAATCTACATAAGTATGCCCATCGATTCAACCTTCGAGTGTATTCGCAGACTTAACGATGATTTGAGGAGCATTTCCGATTGAACTGTTACCAATAAACTGCCCATTAATCCTAGGAAATCTTCATGTCTGGTGGTTAGTAAGACTCCCATTGTATTAAGCACTCTCGCACCAATTGTAATAAATGATGCCGTCTTGCCTTATGTTGAGTCAGTCAGAAACCTAGGTGTTGTGTTTAATTCTAAATTTAGTTGTTGTAGTCCAAAGCCGGCGCCAGACATAGCTTCAAACATTTGAACACTTGTTTGATTGCTATGTGTGGCACGGGACTTTGAATATGCGTTCAAAGTTTGAACAAAGATGTGCACTTTGCCATACGTATCGGCAAAGTGTTCAAAGAAGTTTTCAAAGTTTGTCGTCCACCAGCCTACTATGGAGAAAAACGTTTGCGAAGCATGCCTGGCAGGTTACCAAAATATGTGTCCAAATGTGTTTTGAAAGCTCTGCATAGTCTTCAAAGAAGTGTTCAAATCTTTGAAGCTATATCTGGCGCCGGTTGTACGAGCAGAGTTCTCCAAAAAGTCTATGGATGCTTACGTCAACTATGGGTAAGCTCTAACTTTCTCACACCTGATACGCGCAAAATGCTTGTGATTGCTCTAATTATGCCCCACTTGAGGTATGGTAGCCTAATTTTTCCCAAACTTGATTCGGTGTGTATGAGAAAAATGGAAGTTGCATTTAATGATTGTCTCCGTTTTGTCTATAGGCTAAGACGGCATGATCATATTACACCATATACATCCAGCTTACTGGGTTTTACTTTTGCAAACTATCGCTCGTACCATGAACTAAAATTTATTTTTAAGCTTATGAATAAAATGTGTCCTCCATATTTGTTTGAGAAACTACGTTTCTTACAATCTAATAGGCAGGTTACAATATTGCTTCCTAGGTGTAACTCGTCATTTGGCGATCGTTCTTACTTTGTCCACGTTGCGCGTAAGTGGAATGCCTTGCCCCGGGGTATTCGGAGTGCGACATCTAGCCGAACCTTCAGCAAGCTTTTAAAAGATCTTCTTAGTTGATTCTTTCTTTTCACTCTTCTATCTCTTTCTCTCTCTTTATCTTTGCTTCATATTCTTTTCTCTTCCATCATTTATTAAAATATTGTATTTATCAATTTCTAAAAATTTTGTATTTAGTTTAATTTTAAATTTATCAATTATTATTAAAAACTTTATATATTTTTGTTATTAAAAATTGTATTTTTCCATGTTTTTAT
The DNA here is from genome assembly GCA_963855945.1 of Thereva nobilitata. Classification (NCBI taxonomy): domain Eukaryota; kingdom Metazoa; phylum Arthropoda; class Insecta; order Diptera; family Therevidae; genus Thereva; species Thereva nobilitata. The sequence continues at coordinate 101,239,655 of OY979695.1, forward strand.
GTACAGTTAAGATGTCTAATCTTTGTGCAATTCCAAATAATTATTATTAAAAAAAAAAAACATAAGTCACGATGAAAATAATATAAAATTGCATGTCGGCTCAGCCCAACCTCGCTTATAAATTCGCCAGCCAATGCTACCGGCATCTTCCCTGAGGGCCATCTGTCGGAGGAGCAATCCTCGTTAGTTTGTAACCATCCTGGCTGAAGCGCACAATATTTTGGAAGTAAATGAGGATATGTGATTAAAATTCTTAGTTTCCGCGTATTTCTATTATTTACATCTTTAGCGGCTAATTTTTGTACTGATTAATTACTATTTTTTTCTTTTTAAGATCAACAATTAGTAATTTTCATTTCAGAAAATAAATTTAATTCTACGAACTCTGGTATATCTAATTCCTAATTTTCGATTTTCTTTGATTCTGCACCATTTGTAAAAACATCATCATGGGGTTCATAGTTCCCTGTCTTTTTATGAGAGTAAACACTGACCAGGGACGGCAATTTGAGTCATCACTATGGAACTAGCCAATGACTGACTTGTCTAAGATCAATCTCTAAGATAAAACAACCCCTTAAACAACATCTCTCTCAACGTTTACTATAAAAATGTAGCACTTACCTCCTCTCGACGGTGATTGTACAATTTTTAGTTGATGTCTTAAAGGTCGTAGGAATGTTACAGTCCTATAGCTAATAATAATACTACTGCTTTACTCAAATGAAATCTTCGTTACCTTAAACTAAACAATCTACTTTCAACAAAAATATATAATTAAATCAAATAATGATTCATATATTAAATTATAATTAAATCATATAAATATATAATATTTACAGAAAATATCTTACATATTTAAATAAAAAATATATTTAATGAAGTGGAAACTACTTAATACTGTCGTTAGTTCTATGATGACGTCCCATTTGATTGACTTGTGCGCATCTGTAATTGAAAAAAGGAAAAATGTTAAGCTAGAATTTCTTGTTAAGTATGAAAATATTTAAACTCAATGTTATATCATTAAATACTAGCAAAAACCCGCGTGTGTTGCAAGTTGCAACGCCTTTCAATAAAAAAGATTATGTGTGCACAGTCCGCGGTAAGAAAAAGGTATAATGAAAAAAAGAACAAATCTGCAAAATTTGAAAAAAATTTAGAGTATGTTACACCTTTTTTAATATTCGACCATGAAAAATTGTGTACTACATGCACAACAGACACATATTCAGAATCGTCCGCATAGATTTTGCTATTCCGGGGATTAGGCGCCCTGGGCAGAACTTCGATCATGGCGCCCTCCTCCCCTTCAAATTGGTTTTCCCAAAAAAGCGGCAAAAAAGTAATCAATTTTGCAAAGGAGAATGCAAATTTTGGTACCCACTCCAATAGCTATGTGTAATATGTCGTTGGATAGGTTTTTTTGAGCTGAATATAAGTTACTATGACGCCTAGTTCAAAATCTTTGTCCGTTCTGAGTAATACGGTCAGAACTGTACAAAGATAAATTTTACATATCACCTGTATTTTTGTAACCGTATAACCTATTTCAATGGATAATGAGTCGTCAAAGTCGAAATTTTATTTTTTTAACAAAAAACCAACTTCAACTACGTAATTAATCTACATTTTTTTCCAAAAGCTAAACTTGACGACTCAGTACTTCAAAAGTTGGTAAGATAGAACCATCGCTTTTACCATCATAGATAGGTGGAGGAATTCTCGTTCATTGGTACCTTATCCATGGAAATAGGTTATATGGTTACAAAAATACAGGTAGATATGTAAAATCTATCTTTGTACAGTTCTGACCGTATTACTCAGAACGGACAAAGATTTCGAACTAGGCGCCATGCCATAGTAACTTTTATTCAGCTCAAAATAACCTTTCCATCGACGTATTACACATAGTTATTGGAGTGGGTACCAAAGTCCATACATTTTCTGGCATCTCTCCCCACCACACCCACCGTGCAGCCCAAAAATGCACATTTGGTGCCCCTAAAAAAATCTCATTTCACACACATTTCTTTTGTTTTTTTTTCATTTCGGCTTGAAACGAACAGAAGGGGCAAAAAAAATGTCCAGCATATAATCAGACATGCAACTGATGTTACGGTATTTTTTCAAAGCGCTTCAGGATAAACTATATTTAATGTTCTGACATTTGGCGCTAATGCCCGGTACGCAGCTCAAACGGAATTTTTCGCTGGAGATTAATAATTTATTTCTACAGGGGGAAAAATTCCGTGTAGATTATGCCGGATTCATCGTTGCGGATGAGTAGCGCCGCACAAATTTCCCAAAATAATCCAGTGAATTTGTGTATAAAAGAGCCCCTAGTTGGAAAGTTTTGGGGTAGTTTTGATTTCCTCGGTTTCTTATGTATTTTGGGGTGCTGAATCCGAATCCGAGGTTTGCTGACAAAATTTCGTGACGGAACATTGAGAAAACTGCAAAAATATGAAAAAATTCGGCCTTTTTCGCGGTTTTTCGCTTATAAATCGGAAACTATCAACTTTTCGTCAATAACATTTATATACTAAATGAAAGAGCACAAAATTTCCTACAAATCTCACTACTCAAGTATCTCTATCCGACTCACCGTTTTGGTTCTAGCGGTAGTTGAAAATTTACCTAATTTTTCTAAGTCAGTAAAAACCTGATTTTCTAATTGACAACGCTATCATACAGGGTGTATCCTTTAAGTTTACAAAGCGGCCGGCTGTTGATAGGTTTTGGTTGGACGAACAAAAACTCTTTTGGGGGGGGGGGCTGGAATTCGTAACGGTTTAGCCGCTAGGGCGTTTTGAAATTTTTTCTTTAGAGTTTTACATATCACCCTGTATTTTTATAACCCTAGGACCTATTTTCATGAGTAAGGTATCAGTGTACGCAGAATACTCCCACCTATCTAAAAATGAAAGTCAAGGTTCTACCCTATCAACTTACAGAGTAATGAGTCATTAAAGTCATATGTGGAGAATGATCTCAAAACGATACCGGCGTATATAATTTTACTCGTTATGTAAAATATGCAACAACAAAATTATCCAAAACAATGAGAAAAAATGGGACAATGACAACCATTAATAATACAGGGTATTTTATGGAGAAAAGGGTGTTTTTAGTTGATATTTTAGTTAAAAAAACCAAACCAGGATGACCTTTAATGCCACTTCCATCATTCTCCACACATGATTTTGATGACTCATTACTCTGGAAGTTGATAGGGTAGAACCTTGACTTTTATAGTTTTAGACAGGTGGGAGTATTCTGCGTACACTGATACCCTACTCATGAAAATATGTCATAGGATTATAAAAATACAGGGTGATATGTAAAACTCTAAAGAAAAACCTTCAAAACGCCCTAGCGGCTAAACCGTTACGATTTCCAGCCCCCTTCCAAGAGTTTTTGTTCGTCCAACCAAAACCTATCAACAGCCGGCCGCTTTGTAAACTTAAAGGATACACCCTGTATGATAGCGTTGTCAATTGGAAAATCAGGTTTTTACTGACTTAAAAAAATTAGGTAAATTTTCAACTACCGCTAGAACCAAAACGGTGAGTCGGATAGAGATACTTGAGTAGTGAGATTTGTAGGAAATTTTGTGCTCTTTCATTTAGTATATAAATGTTATTGACGAAAAGTTGATAGTTTCCGATTTATAAGCGAAAAACCGCGAAAAAGTCCGAATTTTTTCATATTTTTGCAGTTTTCTCAATGTTCCATCACGAAATTTTGTCAGCAAACCTCGGATTCGGATTCAGCACCCCAAAATACATAAGAAACCAAAGAAATCAAAACTACCCCAAAACTTTCCTGATTTAAACACTATTTTACTGGACTAAAAAGAGAATCGGCTGAACTACGACTACGATTCATTGTTGTGGATAAAGTGTGCCGCAGATTTTCTATAAGCTGACATTTGTCAAAGTTTTGTTGATAAAATCCTTAAAAATAAATAAGCAAAAAATTCGTAGAATCTTGAAAAATCTTGTGCTGAAGTATTTTCTATATATATTCCATACAAATTTTTTTTACAAACTATCAATATTTCATCAAATGACATTCATTGATATAAAACATATGATTTTCTTGACAATTTGAAAAATCCGCCGCACAAAAGTTGAAGTTGGTTCAACTTTTTTTCCAGAGATCCCAAAAATATCCCAAAATTGAGAAATGCTCAATTTTTCATACAAAAAGTATGCGCGCGCATAAGTGCGGCACAACTAATCCGTTGAGACTGTTTCAATTTCATTTTGTATCACCTTACTGTTCCATTTTATTTTCGTTTCACCCGTATTGGGAGCAAACGTGCGATAGGACAATTTTCAGGCTTCAGTTTTGTTGCACAGATTTTTTACTAAAATTAATTATATTCAGGTAATCACAGTTTATAAAAATTTATGTCACTTTTATGAAAATCACAAACTTTGTTCCCGTACCGTATGTTCCACCTGTCATAAAAACGACTGGACACAAAGCGAAACGTGTAAACAAATATTCGCTTTTTCGTTCGCTTTGTCGCGCCTCAAAGCGACCTGTGTGAACAGGCACCAACGATGAATTCGGCATTAGTGTGGAGAAATAGTAAACAGCTGAGAAAAATGGAACAGTTGGCGGGGTTATGTGACATTTTGGCGTGCAAGTGGGTTGAAGATTTGGTAAAACTGTTTTTTGATTTGTTCATCTCCAGTTTTACATTTCGAAAGGTAGTTTGTTTCCATATTCTGGCTGGAGCAATAAAAACTTTACATTCAAAATTATTTTTTAATTTTTAGTTCATTTTAAAATAAAAGCGTATTTTTTAGTTTTTTTAAACTATATTTTTTTTACATACATTTTATATGGAAAATTTCTTTCCGTTTGAGCTGCGTACCAGGCATAAGATGTGAAGATTTTTGTCTTTACCAACTCTTCAATAACCCAAATGCAGCTGTCCGCTTTATCAGATCGAGTCCAACAACTTTCAGTGTTTGTCCTTGTGACTGCAGTAGAAAATAGCTGCTTTCGATTTGCCACATTTATCTGATATGCCTCACAGTTTCACTGAAAATGACTGTTCGATTTGGCGGTTCAGTTCCTATTTTACAACAGATGGCGACAGCTTCCAACTGATACAAAACCAAGTGATATGATAAAAATATTTTTTCATCTTATCAGTTGAGTAAGTGATTTTAAAGTTATGCACTGAAGTTGTTGAATATCTTATATGGGGTTCACACTGGTTCCCAAAAATATGTTTTAGAAAGCTATTAAAAGTTCGGTGCAAAACAGGGTACAACATGTGTTTTACCCATATATTTTATAAGGAGCGAGCTTTTTTAGACAAGTAGGTTTTGACGTGTTTTAAAATAAAACATGTATAAAACACTTGCTGACAATGCTGAATACTCGCTCAGCTGTAGTCAGCACATCATTTTTGAATTTTCGATAGTTGAAGTTTTAATATTTGAAGTGATTTATATTGTTTACAAGCTTTTCATCGAACACTAGATGGAAATAAAATTTTTAATATAAATTCGATTTCTATTTCACGGTAAAAATACTTCCGAATATTTGAAACTATCAAAACTGACACTTGAAAACATTTTAAAACATGTCGAGTCAGTGTGAACACTCTTGACCTTTTCAAAATTGACTGGTTCATAAAACATGTTTTGGGCGTCAGTGCGAACCTCCTATTATTTTGTAATAATTTCATATTCAGCAGCGGAAGTATTATGAAGAGACAATTTCTTTGATCTCGGTGTATGGAACGTTAATTTGTAAATTTTTTTATTTTTTATTGCATAAGCGACTGTTCGATTTGCTTTTTGCAATCAGTTACAATTTGATAGATCACAAGTGAGGCAAAAGTAAGTACGAGATTTGACATGTGAGGAATTATGTGATGAATATCAGATAAATGTGGCAAATCGAAAGCAGTTAGTAAAATATACATATATGTAGTTTAAAAAAACTAAAAAATACGCTTTTATTTTAAAATTAACTAAAAAGTAAAAAATAATTTTGAATGTAAAGTTTTTATTGCTCCAGCCAGTATATGGAAACAACATACCTAAACCGCCACTTTGTGTTGGCCGCCATTTTGTTTTTCGCCATTTTGAATTTGGTATGACACCACACAGCTAATTGTATTCTATTTGTCCATAGCCTTTCATTTGATACCCATGTCGGGGCTCGCGGAACACAATTGAAAGATTTGGCCGCAATCTTAGAACCGCCATCTTGATATTTTTCAAAATGGTCCGATTGCATTGTCATGATAACTTAGAACTTTCTGTGTTTTGATATGGGACCGTCACGAAAAATGTAAGGAATTGAGAAGAATTGACATAGCAGACAGGCTGACCGGAAGTACGCCAAATCCACTTGCATTTTTAGTTAGGGCAAAAGCTGGCTCTGTAGGAAAAATTTGCTTAGAGAGAGGTTCGTTAGAGCAAAAACTGGTTATGTTTGTGTCTGAGCAATAGTTGGTTTTGTTGGCAAACTACCTTTGAGGTTTTAGTAAGGGCCCTGTTTGCCTTTGGGTATTATGTTCCTCTTCCAGTCGCACTACAGCCCAACTCGAGCCTTAGACTCCTCTAATCTTTTCCTCCAGCCTTCTCGATTTCTGGCCGAAGTTCTCTATTTCGATATGTGGAGTAGTGCCTCCGCATCGGCTACAACCGCAACATTCCATCTTTTCCTCGGACTGCCTACGGGTCTTTCTCCTTCGATGATGCCAGTGAAGACCTTCTTTGTTGCTCTGTCTTCTGGCATGCGCTTGACGTGTCCAACCCAGCAAAGTCTATTGATATTTGATATAACTCGCTGTTATATCTGATTATCCATGACCCTTCCTGACAAATTGGGCCTATTATGCTTCTCAAAATCTTCATTTCAAAGGAATTTAGCAAGTCCTCTACCTTTTCTGTGAGCGTCCATGTTTCACTCCCGTAGCATATAACAGGACGAATTAGTGTTTTATACAGGGTGTATTGCATAAAGTTACACAACGGCAGGCTGTGGATAAGTTTGGAATAGACGAACAAAAAATCGTATGGGGGGGGGGGGGAATCGTAACGGTTTAGCCGCTACGGCCTTTTAAAGTTTTTTTTAGAGTTTTGCATATCACCCTGTATTTTTGTAACCCGATGACCTATTTTCATGAATAAGGATAATATGCAGTGTATGCAGAATACTTCCACCTATCTAAAACTGTAAAAATCAAGGTTCTATCCTATCAACTTCCACCACTTCCATTTTTACATTTTTTAATTGCATTCGGTGGCATCGAGACCGACATTTTAAAAAAAGAAATTTTCATTTTGGTCCTAATGGCATAAAATAGCGGGCATTTCAAAATTTAGATAACCACCAATTTTTCAGGGTCAAATAGTACATTTTTTTACATAGAGCCAATTTTAGCATTAAAATTACATATAACTCCAAAAATAAAAGCCGAAGGATAAAGTGTCCAGACATTATTGATAGGAAATTGCCCAAGCGTTCTAATTTTGCAAAAAAAAATTTGTTAACTAGGTATTTCATGGAGAAAATTGTGGTTTTAGTTGAAATTTTAGTTAAAAAAACCGAAGTTGATAGGGTAACATTTTTTACAGTTTTAGATATGTAGGTATAGCCCAAAACAGAATGAATGCAGAAACTTCAACTTCAACTTTGCATTTTGACAGTTTCATACATTTTCTATAGTGCCTGTTCACACGGGTGGTCATCGCGACCTTTCAACACGAAATTTACAGGTGCAGGCAGTGGCGTACCTAGAAGTTTTGCCGCCCGGGGCGTTCATCAATTTGCCGCCCTTTCTAAGTCAATCAAATGGTGGTTTTATAAATTAATAAACATAAATAAATAATTGTAACTGAGACAAACTATAGGTGAGGAACTTTTCAGGGGTGCCATATTTAAATTAGGCAGTAATAAAGGAGGCCGCACAAGTTGATATACGTATAAATGCAACTTTTATAAAAATACAAGATACTTTTTGAAAGGCCATAAGAAAATTACGGAGGTCGCAGGTTCCGCACCTATGAAACAAAAAAAATTGCCATTAAATTTTTTTTATTTTATATTTATAAATAAATAATTTCATTTCTTTTGGATAAACAAACAAATTGTACACATGTGTATGCCAACATGTGTAGTTTTCTAACTTTCATAGTAAAAAAAATCGTATAATGCTCTCAAAATTTATATTCTTTTTCATTTCTTGTTCTATGGAAAATATTGCAATATTTTGTAGTCTTAAATCACTCTTTGTGGATCGAAGATAAATTCGATGCTTTGCGTTGATACCGGCACAACTTAAAAAAGTGCAATTTTACAGGAAAGGGTTTTTAAGATTTCCATTATGGAAAATACTGAAGAATAGAAATTTTATTAATTATTATCAGTAGTAATGATATATGAAACTAATAATTAATTATTAGGCTAGTCGGTGAGGCATTGTACCGGCACAATGGAGCTCCTTGCTGGTGACAGCAAGGCTACTGCCATCGTGCTTGGGTAAACATAAAAAAATTTAGAAGACTACATCCTCCCTAGTTTCCTAAATGTTTTTAGGGGATGCTAAACCGGCCACACGGTTTACGCTAGCTCGCCGGTGGGGGCGTGGGGTTGTGTGACCGGGACACTACACCTATGATTCACCACTTACCTATTGTTTAAAAGGGATATCTCTTCATATCATTCTTTTCCTAGGTTAGCCAAAGCGATTCATCGCTGGACGTTTCCATCGACCTGGTGGACCTGTGAATGTTCAACGCGACTTTGAGAGGACCCTGGAGAGAAAGCACAACCCAACCATCCTGGACAATTTATCCCCTTAGGTGGTCATGCCTATTAATACTAGAGGAGTTAGAGAAATTTACAACAAATATATTTTATAATAAGTACAGCCCAAAACAATATAATTAATCAACAACAAAATGCAGGTAAGTTTGCATTAAATATTAAATACATGTAAATCAAACAAAAATTAACCGTACAATATAGGTAATGTGGATGCAACCATCTATTACCACCTAATAAGAACTTCAATACAACAACGGAAGGGAAAAAAAAACAATCGTCGCGCTGGTACCAGTCGAGGATTCCTTTGTTTCTTACAACACACAACACCCGATATTATTTTAGGGATAACAAAGTAAATTAAGGCAGTCTTATTATAATTAAGAGTGTAATAACGTGAAAATGTAACCGTATGATAAATAGTTGAATATAATGATATTATAATTAAATGTTGAATGTGTTAAAAGAGTGTAATAACGTGAAAATGTAACCATATGATAAAAATTTGAATATAATGATATTATAATTAAATGTTGAATGTGTTAAATATTATAAGTATTAATTATTTATTAGACAAAAAAATTGGAGAACAAACCAAAACGAGCTTACTGCGAAAGATACTTTCTTTAGTCATGAGCCATTAGCCCAAGAATCAGTTCCACTGAGCCCGGTTTCAATCACTCCTATTTTTTTCTTATGAGAAGTAATCCTCCGTCCGTTATTTTTTGTTGCGTTGGTATCGCCTGGAATAACCAACGTTTCACGCCCAAACTGGATTCCCGTTGCTATAATTCCTCTGCCAGATCGAAATACTTCAGTGGTGTATTCAATATGGTGTACAAGTCCTGAAACACAATGTCTGAAATACAGCAGACCGACAAATCCTGTGACACCGAATGAAGACGACTGCTGTGGTTAATGTTTGTCTTCACACCTTGATGACCTCAGCCAACCTAATTTAATACTTAAAAGTCACACCCGTCGTGGGCAAATATCTAAATTCATTAACAAAATTATAATATCATTCAAGAATTGGCCTTTTATGGTATCCTCGTTCCAAGCCCTTGATGAGGCCTGCTAAATATTGTGAATCCCGGTACTTGGATCCCTAAAAGAAATTTCCCTCATTCATCTCGGGTATCTGGAGGACCTCCTATTTCGCCCTTTTTCTCAGTCCAACTGATTTGCTAAAAATCCAGATCGTCACACACGACAAGAAAAAAAACTGGTTCTGCAACTGCTTTAGTAATATATTGTTGGTTCTCTTTATTTTTCGAGAATTCCTTCAACAGTTGGTGTGTCGCAGTCTCCAAACTACCGGTCTAGCTCCAACTGTCATAATAATCCCTTTTTTCCATCCAGAACAAAAACTATTTTTTTCTTTAGCCTCCTTGAAGTTTTAAATTTTTTTACTAATTTTTTTGTGACCAGTAATTTTTGTTATTGAATCCTGAAATTACCGATAGATGGGAGAACCAACAAAAGGAAGAATTTTCCGGTAATTAACCGACCGTTACAGCATTTCCATTGCATTTTTGGCCCATAGGCGAGATTATTGTTAGAATCACTTCGTTTTAGGGTGTAGTTAAACAACCGAAGTTTACCCACAATTTGGTTGACCGCATAACTTTTTAATTAACTTATTGTGAATAAAATAGGCACTTTCTTTATATTTCTTTCAATATCCACGCTCCTGCTTGCTTTTAGTATATCATATTCATTGGGAAAGCTCTTCGTTATGAAATTCTCTAAAAAACAAGCTCTGTTAGAGGTCGCTAGGTGTAAGGGTGATCTTGCAAATAGCTTCTAAAGTTTTCAAATCACGTTACTTTCACTATTTGTTTCCTCGAGAACAACTGCACATAGAACGGTGATAATTCTTGAAGATGGTTTTTATGTAGTCCCGGAAATGTACAAAAAATTTCAACAAGATCGGTTCATTAGTTTTGTGTAGAACTAGTTTTTTTTAACCTTATTAACAATGATGCCATTTTTTGTAAGATCAGGTTATAATTGGGAAACTCATTTGGAAAACTTAAGAACAATTGAAAATGAGATCCCGTTGGAATTTTTGAAAAATCGCAATTTTGGTAGATTTTATGAGGTTTTTTAGGCACATACCATGTTATACGCGACATAAATAAACAAATATAAAAAAGGTACGTACGTACGTAAAAGGTACGAAGCGATTCTAACAATAACCTCGCCTATGGGCCAAACATTTTTTTAGCATTTTTTCTTTCTCGCCGACTAGCATATAGGGTGCTTTTCGATAAATTTATGAAATTTCACCAAAAAAGGTGTCGAAAGGTGACGAAACAACTGAAAATGAACCAGTGTTGAGCAGGTGGACAATGGCACAAGGCGCCATCTGACAAAATTGTAGATTTAAAAATATGTCATTTTACAGAATGAAAGTAGACAGATTATGCAGATATTCTATACAATAAAAAAAATTAGAAATTTTTTTATTTATACCAGTATGAACGCAAAGCAGGGATTTTTAATCAATTTCAATTTGTAGAAACTCCTTTCGCAACTAGCGACACTGATGGCAATTGTTAAAAAAGTTCTTAGTAAAATTGTAATGTTGTGTACAGAATTTTCCAATCTACAGGGCGTCCTGTCACAGCTCGGCAAGCGGTTAATAGTAGATAATAGACAAAAAATGATCGACAAAAAACACAAAAAGGGGGCCTATCTCTGACCGTTTTGAATTTTGCTTTTGGGGAAAAAATGTAGTTTAAGGATCTAGAATAAAAAGCTAGTGAAACAACGGTCTATTTCCACAAATAGGATATCTTTGTTATCGTAAGAAATAAAAAACAGAAACAAAAAATAAAATGTTTCCCACATGTTTCACTGTAACTAAAAATGTACATCATTAAGGTGCTTTTTTCTGAACCTTTTTGTCATCCTCAAAAGTTACCTGAAAATTTCTTTGTACACTTTAAAACTCCAGCTGGCTTGGTTTTTTGCTATTTGCCATTCAAAAATCAATAACTATTACAATAAACATCGAGCACGGAGTAGTACATAGAACTTCTACTGGACGTCGGCACCATTGATGTCTGTATCCGAGCACAATTTCAATAGATAATATTTTCAAACCTACATTGACTTGGCGATGAAGAAAAATATTCGAAATCATATAGTAATTCATAATTCGAAGAAATCGAATAGTAAACTTATGAAGTGAACAAGTTACAACTAAAATTAAATATAAAAATGCCGCCCCAAAATATGTGCCGCCCGGTGCGGACCGCCCCCACCGCCCCCCCTTAGGTACGCCACTGGGTGCAGGGAGCGTTCGGGTGGGAAGGAAGTGCGTCTCGATTTGAAAGCGACTCACGTTCGCTTTTCTGACCAGCTGACTGTTTCAATTTCATTTTGTATCACCTTACTGTTCCATTTTATTTTCGTTTCACCCGTATTGGGAGCAAACGTGCGATAGGACAATTTTCAGGCTTCAGTTTTGTTGCACAGATTTTTTACTAAAATTAATTATATTCAGGTAATCACAGTTTATAAAAATTTATGTCACTTTTATGAAAATCACAAACTTTGTTCCCGTACCGTATGTTCCACCTGTCATAAAAACGACTGGACACAAAGCGAAACGTGTGAACAAATATTCGCTTTTTCGTTCGCTTTGTCGCGCCTCAAAGCGACCTGTGTGAACAGGCACATAGTACTCACGTTCAGTTAACAGAATCAATGCAGTAAGCGTTGCAGTAAACTTTGCGCCGACTTCGACTTTTTAAATTTTAAAAGTTGCAGAACTACCAACACAACATTTCAATTTTGCCACTGTAGCCAAATTAGAAAATTTAAATTGATTGAGTTTATTGTATGCAAAATTTAATAATTGCAGGTAATATACGTAAAAGTCGCATACAATAAAAAAAATGGTAAATTTTTTAAAATTCATAATTTTTGTTATGTTATTAAATGGTGATCGCAATTGTAAATTCTATCTGTCAAATTATCGACTTTGAAGTTCTGAAATGAATGTATTAGCGCTGTGTAGCAAAGTAGACTTTACTGCAACGGTGAAGTCAAAGTCGAAGTTTCTGCACTCATTCTGTTTTGGGCTTATTCCGCGTACACTGATACCTTATTCGTGAAAATAGGTCATACATAGGGTTGCAAAAATACAGGGTGATACGTAAAAGTCTAAAAGAAAACTTCAAAACGCCCTAGTGGCTAAACCGTTACGATTTCCCCCTCCCATATGATTTTTTGTTCCTGTATTCAAAACCTATCCACAGCCGGCCGTTGTGTAACTTTATGCAATACACCCTGTAGTTGTTCACATAAAACTGAAGAAATATAAAATAAAGAGAATACATAATCTTGCTCATACAAGATAAATTTTTCAAGCATAACACAGCGTCTACACTAGCCATGGCCATGGCCATTTCCATATGGCATGGACCGTGTAGACCCTGAAAGTTGGCCATATTTGATGGCAGATCTTATGACAAACTCGATGGAAAGCCATTATGGCCGGCCATCAAATCTGCCATGAATTTGGCCATAATTTGACGTTTGTTCACACAACTATGGCGGAAAGTTTAAAATTTAGTTTGATTCGGTGTGAATACATGTACGCATGTTTATAATTCTGAAAATATTTTTGTCTCGATAACATTTGTGAAAATGTGCCATTTTTTCCATGAAAATTCATGCCATGAATTGCCCACCACCATAACATTTGACAGCTCAAGCCATAAAATATGGCAAAGTCGATGGCGAAAAATATGGAATGTGTAGACGCAGTGTAACACAGCGTCTACACTAGCCATGGCCATGGCCATTTCCATATGGCATGGACCGTGTAGACCCTGCAAGTTGGCCATATTTGATGGCAGATCTTATGGTAAACTCGATGGAAAGCCATTATGGCCGGCCATCAAATCTGCCATGGATTTGGCCATAATTTGACGTTTGTTCACACAACTATGGCGGAAAGATTAAAATTTAGTTTGCTTCGGTGTGAATACATGTACGCATGTTTATAATTCTGAAAATATTTTTGTCTCGATAACATTTGTGAAAATGTGCCATTTTTTCCATGAAAATTCATGCCATGAATTGCCCACCACCATAACATTTGACAGCTCAAGCCATAAAATATGGCAAAGTCGATGGCGAAAAATATGGAATGTGTAGACGCAGTGTAAGCCTATTAGGCCCCCATCCACGGTCAAACAAATCATCAAATTTGTGGCCAACATCGAAAAAATTCTAAGTGTGCGTGTATAAAATACAAGTTTTCGAAGTTGGCCGCTGTTTGAAGAAAATATTCGTCTGGTTTAATATTTCCTTCAAACAGCTTAAATGTGTGTGTGCATTTTTTATGTGTGTCATGTAAAGCATATGAAACTTCGTTTTGTTTACAGGAATTGTCGCTCGGGATGTTTGAAGAAAGTTTCTCTCGTTGATGGCCAACAAATGTCAAAGCATAAATGTGTGCGCTGTTTGTCGAAAATTGGTTTGATGATTTGTTTGACCGTGGATGGGGGCCTATTCGCTGATCGGGCAAAAAAAATTCCCGCATCTAAAAACTATGTAAAAAAATGGTTAGCCTAGTATCCAGATGGAGTGAAATTTCACTTACTTTTCACTTTCGTCATTTCACTTTGCATTAGCATAGGATTAGTTAGGTAGAATGACAACAAGATGTCATTGTCATAAATGTTATATGTAACTGAGACTCTAGGATATTTATCATTCAAAATGGCACGATTTCACAAGTGTAATCTATGTTATTTGGATACAAATTTCATAGTAAATATTTTTTTATTTAGAAATCTAGTGCGGAGAAGATTAATCGCAGTAATGATGCTAGCAAGTCAAATCAAATAAATCCTGTGATTGTGACTCACAGTCAATAATTGAATTCAAAACTTCCTTCATAAAAAGAGAAAAATACAAATATACGAATAGAATCGAAAAAAAATTACAATTTCGATATTTTCCATGTTTAAATTTGATTTTTTCAATTTAATTTTTTTTAAATAACCGGTGTTGCCTAGCATCTAAAAAGCCAAACATGACAGACAGTCGTGAAGTGATGGTTCGTGGTCATTTCGCTGCGAAATATTGAAACAGCGACACCTGTTCATCAACTTTTTAACCTGTGAAATTTCTCTCGAACTGGATACTAGTAAGTGAAACGTTAGCGAAAAAAAATTTCGCTCTCATTTCACTCACCTTTTTTTACACGCATTTAAGATAGGAAGTGAAATTTCACTCCATCTGGATACTGGCCTTAAGTAGGTGGATAAATTTATCCAAAATGGTACGCAGTTCGGGATAAAAGTGGAGATAACAATTTAGGTTCCTGACAGCTAGGTGACAGTAGTGATTTTTTTGTAGAGATTTGTTTTGTGTTTTTCATCCGCGAAGAATTGGAGTTCCTATTCTTGTGTGGATAAAAAATGACAGTTGTGTTTGAATATTTCGGCCATCTCGGATTTTGTTAGTAATTTGGGGTTTTTATTGTAGTATCTAGTCTAGAACATATTATCATAATTTTATTTTAGATTAATTAAATAGATATCATAGAGATTTTTTTGTGTTTTGTGCGAAGAAGTGGAATTGCTGTTCTTGTGTGCACCTTTATAAAATGAATTATATGTTTAATAAAAAATCTAAGGAAAAAATAAAAGAAAAAAACACTTTTTTCCTATATAAAATGTATTATGTTTAATAAAAAGCAGGCAGAGATTTGAACAACGGATCCAAAACGTAAACAATCTACACTCTCTACACATTTCTACACAGGGGGCTAAACTTAGACATTGGAAAAGGAATATTGAGGTGGCTAAATTTAGCCCGATCAGCGTACTAGGCTTTAGTTTCAAATTGTCAAAATAGAACCTGAAGGGCCACCGAGATGTCACCTTCGATAACTGATTTACCAGTGTTCCGCTTATTAAACATCTAGCAAACAATCATATCCTAACGTCATACTGATTTCGCTAGGTGTGGGCGATAAGCAGAAGCCAGAGATCGTCACTTTTTATAATTCAACAAAAGCTGTCGTGGATGTCATTAGGCCTACCCTAAATGAAAAGTAACGGGGAAGTGAAGTAGAAGTGAAGTAGACGTAATTTCTTTCAAAATTGATATATAAACCAAAATAAAAAGCTCATAAGAAGTGTAGCAAGTGAACAGCCTTACTTTCTTAACATTTCTTTACTTCTTGTGCGGTTCTTACCGCACGGTTACTTCTCTAAATGACTTTTCGAAATTTTTCGAAATTAATCTTCCACTTCACTTCCCTTTTGGTCACTCTCATCCATTCTTATGCAATGGTACCTAACTTCACTTCCCATTTAGGGTAGGCCTATTGTTGAAATCTATTCTACGTACGATATTTCACGAAGTTCGAAACGCTGGCCAATGACAAATGTTTTATACTGTGCCGAATGTAGCTGCAATAGTGTGTTATTGTATCGTGAAAATAATAAATCGAAAACGAATAAACGAGATTTCATTGGAAAGCTGGGACTATGGATCCTTGAACGTCATATACATATAAAAAATTGGTGTGCGTAGGACCACACGATGGAAGTGAAAACTTCTATGGCCATTCTGTATTTCCAATTCAATCTTAATATTACAGGAGGATAGGGGCAATAAATTTTGCCAAGAATGTTCCATCGAGCATATGAAAATTTTTTTTGGTGGACTTGGAAACACATTTTACTAGACAAGTCGTTCTTATTTACAGTCGTTAAACAGGTTTTTATGCATTTTACTTTTTACAAAATTCTAGTGAGGTGATTTGTTATACATACCATACACATTTGCAAAAGTCATTCGCCATATTGGCACCGCCATTTTGAATTTTAAAAGTTTGACCACAGAATCGTCATTTGTGGCCTTAAAAACCCCCGGTACCGATTTTGAATGGATTCAGAACACATTTGCAAAATTCATCCTACATATTGGCGCCGCCATTTTGAATTTTCAATTTTGACCACAGATTAGTCATTAGGGCTCATAAAAACCTCTCGATACCAATGGATTCGGAACATAATTGCAAAATTCGTCCGCCATCTTGGAACGCCCATCTTGATTTTTGTACAAAACTGTCAGATTGCATTGTCACGGGAACTCAATAAGTGTGTTCGCGTACTTCGCCTGCGAGATCCCTCGGGCGCCAGAAAGCGCCCGAAATCGCGAAATTTCTATTCGTTTACTTTTTCGGACTACAAAAAGCGTGGACATTTTTACTTCTACAGCCAAAAAGTGCCAGAGGTTTTAGCCAGAAAAGTACGCGAACAGAGCTAATGTGTGTCTAAAGTTTCATAAAAATCGGTTTAGTAGAAGTAGTTGAAAAAGCTGTCGGAAGATTTGAACCAAAGAAACAAACAAATATACGAGGTCAAGCTAAATAAAACCATTAAAAAATACATAATAATCCATAATACATAACCATACCTAAGAATACATAATACATAATAATATAGTATAATAATACATAACACTTAATACAAACTAAAACCCCTAAAGGCAAATTTTTTCTCCATGGTAGGTACGCAAAATGAAAAGAAAAAGGAACAGCACGAAGTAGTTAACTTAGATTTAACTTTTGTTGCCACAGCTTTATTAAGTCCACTATCATTTACTTCTTGTTTCTTCCTCTCATAGCCTAGCCTGGGCCTTGAGAATACCGAGTAACACAAATATTATCGCGGATATTTCTGTGTACACGTTTCATATTAAGTAGTAATCAATAAATAGTATATAGTACATAGTACATAATACATAGTACATAGTAATCAATACAGAGTACATAGTTCATAATAAATATGTAATACATATTACATGGTGAATAGTACAAAGTACATAATACATAGTTAATTGTACATAATACTAGTACATATTGCTTAGTTAGTCATAATACATAGTGCATAGTACACAGTACATATCGTCGGGTTGATGCAATAGTCACGAAACGAAAGCCTTCTACATTTGTGTATGAAGTGCCAAAATTGTGGAATTAACATTGCCGAAGCCGTACGAAACAATTTTTTAACTTTGTTTTTGCACTTTAAAGTGGTAAAATAATGTATATTATCACTTTTTGGTGCACATGGATTATCAGTGATTAGTGCTTTAGTGATTTAATAAAAAAAATTAAAAAGAAGTGAGTGATTAAGTGTATTTTAAGAGTGTTAATTGATTAGGTGACCATTTTTGTTTACATTCGCGGTGGTTTTTTCGTGTTAATTTAGGGAAAAAATTTGTGTAGTAATATAATAAAAAGTGCTTTGAAAGTGATTAAAGACTGTTATAGAATAGTTTTTAAAAACATAAGTGCAGAAAAATGTGAAGGAAAAGTGAAAAAGCTATTGTTATTCATGTTGTGTTGTAGTACTTGCACTTATGTTTTTAATAACTCTTCTATAATAATTTTTAACTACTTTAAATTCACTTTTAATTCCATTACTACACAAATTCAACATTTTTTCCCTAAATTAACACGAAAAAACCACCGCGAATGTAAACAAAAACGTCACCTAATCAATTAACACTCTTAATAGCCTTATGACACTGGCTTTATCGTAGGCTGAAAATGCTGCCTTGGCTAGGCTGAAACGTGAAAGAAAAAATTCAAAGGAGATTTTCCCATGTGTAAGAGTGAGAGGAGTATACTCAAACTTTTCTTGGCTGGATTTTAAGTGTTATAAAAAGTCTAGAAAACTGTTATAAAAAGCATAGGAAAAGAATGAGATTCATGTTCTTTTTTCTATGCTTTTTATAACAGTTTGCTGCATCTCTCGACTTTTTATAACAGTGAGTGAATAACAATAAATTGAAGTGATTATAAATATATAAGAAGTGGAAATAAATATAATTGAAGTGACAATATATATAATTGAAGTGGCAATAGATATATTTGAAGTGAAGTGGTAAATGTTTAGATTTGGGGCTCCGGAGTAAAATCGCTCCAAAAAAATTTTGAGGTGTTTACGGTAATTTTTGAATGTCGCAATAGTAATTTCAAGGCGGAGAAGACATATTTTTCTTATTAAAACGTGAGGGGGTTGCGAATTGGGGGATTCCTTCTGTATTCACTCACAATTATCTGTTATAATAATCAGACAATCGTTCTTACTCTCACATGCTATCTCTGTCACACAGTATAACAGATTTCGTCATTTTCAGCCTAGCCAAGACAGCATTTTCAGCCTACGAAAAAGCCAGTGTCATAAGGCTATAAAATACACTTAACCACTAATTTTTTTTTAATTTATGGAGTCAGATCACTAAATAACTTATCACTGATAATCCGTGTGTACTAAAAAGTGATAAAATACAATATTTTATGACTTTTTATTCCAAAAACTAAGTTAAAAAATTGCTTTTCTCACAGCTAAATTGAAGTCCATTCTGACTGAAGTCCATTCTGACAGATAAATTGAAGAGCCATTTTCTTTGAATGGAATTGTGAGATTTCGTAGGGCATGGCTTGTAAATGTAGAAGGCTTTGCACGAAACTGAATTTTTTTCTATTTTAAACAATTGTGCAAAAATTCGAAAAAAGTCATATTATCTTCCGCCAAAATTTAAATGATGCAGCCATGTAGCTGGCTAGAGCAAGGCAACTTTTTTGGTCTAGCTCCAGCAACAGACAGCTACGGCGTGCGAAGCAAAATTAAATGAATGTTGACGATTGCAATGCGACATTGAACGCATACTCTCACACTCCTCGTAGCTATTGCTTCGCACACCGTAGCCTTTAACGCTGCTGGCTGTTGTTGGAGCTCGACCAATAGTTGCCACGCTCTAGCCAGCTACATTTAAGACACATGGAGCTACAATATTTCTTAGTTACATAAAATTTAGCTGACTAGATGAGGGAAAAGATGGCAACAAAAAGTGTCCAGAAACGAGTACGCAACAGAAGTGCGCATGACCAGTTTTTAGTTTTTCCCCAGGATTAGTAGTTTGATGTCTTCTTAGGACATATATTCATAAAACAGCCTACTTAATTTGCATTATCGAAAGCGTTAAGTTACAACACCAATGAATTTGCCCAGTAGACTGGCAGCGAGAGGAGTAACTTTATATATTAAAAAACAAGTATATTAAATTATTAGAAAGGATCCAACCCAGCTCTTTCAAGTTATTAATTTAACTTTTTGCCAGAAACGTCAAGAGCCAAACTTTCTAAAATACTTGTATCTAGAAAAAACAGACAAGATTCACTTAAGCCATGCATCTCATAATTTCTCAGTAAGAAATTACAAAGTCGGTAGTAGAATTTTTAGCGTTTAACTTTTGACTGTATGTATGTGAATTTTTTACAAAACCTGGAAGGAGTTGTACATTGTTGGGTACATTTTAGGTATCTGACTTGTTTATTGCCGACACGACAGAACAGAAAATGTACATGGAGGTGTAGCCCAAAGTGTTTCAGTATCTTAAAAATTAGAATTAGAACAAAATTATATATGCCTTTACGAAATAGAGTACAATTCAAGATTTATGTAGTCTTCTATATTATAGTATACATGTTATGTAGTCTTCTATATTATAGTAATAAAAACATTTAACAACCTCTTAGCCTGAAGATAAATTATATAATATTTATAAAGACATAAAAATAGTTTTTATACCTTGTAACGTTCGTCACCATACGCTGCATTTCTGTGATGGGTTCATCGGGGATCCAAGAGGGCATCGGAATTCTCTTGCAAAGTCATCAGAATTCGACAAAGTTCCGATAACACGAAATTTCCCAGGACTGTGAACTGCAGTTTTCAATTTGTTCCTTGTAGCTTCCGGCCTCATTGCGCCACACCAAACTTGAGCAAAGTTCAAAAAGAACAGCTGCTTACTGGTCATGTTTAATCCTGGCAGTGTTTCGCTTTTTTCAATTTCAGAGTTCTTATTACGTTCCAACCAGTTGTTATAGGCGTGAAAAGCTTGTCTAATACCACCGTTGTCTGCGATGTTTTCACCCTGGGTGCTTTCTCCGTCAATGGCTATGCCAACTTCAGACACCGTATAGTTTCCATATTGCGTAATTAAACATCGGGCTCTTTCATGAAAACCGTTTATAGAATAGTCAGTCCACCACTTATGAATATTCCCATCGCGGTCAAAAAGTCGACCTTTATCATCAAATCCATGCGTTAACTCATGACCGATAACTACCCCAATACCTCCATAGTTTAAAGAGCGAGGAAAATGACGGTGATAGAACGGTGGCTGTAAAATGCCGGCAGGAAACATTATCTGATTTTTATTTCGACTATAATACGCATTCACTATTGCAGGAGCGGTTTGCCACAGGGTTTTATTGACGGCCTCGTTGAGTTTTTGCTGTTCAGTTCTTGTGACATGTTTCAGGACATTTAAAGTATTCTCAAAATATTTATCTGCATCTATAACTAATCCTTCATATTTAGAATTGAGTTTTTCACGTGATAAAATAAAATCGGGATAACCAATCTTCAACGACATTGAATTAACTTTAAGTTCAGCTAAATGCCTTGTGGCTGTATCTAACCACTCTGTTTCATTTAAAATTTCTCTAAAAGCTTGTTGCAGCTCGTGTGTCATCTTCAATGTATCCTCCTTACTGTTCTCATCGAAATATCTTCGAACAAACATTGCACCAAGAGCCATCCCCATATTGGAGTTCACCTGCCCTACACAATTTTTCCATCTGGGAGGACTCTGTTCTCTCCCAAATAAAACGTGAAAGAATTTCTGTTTTGCTTCCTGAAAACGGTCATCCAAGTTGTTGATGCGATGCCTAACAAATCGCCAAATGAGATAATTTGAAATGGTTTTCGGAGGTGTTTTTGCGAGCAGCTCTACTAGATTTTGCATGTACTCCACCGCGTAAATGACAATAGTTTCTGATTCATTTACTGAACGCTCTTGAACGATTGATAAATATTGAGACCAGTTGATTTTTGGGACTTTTTCGTGTAGAGTTTTTACAAGCATCCTTTTGTAAAGCACGGACACGTTCGCTCGCTCCTCAGAGGAAGAAGTGATTTGGGCCAGTTCAGTCTCAAAATTTACAACTTCCTGGGCAGTACTGGCTGCTGCTCGACCATCAGCTCCTAAAAGGTTCATTACAGTTGCCATAAATTGCATGTACGCTTCCAAGTACTTCGCGTTGGATTCATGTAAAAAGTAATCTCTAGTCGGAAGTCCTAAGCTCGTCTGATCGATTTGAATAATATTTTCCTCGGAATGCCTAATGTCCGGACCCACCCATTCCACTATTAAAATATCATTATTAAAAAGCCGTAAATGAGCAGTTAAATTAACCCAATCAAAGTTTTTCTCCGACCAGTTATTGTCCAAAACTGGCCAGCCTCCAAGGCTTTCTAGTAATTCGAGTAGTGGCTGAACACCTCTTTCTTCTAATAGTTTAGAATTCATGCAAGACTTGTATAAATATTTAGCTTTTAGTTCTGCGTCCATGTCATCGGCTTTCTTTCTGACATTGACGGACTGTCTTCTTCGTCTTCTCTTATAACGCTGGTATTTTCCGAGAATCTCACTTAAAATATCTCTTTTCCGAATAATGCTCTTTCTTAATCTTGCTGCTTTCTGAGCACCTTCACCGAGATAACTGGTTTTTTTATTGTTCCCTTGAACCAAAGAAGAAGCTCTAAATTCTTCCTCTAAACTATTGTTAACTACAGGTAAATTATCACTATCCTCGTGTGTGAGCAGATCCTTCAGAACAACATCTAAACTTTCACGTAACATTTCGAAGGTGTCGTAACCAGCCTTATCCTTTGGAATGGGATTTAACTTAGCCCAGTTTCCGCAAGCGAATTGATAAAAATCAGTGCATGGATCCGTAGTTGTGTCAATGTATTTCTTCATGATCTCGGCCTGTGTCGATCGAATGCTCTCCGGCGTTCCTTTGCTCTTCCAAAAGAAATGAAATCCTACATTAAGACTATTTTCTGGTTCGGACGTGCCTTCATTGAATTTTTTAACTAATTCCACTGTTGTATTCAAATTAGATGACCTCCTTTTTCGTAATAATAAATCCCATTCTTCTTCAGTAATGCCAGACTCTGCCTCTTCAGACGATCTTATCTCATTCGATTGTGAAACACAATTTGGAGGAATAACAACAAAATCTGGCGGAATGAATGATGTTCTAACGTCTTTTAACAAGTCTCTCTCCTCGATATCAACCGTTTCCGACATTCCATATCGAACAGTAATGCATCTCGGGTCGCGTTCGAAATCCTCAATATTTGAATCTAATTCATTATCCAATAAAAACACTTCATCGGATCTTGGGGCAGCACTCAGCATTTCCAACCGCGCGAGCAAAATTAATCCCAAAATAATTGGCAACATAATAACTGGAAGAACTAAAATGATCTTACAGCAACTACAGCCAGGACACCACTGTAAACGACCTGTTTTGCGATTAATACCTAGGGCACACTTAAACCGACTGTCAATCGACCCCGCGTCATTTTGAAGCCACTCAATATTCGTTCTCATTAGCCAATCGCGCAAAAGTTTAATTCAGTTAAAACGTTATCTCTATCAATGCTAAAATCACCTATAGAGGACACTATAGGACACTATACACTAAAACGAAGACGACTGCGTACTTAATCTGCGCGATCGCGATGCTAACTATGAAATCTGTGCTAGGCTACTCATTTGAAACCAACTGAAAAAGTGTGACTGACACAAATTTGAACTCGTTGAACCAATTTAACTCAATTCTCGGCAGATAAATTGTTTCACTCAGGGGCAGATTGACAGTCAGTTTACTATCCACGTACGAATACTTACTTCATCAGCCTCTTCTCCAGATACCCACGCAACAATGAGTTTAATGGATACCAAGCCGCAAGTACTTGGCCAGAATCTTCAGAGAATAACAAGACCACAACAAAACTTGATAAAATTGAATCAATTAAATGGCTTTTCTTAGATAACGCAAAGCATACATACAACAAGCTTATCGGCGCTTAATGCTCTGACGGAGAATCTTACTAACAAAATTATTCAATTAAAATTGAAGTTTTGGATTCGATTGCCGCCTGAGATGACTTTTATTGTTGATGACTTTTTATTCACTAAGTTATTGACATCGAAATTCTTCTGTAGCAAGTGAGGCTCGAAAATATTCGGGTAATGCCCACTTTCATGCTGTAGAGAAGCGTTGCCTGCGTTATCTGAATTGTTTCTGATTCCGCGAATATTCATAATTATTAAATGTAATCGGGGAGTTTCTGCCGCTGATCATTGTACAATTGCAATTTTAATTTTAATCGTTCTTATCTATCCGCTCTAAACTGGAAATAATCTGTTGTAAAGTTATGAATATTGGTTATTTATTACCATTACTTATGGAAAAATTATCATTATTTTTTATCAATTAAAAGTAAAAATAATATTGAATATTCTACAAGCTAAATTTAAAATTACTGTATACTGACATCCACAGTAGCGATATGATGGAGCGATAACTCTGTCTACTGGTCATTTATTTATAGTTTTCAAATATGAAACTATTTCACTATTACTGTAGTATTTAACCCACAACATATTCTAAAAAATGGCTTAATCCCCAAACAAGGTTGATTAGTTGAAGCAACGTATTATGGCAGTTTTCAGAAGTTTACCTATTGCTCGAATTCTATGAACATTTTCTTCTTATTCTTAAATGATGCTGCAGACTTGCAGGAAGTGGGCCTTTTGTAACCTCTTGTTTCAGTCGTCTCTTCGTTTCACTAGTTCTCTCCAATTTATTATACGCAGTTTTCGTATATCTTCTAGCAATTAATCGATCCACCTATTTACTAGTCGTCATACGCTTCTTTTTTCTGATGGTTTACCATTCCAGCTAGCATTCTTTCTTCCGAGGATCGCACAACGTGTCCGAGACATCGTAGTCTGACAGTTTTATGGGTGTAACTATATTTATTTCGTCATATATTTCTTCAAGCTTTTCGTTCGATCATTTTGGTTAAACCCTACAGGCCCAAATATTCTTCTTAAGATTTTCCCTTTGAGGATTTTGAGTTGATCGTTTGTTTGATTAGTTAATGTTCAAGCTTCAGACCAGTACATAAGAAAAGGGCGAATTATTGTTTTGTATATTCTCACTTTTCATTGCCATGACGTTTCTGCAATAAACATTGTCCCTAAATGTATAAAGTTATTTATAGTTTCCATGAAATGCTCACTAAGATTAATGATTCCTCCTATACTTTGTTCTCTTTTTGAAGCCATTATTGTATCCGGTCTGTTGTCGCTGATTTTGGTATAAGCCATACAATTCGTGATTGTAGCGTATTCTCCATGTATTGTCTTCATTGATTGGACTGTATATCCTTCTTATCTGCAGGATTTTGGAGATACTTCATGCTTCACATCCATACACAACCATTGTACGTATAACCGTTTTATAGATTCTTATTTTGGTTTACTTGTCTCTCTACTTCATTACTGGCAGCAGGGAAAAGTATGTTCTATTTCCAGCGTTTATTCTTCTTTGAACGAGTATGGTTTCATCGTTATAGTACCTACATCGATGCATCGAACTCACTTGATGTTTACAATACGATACATCGAAGCGATCCGATGTTTCGAAAAGCTGTTTATTTACTCGATGCATCGATTTATTTTCATAAAACATCGAATGTATTCTAAACTAGAATAAATCCTCGTCGGTTTTTATTGAAAAATCACAGATCGAATCGAACCTACACTGATCGCGCTTGTAAAAACTACTGATAACCTGTAAAAACTACAGAGGTATCTCACTCCTCAGCGCGAGCTTCAAAACCTTCACAATCCTTGTGAAACAAAAACACTAGAACTTACAGCGGAAAGCCTTATAGCAGAATATCAAGCTGGCTTTAGGACAAACAGGTCAACATCAGCTGCTGACGTTGAAACAAATTCTGGAGAAAACCTGAGAAGAAATCTAGATTACTCGTATACCAGATATTTGTCGACTTTCAAAACGCATCTTCTTCTTCTTTAACGGCTCTACAACCGGGATCCGGTCCTGGCCTCTCGTAACTGTTCTCTTCACCGGTCCCGATTCTGAGCCGATGTCATCCAGTTTGGCATCCCTAAGCTCTGAGCGTCCTGGTCTACGCCATCCTTCCAGCGGAGGTTGGGTCTCTCTCGCTGTCGCACCCTATATAGTCTAAGATCCGGCAGCAAATTTCTGCACTCATCTGTTTTTTAATCAAAATGCAATTTTTATTGATAGTTTTAAGTAGAGAAATATATTTATGCCGGGTTGCCTATAAAGATATGGCCGCAAGTATTTTTAAGCCAGGTGTAAGCTCGGTTTAATATATACGTTCATAACGTATCCTCTTAAGTTATATACCAAATTAAAGCTATTTTTTTTTACACGATAGAATACGGTTGCCTCTGTAAAAATGGCCGCAAATAGGGGCTGCCAGCCCAAAAAAAAATTAAAAAAACAAATAAAATATATTTCCAAATACTTGCTGGCAACCCCTATTGGCGCGGGCAGAGGATACGTTATGAACGTATATTTTAAACAGAGCTTACACATGGCTTAAAAATACTTGCGGCCATATCTTTATAGGCAACCCGGCATAAATATATTTCTCTACTTAAAACTATCAATAAAAATTGCATTTTGATTAAAAACAGATGAGTGCAGAAATTTGCAGCCGGATCTTGTACTAATAGGTCTTACCGCAGAGAACTTTCTGAGCAGGCTCATCTTCACTCATACGAGCTAGATGTCCTGCCCACCGGAGTCTACCGAGCTTTATTTTCTTCACAAGATCTATGTCGCGATAGCGCTCGTAGATCTCGTCATTGTAGAGTCTGCGGAATCGTCCTTCCTCACATATGGGGCCAACAATCCTCCGAAGCATTTTCCTCTTGAATACCGCCAAAAGGTTAGAGTGCTTTTTGCTAAGCACCCACGTTTCGGATGCATATATGAGAACCGGTAAGATCATCGTCTTATATAGTAAAAGTTGAGACGTTTTGGTTAGATGCTTGGATTTTAAGAGCCTTGACAGACTATAGTAGGCTTTGTTGGCTTTTAGAAGTCGTGCGCGTATTTCTGGTTCCATGCTATTGTCGGCTGCTACTATTGACCCAAGGTAGGCAAATAATTTTACAACATCAAACTCGTGTTCCTCTTCGTTTATTGTGGGACCAATGCTAGGTGTTCGGCCACCATGTACTTTGTTTTGCTTTGATGTTGATTTGCAGTCCCAGATTTTCTGCCGCCCGCTCAATCTGGGTGAAAGCTTCTTGTACCGCTGTTGATGTTCTTCCAATGATGTCGGTCCATTATAGATGTTGATTCGTCTGGACAGTGTTCCGGATACCTTTACTTGGCTTGTCACATTGGTCATGCATAGTCGTGTCAGCTTGTTGGGGATGCCTAATTCTCTCATGGCTTTGTAAAGTTCTACTTTGGCTATGCTATTACCATGTTTATAAGCGGAGTTTCCCTCCGGATGGAAGTTTCGATCCGGAGTGAAACACCGCTTATAAACGGGGAGTGAAAATCCAGAACTTGGACTTTCGCTCCCCAAGAACAAGCCGGAGTGAAACTTCGCTCCCGGTTTATGGTATTCTTATAAACGCTGACTGGGAGTGAGATGACCGGAGCATAATTTTTAATTTTTTTCAGAAGGAAAAAAAGTTAGTGAAGAAGTAGCTGAGTGTTTTATTTTGCTATTATAGATTTTTTTAAACACATTTAATTAAACATTGGGTTTATATTTGTGTTTGTTGCCATTTTAAATTTGAGCTCGGAGCTGTCATCTCAAA
This sequence comes from Thereva nobilitata, assembly GCA_963855945.1. Lineage (NCBI taxonomy): Eukaryota > Metazoa > Arthropoda > Insecta > Diptera > Therevidae > Thereva > Thereva nobilitata. The sequence continues at coordinate 101,267,279 of OY979695.1, forward strand.
CCAGAAAGTATTTTGGATTTTCACTCCCATTGCTCATAAACGCGTCGGGAGTTTCTCTTCGGATTGACGATACGGGAGTGAAACTCCGCTTATAAACGTAGTATATCATAGGCGGCTTTAAAGTCTATGAAGAGGTGTTGGATTGAGTTTTGAAATTCTAGACATTTTTCCATAGCCTGCCTCAAAGTGAAAATCTGATCGGTCTTTGATTTGCCTGGGCTGAAGCCACACTGGTATTGGCCTAAGACGTTTCTAGCGTATGGGGCCATCCTGTTTTGTAGGATGGCGGAGAATATCTTATACGCTGTACTCAACAACGTTATACCATGATAATTGTTGCACGTTGTGATATCTCCTTTTTTATGTACCGGGCAGAGGATGCCTTTTCTGCAGTCTTCTGGCATCGCTTTCTGTTCCCATACTTGCACAATTAATTCATGAATCGCTAGGTGTAATGTAGGCTATCCATATTTAACCAGCTCCGCAGGGATGCCGTCTGCACCCAAGGCCTTTTTGTTTTTGAGCCGGGTGATGGCACTGCTAACTTCTGCTAAGCAGGGTGGTGACAGCATAGCATTATCATCAGATATTGGTAAAGCCTCCAAATCCTCAGTTAGCTCGCCATTTAGCAATTCATGAAAGTGCTCTTCCCATCGCTGCAAGATGCCTTTAGGATCGGTGATCAGATTCCCTTCTTTGTCCTTGCAGTATGTGCAACGTGGCGTAAATTGCGTCGTACCGCGTACTCTCCGGTAGAACTCCCGCGCCTGGTGCGGCCGTCGCTCTCTGTACTGTTAGTTCACAAACGAAATTTTTCTCCCAGGCTTCCTTTTTTCGTCTGCGAATTCTCTTTTCTTCTTTTCTGAGCCCTTTATATTTCTCTTCGCGTGCTCGTGTTCTCTGAGACTGCTGCATTGCTCGGTACGCAGCATTCTTACGTTCAGTTGCCAGCTTGCATTCATTATCGAACCAGTCGTTCCGATCTCTACGACTTCTGCCTAAGATGGAATCAGCAGTACTAATGACAGTATTTTTAAGGCGGGTCCAGCTCTCGTCGACGCCCGGCATCTCATCCCCAGGACTTACTCTTCTGAGCGCGAGTTCTAACGCCTAACCGTAGCTCTTTCTGACCATTTCATTGTGTAGCGCAGCAGTGTTAATGCGAGCCTGATCAGCGGATACAAAGCTTTTCTCTCTCGGAGCACCATACCAACAATATAGTGGTCCGAGTCGAAGTTGGCACCTCGATACGACTCTATAAATAGAGAGAGGCTGTACAGGGTCTTATCGGAATCAGGAGTCCCCTCAAAGCTTTGACGACTGACCAAATGCGCAACGACCAGGTCATTGGCGAAAGTAAGGATCCTAAATGCAGTAACAGAAGACTTCAAAGTGCGACAAGATTTTCGACAAGGGGACGGACGGAAGAAAACAAAGCTGATGCAACAGTCCAGAGCTGAAAGATTTAGAATGTGAAGAAATATGCCTATCGACGAACACAACTTAGAAGTAGGCGATAAAACAGTCAACAATTAGAAAAAGAAACCATGAAAAGGAAGAGATAACTAGACGATAGAGCCTTTTACGCCCAAAAACAAATACTGCACGCCGTAACCGTCAAACTTGTAGAAATTCTCTAGAGGAGGTCAAGGCTCGATTTGGGCTGTAGCGTTTGCATCAATGAGGTTGCATCAATGGGAGCAGACTTAAGCGGGAAAAATAGAAATTGACATTGGCAGCACTGTGCGAGAGAGAATTTAAAAAAAATATTCGTTCGTTCTTTCTGTCTCGCTTGATTACAACCTCATAACAGCTTAGTGATGTAATTTTAGATTTTGAGAAAACATCGATGTTTCTAACCGATGCATCGGAAAACATCGTTGCACAATCTCGACAACATCAATATATTTTCTATTTTCTAAGTGGCCCCCTCTACTGTGGTTTATCTATTCGAATTTATATTTCCTCGGGTTTTTCGAAATTTTCCTGATATTTACAAAAATATATAAGATACATATATATAAACTGTACTACAAAATAAGAAAACTCAGGTGTAATGAGACTAGACTCAAAATTCTGCAACTTGAAATTATTGTACGCAAAATTATGTGAAATATGAAATAAAATATTTGAATTTTCGAAAAAAATTTAATATTTCCTTATAGACCGGGAGCTCGCGACAAAATCATTGCCTGATTTTATTCACCGCCATATTAATATAATTAGTTATTCCAATCGAGTAAGAAAGTTGTATAATAATGCCGAAGTCGGTCAGCGGGACATTGAGGCAGAAAACCATTACAAATATGTTACTTTCAAAGAGGTCATTGTCACATCTTATTCACCTTGAAATTAATTTGTTAATTAGTTTTTAACAAATAATGTATGATAAAACATTTCTTACACCTGGCAAGCGGGACAAAATACTTCTTACAGCCTCTTAACAATGTAATATTTCACAAGGGTATTGTCAAATATTATTCAACTTCAAATTTAGGTGAGAGGTAAGTTTAAACTATAAATAATGTAAAAAAAAGTTCTTACGGTTTGAACACGGACCAAAGGAGTTCTTACATCGCTCTGAAATTAAAACTGGAGAGCGTCATACAGTGCGTGCTTTTGCTACAACGCGCTTTTAGCGTTCGTTCTTTACAGTCTGTACACAATGTTTATTAGATTTCTGTACATGTAAAATAACTAAAAAAATATAGTAATTGTTTATACATTTTGCTATAATTGCTATAAACCTCTTCATATGTAGCTAAATATTGATATTTTAGTACATTTGCTTGCGGAATAAAAATATCGATATCAGTTCAATGGTAGACGTTTGTTTATTTTTAAATATCAATTTATGTAACCTTAATTTTTTAATATAAACTTAAAATTTAACTATTCTCAATTTCGTTAACAGAAACTTAAAAAAGAAATTTAGAGTAAGATCGGATTTTACTTTATCGACATATAATATAGTGGAGCTGAACAATATAGCAAACTTTTCACAATAGGCCTTGAAATCCCCTCTATGCATTTCTTTCACTTTCGCTGTTATATTGACAATAAAAGAAATTAACCACAAGCGCGCCCCAGCTAAAATACGCACTGTATGACGCTCTCCAGTTTTAATTTCAGAGCGATGTAAGAACTCCTTTGGTCCGTGTTCAAACCGTAAGAACTTTTTTTTACATTATTTATAGTTTAAACTTACCTCTCACCTAAATTAGAAGTTGAATAATATTTGACAATACCCTTGTGAAATATTACATTGTTAAGAGGCTGTAAGAAGTATTTTGTCCCGCTTGCCAGGTGTAAGAAATGTTTTGTAATACATTATTTGTTAAAAACTAATTAACAAATTAATTTCAAGGTGAATAAAATTTGCCAAAATCTCTGATTTACTTTTCCATCTTCCACCAGGTGTTGTCCCACCATCAAGGTGTAAGAAATGACTTTTTAATATGGTAAGAACGTACTCTATCGAATATACAAGGTTTCCCGATGAATAAAATTGGACACCAATTTTTGTCGCGAGATCCCGGTCTATTAGCTGGTGTTGTGGTTTCCCCTTCTTCTTTCCACCCTCGACTAAATTAGAATCTTCCTCTTGTCTGCATTTATTTGTATTCCTATATGTTTAGCCCAAACTTCTAATTCCGTGAATATTTCTCTTAGGTATGACAATGATCTTGCAACGCAATTTCATATCCTTCCAACTGTTTTGATTTGTTAAGCAGGGATGCGTTCGCCTCAATGTTTAAAGGCCGTATCAGAACCTAAAAATATGCAGCGTGCAGCAGCAGCACCAGAGCAACATGCTGCAGTCGGTATCAGATACTAGTCTTTTCCGCTGTGCAGCGCACTTTTTATTTGATAGCTAAACCTCAAATTAAAAATTTAAAAATTGCACTAGTTCTACCAATTATTACTCCATGTCCTTTTAAATAATTTAAAACAAAAAATTCCGCGTCTCCTTGTTTAAAATCACTTGCCGCATTACGAAGTGTCAAAATTGCTGCATGTATATGCAGCAAAATTAGGATTTTATATGAAAATGCAGCACGCTGGTCTGGTGCTGCTTTGCTTGTCATTTTACCAGCCTCAGCCAATAGAAACACTTGTCGTTGCATCGCTGCTTAGGTTCTGATACGGCCTTAAGGCTGATTCAGAACTTCATGCAGCGCATGAGACTACAATAGACTACAAGCCCACGGCACGGGAGGTCATGTGAAGATATGCAGATCGATACTCCTAAATAAGACGCAAACTTAAGGCACTATGCCGTCACTTTTGGGCGGTACATGTGACCACAGAGGCAAGTTGAATATTTCATACGGGCTTGTACTTTTCGGGTCAAACATTCTTGTATGGCAATTCTCATATTGATATATTATACAAAAAATAAGCTCCTAGAACCTACAGTCTTACAAAAATAATGGTGCTGGTAACCAGAAGAATTTTTGAATTTCTGCAAATTTAACCCGCCCAAAGGTGATTTATTCCTGTACGGCATTTGTACATTTCGATTTCTATGCTTTCATAAAATCATTGTTTGGCTATGCTGTACATATGGAGTTGCTGACTAAAAGATGAGAAAACACCGACTCAACCCGCTGTCTTAGTTAGTATAGAGGTGGTCATTTGAACCAACATCAAAATCAACGATCTTAATGCTATTTTATGAAAAGATAACATTTTTTATATAGCTGTACATTTTTCATGGAACATACGTATGGCTGCGACAAGAAAATTTATTTCTTTATGAAAAGGATTATTTTTAACGTTGAAAATATTTTGTACGCCATTAACGCGTTAACGAAAGGTTCCAGTAATAATAAAACGGGAATATAGGTAAAGAACGCCCCACGCTTTTTTACATTTAAGTAAGTTATATGTATAATTTTTACCAATAACTTCATTAATTTAATTCTTAACTTGATTTCTAAAAATAAGTTGTTCTCATATACTGCCTGGAGCAATAGAAGTTTACATTCAAAATTATTTTTTACTTTTTAGTACATTTTAAAGTAAAAGCGTATTTTTTAGCTTTTTAAACTATATTTTTTTATTTTCTACTTTTTAGTCTGTTTTATGTCTTTCGACATTTTGTGGGGGCCGCCATATTAAATTTAAAATGTCGCCACACCGTTTACTGCATTGTCCCCCATCTTGGAACCTGAGTTTGAGTTGATTTTTTTAACAAAATAGTCAGATTGCATTGTCACACGAACTATGCATATGTGCAAAATTTCAAGTTGATAGGTCATATTTTCTACGTTTTAGTCTATTATGTTTTCCGCCATCTTGTGTTGGCCGCCATTTTGGATTTGGAATGACGCCGCACAGCTAATTGTATTCTAACTGAAATACGCTTTCATTTGATACGTCGGAGGTCGGCGAGCACAATAGCAAAATTCTGCCGCCATCTTGGAACCGCCATCTTGATTATTTCACAAAATTGTCAGATTGCATTGTTACACGAACTATACATATGTGCAAAAATTGAAGTTTATCGGTTATATGCAAGTGGGTGAAAATCAAGTTGCAAGATTTGTCTACATACATACATGTTTACATACAGGTGAAGCTAATATAAAGCGTATAAAAATGGTTCAAGATGACTGGAAAAGTATTTTGTTACCCTGAATAATTAATTTTATTATATCTTATACTATTTTCTACTTCACGAAGCTTATTAATTTCTGTACTTTGTTTATATGATTTGACCTTTGTGTTTATGTAGTCATTATTTAGTAATGCAGTATATATTTACTGGTTATAGGAGTGAGAAACCCCAGCGTACCCCTCTACCGAAAAAACACAAAAACCCTTTTCTGTTCGTTAGTCCACACAATCTTGGAATACACATGCTCTATCTGGGATCTAGTATTTCAGGTAACAACTGCAAGAGTTCATTTCTTCTACAGTGACTCGTAATGAAAATCGTCCACCTTACGAGTAAGAGGAATTAAGTACTTTTTTTCAGCTAGTTCTCAACAAATCCAAATAAGAATTTATATAACTAAGTTTTTCATTTATTTTCTTCAAAATAATAACGAAAAATTTTGAAATTAAACAATAACAAAAACAAAATAATTAAAAAATTTAAAAAAAACACGACGCCCCTGTGACAAAAAAATGAACTAAAAACTCAAAAACAAGTTTTAAGTACTAATGTAAGACAGAAACAAGATATAGAAGACATTGTTCTCTTAGTATAGTCAATGTGTGTATAATAAATATATAAGATATTGTCTAACTACTGTAGCAAATATTAACTTTAAATAGTCATTTTGTTAAGTATCACACAACTGTCGTATATGTATAATCTGTATTTTTGCAGTCGGGGTACCGTTTTATTTAGTTATTCTGCAACATTTATACCCCGACTTTTCGATTTACTTGTCAAACAAAAATAAAAACGAGGAAACTGCGCCGTGGCGGATTTTTCATGAACTTATGTGTTCCATTTGGGTTTACACAGAACGACACAGAGCGACACGCTGTGTCGGACACAATTGCCTTTCTGCGTCTAAATGGAAGGCACCCAATAGCACTTTTGGATTTATCTTTTTTAATGTACAATCGAACATATAAAACAAGAAAATACCTTTAACGAATTAGTTCCTTATTTAATTACATAGTCAATAGCCTAAAAAGGTCCTATTTCTATCTCACAGTGAAAATCGTCCATAACACTAAATACTTAAAAATGTCGTTAAAAAACTAAACTTAGTATTTAATTGGTCCTCCTTATGCTGTAATCACTGCTAGAAGCCTGTTCGGCATTGAATTCACTAATTTTAATATACTCAGGATTAGTTGTAGCCCGCGCTTCCTGCTTGAGTACATTTTCAAGGTCTTTCTGCGAGGTAATATTGTCTTACGAATGCTCCTGTCATGTGTATCCCATAAATTCTTTATACAATTCAAGTCAGGGGATTGAGGAGGAACGGGCAAAACTGTTTTACAATTGTATATCAGCCAATAGCGTTCAACGTCTGAGGTATGCTTAGCGTCATTATACTGATAGAATGCAAACCCAGCAGTAATAGTTAGAAGTTGCTCACTCTGCTGAAACATTTCTTTTTAGAATATCAAGCTAAACCATTGTATCCATTGTTCCTCGGATGAACTCAAGGTTGCAAGTGCCATTTGCCGCCATACACCTCCATACCATACCAAACAACCGAGTATTGCAATTCGTTCTTTAGAAGTCTCTCATTTTAAGGCGAGCAAAAGTCAGAGAGAATTGGCAGAGATTGTTGGGAAATACTTTTTTCTACGCCTCTGTTAGAATACAGGCATTCTGATATTACTTTTAGTTACGTAATGGAATGACTACTACTCTACTACTACTACTACTCCACCCGTGTGGAATATTCATACCATCACTTGTTGTGGAATGACTACTAGGGGCGACATCTGTTCCTCGTAATCCAAGAATATGATTTATTAATTAAAGAAAAAAAAAATTTATTAATTAAAGAAAAAAAGGATTGTTTCAATAAATAACCAATCAACGATGTTCCGCTAGAATATTTTTGCTTTAAATAAACTATTCAATTATTAAATTGCAGAAAATAATAGTATTTTTTTATTAAATTTTGCGGCGGCCATCTATTAACAAATCATTAAATTACAAAATTGTTATGAATGTACACTCCCTACTTATATGTCATTTAGTGTTAAAATATCTTGCTGTACTTTATACATTATATTTTTGACATTAGCTTAACATTAGGTACGTTTTTCTTTACAAAATATTAATAAAAATTAATTAGAGGCGTAGAAAAATTATAGTCTGCAACACGTTTTGAATGGCATATTCCGCACTCGTCAAACTTCCACTTGTGCGGAATATGCATCATTCCAAACTTGTTACAGAATATACTATTCTGGTACTATTTTTTGGCTTGTTTCCTATTCTACCACTTTCTTCAAACCTTTTAATAATATTCTAATATTATTCGACTATCTCCAACAATGTCTGCTGCATTGGATTGCAGTAATTTTGTCCAGGAGAGATGGCGGAAAAGTATTCATATTTCATGAAGAAACTATCGCACCTGGAAAAAGGGTGGTTTTCAAACGAGTTTTTACGGTATCATCAATTCGAACCTCACATACATTTCATGTAAATGGGTATTGTAGACGTAGAGCAGTGACTCCCAAAGTGGTCCATATGGACCGCCGGGGGTCTATGGGATGATCCATGGGGTCCGTGATAATTAAAAATTATTTTGGGGGTGCGCGAAAAACTACCCCGGTCCGCAAAAAAGATCGAAGGTTTCATATAAAAAATTACAAAAATTTAAAGAGCGATGTTTCCCGCGTGATTACGCGGCGCGGACGAAGTCGAAAAGCAAACAGCTTATTTCACTGACGTATTCGCCAAATTTGATGAAATAAATTTAAAGTTACAAGGTAATCAATTAAATTTTCTCAAAACTAAAAGTATTACATTTGTTAAACAACTTTTGTTATATGTACAAACAGAATTTGGGCAGAGGAGAATGCTCTCAGACCCTCGCAGGTGGAACGATCTTTACCTGTATTCTTATTTTATTAATACTGTAACTTTTCGTTAACGCCCCACGATTTTTACATTTAAGTAAGTTATATTTATAAATTTTACCAATAACTTCACTAATTTCATTCTGAGCTTGATTTTTAAAGGAACAACCTCCATATACTGAGTGGAGCAATAAAAACTTAACATTCAAAATTATTTTTTACTTTTTAGTTCATTATAAAATAAAAGCTTTGTGTTTATTTTTTTTTAAACTATTTATTTTTATTTTCTACTTTTTAGTTTATTATATGTCTTCCGTAATTTTGTGGCGGCCTCCACTGTATTCTACTCGTCATACCGTTTAATTTGATACCCATACCGATCGCGTTGGAAAGAAAAAAGTAATCCGCTATTTTGTGTTGGCCGCCAGTTTGAATTTAGAATGGAGCAACACAGCTAATTCTATTCTACCTGTCTTACCCTTTCATTTGATACCCATGTCGCGGGGTCGGGGAACACCATTGCAAAATTTTCCCGCCATCTTGAAACCGCCATATTTATTTTTTTTACAAAAAAATCAGATTGCATTGTCACGCGAACTATGCATATGTGCAAAATTTGAAGTTGATAGGGTAAATTTTCTGCTTTTTAGTTATCTCTTCCGTCATTCGGTTTCGGCCGCCATTTTAAATTTAGAATGACGCCATACAGCTAATCATATTCTACCTGGCATAGGGCGCGTTTAGGCCCAAGTTACTTTAACTCTGTTAAATTATCGCTGATAACTTAACACCGTTCCTAGGATACCATTTGTTCAAATTTTATAGCTAATAACAACCAAAAATTATAAGATTGCTCATTTTATAAATAATAAGAAACAAACAAAATTAATAATATCTTCATTCTGTATTAAAATATTACTAAAATATTTGCTTACAACAAAAATTCACAAGTAAACGTCAACCCCTTTTGACAGTTAGAAGCTGTGCTACATTTTAGCTAAGCCAAAAAGCATAAATAAGTTTGCTAACAGCGCTAAATAAATTGTTGTTGCTAACATGCCTATTACAAAAATCGGCTGCAATCTTGGAACCGCCATCTAGATTTGTTTTTCAAAATGGTCAGATTGCATCGTCACGCGAATTATACCTACATAATATGTGCAAAATTTGAAGTTGATGGATATGTGAATAAGTTCCGGGTGTCGAAAAGCTTTTATTTTTGTTCGCCTTTTGCAATTATTGTTTTCTCATTTTTTTCCAAGGGCGAGTGTCGCTTTTCCAAGCGGCCCCCGCACTAAGTACTAACCACGTGTTTCGAGAAATTGGGTGTGCGGGCGGTTTCCGATGGAATGGGAATTGAGGGAGCTGCAAATGGAGTTAATCACCACAAGAAAAAAAAACACCGAACTTTTATTTTTGAGAATTCGTTGTCTTTCTTTATTTGCGACTATATAGTACTTCAAGCGTCGATCAACTAACTACTTCCTTATGATGACTAAATTCAAGCTGGGTGCTGATCGAGTACTGTCTCTATTGCCCCAAATTCGCCCTCGATCATCCACCCTCTCATCTCGGGCTGCCGTTCGTCTTTTTTCGAGGGGGGGATCCTGCCGTGATATTTTGTGTTGCTGCAATGCTGTACGTCAGGGGGGGTAAACTACAACATCATGGGCCCCCTTGGAATTCTGGATTTCAACAATAATGTCCGGCTCCGAGCTGGAACGTTGACAGGTTCTCCTTGCTCCGATATAGGGCAGCCATAATAGTCAGGATTACGTGAATTCCGTGGTGCTTTGGCATCTCGAGGGGGTGGTGTTTGGAAGAAAGTAAAATTAGATTAGTAGGAAAAAAAGGAAAAACTTCAACATACACATAAATATCTAGGTTATATAAAAATTTCGCATTTTGGGTTTCACAAAAAATAATTCATAGTATTACAATAAAATCAATCACATGTAGGTTCGGACGAAATCGTTTTCACTTTATCGATCTCTTCAGCTTGCATAGGCTCATTACTTGGTAAAACACATATCTTAGTGATGGCTCGTTGGATTTCTGCCGTACTGGTCTTAATCGTTACTACTCTAACGGAATTATCATTACCGGGATGTGTTTTTATTATGCGGTCTAATTTCCATCTGAGAGGAGGAATCCGTTCATCTTTCAGTAGGACCAAATCTCCTACCTTAACATTTCGTTCGCGTTGGCGCCATTTTGGGCGTTGTTGGAGACGGGCTAAATAATCAGTTGTCCATCTGTTCCAAAAGTCTTGTCGAAGTCGTTGTATGTATCGCCATCTATCGAGGCGATGAATATTATGGTCGAGTAGGGCCTCTTCAGGCGGAGACAACAGAGACTTACCTATGAGGATATGGGCTGGAGGTAAAATTCCAAGATCATGAATATCATCAGACAGAGGACAGAGGGGCCAAGCATTTAAACATGCCTCGAACTGGGTGGTGAGGGTGATAAGTTCTTCGTACACAAAACTCGCATTTTTCGCGATACGTTTGAAATGAAATTTGAGAGACTTCACTCCGGCCTCCCACAGACCACCAAAATGAGGGGAATACGGAGGAATGAAACTCCACTCGATACCATTTGCGGAAAAGGTCCGGGCGGCTTCGGTTTCTGCCTGCTGTATAGCAGCATTGAGTTCCGCATCTAGTTGGTTTTTTGCTCCCACAAAATTTGTACCATTGTCCGAATATACTCTTCGGCATAAACCGCGCCGAGAAACGAACCTCCTGAACGCTGCGAGAAACGAATTGGTGCTGAGGTCACCGACGACTTGGAGATGCACGGCTTTGGTACATAAACAGACAAAAATGACAATGTACCCTTTATATGATCGACTACCACGGGTTCGACTCGCTCCGATGTCGAGATGCCCAGTATAATCAACTCCTACAAAGGTGAACGGGTTACTAATCGTGACTCTTTCCAGGGGTAAATCGGCCATAATTTGCGTCTGAATCGTTTTTCGCAACCGGAAGCACACTATATAATTATGGAAGCATCTCTTTATTAGATTTCTAGCACGCAAGATCCAATAAGTTTGTCGCAAAAATGCCAGCATTAATTGAGGTCCACCGTGTAATGTTTCTTCGTGTGCGTGCTCAATGACGAGCTGAGTGAAATGACCGCTGCTGGGCAACAAAATAGGGTGACGCTCATTAAAGGGTAAGGTGGAGTTGCTTAGCCGTCCTCCGACTCGCAGTAGATGATCTGTATCTAACCAAGGACTCAAGCTTAGCAATTTGCTGCGCTCCGAAATAGGCCGTTTTTCTGATAACGCCTTGACTTCATCCTTAAAATAAAGCGTCTGAATGGTCTTACACCAGCGTCTGAATGGTCTTACACTGATCTTCATTTTCCTTTAACCAAGAAGGGCCTTGGAGCCATAGCGGTTGATGGAGGAGCTCCTCTCCGGAGATGCCGCGACTACTACAATCCGCAGGATTTTGGGAAGAAGGGACGTGCCGCCATTTGGGGGCACCGATATTGGTAATTATGGTGCATAGGCGGTTACAAATGAATGTCTTGAATGTATTTGGGGATTTTCGCAGCCACGACAAAACGATAGTGGAATCGGACCAGGTGCATAACTGGGACTCATCAAAGGGGATGCCTTTTCGTATAGTTTTAAGGAGTTCAGACAAGAGGACGGCGCCACAAAGTTCAAGACGGGGAAGGGTTATAGTTTTGACTGGACTAACTTTGGTTTTGCTACTGAGCAGAAATATTTTTATACCGGATTCATGCTCCACCCGAATGTAGACGGCCGCAGCGTACGCCCGCTCGGATGCGTCACAGAATCCATGTATCTGGAATGCGGATGCGGAATGAGTATTAACCCATCGTGGAATAGTTACCTTTTCGATGGCCGGAAGAGATTCAAGGTAAGCGGTCCAGAGAGTCTCGAGCTCGGGGGGTAGGGGTTCATCCCATAAGAGGCCGTGTTGCCACAAGACTTGGATAAATATTTTCGCACGGATTGTAACTGGAGCTAGCCAGCCAAGGGGGTCATACAGGCTAGCTATGTATGCCAAGACCTTTCGCTTGGTAAAGGGGGGTTGGGGTTTATCCATACGAATCTTAAAACTGAAATGGTCTCGGGTGGAATTCCAGAAAAGGCCGAGAGTTTTGACCACATCCTCCGCCATTCTAATCACATGGGAATTTGGGGTTCGATCATCAGGCTCTACATTTTCCAGAAGATCGGGGCAGTTGGCGGACCATTTGTGAAGATGACAATGACCAGCTTTAAGGATTGATATGGCTTCTTCTTGCAGAGACAAGGCGTCATTCAAAGAGTCCGCGCCTGAGTAAATATCATCCACGTAGGTGTCGAATCTTAAGAGATCCGCGGCATTTGGGTATTTGTCTCCCTCATCTTGAGCCAACTGATGAAGGGTGCGGATCGCCAAGTAGGGTGCACTTGCCGTACCGAAAGTTACTGTGTGCAGTCGTATATCTTCAATGGGCGAATCACGGTCGTTTCGCCACACGATACGCTGAAATTCATGATCTGGGGATTCGACTAGGATCTGCCGGTACATTTTTTCTATGTCCGCACAGAATACGAAACGTTTTAGTCTCCATTTTAGGAGAAGCTGAGAAATGTCTTGCTGGAGGCGAGGTCCAGTCAGCAATCTGTCATTCAATGAGTGGCCATTAGCAGTCTTGCACGAGGCATTGAACACAACTCGACACTTGGTAGTGCTACTGTCTGTTTTTATTACAGCATGGTGGGGCAGATAACAATAGGAGGAAGTAGGGCACCGTCTGATGGGGGTGGGACCTTCTGAGCATGTTTAAGGGTAATATATTCTTCTATGCATTCGGAGTTTTGGCTAAACTTCTTTTCTAAGTGTTGAAAGCGTTGGATGGCAAGCGTTGGCGGGATTCTCCGAAACGAATTTCGTGTTTATGCAACGGAATGAAAGGCAGTTTTACTACATATCGCCCTTCCGGGGTACGGGAATGGGTCTGGGTATACATCTCTTCGCAGAGACTATCCTCTGGACTTAAAGGGTTGGGTTGTGGGTTTTCTTCAATCTCTCAAAATCTTTTTAATTGATTTTGGAGGTCAATATGACTATATGCACTGATAATACAGGGGGCTACGTGTAGGGTTTCATCTTTCACTTCAGGGACTTTACCAAAGAATATCCAACCCAACCGAGTGTGTTGGGCAATGGGGGCTCTTTTACCACCGGTCTTTAACTCCGGTAAGACGATCTGGGCAGAGACCTCCGCACCTAAGACTACGTCGATAGAGCTGGGTTCAAAAAATCGGGGGTCCGCCAAAGCGAGACTGTTATGTATAAAAACTTGGCATTCCCAAATTTCCCACAAATTGGAAATTCCTTAACGGAAAACTTTTTAAATTCAACATTTTCAACAAAAAAAAAACCAAAAGTCCTAAACGGAAAATTTTACAAAAATTATCTCATGACAAATCCAAGTTGTAATAGGATACTTCCCTTCACGGGAAACGACGAAGGCAAAAGCAACTTGAGCTTTTTCGTCAGCGAGATAATTTTCGCAAACATTTAAACATGTGCAACCAAAATGTGGGAATCCAAAAGTGCAATCCAGCAATTTTTGCATGTAAAATTGCAATTAAGCAATTACCTGGACACTTCTTGAGGGTAATCAAATAATTTTAAAAGAAGAGATACGGGGAGTCCTATTTGAACTTCGGTCCCGAGTGGACCTCGGACATCCAATAATTATAAATAACAAAAAAGTAAAAGAAAAGTGAAAAGCGCGGTCGCAATAATTTAAAAAAAAAAACAAAGCAAAAAAAAACAAAAACGGTGTGTACAAATAAAGTTATTATTTAAAAAATGTGATTATATTAGAAATATGTAGTTGAGTGAAGTTGCATAAAATTGCATATCTTTGAATAAATGTATTATGAATAATTAAAACTTAATACTTCTTAACATAAAGTGAAGTTTTTATCTAACATGAATTTTTATACAACAAAATGAACGTGAATATTTATAGAACAAAGTTTTTATATAACGTGAACAAATATACAACAAATGGCGCAGCCGGTAGGATCTGGGTGCGCTAACTAGAAAGGCGTTGATACTGCTGGTCAAGGCTTCTTTGACCTCTAACCCAAGGCTGAGCCTGACTTGGGGGCAGTGTTAGCGCCTACAGCTACAGCGTATAAAAATCCCAGATCCTATTAAGAATCTTCGCTCGGGGGTGTACAACCACGGTGCCTCTGCTCCAGGCGGGCAAGCGCTCACCCCCCTATTTAATTTCGTCGAGGGACTTTTGTGGGCTTCATCCCTGCCCAGGACAAAGTCCAATAAGGACCAACAAGGGGACGACCAAGACATAGGCGCTCCCCCAACGAGGGATTAGAAAACATCTTTAAGCCATCAGTTCCTGCATCCCCATCAAGGATTCCAACATGGCAAGTCCTCCAAGTGGTCGGCGCATGGACCAGTAACCACGTTTGTATATAAGTAATTGTGTTCAAATTAAAAAGCGGAAAATTATTTTAAATTTTGTTGAATTATTTAATACATAGCTCGTTTTGTATTTCTATTGAAAATTATAATAATATATGACATGAGCTTTCTTTACTTCATTAAAATAAAATATAAAAAAAAACTATAGTACCTGCCTCTTGCCGGTAATAAAAAAAAAAATATATTAAACAAAAATAAACAATAAATACCATACAAATATAAATATGCTAATAACATTCATATATTACATATAGAAATATGCTAAATTCTTCAGTGTACTTATATTGTTAGTTTATAACATTTACGTGTTTAAGATATCTTAGTCCTTACAAGAATTTTTTAAAAGAGTTTAATAAAGGAGATCTAATACGCGTTTAGATACAAGTGCATTAACTTGTTTTATATCATTATATCCTTAGACCAAAGTGAAAAGTCTAGTACAAATTTTGTCGTCTAAATTTTTATTTAAGAAAATATTGTTTTAAACGTTCTTTTAAGTCATTTAATTAACTTCGCTCTTTATGAACTCGAATTGCTCTTCCATTTTAAATTATAAGTAGATATATTTGACAAAAACTTACAAAAAAATTATGATACAACAAATGTAAACACACTTTCCTTGTCTTTTCCAATGTCAAGAATTTACAAATCAAGATTGGTCACTTTAACTCATTAAAAATTAAAATAAAATAGAAAAGAAAAAGTGTAATACGACAATGAAAACACAGCCATCGCCACCAACCGCGATCGTCATATATAAAAATACCATAAATAAAGATATATAAATATATATTATATAACAAATTTAAATAACAATTATATATATTACAAACAAACCTATAAACATAAAAACAACATATAAACATATATAATAACATATATACAGATATAATAACATATATACATATATAACAACATATATAATAACATATATACATATATAATAACATATATACATATGTAATAACATATATTAAAACATATACAACATATATAATAACATATATACATATATAATAACATATATACAACATATATAGTAACATACATATAGTAAAACATATATACAACATATATAATAACATATATAAATATATAATAACATATATACATATGTAATAACATATATACAACATATATAAAAACATACATATATACATATATTAAAACATAAATACAACATATATAATAACATATATACATATATAAAACACATATATACATATATATTAGCATACATATATAATAGCATATATACATATATAACATATAAACATATATAATAACATACATATATACATATATTAAAACATAAATACTACATATATAATAACATACCTATATACATATATAAAACACATATATACATATATAATAGCTGATATACATATATAATAACGTAGAAACATATATAATAACATATATACATATGTATTAAAATATATAAACATGTATAATATAACAAGTTATATAAACATATACATAATAAACATATATAAACCTAAATATTCTATAACCATAATATATAAACCCATATACTATATAAACTAAATAATAAATACATATTAATATAGGTTACTATTCGTTTATTCGTTCACAATAGAATACATTATGAAACGGGTTTTTAGATATGTTACTATCTTTATATATTTTTCGAAAAAACACCCTAAATTTGTGTTTGTTTGACAAATTTAATTAATTATTGTTTCTTTTACTGCAAGCCGACTTGGTTTGCAAGTAGAAAGACGATGTCCTACAAAATCATAAGTTATTTGGTAAACATCTACCACAATTTGGCTCAATCGCCTCGACTCCAGCGAGGTGAAACTGATGCCGTTCATTTCACGTAAAAAACCCAATTCAAATTACCTCCTTCTATTCATAGATTTCTTTTATTCTAATAAATGCACCTTACAAAAGCCTTTTGGGAAAAGAAAGTCCCTTGGAAGTTGTCCAGCAAACTTCAAATTAAATACTCCAAACCCTTGCACCTTCCCAATTGTGCAGAACATGCCAAGTCTTCCCAAAGATGGCATCCTAAGAAATGACTTCTTCCCAAATCACTGAAACATTGAGAACACTAACTATATGCAACGATTTCCTCGCACGGAAATAAATCCGGAAGAAATTACCATCCGAATGACGAGTGAAGCCACCAAGTCGAAACCCAGAGAGCAGCAGGAGCAAACCCAAACCAGGGAATCTCAGCTCGTAGAAGCCGAGATAACCCCCGGTGGTGCCTCCCAGCTGCCTATCTCAAGATGGGTCAAGATTAGATAATAATCTCAACGGCTTTGAGACCACTGAAGACCTGAGACAAAAGGTAATCCTAAGGGAATCTATTGTATTCCAGGCCGGTCTCAGATTGTGGCACCATTCTCATTAAGTTTATAGAAAGAAATGCTTTGTGAGTCTCACGAGCCCTTCTTTTGCGCCCTCTTAACTTCCAAAAAACGTACAGTATCTGTTGGGCCTCCTCAATGCCAAAAACCACCCAGTAGCCCTGACGAGTCTAACACTAACACTCTTCCAAACAAATGGCTACCCTACTATACTACTTACCCCAGCCCTGCAAATTGTAGTCCACGGCCATCTGTCGAACACGACAGCGACGAGTGGGGCACCTACGACCGGTAGATAAAACCGGATCCCCACCGCCCAAAACAAGCCATAACGGACTTTTAAAACCAGGGGCCAAACTCACACGAGGTGGTCAGAACAGTGATCAGTAAGTCACAAGTCTAACTCTAACACTCGCCCAGCAAAAGGCTACACTATTATTAAACTAGCCCCCAATAACAACCCTAAGCCTCTAACCAATGCTAACGACGCATGCGGGTATCCGTCAGGCTCTGAACCAGTCGGTCTCAGGAACGCCCGTACCCCATCGTCCTCTAACGCAAGGCTCTAAAGTATACCCAAAAATGGTGCAATCCCGCTTGGTATACCCAAGAGAAAACGTCTAAAATTAAAGCTGGGCAGAAATGAAATGGAAATCCACTCTCTCCAACTATTTAGATATAAGTATATTCCCAGACCAAGAGGATCCGGCTCTTGAGCGCGAAATGCGAATCGACTAGATACACACTCGACGTACCCTCACCACCCCCTCATCCTTCGAATACGAGAATCGCTCTACTCCGTAGCGATTCTCTTGCTCCGGGGGGGAAGGAATGTTATGTATAAAAACTTGGCATTCCCAAATTTCCCACAAATTGGAAATTCCTTAACGGAAAACTTTTTAAATTCAACATTTTCAACAAAAAAAAAACCAAAAGTCCTAAACGGAAAATTTTACAAAAATTATCTCATGACAAATCCAAGTTGTAATAGGATACTTCCCTTCACGGGAAACGACGAAGGCAAAAGCAACTTGAGCTTTTTCGTCAGCGAGATAATTTTCGCAAACATTTAAACATGTGCAACCAAAATGTGGGAATCCAAAAGTGCAATCCAGCAATTTTTGCATGTAAAATTGCAATTAAGCAATTACCTGGACACTTCTTGAGGGTAATCAAATAATTTTAAAAGAAGAGATACGGGGAGTCCTATTTGAACTTCGGTCCCGAGTGGACCTCGGACATCCAATAATTATAAATAACAAAAAAGTAAAAGAAAAGTGAAAAGCGCGGTCGCGGTGGTGTCTTCGGCGCCGTGGTGGTTGCTCTGGCACCGTGGCGGTTCCCAGAGTTAAAAGTAATTTAAAAAAAAAACAAAGCAAAAAAAAACAAAAACGGTGTGTACAAATAAAGTTATTATTTAAAAAATGTGATTATATTAGAAATATGTAGTTGAGTGAAGTTGCATAAAATTGCATATCTTTGAATAAATGTATTATGAATAATTAAAACTTAATACTTCTTAACATAAAGTGAAATTTTTATCTAACATGAATTTTTATACAACAAAATGAACGTGAATATTTATAGAACAAAGTTTTTATATAACGTGAACAAATATACAACAAGACCTTCTATATTTGGCCAAGCACTGCAGTCGATATGACTAGGGGGTAACCTACTAGTTAAGTTAGTTAGGATGAGTGCGTTGAAGTTAATTACGCAGCTCGAATCCTGTAGAGACTTCAACTGAAGTTGAGTGATGTACTTTGCTGGAGGAATAGCCACTTCGTGCAATCCGTAGATATTGACATGCAATGGCTTCTTTTTCACCCTCAATCTTTGAACGGCATGGGTGGTAATAAAGGAAGCTTGGCTGCCTGGGTCTACTAACGCGCGGAATGTTAAATATTCTACTTTGACGTCGCGTAACGATAATAAGGCCGTAGCTAGCAGTACGGAGCCTAGTTGGGCCACAAAATTAGCATGCACTTCCGGGGGGCTGGGAGGAGAAAGTGTTGGAGATGGGTGCATCAGCTGTTTCGGTTTGCTCGAGCTACTCTGAGTCTTCTCTAAATGTAGCAGGGTGTGGTGTCGAGATCCACATTTAAAACAAACACCTTTGTTGGAGCAGTGCTTGACGCCGTGACTCGTAGCCAAACAGTTGAAACAGAGCTTCTTTCCTTTGACTATAGAGAGTCGGGCCGAAGGATTCATCGTTTTAAAACTGGGGCATGTCTTGAGGGTATGATCTAAACTGCAACACGGGCAGCCGTGGACATAAGCAGTGCTACTGTGAAAGGCTTGACGAAATGGTTTACTGTCCGAAGACCCTTTCTCTCTTCTAATTTCCCCGTTTCCAAGAGGGCATCGTCTTTGAGTTATAATTTCTCGAGAAGACTCTAAAGCTCTTACTCTGCTATTAATGAAATCTGTCAGGGTACTTAAAGAGGGAAAGTCACTAACAGGCCCTAGAGACTGTTCCCATAACTTACGCGTCTCTACAGGTAAACGCTGAACGACTAGGGTCACAATGATTGGTGTCCATTCTTCAACTTCCACTTTAAGACCTCTAAGCGACGCTAGACATTCATTTATATTGTCTATCAGCCGACGAATTTGAGGAGCCGATTCCGAGTTTACAGGGGTTTGACTAAGCAAAATTTGTACCTGCCGTGTGATGAGTAAACGAGGGTTGTCATATCTATCACAAAGCATCTTCCATGCCTCTCGATAATTTTAATCAGTTAAACTCAGATGTTTGAGCAAACTCGCGGCCTCACCTTCCAAACTGCTCTTCAAATAATGCAACTTCTGCACAGCCGGCAAGGCTCGATGATTGTGGATTAGAGACTCAAACATATCATGAAAGGACACCCAATCCTTGTAATCGCCGTTAAACTTTGTAATGGATATACGAGGGAGCTTTACATCTAACGTCTGTTTTTCGAAATGCATCTCACTTGATCGACCATCTTGAGTATTAACCATAGAACCTGACGACTGTGCACGGTTGTGCGTATTTTGTTTATTAAGACTGTTTAACTTGTCTACTACGGCGCCGCGTCGATCAAAATGTGACTCCTCCTGTTTACTATACTGATCTTCAGTCAAATATGACTACTCTCGTTTATCCTTTGCATTGGCCATGGCGACAATGTTCTGATCATTAGTCTGATATTGAACCCACAAAGCGTCTAAAACGGACAAACGACCATGCAAATAGCCAACAGTAAATCTAACCTTGGGACACGGTATACAGAAACAAGGTAATGTAAAAGACGAAATATCGTATCGTAAGTGCGAATATCGTAGAAAAAGGCGACGTCACCCGGCAAGGTTAATACAGAAAACAGCAACAACAATTTCGATTTTGTATGGGGAAGACTTGCCGAGTGACGTCGCACTAATATGATATTCTACGATGTTCAGTCTTTTACATTACCTTGTTTCTGTATACCGTGACCTTGGGAGTCTTGTCATAATTTATCCAAAACTTTTCTATTTGTTCTTGCACGGCACCCTGCTTGCGGATGAGGCTTAGAATCGTGGGTGGGGGCGGTGGCGGGGGTTGATCTGAACTGTTATCTTCCGACATCTTATGATCAAGAAAAGAGTAATACCCTCTACAACGGAAATTTTGCACGAGCTTCGGTTTAAATGGGACCTTTCGATAATAATATTATAATTATTAAGCGAAATGAGAAAGCAAGAAATACCTGCAATGGATTTTCTAAACTTTCAAACAATAGTAACAAGTGCGATTATGAACAGCTATCTCTTTACCGAAAACTACTACAAAGGGGGCACCAAACGGAACTGTAAGCTTTAAAGAAAACCGTTCTAAGACGCAACTACAATGTTCTCAGAGTGAAAGGGGTAGGCCCTTTTCATTAGGGACAAGAGGGATGTGGGAATATTCCAAACAATCATGTAACGGTCGGTTATTTACCGAAAGTTTCCCCCTTTTGATGGTCTCCCATCTATCGGAAATTTCAGGCTTCATGAATAAAATTACTTCACAATAAAAATTTGGGGAAAACTTTTTTAAATTCTAGTAGTCGAAGAAAAATAGTTTTTGTTCTGGGAAAAAATGGAAAAAAAGATAGTTTTTTGGATACGTCTGTCACGAATTTGAGGGATGTTTTTTTCAGAAAAGTATAATTAAGGCGCAGGAGTTAAAACCCGATACGAGAACTGTTCAAGGAAGTCTTGAAATCGCTTTAGGAAAACTAAACCCAGTTAATCCTATAGAAGTGGAATTATCCAGCAGAACAGATTCCGGTGTGCACGGTCTAGATTCATCTCTACATGTTGATTTAGGAAGACCTGCGGAACTTGGTATTCATCAACCGGTGTAACCCGAATTGTAAACAGAGAACTTGCCAGACGAGGGCTTGCTATACGAGTTATAAAAACAATTCAACTTCCTGATACGTTTGATTGTCGTTTTAGTGCCAAGGCCCGAACATATCTCTATAGATTAGCAGTGTCCAAGGAATCGTTAATAACCAAAGATTTTCAGAATTTTACTTCTTTTATTTAGCCAAAGATTTCAGAATTTTGTTTCTGTTATTCCGATTGAAGAATCGGAACGTTGTTTCTTTATTCAAAATAGTAGTTTTGAAATTGATAAACTCAAAGAAGCCGCAAAACTCTAATCCCAAGGAGTGTTTAAGGATAGGAGGCAAGCCGACCTCTGATATTAATGGTGTAACAGATGCACTTTTAGGAGCAACCATTTTTGGATACCACCTAATCAAGAGAGCCACTCTGGCGATGTATTAGGTTATCTTCCGACCAATAGTAACGATTGCACCAATATTAAGTTGCGTCGTCACAGTCAAACAGTGACATCATTTTCAACAGCTAGAAGATCACAACCATATCGTTGTGTTTGTATCGTTATCTGAAATTGAATGTAACAGTGGCCATAATTCAGACTGTAGCGAAGATTCCAACACAGTTTCATCCGAGGGCCAACCACCTAACGAGACTCGGAAGGACGTTCAACGGGCGTTCCCTCCTTGACGGACCACGGAAGTTTTTGTAAGCTAGACGCAGGTTATCACTTGTGGAAAATAGGAGTAAGTTCGTTTTGTGTTTTAGTATTGTATCCTAGTTTTGGTAATCTCCCAATTTACATTCCAACTGTTAATCATATTAATATTCCACAACAGATATTTACTCAGTACATATTAATTATTTATCACAACAAATTATATTATCCATTTAAAATTGACACTTCTACGTATGTTACACACCATTATTAATAATAATAGAGACTTAATTAATTTGTTATCACTTAAGCATTATCTTGAGAGTTTGTGCGTTGTAAAAAGATCAGGAATCATCGACTGGTACCAGAGCGACGATTTGTTTTTTTCCTTTCCGTTATTGTATGGAAGTTGTTGTTTTGTGGTAATAGGTGGTTGCATCCACATTACCTGTATTGTAAGTTTACTTTTGATTTACACTTATATCATAATTAATTCAACTCTTTTCAACTTAAATTTTATTATATTGTGCTTTAAATTAATATACAATACATTCGTTAACAATTCTTTAACTCCACGAGTATTACTAGGCATGACAGCCTAAGGGGGTAATTTATCCAGGATGGTTGGGTGGTGTTTTCTCTCTAGGGTTCTCTCGAAGTCGCGTTGAACATTTACAGGTCCACCAGGTCGTTGGGAACTTCCAGCGATGAATACCTTTGGCTAACCTAGGACAAGAACGGTATGAAGAAATCACCCTTTTGACTAATAGGTAAGTGGTGAATTATAGATGTAGCGGTCCGGTCACACCCCCACGACCCCTACCGTCGAGCTAGCGTATACCGTGTGACCGGCTTATCACACCCCCCCCCCCCCACTATTTCGGAACTAGGGAGGATGGTTGTCTTTCAAAATTTTTATGTCTACCCAAGCATGATGGCAGTAACCTTGCTGTCACCAGCAAGGAGCTCCATTGTGCCGGTACAATCATCAACTACTTGTAATGAGTTTTCTAATTTTGAATAATAATAATGATTGCGATTCTAAGCAAACTCTATCTACCGGCTAACTAATACAAGGTGAGCATCAATACTCCACGGAAACTTGAACCACAGTAATAAGAGGACCTGGCAATCATAATCCAAAAGATTCCGAAAGAAACTCGATGATTTCCATTTTAAATTTAAAAACACAAGTAAAGTTCCACAATGTTGCCTATAATTATTAACTGTCGCTTGCGAGGACCGTACTAAAAGGAGAACGCACTATTTCCAAAGGATAATTAAAATTTAACACCGCAATAACGTGACTCTGCAGAGGTTGCAAGGGGAAATCATATGTCGCCCTTCTCCTATTAGAAACAAGGCACTTGAGTATTTATAATCTAACTAAAATTCAACAAAATAATGGGGGATTGCAATTTACAACTCAAAAAAAACTAAAACTCCCATAACAACGACGCAGAAAATTTAGAAATGTATATTAAAAAAAATGCACTTTTCTATCAAGCAAAACAAAAACCAAAAAAAAATGCAATTGAACTGTAATACAAGTTAAATTGCTTAAAGTAAAAAACCTAAAAATTTTATCCAAAAAGAAAATGCAAGTAATTTCCGAAAAAACTGTGATTATAAACTTCACTTGTTCCGTTGGTCACCATAAAAATTGGAATTCTTGCATTAAAAAAGAGAAAAAAAATGCACCTGTAACTACCAGAGCGACGATTTGTTTTTTTCCTTTCCGTTATCAACGAAAAAAAAACCGAAAAATTTTTGGACAAAACAAAATGCAAGTTATCTACGAAAATTGAAATACGTTAAATTGTTCAAGGCAAAAAACACCTAAAAATTTTATACACGAAATGCAAGTAATTCCCGAGAACGGTAATAAAAGACTTAAAATTGAGGAGCCGGATCAAAGAACCGCACTTTCGCAAATTAAAATCAAAAATTCCGTCGATACTTTTTGAAGTTGAAAAATCTGATGCGCGACGCACGTGGCAACGAAATAAAAAGTTAATAACAAACAAACGACATGTCATTTTTTAATCGGAATTTGTCTACCATTCAAAGCTACGTGTAATTAGTTTACACAAAAAATTTCAGATCAATTGAATAATTATTAAGAGAGTTATGACGAGTAGAAGTAAAAAAATTGATAAAAAAAAGTTTAAAAAAATCGGTTTTTTGTTGTTTATTTAAAAACTAATGATGCCACGAAAAAATTGTATGAAACAAAAAGATGCGCCTTTTTTTCTAAACAAATAAGTATTTTTCATTTTGTTATTTGAAGAAAATTTTTTTTCGAACTAATTTTACGTTTTTTTGGAGTCGAGCGAGCGAAAGTGCGGTTCTTTGATCCGGCTCCTCAATTGATCATTTAGTCACCAACACAACAATAGAATTTTTGCATTAACACAATGCAACTGTAACTGCAAGAACCGCAATACAACTTAAATTATTCAAAACAACAAAATACTCAAAAACTATGTATTATCAAAAAAACTTACGAGAATCGTAATACAAACTTGAATTATTTAATTGATCACCAACCATGCAAAAAACTTTGAAATTCTCTATTACCAAAAAAAAATGCAACTGGACTTATGAGAAAACTGACCTTCTTCAGCTAGTCACCAACAAACACCAAAATTTAGAAATTTTGCGTTAACAAGTGCAACTATAATTGCAAGAACCGTATTAAAGGAAGGCGATCATCCTTTCAAAGAGAAACATATACCGGTCTTTTCGATAATTACAATTCCGCTCAGGGTAAGAACAAAACCCTGAACAGTAATTCAATGCTGTACCTGTGCTGAAATCCAAACAAGATCACTGCGACGGATTATAAAATTGTGTATGCGTAGACAGAAGAATACTTCCTCTTTGTTTTTTTTTTTTTGTTTTTTACACACGATCGGCAATAGAAAACGAGTTTTTCAC
Organism: Thereva nobilitata; assembly: GCA_963855945.1. Lineage (NCBI taxonomy): Eukaryota > Metazoa > Arthropoda > Insecta > Diptera > Therevidae > Thereva > Thereva nobilitata. The sequence continues at coordinate 101,292,568 of OY979695.1, forward strand.
TTCCCACATGTGATGCACGTGCTTTATCACTACACGCGTTTTGCATGAAATTTACAAACCCAAAAAAAATGCGAAATTTTTACTCACCTGATGCACGTGGTATTGGAGCTATAGGGGTGCCGAGGATCCGGCTCGAAGGACCATTTTTTATGTTTCGAGAAATTGGGTGTGCGGGCGGTTTCCGATGGAATGGGAATTGAGGGAGCTGCAAATGGAGTTAATCACCACAAGAAAAAAACAACGAACTTTTATTTTTGAGAATTCGTTGTCTTTCTTTATTTGCGACTATATAGTACTTCAAGCGTCGATCAACTAACTACTGACTTCCTTATGATGACTAAATTCAAGCTGGGTGCTGATCGAGTACTGTCTCTATTGCCCCAAATTCGCCCTCGATCTTCCATCCTCTCATCTCGGGCTGCCGTTCGTCTTTTTTCGAGTGGGGGATCCTGCCGTGATATTTTGTGTTGCTGCAGTGCTGTACGTCAGGGGGGGTAAACTCCAACACCACGTTTAATGCTGCTTAACTTCTGTAATCGAACGAGAACCGGTCTATTTAGTATGCTAATGGCACAATTTATGGTCATTAAGATAATTGCCAGTTTTTCTCATTGTATAAAATTTCTGAAAACTCCAGAAAGCTCAAAATCAGCTCCCCTGAGCAGCGCTCCCAATTTTTCCCGCTGGGCTCCTTCTTCTTATTTAAAATTATTTAAGTATTAAGTACCTATGTACCTATATTTTCAAGCACAATTGCATTTTTTCTTTTGTTTTCATAACAATTGAAAATATATACCTAATTCATTTACCTAGCTATGTGTAATTGTCTTCTCAGAGAGAACAGATTAAAGTATTTTTAGTAGATTTTATTATGTCATAAAATTTGTTTCACTTGGGTTTGGGGGTGCATGATTAAGTTATTGTTATAGTAAGGGGTCCATGACCGAAATAAGTTTGGGATTCACTGGTGTAGAGCAACTCTTCGCGAATAAATAAGGCTTTTCAAAATAAAAAATAACTCTAGGACCATTGTGGCCTCGTTCAAACATTTTTCCGGAAACATTTTTGGCACGCGAAAAGCTATTTTTTTTTCATGAGCTAAAACGTCAAAAAAACCTGTTTTCGCTACTATTATTAAGTTTCACGAATTTTCGGCGCAAAACATGTATGTTGCATACTGAAATTTTTCTTTGATAGCCTGCAGGACATTATAGTGCTCAGCCATATTGCTAGCATTCTCATAAGATTGTCTTCTACAATTGTTAATGTCGATATTCAGTATTTTGAAGGTGTCCATAACGGCTAGCAATAATGCAGAGAAATCGTTCAACTGGCTCTGTATTGTGTTGAACAAGTCTCACAATTAACGAACGTTACATCTACATTTGTTATTGCTTTTATAAAAGTTATTTTTCTCTCACCGATTTTGTCAGGCAAAAATAAATTATTTTCAACCCTTGAAAATAATTTATGTTTGCCTGAAAACACGCATACAATCAAATTTGAAGCATACTTGAAAAAAATAAAAAACAAAATAATTAAAAAATTAAAAACACGATGCCCCTGTGACAAAAAAATGAACTAAAAAGTCAAAAACAAGTTTTAAGTACTAATGTAAGACAGAAACAAGATATAGAAGACATTGTTCTCTTAGTATAGTCAATGTGTGTAGAATAAATATATAAGATATTGTCTAACTACTGTAGCAAATATTAACTTTAAATAGTCATTTTGTTAAGTATCACACAACTATCGTATATGTATAATCTGTATTTTTGCAGATTATTTTTCATTATTATTGAAATTATCGCGAAAAATCCTTAAAAAGGGGTGTTTTTGGCATTTTTAAGGATGACTGCCATATTTTAGGACCGCGGGACGGGGCGTGATCAGCGACCCAAAATCCCGGAAAGGTCACAGCACGTACACTTTTATATGCGAGATGTGACCCCCCAGAGATTGCACATTCAATCAAAACAGAAAGAAATGCAATACACAAAGAAGCGTGCAAGAAAAGTTAGTCAAGTGAGATTGAAAAGACTCCTTTTAAGGACGTGATTACTTTAATGTCCTTTATTATGGGTCTAACACTAGGTTCGCTTATGGGTTTAGTTGCATTATTGCTTATAGGATTAAGATTCTGGGGATCCTCGGTTTCAAAACTGGGATTATAATTTTTGTTAAGCGAATTATTATAAGATAAACAACGATCATGATTCTGGGGATCATGGTTTTTATTAAAAGTATTAAAAGAATTATTATATGATAATTTATGATCACGATTCTGAGGATCAAGGTTTTTATTAAAAGTATTAAAAGAATTTATTATACGAATTACTATGATCACGATTCTGAGCACCAAAGTTTTTATTAAAAGAATTAAAAGAATTATTATACGATAAACTACGACCATGATTCTGAGGATCAAGGTTTTTATTAAAAGAATTAAAAGAATTGTTATTCGATCAACTAGGATCAGGATTTTTATCAAAAGAATTACTATGTATGCTAAGAGGTAAGACTTCCGTACCAATGTCGTCTACTTCTAATTCTAAATATTTGTTTCTGTAATTTATAACGCAGCTGAAAGATAGCAAAAATTGCATACAACGCCGCATACAAAAATTGGAAAGTAGCTTAAAAATCGAGCACTGTAACGAAGAGGAAACACAAACGATAATAAAAATCTGTCAGCAATTTAACGATTTATTTTTCCTCGAAGGCGACCACCTATCGTGTACCGACGTCATCACTTCGCTATATAATTTCAATATTAATCAAAAATAGTCCAATGAAATACACCTTTTTCAATATTCATTTGCGAGGGTGGTTGATTTATGTACCTATATAAGTGGTTGCTTTATGTACCCATATAATCCTAAAGGGTTAAAATCACCCCTAAATCGACAGAAATTAAAAAAAAATATATATTTTTTGTTTTTAGACGTTATGATTCAAATTCAATTAAATGCGTATTGCCAGGCAAAAATTATTTTTTTTCAACCCTTAAGGTTTTAAAGCTACCCCTTTAATTATTTTCTGCTTTTTAAGGTTTAATAGGTAATATTAGCCAAAAATAAATTATTTTCAACCCTTAACGGACGTCCAATTGGGCCTATCGAGTCGGCAAAATTTTTTCTTAGGTCTGTGCGCCAAACGGCCTCTACCCAAGTACCGCTTAGGTTTCTGGACGCAACGAAGCGGGATACGGGTCGTTTGCCCTGACTTCGAAGGACCTTCTCTGTTTATATAGCAACATTGAAAGCGTTACCTGCAATCTCTTGGCACCTCCTTTCCTCCTAGTCCGGATTTTTACATGTTATGCGTCCCTATCAGACAGTGTCCGGTCAGCATTCCCACTATAGCTGAGAGGTCTTGTCTCCCGAGGCTCATTAGTGAAATGGTCCGCCTGAGATCATAAGATGGCCAGGTTAATTTGGCCAAGGTGCATTTATTAATATCCCTCCAACTCCAATGCTTGTTGCATGGTGTGCTGTTTGCATCGGAGTTTAAAAGTGGCCCAAGGCATACCTTTCCTTTCCAGGAAGGAGAGTGGCGGTCGTGTCTTTCCTAGCCAGTTCGTCAGCTTTACAATTTCCCTCTATGTTTCGGTGACCGGGCATCCATACGAGGAGGGTCCATCTCGTTAAGAGATGTGCGACATTCAGAGATAGTTCTAGAGCTGTTTGTGCAAGAGCGCAGGGCTTTCAGAGCCGCCTGACTATCTGAAAAGATGTAGACAGTCCGATTCCTATCGCCTTGCTGGTTAATTAATAGAACAGCTTCATATATGGCTAGAACCTCCGCTTGATATACACTGCAGTGATCGGGTAGTCGGAAGGAGACTTCAATCCCAGTCTCTGGGGAAAAGACTCCTCCTTCTACTCGACCCTCGAGCTTAGAGCCATCAGTAAAGAAGTTTATGGCATCCTGAAAACTGTGTGGTCTGTTACTCAATTCATGACGTGAAGGGATGTGGACTCCGTAGTTCCTCGTGAAGGTAGTCTCGGGTATACAGAAGTCGGTTTTAGTGGGAACGATAATAGAGTTTAACACCTTCGTGTGACTTCCCCTGATTACGGTCCAAAATCCAGATTCTTTTATTCTAAGGGCTGCGATGGTTGCGCTTTCCCTTGCCACAAGATTCGAAGGAGGGAGGTATAACATAACATTTAGGGCATCTGTAGTTGTGGAGCGAAGTGCTCCTGTTATGCATAACTCCGCACATCTTTGTACTTTCTGCAGTTTTTTTAGCATGGAGGACTTACTCAAGGTTGGCCACCATACTAAGACTCCATATAGGAGTATTGGGCGGACGATCGCTGTGTAGATCATTTCGTACTATGTTAGGGGAGAAGCCCCATTTCTTCCCAATGGATTTTTTGCAAGCGAAAAGCGCTATGTTCGCTTTCTTAATGCGCTCTTCTGTATTTTCATTCCAGAGGAGTTTCTTGTCTAGGAATACTCCAAAATATTTGGCACTATTGCTAAATTTGAGCCTAACACTGTTAAGCCGTGGGGGTGTTAAAGGTGGGGTTTTATACCTCTTTGTAAAGAGGACTAGTTCCGTTTTTACTGGGTTAACGCTGAGTCCGCGGGTGGCAGTCCAGCTTGAAGGGTTTGTAACGCCACCTCCATGAGATCACAGAGAACTTTAGGAAATTTTCCTTTTGTGACCATGACAACGTCATCCGCGTACGCCAGGGCGTGATGCCCTCGGCCTCCGTGCGTCGCAACAGCTGGTTTATAGTTACGACCCATAGGAGCGGGGAAAGTACTCCTCCTTGCGGGGTGCCTCTGTTTACGGCCCTTTTGACCAATGCCAGTAAGCATTTGGTGGATGAGAGACCCCAGCGATGCCTCGATCTCCTGTTCTGTCAAGGCCAGGGTGATGGCGTCCGGGAGTAGCTTATTAAACGCTCCCTCTATGTCAAGGAATGCCACTAACGTATACTCCTTGACGTCGAATGATTTTTCAATCGTTGAGACCAATGAATGAAGAGCAATATCAGTAGATTTGCCCTTTGTATAGGCGTGTTGTGCGCCAGAGTTCCGAGGTTGGCATGGTCTGCCTCAGATATATTTCGATTATCCTTTCTATAGTCTTTAAAAGAAAGGATGATATTGAAAGTGCGACTTCATTTTTAAAAAAAACATTTTGTTTGGAAATGTGTCCTTTTGTTTGAAACTTTTAGAAATAAGACCTTTTGTATGGACGTCCATAGGAAATATGACTTTATTACATTATTATTATTATTTTTACATTATTCCTAAATTCCAAGGCACAACATATCATCAGGTTCATTGCATTTACATATTTCTCGAAACCTGTTCACCATTTTTCTAAAACCAAAAATCACGCCATGTTGTTTGAAATTTTTTAAAAATACTATTGATGCACACAGGAAATGTGGCGTTTTGTTTAAATGGAATACACCCTTTATTTGATATATGGAAATATGTATGCCTTTTTTGACAGAAATTCCTATATTGGTATCCATTTTTTAATGGGAAATAAGGCCTTTTCTTTCGTCCTATTGACGTGAATAGGTGTTAATTTAGATTTGCTAGTGGATTCCGCCGAAATTTGCTCTCCAGTAGAAAATGGAAGTAAGGCCTTTTGAAAAGTCACTCCTCAGTTATAAGCTGTGCTAAATTTTAGCTAAGCCAAAGCAGGCCATTGTCACGCGAACTACACTGTAAAAAAAATATGTAAATTCACAGTGGAAATGTACAGTAAAATTACAAATCGCGATATGAAATACTAATTTACTGCACAATTATTGTAATTTTACTATAAATTTTGTAACTTCACAAAATGAAATTGGAAATCTCTAATACTGCATAACGTAAATGTTGATTACATGAATGTGACGTATATTTTACACAATAAGTCTGTTCCCGAACTCGAATGTGGGATCCCGCGGGTGCAATAATTCACCCGAACTTGCCCAATTTGTGTTTCTTTACTTTCTCATGCAAGAAATAGCGGGAAAATTTCCGTGCAGGAATTTGCCCGAGGTTTTCGGTCCTGTGATTTCTTGCAAGTTGTCAATTGATATTTTGTTGTATGTATTTGTATGTTAAAAAAGCGGCATACACATACACACAAACGACATTTATGTTATCTTCTTGTTAATTTGCAAGAAATCGCCCAAAAAGCGTTTCTTTACTTTCTGGATTTTTGACAGAATTATCCCCACTATTCAAGTAAATTTTAGCCCAACAAGTTTTTGCAGCAAAAGTACGGGAACAGACCTAATGTTGTGTATTTTTCTAAATCGTTTATGTTATTATATTTCTTATATATTTATCAATATTATGTACTGAAAAAATCCTAACACTTTGTACTGTAATTTTACTACAGAGGCGTAATTTTAGAACATAAATTTTCAGTAAAATTACAAATCGGTTATTGGAATGTAAGGTTTAAATTTTTCCTCTCGAGGATAGAATTCACAGGTAACAATGGAATATTAAGCACATAAACCCAATTGCTTTTAAGTTAAGGCCACACCTTTGACTTTATCAGGGTCTGGGCAGTTCTTGTAACAGCCAAGAAATTTTGATAGGCATTGCCTCACGTACATGCTTAACAAGGCATTGTGAGCAAAATGCTAATTTTTTATGTATAGGGAGTGGGAATTAACTAAGAATAAAATTTGGCCCTTGGAAATATTTCAGGCAGGGCCAAGCACATTGGCACAGGGCGGTAATCTTCAGCTTTGGATTTTTCCCTTTTCGTCTCTCTCTCTCTGGCAAAAAGTTGCAATAAGACTTTTGGAAATTTACAAAACTATGAAGTGAAAGTTCCAATACTGATTGTATTTTTACATCCCACAAATAATGTATATTTACTACACAGTTAGTAAAAATACCTAAAGTAGATTAGGAATATTCCTAATCATATATATTGTAAATTTACAAAACTGCTTCCAACTTCCAGTATTTTTTTTGTAAAATTACCACAGAAATTTTTTACAGTGTATGCATATGTGCAAAATTTGGACGTTGATCGGTTTTTTTTTTTTTTTTTTTTTTTTTTATGTGGAAGACTAGAGCTCAGGGAAAGCCCTTTGTACTGTCGACAATCTATTTTCTTCGTATAGAGTGCAATGTCGAACAGCAAGCTCTAGTCGATAGATAGTGAAGGGGAAGAGAGAAGTAGGAAGGAACTGCCACAACCACCTAACCCCAACCATTTTTATCGCGACTCTGGCATCGGTTATATAAAATAGTGATGTGCGATACTGTATCAATTTTAGGAAAAATCGAAATTTTCTTTGTTGGGAATTTCCGATTTTTTTCCAGTCCATACGATTTTAGAAAATCGATGCTTTCTTGTGCACGACCGAGTGTTATTTTGTAAAAATAGAACACAATACGTACATATATTATTAAAGATATCTTGAGCTTGTACGCGTCACCACAGACCGAACCGACCCAAAGTACTAAAAAGTACAACAAATGAGGCATAAACAAAGACATGACCGGTCCATTTTCAGTCTCTTTGGTCTTGATTTTGGGGTGGACTATAGCGGACTAAGGAGGGTAGAATCGAATCGTGTGTTATAAAAAAGGAATATTGATTTTCACGATTTAATGTTGTTTTTACCTTCAAGGGTGGCTTAGTGAGTGTGCAAATGGTCAACAATGTCTACCACTAGTATTTAACGGTTATTTAGCCCTAACATAACCTACATAGGTACGCAGCAGCAGACATTTTTTCCAATTTTAATCCTTTTTTCCATTTTTTATCTTTTTGGTCCAATTTTCGACATTTTGACTTTGAATCACTCAAAAATGGCCCGACCAAAATTTCTGCCACAAATTTTCCGTCGATTTCCATTTTGTTAAATCCGGTTAGGGCCCACTTGTTTTGGGTGTTTTACACACGGAAAAATGGCAAATGAATTTTTTCTGCCACTATTTTCCGGGAATGTGAGTACTTAAAGTAAATTATACCGTCAAAACCAAGTGGTTAGGGCGACATTTTATCGATTCCCCCCTATCCCGAGTTCTCTTCCCGCCTAGGATAAAAAATACTCGAAATTATTTTAAAAGCTTATATACCAGGCGGCAGAAGATTAGGACGACATGGTTTTTCTCAAGCGTCAGCTTCTTAAATATTGTAAAAAGAACAATAAAAGGAACAGCAGAAGATGTTCTAGGTTTCGTGCAACAAGGACGAAGAGTAGAGTGGTGTGATGAAGACAAGGGCGGATCCACCGTTGTGGGCACGATGGGCATGCCCACAACCCTAATAGACTTGTGACGTCACACTTTCACCGGCTTTTGAGATTGATAGGCTGATGATATTGTATATCCTATGCATGGCCGTCCTAAGATATATGGGGCCCGTGGGCTACTAAAAATAATGCGCCCTTCTTCGTAAGGAAATACACGGGATGTCTGGGGGAGGGCTGGCCGGCAAAGCTATACAAAAGTGTCAGAACTATAAAAAGTCAATTTATTTAACACTAAATAAAAATTTAATTCATTTAATTTTCTGGGTCCCAAAGAAGTTCGTAAATATTTGTTTTGTCACACATGCACCGTAAGTGTCTCTTACCGTACCTCTTTGCAGGACGGTAAGTGGCACTTTTCAGACCTCTCCGAGAGAGCGGGCTGTAAAGTCTTTACAGTCCTGCTTGGAGTTACTGTGATTCCTGAAAAACCGCGGGCACGATATTTACTGGCTTACGATAAATTTCAAAACTGGAAGGTGGAAAGAAATGTGAAGGCGACGACAGAAAGTTCGTTGTTGGTTTACTTTAAGAAAGTGTCAGAAAAATATGCACCATGAAGTCTGTGGTCGACTTATTCAATATAAAATTGATGGCGCACTCGTGACAAAAAGGACGGTACGCACCTCGGGCAGTATGAAGGCCTTTACGGATTCGAGCGTTGCCTCCCCTCGCCTTCGGCGATCTCCGCTCTCGTCCGTAAAGGCCTTCTTACTGCCCTCGATAAGTAATGTACTATTTATCTTTTTCAGTGATTCGCCGGTGCAATTTGTATTGGCAAAATGTACTTAAAAAAATGCGTAGGGTTGTAAGTTAGTATAAAGACTCAATTTTCGAGTCAATTATTGTCCTTAATCTAAGTTCCGCAGTAGATACATATATTTTGTTTATTTGCCAATAAATATGAGTGTTTAAAATGAAAGCATTCTTCAATAAAATTATTTTTTAAATCGTCCATATACTTTTCGCACAACTTTGCAGCATTCTTACTAATTGTGTCTTCATTTAATTTTTTTAAATTGACCAGAAACCCAAATTTTGAGTAAATGGTATCATAGGCACACTTTCACTTTGTAGATTATCAATAATAGCATAATATGTACATATTTGGCCAGTTCTACTAAAAAGGGAATAAAATTTAATTATTTTTGGATTTTAATCATTAACTCGTTCGGCTGAAACCAAACATAGTCGTTACCTACTATGCTGATTTCTGTATGATCTTTACAGGTTTTCTGGCAAAGAAACACTTATGATTATTACCTTAAAATAAGTTCCTTAAGAAAATTGCTTGTTAAACGTCTGTATGTGCACTTAAATTTTCGATTTTGCAATGTCGCCCCACAGCGAAGTGATAATTTTCACTAGGTAGTTTTGAGCTATAAATATTTGTTTAAGATAAGTGATTTTGAATGCCCAATTAGAAACCATTGTAAACCTATATTTGAATTTAAATTTAAGGACTATGTAACTTGAAACATGATGAATCTACGACCCGAGCCCACTAAAATTCCTTGATTTGGAGAACTGCCCATTTATGCGGAATTCGTTATTGTCATCAAATTTAACTTCTTTCGACGTATTTTCGTCATACTGTTTTCTGTTTTTGCGTATTGGTTTGCGCTCATCACATCCGGACAATTTTGTACCTTCAGATTTGTAAAGGTTAAATGATTCTGTATTTCGTTTCGACTGATCAGATTTTTCTAAAGAAGCCTATAATTCAATAATGCTTTCAGTTGTAGTAGCAACTTTTTCAAGTGATATTAGTTTTATCTATGATTTAGAATATTTCGCTTCAAAATGCTACCATAAGAGCAGTTTTCAGTGAATTGAACTCATTTCACAACCTCAGCTTCAGCTTTTGTTGTAGGCCCCACAAAAATTGCCGCCCCAAAAAGGCTTGCGCCCCGGGGCTATAGCCCATTTAGCCCCGTGGTTAGGGTGGCCCTGATCCTATGCCTTAATAATATGAAAAAAATATGAGTGTGCTTCAGACCACACTTTAGAAGTAAAACTTGTTTACCCAACAACTGCCGAAATTATTAAAATATTAACCAGCAGCAATTGATATAGTGGAGGTCTGTCGGATATTTAGTACGCTTTCAGAAAAGTAAGGCCAACGACAGATGCAGGAAGTATAGTGACGAGACTAACGAGGGACTTAATACAAGTACAATTTCAAAATATCAATATTTATGAATTCCTATTTACATTAAAACCTAAAATCGAAGCAAAGGTTTTATGATAACTGAAATATTTTCGATTGAAACTGGCCTAAAGATCGCCTAAAAACTGCATCAAGTGAAGTTCCATATGTTGTGGTACTTTTGTCAATATTGGGTCTGTTTAGACGCTTCGCTCACGAACTTTGTTAATGAAGGGAGAAGTGGGGTGGTACCTCTCATCATCGCCACATTCCCCTGGAGATTGTCATGTATGAATTTCATTATTTCGCGTAAAGTTTTATGCGGCGATACATAAATAACTACCATCAAATTCATCTGTTCTTTTTCGGCCATAGATCTGCTTACACACATTTCATGGTGATTTATGGTGACTAAGCGATAGCGTTTTTGAATATCTGTATGAGATGTTAAAACATTAGCGGGGTCCTCATCATATTCTTCATTTTTCATCCAAGATTCTGATAAAAGTAATACATTCATTTTTTTTACAACTTCGTCATCTAAATCTTGTCCGTTCGCACCTATACTTTGACAATTCAGCAAAAGTGTTGATAATCCTAGTCTATTCAAACCCGAGTAAAAATATTTTAGTTGGTTAATTTTCTTAAAAGCATGCACGCGCGTAGGATGCATAGCGAACAAATGCGAATGCCACACGGGTATGCATGCTCCCCCTACAGGCATGGCATGTACGCTCCCGCTACATGCATGAACATTTATAAATGCATCGGCATCGGCATAGACGATTCCAAACGTGGGTGTTGTTTTACCAAGCAGTTCCCCAACTAAGCACTGTTTGACCTACGCAATCGAACGTGAACCGGCCTAGTGAGTATGCTATTGGTACCCTTTATGGTCGCCAAGATAATTGACCGTTTTCTTCGTCCTATACAATTCTTTAAAGCCCCAATTTTAAAGGGAGCAAAAAGAAAATAATGCCAATCTTTTTTTAAATTCAACTTTGATCTGGGGGTAGTTTTACTCCCTTAAGGGTTGAAGATAATTTATTTTTGGCTGCTAATACCTAAACCAAACTACAAGCAAAAAGCAAAAAAAAATGAACCTGGATATCGATGAAATTATCAACGATTTCGCGAAAAAGAAACGTAAGCTTGAATTTGTAATTTAAGTAAGCACCTAGATAAAATTATTTAAATTAAAATGTATACTAGCGTTTAATTTAATTTGATATCCTTTTAAGATGTAAAAATTTCATCAAAGTCGGTTCAGTAGTTTAGAGTCTAACTGTGACATTGTGATGTGCAAACAAACGCACATTTACTTTTGTAATTTTCGTGAGCGAACAAACTAACATTTTACAGGTTAATTAATTTACCTACTAGTGTTTGCCCCACGGCTTTGCCCACGTGGAACTATACACTGTACAAAATCTTGGTCGGGCGTCAGATATTTTGTAAGCATTTCCATGTAGGAATGCACTATATCAATCATGAGCGAGTTCATACTCCGACTCGCACTTGGCCGATTTTCGGGTGGCTGTGCCCACAACCTTTTTTGGGGGCTGGATCCGCCCCTGTGAAGAATGCGCCCAGGCGATAATGGAGAAAAACCGAGCATACCAAATCGTGCTAAGTAGGTACAAAAAATTCTGAAGAGGAGTAATAGAAAAAAGAGGCGAACTGAGAAGAGAATACACAAAGCGAAAAACGGCAGTATTGGGAAGAACAAATCAGAAAAATAGAAGAATCAGAAAGCTTAAATGACGCAAGAAATCTCTATAAAAAGGTAAATCAACAAAGAAAAGAATTTAAGCCAAGGGTGCCAATGTGCAAGGATAAAAATGGGAAAGAGGATGAAGTATTGGCAAGCATTTATTGTTGAAAAAAAATTATTATTGAAAAAAATGAAATCGTGAAAAATGTCTGCCAGTAGTATTTAACGGTTATTTAGCACTAGTAGAACCTACATACGCAGCGACAGAAATGTTTTTCAATTTTAACCCCTTTTTACCCCCAACCTCTCTATCTACAAAAGCTCCGGGCTAGCGAGTGAGCATACGTTCTTATTTGCGTGTCACATTATGTATATACGAAATATCAGCTTAAAGAAAATGACGTAGGTCTGGCGGGCCTGGGCTCTTGGACTATTAAAAGCTTTTTTAAAAACCAACCTTTTTACCAGGTACGACAGTTTTTTGGAGGAAAAACTTTATTTTTGAGGGCTTTTCTCGTGAAGAGCTTTTTGGTTTTTGAGCTTTTTCTTAAAAACAAAAAAACTGCGATTTTTCAACTCTATAATTAAGGGATAACACCACTGTAGAGGTGCGAAAAAAGGCCAAACTTTGGGAATTACATGTATTCAAGTGCAAAAATAATTGACGTTTTGTTACAAAATGGTGGCGCCACAGTCGTTTTTCGAAATCGCCTTCTTGTTAAGGGCCTCCACGGATTCCTCCGAAAGTTGAAGACCTGGAACAAAAAACCAAAAAATTTCCTAATCTTTTTGACCTTGCCCATAAAAGTACGTAGGATGTTTTTTTAAACTGATTTTTGTAAAAATGGCGTACTTATGAAAAAAAGTGATTTTCGGCAAAAAAATGAGCAGTAAATTGTTTATTAAAAAATTTTTCTACGTACTTTTGTAAAGAATGTAATTGTGAAGCTACTGTCAAAATTTCAAATCGATCCATGTAATAGTCTCCGAGTAATCCATTCACCCAGTTCGAAAAACATGGTTTACAGATAATCGCGCTTAAAGTTTTGAAAGTACTCTAGTCTTTGAAAATTGTATTTTAGCTTCACTGTGCGAGGTGGTTTTCAAACGAGTTTTTAAGTTATTAAATCAAACCTCACAATCATTTAATGAAAATGGGTTTGTAGAGCAACTCTTCGCGAATAAATAGGGCTTTTCAAAATAACTCTAGGACCATCGTGGGCCTTGTTCAAACATTTTTCCGGAAACAGCTGTTTTTACATTTTTGCGTTTTATGCGAAAAGTTATTATTATTTTTTCATGAAATTTTTATTGTAGGTAGGAATCGAAAAATGTCACAATTCTAGCCCTGAAACAAGTTTCTACGATATTTACAGTCCCTGTAATTAAATGTCAAAAAATTGCCGTATTTCGCATTTTCTTTTTTTTGCAAAAACCTGTTGATCAATTTCAATTATCCAAAACTCATAATACCGCTTATGTAGTATTTTTTGTTATCCAAAAAAAATGTTCGCGCCTAAAATTCATTGAATTCATACGATTTTTCTCTTAATTATGGCGTCAAAAAATCGCAGGGTAAATTTATTTCAACTTTTGAATACTTTTCCGCTATCCCTCCTGGACAATTAGTTATTGCCAATTTATCTCCCACTCCTAGAAGTAACACAAATAGTTGAGACCACAAAAACATGGTGAGTCCAAACAATTTAAACAAAGTACTGTTTAATTTTTGCGAAGACTTTTATCACTTTCTCTTCCGTTACAGTTGCTGGTCTAGTGGCTCGCTCATTTCTTAAAGTAACCTATCACTACCTACATGGTAATTTTTTACGCACAAAACCAGCCTAACCCGATTGGCTTATACTCACCACTTATACTCCCATACAGCCTTTCTTTTCAGTATTCATCAGACTAGGCTTAAGCAAGCTATTCTTCTTCTATCTATCCTTCCAGCTAATAATTCTACTATGAATAATTGTATCATGCCTAGCCCAATGACATGATGAATGGCTGTATAAAGACTGATTCTCAAGCTTAGACTTTAATATTATAAAATTCTGCTTATTTGAAAACAAATTTTGTTAATATTTCTAATAACGTATTAATTTATTGTATTTTTTAAAAAACTTTACATTTAGAAAATATAATATGACAAAAACATAACCTTTCTTTACCATAGTTCACATTTTTCCTCAGGATTAAACTTAGAACCAAGGTCGCACTGAAAATTACTTGAAAACTGCTTCGAGTTGGACAACGATCCTTCAATTCGATGCTGTTCAGGTGGATGAGCATCTTCCGGGTCATGACTGAAGATTATCCCTTCTAAATCATATTGACATCGCCACTGTGTAAATCCAATGAAAAATAATTGCTTTCCCGTAATTGGTTGTCCGTTTAACTCCCAACCATCAATTCTCTCCCAGTTAGGATCCGCTAAATTTTCAGGGCTAGTATTTCTTTCTAGCCAATCTTCATATGCCAAGTAAGCGAGCTTAAGCCCGCCATTATCGGCTATATTTTCCGGTAGCGTGAATTTTCCCAGCTTATATTTGTCAGAGTATAGATCTATAAAGCAGAGCGCCCGCTCCATATACGACAGACTAGCATCGTCACCCCACCAGTCAGAAACTTCACCCTTATCGTTGTATCTTCTTCCAACGTTATCAAAAGCATGCACAAGCTCATGGCCAATTATTGTTCCTACAATTCCATATTTCAGATACATAGGGAATGTAACGTGGTAGTACGGAAGCTGCAGTAAGCCAGCCTGAATAAGGATATCATTTCTCCGAAAATCGAAACATGCGCCAACATCAATCAGATCTCCCCCGCAGGTGTTTATCGTCCGTTCATCGTTTAAATTACGAATTAGACCGCGATGCTTCAAGTTGATGAGCAGAAAAGAGTTTTTGAAAAAATTGTTGGCTGTTATTGGAACAGTATTGTACCAACTTTTCAGATGCTTTTTATTTTCATGGTAATTTGTAACTCCAACATCGAAGTCGATCGCTTCAAGCTTTAGTATGGCAGCCAGTTTTGTATCTTCATCTAACCAG
This sequence comes from Thereva nobilitata, assembly GCA_963855945.1. Classification (NCBI taxonomy): domain Eukaryota; kingdom Metazoa; phylum Arthropoda; class Insecta; order Diptera; family Therevidae; genus Thereva; species Thereva nobilitata. The sequence continues at coordinate 101,307,736 of OY979695.1, forward strand.
TCGCTACTTTCGATAACTTTCTTGAATGTTTTTCGAAGATTATCAGCTATATCTAGAATATCCTTAATTTTTCCTTGTGACAAATACCGTTGAGAAAACAAAGCATACGCTGCCACTTCCATATTTTCGATAGCGTGATCAGCACAGGTCTCCCATCTTGTATCTGGATTAATATCATCAGTATTAAGTATAACGTAACGTCTAGAAAACAGAGCTAGATTTATTATGACATAGTTATATATCAATTTTGCTACATTCTTTTTTCTAGAAATTAAATTTTGTAATTTATCCAAGTACTTATAATCCACCATGACGTGATCACCATCGTTTATTTTCGTATTCTGAAGCCTCTGCATGAAATCAGTCCAATTTAAAAATGGGTATGAAATCTGCAGTTCTTTTATAGTCATATATTTATACAACTCTATAGACTCTTCACGATCTTCAGGATTTGTTGTAATAGAAACAAGTTCCAGCTCAAAGTCAAAGACATCTTTAGCTACTCGTGTTGCCTTTTTTTCGTTTACACCAAGTTCTATCAGGATTTTCTTAAGAGCTTCTAAGTATTCATCTTTTTTGTTTTCTTTTTTATAGTAATACATCCTTGGAAAATAAAATTCAGGCGATTTGATGTGTACAATATTTTGTGATGAATTATAAAAATTAACATCAAGCTCGGGCTTAATAACGAATCCCTTTCCTAGTAGAGCTAAATCAACAATAAGGTGAACCCAATTTGAATTTATTTTCTTCCATGTTGAATTCAAAGCAGGACAACTGCCAAAGAAGGTGATTAGCTCCCTTATCGGCTTTAGTCCTTTTTTCTTGATAGCATCAATTTTCATACATGAATCATAGTAAATCTTGATTTTCCGGGTTAAATTACTTTTTTTCAACGAAGCGAAGATCGTCTTATTTAAAAGCATTTGGCTTAAAACAATCCTTATGTCATTTTCTGCCATTTCTCGCATGCTATATGATAGTGAAAATTCCATCGGCATATAATCTTCCCTCCATCCTCCACAAGAAAATGCAAAAAAGTCATCACAAAGATCCTCTTCATCGTCAGTGAAATTTTTCATGAGACTTCTTTGCAGACTAGGTATATCCACATCACTGAGATCCCACAAGGCGCCTGAATATGACAGATTTTGAGCAAAACAACCAGAAGACACGAAAAGGATTAAAAATAAGACCGTCATGATCGTATCACAATGAATCAATATAATGAACTAATGAAGGAGTTTCTTTTCTTCACATATTTATACCGAAACAATACTTCGGAGATGCGCTATTGTTCTGTGTGTTTGATCAACATGTTTGGGGATATTGTTAATTACCGGTAAAATTCATTTGGATCCATAACGATTATCAAGGTGAAATTCTCTTTTGTCAACATTGATGTTAAGTTAAACGCGACTCCAGGTTATGACGAAACTATGGTTAAAAACATTTTACTAAACAGATATATGTAATTATATTTTTTAAACAATAAAACAGAAACAATGAACTTCATTTCCTCTTTTGTTTTGGAAAGTTATTTGAGGAAAAATGTAAATATTAGACAGGTGATTGCTGTTAAAATAAAATGATTACTGAACTCTTGCCGTTGCACAAGTTAGGTGGAAAAAATGAACGTGTGCGGTATTAGTGTTGTTGTAGGTCCCACTTGTTGAATTTTGCGATGCGAGCAAATGCAAATAGTACCGCTCGCATTTCTTTCTCTATTTGGGCGTAATTTTGTTCTGCTTCTGTTAGACTGCGAGAAAAAACACAAATTGTTGCTTTCTGCTGTATCAGTACGCATCCAAGTCCTTCTTGCTTGAATCAAAAGCTTGTAGAATTAATGCATTTTGTATCATAATTTTTATTTTATTTAATGCTGACTCATGTTCACTTAACTATTTATAAGAAATAACGACGCCGTTAAGAAATTTATTAAAAAAAGTTAGTTTAAATATTTAAAATCAATCCAAACCTTCAAAATTCGTGGTTCGCCTTGTCTACGTGGCTTCCATTTTTTACCTGATTTGTTCCATTACATGTATAATAGCGAAGGACGTCGTTATAACAATGTTGTTGCGAATTGTCCGAAAATATCAGGTTTTTGGCACAGTGTGAAAAATTCAGTAAGTGTAGTTTTTGGTGGCTGGAAAGCTCGTTGGAGAGCATTTCCTTCAGTGAAATATACACGTTGACCGTTTTCAAGATGTACCGCAATCTGAGGCATAATACAAAAATTCGACATTTATATATTTTCTTATTAACACTTTATTTAATCGCACCAATTAAAAGCTTTTACGTATTTTTCGGTGGAAGTATATCAAGAACAATGGATGCTAATATTTTACAGGTTTCCCAATTTTCACAAATATTTTTATTTTGAATATAAATTATATGTTTCATAACTGGTGTGTTTTTGTGGGCTCCGATAGTTATAGTATACAGTCCATAGTATATAGTACACAGTACACAGTACCCACTGTAGACACTATACACTCAGTACACTCAATACACTAATTCATACGTTGTCACTCGTAAAAACCGGAGTGCCTTTTTAAAGCTAACGGTTTTTTATATGTACATGACAATTAAAATTAAATATTTTTTCGCCCCACCAACTTAAATATTATCAGTGAAACATCGAAATTCTCTATATTTCGACAACAGCTTTACTTATCTGGACCAACACTATCCTATCTTTCAATCTGGAACCAACCCTACACATTCCCAAATTTTCATTTAAATCGGTTGGGCGGTTTCGGAGATTAGCGTGTACAAACATTGTGACACGTAGTTTTTATATATTAAGATAATATAGTCGTTATTTCTGATAAATTTGGTAAGATGTCTCTGATGTTATATTAATAAAAGAAGTTCCTTCTTGTCTTTAGGTAGTACCAAGTCCTGAATTGCGTGCATTCACTTTTTGTCAAATATTATTCTTAAATAGTTAGTTTCTTCAACTTTATACTGTATTTTATCTCCATTAAACGTAACATTTTTTTTTGCTCTTTCCATCAATTTAATAATAGTTTCAGCGTGTTCTTTTTCATCACTCGCTGCAGTATATGTACAATCATCAATGTAAATTACAACTTAATTACAAATTAATTAAATTTGAAAATTTGTAAATTATAAATTAATTTTTTGAAAAACTTCTGGTGCAATTTTCTGTCCGAAAGGTTATCTGCGGGCTCTGTAAAAACCAAAAATTGTGCTAAATGTACATAATCTCTTAGATTCATCATCTAATTCTATCTAATAAAACCCATCCTCAATATCAAAATTGGAAATAATTGATCAAAAGTGGGAATTCCATAATATAGTCCAGTTGTTAGGGGTTTTGACCTCTAACAAAATGTTAACTCACTAATTTTTTTTTAAAAAAATAGTTTTTACTGAGTAGAATATGTTACAAAAAAGTTTCGGAGAATTGGTTGTACGCTACCCCCAAAAACCACCCCTTAAAAACAAAACATTCCGTTTTTGGCTAATATCTCTTAAACGGTAAGTCTTATCATAAAATAGTGTTCACAAAGTTTGTAGATTATGCGATTATCTACAAAAAAGGATATAATATATTTTCTCGTACGAATTGCCATTCATGAGATATCGCCGTTTTAAAGATTTAAAATACTTATATCCCCTCATTTACAACTTTTTTTTTTTTTTTTTTTTTTTTATGTGGAAGACTAGAGCTCAGGGAAAGCCCTTTGTACAGCCGACAATCTATTTTTCTTCGTATAGAGTGCAATGTCAAACTTGTATAGGTCATCAGACATTCAATAAATCCTGTTTTGGACTACGTGGCTAATATATTGAGGGGTGATTCCTGGATATATTTGGAGAAAAAAATTGTGCTAGAAAGGGGGCTATCCCCAACTATCCACTAAGTTACAGGGTGTTTATGAAAAAACAATTTTTTTTCTTTAAGTTTACTTAAACTTAAGTAACTTTTAGACTAATTATCGTAGAGCAACGTAATTAGGTTCATCGTTTAGGTAAATTTATTCTTTTATTTGATATAAATAACAGAAACTTGGGTGGCTCGGTTTAGAAAAAATGTTGATTCAAATCAATCTCATAATACCTTCCAGGGATAAGGGTTTCTTAACAAGAGAACAGAAAAATTTCAATTCTAATTTGAGCTCAACTCGGGTATTTGTGGAGCAAGCATATGGAATTAAAAAAAAAATTTAGAATTTTACATTATATTGACATACGAAGGTTGACTTTGGCAAGACATATAATTATGGCATGCACAGTCATTCACAATATTATTGTAAAGATGGAGATAAACAAACTTCGGAGCATTTTCTCTAGATGTCGACTTAGTAAAGAAATTGTGACTGAATGACCCAGGCCTTAAAAAGGCGGAGTCTCTAGTCTATTCTATTCTATTTCTTGTTGAGGGGCGCCTTGGCGGGCACTGCGACCTATTTTATTTGGTCTATTGTGCCATCCCCGTCTTTAAAAACCATCTAGGTTAAGGCTTTTAATAGAGCCTGAAACTGATTTAGGGTTCATGTCCCAAATCTCCCTGGGAGTAGGGAAGTCGCGATGGAGAAGGCCCAATCTCTTCCTCGCTGTAGCCTCACAGTCGCACAGCAAGTGCTCCGCAGTTTCGGGAACGGCCCCGCAGAACCTACAGCTACAATCGGCTACCAGTCCTATTTTGTTTAGATGGTAGTTAAGCGAACAGTCGAACAAGCGAACCTTCTGAGATTTAAAAGTTTGCCCGCTTTAGCTTTGTCGATTTGGATGAATCTTTTAGCTTGACGAGCACCCTGAGTCCTTGTCCAACTATGAGGAAACAGCTGGTCGACCCAATTTTTGATGGCCGTTCTTACATGGCAGCTTGCAGAGAGGTTCGGGACCGATAGGTGATGAGTTTGCCCCTACTGTAGCCAGGCTGTCGGCAATTTCATTACCAATGTGACCTTCGTGGCCCGGAATCCACATCAGCGTGACACTGTTGTTCCTGCTGAGAGATTTCAGAGATAGGAGACAATCCAGGACAGTCTTTGATAACACTCTGTGAGATCTAATGGCCAACAGGGCAGCTTGACTGTCCGAGAAAATAACAATGTTAGAGCTATTTGGAGCTCTAATAATACAGGTCTAGCACACATCTGGATGGCGAGTACCTCAGCCTGAAAAACAGTGGGGTAGTGCCCAGAGACATGGATATTTTGCTCCTTGGGCCATATACGCCCAGCCCTACCCAGGGGCGGCGCTTTCATAGGTGCGAATGGTGCACTTGCACCGGGCGCTATTGGGCGGGGGCGCTATTTCAGATATTCAGATTTTAAAAAAAAATTTAAAACTTTGAAAAAAAAATTTTTAAAAATGTTTTTCTTACATCCTTTTCATATATTAAAGGATTTCATTTTTATTAACACTACTTAATTTTCCAGTTTATTTTCCCAATAAAATATTCTATATTTCAACTCATGTAACAACACAACACAAATTCCATGCAAAAAAAACCTGGAAATTTTACTTCCTCTCGTACTACTTCCTCTCGAGACTTTTGCTTGGTGATTCATATCAACTCACACAAAGGAAAAAATTGTTCCGATGGCTCTGTATTGTGTATTGCTGTTTACTGTGATTGATATAAACTTCGGGGCGCTGTTGGTGCACTTTTAAATTTTGTTCCAAGATTTGTCAAAGAGGTAAATAAACGAAATGAGAACAAAATATCTTGCGATTTCTAAATATCTTGCGACTGTCTAACAAATTAATATGTAGATTTTTTTTATGTTATACGAGTTATTGATGGTGCAAATTTAAGTTTTGGGCCTGTTTCTCTGGAAGAATTGAGTGAAATATTTTTATTAGATTTAAAATGTTGAGTCATAAAAGTAATATTTTAGATTTAATAACAATTATTAAATTACTAATTTCAGGTAATACATTTGTAAATTATATTATTTATATATATATTTTATTGGAATTAATTTGTTTATTGTTTTTATGTTACGAAATTTAAAATATTTTACGAATTATGAAAATGTTATACCGGGCAAATATAAATAGAACATACAATTTTCCATTAATTAACTCTTCAACTCAGACTTCATTGATGCATCGTTTGATAATAGGTGTGAACTTCGAAAAAAACGTATGTTTCTAAAGGCAACTTCTTGTTTTGATACTATTCAAAATTTATATGCTTATTTCTCCAGTTCGGTTAAAAGATTATTATTTTGAAAAAGAAGACACTAACAAGCTTAGTAAGACTAGTAGTGAAAGTAGCATAGACGCGTTAAAACGATTAGTTCGTCAATTAGATGGTGTCTACGAGGCGTTGGTAGAACTCGTTCAGGTAGGGAACCCGTATCGAAACATACAGCAGAATTACCAAATAAAATTACTGAGTTAAATTTAATTTGTTCCAAAGTAATCTAGTGTGATATTTTACAAAGCCCAAATGTCTGCTGCAGTTGATATTTTAAATTCCACAAAAGGTTTTTGAAGTGAAAACTTCTATAGGCACGTTGGGCACTTCTTGGCCCGGGGAAAAACTAAAAACTCGCGTCACGCTAACGAACCATCATCACGCTACCGTACCATGTGAGAAAAAATTTGCCTTTGGGGGTTTTAGTTTGTATTAAGTGTTATAAATTATTATACTATATTACTATGTATTATATATTCTTATGTTTGAATATATATTTTTTTTATTTGGAAGACTAGAGCATATTATGGATTTCTTAATGGTTTTATTTAGCTTGACCTCGTATATTTGTTTGTTTGTTTGTTTCTTTGGTTCAAATCTTCCGACAGCTTTTTAACTACTTCTACTAAACCGATTTGTATAAAACTTTGCACACACATTGAGTTTCCATGACAATGCAATCTGACAACTTTGTAAAAAAATCAAGATGGCGGTTCCAAGATGGCGGACGAATTTTGCAATTGTGTTCCGATTATATTGAAAATCGGTATCAAGATGTATTTATCAGCGCAAATGACGATTCTGTGCTCAAAATTTGAAAATTCAAAATGGCGGTGCCAATATGGCGGATGAATTTTGCAAATGTGTTCTGAATCCATTGAAACTCAGTATCGGGGGGTTTTTAAGGTCACATATGGCGAATCTGTGGTCAAAATTTTAAAATTCAAAATGGCGGCGCCAATATGGCGGTACGATTTTGGCAATTACGATTCGATTTCACCGAAAATCGCTATTTGGAGGTGTTTAAGGTCGGAAATAATGAATTTCTTGTCAATCATAGAAAATTAAAAATGCGCTGGCAATATGTATGGTATGCATAACAAATCACTTCACCAGAATTTTGTAAAAAGTAAAATGCAGAAATACCTGTATAACGACTGTATAATTAAATAAGAACGACTTGTCTAGTAAAATGTGTTTCCAAGTCCACAAAAAAAATATTTCAAATGCATTCACATTCATAGACAAAATTGTTTGACCATTATCCTCCTGTAATATTAAGATTGAATAGGAAATACAGAATGGCCATAGAAGTTTTCACTTCCATCGTGTGGTCCTACGCACACCAGTTTTTTTGATAGATTTACTATCAGAGCAAAATATCAGGAAGTTATTGAAAAAGTCAAGCAAATTGCTACCAAGTTAGAAGTGCCTTGTGTATTTTCCGCTTCTTCGTCCTTGCGATCCAGACGAAAAAAGTTTTTTTCATATGATCCGCTGATGGGGCGCAATATAGCATAATGCACCGGGCGCAAAAAAACCACGCGCCGCCCCTGCCCCTACCCCTTTATCGGGTTTGGAACCGTCCGTATACCAAAAGGCCGTGCTTCCTCTAAAGAGAGGCCTGCCATGTTGCCACTCTGACCTACTTCGAATAATCGTCGTAAACGGTTTGTCAAAGTCAAGAGTGGCAGGAATGGTATCGGACAATGATATCATTGGCTCCAGGTTTAGCTCCTTGAGGATCGATAAATCATCCAGAAGATCTCCTGGCTTAAAGAAGAATAGCTCTCGTAGACGCAGCGCCCCCGCTAGAGCCTCCTTTTTCACTACTAGGTGGAGCGGAGGGAGGTTCAGTAGGGCCTCCATAGCCGCAGTCGGACAGGTGCTTTTAGTCCCTGTGATACCAAGACAGGCCAATCTTTGCACCCTGGCCAGCTTAATCACAGCACCCTTTTGCTTGGTCTTGACCCGCCATGCGATGGATGCATACGAGACCATGGGCCTTACGACCGTCATATATAGCCAACACATTAACCTCGGTTTGAGGCCCCAGGTTTTTCCTACAAATTGACGACAAATATGGAGAGATGTAATTGCCTTAGCAGTTACTCTCTCAATCTGCAGTTTCCAGGAGAGCTTTTGATCCAGGATTATGCCTAGATATTTAGCCTCCTTTGAGAAAACCATTTCTTTGCCATCCAAAGACGGAGCTTTTAAATTTAGCTTCCTTCTATTAGTATATGGTACGATGACAGTTTTTTGTGGGTTAATACCCTAGTTCTTGCTATGACACCAGCTATGCACATATGACAGAGCGGCTTGCATGAGGTCTGAAACGGTGCCATCATGACCGCCGCTAATCGTTATGACGACGTCGTCTGCATAGGCCTGTGCTTTAAAGCCCCGGCTATTCAGGTCGGCAAGAAGTTCGTCGATAACGATTGACCATAAGAGGGGTTTATAGGACGCCCCCTTGAGGACAGCCTTCAGCAGCCATTACCGTATTCGATTCATCATTCATCTCAGCAGGTTTCAGTCTGCTGCTGAGAAGCGACGTGATCCATCTCGCAGTGGGGGATGAATGCCTTTTTTTTACTGCTGCTTCATTGATCGCGTCGCAGGTAACGTTGTCAAACGCACCCTCAATGTCTGCAAAGGCGCAGAGAGAGATTTCCTTGGCCCGAAGGGACTTCTCAATATCTCTCACTAGAACATGAATGGCAGTCTCTGTAGATCTGCCCGCCCGGTAGGCAAATTGCAGGCAGTGAAGTAGGTTCGCTGTAAGACCCTCTCTAATATGCATGTCTAGAACTTTCTCCATCGTTTTCAGGAGAAAGGAGGAGAGGCTGATGGGTCGATAGGATTTTGCTTCCCTATATGATCTTCATCCCGATTTAGGGACAAAGACTACCCTAGCCTCTCTCCAACACCTCGGAATATGGGCCAGCGCAAAGCTACCCCGAAATAGTGGTAGCAAGATTGGTAAGATTTCTTCCAAGCCTCTCTGAAGGAGAGCTGGGAAGATGTGGTCCTTTTCAGCAGCCTTGAAAGGCTTGAAGGTGCCAATGGCCCACTCAATCTTACCGAGTCTGTAGTCACAGCCAGCTTCTAAAATTGGAGTTTGCGCCGCCTGTACACCAGGATATAGATTCAAGAAGTGCGGATCTGTTAAGACTTCCATTCTTCGCAGCTCTCGATATTCATAACTAGCTGGAACCAGTATAAATCCCACATTTCAGCTTCTCCTTACCAACTTACCAAAAAACCCCTGTTCATCAATTCTGAACCGATTGCTTAGAGTGCTTCAGGATACACTATGTTCAATGTTTTTCCATTTGTAGCTACAAAGTCAAGATTTTCCGATTTTCCAACTCTTGAACAACATACATAATAATGATCATAAATTCGTTACCTTGAAAAATCCTCGATACCGATTTTCATTGGAATCGGAACACAATTTGCAAATTCGTCGGCCATTTTGAATTTAAAATTTTTGACTGCTAATTCGTTATTTGCGACTTTAAAAACTTCTAGATACCCGCTTTCATTGGAATCGGAATAAAATTGGCAAATTCAACCATTTTGAATTTCGGTCATATTTCATGTTAATCGCTGATAAAATAGAGCTTTCTATTGGAGAAAGAATTTTTAAAATCGGTTCGGTAATTTTTGAGTTTATCCGGAACAAACAAACAATCAAATCTTTTCTCTTTATATAATAGTATAGCCAAAAGCTTCTCAAAATTTATCTTGGCCTCTAGTAAGTCAGAGGAGATGGTCGTCGATTCAAAATTCGAATCCTGTAAGATGCTTAGATGACTAATTATGTCATCTGGTGTAAATGTCTGTCTTTTGTAGTGACAATGCACCGCAGATAGCATGTGTTCTGACTGATATGAAAAGAGCCGATTCCTAATGTAATCTCTATGATTGCAGTAGGATTAGGTACATTATACACTTGAGATACTTAAAGGGCATTAGGTTCCAGGTTTTTCAATTGGGCTTCTGGGGCTTTTTTTGTTCCAGCTAAGGCCACCACACTAGTTCAGCGTAGGGTCGCAATCTGTCTAAAAATGGTAGTATAAGTCAATGCATACGTTACATTCCCAGTTTTTCCCAGGCCACTGTATAAAATGATACACTCTTCATTCCCAGATATTTAATAGTATATTCTGTAACAAGTTTGGAATGATGCATATTCCGCACAAGTGGAAGTTTGGCGGTCCACGAGTGCGGAATATGCCATTCAAAACGTGTTGCAGACTATACTTTTTCTTCGCCTCTAATTAGTTTTTATTATTATTTTATAAATAAAAATGTACCTTATGTAAAGCTAATGTCAAAAATATAATGTATAAGGCACAGCAAGATAACGCTAAATAACATATTAGTAGGGAGTGTTCATTCATAACCATTTTGTAATTTAATAATTTGTTAATAGATGACCTCCGCAAAATTTATTAAAAAAATGCTATTATTTTCTGGAATTTAATAAATGAATAGTTTATTTAAAGCAAAAATTTTCTAGCGGAACGTCATTGATTGTTTATTATTGAAACAATCCTTTTCTTTCTTTAATTAGTAAATCTTTTTTTTTTAATTAATAAATCATATTCTTGGATTACGACAAACAGATGTCGCCAATAGTAGTCATTCCATAACAAGTGATGGAATGAATATTCCACACGGGTGTGCTAATTCCGTAACTAAAAGTAATATCAGAATGCCTGTATTCTAACAGAGGCGTAGAAAAAATATTTTCATTACTTTTTTTGAATATTCCAGTTGGATGGTATTTGAAGCAGTGAACAAATACAGTGTAAACGGCAGTAGCTAAATTTTTACACACAAGTGCTATTGAGTCGAAATATAGTAATAGTATCACGTACACTTTTTATGAAATGGATTCATTGTTCCTTCCCTATGTGCAATATGCAGAGGCGAGATTCAGGGGGGCAGGGGGGACAGATTTTTTAAATATATATTTAGTCATTTTATTTCGTGGATCTTCAAATTTATATTATAAAATATTTAGTTTGAGAAGAAGTTTTAAGCGAACAATAGTTTTATTAAGCTGGGCTAATAACTAAATTGGTGAACTTAAGTTCAGTATTATAAAACGCGCGGAATAATGTTCAGCGTTACTATGAGTATCCCGTATTAATAAATCATCTTTCTTGTAATTTTAAAATATGAAATGAAAAACATTTCGATGAACTATTTTTTAAAATTAAAGATAGAATTACAAAGAAAGATACTCTTTTAAGAGAAGCTATTCCTGCGACAACAAAGTTGGAAATAACTTTACGATACTTGGCCACTGGTGATTCCTTTGGTACTTTGGAACAAGTGTACCGTGTGTCAAAAAGTACGATTTCGTTATTTGTGATGTTTGTCAAGGCTTTAAATAAATCTGGTGCTGCCTTGTAATATTTATGTAGTACTTTTCCTAGTCTTTCTGAGTCGAAACTTAAAGAAGGTATTTTTTCGGGTTGCAAATTACAAAAATTATGAGGGATGACAAGTTTGAAAATTGTCTTTGAAATATAGAAAAAGCTGCTTGGAATTCTTTGCGACTGGTCAGCCGAGAGTTTCTAGGCAGTGATAATTACCAACAATTAGTGACTGATTTATTGCATTATTTTTATCAGATGGGCGTAAATATGTCCCTTAAAATTCACTTTTTACATTCGCACCTCGAGTTATTCCCTGAAAACCTTGACAATGTAAGCGATGAGCTGAGCGTTTTCATCAGGATTTAAAAAGATTCGAACGAAATTATCAGGGGTATGGGGATCAATCTATGTTGGGTGGCTACTGTTGTTCTATTATAAGAGACACTGGTACTAATTATAAAAAAAAGGCTAAAACAATTCATCTATAATTTTTTATTTTGGTTTCCAAATGACAAAAATATAAATAAGTAAAAAGTTCCACTTTCATGTCAAAAATTACTTACTTTCGCGAAAGTACTTGCAAATCTAAACCTTACATAGATGAAGTATTGAACGCAAATGAAATAAATGACCAAAGTGTAAACGATATTTGCGAACATTTAAATTTAAATAAGAAGGCAATTATCGCAGAACTCAAGTGTTTCTACAAAATAGAACTGATCTGCGGTAAACACAATTCAGAAAGGGCAACAACTATTGTAGAAAAAAACTGAAGGACGCTTTTTAGATTATATTACACCATACCTATGAATTCAGTGAGTTCAGCGAACGCTCTTTTTCTTCTATGCGCAGACTAAAAACTTATTGCAGCAACACGACTAGGCAAGAAATGATGTCTTCATTAGGATTGTTAGCAATTGAACGCTATATTAGTATAGATATAAATGAAACTATAAAAACTTTCGATCTTGCCAAAAAACGAAGATTGCATTTTAATTAAAAGAATTTATTAATGTAAATTTTAAAATATGTATCCTGCAGTTATGTATAAACATTTGTGATCTAGGCTAGTCGGCGAGAAGGAAAAAATGATTAAAAGTGTATTATTGGCCCATAGGCGAGATTATTGTTGGAATCGCTTCGTTTTAGGGTGTAGTTAAACACCCTAAGTTTGCCCACAAATTGGTTGACCGCATAACTTTTTAATTAGGTTATTGTGAATAAAATAGGCACTTTTTTATATTTCTTTCAATAGCTCCTTTCCTGCTAACGTTTAGTATAACATATGCATTGGGAAAGCTCTTCGTTATGAAATTCTCTAAAAAATAAGCCCTGTTAGAGGTCGCTAGGTGCAAGGGTGATCTTGAAAATGGCTTCCAAAGTTTTCAAAACACGTTATTTTCACTATTTTTTTTACAGGAAAACAACTGCACATAGAAGGATGAAAATTCGTAAAGATGGTGTTTATGTGGTCCCGGCAATGAACAAAAAATTTCAACAAGATCGGTTCATCACTTTTTGAGTAATTAACGATCTAGTTTTTTTTTTACCTTAATTAACAATGCTGCCATTTTGTGTAGGATCAGTTTATAATTGGGAAACTCATTTAGAAAACTTAAGAAACAATTGAAAATGAAATCCCGTTGGAATTTTTGAAAAATCTCAATTTTGGTACATTTTATGAGGTTTTTTAGGCACGTACCTTTTTATATTTGTTTATTTATGTCGCGTATAAAAAGTACGTGCCTAAAAAACCTCATAAAATGTACCAAAATTGAGATTTTTCAAAAATTCCAACGGGATTTCAAATTCAAAGTACAAAATAGTTTTGTGTTTTGTATTTTAAATACTAAATGCAAAATAGGTATTTTCAAAATACTTTAATTACAAATACCTTTTGTTCAATTTAATTCTCTTTATTTATTACACTTTTTAATAATACAAGTTGTTCGAACACATTATCGCTCATTTTCCTTCTGTCATGCCACCATATGAAATAAGTCTTTCTACTGGTGCTGAGCTTGAGAGGCATGTGTTCTATTTTAAAAACACTTTTTTTATTGTAGGATAAGTGTTTAATATCGCCAGAATTGTACACTCATCCTTTAAATATTGAAGGGTTTCCAAGCCTACCGTGGTATTCGTACTAGGGATCTTACGAATGTTATATTTTTCACATTCGCAAATGCGAATGTTTAGGAATAGCATTAAAAAAATTTAATTAAATTAAGGCCTCATTTTTTTATTACTTACTGGATATGAAAAAATATTAGAACAATAGACCAGTGTTATATAGAGTAATGGTATTCTTTCTTCTCGTATTTAATAGTCAAAGTTCACGAGAGAAATATTATATTTCCACGAGGCGATTTCTAAAGGCCCCCATTCATATAAAGGCCGCCAGCAAGCCATAACCACACGCTCACTCACCCACACCGTCATTTGGAAGGGGCCTGTATAGTCCAAGTCCGATGATGTGGCTACGAGCTGCGCCTCTAGTAGCCAATACAAGCACCATTCGTTCATTTTATATGAAATTTGATTGGTAATGTTGACTTTACTTAATTCCAAAGTATTTTGAATTTTTAAAATGGAAAATATGTCTCGAAAAGTATTTCAAATAAAATACAAAATGCTTTTTTTAAAAAGGTATTTAAATGCAAAATACAAAATAGGTATTTTGCATTTTGTATTTGCATTTTAAATACAAGTATTTCAAATAAGTCGCATCTCTGTTCCCGGGATAGAAAATCGGTAGACTTTATAGTTATTTTCAGCCTGTACCTAATTATTTCCGCTAAATCACTTTTTCGGCTTAATTTACCTGTACTATTAATTTAACCTAGTTTTCTCGCAATTTTATACTGTTTCTGGCGGAAAAAATTACGTGATATTTGCCGAGACCCCCTCCCCCCTAAACGCCTCACGTAATTTATGGATGACCCCTAATCTGCTCAATTCACATTTCAATGCTTCCCTAACTACCAAGGGCATTCTTCTGTCCGGTTTTGACACTGGGATACTATATTATGTGATGTGGAAATTTCTGTAAAAACATCCTAATACTTCGAAATTATATTTGTAGATATCAAATACTTCTAATGATGTTATTTTGTGAGGACTGTCTGACGTAATTGAACTTATTCTTTTGATTAAACCTAGCTTTACACATTTGTTTAGTCCTAATATGGGTACTAAATTATTATTACATGAATTTTTTTATAAAATTTTACTATTTTGTAATTTGCTACACATCCAGTTCAGTAATTCCTTTAGTAGAGTTGAACCATCATATGTCTCTAAATGTGGATTCACTAGATTTTATTTCAATATTCATTTTTTCTATGTTCTTTCTAGATAATACATTTTCTTCCGCTCTCGATATTAATTTAAATAGTAGGTACTATTTCATCTTCATTTCTTATTTTTTCAAACCTGGCCTTTTCAACACTATTTATTTGATTCTTTTTTAAACCATCATCAATGAGTTTGAGTTCTTTATTGAGTTATACCTTGGACACATACACATCCATCACACCTTTGATAGTAACTTTCATTATGATGGCAAAACATCATCATAATGAAGGTATTTTACCAGTGGCATAAATAACGACCCCCAACCCTTAACCATAGCTTTGACTACACGGAGAAAATATATTATGGTAATTTTTACATCAAAAAACTACCGTGTTGTTTGTGACTCGGGGACGGTAAAAAGTGCATGGTAAAATTTACTATGCAGCGTTGTGAAGTATTTAACAGTGCTACATAGTAATTCTTTCCATACCAAAAAAAAACAAAAAAATATAAAAATTAATTACATAATTATAATTATAAAATAATTATTCATTTAGTATGATTATTATAATAAATTAAAAATTTATTTTACTTGCATATTTTTTGATTGACAAAGAATCTCCAAAAATAATTCGAATTATGGCTCAAACGAAATTTTTTGTCATATAAACGGCGAAATTCGAAATTATGGCTTAAACCGAAATTCGGCTTAAAGGTACCTTTACATTATATGATTTGTCATATGAAATTTCTGTCAATGAATTCAACCTAGCATCAAATGTCAAATGATATTTGCTTTTGACATGTCATACGACTACCTATTAAAATTTGAATATTTTTGTTTTGACTTGTCACAATTAAGTGTGAACATAATACGAAGTCGGAAGGACTATCAACTCGTAATTTTGACAGTCAAGTCATATGACAAATCACATAATGCAAAGGTACCTTTAGCCAAAGTTATAAGAATGTAATTGCAGAATCTTCGATATTAAATAGATACCTGTTTATACGTTAATTTGAAATTTCGACGTTATCTTGAGTTAAATCGATTTAATTTTGCTGCTATAAACTTGGTAATTAAGTTCCTGTGACAATGCAATCTGACAATTTTGTAAAAAAAATCAAGATGGTGGTTCCAAGATGGCGGACGAATTTTGCAATTGCGTTCCGATTCCATTGAAAATCTGTATCGGGGGGTTTTTATGAGCACAAATGACGATTGTGTGCTCAAAATTTGAAAATACAAAATGGCGGTGCCAATATGGCGGATGTTTTTGGCAAATTTGTTCTGAATCAATTGAAATTCGGTATCGGGGGTTTTTAGGGCCACAAATGACGATTCTGTGGACAGAATTGGAAAATTCAAAATGGCAGTGCCAATATGGCAGATTAATTTTGCAAATGTGTTCTGAATCCATTGAAAATCGGTATCAGCGGGGTTTTAAGGACACAAATGACGAATCTGTGGTCATAATTTGAAAACTCAAAATGGCGGCGCCAATATGGCGGTACGATTTTGGCAATTACGATTCGATTTCACCGAAAATATAAAAAGCTGTATAACGACTGTATAATTAAATAAGAACGACTTGTCTAGAAAATGTGTTTCCAAGCCCACCAAAAAAATATTTCAAATACTCCCCATGTTTTTACTTTAGTCTGTTACAAGTCCCAGATTATTACTTAATCCGCTCAGGCAGCCACACAAAGTGCTCCTTGGCGTACGACATGAGAAGACAGGGTAGGAATTAGAGCTGTACAGTAGAACAGTATCACCGATCAGATAAATTAACTAATTGTTTTTTTTAATAAATACTACAGACAGCAATACTACTATTGCCCGATTTCTTACCAGACGTCAGAATCTCAAGAAGCCCTTTTTCTTGAACAATTTTTTTCTCGAAATATAACCCCGTAACAGATTACCATCTTAGTATGAAAGACCCTGCACAATCTCACTTAGTATTTTCTTGAGATTTCTCGGTTCTTTAAAATCGGGACTAGTGCGAAATAGGTTTTATTTTCGGCTACGACACGTCTATGGATATCTTCCTTTTCCTTTATCTTATTTTCAGCGGTAAGCATTGTCCCTAAATACACTGAGCGTCACTTGATTACGAACACCATATTGTGGAGTCCTTACCGTTTTTCTCTGCTTTACGTTATGATCGTGCAAATCCGAGCTTACATGTTGGAAATGTAATTCATTCCGATGGCGTCTCATAAAAATTTACCTTCAAATCATCTTATCTCATGTCATATTTGTCACCGACTCGATAAACATTCAATTTTTTGCGTCACTTGATTGCGGACAGTCTAACAAGAAGGTCTTATTTCAATCATTAAGATAGTCAGCACTCAGCCTTTAAGAAAAGTGAGTAATCTTTTTACGTACCTTTAGCACCTGGTAACTGAAAATTGGCCGTCGGCCCAAACTAGCAAGTATGCGTACGTTCACAGTACATACTAACACTACTCTATCCCACACATTTTGTTAATCAGAAAATAAGTAACGTCTTGGGGGGGCTCTGGCCTCTTACTCTATTAGTAACATTTTGGCATCAAACTAATTGTAGAGATTACATTTAGAATCCACCCGATCTTCAGTCTTCTCCTGTCGGGGAAATACGAAGTTCCTTTTTGTGGCGACCTACCTACATCACTATCACAGTTGATGATCCAAAGGAAGCTTTCGACAAGCTCTTCAGCCAGATTTCCGCTTTTATAAAAATAGTTCGTATTGTCCCTAGATGCCTCCGATTCCTCTTCTTATGCAGAAAGCTTTATGTTCTTTTCAATCGTATTGTGTATCAGTAGCAGAACAGAAAACAGCACGTCAAGAACAGATTGAAACTACCTATTATAAATAAGAAGCAGATTGCAGTACGCTAATTGTGGTTTTCGCACTTACATCGCTCCATTTCTCCATGAGACAATCATCAACATCATTCGTCAAGACTGCTGAATCATCTCCACTCACACAATGATAGTGGCACCTGGTCAATCTTCCGTGTTCGCGACTCTCCTTCAACAGAGCTTTCAGAGTCACTTATCAAATCGCTACCTTTGACTCAACTATTCAAAGGCATCGACAATCTTAATCTTCCAGTTGTAGCACCCCCATAAGCTTCTAGAGGTACAGCGCCACTATCAATCTTTAACGGTTCGCGTTTCTTCAATGACTATAGCTCAATAATTTTGGAAACGATGGCAATATTTGTAAAAGACAATATGAAGGTGGACTGGCTTGTCCTTGTAAAGGATAGGTTAAGATTCACCCTGACTAGTACAGCAACATAACGATGGCCTAATTATCAAACTTCGTAACTCCAATTTCAAAACCATGTTTTAATGGCATCTAACGTAAAACATTGCAACACATCGAATGGAAATACTTTTAAATCTGTAAATAACACAAAAAAATGTTATTTACTAATTTAGATACCACGTAATTCCATGACGCCCAGACCACATAATTCCATGACGTCATTTTTAATGATGCAATTTGCATCATTAATGCAATATTCGTAAGTCCCAGATTCAGTACCAGATTAAATTTAAATACAATTCCTTAAAAATTAGTTTTTTCTTCCTCCTGTAAAATTTGTCAAAATGGAGATACGATGTCTGATAATTAGGCCATCGATAAGATCCCCCAAGCCTTACGAGGCGAGTTAAACAAACCGGATACAAAAATCTGCAAATTACACATACAGCGCTTGCCCGTTAAAGGTAATTGTTATACACACACCTATGTCCAGCCCCCAATTAGATTACGAGTCGAGGCTAAACGCCACCATGTTCAACGCGCATTAAGAAATAAAATTGTATTATAAAATCCCAGACATCATTGACTTCGGGATCACGAAAAATATTAATCAATCCCACTGACCACTAACGATCACTCATCAGACCACGCGCCAACAATCATAACAATCAGCAGTGACCCGATACCCATCACAAAAGAGAGAAAACTTACTATTTCAAAAACCAACTGGAAGAAGTATAAGATCGCCTTTGACAGGACCTTCTGCCCGCACATCAAACTCAAAACCAATAGTGACATCGACAACGCCCTACGTTATCTAACAGAAACTATCACAAAATGTGCAGAATTAGCAACCCCACCAGTATCAACAAATGAGGATAGAATCCCCAACCGCCACAAGAGCTCAATACTGCATTTAATCCGCGTAAAGAGGAAAGCCAGATCAGAATGGCAAAAAACAAGATCCCCTAGAGCCAAACAAGTCCTGAATGAAGCCACCAAACGACTCAAACACGCGCTACGCATTGACAAAAACAACCAAATCCAAGAGTTCGTAGCTGGCTTGGATCACTACGCCGATTCCAACTACTCAATCTGGAAGGTCACTAAAAGAATAAAAAACCAATGCAAGTTGAATCCCCAATCACGGATTCCAAAGGCAATTGGATAACGGATAACGCCAGCAAAGCCGAGGCATTCGCGCTCCATCTATCCAACGTATTCACTCCAAACAACTCAGACGCAAATAGCACAGAACTTCCCAACCCACCACCCAACTCACAAACCTATAATCGCGAAAAATTTTCCTTCACCGCATTAATTAAGAAGTTAAGCAAAATCAACAATAACAAGCCCCTGGTCATGATCTACTAACTGGCAAACTCCTCAAGGAAACTCCAACTTCCGAAGTAACAGCCATTCTCCAGATATTCAATGCCATACTACGAAACAACTACTACCCAACTAGCTGGAAAGATGCCAGAATAATCCTTATACTAAAACCAGGTAAAAACAGAACCAAAGTAGAATCTTACAGACCAATCAGTCTTCTACCTATCCTCTCGAAAATCTCCGAAAGGCTTCTATTGGACAAAATTCTGCCAAGCCTTAACAACAAAGGTATAATTCCAGAATATCAATTTGGTTTTAGAAACAAGCAGCACAACAGCACTATAGAAATGGTGCACAAAATTGTAAACCATATCAATCCATACCATAGCGTTCTTGGACCGATACTCTACCTAATCTATACAGCGGATCTACCCCTAAACAAAAACTTCACAACCACCACTTTCGCAGATGACACAGCTTTACTCCTCACACATAGCAACCCAACAACACACAAAAGAGTTCTCCAAGAATACACTAACGACATTATCGAGTGGACCCAAAAGTGGAAAATCAAAATAAATGAAACGAAGACAGAACAGATTACGTTCACACTCAAAAAGATCACCTGCAATCCAATTACCATCAATAATAAACAAGTAGCACAAGCACAATCAGTCAAATACCTCGGAGTTCACCTGGACAGAAAGCTCACTTGGAGGAATCATATTGAAAAAAAGAAAGAACAACTTAAAATAGCTCACCAAAATTTGTACTGGCTCCTACACAAAAGATCTAAACTAAACATCAACACCAAAATAGTGCTATACAAAGCAATCCTAAAACCTATATGGACATACGGGCTACAACTTTGGGGCTCTGTAAAGGCATCAAACATCGCCATAATCCAACGAATGCAAACCAAGATACTCAGGTCTATCCTGGGGGCCCCAAGATACGTCAATAACACCATCATCCAACGCGATGCAAACATACTACCGCTGTCGCCAGAAGCCAGTGACCCACTTCAAATAACCCAATCATCACTTCTGGGTAGAATATAAAACGTTGCACCTAATTGAAATAATATTGATATTTCTTACCTATCAACTCTACAAGGACTACCAGAGAGGACTAAAAAAGAAATACTCAAGGAATCGAGCGCTTCAACAGGAAAACAACGCAGCCTCGTACCTGATCCTAGCAGCGTACACTAATATAAGGTTAAGATTTGAAAAAATATATGCTAGAGCTACTACTAATAGCTGATTCATGTATACCTGAACCCAAAAATGTTAAGATAAAAATAAAAAAAAATATTTCTTTTCAACAGGTTGCATTTACTATTCCGTTTGACAATAATTGTTCCGCAATCAAATAAATAAAGATAAAAATATTTTTTCACAAGTTTTAATAGCTTTTAAATAATCGAATTTGTTTTACTTCAACGTAACGCCAGGAACATTGTATCAACAACTTAGTTGAAATTTTAATAATTTCGCCCCCCGCCATTTGAGGTCAACCGCAAAAATTATTATCTATCTACCTGAAATCACGCATATTTTATCGTACGAAACTCCCATAAAATGTAAAACTTAATTGGTTGCTGTTTTTAAAATGAAGCAATTACCCCGAAAGGGGTAATAAACACATTTGTGATAGTGGATAGAAAAAGGAAATTTTGTTAATTCATCAAAGATTCATGCCTTGAAGGACTAAAAGCACCAAGTATACACCGTATTTTCTAATAAATAAGTGAATTTGGGCTTCTTCGTTAAAAAAGCTACAAGCAAATTTGTTCGGTTAAAACAATTAAAAACTATTTATTTATCACCAAATTTTACATTTATTTTGTGGATTCATTGGAGCTCCTTTAGGACAATTAAATTCCCCGCTAAAATCGTCAAAATTGGATAAAGGCCCAATTACTCTATATTTGCCAGGTGCATGACTGTCTGTTTGTAAAATGTTTACCAGCGCCTCTGGTCGGATTTCACTACAATGAAGCTGTGCAAAACTAAGGAAAAACATTTGCCTATTTGTCAAATTAAATTCAGGCAAAAACTCGTTTTGTAGAATCGCTTTGTTCTTATTATTATCTAGCCAAGTTTCATAAGCTATGAATGCTAGCTTTAGACCACCATTATCAGCAATAGCTTCACTTTGTACATTTTTTCCAATAACAGGCACACCACTGATATTATAATTGTTATATTGTTGAATAAAACAATTTGCTCGTTGTGTAAAGGCTTCCATGGAACTATTGCTCCACCAATTTCTCAAATTGCCATTCCCATCAAACCCAGCGCCAACATTATCAAATCCGTGCATCATTTCGTGACCTGCAACAACACCTATTCCAGCGAAATTAAAGAATTTAGGAAGGTGTCTGTGGTAAAATGGAGGATTAAGAATTGCGGCTGTGATAATAAGTCTTTGTTTTGTAAATTCATACATTGCTGAAGCACTAGCTGGAGGAATTAGCCACTCATTTTTATCAATTTTCTTTCCAAGTTTATTGCGTTGCACAATAGTTTCATACCTTCTTGTACTTAAAACGTTCTCATAAAATTTGTCTGGTTGTGTCTTGAGAGCGCGATAGTAATCATTTAATTTATTCGAGGATAGAATAAAATCCGGGTAACCAACATGAACTCGCATAGCATCTAATTTTTCCTCAGCAAGTGCTCTCGAAGTGGGATCTAGCCATCTCGCCCGTTTTAACGACTTTCTAAATGAATCTTTTAATTTTTTGCTCAATTTATTCAGATCAGTCCTTGTAGCGTTTTTAAAATTACTTCGAATATACAAAGCACTAACTGCCATACCCATATTACTCATCGCTTGATCTACGCATAACTTCCATCGTAAGGGCTTATTTGTACTACCAGATATGGCTTGTTTGAACTTTTCAGATATTACTCGAAAGCGATCGCCTAAAAGATCGATTGAAGTTTGAACGAACCTCCATAGTAAGTAGTTTGCAATTGTTCTAACCTGAGTATTTTTAATGAAATCTGAAAAGCGTGTTAGATATGTTTTGGACATCAAAACAACCGATTCAGTATCACTTATGCTTCTTTCGTGTACAATAGACAAGTATTGTTGCCAATTTATAACTGGAAATAGCGTCGATAAATCTCCAACTGTAATACGATTATATCTTTCATTAAACTGCATTCTTTCATCGAGTGATCCCGTGAAGCTGGCTAGCTCTCGTTCAAAATTCACAATATCATCAACTTCTTTATTAAGTTCACTTTTCTGGCAGCCCAATAATTCTAAAACATCTCTAATAAAAATTTTATAAGCTTTAAACTCATTTGTATCACTAAAAAAGCTATCCCGATTTTCTAATCCTAGAAAAGGATCATCAATGTACATAATATTGTCCGAAGAACTTCGTATGTCTTCATACACATAACTATCAAACATTAAACGCTGTCCAAGTAAACGAATTTGTGCGGTTGTGTTAATCCAATTAAAATTGTTTGCATTCCACTGCTTATCTATAGCTGGCCATCCTCCTAGCTGTCGTATTTGACTCTGAAGTGGTCCAATACCACGTTCTTCTATCTTAGTCTCATTCACACATGAGAAGAAGAAATCTTTTACTTTAGAAATAGCATTTTCTGGATCGTCCGTTTTTTTATTATTCCTTAATTCCAACAAAGCCTTTAAAGTAAACATCATATTTGCCTTCATTTTGAGCGGTTCATCCAGTTTTGGTTGATCCTCTGGTATAGAATTATATTTCTTCCAGTTTCCACAAGCATACTGATAAAAATTATTACAAGGATCTGCAGTTGGATCCATGTAATCCCGCATAAGATTCGCCTGCGAATTTCTCACGCTAATCACATTATCACTACATTTTACTTCGGCATTAGTTCTCGCTAAAGCAACAATACATACGATAACCATGGTCTGAAACATTTCCAAAATTGTATTTTGTAGCAAGCAGTTTTCAACCCGCGATCGATAAAATAATTTCGTTAACTGAAGATCGTTAAACGCGACAAATTGGTATATAAGTCGGAAGCCACAAAACAGATTTGCTTACAGCCGCCAACGTCAATCTGCACATGCTTTACGTAAACTACGAAATTCACACCTGTCCATACAGCTAATGTAGGTATGAACTTCTTTATAATTAATGGTTTATTGGATTAATTAAGAAGTTGAATTTGGTAGAAATTTGCGCGGAATTTAAAGCTCTAAATTTGTTTAGCTACGCCAGCGGTACGAATCTGTTTATAACAAAACTTTGTTTGCATAACCGTAGAAAGTAAATATCTACTATTATACTTTGGACAATTCGAAAATACAATTAAAATATATTTCGAATTTAATGATTATTAACGTGGATTAAAAAAATTGCAGCCATTCAATGCGTATTTCAAAACTGCTCTTCTTGCCCTACTGCAATCCATTTTTTAGATATTGTTAAAAGGCTCTGATGGTAACTGAAGTATAAGTATGTAACAAAAATATTAAATGTGACGATATCGAGGTATCTTGAAAACACGGCATCGATTCACAGGCCGACATGATTTTTGGTGTTTTGATTTGGACGAGTGTTCTGACCTAATTTGGGTACGCTGATTCCAAATATGAAATCCGTTTTCGTCCATCACGTCAGGATTTTTCACGAAATAAAAAAAATTGGGAGATTTTTTTGTATGAGGGCGAAATACCACCTGGTTGAGAATTCATTAATTCCGTTAAATTTCTTACATTTACTTCATAATATTAAGTATATCGATAGAATTAATATTGTAGGATAATATGTGTACAGATTTATATGGCAATACTGTCAGCTTTCCGCATCTGTTAAAGTTAATTTGACGGCAGTTATTCGCGCAATAGGTTTTGTTGGTAATTCGTAGCGTCGATTCGTATTTTTTGTTTTATAAGTGTTTAGTGCGTTACAAATGTCATCACGAAAGTGTAAAAACAGTCCTGATATCTTTCGTTACGTGTGTGGTAGTATAACATTAGCAACCCACAAGGAAAAGGAAACATACAATCATGAATGCAAGAAACATTCTGAAGAAGTTTAGAAGCATTCGCTTCCGTGCTCTAGTTCATATTCTTTTTATACAAATGTCATTGGATGGAAGACTTCCTTTTATCTTCCATGGAAGTTTTTCCGAAGTCTTCTGTTTTTATTCTGCAGAAGTGATATGAAAACATTCTTTGTAAATTATTTCGAATTTTATAAGAAAACTTCATTTGAATTTTCTTGGAAGCTATTTTGAAGGCTGCACTTTGCATTCCGGAAGAGAAGTAAATCGCAAACATGATTTTTAATTACAAATCTTAGTTTTTATATCTGTGGATTTGTTCACTATAAAATAGTTCATTACAGTAACCACAGCTCTAACAAAAACAGAATTCTTTAAAACGGAAAATTAAACAAGTTCGGCTTCAAAAAAGTCTCTATACCTTCTCTTGGCAACGGACAGGAAAGCTTCCTTATTCCTACCAAGAGAAAGCATTCTCAATTTTCCTTGTGGGAAAGAACCAACGAAACATTCCGGAATTTGTCAAGGACAGTGTTGGGCCTTGGTGATTTTAAAAATGTAGGAAATATGTAGTAGCAACAAAACAACTTTTATTTCAACATGAATAACTTCATATACATTTGTACTTTTAATAATTAAAAATATTATTTTTATTTTGGCAAATATAGATCACATATTTATACACAACTTGTATACGAATTTAATAGAGTAATTAAGTAAGTCCAATTAGGTTCGAAAATATCGTTTTCTTCTTCAATTAATTCTCTAGAAAACAATATATTATTTATTGTTTCAGTTTGTAACAAGTTTCCTTTCGGGTCCTTTATTAATTTTAAAGTTGAAAATTTCCGTTCAGCAGATGCACTGCTTTGCGGTAATGTACAAAGGTTTAACATATAATCAGCCAAATCAGCATAAATTTCTTCATTCAATCCATTTTTAATTTTCTTTAAATTAATCCAAAACTTAACAACGTCATTATCCTGGCATTTTTCAATAATATCTGTTTCTCCTATCAAACCTTTCCATTGATTATTTAGAATTTCTAATTTTACTTCGCTATGAGGAAATTCAAGAAATAATCTACAGTTGAACTGGACTGAAACTTCTTGAGTCGGATTTTATCTATAGTTTGACAGCTAGCCCTGATGACGCGAAATATGTAGCAAATAAGAAGCCAAATGTAGTAAAATTTATTGTAGTAAAAGGCGCAACACTGCAAGGAATCCTACCACCTTAGAATATAGAACTACAGGAAGGGCCCTCGCCGAATTTTAGCGTAGTGAAATTCTTTTTGTGTGAGTGCTCACGTTTTAGTAGTTGTTTGTCCATTACAAGTGGATAAAGCAAATGGAATAGAGGAGGGGCAAGAGCGAGTTGAAATAATCAGTTAACTAAAATAAAATCTTGCCCCTACAAATGAACTTTTTACACGCCGTCACTACGCATTCTAATCAGCTGATCCCCTTGAATTTTGCGTGGCATTAGTTAATGTAAACAAAGAAATCCAAGAACACAAAATTTACATTATTTAAGTATTTAGCTCAGTGATTTCCACAATTATTAATGGAAATATGTAATATATATGTTTAGGAAGTATTTGAGTCTACCCACTTACCTGAAAAAGGATTTTCCTCGCGGAATTAGCGAATTATTCGTACATCCACAAACTGCGCACTTCATTGTTCTTATTTCACTTAAAATTCACTTGTAACAACTTTAATTGCACTGAAAACAAATTCTTTGAACTTTCTTTCTTGTTTTAATTTAGTTTTGAAAAAAACTGGTAGTAAATTTGGTAAAAAACACTCGTTTCAAAGAAAATGCACTACCGAACGCGAGAAAACAATTTATAATTTGACAGTCAACTAACAAGCAAATAGCCCAGTTTGACAGTTGTCTGATACCGGATTTCACTACGCTCACGTACAGGGATTTTACACGCGAGGGCCTTTCCTGTAGTTCTATATTCTAAGCCTACCACGCTTACTTCGGCGTGAAGCTAGTGCCGTGTTTTTTTAATCTGTTCTATTCTGTTCTGTCCTGGAACATTAAAAAAACGACAAGGGAAATTTTCATTTTTATTTACATAAATTACGGCTTTGGGCATTTTAATTTCTTCTAATATTGCATAAACGTCGGTCTTATTTATCTCTCCATTAATTTTTCTCGTTTTTCATTCAGTAAACAAAACATTTTACTTTATTTGTTAACTGTCATCATGCCCAAATGTATTTCATCCTCCTACTGTACATACTCGTAAATAGTGCAACAACCAATTACATTACACTAATTGTATACATAGATCCATTGAACCATTACTACAAAAGTTTCGGAACATTTGGGATGAACCCACTCTCCTTAATTATTATTTTCCTCTTCGTCTAAGAGCAATGCTATTGCAGCAAATATTCCTCTCTAAATTCCACTGACTAAATTCCAAAACTAAAAAGTAATTACAGATGCCATTGAACAGTGAGCACTAATACGGAAGAGGCGGTGCTGTGTGAATATCAGTGATCGATATGTGTGGAGCGACCTTTATAACTACTATACTGCTACAACGTCCTCGGCGGTGAACTGCGAATAGAAGTGAAAGTAATAACGCTAAGTTAAGAAGGCTATTAATCTTATTATTGTATGGCTGCTCTAAGGTGAGCATGGTCGTTCCTTTTTTGTAATGTACTGTACTACACCCCTATACATCATATTTGCAGGCCAGACCGCTGCAAAAACTTCAGTAGCCGGCCTAGCGGCTGGTCGCTTAAACTTGACTGTTCAGCTTCCCGAGTTTCCGACCGCATTCCTGCCTTCGGTCTGTTCGGAAGGAATTCACGAAAGCGGGCTCGGGTGTGATCCGTGGTCTCCCCATTTCCACACCGGCAGGCCTTGCCTTTCCCCTTTAGTGAGTCCAGAAATTTAGAGCTGAGCGGCGGCGGTCTGGTTTTGCTTGTTGTCGCGGTAGGAGGGTAATTGCGACTCCATGTTCCCCCTAGATAGTATGGGAGCTGGTGCTGCCAATTTTCTGGCGGGTTCAGAAACTTTGGGCAGAGCGATGGCTGTCTAGGTCTGCTTCTTGGCTTCCTGAGTTCCTGGCCGCCGTCCTGCCTTTGATCTGTAGGGAAGGAGTTCACGAAAGCGGCGCTCAGGTGTGCTTCCTTGATATACCCAGCGCCCTTGCAGTGTTAAACCTAGATTTTCCAGAATAAACCTCAAACTTACGCTTTGGTGAGTCTGGTGTGGTTGCTCTAGATATCTCAAAGGCTTTTGACAGAGTATAGCACCCAGCTCTGTTGACCAAACTCCAAGCTATTGGTATAAACTTAGTTCTAAGGAACTGGATTAAGAGCTTCCTTTCTGGCCGTTCAATCAAGGTAGTATTGGACGGCGTCGAATCCAACCCCAACGCCATTTCGGCCGGAGTTCCCCAGAGGTCAATTCTATCTCCCGCACTTTTCCTAATCTTCATTAATGATCTGCTCTCAATCCCCTCCAACCCACTTCAGTGCTTCGCCGATGACGGTACTATGGGTTGCCAGACCTTTTAGCACCTTGTCTTAACTATCGATGATGACTGATGACCACTTCGATCAACCGGGATATCAAATCGATTCGCGATTGGGGCCGCATGAATCGTGTGCAATTTAACGCCACCAAAACGAAGTACTGTCTCATCTTCAACAAAAATAGCACCGACCTTCCTCCTATCTCAGTGGGTAAGGGGAATCTAAAGGCTGGCTCAACTCTTACCATCCTAGGGGTAACTCGTATATCTGGGCAGGCGCCCCAAAAACCACCTTGGCTTGCCTCGACAAGGTGCAAAATCGTGCCATCAAACTCATTGGTGATGGCACCTTTCGCGCCTCTATAGATCCTTTAAGCCACCGTAGGAATGTAGCAGCCCTCTCTATACTTTACCGCTATTACCATAGTGACTGTTCCACTAACGATTGACATTTGCTGGTCGTAAATAAAGGCGGTAGCGGTAAAAATAACACGACTATTTACGAAAAAAAAGAAAAAAATAAAAGATGGAAGTCAAAAATGTGATTATGGTGTTTACATATTATTATTATATGGCAACACTCGTATTGGTTACGATCGTAATCAGTAATGCCAAGTTCAAATCGAACCGTAAATCCAAATCGTAAATATTTTAGATCGAATCGTATTCAGTAATAGGGCCCCAGGCTAGCCCGCTCGGCTCACCCCTATACCCTACACCGCCCGCACAATACGGTCTGGAAGTTCGTTTATGATAAGACAAATCGACTGTGGAGTAATCTCCCGCGCAGTTGGTATTTCCGAACTCGTACAACATCTTAGAGTTCAAACGTAAGGTTCATCGACATTTCCTGGAACACACTTCAGACCCCCTCTAACCTTTTCTATTCTCTTCCATTTTTCAAACCAAGCTTACTACTAGACATTGCACCATGACGTGAACGACATTACGGACTGGTAGTATAAAGGGCGACTCCTAAGCTTGGTTTTTTCATGTAAAAAAAATAGCACCATGCACTCCGCCACATAAAAGTTCTCTTTTTTAATAAAAAGAAAATCTTTAGCATTAGCTGATCCGAATAGTCGGAACGATCGAGAAAGAAACAAACTAGATAAATTGAATCCTCTTCTACTATGCTAAGAAACGCGATATCCCATAGCTTAACTTCATAAATGTTGCTTTTCAGCCACTCTGCTGAAGGTTATTGGCACAGGTGAAGTCTGACCAACCCGGGCAAAGTGAAGATTCCAGATATCTAAGCTTAATCTCGTCACACAAGTACAGAGCATAAAATTCCTCAAATGGCTCAATTCGTTTTCTCCAAGAACTTTTGTGGTCAATACTTTTCATCCCCAGGACTTACTACTTGAAAAAGCGTAATATTATTAGCCAGAGATTTGATCTACATATATGGTTTCGATCATTCCCGTTTAGATATCATTCACTATAATTTTATTCAATACTTTTCTTCATAGAAATTCATCTTCCTCTTCTCCACTACACTCTTATGCCGGGTTTTCATTAGTAGAATTAGTGGTAGAGTAACTGGTGTACTTTTACGCCTGGAACAGATTGGGCGTTTTGAAGCGCGCGCTTTTGAAATGGGCGTTTTACGAATCAAAGAGTTCGTATTAGGTGTACACATGCAACGCGCGCTTTTTACCAACAACTATCAACCAACGCCAACGCCGAGCGCTCAATGTGTAAGGGGCCTCATTTCAAAAGCGCGCGCTTCAAAACGCCCAATGTGTACCAGGCCTTAGTATAACGAGGAATCAGGTTCCATTTCCAGGCAACATTTATACCAGTAGTATTTAAGTTGAAGGATATAATGATCGCCAGTATACCCACCTCTGGTTTCTACTCTCTTACATAAAACTATGTCAATTCAAAAATCACAACATATTACAAATTTAATAACTAAAACTTTGTAGAAATGTATGTACATTTATAATTCATAATTCAAATTCGTCATATTTATTAGCCATTCATAATTCAAATTCGACATATTTAACTATTTATTTCTTTAACGATTATTTAAAAATGAAATCTTACAAAGTTTATGTTTTTTATTTAGTAGAACTAAAATTTGCAGTAAAAATATTTCTTAAGAAATATTATTTTTAATAATTATTATATTTCTTTTCCTGCATAAGTGTGACTCAATGTAAATGCACATCTTTTACTAATGCATTTTGTAATAGTATAACTTCTTTAAGATGCGTCCCTTTTTTTTATTATAATCCACAAAACTAATCAATAGGAAACGCAAGCGAGAAAGGAAGATTATTCTAAAACATTACAAATTCTATTTGAATTCGCTAAAGGCTTATATGTATATGTACGTAAGTAATATCCAAAGATATATTGTAATAACGACAAATATTTTTGATTATTTGGACAATATTTTAAAAAATGTTTATGCATAGTACATGTTTATACATTTAAACATGCTGTTCTCAACAATGCAAACATATAAGCCATTTAGTTTATCGAATATAGAAAAAAGTATTGTGTTAAAACTGTCTAGAAATGCATGTAGATAAGGAAATTTTTATAAAGCTTGAAAATGATTTTTTAAATGAGTTTCATGATTTTTTTTTTGAAATGACAAGTTGATGTACATAAATTCCACTTATCTCGATAATTTTGTAATTTTTTAATTCAGGTGAACTGTGAAAATATAAGACACAACTTCAAAAACAAGTGAAACAATACAAAACATATTTATATATTAAAATATAAAGTTATATAATTAATGATTTTAACCAATGTAATTGCTAGATAAGTTGTCGAAAGATACTTAAGGCCAGCCAATAAAACATTTTATTTTCTTTATATTGCTCCAACTATAAATTAATCAAAACTAATTACGATTATGAATTTAATTCTCGTTCGCATGTTCGATATGCTACCCCTATTCCAAATCCACTTCCAACTAATATCGGCCAAGTCTTTCTTTTAAAAAATAATAATGAGAAGACCGCACCAAGTAGAAAACCACCAGCTGAAAAGAAAAGAAAATGATTTCATCAATTTGGTGATGTTACAATTTAATAACTTTTAAAGTTTCAGCATATAAAAAGCAACCATTGCATGTTCGTCATAATTACAACGAATCAAAATAATAAAATAAGTAGTTGCGCAGGGTGGAGTACCAATAAAACTGTGTGATACAATTTAAGCTGAATACAACACATTGAAACAAGACAACTTTTTTTAAGATAAGACCGCAAGACCAATTATTTCTAACACGCAGCCACATAAACATAAATTGAATGAGACATAAACTATAGGAATGTTCACTTGTGCCCTGATTCGATGTTTCGATATTACGCTCGAGTCTCTTTGGTTTGGTTTTTAAGTAAGTCAATTATTAATATCCTAGTAGAGTGGATAGCGTCTTAGTAGAACTGTGACAGACAATGTAACAACTAATGCTTAGATTAGATTTAGTTGGCCAAAATAATCTAAAATAAATAAGTGTCTTCTTTTATCATCAATATAAGCCAAAAAATGTAATTTTGTGGTCATTTCAAGTATCGTAAAAATTATTATTGAACCTACTAGAACCTAAGGCATTCCCAAAATAATTGTCGAATTTGTATCCTCTTGAAACTACTTATTTAGTGATGCCATTATTTGGGATTTTTTAGTGAGATATTGGGTCGAAAAGGACCGCGGCCATTCGCTTGACCTATTGCACTACACCCCTATATCTCATATATGTGGGCCAGACGGCTGGAACAAGTTCAGCAGCCTGCCTAGTGGCTTGTCGCTTACACTTGACTGTTCAAGCTTCCTGGGTTCCCGACCGAAGTCCTGCCTGCGGTCTGTTCGTAAGGAGTTCACGAAAGCGGAATTGGATATGCTCTGTGGGCTCCCCAATTCCACTACGGCCCTGCTTGCCTTGGCCCTTTAATGAGTCCAGAACCTTAGGGCAGAGCGGCGGTGGTCTGGATCTGCTTGTTGTAGGAGGGTAATTGCGATTCCACAATTTTTTTTCTTTTTCTTCTGGGGTCAATTTTCATCTGCTTCCCTGGATGATGGGAATGTTTCCCGTAGATTATTATATGGGAGCTGGTGCTGCCAATTTTCGAGCGGTTCCAGAAACTTTGGGCCGAGCGACACGGGTGTCTTAATCTGCTTCTTGGCTACCCGAGCTCCAGGCCGCCGTCCTTAGGGAAGGAGTTCATGAAAGCAGGGCTCGGATGTGCTTCGTGGGGCTCCCCAATTCCACTCAGCCCTCCTTGCCTTGGGCCTCCCCAGCTTAATTGGTCCACAAAAGTCCCATGAGTAATGGTAGGAAGGGGAAGGCCATCAGAATAAGGCGTTATACAACTGGGTGCGCCCAGCGTCGTTAAATGACAGTGAAAAACCTACCCACTGCCATGCAGCCCTCGACACGATAATTTTACATCTTGGCTTGGTAGGCCCGATCATATTAGCCCATCCCTTTCAGGACAGCTTCCAGTTGCCACTACGAGGAGGTTATGATCGCACTTACACCAATCCGAGATAGTTACGGCACGTGCGTACTTAATGCACTACGGCCCGTATACACCAACGAAAGTAACTCTAATTATGAAAATATGATAAACATTAACTAAGATTACGTCAGCCAAAATCTAGAGTTGAGGGTAAGATAATGATGTTACACCTCGTTTGCTATGTGTAAATTGTCGAAATCCGAAGTAATTCAAATCTGAAATATAACAGCGGTTTAAACAAGACTGACATAATTTTCCGTGAAACTGAAATTATTTTATGTACATAAATTATAGTGAATAAAACGATTTCTAACTTCTATGTTTTTCGTTAATAAAATGGATTATTCAATAATTCCTTCTGATGATGAGGAAAGAATAATTTTATATTCCACTTCAGATATACATAGTTCCTCGGGAGAAGAAGAAAATAAAGTGGAAAATACATAGTATAAACACCAAAGAACATAGAACTTAGAAATCGTTTTATAGCCTCGACACACGGCAATCAAAATATGACGAAAATTCCTAATTTATGACGAATGCCCTTACGGGGTGACACACGTTAAATACCTCATTATATTATGACAGTTGTGGTGTAGCGAAAAATGTCAGAGAACGAAAAATAATAATAAAAAATTATATCTTTGGTAAGTTGGTGCCCCAATGGAAGGGAAACAAGTAATATTTAATTTTTTAATATGGAAAAAAGTCATATTTTTTATTAATTTTCAAGTAAAATTAAAATAAAAATCAGCTGACTCGGGAAAAGAGCCTAAAAGCGGGCTTTTTAACATGATCTATCGTTCGACAGACGGCTCTGTTTTGAGATTTTGGCCCCTAGTCCGATTCTCGTCAAACAGTCGAACGAATGTTCGATCGAAAAAGTGGTAGTCGCATTCTCGATTGTAGTGAACCGAGTCGATGACAGTGCACGATTGTATTTAGATGGTCGAATGCGTGTGTTGTGTTTATTTAATTTAAACACCAACAACTTTCTTAAAACAACATTGCCATTAAATTTCGTTCTAAAAATTCATCAAAATGACAGAAAATTCTCAGATACGATGGCGGTATTTTTTGTTCGATTCGACTGCGTTACGGACTACCAATCTTTTTCACAAACGAATCATTTTCGATTCTCGATCGATTGACGAATCGAATTTCGTACTAGGGACCTTTGCCTAATCGGTTTTCCTAATTGATGAGGTTCATATTCCTAATTAATGAGGAATTTTCGTCATAAATGCGTGGGTGTGTCGAGGCTATAATTTACATAAAATAATTCCACTTTCACGAAAATTATTGCTATTAAATTTGCCAAAACAACCAAAGGAAAGACAAAATTATAATAGAATTGCACCAATTATGATGATAAAGAATTTGAAAAACGTTCCAGATTTTGTAAACTTCATGACATTTGTGAATTTAGTGGCAACAACAACGGGCAAATGTCAAAAAATTACTTTCGAAAATATTCGAAAAGCATGCCAAGTCTAAAAATTCTCATATCTTACAGTATTTGATGTTTAAGCATTTTAAACATATCCAAGATTGTGGGTAAAGGTAACCCTTGGCTCTCGATTAAAGGTATTCCTCGATGGTGTTTACGGCCCTACATGTTGCTCCCCCTATCTCGCTGGTAATTGACCACCTTTATTATTTGAGATTACTTCTACAAATGTTTTAGTATTTTTATAATCTCTATAGGTTTAGATTGAAAAAAAAAATGAGAATTATTCAGGAAAGTGATTACATTCATAACACAGGCCGACAAAATTTAACAAAAGTCCAGACCACTGACATATGTATAGATATGGACTGCTAAATAAGCAAAATCCCGTACAAAAAAGTGGCACCAAAAACTATCATTGTCTCGCTCCCCCGTGTAATGTTTGTTGGTATATAATAAATAAAACAAGAACTGTATGGTTGGCATCTATATTATTCAAGAGCCGTTTTCCAACTGATCTGCATTACAATTCCACTTCGAGATCAGCTTATAATTTACTTACTGCATACATACATATGTACTGAGATCACTACATCTCCCCTTTTTAAAATACTATCTCTAATTTTAATTTTATTACATGTGGTTTGAACTTCATTGCTTTGTAATATTTCAATATACAATTCAAATCTTCGACTACCGTCTTCTCTCTTCCCTTTTTTTTACATACATATACATATAATGATATAACTACTTAGAGACTTACATTCTATTGCAAAAACCAACATTTTAGTAAATATTTAATGTATATCTAAGTTTTCTTTCATGTAACAACTGCAATCGACTGTTTTCTTTTAATAATTAATAATTCAGACCCAATTCAGAAGTAATTCTGGATTACTCGGTTTTTGGAAGTATGTTTTTTTTCTATTCTTTGGCATATGGGTTTACTTTACACTTCTTAAAAAACTTGTGTTCCTGCGAACAATATGTCCTAGTTCAGTTTCCACTAAATACGATCTGGGGCTTTTATGCTTACTGACTATTCTTGCTCGTGTACACTGCTGAGCTTTACCACCCTTTAGCCATACTAGTTCCCCTTTTTCAAAATTCACGCCTTGCCTAGCATTTCTGTCGTAATATTTTTTATTTTTTAAATTATTTTTTGTGATTATGGGCTTTATTTTCTTAAACATTTCTTCATTCCGATATAATTCTTGTCGCCCAGGTATCAATGTCCGAGTTTTTCTTCCCATCATGATTTCAATTGGCGACAAATTGGAGTTCGCTATTGGCGTGTTTCTGTACTCTAACAATGCTAGCCAAATACATTTCTTATCTTCTTCACATTTCTTTATTAATTTCTTAGCTATCTGAACAAATCGTTCAGCTAGCCCGTTTGATTTAGGATACAGAGGACTGCTAGTTCTAACTTCAATGTCGTTTCTTGGCAAAATTCACAAACTGAAATGATGCAAAAGACATGTGATCAGCTATTATTTCTGTTGGTATTCCGTATATTGAAAAAATCTGTTCTAATTTCTTAATTATGATCTTCGCAGTTTTATTGGAAATGTTAACTATATCAAGATATTTTGAGAAATAGTCCCCTATTATTAAATAATTCTTTCCGTGTAATTCCATTATGTCTATTCCTATTTTCATAAACGGGCCATCTGGTACTTCGTGATTTAGTAAGGGCTCTTTCATATTAGCAGATCTATATTTCTGACAGATTCTACAACTCCCTACAATGTTCTCAATGTCTTCATCTATTTTCGGCCAATATATTAAAGATCTTGCTCGTCTTTTTGTTTTTTCGATTCCACTATGGGGTTCATGTAATTTTCTTAATATTTCCGTTCTCATTGACTCAGGAACAAAAATTCTGTGGTTTAAGAATATTATGCCCTCTTCCATGAACAAATTATTCCTGTGTTTCCAAAAAAATTTTATATTTTCTGGTACTAACTTTTTGTCATTTGGCCAGCCTTGCGCAATTATATTTTTCAGTTCTTTTAACATTGTGTCTTTTGCAACTTCTTTTTGGAAAATTTCCTTCTTTTCTTTACTGACGTTAATGGTGTGGATTACTTCATTCAAATCTTCAATTTCATTTCCTTTTTCATTTTTACAATAATTTCTTGATAACAAATCTGCTACCGACATTTCTCTTCCAGGTCTATATTCTAATTTGAAGTTGCATTTTAACAATCTTATTGCCATCCTTTGAAGCCTAGCTGATGGCACTTCAGCAATATCCTTGCCTATCACCCCTATTAACGGTTTGTGATCTGTTACTATAGTGAAGTATTTCCCATATATAAAGTTATGGAACTTCTTACACGCAGCTACTATAGCCAGCATTTCTTTTTCCGTTTGTGAGTATCTTTTCTCAGTCTCACTCAAACTTCTAGATGCATATGTAGTATACAGGTTTGCCTTGTTGCATTAAGCACGAACCTACTCCATCCTTTGAAGCATCCACTTGTAGGGTTATTTCTTCATTTTTGTTGAATACTCTTAAGGCTAGTACACACTTGTAGACACGTTGCGCGATTTTGGTCTCCGAGACATGTCTAGAGTTGTCTACATAGACATGTCTATAGACCAATTGCCGTCTACGAGTCTGTTGCGAGACCAAAAATCGCAGGTCTACGGTCTCCCGATCGGAATGGGAGACCAAGTGCAACCGTAGACACATCGCCTACCGAGTTTGTGTTTCGGCCGTTTTTATTTACATTGTTTCAACTTTTTTTTTAAATGTGGTCAAACGAAAAAGTATTACAACTTATCGAAGATTATCCGGCGTCTGGTTGTCTTTGTGATGTTACGAGTTCCGATTACAGAAACCGCGTAAAAAAAATTGAGACTTAAATCACTGCCCAGCGGAAATATGGTAACGCATTCCCTAAAGAAGGCATAAGGTAAGCCTTCGTTTAAAGAAAGTTACCAGCAATGCAAAAGTAAGGGATAGGTGAAAAATGTTCTGAAAGATATGTATCTCTTCCTTATGGTTCAAATAATAGAACATATGCATGATTATTTTTGAGTGCACTAAAAAGCCTCCCATTGGCATGCATAGAGAAGGCAGAGGTAATGCAAGCATGAAAGGGACAGTTCCAATAATGAACAATTATGTAATTGCTCTCAGATTTTAAATTAGAAATTCATTTTAACTCCAAATTGCGTCGTTTCAAATAGATATGCGCAGGAATCAACACGAAAAAGTTGTTGAAAATATTTCATATTAATAATGAAAGAAATTAATTAATTTATTTATTTTCTACAATGCTTCTATTCTACTGTATAGTAATGCCAAAGTAACTAAGTAATTTGAGACTCATGGTTACCTTCGCCTTACTAGTAATCCAGAGGTAAGGTAAATCAATGCTTCTATTCCCCTTACTAGTAATGCAGAGGTAAGGTAAGTAGCTAGCTTATATACCATCCCTCCGTAGGACATCAATGTAAAAAAAGAAATGAAGTGGGTATCCTAAAGTAATGTATCCACGCCTTCGCACGAATGCCTGAACAATGCGTGCTGAATGCTTACATTTCCCGCTGGGTGGATAAAAAGCACGACGTGACAGTGGCAGACATTGAAAAGAAAATCCACAATCTAAAAAATCCTTCAACCGGGAGCAAAAAAAAAATAGCCTGAAGAGTGGGACCTCTCCTAAAAAGCCCCCGTGGTTTGCGTTTGATTCTTTGCTATTCCTGCTACAAGCCAACGAGTCAAAGGGCAGCACAGATTTGGACGATATCGACCCAGAGAGTGGAAACAATTAATGAAGTGACGCGGACTAAATTCAAATCATAGTGTGGACACTAGACGAGACAAAGTACGGGCTCCATAGACGGTCTATAGACATGGTTTATAGACCGTCTGTAGACGGTCTATATACAAATTGCGCAACATGGTCTACTAGTGTGTACTAGCCTTTAGGTAAGGTGCACTTAAAATTGCCATTTTGATTTGGTCTAAGCACGAAGTGTGTGTTGGTAACCACTGGAATACTCTGTTTTTCTTTAGCAGTTCCGTTAAAGGGATTGCGTGGTCAGACAAGTTTTTTTACAAATTTTCTTAGATAATTCACTAAACCTAACAGTTTTTGCAGGTCCTTTTTATTTTTTGGCGCTTCTAGCTCTGCTATGGCTTTTATTTTGTTTTTATCAATACTTATACCTTCTTCACTTATCTCATGCCCTAGAAACGTCACTTTGTTTACTCTAAACTGCAGCTTGTTGCTATTAAATTTTATATTCAAATTTTTGGCTCTTTCTATAACCTTCATTAGTATTCTGTCATGATTTTCTATCGTATCAGCACTTATTAAAATGTCATCAATATATATGACAACCCCTTCAATATCTTTAAAATTTGCTTCATTATATTTTTGAAATAATTCCGGGGCGACTGTAATACCAAATGGTAATCTCTTAAAGCGATAACACCCAAATATAGTATTGAATGTGCACAAGTGACTTGATTCTGTATCTAATTGTATCTGCTAGTACCCGTCCTTCAAATCTAACACCGTGAAGTACTTTTTATTCACTAATTTTGTTGATATTTCCTCGAATGATGGTATGGTATATGTTTCCGGAATGAGTGCTTTATTCAAGTATTACCCCTATCCTATGAACTTTAATCGGTTTTAAAATAAAAAAACAGTTCAGTGCATGTCAGCGATATAAACATAATTAGAAAAAACTAGACAGGTATAGAGTTTTTTCTTCTTTCTCTCACTTTCGTTATTTTTAAAAGTTCTTTAAACAGAGGGAAAGAACCCTCACATATTTAAAAAGAATACATTTATTTAACGAAAAAACTGCTACTAAATAAAAAATAATGATGGAAATTTATTTCTATCAATAATAACATACATCTTATCACTTATTTTCCCCTAAATTCGAAAAAAAACTTTTGTTTACATAGAAAAGGTCCTCTACTTCTGGAGAAAAATGGTGCCATTGAAAGTTGTCAATTAGCAGTCCATATCTATATGTCAGTGGTCCAGACCCAAAGACCAGACCTAACATACCCGAAGGATTTTGATGCGCTGAATCCGAATCCGTGTTCAGAATGGCTCCTACACGTCTGGTTCTCGAGATATCCTAACTAAAAGTGCAAAAAACGCGTTCTTTTGCAGTTTTTGAGGTTACGTGACGTAAGGAAAAAAATTATAACCAAACAATGTTGTATGGCAATTCAAAGTACCACCCTGTCCCTTTTAAACCTATTTGGATTTTTTCAAATATCTTTTTTTTTCACCAAAATATCGCTATTTGAAATTTTACACTTGAGCGTATTAACCCAACTACAAAAAAAATCGAAAAAATTCTGCCCGAGACCAGACCATGTTGATCTTGTGTTTTTGGGGTCGCTGATTCCGAATCCGGGGTCTAATTCACCCCATAAGGTCAGAATTTTTCGTAAGCTCAAAAAACAACCCCTAAAAACCACCCCTACCAAACCATAACCAGGCTAACCCACCTGACCCTGGAAATAGCAAGTTTAATCACTTATTTTTCTTTAAACAAACAAATTCAAAACTAACAAACTGTCATGCCTACGCATGGCAAACTAGAACCCGATCCAAAATAGATCAGGTTTCTCAAAAATCGCATTTTGCATCGCATCAATCGCATGTGGTTGGGTTAATACGCTAAAGTGTAAAATTTCAAATAGCGATATTTTGGTGAAAAAAAAAGATATTTGAAAAAATCCAAATAGGTTTGAAAGGGACAGGGTGGTACTTTTAATTGCCATACAACATTTTTTGATTATCATTTTTTTCCTTACGTCACGTAACCTCAAAAACTGCAAAAAACGCGTTTTTTGCACTTTTAGGTTAGGATATCTCGAAAACCAGACGTGTAGGAGCCATTCTGAACACGGATTCGGATTCAGCGCATCAAAATCCTTCGGGTACGATAGGTCTAGTCTCTAGGTTAAAAATTTGTAAAGGAAAAGAACAAACAATAGACAGGTCACCGCTCAACAAGACGACGGGCGACTTTTAACGTGTTCAGTTTGTTACTGAAAAATAATATCTTAACAATACAATTTAATGATTTTGTAGAGAGAATCGAGTATTTTTTTTATTTCGTTATTTCATGAATTGTACATCAATATTACATAGGGTGCCTTCCATTTAGACACAGAGAGACACAGTGTTACACTGTGTCCGACACAGAAGTGTTCCATCAACGACACAGCTAGACACAGCCGGGCACAACTAAGACAATGCTACCAATCCTCGCCAATTGAAATGTGATCGTTAATTTATAATTACAACAATATTGTATCATTTTTAAGATTCCCAGCATTTATAAGATGTCGGGTAATTAATTTAAAGAAATTATCAACATAAAATTTACGATTTACTTGCCAAACAAAAATAAAAACGAGGAAAGTGCGCCGTGGCGGATTTTTCATGAACTTATGTGTTCCATTTGGGCTTACACAGAACGACACAGAGCGACACGCTGTGTCGGACACAATTGTCTTTCTGTGTCTAAATGGAAGGCACCCATAATCTTTTGACGCTGAAAAACGCAAAAATTATGTTGTTACTAATAATAAAATTGTTTCGATGAAACTAACAATTGCAGAGCGTACTACTGGACAATCGGACCACTTAATTTGTAGGACAATGAGGTCATCTTATTGTCCGCACAAGTAGTAACCAACAGTAAAAAAATCAGCTTGTAATTATTTATAACCTCGTTATGTGCACATGTTGGGAGGGGGGGACCCTTCGGTTGGACCATCAATTTTGTAGGACAAACGTTTTTTTGAGTTCTTTATTAATTACATTATCTATTGATTTAATTAACAAACAAATTGTTACTAATACAATTTTTGCAATCACCAAACCGACATGTTTGACGCCCACGCGTTTCATTAAGGCCCGCGCACATTAGGGCGGGCCGCATCGCATAACAAAAATCCTCCTACATCACTTTCATACATTTTATATTAACTATCGCACACTACAGGCCGCACAGTGGGTCAAAACGACTTGTTGGCTATCAAAAATCTGTAACTTTTGTTGTGTTAAAGATATCATAATGAAACTTTGAGAAATAAATATTGACATTATTACCTTTTAATTGATAAAAAAAAGTTCAATTGGTTTACAGGGTGCCTCAAAATAAATCAACCAAATTTGAAGTAGTCAATAAATGAATTATTAATGTTATTTAACGTTTAACGACATTTTTAACTTAATCTTTAATTATTTTATTATCTCTATAATAATATTTAGTTAAAAAAAATTTTACAAATATGTACAAAAAAATAAAAATTATATTATACTCATCAAATAATAATCAGATTGCACACTTTCAAACGTAGTATCTATATTTTCATGTGTCTAGTAAATAGGCCATTTCCTCTGGATATTCCCTGCTTCTAAAACGTTTGTCCCGTATTCTCCGAAATAACGAGATGTATGGATCTGATGATATAAGCAGCATATTCATGAGATCAACGTTTTGCTCTTCTTGCCTTAATGTTTTTCTGTTGTTCTGTATCTGTAACGCTGGTATTCTTTATTTTGGCTTCCTAGGCTTCTTCCGACAGTTCGCAAATTGGCAAAAGACAGTGAAGTATTAAATTTTTTCCATACCTTAAAACTTTGTGAACTGTTGCTGTTAATTTTTGCCGTGGATATTTCTTATTTAGTAATATTTCTGTTTGCTCTGCATATTTTCCGAATTTTTCTGCATTTATAGGAAGACCACAATAAGTAACTTTTAATATGGTCTTAAATCTTTTTATAATTTCCACGGCCATTTTGGTGATATCCGCTGTTATGTCCGGGTATTCAAAAAATTTCCTCCCTGTGTTGCCGTCATTTGTGCTTTCAAATCCTTGCTTAGGTATAATTAAACCAAGTTGTCGTCTGAACTCTTGTTGTATCCTGTATTTCTCCCCAGTCTCTTTTGCTTATTATCAGGGTTGTTTCGTACACCCTCATCAATGAAACTCAAGTCGTAACTCATGTGCAATATAAATTCCATAAATCGAATCCTTGCCTGAAGAGGCGAGAACCAGTATTGATAGTTTTCCTTAACATCGCATTTTTCTTCCGTATTTCGAAAATCTTTTGGATTTTTTGGCAAATAGTACAAGTTGCTGTTGATTTGGTGTCTGTTACAAATTGGGTTAATCTGAAGTGAAGCCTATGAATTACTTCTATTTCTTTGTCGTTAACGGGCACTAAAGCATTTATTTCTTGTTTCACGAGGTCAATTTCACTTTGAACCAATTCTTTTGTTTCCTTTACATATTTAAATTTAATAGGTCTACAAAAGTGTGCAGATGATGGACGAGGATTTCTCCACACTAAGTTTTCGGAAGTACTGCATTTTAAACGAAGAGGAACCAATGACATTACGAATAAATTGGCGTTATATTTTCGTCATTATTTCCAGAAATTTTTTGCTTGTATTCGCTTTGCCTAATTAAAACTACATTTTACTAATTGCTTCTGAGAACTTATCCTGATAGTTGCTTTCACTCACCGCCCCGCGAGAAGACGATTGTCTTAATACCTCTACCAGTGACTTCAAAGAGGGCTTTTCGCTGAATCACTATAGCAACATAAGCACAAATCAAATAAGTCATATCCCTGCAAACAATTTCTCGGAGGCTCGCTTTCTCGAACCATTCTCGATTCGAAAAATTCTTGCGAAGGGTACGAGAAAAAGATTCAAAACGCAAAATGAAAGCTTTCCTGGTTGATTTGTTTCTCCCAAAGCCTTCATGCTGTAGAAAAATATTGAGAGCCGATTTCCCCTGAATGGGACTTCAAATCTCCAAATTACACTAACAACATAACGTCATTTCACCGATTTGAAGTCCTATTGAGAGGAAATTTTGAGAGCCTTTGGTTTCTCTTCAACGATTTGTTTGGAAAGTTTGAGCTTTTGACTTGTTTTGCTCGGCGGAGTGATTTTCAGCGCAGAAGCGATTTGCTATCGATACGAGCATGCGATTCGTTATCACCGCGAGAACGCGATTCGATCTCTTGCTCCGCTTTTATTGCCTTCGAATTCGTTTACGAGTCGTTAACGAGTCCGAGATCGAAGCAAGCTTTCGCTTTTGGCAAATCGTTTCCGAATCGAAATGTTTGCAGGGTATAGTCATAAAAGTCATAAAATTCCTGAATTTGTTCAATTCCTGGGAACATCCGGCTTCTTTAATCCCTCGTGGGACTTAGGGCATAGGGAACATTGTCTAGAAATACGCACGCGACAACAAGGTAGACTTTACTTCAAATACCATTTTCTCCGAAGATCGCAGGTGATCGCAGCCAAACTTTTTTTTATTGATGCCAATTAGAACGTGGACATCGCTGGCCATTTTTTTAAAAGTTAAAAATAAATACAAATTTGAAAGAAAAATCGCTTTTTTTAATTAAAATGCTATCATTAAAATAACTATTTGACTTTTAGAATAAATTCTTCGCCTAATAATACCTCCTCCTGTATAGTAAGTGATTTCATTAATAACAATTCAACCTCCCCATACAAACATTTTCACAATAGAACTTTGAAATCACAGAAAATTCGAACATTTTCTAAAAAAAATTAGCTGTTCAAATTTTTCTCTGACTTTAGCCATTCCAAACACAAAGAGGGGGGTAAATATTAAAAATTGTTGCCATAAGGTAATATATTTAGTTTATTATCGAATGGCATTAAAATTTTTAAAAACTATGACATGACGAAAAACGATTTTTGATCAACCAAGAATCGTTTTGGCCCACTGTGGGCCGCACCGGGTCCCATCGCAGCGACTGGCCTATAGTTTGCTAGGCGTATTTTTGCGCTGCGGCCTGTCGCGGCTGTAGTACGCGCGAGCCTTTAGGTACCGCTCTCGAGAATTTTCGCAAATATAAAAGTTGGGCGTCCTGTCAAAAGGAAGCTAGTCACTAAGTTTTAGGTTGTTACTAATCATTAAAAAAAGGTGTCCTGTACCAATTCGAAGATATTCATGTAGATAAGATGGACGATCAGAATGTAGAAGCTTATAGACAAATGTCAATGCCTTGAGGAGTAGGTATTCATCAATTGTGCACCCCAGAAGGGAAAAACGATAGGGACTGATGTGATCGAATCGGCGAAGACTGTAGACAAACCTTACGCAGTCGTTGAAAGCCACATTAAGCTGGACACAGCATCAAGAGAAGGAAGTACCGAGCGAGACCTTAAAGGTAGGATGGACTCGTACAGCCAGAGACGCCGTAAATTACCATATATTTTAGATAACGTATGAGAAATATGATCGCAGCAGGTAAGTTGTGAATTCAGATGAACACCTAGGTTTGACTCGGGTTTGATAAGGTTCATAAGAGCGATAGGTGGAAAACAGTCGGTATCTAATTTACTCCTATACATTAAAGCCCTAGACAGACTGGCACACTGAATCCGGATAATGACGTCATACTAGGCTTTCGGAATCCGGATTAATATCATAGTGACACATCCGGCTTTTTGATCCAGATTAATTGTCAGCTGTCATTATAAGCGTTTGTTTTTATTGTGGATCTTGGTAGACTCCCTAAATTCTCAACTTCTTTTAAATTAAATAGTTGTGTGTTTTTTGCTTGTTTCCGTCGAAGTGTTCACATAATAAATATTTTTGTTTACGTTTTTAGCTGGGAGATGACATT
This sequence comes from Thereva nobilitata, assembly GCA_963855945.1. Classification (NCBI taxonomy): domain Eukaryota; kingdom Metazoa; phylum Arthropoda; class Insecta; order Diptera; family Therevidae; genus Thereva; species Thereva nobilitata. Next base: position 101,352,379 of record OY979695.1, read on the forward strand.
CAATGTTGATAAAGTAACTCACCACTAATGGCGCTGATGGCAGTAAATGGTTAACAAATGCAAGCAAATCGAGTTGTATATTGAGGATTATAAAGCCTAGTATGGAGTTCGCACGGAATTCCGTTCAGCAATTTTGGTAAATATTTCTACACGGAAAAATTGCGTTTAGAATACCGTGGAGAAAAGCTAACAGTTGAGAAAAAGCGAACAGCTGACTGTTAAAAATCACATATAAAACCACGAACTGACGGCAATAGCTGTTTTTAATTCGTTCTGTCAAAATTACCTAACATACAACACGGAATAATTGTCTAACATTTATTCCGTTCCAACATGAACGGAAAAAAGTCTCCAATTCCCTACAAGCCACCTGTTAGAGAATTGCACAAGCTAAATATTACCAATAGTTTTCCGTTCGAACTGCGTACTCATAAAACAAAAAGGGCACGGAAAAATTCGGTGAACGGAATTCCGTGCATCTTTTTACGTGTATTTTATATGGGGAACGGAATTCCTTTCGAACTCCATACTAGGCTTAAATCCAGTTCACTCTCATGGCTTTTATATCGGTATACGTCATTCTGACGTCATAATCCCGATTAGCGTGCCAGTCTGTCTATGGCTTAAGGCATTAAGCTGTAGACGGTTGGATACAGGCCATTGATAAATGCGCTGGAGATCTGCATTTATGTGCGCAATACAGTTCTGAGCCAGTCCAAGGCGGCTAAGTAAATCTGAACATCATGCATGCATGTGGATGCATGTGGAGTTTGCAGCTGGACACGACACTGCTAAGATCATTTATGTACATAGAGAAGAGTAATGGCCCTATTATGGAGCCCTGCGGAACGCCGCACGTTATCGGTAAATTATACAAAATCGACTTATGCAACCATACTTTTTGGGAATAATTCTGCAGGTAACTACGGATTAAGGAGGTAGCAGAGGATGTAAACCTCATGTGGGTGGATTTGGTAAATAGGCGCATGTGGTCAACGTTATCAAATATCTTACTGAAATCAAGGAGAACGAGGAAAGCAACATTACCAGAGTCACGAGCCATTCGGAGGTCAGTAGTAACCTTCAGAAGTGCAGTTTCACAGTTATTGCCTTTGCGAAAATTAATGTCATGCCATTAGTTTTTCTAGTACCTTACCTAAAAAGCAAAAGATAGTTATAGGACGATAGCCGGCAAGACTACTTGGGGATTTACATTTAGGTAGTGCAATTACTTTCAGTTTTTTCCACTGAAGCGGAAAATATGATTTCATAAGGAAGCTATTAAAAATATGTGAGATGTAGGGAGAAATATGGATGGGAGGTTGTCCTGTCCAGTCGCGTCGGATTAAATAGCATAAAAGGCTTTACGGACTTCTTCGCAATCCACGTTGCGAAAACTAAAAATACCAGTATTATTACCAGTAGACGTAGAGCAATTAGTATCATCAACTTTACTCGATGCATCTGTCAAATCTTTGTTTAACTCATTCGCGCTAAGATTGACCTGGGCTATAGTTATTCCCATGAATTCCAAGTTTCTTTTTGCTGGCCCAAAATTTCTTTGCAGTTAAATTAGGACTAAGCTTTGACGCAAAGAATGGTAGTTTTTCTCTGCGGATGGCAGAGGTAACTAAGTTCCAAACATATTTATACCTTTTTAAATTCGCAACAGTTTTATTTTTCTTTTATCTTTTGAATAAAAAGTTATCAATCGGTAAATTTTGGAGGAAAACCAGCGGAAGATAGTAGAAAGCATGCGTGTAGTTTTGAGCGGAGCAAAAGATTCTTGCAGAAGGTTACAGAGTGAATTGAAATATTCTACTTTTTCGTCAATGTCAATGATATGTACCATTCCATGGAAGAGGCACATCCTTGTAATAGAGCTGGGATATCGATGGATTTGTAATCACGATATGTGAACATTTTTTGCTGAGCGTTTTCAAGCTTGAAATTTAAGCAAAGATAGAGGATAGCATGATCAAGATAACTGGGTGGGCTGATCTGATTATGAAATAATACATTGTCCACATTCGGCACAAAAATATATCCAGCAATGATGGATTATTAGCCTCACTGGAGCGGTTGCCCAATTTGGCCGATTGATCCAATTTCAAAATAAATTGGGCGATCGCTTCATATTTCATAACAACCAGGAAAGGAAAAATACTTGCATACGCATGCTGAGCGACACCAAACTGTGACCTGGAAGCATGGGTTGTAATAATTCCATAGTCCAATAATTAACCATCATCGTGCTGACCGCACCAAAACTGGCGGAATAAAAACAAGAGAGAACCAGAGGCGAGTTGGTCATAAACACGGGAAAGCTGAACGAGGTGTCGCGATCGCCACAATTAATCGTCATTTTTGTATTGTTTACCTTTTTCGGGATCACTTTAATAATTTTGTAAATTTTGTTTAATAAATCATAAATTCAAATCGTAAAATCGTGAGTGTTGATTATTCAAGTTTCCTTTTGTGTGTTGGTTTTACTACTCAAATTTCACTCACAATACGCCGGAAGTCGATTAACGGGGTTCAGGTCGAACGTATTGAAAAAATTAAGGAAGTTTTTGGAACGGGCATTATTAGATAAGATAATTACATTAAAATCTCCCCACATACGATATTGTCGTAGTTATGGGTAACATCGGAGAGTCACGCTTCCAACTCGCTTGCTTCGTGAAAATTCGAGGAGGACAGTAAACCACAGAGACAAGACATTTACAGTAGCCAATATTAATTGCAATGCTAAGGAATTCCAGAGCATTTGAAACGGATCCTTTAATTTTCAAGGATCAAAAACTGTGCTTAACATAAATAGCTACTTCACCACCAGAGCGATTTTTCCTATCATTTCGGAATAGGTTATAACCATTTATAGAAACACTAACTGGAACCCGGTGCGCCTGGCTGCACCCATCCATGTAAGCGCCAAGTGACTCAGCTGGATCATTCAGTTGCGGCAAATCAACTTTGCCATTGCAACAGCACATCCCAGGTGCTTCTTTTTAAAATTTTAAAGCATGGCAATATTGGTCCAATTTACCAATCATAAGATTGGGGTGCATGGTGTTATCGTGATCTTTATTGGAATTGAATGCTTCCATCTTAAAATCGGCTCTCAAGTAGAAGCTTTGGTTCTTTTGTCTTGTAAGCATGCGTCGCGGTGTTCATTTGTCTCACCTGTCTGGTTGACTTACCAACTGAATTTTTCTTGGGTGGCATTCGACAAAGCTTAGGTGAAAAAGTAATAAAAAGGTCCGAAATAAGGCCAATTTTAACACCAAAATTGCTTATAACTTCAAAAGTAAAGGCCGCGGCATACAAATTGTTGACTTTATTTATAGGAAATACTCCAAGCTTTCCAATTTTTCAGTATATGTTAACTACGTATTTTTTGAAGAAAAAGGTTGTTTGAAGGTGAAATTTTAGTTAGAAATATCATTTTGGTCAAAGCTTCATTGAAAATGCTATGCGAAAATGAGATAGTATTACCTCGGCTAACGGTGCGAACGGGACAGCACCAATCACTTTATCATACCCAAAAAGCCCTAAATACAAAGTTTGAGCAGCTAGAAAGTATATTACTATGCTTTGTATTGAGTTTTCAGCGAAGCTTTAGCATAGCGCCCCTTAGAGGTATTTTGCGAAAGTAATTGGCATCACCGACCGCTTTCTCGTACCCAAAAATCAATCAATACAAAGTCTCAACAACATAGAACGTATATTACTAAGCTCTGTTTCGAATATGCAACAAAACTTCATATCAGCGCCCCTAAGGGTGTTTTGCGTAAGTAATGGACATCGCCAATCGCTTTCTGGTACCCAGAAACCTATATGTATAAATTTTCACCATCGTAGAACGCATATTACTATGCTTTTTATCGAATTTTTAACAAAGCTCTCTATGACAGCGCCCCCTGGCAGCCTTTTTTGAAAGTAGGCATTGATGCCAAAACCACTCCCTTGATGTAAGTAATATGTGGTTACATTTTTGTGGCGATCGATTGAATGGTTTAGGAGTTATTAGGGAACATACATACATACATACATCCATCCAATTTTATATAGAATTTCGAAGGCACGTGATGGCGTAATAAGGCTTCGAATATTAGTATAACGTGAATATTTGATTCACAAGAAATATCACGAAGTTCGTTCATTTTATTACATAAAATGCGCGCATTAATATGACAAATATGACCTTGAGCTCTACTTTGGAAAATAAAAGGCAAAGTTCTGATTTTGTTCATATTAAAACCAACTACCCAAAGTCATCAACACGAGAAAGTAAAATGAGTCCAGGATGCGACATAATTACATGCAAAACGGCGCCCCGGCTGGTTGCTCCAAATTTCCTATGTGCCTGTTCACACAGGTCGCTTTGAGGCGCGACAAAGCGAACGAAAAAGCGAATATTTGTTTACACGTTTCGCTTTGTGTCCAGTCGTTTTTATGACAGGTGGAACATACGGTACGGGAACAAAGTTTGTGATTTTCATAAAAGTGACATAAATTTTTATAAACTGTGATTACCTGAATATAATTAATTTTAGTAAAAAATCTGTGCAACAAAACTGAAGCCTGAAAATTGTCCTATCGCACGCTTGCTCCCAATACGGGCGAAACGAAAATAAAATGGAACAGTAGGGTGATACAAAATGAAATTGAAACAGTCAGCTGGTCAGAAAAGCGAACGTGAGTCGCTTTCAAATCGAGACGCACTTCCTTCCCACCCGAACGCTCCCCGCACCTGTAAATTTCGTGTTGAAAGGTCGCGGTGACCACCCGTGTGAACAGGCACTATGTGTTAAAGTTAGATAGGCCCATTTTACACGATGAAACACGAAACAAAAAGTTTCATGCAACTTTGCTCGGTTTGAAGGGGAGAGGAGAGAGAGGGTTTGAGGAAACACGTGTTCCTTCCAGCCCTCTCTCTCCTCTCCCACACAAACCGAGCAAAGTTGCATGAAACTTTTTGTTTCGTGTTTCATCGTGTAAAATGGGCCATAGAATTGCTCGTAAAAACAGGGTCAGTTATAAACTCGGTTTTAGCGTTCGCTACTCTCGAAACCCCTATCACTGAGTGGCACAAAATAGCATAAATTTTTTTATTATTGTGTGGTTATCTTCTGTAGCTGTTCAGCAAATTATTGTTTCGACAATAGCGTGTAGTGCATAACGGAAATAATAGATGTCAATATTTAAAAAACAGTAAAAAAAATGTCCTAATTTATAGCAGGAACATAAAGGTGGATTTACATATCCGACTTTTTTCTGCCGCGCCGCATAACAGCTGATCATTTCTGTCGCAGGTTTTGGATACGCATTTTACATTTCCGACGAATTCTGTCGCAGGCAAAAACTTTTGAAAAACTTTAAATTTAAAAAAAAAAGCAACAAATAATTTAAAACAGTCACTCAACTAACAAACAAACAAATTTTAATAATCTTTACTTCCAAGCAAAACCAAACAAATCCAAATAAACAAACATTTCAGTTACACATAACCTCATATTTTACTTACAATCAGCTGTTTATATCACTCTGCCACAGAAAAAGTTGAAGTTTGTTCAGCTCTTCGCCGTGATGGCAAGATGTCGCAGAGATTGTTTCTGATTGGTCGAAATTTTAAAAAACACCGGCGAGACGGAAAAACGTCGGAAATGTAAATCCACCTTAATGCTCGCCATAAGCCGCGCGCTATGAAAGCTTGATCGCGCTCAAATTTTGCCACCGCTGTTAATCGTAAAACCAAAATCATAATAGAGCGAAGCGATATCGTAGGCGATGAAAAAAAATGTTTCCTGTCAAATGATTTTCAAATTTAAATTGAAACTAATTTAAACTAATATGAGCAAAAAGAGAGTGCAAAGGGTGCGTTTTTTTATTTTTAAAATAAACCACCCTCAGACGCAACAGAATTTGTCAAAAAGTCACTTTTCTTGGCATAATAATAACGTTTTATTTGTTGGCAGCGGTGTTTTTTCTATGGATACATTGGTAGAACTGTAAACGTCAACCACGAAATAGAAATAGGTTCTAATTTTTATGGTCGTGGTTATGGTCGCTTCTTAGAATATATAACTACAGGAAAGGCCCTCGCGTATAAAATCCGTGTATTCGAGCGTAGTGAAATCTGCTATCAGTCGACTGTCAAATTGGGTTATTTGCTTGTTAGTTAACTGTCAAATTATCCCGCGTTCGGCATCGTACTTGCTTTGAAACGTTTTTTATAAAATTTACTTACAGTTTTTTCCAAAACTTATTTAAAAAAATAAAGAAAGTTTAAAGAATTTGTTTTTAGTGTAATTGAAGTTGTTACGAGTGAATTTTCAGTGAAAAAAGAACAATGAAGTATGCAGTTTGTGAATGTAGGAATAATACGAAATTTCCGCGAGGAAAATCTTTTTGTGGGGAAGTGGGCTAATTAAAATTCTTCCTAAACACATATGTAACATATTTGGTGTCTATTATTTGACAACGAAAAGCTTTTATATCCCACGGCTTATGGCGATCATTGTGTTCCTGCTATTACCGTGCACAGCGAAAATCACAAATATATCTTAAATTGCAAAGTTTTAACACAAAAATATGCCTAACAAAATTGTGATCATGAAATTCTCTATAAAAAAGGGTTTATAATTTGTTTCGTACAAATTGAGTGTTCGTGAAATATTTCGAAAATACTGGGCCTTATTTTTGAATCCGCCGGCAAGGAAGTGAATGCGGATTTGACAGGTTCTGATTGTTAAATCCCCCGGCGGGAAAGTGAATGAGAATTTCACAGCCGAAAGTGGAAGTTAAACTAAAAAACCACTTGTTTGGAGTTTTGGATCCAGTGCGAACTGTCCATTCGATGAATTTCGAAAATGAAATATGTCAATTCATATGGCAGTTGCGCCCGGCGGATTGAACAATCGCAGCGACAAGTGAAAGTGAAACTCTTTAGCGGCGGGAATCCCAAATCCGGCGGATTCAACAATCAGGCCCACTAATACGCACTCCACTTTGACCCTAAAAAAATTTTTTAGAATGATCGATGTAAAATGTTTAGATTTTATTTGCAATGAAGTTTGACCAATTTTCAGCTGTGGTGAATTTGTGTCGTGCTTGAATGTCTATTTAAGTGAAGGAACTCTTTCTGGGATGTTTTGTGCAAATCAAGAAGACCATAACCTAAAAATCATTTGGGTCTTCAAAATAATGACATAAAACTATTGTAATTAATAAATTATTTATGAAATTATTCAAAATCTTGTAGTAAGGCACCAATCAAAGAAATTATTTTCAACACATCGCAATCATTTTGGTTTGACATGACAAGTAACAGCTGTTTTGACATGTTGAAAACGTCGTAAGATTTCACTCCACCTAAAAATCTCCTGCGGTTTCTTGGTCGAGGGGAAGTAAAAATTTCCCCGCTTTTCCGAGCATGAGATTCTATTGGAACAGGAATTGGGTGATTTCTTGGTCCCGCGGGATCCCGCATTCTCTATTGGAACAGACCTAATTAGTTCTTGTTCCATAATTCTATGTTTGTTACTTTCTAGGCCAGAAAATATGACATATAATGCATAAAAATTTATTGACGAAAACTAGTATTTTGTTTATATCCGCTTGGTTTATGACGCAGGTACCATAGAATAATATTTAACTTTATAGTAGTTTTTTTTACGTGAAATAGTCTAAGCTTAGGTGGCCCTTAGGCAATGTCTAGTAGTAAGCTTAGGATATGATAAGTTAAGGTAGTCTGAAGGATACATGAGTAGGAGGCAGTGAGCCTCGCGTTTGCACTCTTGGATGTTGAATGAGTTCATTTTTTTAAGCAGCCGGCTGAGCCACAACCGTTGGGGTTACCAGAAGAAAGCCTAGTCGGAGTGTTATGCCTAACAAGTAAATCCTGCTAATCAGCCAACAAAGACTGTGACACAGGCAGTACCAGACTACTAGGTAAACAAGGAGGTGTACCGTCCTCTAGGTGAAGACCCGACCTAAGCGGAATTTTGGTACCCGGCTCTGGAGTACGTCAAAACACCCTGCAACTATTTTGGAAGAAAACTTCCACGTTGAGAGTGCCTTGATGGCAGCTTGGCTGTCACAAAAGATTTTAATGTTGGCGCCTTTCAAACCTTTGTCAAGGTTGAGCCTAGCGCAGGTCGCAATGGCATGTATTTCAATCTGAAAAACAGAGGGCCACTTACCCATTGCAATCGAGACCTTGGAGTTGGGTCCTGCGACACCAGCCCCTGTACCATGTTCCATCTTTGACCCGTCGGTAAGCCAATGGAGATGTTTTGGATCCCCAGGAAGAATAAGTTCTTCCCACTCAGAACGATCTGAGATAATCGCCCTGAATTTCCTTTGGAACCAGGGATCGTAAATAACTGTTATATTTGTATTTTTGACTTAAAAAATCAAATAGTAAATGTTGTTTGATCTGCATAAAATGTATTCTACGATACTCAGAATAATGGTTCTACACGGTCGTGGGGTTACTTTTAAATTGTATACTTTTATTATAAAAGTCAGGTTTAAAAGATAGTATAAATTTTAATTTTTTTAAATCAAAAATACCTGTTATAATTGACTTAAAAAGTTTTAGGTCATTAAGGACACTTATTTTTGTGATTTTGTTTGCTAAGTCTTTCAAAACTGTTATGAGAAGACTTTTACTTTTAAAATCAAAAATAATTGTTAAAAAAGACTTTTATTTTTTACTGTCTTGAATAAAAGTCTTTTTAAGATTTTTATTTTTCCAGTTTTTCTATAAAAGTCTTTGAAGACTTTTATTTTTAAAATATAAAAATAAAAGTCTTTTGCAAATAATATTATCGCGAAAATCACACTATAAAAACAATCGAGATATTGTGCTTAATTGTTTAATATCAATTCAAAGTAATCCTATGCTAGTAGGCAGGCCCGCTGGGTGCCGGCGTGCAGAGCATGCACCGCACGCGGGCGGCATTTTCAGGGGGGCGGCAAACACAACAATCTCGTTATCGAACTCATTTCCATCATTTGCACCTAGGTTCTTTTTATAATGCCATAACAATTCCAAGTATTGATCTCCTTAAAAAATAAACCGATAAACCGAAAACGTGTGCAGTTTCAAACCACTTAAGATGGATCGATCTCTGAAAATAGTATAGTATAAGGACAGAGAATGTAAAATTAAATTCCCCACACTGAGAGACATTTTTAGTTACCACAACCATACGGCATCAAATAAATATATTTAGTTGTCGTTATTAACAAAAAATGCTTCTCATGACCAGAAAAAATTGTTGGAGTAACTAAATATATTTATTTGATGCCGTATGATGGTGGTAACTAAAAATGTCTCTCAGTGCAGATAGCAGTCCAGTCATTTGGTAGTTTTGCCTGGAAAGAGTTCCGGGAGTCTTGAAAATTTGTAGATTTCGATGTGCTCTTTCAGAATTTCAACTTTGTCACCTCGTATCTTTGCCGCTTCCGCCGCCATATTGGAAAAATGGCGCCTAAGAGCAGTTTTTTGACAATATCTCCTTTCCGACTCAATTTTTTTTTTCAACATTCCAATGAGGCGGTTCTTGTTTGCCTCATTGCCCAGGAATTTATTTTGTGACACAGTTGGGATCATTGTCTCGTCAAAAAGTATGTCTACTGAAGCAGTTTTTCGTGATCGTCAGGATCGCTCCACATATTTGGTACTACGATTTGCTACATCTTCCGGATATCCGTCAAATACGATAATGGCATTGGATGTATAGTTCGAACGAACGTAGGTAACGTATTTATTGCAAATGGATGAAAACGATTCACCGCGATGCCAAATGACTCGGTGTAATAAGTATCCTCCGTCAATGATATACATCGTATATTCAAAATTTAAATCTCCAGAATGTTGCTCAAATGCCTTATACATAGAAAATTTAATACATTTGCGCATGCTTTCGTCATTGAAAAGGGTTAAGGGAAATGGAGCAAGTTTGAAGTTCCTTTTCACATTCTTTTGCAATGCACATTCTTTGGAAAATTCGTAAAGGATTAATCGGGACAATGTCGCCTTCTATCCGGATGACTGAATTCAAAACACTAAGTGATTTTATTCGGTCATTCCGTTTGAATTTTACGGTATAGAAATCGTTGCCAATGATTTTAGAAATGCCAGCACTACCAATTTCTTTAGGCATGTGACAGTTGATCTTTTCATCTCCGATAATTCCAGTGCTTATTGACATGATTTACTTTAATTCTGGAAAAGGTGGATGGTTGCACAACCAATCAATTAGTTTTTTTACGTCGTCATTGTCACGATTAACCCGCGAACTTCTCATTTCGACATTGTCAAAAAACTGCTTTTAGGCGCCATTTTTCCAACATGGCGGCGCCAGCGGCAAAGATACGGGGTGTCAAAGTTGAAATTCGGAAAGAGCACATCGAAATCTATAAAATTACAAATTTTCAAAACTCCCGGAAAACTTTCCAGGTAACCCCTTTTTTTTAGAACCAAATGACCGTACTATAGAAATCAAATTTATTCTGTAAATAAAAATTGACAAATTTTAAAGCATTTTGATGTCTAGTTATGGAGAAAGAATAATCCATTTTTATGTGCAATAAATTCCCACGTTTAAATATCATTTTTACTCGACACTTTACTTGAATTTTGAATATTAATTACTCGAATACAAGACGTTCAATGTTTTTTTAATAAATTTTATTGAATGTATGAGATATCAATAAATAACGTAATCATATTTCAGATTTTTAATTTAGAATATGCTCCTTCAATCGATCTTTCTTAAAGAGAAGAGAACAAGCTCAGTCAGAAAAAACAAGATAAGGGAGCGGGCGGCATTGTCTTTTTTGCACGTGGGCGCTGAAGCGGCTAGCGGCGGGCCTGCTAGTAGGTCTTGTACATATACACATATACATACAGTATTGGAAAAAACTAAAGCAACTCGCTTCCCAGAATTGGCTTATTTGTCGAAAAATGTCAATAAAAAGTCCATTTTTTGGCGGAATGGTTATAAAAATATATTTTTGAAAACCTTATAATATCCGTAAGCAATGTTCATTCAAAGATTTCTTAACAATATTTTCAAAAAAATTAAAAAAAAATTATGAAACTGTAAATTCAACATAACAAAAATAACCTGGAAAAAACTAAAGCAACTTTTTATAAAACTCGTAGATTGTAATTCTAATTTTTAAAAATTTATAAGTTTAATAATCGATGGCATATCCTCCACTCTTTATAACGTCCGCGCATCTTTTTGGCATTGATCTCACTAGGTTTGTTATGATATTTGGCGGGACTTTAGCCCATTCGGTAGTAACGGCTTCAAACAGTTGGGTTTTGGTTGAAAACCGCCTTCCACGCAGTTGTCTTTTTACATTTTCCCACAAATTTTCTATAGGGTTTAAATCGGGTGATTGAGCTGGCCAGTCTAGCACATCAACCTGATTCTCCTGTAGCCACTGCCTCACTACAAGTGATGTGTGTGTTTGGGATCCCGATCATGTTGAAATCTCCAAGGTAGTGGCATTTCTTCCTCCGCATAGGGGAGCATATTGTTTCGCAATATGTATGGCTCTGTACACAAATCTATCCATTATGGTGTAAATTTTGGCGATAGGTCCAACTCCTGCTCCGGAAAAACATCCCCACACCATGGCGGATCCTCCACCGTGTTTCACTGTTAAGTTGCAGTACTTGCGGTTCAGCCTCTCACCTTTCGGCCGTCTGACATGACACATTCCGTCGCTCTGGATCAAATTGAATTTCGATTCATCTGACCACAATACACTCTTCCATTGTGTTTCAGTCCATGTTATGTACTTTCTTGCAAACCTGACCCTTAATATGCGATTTTTCCTTGAAATAAGGGGCTTTGATGCTGGTCGTCTACTCCTTAAGCCTACTGCAAGTGCTCGGTTTCTGATGGTTCGTGAGGAGACTTGTAAGCCCATGTCCCTGACAATATCTTCGGAAGATATTCCAGGCTTTTGCCTTATTTTTCTTATCACTAGAGCATCTTCACGTGCTGTAGTTTTTCTAGGACGTCCACCTTTATGTACCGTTCGAACACTTCCTGTTTCGCTAAATTTTTTTACAAGTCTACAGATAACGGATTTTGGTACACTGTACCTTTCAGATAATGTTTTTTGGCACACACCACGGCTAAAGTGGTCAATAATGCACTGTTTGGTGAAATTATTATACTTATTCCGTGCCATTTTTACGCCAATTTGCATAACACGTGCTAATAAAGGACTCTCCTTGTACTGATCACTTTTCAAGAGACTTACAATAGTCGTTGAAACTCTTCCATTCTTTTTACGTAAAGGAGTATAGTTGCTTTAGTTTTTTTTTCCAGGTTATTTTTTAATTTTGAATTTACAGTTTCATAATTTTTTTTTCTAATTTTTTTGAAAATAATGTTAAGAAATCTTTGAATGGACATTACTGAAGAAAGATATATTTTTATAACCATTCCGCCAAAAAATGGACTTTTTATTGACATTTTTCGACAAATAAACCAATTCTGGGAAGCGAGTTGCTTTAGTTTTTTCCAACACTGTATATGTACAAGACCTAGGATTACTTTGAATTGATATTAAACAATTAAGCACAATATCTCGATTGTTTTTATAGTGTGATTTTCGCGATAATATTATTTGCAAAAGACTTTTATTTTTATATTTTAAAAATAAAAGTCTTCAAAGACTTTTATAGAAAAACTGGAAAAATAAAAATCTTAAAAAGACTTTTATTTAAGACAGTAAAAAATAAAAGTCTTTTTTAACAAATATTTTTGATTTCATAAATAAAAGTCTATTTTAATTATTATTTCGAACAAAAAAAAATCTTTAATAACAATTTTAAAAGATTTATAACAATACTAGACAAAGATAATAGTTAAAAATAACTTTAAAAATTCTTGGTAAAACTTAACTGTTACTGTTGTCTTAAATCATATATGTTACAAAATAACGATTAATTTCTGATTTTTTCGATATAAGTTATAACAGTTACGATCCCTGTTTGGAACCCCAGTTCACCAACCATATGGTCGGATATGCGGCAAATGAAAATGTTTGGGATATTGTCAAGAATATCCATGTGTCCTTGGCAGGGCCGGCGGTTGATGTGGGTTGAGTGGGTAGTTCTACCCACTTGAAAAATTCCGAGTGGGTAAAATACCCACTCGAACTTCGAAACTACACGGACAATTTTTTGAGCTGTGCGAGTTAAAATAAACATGCTTGTTCAGTTCAATTTAGAGTTGAATCCCATAGCTGTAGTAATTGTGGTACGATATTCAATATTTCAATATTACACTGATATGACTTTGACTTCATACTTATACGGCGTATACCTAATCCCTACACTACAAACATACTTATCATTAAAAAAAATTCATCTATTACTGTTCAAAAGATGCCTATGTATATAGGTGCACGTGTGTATTCGTATATAGCGTTAACATACGTTAAAAATCACAGGATAGTATATTGTACCACAAGGGACGAAGTAGCGGCAAAAATAGTATACTTTTTTTCTAGCTCTGGCTGTAAAGGTGCTACTTTAAAAGCTGGGCCGAAAAAGATCCGTGGCTTGAACTAATAACCGTGGCTTGAAAAATAATCAAGGTATTTGTAGTGTTTGCACTGAAGCGTGTAAGCCAAAGTTAATAGATAAGCACTTTTGATTCACATACTCAAGCCTTGTTAAAACTGGCGCAATTTTTATACATGCACAGCGGCAGCGCACACAGTAAAGTTCAAAGTCCACTCTCCACATTTCATTTAACTTGATGCATGCTTTTTACTGCCTTCTTCTTCTCGTTTCGTCTTTTGATGCTGAAGCAACGTGCTGCCGCGCTGTATATTAATTTATCGTTTTATGGTGAACCAGTCTTATATTTCTGATATTCAAAATTAAAAATAAATTTTCGAGCAATCTTGTTGCTGTTTAGTTACGTTTTGTATATACTCCACACATTGGAAAATAAATTGGATTTAAAACATTTCTTTGTTTTTACATAACCTTTTAACAGGTTATGGGCCCAGGCGCGTGGTAAAATTTTCTGATTTCCAATTCCATTGTAATTTTTTTTTGTTTTATGGAAGAGGTTAAAAACAGTGATACTGAGGACTGTGAATTAAATGACATCTGGTCGATTTTTCTTGATTATAAAGAGAATACTAGTGAAATAAAAATGTCAGAATCTAGGATATATCACATACATCGCTTTAATGGCAGAGATTATCACTTATGGCGCAGACAAATGGAAATTTACATGACGGAAAATAAACTGAAACCGTATATATTAGGCACGGTGGCACGCCCTCCTGTTGACGCTAATCATTGGGACGACAAGGATGCAGAAGCACAAGCTTTCATAATGCGAGGACTGGAACTAGAGCAGTTAAAGTATTTGACAGATTGTACAACGGCTGCCCAAATGTGGTCAAGATTGAAGACAGTTCATTCTGAGAAAAGTGAACAATCTGCCCAAGTTCTCTTGGAACGTTTTATAAACTGCAAAATGGAAGCTGATGAGCCCATGGCTGATTACGTTGCAAAGGTAGTATCTCTTGCACAAAGGCTGAAAGATATGAACCTCGAGCAAAAGGAGCCTATGATTATCGCAAAAATTATCGGGAGTCTTCCCTCAAAATATGATAATGTTAGAACAGCATGGTATGCTGTATCGCGAGCTGACCAGACAATTGAAAAACTTACAGATCATTTGGTGAATGAAGAGGCATTAATCAAAGCAAGGTCTATTAGTAGTGAAGTCAAATCGTCTGAAGCTGCTTATACTGTTGACAACCGTAGGAACAAATATAGGGGTAATAGAAATTCAAATTATCAACAACAGAAGTTAAACAACAATAATACAGCACCTAAGAGGAAAGGCAAATGTAACTATTGTGGAATTCAAGGACATTGGGCCCGTGAATGCCGTAAGAAAAATAAAGATCGTTTAGCTGCCAATGTAAATGAATCCCTAATTGCACAAAAGGAAGGAGCGTCAGGCAATAGTGGTGTTCAGTCTAGTTCCCGATTCGCAGACAATCCTGAACTACTTATTACTGAGAGAGCTGAGAGCTCTGATAAAATTAAGGACTCCTGGTTAGCTGATTCTGGAGCGACCGAACACATGTCATTCCAGAGGGAGTACTTTAAAAATTTTGTACCATTCACTGACAAAACATGCACGGTTCGAGTTGGTAATGGGCAACGCATTCATGTGACTGGTGCTGGAGATATTGATGTACAGGTAATAAATCACCAAGGACCACCTCTAATTCATACACTTAAAGGGGTATTGCATGTCCCCAACTTGGAGAAGAACCTAATCTCGGTCCGAAAAATTACGAAGAGAGGAATAAGAGTTATTTTCGAGGATGATGGTGATAGAGTTACTTTTGAAAAACAAGGAAGGAAGATTGCAGACGGTATTAAGGAGAATGAATTGTTCAAGATGAATTTGAAGTCAGTGAATATAGCGTATTCAAATTTAGTGACGTCAGATTTAATGTTGTGGCATGAGCGTTTAGGTCACGTCAATATTGAAACCTTAAGAGAAATGCATAGAAAAGAATTAGTCAATGACCTTAAAATAAAGGATGTAAGTGAGAAACCATCTTTTTGTCATGGGTGTATTTATGGAAAACAACATAGACTTCCGTTTCCTACATCAGGAGTGAGGCGATCCAAACTTCCGGGTGAGATCATACATGTTGACTTATGCGGTAAAATGCGAACTCCATCTATAGGTGGGGCTAATTATTTTATGTTATTAAAAGATGATTTTTCCAGATATTGTCACATATTTTTCTTAAAAAGCAAGACTGATGTATTACGTAACATAATGCAATTCTATGCTGAGGTGCAGGCAGATGGACATAAAATTTTGAAACTTAGAAGTGATGGAGGCTTAGAATTCTGCAATGACGACGTCAGGCAATTTTTGGTTTCAAAAGGTATAAAACATGAAATATCTACTCCTCGAGCTCCTGAGCAAAATGGTTTCATTGAGCGTCAGAATAGGACAATTCTTGAATGCGCAAAGGCAATGCTACACGCTCGTAATTTGCCAGAATACTTATGGGCAGAAGCAAGCAATACAGCCGTCTACTTAAAGAATCGCACAGCAAACGTTGATGGTGTGACGCCCTTTGAAAAATGGTATGGCTCTAAACCATCCGTAAAACATTTGAAAATTTTTGGTAGCGAATGCTATGTTCATGTACCTAAAGAACAGCGCACAAAATGGGAAGTCAATTCAATAAAGTGCCTAATGATAGGCTACAGCGAAGGGAATAAAGCCTACCGAGTGTTTGATCCTATAAAAAGAAGTATTATGATTAGGAGAGATGTAATCTTTAATGAATATCCAAATGAACCTCATATCGTGGTACATGAAGTCAATCAAGATCAGGAAACAATATCAGAAAACAATGATATCGACGATGTCTTTGAATCAGCAGATGAAAATGAGAAGGCAGATAATATGGAAAAGACACCAAAGAAAGCCAAAAATCCTAGATTGCCACTGAGCAGATCACCTTATGCTTTAAGGAAAAATCCCAAAGAAAGACAAGAAAGTGGGAACAGCGCGGAAGCCACAGTAGCTGAAGTCTTCATGGCACAAGTGGAGCCAGTTAATCTAGAAGAGGCATTAGCAGCAGATGATTCAGCTAGTTGGTTAGATGCAATTCATGATGAACTTGATTCGTTGATAAAGAATGATACCTGGGAGTTAGTTCCAAGATCAAAAGGTCAAAATATTATTAGCAATCGCTGGGTATTCAAGAGAAAATTTGATGGCAATGGACAAATTGAAAAATATAAAGCGAGACTTGTTGCAAGAGGTTGTTCTCAAAGGAAAGGTGTAGACTATGGAGAAACGTTTGCACCAGTAGTTCGGTACGAGTCGGTACGAGCATTAATATCAATCGCTGCAGCATTCAATCAGATGATTTATCAATTCGATGTCAAGACAGCCTTTTTACACGGTGAAGTGTCAGAAGAGATCTTCATGGAGCAACCCTATGGTTTTGAAATAGACAACAGAGTGTGTAAATTAAAACGAAGTTTATATGGACTCAAGCAATCCTCACGAGAATGGAACAAAAGAATTGTAAGCTTTCTCCTTAAATTAAATTTTGAACAATCACGTTCAGATCCCTGTATTTTTACGTATTCTATCAACCAACAGAAACTATTTTTAGCGCTGTACGTTGATGATGGTCTAATTTGTGGAAGCAATGAGTCAACCATTGAAGTTTTGTTAAAGAAATTACACAAAGAATTTGATATAACTTATAAAATAGCAGAATTTTTCGTTGGAATGCAAATCGAACGGGATCAAAATAGAATAAAAATTCATCAGAAGATCTATACGGAAAAAGTTTTGAAACGTTTTAATCATTTTGATTGTATACCTACGTCCACGCCTTCTGATCCTAGTATGAAATTTACTAAAAGTGACAATAATGTTAAAGATTGTAAACGTTTTCCTTATAGAGAGGCGATAGGATCTTTAATGTATTTAATGATATGCACACGGCCAGATATAGCATATATAGTAGGTATATTAAGCAGATACATGGAGCAGCCGAATGAAGTACACTGGTTGGGAGTAAAGAAAGTACTGACATACCTGAAGGGAACTGTAGATCTTGGAGTAACTTTTAGGTGTGATACAAACGACTCGAGATTGAGTGTTTATTGCGATGCTGATTGGGCAGGAGACTTGGACAGGAGACGAAGTACAACTGGATGGGTGTGTTTTCTAAATGGAGGTCCAATTGCTTGGAGTTCAAAGAAGCAAACTATCACTGCAACATCGACTACAGAGGCTGAATTCATAGCACTTTGTGCTGCAACAAAGGGCACTGTATGCTTGAGACGATTGCTGAAGGATTTAAAACATGAACAAACTGAAGCAACAGCAGTTATGTGTGACAACCAAAGAGCCATCACAATCGTAAAGAATCCTGATTCGTCGAAAAGAACCAAACATGTTGAAGTTCAATTTTTTTACACATGTGATAAGCAAGAGGATGGGGAAATTGATGTTCGATTCATTTCAACTCAAGGGCAATTGGCTGATCCATTAACCAAAGCACTCAGTAAAGATAAGTTCATATGTTTCAGAGAACAATACGGCCTTGCATAGTAATTATTTAAGGCATCATCAAAATTGCGAGAGGGAGTGTTAAAACTGGCGCAATTTTTATACATGCACAGCGGCAGCGCACACAGTAAAGTTCAAAGTCCACTCTCCACATTTCATTTAACTTGATGCATGCTTTTTACTGCCTTCTTCTTCTCGTTTCGTCTTTTGATGCTGAAGCAACGTGCTGCCGCGCTGTATATTAATTTATCGTTTTATGGTGAACCAGTCTTATATTTCTGATATTCAAAATTAAAAATAAATTTTCGAGCAATCTTGTTGCTGTTTAGTTACGTTTTGTATATACTCCACACATTGGAAAATAAATTGGATTTAAAACATTTCTTTGTTTTTACATAACCTTTTAACAAGCCTGATTTGATGATGAATTTTCCAACTGGAAACATGGAGTTTACAATATCAGAATCTTCATGTTCTAATGAAAGAAGTTTATCTTTTTTATGTCGATTTAAGAGTTATTTGAGAACAACAATGCTGCAGGATCGGCTCAATTCGATAGCCCCATTACACCTTCGATCTGTTTTAGTGTAATGGAATGGTGGTCGTCACACTGTCATCACTGATAAGCTTGATCTAGAAAAACTATTAAATAAGTTTATTTCTGCCCATATAAAGCGGAAGAGAGTCTGCGTTACGCAAATAAGTGTTTTTTTCATATTTTTAATTAATAAATACATATAAAGAGTTTATTTCAAAGTTAAAAAAAATTTATTTATTTTAAATCTTATCCCTTTTTCTTATATATGTATATCCCCCCCGGCCAACTACCAACTCGGGCTGAACTCCAACCGCCGGCCCTGGTCCTTGGACTCTATAGGGCTAGTTGCATGAGTTGCAGTTTGCTGCGCTTGAGGATCGACGTAACCGGTTTAGTCTTGGGCCACTAGACTATAGCGACATAAGTGACCACAGGTTTAACGATCGTATTGTAGATCCCCAGTACATCATTTGTGGTGTAAAGCCCCATATCTTACTCCAAAGCCTTTCGCAGGCCCATATGGCCCTAGTGGCTTTACTGATGGCGTAGTCCAGTTGAGCGTTCCAGTTTAGTCTCTTGTCTAATGCTAGATAGATTGAGTAGGATTAGTTTTAATGGAGGACATCGAGTTAATTCTGAAGAATTGGATTGTAAGTTTTCTATCTTGCCATTCAATCAAGGTTGTATTAGATGGCATTTACCCTTCTTTCTTAATGAACGATCTACTGGTGAAATTATTTGCTAATATGCTAGCGCATCATTGACTGAGGATATATATACAATGGCATACAAAATGCACAAGAGAAATAATTTCTACTTCCAACCATCAGCCCAGGATGCACGTTATCTGCCATTTCCACAATCTATAACTATAGCATGCACACTTCGGCAGTCAGTATTTGCGGACCTTTTCAGTCCGTTGTTTTTCGAATCGTTTAATATCAATTAAGTGAGGTTCGACTTCCACATAAAAATATATGTAGTTATCAAAAAAATAAGACTATGACTAAAATCATTTGCATAAGATGTATAATCAATTCGCACCTTTTACCACTACATATTAAACAATGGGCCTTATTGTTGAATCCGCCGGGAGGGAAGTGAATGCGAATTTGACAGGTTCTGATTGTTGAATCCCCCGGCGGGAAAGTGAATGACAATTTCTCAGTCGAAAGTGGAAGTTAAACTAAAAAACCACTTGTTTGGAGTTGTGTATCCAATGCGAACTGTCCATTCGATTGTCATTTGAATTTAAAAAAAGAAATATGTCACTTCATATGGAAGTTGCGCCCGGCGGATTGAACAATCGCAGCGACAAGTGAAAGTGAAACTCTTTAGCGGCGGGAATCCCGAATCCGCCGGATTCAACAATTAGGCCCAATATAGATAGATTTAGTAGAAATCATCTTGTTTGTGTTAAGAATAAATAAAAATAGACCCAATCAACTTACTCCTATAAAATGAATTATGATTGCACTTTCGATTCGTCTAAAGATAAGAATAGGATCGGTGGCAAAATTGTATTTGTAAATGTAACTAATTGAAAATTCTAGTGCGCTCTCAATAAGTAACATGAAAATGTGAAACATATTGGTAGAATTTCCAACATCTGTGAAAAAAATAGCAGTAGGGGCAGCCTAAACACAGGCAAGACAGGAAAGCTCAGCAATCAGGACCTTTAATTGATTATACTTTTTTTTACCCTAAACGGCGTTAACTTTATAAATACTAAGCAATAAGTAGACAGATATAGGCACACAGCAATAGTACTAATCTAATTAAATTCCTCGTGACAAGAGATCCTCATATAAAAATACCAAATTTATGAATATAGCTGCATCGATTAATCCGGTCTAAAGTATTAATATACATGTTACATCACCTTCCCATAAATATTTTCATCGTTTCTATGAATTATCGCAAAAGTAATGTTTACCACAAATATGCAAAATAAGTTTTGCAAAATTATATAACAACTTACAGCCTTTAATAAAGGTATCCGTTAGGCAACGATCCAGTCGCTTTCCGTATTCCTCTTCCGGAAAAGCTGGAGTTGCAAGTGCAAGTGATTTCAAGCTTTTCTCGGCCATATTATTTCACTTCTTATAATTTTAAACACCTTTTAAAGCACCGAAAAAGGGGCCCAAAAACGTTCACGGCAGATCACCACACAAACTAGGCTACCTTTTGACAGTTTAGCTTGAAGATAACTCCAGTTTTATAAAAATGTAAATTAGAATCCACAAAATTTGAGCAAATGTAGAATTTAAAATCTTGTTATAGGTGTAACTTATATACCACGTTTATAATCGGAGTTTCACTCCCGGAACTTCAATCCAAAGAGAAACTACCGATGCTTTTATAAGGGTCATTTTACACGATGAAACACGAAACAAAAAGTTTCATGCAACTTTGCTCGGTTTGTGGGGGAGAGGAGAGAGAGGGTTTGAGGGAACACGTGTTCCCTCCAGCCCTCTCTCTCCTCTCCCCTTCAAACCGAGCAAAGTTGCATGAAACTTTTTGTTTCGTGTTTCATGGTGTAAAATGGGCCTAAGCAATGGGCATATCCACACGTTGCCATAAGTGTGGTGAGTAAAACCGGTTTTATTCAACTTCTAGCGACTCACTATTACTGTGTTTCCATGCAGAGTTTATCCTGAGTTTACTCAGATTAAGCGCCCATGGAAACGGGGATTGAGTAAAGTGTCGTTAAATCCAAGTAAACTTAACTAAGCCAGTCCGATTAAGCCGGGTTTTGCATATGTGTGTGTTTCAGTATCGTTTACTGCACATATACCAACGGCGACGAAATGTAAAATTAATGATCTGTCACTTTAACCCAGAACCGTCATGGAAACAGCATCGAGTGATCTAGAGAGAAAAAGCTTTCTGTTTACTTAACGAAAACTCTACCCTGGCTCATGGAAACACAGTATATGTGTGCTAGTTTTCACGCGTTTGGTTTTGCGTGAAAAATGTTTCGTTAAGTTCTTCCGCTCCCTTCCCTCTATTATCTATAAAACCGGTTTTAGGCGCCATGAATATGCACTGTGTGAATAGGCCCAATGGGAGGGAAAATCCAAAATACTTTCTGGTTTGAGATGACAGCTCCGAGCTCAAATTTAAAATGACAACAAACATAAATGTAAACCCAATGTTTAATTTAATGTACTTAAAAAAACCTATAAGTAAAGAAAAAAAACTATTGAAACAAAATAAAACACCCAGCTTCTTTCCTAAATTATCCCCCTTCTGAAAAAAATAAAAAATCATGCTCTTGTAATCTCACTCCCATACTACGTATACATGATGAGTTGAACCCAGGTTGAAGCCGAGTTCAACTGCATGTAGACGCAAGGGCGAGTGAACTCGATTCAGCTCTGCTACCTGAATGTGGGGTGCTACACGTACTGTGTTTCCATGAGGGTAGAGTTTTCGTTAAGTAAACAGAAAGCTTTTTCTCTCAAGATCACTCGATGCTGTTTCCATGACGGTTCTGGGTTAAAGTGGCAGAAAATTTATTTTACATTGCGTCGTCGTTGGTATATGTGCAGTAAAGGATACTGAAACACACACATATACAAAACCCGGCTTAATCGGAATGGCTTCGTTGAGTTTACTTGGATTTAACGACACTTTACTCAATCCCCGTTTCCATGGGCGCTAATCTGAGTAAACTCAGGATAAACTCTGCATGGAAACACAGTAACGGAGACTCAAGACGTACGAAAAACCCGGTTTTATAGGAAAGAAACGAAGAAGAGAGAAAGATGGACGCACATGACGAAACTTTAACGAAAGAATTTTCACCCAAAAATTCACCTCACTTGGCACGCTCTTCCCATATAAAATCGGAGTTGTGTTGTTGTTTCCACGGTATAGAGAAACAAGGTAATGTAAAAGACTGAATATCGTAGAATATCGTATTAGTGCGACGTCACTCGGCAAGTCTTCCCCATACAAAATCGAAATTGTTGTTGTTGTTTTCTGTATTAACCTTGCCGGGTGACGCCGCCTTTTTCTACGATATTCGCACTTACGATACGATATATCGTCTTTTACATTACCTTCACGGTATACAGAAACAAGGTAATCACCCTTATTCCACACTCCGACGTAATGATATTTTTTCTCCGAATCCCGAATTTGACATTCCGCACTCCGAATCTTTGGTGCAGAATATCAGAATATGTTACGTCGTAGCGTAAAGCTTACGTCGTAGAATTCTTCCGACGGAGTGTGGAATAAGGGTGAATGTAACAGAGACTGACAGCTTCGAATATCGTAGAAATTCCGTGCCGAGTGACGTCAGCACTAATGTAGAAACAACAACACAGCTCCGATTTTATATGGGAAGAGCGTGCCAAGTGACGTCAGCACTCAAATGACTTTTCCCCATTACATTACCTTGTTTCTGTATACCGTGCATTACCTTGTTTCTGTATACCGTGGTTGTTTCTACATTAGTGCTGACGTCACTCGGCGCGAAATTTCTACGATATTCGAAGCTGTCAGTCTCTGTTACATTACCTTGTTTCTGTATACCGTGGTTTGTCAGTGCAATATTTCAGAGATAATATGGGCATCTCGACGAGCAATTTCATTGCAATTCGAAATTGCATGCAATACTTTATTTCCAGTGGAGACCCGGGGTAAATGTGTGTGCATTTTTTATGTGTGCCATCAAGACCCTCGTAAGTACAGGCCTGGAAGCAGACTTTTTGGTTGTGTCTGTGCGCGGCCAAAATCGTCTGACAGTTGTGGAATTAACATGGCCGAAGCCGTACTAATTTTTTAACTTTGCTTTTGGAATAAAAAGTGGTAAAATATTGTATTTTATCACTTTTTAGTGCACACGGATTATCAGTGATAAGTTATTTAGTGATCTGAGTCCATAAATTAAAAAAAAATTAGTGGTTAAGTGTATTTTAAGAGTGTTAATTGATTAGATGACCATTTTTGTTTGCAATCGCGGTGGTTTTTTTTTTGTTAATTTAGGGAAAAAGTGTTGAATTTGTGTAGTAATGGAATTAAAAGTGAATTTAAAGTAGTTAAAAATTATTCTAGAAGAGTTATTAAAAACATAAGTGCAAGTACTACCACACAACATGAATAACAATAACTTTTTCACTTTTCCTTCACATTTTTCTGCACTTATGTTTTTAATAACTATCCTATAATAATCTTTAATCACTTAAAAAGCACTTTTTATTATGTTACTACATTGGGCATATTCACACGCTGCCATAATTGTGGTGAGTAAAACCGGTTTTATTCAACTCCTAGCAACTCAGACGGGGCGTAAATGAGTGTAGTAAATTTGAATGCTATACAGGAACCTTTAAATGTATTGCAGATGAAATTTACTTGTTAGAGAAAAACAGAGCTAAAGAATGCAAGAGATAGAAGTAACTTTTTATATGTGTGCTAGTTTTCACGCGTTTGCTTTTGCGTGAAAATTGTTTCGTTAAGTTCTTCCGCTCCCTTCCCTCTCTCATCTATAAAACCGGTTTTAGGCGCCATGAATGTGCACTGTGTGAATAGGCCCATTTAAATGTTCCTGTATAGCATTCAAATTTACTACACTCATTTACGCCCCGTCTGAGTTTCTAGGAGTTGAATAAAACCGGTTTTACTCACCACAATTATGGCAGCGTGTGAATATGCCCAATGGGCCTATTCACACAGTGCATATTCATGGCGCCTAAAACCGGTTTTATAGATGAGAGAGGGAAGGGAGCAGAAGAACTTAACGAAACATTTTTCACGCATAACCAAACGCGTGAAAACTAGCACACATATACCTTGTTTATGCGTAAGACGGTTTTAAGCTTAAATTCGGTTTAAGACGAATTGCCTGTATAAACAGATTCGGATTCTCTCTCAGACAATTGAAAATTTACGTTCTATGGGCCTGTGCGAATAGTGACTAAGGGTGGGTGCCAAGTGACAATTCCGAATTTGCTACTTTCACCACGGACACTTCGAAATTACAAAGTGTGCCAAAAGACATTTCATTGACAGTTATTAATATTTGAAATATGGATGACAACGAAATTTTTCAATTCATAAAATTTTTAATGGATTGTTTTAAAGTAGCCCGGGGCTACATTAATGCAGCTAGATTGATCGAAATGGATGAGCTTGAAGAGCATCATCCGGTAAGGGTTAGTAAAATCATTAATTAATTACTAATTTTTACATGTTTTGAATTCGTTGTAAAAACAAACTGTCAAATGAATGTTTGGCTAATATTTCCCCACAATTCAAAAATTTCCTTACAATTCCAAAGACACAAACCTCCGAAAATTGAATTGTAAAATCGAAATGCGTTTTCCATACAAATTGACATTTGAATTGTAACTTGGCACAGGCCCTAAATTGATGACTAAACTAAATTTTGCAGTTTTTGTGGATAATGTAGGGAATTGCTGTGTGAATTCTTTTGATGACTAAATTCTATCAGTTTATTCAAATATTTAAATTGTAACCATAACAACAATTTAGTCAACTGTCGAAAAATTTAGTCTACTCGCCAAAAGACTAAATACTGTATTATCGACACTAAATTTTAGTCATAGAATTCACACAGGGCCTATATTATGCATTAACATAACTTTAATCACTAACCGGAATAGAGTGAGATTATTCTTTTAATGTAAGACCAAAATCAGCCATTTTGAGAACTCCTCACATGTACACACAATAATTCGTCTTAAGCTGAAATAAATTAAGCTTGAGACGAATTTCGACTTAAGACTGTTTATACGGAGCCGGATTCTGTCTTAAGCCGAAATTCGACTTACGCATAAACAAGGTAATATAAAAAGTTAGTTCTATCTCTTGCATTCTTTAGCTCTGTTTTTCTCTAACAAGTAAATTTCATCTGCAATACATTTAAATGTTCCTGTATAGGCCTGTTTCACACGGGACGACGGCCAACCAACAGAAATCGTACGATATTCATGTTTTTAGAGAAGAGGGTGAGAGAGAAAGATGGGGAGGGACGATTTTCCCATCCAACTTTCTCACACGATTTTCGATACGACTTTTTGACAGCGGTGTGGTTGTTGTTGCTTTTGCTGGGAGAAGAAAAGAAATAGAAATGACTTTTATTTCACTCGGAAAGTACGCAAAAGAGAATTGAAATAAAAGCAACAACAATAAGCTAAAGCTTTTTGACGTACAGTTGGTTGGAAAAATTGGCCTGTGTGAAAGCCCGTACGACTTTTCGTCAAATTTCAAAAGGGAATGGACGATGACAGCAGATTTTGTTGGTTGGCCGTCGTCTCGTGTGAAACAGCCCATAGCATTCAAATTTACTATCCATAATATACGCCCCGTGTGAGTCGCTAGGAGTTGAATAAAACCGGTTTTACTCACCACACTTATGGCAACGTGTGAATATGCCCAATTGCAATAAGGGTATCTCGACGAGCAATTTCATTGCAATTCGAAATTTCATGCAATACTTTATTTCCAGTGGAGAGCCGGGGTTAAGCTGTTTGAAGGAAATATTAAACCAGACGAATATTTTCTTCAAACAGCGACCAACTTCGAAAACTTGTATTTTATACACGCACGGTTTGTTTGACTGTGGATGGGGGCCTAATGGAAACTCAGTAACAGTACATGTGGCCATAGGTGTAAAGTACCATTTCGACGAAGGGACGTGTAGAAAGAGTCTTATAAAAATTTTCAAATGTGGAATAAATTGAGCAAATTAAATGCCAAAAAGGTATGATTCTAATTGGCTTGAAAAAAGCCGGCTGTCAAAACATTTGACAAATTTAGAAAGAGAGCACCGAATACTATTGTAATATCTCTTTTCCACCACGTCGTCGCAGGATAGATTTTTCACCCAAGTAGAGTTGTCAAAGTTTTAAACGATTTTATCAAGAAAATATGGCAGATGCCGAAGTAATTATTTTATGAATAAAACAAATTATAAGCATTTTATCCTAATGTGAATTTGATATTTTAGCTATCGAAAGCACTGCGAGATTTGCCAAACCGAGTTTTGAATGTGCCTATTGAAGAAAGACATGTGCTGTTCCAAAATGTGTCTGCAGTGCTTACAAACCCAGGTAATTATTTTTTAATATTTCGTTAAGCAGAAGCCCACTCAGTTGAAGCATACTGATCAGGCACTTAGTGCAAATCGTTACCTAGTAACTTTTAGGTTTAACATATTCCCTAAAATTGCTTTGGATTTTTCAATACCTTTATTTTTAGTTGCACAAATTATTACTTTTTATACAATTTAAATTTCGCAATAAGTACTAATTACTTATTCTTTCTGTGGAAGTTCCAATTTTTGTACAAATTAATTTGCTGCTTTTGATAAACAAGTGGACATCATGTGGGAAATAAAAATAATCTTTTTCTTTCTAATCGTTTAAATTATTAACTATTAAATATAAAAAAACAAATATTAATAAAATAGGTTATAACTCTTGATAGAGCCCTCACCAACAAAATCGCTAAAACCATGCGCCGTAAGAATAAAAGTAAATAATAAACTAGAGACTTTTAAAATAACTTCCGATTAATAATTGAAAAAAGACGGAACAAAGGGAATTTATATTTAGAAAATCTTTATAAAAATAAAGCAACTTAATAAATAAAGTCTCTCTCGTTTTCAAATCATTCAAATTCAAGATCTTTTAAAATAATAACATTTTATTTTTAAAAAAACCTTGAATAATAAGTTTTGTATCATTGTATACATATCATACATATTCTCAATCACAATAACCTCAAACGGTGCCACTGCAACTCATGGGACCTGTTGTGTCGCAATGAAATGATCTGAAGCCGCCATATACGAGCGAATCATTAGTCCAAATGGCCCGGAGCCAAGCCAAAACGTTACCGTGTGTGCGGAAAAGGCTGGTGGATTCGTGGTCTAGAGCTACCGACGGAACAAAGCGAATTTATATTTATAAAATCTTTATAAAAATAAAGCAACTTAATGGGCCTTATCATGGTTGGCGCGGCGAAAAAATGACAGCGCCGTTTGTCGTCATTTTTCGTATCATAGTTGGCGAATGCAGCGACATTACAATTTTCGAAAAAACCTAAATGGTTGTCGCTTGAAAATGTTTGAACATTTCTTATACTTAAAAAATTTAAAATCAGTCGTGAAAGACGTAACTTTGTCTCTTAAAAAGGCCAACTGTGATACACCTGAAGGCGTTTTTCCCGACAAATGTCTGTTTTTTCGAGAACTATGATTCCGTTTTGCAGTCGCCGCGCGATTTCTCACTTTAAGCGCCAACCATGATCAGGCCCAATAAATAAAGTCTCTCGTTTTCAAATCATTCAAATTCAAAATCTTTTAAAATAATAACATTTTAAACTTCAAACTTATTTTATTGCATATAAAGAATACATAGGTGGTTATACTGTAGTTTTAGTTAAGTACTTAAACCATAGGTTAATGAGTATTCCTAACTTATATAATATTTAACATTTGTTTAATATAAAACTTGATATTTAACACTTATAATTATATATGTTAGAAACTACTTGCAATATAGTAGGTTCCTAGCCTATTAATTCTTTCTTATATATTGCACAACTTAACTCAGTCGCAGGCACAGCCAGGTTCCCTTCCACATTAGGGGCCATCTGTACCTGTGGCTGAGCGAAGGACTGCGAGTACAGATGGAACCAGGCCCGCGAGCTTACGGCATGTGGAACCTAAAGTCATCGTTCCCAGCACCGTCTGTCTCAGCCTTATAACCTATATTAAACTAATTGTATTTATTTAAAATAGCAGGAAGGGTAGCTATCTTCGTTGATGCACAGAGTCTCTCTTAAAATAGAAATCAGTTATTCTGCTTGTGCTTATCGCGGGAGTTTGTATGTTGTCATTATTTAGATTAATCGGTAAGAGATAGTAATTATCTAGCCCTTCATAAATACGGGAGTGGTAAATTCCTCTGATCAAAGGATTATCGTGGTACTGGAGTTTATTGATCCTACTGCTCCATTTGTCCATTATATATGTCATTAGCGGCACGATGTTGGCCTCTTCATAAATTTCAACATTGGAGAAAAGTTTGTTTCTACTTTTAAATTTCTTTTTAATGCAGCTCCTTATGATTCTACGTTCGATCTTCTCACAATTATTCGCTACTGAAGTAGATGCAGCGAACCAATATGAAAAGCCATAGGTAATAATTGGCCTAATTACTTGTTTGTAGAGTAATAGTTTAGATTTTTTGTTTAGCTTACTTCTGAAGTTCAGAAGCGGAGCAAACATGTTAGAAATCCTATTCGCTTTAGAAGCTGCCATTTTTAGATGTTCCTTGGCTTTTAAGAGATTATTAAAAGTGACTCCTAAGTATTTTATGCTTTTGACTTGTGGAATTTGGGTACCATTCAAGTGCAGCTTTATATTTTTGCTTTTTTTTATTGTTCGAGGCCGTCCCTTCCCACTGGCATTTCGTACGCAAATCAACTTAGATTTACTAGAGTTTACAGTAATACCCCATCTGTGATAGAAATCGTTAATTA
This sequence comes from Thereva nobilitata, assembly GCA_963855945.1. Classification (NCBI taxonomy): domain Eukaryota; kingdom Metazoa; phylum Arthropoda; class Insecta; order Diptera; family Therevidae; genus Thereva; species Thereva nobilitata. Next base: position 101,381,587 of record OY979695.1, read on the forward strand.
TATTAAGGTGTGTTTGGACATTTTTCATTCCCCTATTCGCAGCGATTCTCAACCCGTGGTACGCGTACCCCTTGGGGTACGCGTTTGATAGCTTAGGGGTACGCGCGAAAAATTTAGTTATGGCGGATGTTCAAAATACTCGATGCAGTTTCAGCGCGGTGGCACACAGTGGACAAAAAAATATCCAAAACCGATGCACAGCTGGCCGCTTTTTACCTTTAGTAAATACACCCTGTATGCCTGAAATTAATTCTTAGAAACTGAGAAAGGCACGCACACTTCCTCGGTTCGAAATTATATCCGGTCGATTCATTCGCAGGGCAGTGAATTAGTTGACAAGTGAATTAAGGTACTACTACCGGAAAAACGACCAAAAATAAGCACTTTTTTAATAATTTTTTTCTCAGCCGCTATGTTAGATATTATCAAGAAAATTTTTTTTATAACATTATTAGGGGGCGCTGAAGTCAAGAGCTCAAAAAAGAGATAGTCCGATGAGTGAGAGATAATCTCAGAATTGAGAAGTTTGCAACCAAAAATTCGAACGGGATTTTATAAAGGAAAGTTTCTTACCTTGTAATTTACCACAATTAGTTAAAAATTAAAAACAAAAAAAAAAATGGTGAAAGTTTGAAAAAAAGTTTGACAAAATTGCATTTTTTTTCACCCTTTTTCACTTCCCAAATTTTTTTTTCTTAATTTTTTTTCTAAAATGTGGTAAATTACAAAAGGGTATACCTTAACAAACAAAACGCACCCAAGTTTATTAAAATCGGTTCAGTAGATCCTGAGATTAACTCTCACTTAGTTGAAAAAATGTTATTTCAAGAAAAACGCGTTTTAAATTGGTTCAGTAGATCCTGAGATTAATTCTCACTCAGCTGAAAAAATGCAATTTCAAGAAAAACGTGTTTAATGTTTTGGTTCGCTTTATCCCTACTAATATTATAAACTCTGTTTGTCTGTTACGCTTTCGCGCCTAAACCGCTCAACCGATTTCGATTAAACTTGGTACAGAGATAGATTAGACCTTGGAGAAGGACATAGGCTACTTTTTCTCCCGAAACAAAGGCTTTAAGGGGTTGAAATAGGGTATGAAAGTTTGTATGGGAGTCCGTCATTATTGAGTAGAAAATTATTAATGCCACCCACCATTTGAAATCGATTAACTTCAAATTTTGCACACATGCGTAGTTTTCTTGACAATGCAATGTGACCATTTTGTACAAAAATAAAGTTGGCGGTTTCAAGATGGCGGCCGATTTTTGCATTTGTCTTCCTCGACCAACGACATGGGTATCAAATGAAAGGGTATGACAGATAGAATACAATTAGCGGTGTAGCTTCATTCCAAATTCAAAATGGCGGTCAAAACAAAATGGCGGAATACATAAAATAGACTAAAAAATAGAAAATTTAACCGATCGACTTCAAATTTTGCACATACCCATAGTTCGCCTGACAGTGCAATCTGACCGTTTAGTAAAAAATCAAGATGGCGGTTACAAAATGGAGGCCGATTTTTGCAATTGTGTTCACCGACCCACCTACATGGGTATAAAATGGAAGTGCGTGACAGGCAGAATATAATTAGTTGTGTGGCGTCATTCCAAATTCAAAATGGCGGATTACCTTTTTCTTCACAACCCTCTCAGTATGGGTATCAAATGAAAGGGTGTGACCACAGACTTAACTATCTGTAATACAGATGTTCCGCTTCATACAAAATTTTGGCACCAGGAAATTGCTGGGTAGGATTTGTTTCGTATCCTAAGGCGAAGCTTTAGAATACACATTCCACAAAGCTCTCCACGCATTTCCCCAAGTTCTCTGTTGATAGTCAAAGGAAGAGAGGAAGGGCAGGGTGGCTACGGAGCTTCATTCCACACGGACGAAATGTATTTTTTCGCCTGCTCCACCCCTCACTCACTTTGCCTTACCAGCCAGGCAGCAGACGAAACAATTTTTTTTGAATAGCCAAGTGCTCACGCGCAGGATGGATTTTTTTGTTAATTGCCATTGTGGCAGGTCATGATTTTGTTTTTTTGTTGTTTTCAGGCATTTATTTCTCGGATGAAATGGAATATTCTATTTCGCTACATTTCGGATTTCCCGGCCTAAAATTTCAGGTGCGTGGGACATAATCTATTTGAATTGTATTTGATTAGCCAAGGGCTCAGGCGCAGGGCACCGCCGGATGGATTTTTTAATTTCCAATTTTTATATGGTTATTTGAAATGGTGAATTGTCGCAAGTCATGATTTTGCTGTTTTGTTGCATGCAGGCATATTATTTTTCCGATGAAATGGAACATTCTTTTTAGATTTCTTTTCGTATTTAAGGCATTATGCTACATTTTGTTTCCGGCCGTAGATTTCAGGTGCGCGAAATATAATTTATACTTCGGAATCGAATAAAAAAAATGTTTTACAAATTGAATTTATGTCTTTATTACTTGAGTTTATAAAATTGACCAACTCTAACTTAATTCTATATTAATTATGCACCTAACAGGTGAAGACTAATTATGCTGATTTCTAGATTCCTATAGATTGTGAAAATTTTCATGGCTCAACGTCTAGACCAACGGTAGGCAACCTCCGGCCAGCGAGATGTTTAGAAGAAGTTATAAAAAGTATTTTTCGATGTTTGTCGTCTAGTTTAAATTGAATATTACATCCATTACATCTATTAGACTATGCATCATTTCTTTTATCACCCCCATACACAAACCGGTTTTATAGACAAGAGGTCGCAGGGAAGTTTATTTTATCCTAATTTTGCCTCAGAAAATTTGTCAGACTCACCCATCCATCACCGTAACACAATTATAACATCATTCTCGGGGGTATGAGGAGACTATGAGTAACTCCCCATCTCATTCGCGTTTCGTTGCAAGAAAAAGAGACAGAAAAATGAGTATTTTGAGGGTTATACCTACATTATACACAAACCTGTTTGAGTTGAGGACCGAGTGTTGGATAGTGTGATTTACCCCATTAAAGGGGTCACTTCAAATGCAGACAAAACTGCAGACGATTATAAAATGAATTGGTAAGAGGTGGCTTCAAATTAGGCGAGGGGCGATTGTAATGCCAAAAACCAGCAAATTAAAGAAAGAAGCTTATATGCATTAAACTGCCTCAGAGTAAGTAAGAAATCTATGCCTCCACGATGTATATTTATATTTTACAATCTCACTTCACCTAATTTCAATTTGGAACCTTTGCTGCCTCAACAAAAGTTAGAAATGCCTCTCCAGTTCGTATTTAAAATCACACCTCGTCTCAGCTCAGATATTTTACTGCAGCAAAAAAAATAACAAATGTCTCTCGTATTTACAACCTCACCTCACCTCGCCTCATTTTAAGTGGAATTTTACTGCCCCTAAAGAAGTAAGAAAGAAGAAAATCTTGTCTCTTCACTACGTAATTACAATCACATCTCGGTACACACTCATATACCAGCAGTAGGACAAAAAATTGAGGCCTCAGTAAAATTTACCATCGTGTAAGGGACAAATGTACTGCCTAGTGCAAGTCCGGCTCAATTTTATAAAAATTATAGGTCACAAGAACGTGCCAAATGGCTATTACGGCCCGCGGAAAAAGGTAATATTTATGCTGACCCATGTTATAAAAAGGTTGCCCACCCTTGGTCTAGACCACCGGATCTGGATCTGCATGCAATATGAGCTTCCTAATTTGGTCGGGCGTAGGACATGGGGTTATCGTGTTATCGTAACACGTTATACTAATGCACGTGGGGCTTAGAGGCGGTATCGGTAATTCACGCGACATAATCGATTTTATTGGTTGAAGTTAATTTGAGTTGCGATCGGTGGAAGTTGATCGCTGGGTTTTCAGATCATACATATTCGGATTTTCTTCTGAAAACAAGGATAAGGATTCAAGTTCAATATATTATTTCGATGTGACAAAGTCTACAACTTTTTTTTTCATAATTAAACACATAGGTAAAAAGCATTCACTAATTCTTATTAATAAGTTTCAATACAAATTTTGGTATATATCTATAAGTGGTGCTCCAGACTTAATCGGCTCAAAAATTTTTAAGAAAAAAAAATTTAATAAGGAAAACCACTGATATTTTCAAGGCTAATTTCTAAATTAAGGCTCAGTAGGTGGAGCACATTCAAAAATCAACAACCAGGGAATAATGAAGGCATATTTGCTAACCTGCGCGAGGCCACAGGGTAAATGAATAAAATATGCACGGTGGGGGATACAGTGGGCGGGGGGGATAAATGAGGGGCACCCCCCCCCCCCCCAAGAGCTCTATGATATATGGATTACTTTAGTTTTCAAAAAAAATGTCGAGTGAAAGCAATTGAAATAGGAAATTCAAATTGTACTGAGGCTTCAAATATAATGTCCTAGTACTCTTGATATGAGCGTGTAAACCCAAGGGATACAGGAACACATTCATTTCAACCCTTTCAATCCATTTGTTGCATTGATGCAACAATTTTCCTATACCGTTAGGGATAAATAGATCACATCGAGTCAGAGTCAGGCCTAAAACATGGGTGTACACAGTTTTTTTTATACCCCGTCAAAATAGACATTCAAACTCGGGATAAATCAAGAATAGCTGAAAATGGAAACAGCGTCGAATTTCGGTGGGGAGCAAAAAAATAATTCAAAAGATCACATATCAGTTTTTTTTGAGATGTGATTGTAGTTACGTATTGGAGAGACAAGAGTTTCTTCTTTCTTACTTCTTTAGGGGCAGTAAAATTCCACTTAAAATGAGGCGAGGTGAGGTGAGGTTGTAAATACGAGAGACATTTGTTATTTTTTTTGCTGCAGTAAAATATCTGAGCTGAGACGAGGTGTGATTTTAAATACGAACTGGAGAGGCATTTCTTACTTTTGTTGAGGCAGCAAAGGTTCCAAATTGAAATTAGGTGAAGTGAGATTGTAAAATATAAATATACATCGTGGAGGCATAGATTTCTTACTTACTCTGAGGCAGTTTAATGCATATAAGCTTCTTTCTTTAATTTGCTGGTTTTTGGCATTACAATCGCCCCTCGCCTAATTTGAAGCCACCTCTTACCAATTCATTTTATAATCGTGTCGTAACCAACACTATATTTTTTGTCTGCATTTGAAGTGACCCCTTTAATGGGGTAAATCGCACTATCCAACACTCGGTCCTCAACTCAAACAGGTTTGTGTATAATGTAGGTATAACCCTCAAAATACTCATTTTTCTGTCTCTTTTTCTTGCAACGAAACGCGAATGAGATGGGGAGTTACTCATAGTCTCCTCATACCCCCGAGAATGATGTTATAATTGTGTTACGGTGATGGATGGGTGAGTCTGACAAATTTTCTGAGGCAAAATTAGGATAAAATAAACTTCCCTGCGACCTCTTGTCTATAAAACCGGTTTGTGTATGGGGGTGATAAAAGAAATGATGCATAGTCTAATAGATGTAATGGATGTAATATTCAATTTAAACTAGACGACAAACATCGAAAAATACTTTTTATAACTTCTTCTAAACATCTCGCGGGCCGGAGGTTGCCTACCGTTGGTCTAGACGTTGAGCCATGAAAATTTTCACAATCTATAGGAATCTAGAAATCAGCATAATTAGTCTTCACCTGTTAGGTGCATAATTAATATAGAATTAAGTTAGAGTTGGTCAATTTTATAAACTCAAGTAATAAAGACATAAATTCAATTTGTAAAACATTTTTTTTATTCGATTCCGAAGTATAAATTATATTTCGCGCACCTGAAATCTACGGCCGGAAACAAAATGTAGCATAATGCCTTAAATACGAAAAGAAATCTAAAAAGAATGTTCCATTTCATCGGAAAAATAATATGCCTGCATGCAACAAAACAGCAAAATCATGACCTGCGACAATTCACCATTTCAAATAACCATATAAAAATTGGAAATTAAAAAATCCATCCGGCGGTGCCCTGCGCCTGAGCCCTTGGCTAATCAAATACAATTCAAATAGATTATGTCCCACGCACCTGAAATTTTAGGCCGGGAAATCCGAAATGTAGCGAAATAGAATATTCCATTTCATCCGAGAAATAAATGCCTGAAAACAACAAAAAAACAAAATCATGACCTGCCACAATGGCAATTAACAAAAAAATCCATCCTGCGCGTGAGCACTTGGCTATTCAAAAAAAATTGTTTCGTCTGCTGCCTGGCTGGTAAGGCAAAGTGAGTGAGGGGTAGAGCAGGCGAAAAAATACATTTCGTCCGTGTGGAATGAAGCTCCGTAGCCACCCTGCCCTTCCTCTCTTCCTTTGACTATCAACAGAGAACTTGGGGAAATGCGTGGAGAGCTTTGTGGAATGTGTATTCTAAAGCTTCGCCTTAGGATACGAAACAAATCCTACCCAGCAATTTCCTGGTGCCAAAATTTTGTATGAAGCGGAACATCTGTATTACAGATAGTTAAGTCTGTGGTGTGACGAATATAATTCAGTAATCTATATAACGTCATTTTAAATCTAATATTGCGGACACCACAAAATGGCGAGGGATATATCTTATATTAATAAACTAGCAAAAACCCGCGTGCGTTGCAACGCCTTTTAATAAAAAAACTAATGTGTGCACAGTCCGGGATAGGAAATAGGTATAATGAAAAAAATAACAAATTTGCAAAACATAATTTAGGGCACACAACTCGACTATAGAATAATCTCTCACAGTCAGTATTTCCGACCTCCTACAATATCCAAGAGTTCAAACGCAGGGTTAATCCGCACCTTCTTCAACAACCCCCCCGAACCCCCATAACCCCTTACTAAGCTCCCTGCCATGACGTGCAAACGACAACGGACTGGTAGTACAAAGGGTGATTCCTGAGCTTGGCACTGCCACATAAAACAAATAAAAAAATTTAAAGTTACTTATAAAAAATGTGTTAGAACTTTTTTAAAATGCGGTGTTGAGCGCCACCTATCGGAAAAATTGTGTGCTACATGCACAACAATCACATTCAGAACACGTGCCTCCCCCTGTGCGGAACTTGCCCAATAGCGCCTTCAACATTTTGTTCCCATTTGTTTATTGAGTTCGATATATTCTCTGTTTTAATTTTCATCAGACCTATCGATCATTTGCGGAGATGGTAAACCATAATCTTCACAGTATTTCCGCAAATTGAAAGAACAATATCTCGCCGTGACAGCATTTCATTCGCGTTCCTTCGATTATCGAGTCATGTTTTCGGTCGAACCCGACAGTCGGATAATAGTGAAAAGTATGCTAAACGCCTAAGAAGATTCTGAATCATCCCGTTAAAGTCCTAAAATCGGATTAACTGTTCCGAGCTTTGAGGTTTACAATTGGAATGATAAAAAAAGTTTCCACTGGCTTTTCTGCGACTATCGCATCAAGTTTTCCGCCTGAATCAATAGTCGGAACCGAGTGAAGCCTAGAACATGCCCAAGAAAATACTGAATCTTCCCGTGAAAATCCCATCGCAATCGGATTAGCCGTTGGTACGTAGGTAGCTAGGTTGTTATTATATACTGGCTGGAGCAATAAAAACTTTACATTCAAAATTATTTTTTACTTTTTAGTTTATTTTAAAATAAAAGCGTATTTTTTAGTTTTTTTAGACTATATTTTTTATTTTCTACTTTTTAGTCTATTATATGTCTTCCACCACTTTGTAGTGACCGTCATATTATATTTAAAATGACGGCACACCGCTTACTGCACTATACTCGCTTTCATTTGATGCCCATACCGAAGAATAATCCGCCATTTTGTGCTGGCCACCATTTTGAATTTTGAATGACCCCACATAGCTTATTGTAATCTACTTGTCTTACCCTTTCATTTGATTTCCATGTCGGGGGGTCCGGGAACACAATTGCAAAATTCGGCCGCCATCTTGGAACCGCCATGTTGATTTTTTTCCAAAAATTGTTAAATTGCATTGTCACGCGAACTATACATATGTGCAAAATTTGAAGTTGATCGGTTATATGGAAGTGGGTAAAAATCAAGTTGCAAGGTTCAAGTTTTCGGTCTAATCTGGTAGTCGAACACGGTAATCGGGCCCGATAATTGCATCCGATAGTCGGATCCTAGTAAAAAAGCCTAAAGTAGCCTAAAACATGCCCAAGAAAATACTGAATCTTCCAGTGAAAGTCCCATCGCAATCGGATAAGCCGTTTCCGAGATTAGCCCGGACAAACAGACAGACAGACATACAGACAGACAAAAATTTTAAAAATACTTGATTTCGTGTTAATATCGTGTAAATAACCATATGAACTTAGAAAATGACAATTATTTTGAAATCACAGACAGACACTCCAATTATATTTATATAGAAGAAAGTTCTGTATGTGTGCGCTATAGCTGGCGCACCAGTCATGGCAGATGTCCGTGGGGGTCTTCCATGATGCACCTCGAAGCCCGAATTTCGAAATTCAAAATGGCCGCCGAAAAATGACCGAAATTCCGGATTTCCGGTCAGCTGTATGTGGGTTCTACAAGAGTTGGGAAATCTGAAAATCTTCACATCTTAGCTCCAAATGGAAGAACATCTTAGCTCCAAATGGAAGACAATGAGTTTTCCGTTTGCTCTGGTTGTTTGAGTGAAAACGCTGCGCTTTCAAACAACTAGAGAGAATGGGACAAACGTTGTCTTCTTTTATGGTTTTTACACTACGAAGGCGGTCGACTATAAAATGCTATAACTTTTATGCTATTACGAATTTCTTTATAAAAATGAACTAAGCTATTCTTCATAGTATAAGTATAGGTTTTTTGAAATTTTTCCCGGTAGTAGTACCCTACAGTGGTGTAACTTTTTTTCTATCACGAATTTCTTTATAAAAATGATGTAGGTTATTCTTCATAGTGTAAGGAAACGAAAAATGGAAAAAAAAAGTTTTTTGAAATTTTTCCCGGTAGTAGTACCCTACAGTGCTGTAACTTTTTTTCTATTACGAATTTTTTTATAAAAATTAAGTAGGTTATTCTTCATAGTATAAGGAATCGTAAAATGAAAAGAAAAAAAATCGATTTTTTGAAAAATTTTCCCGGTAGTAGTACCCCACAGTGCTGTAACTTTTTTTCTAAAACGAATTTCTTTATAAAAATTAAGTAGGTTATTCTTCATAGTATAAGGAATCGTAAAATGAAAAGAAAAAAAAATCGATTTTTTGAAAAATTTTCCCGGTAGTAGTACCTTAAAGAAAAAGAGCGATTCCCAAGAATTCCCGTGAAATCTTACCGGTGGGCGGGATTAATTTTACGCCCGGGATCCCGCGGCTTGTATATGAATGGGGCTTTTAGTCATAGTCAGATACCGTGCACACAATTCTTCCATTAATCGGAAGATTTCTATTGGCGCATAGCAATGGTTTGTGTAACAATCCTCGAAATCTTTTAATTTTCATCAATAAACATTCTGGGCATACTCCTTGACACGTTATTGCTATTTATTTAGTATTAGAACAAGTTTCAAATAATAACAATTACGAATATTTAAACTATAAACATTTTTCTAATGTAAGGGGTACAATTTAGGATAATGAACTGCGAAGGGTACGCAAGCCAAAAAAGGTTGATAACCGCAGCCCTATTGGGATCAGCTTCTACCGCGTACATAACTGTATCATCAGCGTAAAGTAGAGCTATGGAGGTGCATTGCTGGACTGTGGTAATTTATGGGGAAAATCAAAAAGGTATATATTGTATAACTTGGGCCCGAGTATGGAGCCTTGTGGGACCCCGGATAAGACACTCATCGTGTATGGACGTGTTTTGAGTAATTCGAAGTACGATTACGGTTTTTCTGTGCGAAGTTGTTATTTCAAACGTAACGAGACTACATAGTGAACCTTGTGGACTTTACAGAAATTTAATCCGTTTATAACTCCCATTGTGCTACTGTGCGGCGCTGCCGTATATGTAGTGAATGGAAGGAAATAAACCGGTAAAATATTCAAAATAACGCATATTATCAGCTTATGATTTGTCTGAAGGCATAACACTAAAAAACGAACAAATAAGGGAAATTATATTACCTAACCGGGAATGCGTCAAAGAAATTGAAATGCTGCCGAAGGCACTAGAGACAACAAAATAACAATATAATAACAAAATAAATCTGGCGCCGAGCCGGCCACAGAACTCGCCGTTTTTGTAATCCCGATCCAAAGTGCGGGGCTGAAGCTTCAAGCTGCAAGGCTCCAAAATTAGGACTTTAGGATTATATGCTATCATTTACATTGAAGCCTGCAACCTTCATGCTTCAAATGAAGATGAAGCTTACAAATGACATAGATCGATATTTAACTTCGATGCCTTAGTGCCCGTCCACAACGCAGCCTGCCTAGCCTAGCACTGCACCTAGCAAGAACAAAATTTGACCATCGAGGTCCAAAACTTAGCAAAATACTGCTGGTGATATCCCCGACAGGATAAAATCATTATGTTACTGTAACCAGACTATACCTATCTTTTAATTTTTTGGCCTTTGCCACTATCTGAATTAGTTTTTTCCGGCAAATGTCAGTTTTTTTCGAGAACTATGATTCCGTTTTACACTCGCCGCGTCATTTCTCACTTCAAGAGTCAACCCTGATCATGGGCAGAGATTTCTTCAAAATTTGCAAAGAGTGTAGATTAGAGTGGCCCTTATAATATGGCCGATTTTTTTTACATTTTTGGTGTTGCTAACCCCTAAAATGGTTCTCTAATACGAAAAAATAATCATATAAAAATTTCAGTCGAATTGGTCCAGTTTAACCCGTGCCGAAAACGCGGAGAAAAGGACCAAGCACCATTTCTATGGGAAAATGTCTTTCAGTGAATTACCTTGAAATTTTGCAGGTTGGTAGTTCTCAACATGTAGATCGAAAGTCTCAATGACCCTCATGACCCTTCCTTCCGCCGCAAAAACCAGCCCCAAGGGGCTAGGGGGATGTAACTGATTTCTGAATGTAAAACAATTTATTTCTGTAGTCCACCCAATGGCTACCCCAAACAATCACCCCTTGGACCCTGCAAGCACCGAGCATCCATTTTTCTGATTGCTGAATTACCACATAAGCAACCAACACTTCACCCTCTGACCATCTAATTCTCATGTAGATCAAAAGTCTCTGTTCTCTTTCCCCACTCGTCCCCCACCCCAACAGGCCCAACATGCTTTGTTATTGCTTTTTTACGACCACAAAAAGTACGGGCGTTCTTTTTATGGCCACATAAAGCAGTGGCGTGCTTTTTTCGTAGAGTTTTCTTTTGGCAGTGCGCTAGACGTGCTAACAAGTCTTTGCTCTGTTTGAAATATCGAGGGCGTCAAAGCAGGACCTCGTAAGTGATAAAATGGAAATTATACAAGAGAGAAATTTTCATCCGACGTGACAGCACACCTCAAATACAAATAAGCAAACTGTTAGTTACGAGCTATGCGGCTGAAATTTCAGTTTTGTCAGTTACGAGCTATTGTTATTTGCCAAAAACGCCACAGTGCCTGAATTGAATTCAGCGCATGCCCCGTTTTGGCTAAATATGTTAGTTACGAGGTCCTGCGGTGACGCCCTCGATATGTCAATTTCTTCAACTCTCTTGTTGATAAAAATTCTTCTCAAATAACAACCTTTACAGCGTTTTCGGCACGGCTTAACTTCAAACAATTGAGATGAAATTTTTTGGAGAATTATTTTTTCATAGTAGAGAACCATTTCAGGGGTTAGCATGTAGAAATTTCCGACTTTTAAAAATAAGGGCCACCCCCCCCTTATAGACGCCAGAAAGCGCTTAAAGTCAATAAATCCACTGGACTTAACAATACACGCCAATAGTCCTAAAGAAATACGCCCCGCCTTTGGCTTCGCCTCTGCGCAACTTCTGTCCTGTCATATTTCTATTGGAAGTGCGTTTTTAGTCCAGGTGCGCCAACAAGGCCTCTAACTACCACATAAGAGCAATTCATTCAGTAATCAGTGAAAAGCTCATGGGAAAAAAAGGATTTATTCGCCACCTTCGTTTCGAGTCTTACAGTACATTTCAACCAAAGTATTCATCGCTGTGGGTGGTGGATTTGGTCTAGTTGCTTGAGATATCGGCAAGGCCTTTAATACAGTATGACACTCTGTTTTGATAACTAAACTTCTAATTACGTTATTGGTATCGACTTAGGTTGATTGAATTGTATTAAGAGTTGCCTTTGTGGCCGTTCAATCAAGATGGCATTGCAAAGCGTCGAACGTACATATCGCCTAATAGTCCAGGAGGCAGCGTTTCATTTTGGATGGTCATTTCAGGTCGCTTATTTTTTTTTTTTGCAATTTTACTTTTGTCCGGGATTCAGCGATGCAAGTGACCTGGTCATTTCATGCCAATTGATTCTTTTTGGAAATTATTCCTTCCGGGTAGTAAGTTGATGATCTAAGCGTCAGCTGCGTGAGTATTGGTGGGGCTGGTCGTGACAATCAGCCTTAATATGGTTGGGTCATTCCATACAGTGGTGGCGAACCTATGGCACGTATGAAAATTTTGCTGGCACGTGAACGATTTATTATTAAATTGGAATTGGTGAAAACACAAAGAAAGCAGGCTGCTGCTTTCCTATTGAATATTCTTTGTGCCCATCGACGCCGCTAGACGCTGGCAATAGGAAAGCAGGCAACCTGCTTTCTTTGAGTTTTCACCCATAGATGGTATCGCTGACTCACTTTCCCTCCTGCTTTGCACTTCGTGCTGCTTTGAAACACAAGATTAAAAAAACTAGTGGGATGTGGATTTGACCCTTTCGCCTTTCGGTCCACACGATCAACTTCCCAGTATGATGAATATTTAATATTATGAAGTGCTAAATCTACAGGATTTTTCTAGAGAATTTACTTTTGCTGAACGTTAGCAAACGAACATTTCCTTCGTATTTCGTTCGCGACACTAGAACGCATGGTCGATGGTGGAAAACAATTCCCGGTCCAAAATGTATTGATCTAAGGTTTGAAAAATTCCTGATGTTTGTAAAGGGTAACGTAATTTTTGCACGAATTTGCGCGCGAGTACTCGGATTTTGACAAGTGATGTCTTGTTAGGAAGCTTTCTGTGCGGTATCCAGAACAGGTAACTTTATTTAGAACGGGTTTCATTCCAAGATGTTTATTGGATATTAGAAAAACTAATGCTAAACTAGTGCTTGTGATTCTTTGCCGAAGTCTTCATTTAAACAAAAAAGGCCTCGACCGAATGTTATGAAATTTTTTCAGAGCATGTTTTCGTTAATATGCTTCGATCAGCATCTCAAAAAATTCGATATCGTTTTTGGTTCATACGATATCGTGCAGGTATAAAAATCACGTCGTTTAAACAAAACAAAAACGGCTCGACCAAATTTTATGAAAGATATGTCAATACTTTATCTATGCCGAGAGTTTTTTCTTAACGAAATATTTAACAGCTGCCCAAATAGAACGCGTTGTAATTTCAACACGATGACTTTTCCGTCCACTGCCTTACTTTTCTTTGGCGATCATTTCAGCAAATGTACGTACTTTCAATTTACGTGTAGAGCGCTCGAAACGATTTTCATTGGAAGCACACTCACCAATAAATGCTGACTTGATCTCTTCCTTTTTTGATCAGCATTGAGCAAAAAATCTACGATTAATCGCTCCCGTCGAAATATGAAATAGCATAATTTTATAAATATCGCTCGCGAAAGGATTGACCGTTTGATTAAATGCTGATAACAAGGATATTTTGTGGCTGTTACTATGTACAACTTTGTGCTGCTTCAGATCCTCTCTTACATGGCTTATTATTTTTGTCGATTTTATTGGTTCCTAGATTTCGCAATTTTCTGGGAAATTTTACATAATCAGCCGTGTAAGAACCATTTTCAACCCCCGCCAGGTGTAAGAAACAGTTTTTCGTTATTAGTTATCCATAAACTACATACTGTCAAGGTTTCATATCTCCTCATATTTCGCATTTGACCCGGAATTCCTACATATTTATAAAAATATTGTGCAGAAACGCACCCGCGCGCAGCCTCTGGACTGGTGCCAATGTTTCATACCTTTTGTTAATAGCTAATCTGACTATATGTCGTACGTGCTCATTATCAAACTGCGGCGTCCCGGAATATTGTTTCAATTGAGTTGCTTGTCTTGTTGAGCACAAGTATTATTTTAATGAAAATAGTCGTTGATGGAAAATGCCAGTATGTATTATTAAACTTTTCTTTAATTTTAAAAATTTTGATTCTGGTAATATATTATTTTTGTAAATTAATTTTTGAAATTGTGTAAACAAAATTGTGAAACCCTAAAATTAAAAACTGTCCGGCACGCCAGCAACACGATAAGTAATATTTGTAATTTTCTGGCACGCGCACATAAAAAGGTTCGCCACCACTGCATCACATCAACCAATGCTTTGGACCTCACCACCTCCGATAGTTATAATTTTTTTATATATGTTCTTCTGGTGGAAACTAAGAACAAACCAAATTTTCAGATTTTTTGGACTTTTAATTTTTTAGTTATAAATTTTCAAAAATCGAAAATCGCAAAATTTTGACAAATTTTGAAATCTTTAAATTGCTCTAGTTTAAAAACTATTTGACAGAGAAAGCTGAAACTTGCACCAATTTCTTCTGACATATCTCAAATGAATGTTTTTTTCATATTTTTGAAAAAATTATATTTTGTGCATACACTCTTAAGGTACAAATAATGCCAAAATTTAGGATGGGACGACATTGGGATCATATTGAAATAATTTTTTTTAGGTACTTGAAGAGCTGAACGTTCAATGAACGCAATATAAAAAAAATTTGGCTGCGGGGGAGCTGATACGCCCCGCTGATAATGTCACCCTTCACTAATTTGGGTATGACGAATTCAATGAAAATAAAACCAATCCCCTAACTTGAACGGAAACTACCCCCAGGACAACCCTTATTACTAAAATTGAGTGTTTCGCACTTGCTTATGAAAACAGCCCCCCACAATTTTTTATGTAGAAATAGCCCTTACGGTAAGCTTTTTTTAAGCCCAAAATCAACCTTATCGGTGAAGCAGAAGCCACCCCCACAGCAACCCCTAAAATTAAATTATTTTTTGTACTCCCAATATAAGGATCCACCACGCCAATTTTTGAAGAGCATATACCTATACCATATACGATAATTTATAGAAGCCATACTTACCCCCTCGGGCATCGGACACCAGCCCCACCACTAGGGGGTGAAAACTAAATTATTTAATTGAAGTTTAGGTATAAAATTAAGCAATTTAGATCCCAACAACCGAACAACCAAGTTTAGCCGTTTGGGTTCCTTGAGAGCGCTAGAATTGCATATTTCATGATCTTTGCTGGATTATATGTCCGAAATCAGAGTTTGCCTCTCTAAGGTACAGCTTTTTCATTATGCGAAAAGTAAATTTGAGGAACAATTTCAGGAACGCGATCAAAAACCTTACTATGGTTAACTATAGTTAACTATGGTAAACTTTTGCTGTTCAAAAACTTCGTGGTTAAACACAATATAACCACGAGCATAACTTTTTAACGTTCAAAAACTCCGATGTTTGCCATGGTATAGTTAAATTTTAACCCTGCTGGAGCATGGTTAGCAATGGTTAAGAAGAAGTAAAACTCTCGTGACAGTTGTTGTAATGTTAAACACATGAACAAATCAAAGTGGGATTTGTGAGATTATTGCAAATAAATAATTAACGAACATTGAGGACATATACGAAATAATTGAACCAATTAGCAGAGACTATTTTATGAAAAATGTTATTTTTTCTTCTTATTTAGTTCGTAGTTAACCATGGTGTGCGTTCAAAAAGCTACTTGGTTAAACATAAACTTGTGTGGCGCATTTGAAATATTTTTTTTGTGGACTTGGAAACAAATTTTTCTAGGCAAGTCGTTCTTATTTAATTATACAGTCGTTATACAGGTTTTTATGAGCCCATGTTTTTATTTTAGTCTGTTAAAAGTCCCAGATTATTACTTAATCCGCTGACGCAGCGACACAAAGTGCCCCTTGGCATATGACATGAGAAGACAGCACTGCTACCATTGCACGATTTCTTACCAGACGTCAAAATTTCAAGAAGGTCCATGTTTGTGTTCTAATTATTTTCTAGTTTTTGGTACAGATTATGATTGAAAATAAAACCAATTAACTTAAAAGTTTTTTTTACCTATTTTTATTGTATTCTTTTTAGTATTAATTCAGTCATTTTTGGATTTTACTTTTTACATAATTCTGGTGAAGTGATTTGTTATGCATACCATATTGCCAGCGCTATTTTGAATTTTCTAATTTTGACAACAAATTCATTACTTCCCACCTTAAACACCCCCAAATAACGATTTTCAGTGAAATCGAATCGTATTTGCCAAAATCTTACCGCCATATTGGCGTCGGCATTTTGATTTTTTTAAAATTTTGACCACAGATTCGTCCTTTGGGACCTTAAAAACTCCCCGATAACGATTTTCAATGGATTCAGAACACATTTGCAAAATTCATCCGCCATTTTGAATTTTCAAATTTTGACGATAGAATCGTAATTTGTGGCCCTAAAAACTCCCTGATACCGATTTTAAATGGGCATATTCACACGTTGCCATAAGTGTGGTGAGTAAAACCGGTTTTATTCAACTCCTAGCAACTCACACGGGGCGTAAATTATGGATAGTAAATTTGAATGCTATACAGGAACATTTAAATGTATTGCAGATGAAATTTTACTTGTTAGAGAAAAACAGAGCTAAAGAATGCAAGAGATAGAAGTAATTTTTATATGTGTGCTAGTTTTCACGCGTTTGGTTTTGCGTGAAAAATGTTTCGTTAAGTTCTTCCGCTCCCTTCCCTCTCTCATCTATAAAACCGGTTTTAGGCGCCATGAATATGCACTGTGTGAATAGGCCCAATGGATTCAGAACACATGTGCAAATTCATCCGCCATATTGACGCCGCCATTTTGAATTTTCAAATTTTGACCACAGAATCGTCATTTGTGGCCATAAAACCCCCCGATACCGATTTTTAACCGACTTCAAAAAAGAGGAGGTTATCAATTCGACGCGTAGGTATGTTTTTTTTGGTCCTGTTCACGCATAACTTTGTAACGCAATAACTTTTTTGCTTTTTTCTTTTTTTGCTTGATAGGGTAGTTTCCCACAGTGGTCCCATGCAATTTTTTTTAAATTCTGAAAAAGGAGTTCGAAGAAGGTAGGCTTAAAAAACTGGTAAAATTAGTACACCTTGAACAGATAGAATTATTTCAAAGGTATCACAAAATTCTTTATTTTCACCAAATACTTAAGAGGGACTTGGCATAGCTTCTACGTACAAGTCTACCGAACTAATTATTGCGGGTTCAAACCCCAGATCGGACAGTTCGACTTTTTTTCTTTTTTTCTCTTCTAAATTCATTCTGATTGGATTAATCTTGTAAAGAATTACAAGAGTTACATACTCTTCGGTGGGAAATTCCGTGCATACTCATGTACACTGTAAGAGTATTATCCTTTGAATTGGAGAACTATTTAGCCGAATTTCCGATAGGATTTATGTAGATATTTAGCCAATATATAGCAGCACTCTCTCGTAGCAAAGGGAATAAATACCCGCTTCTCGAGACTATCGTTGCGGACTAAGTCTAAAACACGTAAACGGAGTGACATTATTATCATTAAAGTTTGTTCTATTACCACCTTTTCATTATAGTGAAGTGAATAATTAATTTAATTTAATTCAAATATAAGCAAGCAAACAAAATAAGTGCTACAAAGGACACTAAAATTAGTGCAGAGCATGTTCACAAAACAAGTGACATGTCTCTTTCAGACAGTATTGCTAATGAAATTAAAAATACTAAGTGCGCCGGTAAATTAACCGCTGGCGATAGTGACTCCGGCACTAATTATAGTGAAAAATTAAAAACAATGAACACTAGTGATAGTGACAACAATAGCGTGCGCAGCAACACTAAACGTCGCCGCAAAATCAAAGCTGCACCTAACCTTGTGCAGCGAAAAGCCAAGAAAGGGATACAAGGGGAACAACAGCCGGCAGCATCTGGGTCTAGGTCACCGGCTCCATGTACCGTGGCCACAGAACCAGACGACCAAGAATCGTCATATGATTCCGTCCCAGGCCTACAAGTTTACAAAGGCCAAGGAAACAGTTTCAGAGCACTGGCCACTGAAACTATCGAGGACGAGGCCAGACTCGAGCAAATTATTGAGGAGCTCAAAGAAAAAAACTTTCCGAGACTCCCCAAAACAAAGGCAACAGAAACGGCAGTGTCAGATGGAAGGCAACAAAAACAACAACAACAGCAGCAGCAACAGCTGACGCAGAAAAGCATGCCCCAACAACAACAACAACCACAGCAGCGGATAACAAAGCCCCAACAACAACAACAACAAAAAAAGGAAAAAATACCGCCGATAAATATTTTCCACCAAAAGCCGGTGGACACTATAAGGTTAGCGAAACAGGTGCTTAAGCACACAAATTTTTTTATTAAACGATTTAATGGGATAAAGCATGCATTAGTTTTAAGTAAATTAGAAGATTTTAAAAAAATGAAAAATATTCTGGAAAGGGCGAATACGCAATTTTTCACTTTCACCACAAAAGGTGAAAAGATGCAAAGCGTCCTTTTAAAAGGCCTTGATGCGGATTCTGACCCGCAAGAGCTCCTGAATGACCTACAGTCATTAAATGTAGAAAATTTGAAATTTACAGCCGTCAAACGCTTCAGCACGGTCCACTCGCGTTCCTCAGAGAGACAGTTACCTATCTTTCTTGCCCAACTGACTCCCGACAGTCGGCTGGACAATTTGAAATTAATTAAATATGTTAACTTCCACGTCGTCACATGGGAGAAAATAAACAAAAAAGCTGGCATCCTCCAATGCATGAGGTGCCAAAGGTTTGGTCACGCCGCAGCTAACTGCCAAATGGCTTTTAGATGCGTGAAATGTGATAATAACCACAAACAAGGCGAATGCCCCTTGGGAAAAGAAAAAGTCGCGGACAAAAGTAAGCTGTTTTGTGTACTCTGCAAAACTAACGGACATCCTGCTAATTATAGAGGATGCCCTAAATATGCAGAGCTCAAGCAACGCATTAAGGTGCGAAAAGATCAGTTGGAGGCTGAACAAGCGAAAAAAACGCAAATGTTCAAAAATTTCGTTGTCCCTGGAATGTCCTTCGCCCAAATGGCGACAGGAGCCCAGCCAACAAAACAACAAGCTCCAAAAGCTGCTCCTGCAGCGAGCTCTGGAGATAGTGACCTAAAGGCGGTTCTCTTGTCCATACAAGGGCAAATCGCACAGCTCCAGCAACAACTTAGCGAGCAAGCAACTCGTTTAAATCTGGTATACTCTGCGATCTTTTCGACAGAAACCATCTCTGGGTAAGCTGTCTAATGGCTTTACACAGAGAGGACACGATCAAGGTCATTGCGGTGAATGTCAACTCGTTGATAAGAAACGAGAGAAGGGCGAATCTACTAAACCTCTTGCAGAACCAAAATCCGGATGTGCTTCTGGCTAGTGAAACTAAACTAAGCGAGAAGCACAAAATGGATTACAAAGATTATGTGGTAATTAGGCGTGATCGACCTAATTCCATACAAGGCGGAGGACTACTAATATTAATAAAGACTTCCCTGAAATATAAAATCGTGTATAGCAGAGATATAGAAAAGTTTCAGGTGCTAGAAGCGTGTGTTATATACATTCCTCTGTCTAGTGGCACAAGATTGTATATAATTGCCGCGTACGCACCCCAAACTTCTCAATCTAGGCTATTCATAGAGGAATTGAACTTGCTCTTTCAAACGCTCCAACTGGAGTCGGAGCAAAATTTTTACTTATTGGCCGGAGATTTAAACGCACGCCATGCGGCATGGGGAAACCAAACACCTAACACCAGGGGCAACCAACTGAATGACTGGTTGGCTCAAAATAGAATTCAGCAGAAACTTAACCTTCTCGCTACAGACATACCATCATACCCAGGCGGTGGGTCTTTTCTGGATTTATGCCTGCTAGACTCTCGGATGGGGCTACCAGGGATAAATACGAACGAGACAAACTGCTTAACGACAGTGCCGTACGACAGCGACCATTACGGACTTGAAATAACAGTACAAGTCCCTGACGATTCCGTAGAACTTCTGGAATATTGCGAAGTGCATCCTTTTGCATACCAAAAGATGCACTGGCCAAAATTCGAGAAGGCTATGGAAAGGGCAATACAGTATAACGGACTACTACCTCATACAACTAGGAACTTGACCAACAATGAGATTGATGCATATTTGAAAGATATGGACAGCCTCATTGTACAGACTATGGACAAAACCATACCACGGACGAAGAAAAAAAACAGTACAGACTGTTACAAGAACGCTACCATCGACGCACTACAAAAATACAAAAGTAGAGTACTGACTAGACTGAAATCCCTACACCGCCAGTTCCAAGATAGACAGAGCCCGGAGATTGTAACCCTTAAATCGGTTATGAAAAACCTCCAACAACTCCTCAAACAACAATACTCACAGTCAGTGAATCTGTACTGGAACAACAAGATTCGTGCTATTCAAACTAATAGCGCGAGCATGTTCCCACAGATAAACAAAATCTTTAGGAGTAAAACACATAACCGATTGGACAAGTTGCGCATTCCTCGGACTCGGTCTAATGAAGAGCTACTGAGGTCTGCTGGCTTGGATCCGGAAGAAATCAGTCGCATAGACGACAATTGTATAGAGGACGAGCAGGAGAAGGTGGATTATGTGGGGGCCTATTACCAGGGAATCTATTCGGTGAACACCAGTGTTCGCGCGAATTCTGACCTTGAGAATAGGGCCTTACTGAACCATTTCAGATTATCTAATGAAATTGAAGCTTGGAAATCCGAGAATCGATCAATCATCGAATTCAGTGAAGACTGCCCAGCGAATGACATTCCCGCGGCCCAACTAAATTCTACTTTCATTAGAAAAATCGATCTGCTGTCAACATTTCGTCGTCTAAACAATAACGTCTGGGGTAGATGGTATTCCAAACATCGTCCTAAAGCATTTGCCCCTGGTGGCCATAGACACATACACCACTCTGTTTAACAATGCGTTAAACAACGCCCATTTTCCAGGACACTGGAAGACGGCCGTGGTGTACCCAATACCCAAGAAGGGTAAAGATAAAAGTAACCCTGCGAATCTTCGGTCAATAAGTCTGCTTCCGAATATCAGTAAGGTGTTTGAAACAGTAATTAATAGATCATTATCCAAATGGGTTGAGGAAAAGAAAATAATTCCCGATAACCAATTCGGATTCCGGGCAGGGCATGATACTATTCATGCCGTGCCGAAATTGGTATCAGACATACACTGGAACTTTATGAAAGGCCAGTGTACCGGAGCATGCCTGATCGATTTTGAGAAGGCATTCGATACAGTATGGATCGAAGGTCTTCTCTACAAACTGGTTAGGCTCGGCATGACCGGACCTCAGCTATACACGATCTATAATATGATTTCCAAGAAGAAGTTCGTCGTCAAAAGTGGCAACTTCACATCAAGTAGGGTCTTTGACATTAAAAACGGTCTGCAACAAGGTGCGGTAAACTCGCCGCTCTTATTTAATATCTTTACGAGTGACCTAATCAGTTCACTCCGCTTCGCATTAGCGTACGCGGATGACCTGATTGTGTACAGGACGGGGCCGAAGATTGGAGTGATCCAGACGCTCTTGCAACGTGACGCAATCGAACGCTACAGTGATGATTGGAAGTTGAAGATCAATTTTAGCAAATGCGAATCGATCCTCTTTCGGACTGTTTTAAACAGAGCTTCTTACGATGTTCAGAGGAATTGGAAAAATTTCCGAATTTCGAACAATGCTGGACAAGCATTAGAAAAGAAATCGGAAGTGAAATACCTTGGTCTTTGGCTGGATCAGTACTTATATTTCAATAGAAATGTGAGTGCTGCTCTTGACAAGGCAAACAAGGCGTTTCACATGACAAAAAGGCTTTTTTATAGCAGACACCTAAGCTCACGGGTGAAGGTGATCTGCTATCAAGCCTTGGTCAGACCGATTTTAACTTATGGTTGCCCAGTGTGGTTCAACATATCCCCTTTTTATATGGAAAAGCTTCGGGCTTTCGAAAGACAATGCTTAAGGGCGTGCTTAAGGTTGTATCGGACACCCGAATCTGGCTTCACGAAGTTTCACGCCAACAATATTCTTTACGATAAGGCATTTGTTAATAGGATCGACAACTTCATAATCAAGTTGATTCGAGGCCATATTGTCAGAGCGACGGAGAGCGACAATCCTCTCATTCGGGGAGCGTTCTACCCGAACGCGAGATACCACAAAACAGCTTGTGAACGCGGCTTTATTCCTCCAGAGGCATTTGTCTATCTGGATTCAAAAAGATTGGTCCAAGATGGATCGGGGGTGCCTCTCTTATACCACTTGCATCGCAGGGCGTGTGACAAGCGATATGCTTTTAGCGAAGAGGATGGGAATGTTCAGGATCTCTTGAGGTTCAGTACAAGAATCTCAGAAAGGGACAAAAAAGAAGCCGCCAACGCCAGCACTTTGTACTGGTGGTTGGAGGACGACTAATTATGGCGTATTCGCCCTAAAGAATAATATAGATTAGTATTACTTAGATATAGATTAGTTTTTTAAGCATTAGCTTAGACTTAGATAGGATCTAGTTCTAGTCTTTACAATAGTAATAAATATAGGTTAAGTAAGCTAGGATAACGGTGCGGACTTTCATGAACCCTTGTTGTTCTCACAAACTCGGATCCATGAAAGCCCGTCGCCTGGACGTTGGCCACCTGAGGCAGTAACACCTTCGCTGTCCCCCGTCCAGATAGTCTCTTTTAGTATTAGGATGCCTTTTAAGACCTGTGTCGTTTATTAGGGGAATAGATAGTGCGGGCTTCCATGAACTCTTGATGTTTTGTGTATCTCGAGTCTGTGGAAGCCCGTCGCCTGGACGGGGGTTAGCCGAATCAGCACTGCTTCTGCTATCCCCTGCCCAGATAGCTAGGCTAGTTAGGTTTAGTAATTTAAGTTGGTTTAAGTTTTATTTTATAAAAAAAAATATATATATATAGTTTCTAAGTTTTTTTCTTTATTAATTTTTCTTAGAAGTAAGCCAAAAATAAAGATTATTTTTTATAAAGTAAAAATAGATACATAAGTTTTAGCTGAAAGGCATAATTTAGATAAGATATAGATTAATTTAGAGTGCCTGCTGAGGGCCAGTAAGTTAGACAGATTAGAATAGGCTAGAATAACTAACTTTAAGCATTAGTTAAATTTATATTAAGATAGATGGTAAGTGAAATAAATGCTTCTATAAACTAAAAAAAAAAAAATACCCGCTTCTCGTCCAAGGGTTCCGAGTTCGATTCTCCGGGCTGTTGAATTTTTTTTTCAATTGACTATATTCTCACAATAAATTTGATTAAATTTTGTTTTTTAATTTCATTCGGGGAATTTTGTTTCATACTCATACTAAATAAGTTGTTTTTATTAAATAACTCCGAAAGTACGCAATGACATTATTGCAAAAACGATTTAGCTACTGCTTCGATCCTTTCGACGACGGCGTGTTATACTTATCGTAATAAATAATTTTTTTAAATTGGCCCCGAAAAAAAAATGAACGGACTAAAAAGTACGAAATAAAATAAATTTTTAAAAAC
Source organism: Thereva nobilitata (assembly GCA_963855945.1). Classification (NCBI taxonomy): domain Eukaryota; kingdom Metazoa; phylum Arthropoda; class Insecta; order Diptera; family Therevidae; genus Thereva; species Thereva nobilitata. Next base: position 101,405,359 of record OY979695.1, read on the forward strand.
CTACTTCAAAAAAAACCAATACCGTGATGCACAAAAAAGGATGAAATAATTGTTGGTAGTTCTTTACAATACTAATCCAATCAGAATGGATTTAGAAAGAAGAATCACTTTTGAAAAAATATTTTTGTAATTCTTTACAACATTAATCCAATCAGAATGGATCTAGAAAGAAGAATCACTTTTGAAGACGGTGCCAGGTTGACTTTCATTGCACTAATCTTGCTTCGAAAATTGTTTTCATTTCTTTGTTAACCTTATGCACTTAATACATCGCCCCGAAAACATGTGTTAGCACCGTCTTCAGAGAGGAGAGAAGAGAGAGGGTTTGAGGGGACACGTGGGCCTATGCATTTCATAATCGGTTAAGTAGAAGTAGTTGAAAAAGCTGTCGCAAGATTTGAACCAAACAAACAAACAAATATACGAGGTGAAGCTAAATAATACCTGTGACACACTATACTTTCATTATGATGGTCAAGGAAATGATGGGGTGACACATTACACTTTACTTTCATTTGCATCTGGCATATCAAAAGAGGATATAAACCTGCGTGTTTTTTTGCTTAAATTTTAAGCTGTTTTAATTTGGAATATTTAAAAAAATATTTTACAAGTAGTAAAGAAAATATCCTTGCAAATTTTTGCTTAACTAACGTGAAATCAAATGATTTTATTTTAAAATGTAGTTTCCAATTTTCCAACAGTTGTCACTTAGCCGAAATTACAGTCCAAATGAAAGTAAAATACTTTCATTTTGAACTTTCATTATGGTGGGTTTTTGCCACGATAATGAAGGTTACTTTCATTATGATGGTATATGTCTCACAGGTATAAAACTATTAAAATGGACTGCGTAGACTACAGCTTATGTTAAATGATTACATCTTAGAAATTTACTTTTTTCATTTGTTTATAGTTTTAATACATTAATGAAATAAAAATTGTATACTGTTGAAAATAATATTGTTTTTAATCTCTTCTTGCATAACTTAAATCTCTATTCCGAACTACAGGAGATAAAAATTTACATTTCGGTGTGGATTTTTTATCTAATATTCTATATTGCGACATGTTGATTAACAAAATCGTTTTAGTCACTTTCTTCTTACTGGTTTTTCGTAGTGTTATTGGTAAAGTGTAATTGATTGTGAAGCAATGCATAGGTTAACCTTTTAACTTTTTATTTAAAAAATCACAAAATATCTTTGACATGTCGATATTCATATTTATTGGTACATATTAAGTTGGTTATTCCTATTAAAAAACATATAACTTAATAATAACGAATATTTACAGGCATCAACGCTACTATTGTTCGAGGAATTTGTAAAGTGCTTGGTACAACCCTTACAAAGTACAAGGATCCGTCATCCCAGTTGCTAGTTCGAAATTTAATTATTGATCTTCTAAAAACACATCCCGATCTAACTTGTGAACATTTTAATGGGGTATTTAAGTCACTATTATCGAAAGAACTTCAAAATGCTCCTCCTGCAAAAGCATCGAAAGCAGCAGTAATCGCATTAGGTTGGGCGACTTTAATTGCAAAGCATTCCAATTTTGAATCAAGTACAGCGAAAGCAGAATTCCCAAAACTTTTAGAATATCAATCTTTGCTTTATCAGATGTCAATATTAAGTAATAACAGTCGAGTTGTAGCGAAAGCTGATAAAATCATATTTGAATTATGGACAGAGAAAGAAGATTTATTTAATGACAGCCTGAAAAAGTTCTTAGATAAAGAACCGGCTAGTAATGTTATAGTGTTTATCTTATTAATGATTCGTTTTAAGGTTGAAAATTTCGATGATAATTCGTTGTTAACAACATATAAATCTAAACTTATTGACTATTTCATTAAAGGATTAGTGACAGTCAAGGTTAAACCAAATTCAAATTATGTAACAGCTTGCAAAATTCTGCTTAATTCTATAACGAAATCGGAGTTTGAAACACATATATATCCAGCACTGCAACGTGCAATGTTACGTAGTCCAGAAATAGTGCTGGGAGTTGTCGGAGCTATTGTCCAGGAGCTTGATTTAGAAATGAGTGATTACGCGATAACTTTAGGCAAAACATTGATGCAAAATCTATACTCAAAAGATGATATTGCAAGAAGCGAATCTGTCGAGTCTTTAAAAAATCTCGGAATGAAATGCGGTAACCCCAAAGCAATTGAGGAATTACTAAAGGCAATTTTTAGAATTTTAAACGGATCTGACGGGAAAATTACAGTTGCTGAATATAGAATGAATATATTACAGGTATAATATTGATTTTGTTAAATATTGTAGAAAACTTATTTTTTTACTTAATTTAATATTATATTATATTTTTAGGGTGCTGGAAATTTGAGTTTCAACAGAATTCCAAAAGATGAAATATCGTCAATTTTAACAACAGTAACCGATTTATTCACAAAAGCTCTTGAAACTGAAATACAAGAAAAGGTTTTATGTCACACACTGGAAATGTTTAGCTTGTGGACGATTAATTTTACTAGTGAAATACCCAAATGTATAACAGCGATTTTCAAAAAAGGTTTAGATTTAAAATCAACTACTCAAGCTGTAAGGATCGGATATTTGCAATGGTTATTAGCTTGCTTGCAGAATGGGCGACTAAGTAACGACGATGATTTAACTCCTAATTTACTGAAAACAGTCGAAAAGGCTTATCAAAACCCTTCACAAATACCATTGGTTTCTGAAGCAATTTGTGCTGCTTGTATCATCCTTAAAACAGAAGCTAACTTCACGGAACAAAGTAATCAGAAACTTCATTCTTTCTGGAATATTGTAACTGATATGGGTAAACAGATCTTTTTATCAGAAAAATTCCTTTCTGCAGCGCCGAGCGATAGCCTCTGCTATGTTACTTTAATGGCGGTCAAGTTATTAACAGAACATTTTGGAAGAGTAAAAGGAAATCCAGATCCAATTTTCAAAGCTATTGTACACAGCATAACGTCATATTCTGCCAAAGTACGCGGTTATTGTTTGAAATTTATGCCTGAAATTATTTTACATAAAGATGGAGTCACTTATGTCAAATTACTACTAGCAGAACTAACGAATTACATACAAACCTCTAAAATTCAATATGAAGGTGAGCCAAATGAAGAAAACTCGATACCTGCTGTTGCATTTTGTGATGCTATTGAAGCTCTTTGCGCATTCAAAACAATTTCAAATGCAGACGCGCAGATTCTAGCACTTAGCAGTTTACTTTATTCGCATCATCCCGCAGTTGTTGCAAACGATCTTGATTTATGGGAAAATATATTAAGGAATGTGTTCAAGCTGGACCCGAAATCATTTATATCTTTAAACATGCAGAAAATAAAGGAGATTCTATTTGATGAATACAAACCAAATAAAATGTACGAGAATTCTTTAGGTTGCATCATAAAACTAAGTCCTGATGTTGCACTTCCCATTTTAATATCTAAAGTCATTACGGATCTAAGCGATCCTGACATGGCAAATGTGACTGATGATGAATATTTTACATATCTTACTCCTGATGGCGAATTATACGACAAAAGTGTCATTCCTAATATGGAAGATATTTACCAAACTGCTGGTCTTAAGCGGGAAAATAAAGTTTACAGCTACAAGGAACAACTTGAAGAGCTGCAATTGCGAAGAGAGATTGAAGATAAGCGGCGAAAAGAAGGTAAAGCAAAACCGCCTCAACTTACACCAAAACAGCAAGAAGCAATAAAAAATCAAACAGAAAAAGAAAATGCTATAAAGGATCGTTTACGAAAATTAAACGATAAATTAACTATTCTTGTATCTATTATCCAAGCAGCTTGCGCTGGCAATGCCAAACAAGTTTCATTGCATTTTTCAAAATTGCTTTCCTCTATTTTGCGGGTTCTGCAATCTCCACTAGCAGCGTCTCCACTTACAGATTTATATTATTTCCTAAGAACTGCATGTTTTGATAATCAGTCCGAATTAGGAACCAGCATAGCTATAGTAACATTAAGAATGTGCAAGCCACATTGTGATTTGAAAGAAGATTGGATAGATCAAGATTTAGATGAAACAATTATCGACGTTTTGACGGATTTATTTACTGAAACTGTAGCAAAATTCTCATCAAACGTCACTGAATCATCCGAAGAAGAGCAAAAATATCTCTTACTAGCGCCAGCATTTTCTTTTACATTTGAATTTTTAAAACGGGCATTAGTATCAAATATTATAACAAACGATGAGAACTTGCTTTTGATGGGAATACAAATTATTGAAAAACATGTTCAAATAAGAGGAGACACCATTAACGGAGAATTGTCAGATTACAAACATCCAAAATATATGCCGAGACTTGAAATGTTTCGATTACTGCTGCAATTGATAAGTAATCACAGAGGACGTGTGCAAACAATGTCTGTAGCAACATTGTTGGACGTAGCTGCTAGCTCTTCAGGAGAAGAGTTCTGTGCCTCTGCAGGCAAAGACGAAGTTGAAATATTCTTAGTGGCTTTGCAAAGTAGTCTAGAAGCTGTTAGAGATGTTTCCCTACGTGCTCTAACTATAATGGTCAAGGCCCTTCCAAATATAAATGACAATTATGACCTTGGAATGCGACTTGCAAGAAGATTTTGGGTCGCTAAGCATGATATATCGGAAGAAAACCGAATTCTTGCTGACAATTTATGGGAAAAGGCAAACTTAGAAGTTCCAATCAACATGTGCGATGAGCTTATGGGTGATGTGATCCATCCAGAACCATGCATTCAGAAAGCTGCTGCAGGAGCTTTTGTTTCTATATTGAAAGAAGATCCTTCTTTGGTTCAATTAGTTCTAGACCAACTGCTAGAAATATATCATGATAAACTTACAATGATACCTCCAAAATTGGATCAGTTCGACCGAGAAATTGAACCAGCAATTGATCAGTGGGGGCCACGCAGAGGAGTCGCTATAGCAATTTCACAAATAGCACAATTTTTCTCTCTCGACGATGTAGATCGTGTTATTCAATTTATGGTATCACATGGACTAGGTGATCGTGAAGAGGTTGTCCATAAAGAAATGTTAGCTGCTGCCTTAGCTATTGTTGATTTACATGGAAAGGATACTATTACTACATTACTTCCAGTTTTTGAAGAATTTTTGGATAAAGCACCTAATTCAAGAAGCTATGACAATATAAGACAAGCTGTTGTCATACTGATGGGTTCACTTGCAAGGCATTTGGACAAAGACGACCCAAGAATTCAGCCTATTGTAAAGCGACTGTTATCAGCTCTTTCTACGCCCTCACAGCAAGTGCAGGAAGCAGTATCAAATTGTTTACCTCATTTAATGCCTTCAGTAAAGGAGGAAGCACCTGCAATGGTAAAAAAATTAATGCAGCAATTGGTTAAATCGGAAAAATATGGCGAGAGAAGAGGTGCCGCCTATGGTATTGCTGGAATTGTAAAGGGACTTGGAATTCTTTCTTTAAAACAGCTTGATATTATGTCGAAATTGACAACGTATATACAGGAAAAAAAGAATTACAAATCAAGGGAAGGCGCTCTATTTGCTTTCGAAATGCTTTGTACCACTTTAGGTAGATTGTTTGAGCCGTATATTGTTCACGTATTGCCACATTTGTTGCAGTGTTTTGGCGATTCTTCTCAATATGTGCGACAAGCTGCAGATGACACTGCTAAAGTTGTAATGGGCAAATTATCTGCTCACGGCGTAAAACTTGTTCTACCATCTTTACTTAATGCTCTGGATGAGGATTCATGGAGGACGAAAACAGCATCTGTCGAGCTATTGGGTGCTATGGCATATTGCGCCCCTAAACAACTCTCTTCTTGTCTGCCTAGTATTGTCCCAAAATTAATTGAAGTCCTGGGAGATTCGCACACCAAAGTTCAAGAAGCTGGATCGGATGCTTTGAAAGTCATTGGTTCTGTTATTAAAAATCCAGAAATTCAAGCTATTGTCCCAGTTCTTTTACGAGCTCTAGAAGATCCATCGAAAAATACTTCAGCTTGCTTGCATAGCTTATTACAAACAAAGTTTGTTCATTTTATAGATGCCCCTTCGCTCGCTTTAATCATGCCTGTAGTTCAAAGAGCTTTTATGGATCGATCAACTGAAACTAGGAAAATGGCAGCTCAAATTATCGGAAATATGTATTCTCTCACTGACCAAAAGGATCTAACACCTTACTTACCCAATATAATACCAGGGCTGCAAACATCGTTGTTAGATCCCGTACCAGAAGTGCGTGCTGTATCTGCACGGGCATTAGGTGCTATGGTACGAGGAATGGGTGAATCATCATTTGAAGATCTTCTGCCTTGGTTAATGCAGACGCTAACATCAGAAACAAGTAGTGTGGATCGTAGCGGTGCTGCTCAAGGACTTTCCGAAGTTGTAGGCGGATTGGGGATTGAAAAACTCCATAAGTTAATGCCTGAGATCATCGCAACCGCAGAAAGAACCGATATAGCTCCACATGTCAAAGATGGTTATATTATGATGTTTATCTACATGCCCAGCGCGTTTCCTGAAGAGTTTACACCATACATTGGTCAAATTATAAATCCTATTTTAAAGGCTTTGGCTGATGAAAATGAATATGTTAGAGACACAGCTTTAAAAGCAGGTCAGAGAATTGTAAACTTGTACGCGGAATCTGCTGTTATGTTATTGCTACCAGAACTTGAGAAAGGATTGTTTGATGATAATTGGAGGATAAGATTTAGTTCTGTACAGCTACTAGGTGATTTACTGTACAGAATCTCGGGAGTTTCCGGCAAAATGACTACAGAAACAGCAAGTGAAGATGATAATTTTGGTACAGAACAATCTCATTCGGCTATAATTCACTTCCTCGGAGCTGAAAGAAGAAATAGGGTTTTAGCTGGTTTATATATGGGAAGAAGTGATGTTTCTTTAATGGTCCGTCAAGCAGCCCTACATGTCTGGAAAGTTGTCGTTACAAACACTCCTCGCACATTGCGTGAAATTTTACCAACACTGTTTAATTTGCTTTTAGGGTGTTTAGCCAGCACTAGTTACGATAAAAGGCAAGTAGCAGCGCGTACTTTAGGAGACTTAGTTCGCAAACTTGGAGAGCGTGTTCTACCTGAGATAATTCCAATTCTTGAAAAGGGACTAAATTCGGATCAAGCAGACCAAAGACAAGGCGTTTGCATAGGATTATCAGAAATTATGGCGTCTACATCGAGAGATATGGTTCTAACTTTCGTTAACAGTTTAGTTCCAACAGTAAGAAAAGCATTAAGTGATCCACTACCAGAAGTTAGACAAGCAGCAGCAAAAACATTCGACTCATTGCACTCGACAGTAGGATCTAGGGCACTGGACGACATTTTGCCATCTATGTTGGAAGGACTTTCTGATCCTGATCCTGATATTGCAGAACATACACTGGACGGTCTGCGACAGGTTATGGCAATCAAATCGCGCGTTGTACTCCCGTATTTGGTACCACAGCTTACTGCTCCACCTGTGAACACAAAGGCATTATCAATATTAGTATCTGTTGCAGGAGAGGCTCTTACAAAATATCTTCCTAAGATACTTGCTGCTCTATTGCAAGCATTAGCCAATGCTCAAGGAACAGCAAATGAAAATCAAGAACTAGAGTACTGCCAAGCCGTTATACTTTCAGTAAGTGATGAAGCTGGTGTAAGAACAATTATGGATACACTAATGGTCTCAACGAAATCCGAACACATAGCAACACGCAAAGCAGCAGCTACTTTATTATCAGTATTTTGCACGCATTCACCCGGGGACTATTCTCAGTATGTTCCGCAGTTACTTCGCGGTCTTCTTAGGCTGCTGGCAGATTCAGATAAGGACATATTGCAAAGATCATGGGATGCTCTTAATGCGGTTATTAAAACTTTGGACTCGGCTCAGCAAATAGCTCACGTATCTGATGTTAGGCAAGCGGTACGTTTTGCCGCAAGTGATCTGAAAGGCGATGAACTACCTGGGTTTTGTTTACCAAAGGGCATCACACCGCTTTTGCCCGTGTTTAGGGAGGCTATTCTTAATGGTTTGCCTGAAGAAAAAGAGAATGCCGCTCAAGGCTTGGGAGAAATTATTTCTCTAACAAGTGCACAGTCGCTTCAACCATCTGTTGTACACATCACTGGCCCATTAATCCGTATACTTGGAGATAGGTTTAATGCCGGAGTAAAAGCGGCAGTTCTAGAAACTTTGGCTATACTTCTCCACAAAGTGGGAGTAATGTTAAAACAATTCTTGCCCCAATTGCAAACCACTTTTTTGAAAGCTTTGCACGATTCAAACAGAAACGTTCGTATGAAGGCTGGTCAAGCACTTGCCGAATTAGTTGTGATACATACTAGAGCGGATCCCCTATTTATAGAAATGCATAATGGTATCAAAAATAGCGATGATAGTGCCATACGCGATACAATGCTGCAGGCTCTTCGCAGCATCGTAACGCCTGCTGGATACAAAATGACGGAGCCACTACGGAAACAAGTGTATTCTACTCTTTTGTCCATGTTGTCTCATCAAGAAGATGTAACAAGAAGCTGTGTTGGTGGGTGTCTTGGAGCTCTTTGTCAATACCTTTCTACAGAACAACTGGACGATGCTATGAAAAATCACATTTTGAACGAAGACTTTGGAGATGACTGGACTTTACGTCATGGTCGAACGGTAGCACTTTTTGTGGCATTAAAAGAATGCCCAAAAACCGTGTATATTCCAACTTATGAGGCAAAAATATCGAAGGTTATAATAGCTTGTATTACTTCAGATAAAGTAGCCATTGCAAGCAATGGTGTTCGAGCAGCTGGTTATTTAATCCAACATTGTATGACAGAGGGTATCCCAGTACCACAACCTATTTTAGGCCCATTCGTAAGAGCTATGAATCACAACAGTAATGAAATTAAACAACTAGTCGCAAAAACTTGCACGTACTTAGCTAAAGCCGTACCTATAGAAAAAACTACATCAGAACTTTTCAAAGCATTAATACCAATGTTAGTTAATGGTACTAAAGAAAAAAATGGGTACGTCAAATCTAATTCTGAAATAGCTTTGGTGTCTATTTTACGATTAAGAACTGGTGAAGAGACTTACCAAAGGTGTCTCCAACTACTCGAAGCCGGAGCACGTGATTCGCTTAGTGAGGTGGTAAGCAAAGTCTTACGGAAAGTAATTGCTCAGCCAGTTGGAAAAGAAGAAGAAATAGATGATACCCTCCTGTCTTGATTGCCATCCAAGAAGCATGCAAGTACTTCGCACGTGTTTAGCATTTACGTTCGTTTATTCATTTGTAAATTTCATATGTCGTATACTTCGTATTATACCAATTTTATATTTCATCTCCAATCAATAGTTTTAACAAATTCACAACTAAGTTACTATTTCCAGGCGAGAAGTAATTTTCGTTACATGGATATATTTCTAAAATATGTGTTTATACCTTGTTATTATTGTAACTTTACTTTAATATATGTCTTGTATGGAAATGTATTTTTTTATATTACACAAGCATCAAATGCTATTTAAACTAGTCTAGGCTTATTATTCCAAAGCAACGAATGTTTCAATGTTTGAAAATCTAAGAAAAGTACTTAAAAATTGGGCTGTAATCTAAGAGCATGTCTACACGTTCAACTTTTCATTCAACGATTCGAAATTAGGAAATTCCTTCTCTTTCGCTCGCATGTAGAGTTAGAAAGAGACTCGTCGTGATTCGAAAATTGAAGGCAACTAAAAGTTGGCCGAAAATTTTCGTTCCAGTTCTGGTTTTTCCTTCAACTTTTTTTAAAAGTGTAGATTCATCCATCCTCAAATAGTTTTTATACGATTTCTTATCGGTTAACCTTAAGGCTAGCGCCATACGATTAGTTTTCTCCGGTACGGCTAACCGTCTCCGGTTTGTTCTGAAACTGATTCGGTTTTAACCTTAACGTATGTCGCAGCTAGCCTAATTGATTGAGTACCATTTTGGCACGAAAAAACCGGTCCGGGAAAAACCTAATCCTAAGCCTAAGTCAAATTGTAAAAAATGGAAAGAATTTTGTTTTTCTTTATTTTTCCTCCATTCCTCGATCCACTTTCATTTTTTTTTTACACATTCATCAGTTTCAGAATTTTGGAGAATCACACGCAGCGGCGACTGCGATCACGATTTCTTCTTCCGACTCGGATGAACTCATTTTTTAAACTGTACTTAAAAGTTGAAATAAAAAGTAGAACGCGTATGTAGACACCGGTTTCGTTCAAGTCAAGAAATCTAATAGTTCGAATATGAAAAATTGAATGAAAAAGTTGAACGTGTAACCGAAGAGTAAATGACACAAAAACAAAGCATATGATTGTATCAAAAAGAGGACAACGATTAGAGCGAAACATGAACATGAATTGTAGACAATTTTATCTCTTTAGGAACAATGCTTTACTGCAAAAAAAAAGATAACCGACATCCATAAACGCATCGTAGCCTCAAATAAAAGATATTTCGCACTAGTCCGGTCTTAAAAAACCAAAGAAATTTCAATAACGTCATAATTAATCGGCCCAGTTCTATGCTACTGGTCTGAGGCTTGGACATTGACCAAATAAACAGAAAATCAGCTCAAAATCTTCGAAAGGAAAATCATCAGAAGAATATTTGGTCCTGTTAGGGTTAACCAGAACGAATGGCTCATTAGAACAAACGAGGAACTTGAAGAAAGGTATGACGCAATAAATATATAGCTAATAGATTACGATGGCTCGGACACGTTGTACGAGCTTCTGAAGAAAGAATGCTAGCCAGGATTTTCAATGGTAGACCATCAGGAAAAGAAGAGTAGGACCACTAAGAAATAGGTGGATGGATGACGTGCGAGAAGATATACAGAAACTTCGTATAATAAATTTAAGAGGCTCGAAGAGGTCCCAGTCCTACAAAGACTGTAGCGCCATTTAAGAAGAAGTTCGTCCGTTAGCGCGCAACTGAAATACCTACCCCGTTTATGACTAGGTTCAACCTAGGTTCAACCCAGGTTGAACCCAGTCATAAACGGGGATCGAGTTGAAACTGGGTCCACTCAACCCAACTCAGCTCTCCTACCTAGGTCGAGTTGATATTTCACCTCATAAACGGGTGTTGAGTTGAAATTGGGTTGAAGTGACATTTGTTTTGTTTGTTTACCATCCGTGAAGTCTGCCTACGGCGTTAGTTTTGTGTTCGGTGTTTTTGTGTAATTATTTTATACTAACTATATATGTAAAAACAGAGGAAATTTAATTTTGACAATGGCTAAAAGAAATGTTTGGGAGCATCAGGAAGCAAAAACATGTTAGAAATAATGCGGGATCAAAATTCCCTTCACCATTTTGATGGAAAACTGTCTAGAAAGTCAGAAATATAGAAAAAGAATTAACAAAAAGAGGTTATGTTTTGATGGCAGTTCAACCCGATTTCAACCCAAAGTGAACTCAACTCGGAATCATATACGGTGGTTGAAATTTCAACTCAACCTCGACTCAACTTTTCAACCTAATCATAAACGGGGTAACCATGGAGAATATACAAAGAGGAAAAACTCTTATGCCGGGTTTTCACTAGTAGAATTAGTGGACAACTAACTGGCCTACTTTTAAGCGGTAGAGTAACTTTACCACGGTGCTATCCCGCTCTACTCTACTATAACCGAGTTTTCATTAGGTGAGTTCACAGGATAGTTAGTACTCGACCAGTATACTCTACCACTAATTCTACTAGTGAAAACCCGGCATTATGGGGAAAATGACAGGAAATGGATGGGCGCGGTATATAGGGTTGCCAACTCGACGGATCAGAATTGCCGGCCTCCCCCCAGCCAAAAAAAGGTCGCTCGGCGAACTCAAATATACCCAATGAGAAATTAACAAACGGCCCAGATCTGGCCCAGCGCAGGCTACGGACGTTCGACGCTCGGTAACCAACCGCTGGGCAAAACCTGGAAATGATAACGCTACCCAGCGCAAGGGCGGATCCACCGTTGTGGGCACGATGGGCATGCCCACAACCCTAATAGACTTGTGACGTCACACTTTCACGGTGTATTGAGATTGATAGGCTGATGATATTATATCCTATGCGTTAATAAAATAAAAAAATATGCTTCAGACCACACTTTAGAAGTACAACTTTTTTACCCTACAACTGCCACAATTATTAAAATATTAACCAGCTAGCAATATGTAATTGATATAGTGGAGGTCTGTCGGATATATAGTACGGTTTCAGAAAAGTAGGGCCAACGACAGATGCAGGAAGTATGTGACGAGCCTACCGAGGGACTTGATACAAGTACAATTTCAGAATATCAATCGTTATGAATTCCTATTTAAATTAAAACCTAAAAACGAAGCAAAGGTGTTATGATAACTGAAATATTTTCGATTGAAACTGGTCTAAAAATCGTGAGGTTCCATATGTCGTGGTTCTTTTGTCAATATTGGGTCAGTTTAGACGCTTCGCTCCCAGGAACGTTCCTCATGAGCTTTGTGGATGAAGGAAGAAGTGGGGTGGTACCTCTCATCATCCCCACTTTCCCCTTCATCCAAAAAGTTCGGACCTAGTATCTAATGAAAAAATAATATTGAAATCGCCACTCAAAATCATGGGGATTTCGTTGAACTTTTGACCTAGTAAAATTGAACCTTCAGAAGTGAAGATTGTCATATATGAAATCGGCAGAAGAGTACTTTCGGAAATAAATTTACATACCTTTATTAGATTCCGTTATTAATTTTTTAGGGCAGAGATTGTCTCCGGAGGTATAGATGTTTTGAAGAGAAGAAAATAGATTGTCGACAGTACAAAGAGCTTTTCCTTAGCTCTAGTCTTCCACATAAAAAAAAAACTCCGTGACACAAAAAATTTGAACAGTTCTGCGCACCTCGTTGCCAAGTTTTATAAATTTTGTTCTATCATTTCCCCTCTCAACAAATGCAGAAAAAACTCAACAAAATAATTTGGGAAGGGATGCGCGCATGCCGAATGAATAAAGTTAAGATATCTTTATACGTATTGAGCAGAGCTCAACCAAGTAAATCTATTCATCATAATAAGTATAATTTTACTACAATTATGCGAAATATTTCTGATCTCTAAATTTAAAATAATTTAAAAACAATCCTGAATAATTTTTTTTAAATATACATGAGAGTTTTCATTCATAAGATGAAATTTCTCCGCAGCCGCAAGCAACACAATCTCCCCAGGCAGAAGCGCGCATGCGACTGACGGAAAACGTCACAATCCTAGTATCAAAGTATTAAAAACACAAATTTCGTATTTTTTAATAGAAATTGCTACAAATTATTTCTATAGCAAATATGTAAAATACAAAGAAAAAAATTTATCTCAAGCTTTTAAACATTTTTAAGAGCTTTTTACCCCAACATGCGCTAAATTACTGTGTTTCCATGCAGAGTTTATCCTGAGTTTACTCAGATTAGCGCCCATGGAAACGGGGATTGAGTAAAGTGTCGTTAAATCCAAGTAAACTCAACGAAGCCAGTCCGATTAAGCCGGGTTTTGCATATGTGTGTGTTTCAGTATCCTTTATTGCACATATACCAACGGCGACGCAATGTAAAATTAATTTTCTGTCACTTTAACCCAGAACCGTCATGGAAACAGCATCGAGTGATCTTTACTGTGTTTCCATGCAGAGTTTATCCTGAGTTTACTCAGATTAAGCGCCCATGGAAACGGCGATTGAGTCAAGTGTCGTTAAATCCAAGTAAACTCAACGAAGCCAGTCCGATTAAGCCGGGTTTTGCATATGTGTGTGTTTCAGTATCGTTTACTGCACATATACCAACGGCGACGCAATGTAAAATTAAGTAACTGTCACTTTAACCCAGAACCGTCATGGAAACAGAATCGATTGATCTTGAGAGAAAAAGCTTTCTGTTTACTTAACGAAAACTCTACCCTGGCTCATGGAAACACAGTACTTGAGAGAAAAAGCTTTCTGTTTACTTAACGAAAACTCTACCCTGGCTCATGGAAACACAGTAAATGTCACGGAGTTTGAAAAGATCTATACTCGACCTGTTTCAGTTGGGAGTTTTTCTACCTAAACCAAATGTTAGTGTCAGGGACTGGAATATCGATATCGAAACAGTGAAAAAAGTTTTCCAGATGTACCTACCGGCTATTAATTAACGATAATGAATCAACTGTTATAAATGAATACCGACTCTGGATGGCCAAATGGAAAAGAGAATGTGAAAACAATTCCGCCATACCAGAGGTGGTAGCTTATCTCATTGAAGCGACCAAGATTTGTACCCTCCCAGCGGGAAATAGAAGCATTCACTGATGCATGAAGAAGCTATCCTTCTGCATCTTAGAAGTGCTTCCTTTCCGTATCCTTATCCATATCTTTTTTGCCATTGCATGTCCATTAGCAAGAAGCAGTTTGTTCGATTTTCTTATAATTAGCTTCCTTGGAAGCTATTTTGAAGATTTAAGCTTTACAAGCAGTAAAGCTTTCATTTTTGCTTCTTTTGGGAGAAGAGAAAAAGGTTTCGCTCAAAAGAGAAAATTTACCAACAAAGTTTAAAATAACTTTTGTAGCTCGTATATGCACAGGAAAATATTCCAAAATGCTTCTGAAGCGCGACAAGGAATCACTTCCAATTTGATTCCAGAGAAAGTTGCTTCCACTTTTCCCGCTGGGCTAACATAAATATTTTCTTACAAATACTGGCAACTTTCCCGGTCAGCGTAGCTACCGCAGAGAGATCGTTTTCTACTCTGTGCAGAGTAAAAACTTGGTTTCGTGCCTCAATGGCACAGGAAAAATTATCCGGGCTAGCTCTCCTAAATATACACAAAGATGTGAACCTGAATATCGATGAAATTACCAACGTTTTCGCGAAAAAGAAACGTAAGCTTGAATTTGTAATTTAAGTAAGCACCTAAATAAAATTATTTAATGTAAAATGTATACTAGCGTTTAATTTAATTTGATATCCTTTGAAGTTGTAAAAATGTCATCAAAATCGGTTCAGTAGTTTAGAGTCTAAATGTGACATTGTGATGTGTAAACAAACACTCATTTACTTTTGTAATTTTCGTGAGCGAACAAACTAACATTTTACAGGGTAATTAATTTTACCTACTAGTGTACAGAACTGCAGCAGTTAAGTCACTGTTGGACGAAGTGAGCAGATATAAAATAAAATTACTCGCGTTACAAGAGATCAGATGGATAGGAGACGGGACGGGACAATGGACCATGGAAACTACAGAATTTTCTACAGCTGCGGAAGGGAGCATCACTTAGGAGTAGGCTTCGTAATACACAAGTCGATTATAGATAACGTCATAGAGTTCAAGCCAACAAGTGAACGACTATGTTCAATACGACTCCGAACGAAATTCTTCACACTTTCAATCATAAACGCACATGCGGAGACGGAAGAGAAAGCGGACACAACAAAGGACACTTTCTATTATAAGCTCGAACACGCGTATGACACGGCCCCTTCCAATGACATCAAAATGGTGATAGGAGACCTCAACGCCAAAATTGGAAGAGAGAACTGGCACAGACCGACCATTGGAAAGGAAAGTCTCCACGAAACATCCAACGATAACGGGCAACGTGTTATCGACTTTGCAATGAGCAAAAATATGATCGTCAGCTCAACATATTTCCCAAGGAAAGACATCCACAAATACACCTGGCAATCTCCCAGCGAAAGATACTGCAACCAAATAGACCATATACTTATAGACAGAAGGGCAGCCTCCAGTATCCTCCAAGTAAGATCATGTAGAGGTGCTAATTGTGAATCGGACCACTTCCTAGTTAAAGCTAGATTCAGATGTCGGCTATCCACTCAAGGAAAAAGAAATAACAAACAAAAGAAATTTGATGTTGACCGCCTCCAAGAACAGGCTGTATTGGAGAGGTATCAGGCAACACTAGCAGAAAGGATAGGTCCAAACATAAATAATTCAGACACGGTAGAGGGAAAATGGATAAGTCTGAAGACGACACTGACAGATGTCACGAAGCAAACTGTAGGCTACAAACGCGCAGGCAGAGCCAGTGAATGGTACGACGAGGAGTGCAAAACAGCTATAGAGACCAGAAATAAAAATAGAAAAATATACATAGAGAGACCGACGAGGAGCAAGAAATTGAATTACGAGGAAACGAGAAGAACAGCGAAAAACATTTGTAGGAAGAAGAAAAGACAATTCCTCAACAATTACATCTTGAGGGCAGAGGAAAACTTTAGACAAAACAAAACACGAGAAGCATACAAGGAAGTAAACTTCTTCAAAAAAGGTTTCAAACCCTCCTCCGGACTGTGTAGAACAAAAGAAGGCACTATAGTTCCAGGCAGCGAGGATGTAAAGAAAAGGTGGAAGGAATTTTTCAGCGAGCTGCTGAACGGAAATGAAAGCATCATACGTGTACCAGAACCCCGTCTACAACATAACGATGACACCAGAGAAACAAATGTACCAACCATGGAAGAAGTACAAAGTGCCATAAGAGCCTTAAAAAACAACAAATCTCCAGGAATTGACAACATCCCAGCAGAGCTGATAAAACAAGGAGGCGAACCGCTTGCAGCAGCTATACACCAACTACTATGCTGCATATGGAGGAATGAAAAAATGCCTGCAGAATGGGAGCAAAGCATTATCTGCCCAATACACAAGAAAGGGGACAAATTCAACTGTGCAAACTATAGAGGCATATCTCTTTTAAGCACGGTATACAAACTAATGACCAACATTATCAAAGCCAGACTGGAACCTTATGCAGAAGCCGCAATAAGTGAGTACCAAGCTGGATTCCGAAGAAATAGGTCAACAATAGATCAACTCTTTTCAATAAGGCAGGTCCTCCGAAAATGCTGGGAATACAACATTGACGTGTATCAACTTTTCATCGATTTTAAACAAGCATACGACAGCATCGACAGGGAAAAAATGTATGCGACGATGTTGGACCTAAACATCCCCCTCAAAATAGTTAAGTTAACAAAAATGACAATGGAGAACACAAGGTGTGCAGTCAGAATACAAGGAGAATTGACGGAATCCTTCCCAGTCAAGCAAGGCCTAAAGCAGGGCGATGGGTTGGCACCCATGCTATTTAATCTCTGCCTAGAAGGAGTAATTCGCAAAGTACACATTGATGCGAACGCAACCCTGCTTAACAAATCAAAACAGCTGGCAGGATATGCCGATGACATAAACTGCCTTGCCAGATCACTGTCATACCTTAGAGAAATCTTCACAGAATTAGAAGATGAAGCTAAACATATAGGGCTGCAAATAAATGCAGACAAGAGCAAGATTCTAATTCAGTCGAGGGTGGAAAGAAGAAGAAGAAACCACAATACCACCTGGGGAGAATATAACTTCGAACGAGTAAACCAATTTAACTACCTGGGGTCCACAGTCAGCGAAGACAACGATGAGACGATAGACGTGCAAAGAAGAATAAGCGCCGCAAATAGAACATACTTCTCATTACTGCCAGTAATGAAATCCAGAGACATCCACAGAAAAACGAAAATAAGAATCTATAAAACGATCATACGCACAGTAGCTACGTATGGGTGTGAAGCATGGAGTTTCTCCCAAAAGTCCGCAGATATGATGGATATATTTGAGAGGAAGGTTCTCCGAAGGATATACGGCCCAACCAATGAAGATAACGCATGGAGAATACGCTACAATCACGAATTGTACGATCTATACAAAGAGTGTAAACTTTCAACACATGCCAAGCTACTGCGCTTACGTTGGGCCGGCCATGTCCAAAGAATGGATGACTCAAGGATACCAAAGAAAGCCCTATATTTACTACCAGATGGCAAAAGACCAGTTGGCAAACCACGGTCAAGGTGGGAAGACAGTGTTAAGGCTGATGCAGCAAAACTCCTAAACATCAGAAACTGGAGGCAAGCTGCGCAACAGAGAGAGGTCTGGAGGAAGAAGCTGATGGAGGCCAAGGCTCGAATTGGGCTGTAGAGCCATCGAAGAAGAAGAAGTGTTTGCTCACGTGGAATTACACACTGTACAAAATCTTGGTCAGGGCGTCATATATTTTGTAGACATCTTCTTTGTAAGAATGAACTATATCGATCATGATACTCATACTCCGACTCGCACTTGGCCGATTTTCGGGTGGTTGTGACCACAACCTTTTTTGAGGGCTGGATCCGCCCCTGACCCAGCGCTCAGTCGAAGGTCAAAGCCCATCGCTGGGCGAGTGCTGGCCGCCGATCCCAAGCTCAGCCGCATAAACGGATAAACGCGTTTAACTGTAACTCACGCTTTTTAAGCTCAGTCTGTTGCTGTTGGGTTTCGACCGGGTGCTGATAAAAATCACACAAAAAAAATCTGAAAAAAAATGTAAGGCGTGACCCTCCGGAATCGATCTTGGTTCCTTAGCTTCCCCTTTCAGATTTGCCCGATTAATTTCTCCTTTCGACCACTTCCTCAGTTAATTAGTCACGCTCAAATTATACAATTAATGCCCGGTTTCACAGTGCCGATTTGAGCTTTCGCTCAGCTGAACCTGAGCAGTAATTTTGAGCTTTAGCTCAAGTCAAAACTGTTTCACAGTTTGTTTTTGTGCTCAGTTCAGCTGAACT
Source organism: Thereva nobilitata (assembly GCA_963855945.1). NCBI lineage: Eukaryota > Metazoa > Arthropoda > Insecta > Diptera > Therevidae > Thereva > Thereva nobilitata. The sequence goes on from OY979695.1 coordinate 101,424,021, forward strand.
TAGTTAACTGGATTTTGCAGGGCACTGTGGTTGAATCAGTTGGGGAAATTTTTGCTTTTGGTTGATAAATTAGGTTTGTTCCCGTACTTTCTGTATTCTGCCACTTACTGCAAGTTGCTTATTGAGAGGTGGGGATGAAGTACAGAAAGTACAGGAACATGTTTCTGCAGGTTTCTGCAGTTTTAATACGGGAATGACAGTTCTGACATTGCCATATTTCAAATATCTAAGCTGCAGCAGGTTGCAGCAGCTCGTAGCTACTGCAGGTTTCTGCTTCTTACTGCAGGGTGGGGAAATGAGTATGGCGGCTGCAGTAAAAGCACGGGAACAGAATTCTGTTAAGTAATTCGAAGCAACTGACAGATTCTGTACTTTCTGCAGGTACGGGAACAGACCTATTGTGTGATTTTTCTAGTTTTTAATCTTTAGTTGTAAGGATTTTTGAAAAGGATATGGCCGCTTATTACTATAAGAACGAGTACGACGACGGTAAATTGACCCCTGTCACCCACCAATTTGGCCCCAACCTAGCTGTCCGAGACTTGGAATTTATATTAAGTAGTTTATAGTCTTCCATCCTACAAATTTTAATGCGCCACATCGATGACATTTTTTCAATAAGAAGATGACTACTCGTTGGTGTCGGAGAGCTCGGACATATCATGGTACAATAATACAGGTAGGCTCATAAGGAAAACCTCTGTTTCCATCTTGAAAAGCTTTTACGCCTTTTACATTAGAAAAGAAAGCTTTTTTCCTTTGTGAGAAAAGATCTGAGTGACGTCACGGGACCCTTATGAGCTTTCCTTGTAATTATTGTACTATGGGACTTATAATCCCGTTTAGTAATAGAATGAGTTGCAATCGAGTTTGCCCACATCAACGATCAAAGCATAGCGGTTGTTATTTCTGTCTTAGATGGTGCACGAGTGGTGATTCTTATTTGCTCTGCATTGTTAAGTTTTCTTCAGGTTCCTGTGAAAATGAAGTATTCAGAGCGGCAAATAAATTATCTCTCCATCTATTCGTACTCTTTACGGCATGTTTGTAGTAGAATGCTCTCTTTTTTTACAATTGAAAAATCCAAATTATAACTAGAATCAATAAATAAACACAAGTTCACTGTGACTTCTCTAAAATTAATGACATTTCTCTCACTTATATCCTGAGCTTTGGCTTAAGTGCCCAAATTTAGTCACTCAGTTCAAGTAAATTTTGAACCAAGTTCATCACTTGAACCACTACTGTGAAACAGTAAAATAAGTTGAGCGAAAGCTTAAGGCTGAGCGAAAGCTTAAGTGAACACTGTGAAACCGGGCATAAGTGTTTATTCTGTGTTGTGGTTTGTTATTTAATGTAAGGAAAAATCAATTTCTTATCAAAAAATTTTAAGATAAGTTTCACAACAATAATATTCACCTTTTTAATTTACCACATTTTTTTTAATTGTCATTTTTAAAGTTCAACTGTTGGTGAGCGTTGGCTGTGCTGAGCGTTGGCTGTGCCCTGGCCCTGCGTTGGCAATGAGCACTCTAACACGCTTTGTTACAAGCGCAGGTTCAGCTCTGGTACTTTCGAAATTTGTGCACTGGCTCAGGTTAAATATTCAGCCGTTGAGTTTTTACGCTGGGCCAGCGCTGGGCCGTTTGCAACGGCTGGCAATCTACCGAAATTTCTTATTGGGTATACATATAACTTTTGCTAACTCGACCGCAGTAATTTTATCTTCCAATGCAGTGTCAACTTTACAAAAAAAATCAACTTTTTTCGACATTTTCATGTCTTTTAAAGATTTCTGGTGTTTCTCGCCTTCGTGGTGTCTTTGAATGGTTTTAAAGCCATTGTATTTTACAGTAAACAAATGTACGGCATACAATGCACTTGGCTTCGCTTTGGTATCTTCCAATTACAAACCAACTTGGAAATTAGTTAACCACGATTTATTGAAAACGCAGTTTCTAGATCGTGGTTTTTTCGGAGGCGGTGACTTTTCGTTGCCCGACATAGTTTTGATCGCACTCTTGACGTATTATTTTCGTACACACTAAAGCTGGCTTCCCACGGTGCGCAATATTGCGGACGGACGCGGACAGACGCGGACCGCGCACCATGGGAAGAGTGTCGTCCGTAATGGCGCAGACAAGTCTGTAGCGGTCCGTAGGAATCCGCCGCAAGTCTGTAAATCCGGCTTCCCACGGTGCGCGATTTTGCGGATTATCACGCACGGCCGACGTCCATGGACGAGCCCGGACCGCACCGCACGGTGCGTATCGGTCTGTGTGGGTCTGCTAACGATCAACTTTCTGGTATTTGGATTGTATAATCGAAATCCTTTTGTCTGTTCGCTGTATCATTTCCTTGCACTTTCGGTATGTAGGCCATGGCCTTGCAACCAAACACACGTAGAGATGTCAGATTTGGCTTTGTATTTCACCAACGTTCTTCTGGTGTGATGTTCTTCATGCCATGGCATGGGATTTGGTTAATCAAATACACCGCTGTCACTGCTGCCTCTACCCAAATATTTCGACCCAATCCGCTGTCTATGAGCATGCATCGCACTTTTTCCATAATGGTACGATTCATCCTTTCTGCTACTCCATTTTGTTCAAAAGTATGTGGTACTGTCCTCTGATTTTGTATGAAGATGAAAAACTTGTTATTTCTAGACTTTGGTTTTTACATGCTCGTCTGTGTATTTACGGACGAGCCCGGACCGCACCGCACCAGCTCGCACCGCACCTGAATTTTCCGACTCGCGGCGGATACTACGCACCGCTACAGACGTGCCTGTGCTTGCACAGACGACACTCTTCCCACGGTGCGCCGTCCGCGTCTGTCCGCAAAATCGCGCACCGTGGGAAGCCAGCTAAAGGTGCGGTGCGAGCTCATGCGGGGCGGTCCGGGCTCGTCCGTGGACGTCGGCCGTGCGTGATAATCCGCAAAATCGCGCACCATGGGAAGCCAGCTTAAAATGCCTGCTTTTAAATAAAATGTATTCACTCGCAAAATCTGACAGCGTCGAATCAACACAAAGCTGACTGCCGTTTGCTAGTGATGCGTATAGTTATATATCTAACGATAGTCGGTACAAAAGCTACTAGGTCCGTGCGCATGATAACGCGCTAAATTCAAATTGCGTTTGAGTATAACATGTTAAAAATGTACCAGTTGTAAAGATTTTGTAACTTTACAAGTATTAACAAAAACTAAATATTTAAACATTTTTGATGAAAGAAATTGAAATTGCCGGCTTTTTTCGAATTTTTCAAATTTCTGGCCGGCCGCCGGCTCGAAAGTAATATTGCCGGCCGAGCCGGCTGAAAACCGGCCGCTTGGCAACCCTAGCGGTATACAGAAACAAGGTAATGTAATGGAGAAATGTCATTTGAGTGCTGACGTCACTTGGCACGCTCTTCCCATATAAAATCGGAGTTGTGTTGTTGTTTCTGCGTTAGTGCTGACGTCACTCGGCCCGAAATTTCTACGATATTCGAAGCTGTCAGTCTCTGTTACATTACCTTGTTTCTGTATACCGTGATGGATGGGTAGAAGAAACTAAACTTCTAGTTCATTTTTGGCCACAGATGTCACCTTTGTTCGATGTACCCCACATGAAATTAATAAAAATTCATTGGAAACATCAAAAATTGATTAATTACGAATAATCGCATTGATATAAATTGAATTTAGAAGCTGGTAAACGTAAAATATATTAGTAATAAACGAACTTTGCCATGAACCGGATAAATACAATCGGCCATGTTTTTTGGGGTACATTTGACTACAGCGCCACCAATAATCAAACGAAAATTGACAACACGTAGTTTTGTCTCCTTGTATAGCCTCCATGTGAAATACCTTAGCTGATGGCATTTCCTTTATTGGAAGCGCAGCTGATTATTGTTTTTATCATTATGAGAGCGGAAAATGTAGAACAAAAAAGGGTTCATTAGATTTTCTGTTCTAAGTTGTTTGACGTTTAATTGCTTGCTATTCTATTGTGCACTGTCTTGTTCTGAAAACTAATAAACAAACCAAATGAATACTGTAACTGTCATTTAAAAATATACTATAATTTATTTTAGAAAAAGACTCGAGCAGTTTACACATAAGACACCACGTTGGGCGCCAATTTATGCAACTGTCATATTAAAATAAACTAAATTTAGAAATGAGGACAGAGCATACGAATGACGCGTTGGCGCCATATTTGCAACTGTCATCTAAAATATACATCTCAACCTAATGAGAAAGAAAACTACCATGACATTACACAAAAAAAATATTTGGTAAAGGGAATAAAAATTAATGTAGGAGGCGGTCCAGACGGCTGATGGCCTTGGCTGAACGCTGATGTTAAGAACAATGAAAAATGAAGACCTATCTCGCGAACTATTATCACTCACCCTCTGCACTCGACATAGGACACGCTTGGCGGTGCTGCGGCTAGCTCGCCGTTGGGGTGGGGGTTCGTGGTGCAGGGGCTCGTCAAGAGACAGTTACGTGATAAACAAAATACTATACTTTCGCGTGTCCATACGACAAAGTAATATAACTTGGCTCGCCGAGATAGGGACGAAAAAGGGTTGGGTAGCCATATGAGAGGGGGTGATGATATCAAGCAGCCATGCTTACTGCCTCATGGGATACAGGGGGATCTGAAAATTAATTTATGGGGGTACTCACCATATTTGGAGGGACAACAACCTCCCCTAGAGCACCACCACTCCCGGTGGGTCTACTTGCGCCACATCACTTCAATAAAAAACGAGAAGGGAAACTCGAAAACAAACATCGAGAGAAAAAAAAATATAGAAATAAACAAAAGACCAAGTCTACCAATGAAAGTGCTTCTTACAAAAAAAATTCCCTTTTTCTTTTTTATTCATTACCAAAAAAAATTTACTTATTATTTGTCTCCTGTCTTCCCTTGTTTACTGTTCACAAAAATCTTTTGCCTTTTTTTCTTTCTTATTTTATTTTATTATTGGTTTCTTTTTTTTGTTAAAAAAAATCGACTACTATTTTATCATTAGTGTTTTTAAGAAAAAAAATTGTACATATAATCTTATCTAGCTAAACATTTGCTTTCCTTCTTTTTGGTTTCTGTACATCAAGCAATATTTCTTTTTTACTATTAGTCTTTGTTTAAGCATTTATTTATTTATCGTTCATGGCTTGGTGAGAAAAAACAATACGGATAATCTTATTTGTAAGCATTCGTCTTCTTACTTTTGGTTTTCTCTTCATTAAGCAATATTTTTATTTTATTTTTTCTTTGTTTTCGTGTAAAAAAAATTAAAAACTATTTTTTTATCATTAATATCTTTGTGAAAAAAAATTGTATATATAATATTATTTAGTTAAGTATTCGTTTGCTTACTTTTTGTTTTCTCTTCATTAAGCAATATTCTTATTTTATTTTTTCTTGGTTTTTGTTTAACAAAAAAACTATTTAATACCTTATTCTATGATTTCCTCTCTCCTGTTTTTTTTCTTCTTTTTATCAAATCATGAAATTTTAAATATTTTTAATTTAAATTTCGGGACAATGGACGCTTTTCGTTTTAAATTTATACATTTTACCAGCCCAAGGCCTTAAATTTTCACCTTAGAATTTACCATGGGTTATATAAACGAAATTATTAGCCTTGGTTTCATTTTTCTATGTTATTTGTTAGAATCATAGATTATTTATTTTTTTTTTATTTTTAAGTTTAAAGTTAGAAACACTGGCACATTTCCGTTTTAAATTAATTTATTTCTATCAACACCAAGTTTTAAATTTTCACCTTTTTATTTGGATTGCTATATTATTTTCTTTTTCATCATTCAGTTTTTTTCTTCTTTTTTTTTGTCAACTTAACTACAACATAATTGGTGAATTTCTCGTTGGTTGGTTAATGGCGACACCTTGTTAAACTATAATCTTTTTCATTTCCAAAACAAACTTAGTCACCTTTTAATGGCGTCACCTTTTTAAACTCTAATAATTTTTTTTTTTATTTCCAAAACAAACTTGGTCACATTTTATTGGCGTCACCTTTTCAAACTATAATTTTTTTTGTTTATTTATTATCTTGATCATTCCATTATTATTTTTTTTCTTTGTTTATTTAAAAAAACTCAGTTATTAAACAAAAGAAGCAAGAAAACAAAACTCTGCCGAAATCCTGTGTTTCTTTTTCTTTTTTTTTGATTACACCGAAAATTTGTGGACAAATTTACAAGAAGAAAAATAAAACAACCGACGGCATCGGCGACCGGGATACGACTCTCTTCAAAACCGACCGTCTTGCTTGGACGCCACTACCCGAATGAATTCAAAACCGACGCCAATCTCTTAAAACTTGTCCATCGACGCATGAGTCGTGGGGGTGAAGACAGGGAAAAACCAAGGAAATAGCCACCGACCGGCGTTCATCTCCTAATTTGGTCATGTCCTTGAACATCAAGGGTGGAGTAATGGGATGGAGGAATTCACACGGAAGGGAACAACCAAAGGGATTTGGTAATCGGTGTTCCTTCATTCTTCCGTGTAAGCCCATTCCATTACATGGACAAGAATAAAAATTCCGAGAATCGCTTCTAGCATCATGTGAATTCTGCAAGGTGATTGGCGGGGCTTCGTCGCCGGCAATCCCTGTTGTGCGGAAATCGATGTGTGTGGACATTATGCCGTAGAATGGTGTAGACACGAATTAATATGAGCAGAGGCGTGCGTAATTTAAAAAAAGATTTAGTATGGAATTTATGAATAATTTGTATGCATCAAAAATTGCGGGGTGAGAAAATTATTTTTGGGTAAAAAAATGAGGTTAATTTATATGATAAGCGGATGTTTGGGAAGGTTTTTGAATAAAATTTTTCCTCTCGGACCAACTGGTCACGGATTATTTTTAAGGTTCAGGCCGACCGTTACAAGGCGGTTACGCTAGAACAAGCAAGGAGAGGGGAACCGAAAGACGAGGCGGCTTACTGAGTCTCATGCTCACCGACTAGAGCCGGGCAAATATGAATATGCAGGCCACCAAGGTTTTTACAAAAAAAATGACTATATGTGAAAATATCTATGAAAGAGAGTTCTATGGTACGTGATAGATCCCAACGTGTGGCTCGACCCACGACCCTGAGAATAAGGGTCTCGGTACCGACTGAGTCAGCCGGGCAAAAAGTACATACGGACAATTAAAGTAGTTGAAATATAAAGAAATGGATGTGAAAATGGTTGGGTTGTGTTGTAAGACTCGGTAATCCGACCGTCACTACGACCTAAGTGGAGAGCTCCTATAAAGGAGAAAAGTTAGTGAGTGGTAGAGGTGGGTATTGGCTATTGTCAATGGTTGAAGTGGTCCATGAGGTACCCGTGACCGCGGTGGATCCTGCGGAAGGGATGACCTCGAGGCCCAAAGATGATGAACGAGGCACCGCCTGTTCATGCATCAGAGAAACCCTAGGTCATCCTGCGAGGAAGGTTAAACGACCCATGGACTCAGCGTCGACCAAGTCGCAGTCCTGAGCCGTGAGACGCAAAGTCTTCTTCCGCCCGCAGAGATCACTCTGGCCTAGGGGAGAAGAAAATTAGATGAGGAACGGATTATGCAGCAGGACGCTACCACTTACTGAGGTGCTAGGTCGCATCTCTTAGAACCTCGCACTGTCCGGGCTTCACGACACAAAGGACTGAAAAGCAAAGGCTAGCGTCCACGCGAACAGGCGTGCGCGAAAAAATGACCGAGAGGACCGTGTCTCGGGGGTCTGGTCTGGCATCTAACATGAAAACCTTGTCCCCAGACGAACAAAGGACAACAAGGAGGTGTACCACCGCTAGGGAAGCTACCTGAGCGGTTTAAAGGCACCCTATCAACTAACCGGTGAACCCGGCGAGATACCTTATTAGGGCGATTCAGAGGGTTGCTTCCTATCGTCGGTGACAAAAAAACATTTATTAACATAAGGCATTCATACTTGAACAAGTATATATACATATAAGTTATTAGAACTCAGATGAGATATATAGTTATTAAAATATCCGATAAGATATATAGGTTATTAAAATTTAGGTAGGGTATAGGGGTTATGAAAATTCACATAAGATTATATATGTTATTAACAATTCAGATATGATTATTCAAAAATTCTTAGTAAGCGGTATGATAATAAAAATACTTCATTCATCAATGAAATCAAAGGAGCTGACAAAAAAAATTCAGCGAGAGTATGGATACCCCAGAGAGAGGAATGTTCCCCCAAAATGTATTGGTGTCCGATGGCACCAATGAGCACATCAAAAATTCAAGGAAGGCTCGTTGGAGGGGGTGATGCTAGACCAGGTGTAACACCATCCTCCCCAAAAGAGACCTTGACAGATAACCCCTTATCCCAAAAGCAGTTCGCATGGCTGTGATTAAAAGTTTCGAAGACATAGAAGCTTCCAAAAGGATTACTAACTTTAACCTTGGATGACTGCCACGACGGATCAGCAACGACTGAAATGCTGAAATTCCGGAAGGCAGGTACAACCAGAAGATTATATAACGGGACCGCATTGGTTGAGGGACAACTGAACTTACCGCAGTCAGGCGGAGCTCCTGGTAACCAGAAAGTAAGTTCACCGTCCAACAAACATTTTGGCCATACTAAAAGGATCAGAAAAAAAATTTGAGCATTGTACTCTAAGACCAGGGAAGGACAACCAAAGCCAGGGGCACCTCTGCGCAAAGCCAGATGAACATAAGCCACCTGTAAACCGACAGCAGTAGGGCATAACCAGGTTGGCCAACATAGGATGTCACAAGGGCAAGCGAAGCGCTTGAACCCAAGATGAGGGCATCCTCACATATGCATGAGTAACATCAATAAAAATGGAAGCTACCACCGAAACATAACAGAAAGTAAATAGAATAAATTTCATTTACTTGAAACCGTTAAGGTTTCCAAAAAAAATAAAAAAAAACCTGTGGCCCCTCTCTATGGCTTTCCCAAAAAAAAACAAATTAATAAGGTTAAGTTTTAATACTATCGAACAAATTGGGTTTAAGAATTAATTAAAACACTGAATCTGACAATATAAAAAGCATAAATTTGTCAACCTGTGACAACGAACTGATCAAAAGAGCAATTTAGTATAATATTAAGAAAATTTACTAAGTCCGGATTACGGAACGTTGGGCGCCATTTATGTAACTGTCATATAAAAATATACTATAATTTATTTTAGAAAGACTCTCGAGCAGTTTACACATAAGACACCACGTTGGGCGCCAATTTATGTAACTGTCATATTAAAATAAACTAAATTTAGAAATGAGGACAGATCATACGAATGACGCGTTGGCGCCATATTTGCAACTGTCACCTAAAATATACATCTCAACCTAATGAGCAAGAAAACTACCATGGCATTACACAAAAAAAATATTTGGTAGAGGGAATAAAAATTAATGTAGGAGGCGGTCCAGACGGCTGATGGCCTTGGCTGAACGCTGATGTTAAGAACAATGAAAAATGAAGACCTATCTCGCGAACTATTTTCACTCACCCTCTGCACTCGACATAGGACACGCCTGAGGGTGCTGCGGCTAGCTCGCCGTTGGGGGGGGGGTTCGTGGTGCAGGGGCTCGTCAAGAGACAGTTACGTGATAAACAAAATACTATACTTTCGCGTGTCCATACGACAAACTAATATAACTTGGCTCGCCGATAGGGACGAAAAAGGGTTGGGTAGCCATATGAGAGGGGGTGATGATATCAAGCAGCCATGCTTACTGCCTCATGGGATACAGGGGGATCTGAAAATTAATTTATGGGGGTACTCACCATATTTGGAGGGACAAAAACCTCCCCTAGAGCACCACAACTACCGGTGGGTCTACTTGCGCCACATCACTTCAATAAAAAAACGAGAAGGGAAACTCGAAAACAAACATCGAGGAGAGAAAAAAAATATAGAAATAAACAAAAGACCAAGTCTACCAATGAAAGTGCTTCTTACAAAAAAAATTCCCTTTTTCTTTTTTATTCATTACCAAAAAAAATTTACTTATTATTTGTCTCCTGTCTTCCCTTGTTTACTGTTCACAAAAATCGTTTGCCTTTTTTTTTCTTTCTTATTTTATTTTATTATTGGTTTCTTTTTTTGTTAAAAAAAATCGACTATTTTATCATTAGTGTTTTTAAGAAAAAAAATTGTACATATAATCTTATCTAGCTAAACATTTGCTTTCCTTCTTTTTGGTTTCTGTACATCAAGCAATATTTCTTTTTTACTATCAGTCTTTGTTTAAGCAATTATTTATTTATCGTTCATGGCTTGTTGAGAAAAAACAATACGGATATTATTTGTTAGCATTCGTCTTCTTACTTTTGGTTTTCTCTTCATTAAGCAATATTTTTATTTTATTTTTTCTTTGTTTTCGTGTAAAAAAAATTAAAAACTATTTTTTTATCATTAATATCTTTGTGAAAAAAAATTGTATATATAATATTATTTAGTTAAGTATTCGTTCGCTTACTTTTTGTTTTCTCTTCATTAAGCAATATTCTTATTTTATTTTTTCTTGGTTTTTGTTTAACAAAAAAACTATTTAATACCTTATTCTATGATTTCCTCTCTCCTGTTTTTTTTCTTCTTTTTATCAAATCATGAAATTTGAAATATTTTTAATTTAAATTTCGGGACAATGGACGCTTTTCGTTTTAAATTTATACATTTTATCAGCCCAAGGCCTTAAATTTTCACCTTAGAATTTACCATGGTTTATATAAACGAAATTATTAGCCTTGGTTTCATTTTTCTATGTTATTTGTTAGAATCATAGATTATTTATTTTTTTTTTATTTTTAAGTTTAAAGTTAGAAACACTGGCACATTTCCGTTTTAAATTAATTTATTTCTATCAACACCAAGTTTTAAATTTTCACCTTTTTATTTGGATTGCTATATTATTTCTTTTTCATCATTCAGTTTTTTTCTTCTTTTTTTTGTCAACTTAACTACAACATAATTGGTGAATTTCTCGTTGGTTGGTTAATGGCGACACCTTGTTAAACTATAATCTTTCTCATTTCCAAAACAAACTTAGTCACCTTTTAATGGCGTCACCTTTTTAAACTATAATTTTTTTTTTATTTCCAAAACAAACTTGGTCACATTTTATTGGCGTCACCTTTTTAAACTATAATTTTTTTTTGTTTATTTATTATCTTGATCATTCCATTATTTTTTTTTCTTTGTTTATTTAAAAAAACTCAGTTATTAAACAAAAGAAGCAAGAAAACAAAACTCTGCCGAAATCCTGTGTTTCTTTTTCTTTTTTTTTTGATTACACCGAAAATTTGTGGACAAATTTAAAAGAAGAAAAACAAAACAACCGACGGCATCGGCGACCGGGATACGACTCTCTTCAAAACCGACCGACTTGCTTGGACGCCACTACCCGAATGAATTCAAAACCGACGCCAATCTCTTAAAACTTGTCCATCGACGCATGAGTCGTGGGGGTGAAGACAGGGAAAAACCAAGGAAATAGCCACCGACCGGCGTTCATCTCCTTATTTGGTCATGTCCTTGAACATCAAGGGTGGAGTAATGGGATGGAGGAATTCACACGGAAGGGAACAACCAAAGGGATTTGGTAATCGGTGTTCCTTCATTCTTCCGTGTAAGCCCATTCCATTACATGGACAAGAATAAAAATTCCGAGAATCGCTTCTAGCATCATGTGAATTCTGCAAGCTGATTGGCGGGGCTTCGTCGCCGGCAATCCCTGTTGTGCGGAAATCGATGTGTGTGGACATTATGCCGTAGAATGGTGTAGACACGAATTAATATGAGCAGAGGCGTGCGTAATTTAAAAAAAGATTTAGTATGGAATTTATGAATAATTTGTATGCATAAAAAATTGCGGGGTGAGAAAATTATTTTTGGGTAAAAAAATGAGGTTAATTTATATGATAAGCGGATGTTTGGGAAGGTTTTTGAATAAAATTTTTCCTCTCTGACCAACTGGTCACGGATTATTTTTAAGGTTCAGGCCGACCGTTACAATACCGTGCAAAATGATTTTGCACCCCACTTTTTATTTCCGGTTTATAGGGGTAGCTTTCGTATGATCTCCATCTTCAGTGCAGCTGACGATTATTTTTATGTTTAATGTTATTTCAACTAAAGGTTGACAAACTTTCAAGAGTATTGAAATGATTTAAAAAAAATTCGATATCTTTCCAATGTTTTCATAGTCAGTTCTACCCAGATACAAACAGCCGTCTCGTTTTGTTTAATAGTTATTTTAAACTATCATTTAATACAAAAATTGAGAGGGATGAAGACCTCGACGAAAATGCAACGCTTCCTCCCGGACTAGTGGATTTGCCGCGATAATCATAAAAGCATCGTTGTGAACATTTTTTTGGTAAAAACTCGACAAATGCCATCGACCAAGCACCATACTCGCCTGACGTGGACCCGTGTGAACTTTCCTGTTCTCAAAGATATAATTATCACTTCGATACACGAGTTCAAAGTTCGTTAAAGGATCTGAAGGCCATATCTAAATTAGAAAAAATGTATGTAAAGTTTTGAATTCAATGAGTGCTTTTTCTAAGCTGACAAAATGATAATAATATATACGAATATAACCTGCTGCCACCATCGAAGATCTTTAAATGTTGTTTATAGTACTTCGCTAATCCAAGCAGAATGTGTCGACATGCCGATATTTCTGAGCAAGTTTCCGTATAGATAACCTCATTGTCGTAGAGTGCACGGTTGATCGGGGGTACTCCATTTCTGCTAATTGTATTTTGCTGAAGTGATGAGGAATTTGGCTTAAATAATAAAAGCAGGAACGACCATGATCACCTGAGATTTAGCAAATGGGATGGCTCTGCTGGATTCCAGATAGCTAATAGTGTTCTCTCTCGGTTTAGTGATACGTAAATCTATTAAATAAGATTTAGGTAATGTTTGTCTAACACCAGGTCCACACGTTAGTCCCAACGGGTACCGGCAAACGTTGGCGCCGATTCCGACACGCGACGGCCAATCCCCAATGCTCAAGCCAATGCAAATTTGATCCACACGTTGGACAAGTAATATTGGGGCTAACCTTTGTGCCAACGTGTGGAGCCTTCCTAACAGTAGTACTCATAGATATTATGAAAAGCTTACTACTGCGGATTTCCAAAAAGGACGAATTTTACCGTGTCGACATACAGCAACGTCGTTGGGGCGCCATTTTGGGCGCTGACAAACGGTAAAATTCGTCGTTATGTTTTGAAAGTTGTAATAAGTGGATATGTAATGAAGAACGAGCCTCCGCACGCGCGATCATAATTATGGCAAGGCAAGTAAACCCGGTTTTACTACACTGCTCGGAACGCAGACGAGGCGTAATAGTGTAGTATTTTGAATACCACCTGAATTTAAGCAGATGAAAATTACTTGCTAGAGTAAATGGCTGATTCCACACGAGTGTACACCCGACACAACAAGAGTCGGCTGCCAAGGTTGTTCATGGAGGAGAGGGTGAGTAAGAGCGATGGAAAACCGCCCCCCTCTCACCCTCTTCTCCATAAACCACCTTTGCAGCCCACTCTTGTCGTGTCGTGCGTACGCTCGTGTGGAATCAGCCAAACAGAGCTAAAGAAAACAAGAGATAGAAGTAACACAAGCACCCTAATTAGACACACCGACATCGACAGCTGTCGACACTTGAAATCGACACTACATTTTTTGGCATTTCCGTCATCTGTCCATGTCGATGCCAATGTCGATGAAGTTCTGAAATTTTAATATTTGAGGTAATAATATTGTTTATTATATGAAATCTGCATGTTTTTGCGTCCCGAATTTATCGACACTGTCGATGTGCGTAATGAGGGTGAGTATATGTGTTAGTTTTCACGCGTTTGGTTTTGGGTGAAAAATGTTACACTTTCGCTCTCTCATCTATAAAACCAGTGAACGAAAATTAAAAAAAATTGATTTCTTTGTTACGTTGTTGTCCGCCCGCCGGTCTCTCGATCAGCTAATCTGGAAACAAGTAATATTGTTTATGTATTTACAAATAAAATAAAACTATTCAACTCAAAATCAGCTGATACAGCGGTCCCTGTGCTGAAAGTCGTGTCGTGTTTCGTGACAAGTCGTTTGAGTTGAAGAAAGTGACGTTTCAGTAGAATTACGACTTTCAATACAGGGGCCTACATTGGAAATGCTAAGTTGAGTTTAAGCCCCTGTATTGAAAGACGTGATTCGACTGAAACGTCACTTTCTTCAACTCACGACTTGTCGTGCCGTGACGACTCGACTTTCAGCACAGGGGCCAGCATGACTCGAGAAATAACGCCTAAAAACGAACTTCTTGCAATTATCTATCGACCGACAGATGGCACTGTATTTGCGTTTTCGTCGTTGATACTCATATTCGTCATTAATAACGTATTTTCGTCGCAAAGTCGTCCGTGGCCGAGAGCATAAAAGGGCATTCATCGGAAAAACGAATTTTCGTCGTAACGACGTCGCCGTGTGGCGAGTAAAAATAATAAAGAATTGTTAAAATTAGAGATCAATGATGCAAATTACACTATCCATCACTCTATACTCACATCAAAACGGTTTGTGTATGATGCGGGTATTACACAAAGCATTCATTTTTCTGCCTTTGTTTCGTTTAACGATTGTGATGCCTATGTAGTTGTACAATAAACCGCTAATGGGGGGGGGGGAATTTCTCATGGTTTTTGCAGCCCCCGAGTCATAACCTTCTATATTTACAAGCCATGAACAAGAATCTCAATTGAGAGAATCGGACTACCAAATTCTCCCAAATTCTCCAAATTACACTAACAACATAACGTGACTTCACCGACTTGTAGTCCGATTGAGCGGAAATTCGCTCTCAATATTTTCCTTGTTCATGGCTTGTAATATAGAAGGTTATGCCCGAGTACGATGTTATATTTGTGTTAGTGTAATGGATGGGTGAGTCTGGCAAATTTTCTGGCTCAAAGTGAGGAGACATGTATACTTCTCTGTGACTCCTTGCCTAAAAAACCGGTCTGGATGCGGAGGTAATAAACGAAATGATGGATAGTGTAACTTGCACCATTCTTCGCCTTTTTTAAATTTTTTTGCAACACAAACAACTATTTTACTGTGCGTTTTTTTTTCTAAAAATAAAACAGCAAAATGTATTATTAGTTAATCCAAAAATGTATTTTTACTTTTATCGTTGTAATTCAACTTTTAATATCCTTGGAAATCGTGTTTTGTTTGAAATGCATTAGTAAATGTGTTTTAAGTTCTGGCATATTCTTCGGACACATGTTACATTGATTACACTTTAAATCTTCCTTTTCCAAGCGTTTCACAAAATCAGCGGCAATTCTCTTAACATCACCCAACTCCTGTAATTGTGTGTAAATTTCTAAAAACAATTTAATTAAAAAACAAGCAACATCAATTTATTAAAAACTACAAACGTTCATAAGGAGTAAATAAAGACGTATTAAAGCTGTTCCAATGTAATTTCGTTTTGAGGTATGGCGACACAAAGTCATTAGAAATTACATGAAGATGCAGTCTTAACATACCGGGGGATGCATGAAATCCAATTTTAAATAACGAAATGTCCCCCTTAATTAGTTCTATAGCGTTTATAGCTAGCAGATAGAGCTCATCTAGAAGACTCAGGTGCTCTGTGGTTAACTAAAAGGATTTTGATTAAAATAATTGTTTGATAGTGAAAAACATTACTTCGAATATACTTGGGATGTCTTCTTTTGGTAAAACGAGGAAATGGTTTTTAGCTTTTGGATATTTATCCTTTATCACAACCGCTTTTTCAGTTGATAGCACTAATAACTCAGGATCTTTCATTGATGCAATTAAGCCAAGATGCCAAGGCCCTCTGTTTACAGCCATTAAGCTGTTGCATTATTATAAAATAGAGAGGCAATTCACATACCGGTAATATATACAACTTTTACCTTTAACTTTACAGTTTACTCAATTTAAACATGATATTCATTACAAAGTTAGTATAATAATACCTAAATACTAGCCAAAAGGCAACCGTAAAATGTTTGCACTACCTATACTTAATTATAAGTTGAATTTTGGGTAATTTGTTACATTAATATTATTATTTGAGATTAAACAGAGCCAATTGAATGGGATGGCTGCGAGCGTCAAACTATGCATATCAACAATTAAATCCCTCTTTTTGACAGTACAGTGTCTGGGGTTCTTCTTCTTACATACGTACAAAGTCAAATCACACAGGCAGTGTGCCAACTTTTCATTTCAAAAGTACATTTGCATTAAAAATTAATAGGGGTATTGGGTGGTGCTACACGGAGACTCGAGAAGTCGTCCGAAGTCAGATTTGAGTCTCGTTATTTAATGCTACACGGGACTGTCTTCGGCTTAGAATAATTCTTTACCCTACATGAAAACTTTGATTGTGTTTGTATACCGCGGTCATTGGGCATATTCACACAGTGCACATTCATGGCGCCTAAAACCGGTTTTATAGATGAGAGAGGGAAGGGAGCGGAAGAACTTAACGAAACATTTTTCACGCAAAAGCAAACGCGTGAAAACTGGCACACATATAAAAAGTTACTTCTATCTCTTGCATTCTTTAGCTCTGTTTTTCTCTAACAAGTAAATTTCATCTGCATACATTTAAATGTTCCTGTATAGCAATCAAATTTACTACACTCATTTACCCCCCGTCTGAGTTGCTAGGAGTTGAATAAAACTGGTTTTACTCACCACAATTATGGCAGCGTGTGAATATGCCGCCCATTGGGCCAACGCACACGAGATCATAGTTATGGCACATAAAACCGGTTTTACTACACTCCTCGGAACGCAGACGAAGTAATAGCATCTTGTGTAGTAACTTGAATCTTTACAGGAAATTTTAAATGTATTTGTGCATATGAAAATTAGTTGTCATAGCTTTCATTTCGTTGACAAATAGAAAAACGTCACAAAAAGTTCTTAATATCACTATTTTCAATAAGCTCACAAAAAAAACAAAATTTTCAGACCACTTGAACACGTTAATGAACAAAAAGCGAATAATTAAAGAATTTCAGAGGGAAAATGCTGAGCTCAGAAAGAAGAAGATTTGACATAAGAAATATAATATGCATGTGTTAGTTTTCACGCTTTTGGTTTTGCGTGAAAATTGTTTCGTTAAGTTTTTTCCTTCCCTTCCCTCCCTCTTCTATAAAACCGGTTTTATGTGCCATAACTATGCGCAGTGTGCGTTGGCCCATTGGGCATATTCACAGGGTGCCTTCCATTTAGACACAGAGAGACACAGTGTTACACTGTGTCCGACACAGAAGTGTTCCATCAACGACACAGCCGGGCACAACTAAGACAATGCTACCAACCCTCGCCAATTGAAATGTGATCGTTAATTTATAATTACAACAATATTGTTTCATTTTTAAGATTCCCAGCATTTATAAGATGTCGGGTAATTAATTTAAAGAAATTATCAACATAAAATTTACGATTTACTTGCCAAACAAAAATAAAAACGAGGAAAGTGCGCCGTGGCGGATTTTTCATGAACTTATGTGTTCCATTTGGGCTTACACAGAACGACACAGAGCGACACGCTGTGTCGGACACAATTGTCTTTCTGTGTCTAAATGGAAGGCACCCATAGCCGTCATCAAATAAACACTCCAAAGGCGTGGTTATGCTGTTCTTTCCTTTCCATTCGTTCGTCTTTTTCAAAATTTCCCAAGGCTCTCGCTTTCGTTCGTCTTCATTTATCTCCGTTCTTCCTAATGTGGACACTTAACATATGAATTGTACAGCATTTAACTCGCAGACTGAAAGAATAAAAAGAATGAACGAAAGAGAATGAAGCTATGTTGGCCCTTATTATGGTTGTCACTTCACCATAGTGAGAAATGTCACCTTTAAATATCAAATGAGAAAAATCTCACTTACAAACATCAGGTGAGAACAATTGTCACTGAATTCGCCGTTTCTCGATATCATTGACAACTGTGGGGCTTAAGGGCCCAATACACGAGCGCTCCATCCGACCACGCCACGCCAAAACAACAACAATTTGTATGCACACGAAATTTCGAGCGCATACAAATTGTTGTTGTTTTGGCGTGGCGTGGTCGAATGGAGCGCTCGTGTATTTCGCCCTTTATTCTCGTTGTCGAGTGCCGTGGCAGATGTCACTTCGACCCTCAATTGGTATTCTCATTGTCAATCTAAGTGACACCTGGCGACTAGATCGACAAACGTCGAATTCTAATTGTCACTAGGTGGAAGTATCAAGTGACATTTTCCTCGATAGCTTTGTAGGTATCGACAGTTCTATTTTTAGCAAAATGGAAGCAGAAAAAAGTGTAAACAAAAATTCTTTTGATTGTATATTCCTTAAAAAATTATAGACAATTAAAATAAATATATAAATTTTAATATTTTAGTGTAAAAACAACAACAAGAAAACAATTCAAAGTGATAGTGGAGTTTATGCTGCAAAATTCGGAATCCGAAAACCAAAACGCAAATGAACTCGTTTTATTTATTTATTTTTTCAAATTTTTATGCTTTTTTCACAACAAACATCGCACTGTTAAATATGTCAAACTCATTTTTCAAATGAAAATGTGTTTCATTTCACAACGTTCCTATTAGCCCCGTCACTCGCCAACGAGAATACCACATTCAAAGTGGCGTGACACCGCCTAAGACAAATCTCACTTAGGTGATTCGACAACGAGAATAAGGCCCTGTAATTCGCCTTATCTCACTGAAATGTTACTTTTTTAAAGAACCATAATAGCATTTTTGTCTCACTTCGCCACTTGTCACCATAAGTGACAACCAGAATAAGGCTGGTGATTCAGCCTTTAAGGCCAAAGCCAAACCTAAATGGGAAGTGAAGTGATGTTAGGTACCATTGCATGAATGTATGAGAATGACCAAAATGGTAGTGAAGTGGAAGTTACATCTACTTCAGTGGAAGTAAGTCTACTTCACTTCTGCGTTACTGTTCATTTAGGTTTGGTCTTTAATTATCCCTCACCAGCAGTGGAAATCTATAACGATTCGAGTCAAAATTGTAAAATTAGAATAGATTGGTATTCTAGTTATTTGCCCCTATAATGCTGGGATATCGAGATTTTTCATAAAAAATATTCTGCTCTAGGAAACTTAATCCATTAGGGGCCCATACACTACAAGGTTTTATGCGTTTAATCAAGGATTGACAAGTTTGGGCTCCTATTGTATGGGTAAGCTCAGCGTTCACAAGTTTGTCACAAAGACTGTGGGATATGTTTGAACCCATAAAACCTTGTAGTGTCTGGGCCCCTATTTATCACACAAATGAGTTGAAATGCTGCCAGTTAGAGTTACTTCTTCTATAAGTCGAGATATCGATTTTTGACTAATAGGTACAAAGTAATTGTGGCCTACGGATACGTTGATAGCATCCAGTTGCATAAAACTAAGAGAGGCTTGAATTTTCAATTGAACTTCGGTTTCGACCGAACGATCGGCTCTATATCCTCCCAAGAACATCGCTTCCGCCAGGAAAAACCATACGGAAGGATCTTCGACCCAGAACTTTGGAAGGTTGCCGATGTCGCACTGGCATCCAAGCATCCGAAATTCCGGTTTTGGTACTTCACGACTTGGATCACTCCCTCACTTTATTACCTCCTAGATTTGTTTTAACAAATTTTTTTGTTGCGTGTTGCGGATGGTCATCAATTTCTGGTGATCCCACTATGACTTAGGTTTGTTTAAAATAAAACGGCTCTTCGAAATTCTAAAACATCCAAGAGTTCAAACAATGTTCTTCATCGTTTCCTTAACCAGCTATTCCTTTTATCCGCTAACTATCGTTCGAGCTAACCTTACGGCTACATGCTGCAACATGATGTGACTAATGAAGTAACGGACAGGCAGCACATAGGCCGAGTCTTAAATCTATATTATTCTGCCAGTATACTGTTTTCTGCAATCATTAGATAGCCGTGGTGGGGTACGTCAGTTGTAGCAAATTGTTTAATTTCAGAATTGATTCACTATTACTTTCATATAAGAGTAGCAAAAATAAGTAAAAGGCAACAATCTTGGGTTTTAACTAACAATTTTCGAAAATTTTGTAATGTTATTCAATTCCTTTAAATTCTGAGGAGATGAAACCTAAGTACTTTCACAACTAATATTAGCATATTAAAAAACATGAATTAAGGGGCAGCTCACATACGACAAATACAAAGATTAATGGCTTTAAGAAAATACGCAAAAGTTATTGCAACAGGAATAGTTTTTACAAGTCCGAAAAATTGTTAAAAAAAACTTATTTAATGATAATATACATATATGACTGCGTTTAAAAAAACAAAATTTTTGGGAAATAATCTCATAAAATTGATATTTATAAAAATTAATAATTTATTTTAAACAACTAAAATCAGCTTAAGGTGGTGTATAAGAGTAGAGTGAAGTCAATAATGGATGATTTTTACATCAAGTGACATAAAATTAAAAAAACGATAACATTATTTGTAATTTTACAAAACTCTTGACATGAGTTTCATGTTTAATTTACAAATTTTTAATTCATGTCAGCTTCCCAATTTGAAATAATTGATAGAATATCATTTGAAATGTCTTGAATTTGACTATTTGGTTCTTGTAATGCTGCATCAAAAGTTGTTATAGGAGACATCTCTGGACTTTCGTCAATTTGACTAAGTGATGATTGCGGTGATGATTGTTTTGTCAAATTTGATGATCCAGCAGTTACGGTTTCAGTCATTGCTGATAAAGAAGTTACATTAGGATTGAACGGTTTATCTAAATCTTCTAGCCCTTCTGGAATTGGTAATTTCGCAAGCTCTTCCCGCAGTTGCCGGTATTGCCGGCGAAGTACCATAGAATTAAAGGATATTGTGCGCCCGCTGCGTTCACTATATTGTGGTTTACTTAATTCTTCGATCCAGGCTTCAATTTGAGCACAAATTTCATTTCGTTTGAGCCAAAAATGTGTGTGTATAACCTGTAATTGAAGACTGCGTTTAGATATTCTGTTCAAAAAATATAGCAAACCTCTTTGAAACATGGACTCGGATTACGAATTTGTTCCAGCATAGCCCATCTCACACAAGCTTGATAAATATTACTGTTATACTCCTTGGAACAATGTGTACCACTTGGAGTACCTCGACTCCTCTCATAGCCAGGCTCATTAAAATATGGCTCGGGTACAAGAATGAGTGATTGTATAGAAACCAGCACCTGCAAAATATACATAGATTAATATTTGCATTAAATTTATTATATTAAATAATGAAAATTGAACATACTTGTAAAAAGCTTGAAGTTTGTGCATTCCATTTTTCTTCTGGTCGTCCATGCCATGTGTTTAATACAGATAAGCAAACTTTCCCATCATTATATAAATTTGGATTGAACCTGACAGAATGGCGGCCGGTAGTTTCCAAATTAATAAGCATTGGAGAATTCGGATAGTCAGGAGGGAAATAAACATCGAATTCAAAGCATCCATTGGCGTATGGTGTGTCAGCTGGCCCTGTTATAAGTACCTATAGAAAAGTCATTAAAAATGGAAATTCTAAATTAGTTAAAGCTTACCTTCATTATGTCTAATCTATCTGCATCACATCGAACAAAGACTGAACTACTGTATGATAAAGGAAGGCTCGTTGAGAGTGTTACAGTTTCCTGGGCTAAACGTTTTACACGCGAAGGGTGACCACGATCACCAGCCATTCGTACATTATTTTCGAAATGATGCGATACAACAAACCTATATCCATTTTCAGACTCTACTATCATTTCAAAAGTATCAAATTGCATTTTTTTCATAATCTCTAAATATCTTTGTTCAATGGAATTGCTCAACGGGCGTTCAACACTGCTTCCACTTTCTTGATCACGAAAATGACCCACATGGGCCTCAATGTTAGTGGCCTTTTGGACTAATATAGTTGTTTCTTGTATATCTGGAATCAAGAGTGCAAGACCCTCATCATCTCCATCATCTATATTTACAATGACTTTTTGTGTTTGACCCTTTATATTCGACTTCTTGTTGACCCTTAAAAAATTGTAAACTTTATATTAAAGCGTCAAAAACATATTTTTTGCTACGTACTTTAAACGTTTAGCGTACGTATCAACACAATTTTTCATATTTATCAATAGTGCAGCAATGGACATAGACACTTCTGATTTCTCTTGCGGCTGCAATAGACTAACCAGTTGATTTGAAAGTGAAATTGCCCGCAATAACTGCAAAATCGATCTATATAATGGAATGTGTCTAGTAATGTCGAGAACTGAATCATTTCTTAAGTAGGAACTAAGAGCTGGGATTAAGCAAGACTGTTGTAGCAGTTCCAAAAATATTCCAGGAAGTTCACCAGCAACTTCACTTATTTCATGGTAACTAATAGTTTCCTCACATGCAAAATGTAAAGGTATGCGATCTCCTGGGTTGATGTAACTTGACAGAGCCTGAAAACAGAAAAATATTATAGAAAAATGTAAGTAAAATATATAAAGCCAAGGTTAGAAATCATCCTTTCTACTACTATTCATGTCGTTCAGGTCAGGTAGTATAAAGGGACTTTACAACGCTGAACAAAATTTTTATATTTATTTATAAAATCCTTCCTTTTTATACGCTTTATATTAGCTTCACCTGTACCTTGTATGTTGTGTGTTGTATGTAGTATCATAGACAAATAAAAGGAAAGATATTCCATTTCATACAAGAAAAGTGTGCACGTTCCTGTTCAGAGAGCTTTCCTCTTTCCTCCATTTAAGCTTCCTCCAAGCGAAAGCTGCCCCCGCTAAATATTTATTTTCGGTGGCACTGTCAAGATATTTGAGTAAATCGTATCTGAAGAGAGTAAATGGAAAGGAAAGCGTTAGCGATGCATGGGAGCATGGTTCTTGTAGACCTAGGCCACGTTCACATCGGCTGCATGCCGCACGGCAAAAGCTCTTAATGTTCTCTGATTGGCCAGGAAAAAATATCTGTCTCGGCACATGTTCTCTCTCTTGCACAGCATTGCTGCAAAAATCATGCAAAGAGGAAATCTCTTATCCATGCGGCAAAATCACGGAACTGTCAAGTTCGAGCTTTTGCCGTGCTGCATGCAGCCCATGTGAACCTGCTGCAAAATCGCGGAACTTTCAAGTTGACAATTTCAAAACCGTCTTTTTCTTAATTTTCTTTTTTTGTCACTTTGTCTTTCTTTATATTTAGTTATTTGTACTATTACACTCGTTTACAAACATTTTTTTTTATTTTTAAAGCAATCCATTTCACTTTTGCACTTTTCCAAAATCACAAAACAGCTGATTTTTGACAACCAGCAGATGCACCCATGTGAACGAGGAGATGCAGGCATGCAGCAAGCTTTTTGCAGCCTCTCACGAAAATATCCGAATACCACGCGAAGCCAAGCCGAAGTCGAACTTTTGCCGTGCGGCATGCAGCCCATGGGAACGCGGCCCTATTCGCGTTTGCGCTTCTTTTTTTACAGGTTTTCTCATTTATGAAATATCGGCATGTACGAATGTGTATATTGTATTCTAGGTAAATTTTATTAAAGGGATTTGTTGACGCAAATAAATGTAAATAAGAAGGAAGCTATTAAATGTATTGTTTGATTTTTTGTTTAAATGACAAAAATCAATTACATATTTTTAGAAGTTTGAATATTTTGTTTTCTCAGGTCTGACTTTTCGGTTTCTACTACTTTGCAAAAGTTAGTAAAATCGTGAGTTTTTGTTTTGTGCGAATTTTGATTTTGTTTTGATTTATAACAATGATTTCCGCGATGTGTTTATTTTGCAGATTTGGGAAAGTATTGTTTTGATCAAAGATTCAAAAGCAAATTATGTCGTTTTACAAGGATTTCAAGATGTAAAATATCATATCATGCACAAACTTAAAAATATGAAAAGTGGAAATTATTGCTTTACGGGTATTTGTGGCCATTCTCACTTAATAGTGCAGCCAATACAAGAATTCTATCTTAGGCACTAGAAAGAAATTCAAATAACTTGATTTTTTATCTTTATTATAATGTTCTACTGACATCCTGGAAAGTATCCTAGTTTCAGCGGTCACGTTTTCTTTTATTGGGATAAATTTTAACTTGACGCATTTAATATCGACAACCATTTTATTCGTAAAACGTGCGGGAAAGTTTCGATGTCCCTCTAATACTAGTATTTTGTTGAAAATAAATACTCCTTTCCACACCACCGCAGGGCTAGAGTATTAAGCGCGTTTATTTTGAAGTGGTTTCCCCAGGAAGCCTAATCCACAAAAAGAAATTTCGGCGTTACATCCCTTACAGGCATTTATTTAGTCTTCGTTGAGTAAATCTGACGTGAAATTTTATTTTTTAAAAGCAATTCTCCAATTTGCTATTAATGCTACTACTCTTAAGAATTTGAGGTAACAACTTTCTGTCGAAATCGAATTGTCCTGTTAATTTTGTCTAAAATCGGCGAAATCGGTAAATTGAAGAGTGATTTTCCAAAACGTACTAAGTCAATTTTTGTTTAATTTTAATATTGTATTGCGTTCCAATCTATGACGTAGTAGTTATGCATTCACCATAAACATTTATCACAAATCATACTAATTCCGACGGGGTTTCACTTCAAAGACACGGATGCACAATCAAATCGTACTAAGTGATATTCAGTTTTTTTTATTTCCCACTAATTACATCATAAGAACTTAGCACGTTTTGGAATATCGCTCTTCAATTTCTACCGCTCAAAATATAAAAATTTATAAAGTAAATATAAAAAACTTATAGAAAAGTTGAAGAGCAGCAGCAAAGAAAATAGAAGTAAGAAGGTGAACCTAGAAGGAAGGATATGTCGAAATAACTATCTCAGTAGTATAGTCAAAAGACCGCTAACTTCTTTAATTGCCTCCGCTCCATATAACACAAAAAAGTGCAAATTTACAGGAGAGACTTTTTAAGATTTACGTTATGGAAAAATTCTGAATAATAGAAACTTTATTTATTTTTATTAGTTAGTTATTATGAGTTATTAGTTATTGTGATGCAATTATTAATTAATTATGGTGCTTTTCGATAAATTTATAAAATTACACAAAAAACTTAGATTTTACCACTTTTTTTTGAGTTGTGCCGTTATTTCAGAAAATTTCATTCAAATATCAAGGCGCTATCTGATAAAAACTTGCAGAAATAAAAATACGTCATTTTACAGGATGAAAGTAGACAGATAATGCAGATATTATATACAATAAAACGAAATTTGAAATTTTTTGAGTTGTGCCAGTATCAATGCAAAACAGCGATATGTGACTAAAAATTCAAAAACTTTTTGCACTATGATACTTTCTAACAAGAAAAATAAAAAAAGATGGAGTTATGAAGGAAGATCGTTAGCTTTGAATTTCCATTACAAATCTCCTACAACTTACAGGTATTTTAAAGATTATTTAAACATAAATTTACCATCTCTGACCTCTTTGCATCGTTGGCAACTAATTAAAAATATTCAACTTGGTTTTAATAACATGATTACAGAAAACCTTTAGAATATTGTTTCATATTGGGATGTAGAAATGAGGCAAACTGTGTTAATATTCGATGAAATTAATATTAAAAGAGAGTTAACATATGATCAGGTAACAGATGAAATGGTTGATTTTGTAGATACAGGTGATTTTAGAAATAAAGAACCAGCAAAGTATGTGCCTGTTTTTATGGCCCGAGGTTTATTTTCTAATTGGAAATTTATTATTAGTTGTTTTGCCACCGATAAACCAATTGATGAAATATTAAACGAGTTTCCCAATAAACATTTCGTTGTGATATCGAAATTTACCCAAGACCCAATTGAAAACCTTCTTTCCTTAGTACGATCAAGAGGGGGCTTCAGTAACAACTTATCTTTATTATAATTTCTATAGTATCATTTGCAAAATTATATCGAACAAAATTTTGTCTATATCTTCCCATAGGAAGAAATGTGACGAAGATAGTCACCAATTTATAGCTATTGACTCACTTAGTGATGGCAAAACAATAAATAATAATGACGATCATTGTATTTTTACTGTAGATTGGTGATGTCACTAATGAGGGTCACGAAGTTAGCAATATAATCCAGTCAATTGATTTGTTGGAATATGGGGCAAATGAAGATTCGATTTCTGTCGAAGAAACTTCTTTAAGGTATTTTGTGGGGTTTATAATTGACCGCTTGTCAAAAAAGGAAAAGTGTTTGCTATGCCACAAGATTATGAGAAACCCAAACGAAACTGTTTAGTATTCAAAACCTTCGGGAAGTTTTATTTATTTTAAAAATTATTCAAAAAGTACCGATTTTGCTGCACTTAAAAATCCTACAGATTATTTTTTTAATATTTGTAAAAATCTTCACTTTTATTCAAAATACGCCTGAAATAAAAGGTTTAAAAAGCAAAATAATTGAACATTGTATGGATAAAATAGCCGCGTTCCAAAATTCGAGCATAGTTCTCGCAAGCAATTGGCCTACTCGTTCCTACTTCTCAACAAAGGCATGAGTAGAGAGAGAAGCCAACTGCTTGCGAGAATTTTTCCCACTGGTTAGCTAAAATGAATGTTACGATCACCACAAACAAATCTTAAATTATTTGATCCTCATTCTTCTTAGAGAATTTTGTTTGTGGCATTCACTTCAATTTAAAGATAAGAACTCATTTAAAAACTATTCCAAGCAAAAAATTATAAAATCCTAAAAGGGAAAGTTGTTACCTCAAATTCTTAGGAGTAGTAGCGTAAATGCCTGTAAGGGATGTAACGCCGAATTTTTTTTGTGGATTAGGCTTCCTGGAGAAACCACTTTAAAATAAACGCGCTTAATACTCTACCCCTGCGGTGGTGTGGAAAGGAGTACTTATTTTCAACAAAACACTAGTATTAGAGGGACATCGAAACTTTCCCGCACGTTTTACGTATTTACATTTATTTCCGCCAACAAATCCGTTTAATAAAATTTACCTAGAATACAATATACACATTCGTACATGCCGATATTTATATGAGAAAACCTGTAAAAAAAGAAGCGCAAACGCGAATAGCTCTACTCTACAAGAACCATGCTCCCATGCATCGCTAACGCTTTCCTTTCCATTTACTCTCTTCAGATACGATTTACTCAAATATCTTGACAGTGCCACCGAAAATAAATATTTAGCGGGGGCAGCTTTCGCTTGGAGGAAGCTTAAATGGAGGAAATAGGAAAGCTCTCTGAACAGGAACGTGCACACTTTTCTTGTATGAAATGGAATATCTTTCCTTTTATTTGTCTATGGTAGTATGTAAACAAATCTTGCAACTTGACTTTGGCCCAATTCCATATAACTGATCAACTTAAAATTTTGCACATTATGTATAATTCGCGTAACAACGCAATCTGACCATTTTGTAAAAAAAATCAAGATTTCGAGTGAATGCAAATTGTTGTTGTTTTGGCGTGGCATGGTCGGATGGAGCGCTCGTGTATTGGAGCCTTTACAACACCCTAGGTATGGGTATCACATGAAAGTGTATGACGAGTATAGTATAGTAAGCTGTAAAAGTTGAAAAAATACGCTTTTATTTTAAAATGAAGTAAAAAGTAAAAAATAATTGGGAACGTAAAGTTTTTATTGCTCCAGCCAGTATATAGAAACAACCTACCTTTCGAAATGTAGAAAAGCGTGGGGCGCTAACGAAAGGTTCCAGTGTTAACAAAATAAGAATATAGGTAAAGAATCCCACTCTTTTTTACAGTTCGAAAGGTAGGTTGTTTCCATTACTGCGTGGAGCAATAAAAACTTTACATTCAAAATTATTAGTATTTTTTAGTTTTTTTAAACTATATATTTTTTATATGCTAGATCAGATCCACATTGGGTTTAACAGGCATTGATACAGGGCAGGAAGAAGTTGTTAATATTATTTGTTTCATAAGGATGGAGGAAGGGCGTAGTTGTGCAATAAAGGTCTTGTAGATTATTAGTCAGGGCGCTGGCTAAATAAGGAATTAACATGTCTGAAGAAATGGCAAGCACTGGGATGTTTATTCTGCGAGTTAGAATGTGTATACTAAGATATATAAAAGCCGTTAGTTCTTTAACGTCCACTAAAATCAGACAACGCTCGTCAAAGCGATGAATGGTTTAGTTGAGGTAATTGGGCACAGCACATACCAAAACAGCTGATAGTCAGAAACTATTAATGAAAAGCACAAGTCACAAAAGCTTGTGACTAATGACTGGTCACAATTTATAATATAGGGGTAATTCCAATTTTTCCTTTCTCTGTTACCTACAAAAATCAAGTAAGAGAAATTATCACTACTGAAGTGGCCATTTGTGGATATAAAGTGACAGCCGCAATTCGCCAAAACTCACTTAAATCGACAAATATCACTTTTTCGAGAACACAAAACATTTTCGTCTCACTCCGAAATTTGTCACCAAAAGTGACAATCACAATAAGGCTGAATGACACAACAATAGTGAAAATAAAGTCAATTGTAGTACAGGACTGAAAAAGAAGCACAATTACCTGTAGAAGTACTGTTACATGTTCCTCTTCACTTTTTTGCCTTAGCAAAGCTTGTTCTACATCCCATGATTGCTGCGTTGATCCAGTTCCAAAACCAGTCCCTTTTGCCCAATAGACATGACTTTTATCGTCTGAGATTGTTTGATCCTCATTTGTTAATACTGATTTTACTCCATTTGTAACCTAAAATTCATTCTTATTCTATGGACACATATTACATGACTACATTACCTCCACTTGTGGTCCTGAAATTTGATAATTTTGAGACTGATGGGTAAAAACTCCTAAGCAATTTAAGACTAAATGCATTGCACCGACATCAATCACCATACGACGAAGAAGAACACCGTCATCAGTTGTGAGTGGAGAACTATCTAATAGCAGCCTAAACACTTCAAACGGTAACGTTGGTAAAGTTGGTGCTAAAGATAAACTGTATATGTCATCTAAAACAAAATATGTTCACTGTTAAAATTTTCTTTCAATCATGCTAAAATGTCGAGCTTACTGCCTTCTCCATCTCCAGTTACACCAAGTACAAGCCGCAATAAGCATTGCGCTTTAAATTTGTCCCGTAATAAAACATCGGAATAAGCTGGCAATCTTAAGAAAAGTCCAAACGCTGCTAATGAATGTTGCGGTACTGAAGTTATCGTTGGAATTTTAGAGGCGGTTTCAAAAACTCCACCTTCTAAATATTCGTATGTTTCATCTAACTCGGGTTCGAGTTTAACCCAATCATTAGCAGGGGGACTCTTTTCTTTTTCTGCTTGAGAAAAAGGTTTATTATTGTCAGGATAAACAATCGGTAAATAGTGAGCAAGAAGTGATAATCCCCCTCGTCTCGAGAATCTTTGTAAAGGTGATGGTAGTGGTTCCACATTAGCTGCTTTTGTTTGAGATTCGTCAGTCATTTCATCATTGTGATTTTTTGCTGGAACCTTAAATACGAGTTTAAAATATTTTCTTTAATTTATATAAGTGCTTAGTACCAATTGTAACGACAAGCAAGGCGTCGATAAAGAATAGCCTCTATTGTACAATACTGCTAAAATTTGGGAAACCATAGTGTCTTCGGAAATTAGTACATCGGGACAGTCCGAATGAACAAACTGCCAACAATTTGTAGTAATTGAATGAAGTGGAGTAATAAAGTCTTCATTGTTTAATAATCCTTGAAAAAATTAAGGAATTATTACAAAAATTCTATTAATCGTGTCAAATTAGCAAAAAGGTCCCCCTTTTTTGAAGTAGAAAAAAATGGCCTAATTTTTTTTGGAAAGTGTTCCGCAACACTTATTGATCAAGTGTTATATGTTCTGAGGGTATGCCAATGCTTTTATCTATTATTTATTGAACAAATGGCTAATGTTAATGAACAATTAATGTACCATTTTTTAACAAATTAAAAATCTCGGAAAATATCTAACGAAATGGACCCAAAGTCTATACTCGGGCGTTTTCGAGGTCGCTGAACACGAGTCCGAGGTCCAAATTTCAGATCCAATCTTAAGGTTTACCTTAAAAGTCGGCCATTTTGAATTTTTAAATTTGGACCTTAGATTCGTGTTTTCCGAGATTTTTAATTTGTTAATTAATGGTACATTAATTGTTCATTAACATTAGGCATTTGTTAAATAAATAACGGATAAAAACATTTGCGTACCCTCAGAACATATACCACTTGATCAATAAGTGTTTACTTCTACACTAAATCATGCAAATTTGACATGATTATAAATAGTTGTAAATATTTACTTGTAAATTTTGGGAATATGTCCTTATCTTTTAAAACGGCAGCCTGGTTTTTAACATCTTTAAGTCTTTTATCTTTTGCAGTTACTCCAGCTGCAACGCTTAAAAATTCCATTCCATGTCCATTTAAACCAAAATTCATTTCAAAAATTTCTCTCCTGCTATCGTTTTGCTTGCTGTTGTTTGTATTAGTTTTTGGTGGCTCCGCTTGTTGCTGTTCAGTATTACTTGTTGGTAAAATATTACTGTATGCTAAAAAAAGAACATTTTAATCAGAAAATTGAGAAAGAGAAAATATTTATACCTGACATGCAATTACGTAAAATTTCCTGGCACTTTGTATGGGCGCTTACGTAGAATAGTAAATGGTGCGAATTTGTTCGTTTAGAAGGATGATTATTTACTAAATGCAAGCTCTGATCTTTTTTCTGTAAATGCATTTCACTTCTTACAGATACTAAAATTCTTTCATTTTCTAATAGTAATTGCAAGACAATTCGTCTTGTAAACCCTGATATTATAGTCTTTTGGTTGGCACTTGACTGCTGAGGTTTACGAATTACAGAAATTAGTATAAGAGTGAGATTTTCTTGATTTTTTGGATGACAGGAAGTAACTCGTGATAAGAAATTGATGGTTGACATTTCTATTTGTATAAAAGCCTGCTGCAATGGTTGCTTGAAGGATTCCGGTGGTCGATGATTGCACAATAATTCCAAAAGTGGTTTCCAAAATATCGAACCCTGATACGACCCAAGCCAATCGCGCATATGACCTTCAGAACAGCATTCAGAGAAGAAATCCAAAATTTTAGGAACGTGTTCAATATTTATGAATGAATCTCTTGTAGTGTCACTGTTATCACAGTTTTCAGCTTTATCGGAATCAGTTAAGCAACTTTCGATAGATATGTGCCCCGGTTTAGATGTCATTTTCCTTATTTCTGGAGATAATGATCGGCAATATTCAAACAAAGCATATGCTAATAATTTTGGTAATCCAGAATCAACCAACTGATATATAGCTAAAGGTGATTGACAAGCCATCGCTAATGTGTCCAAATAAGCAGGTTTGCGTAAAAGTATCGAGAGATTTTGTGCTACAACATTATTGTACCATTCACTACCACTAATTTCTTTGTTATCATCTGTTACTCCGGTAGATTCTAGTTCAACATCAATTGTTGTATTGTCATATGGTGGTTGGTGAGTTAAAACAACACCAACTTTTTTAAGTAGCTGATTGAATAATTCAGGCTTTATACAACAAAAAGAACATAAAAGGGAATCAAAAGCAAATTTAAGTGGCTCATTGCTTTCGAGAATATCGATCCAATATATGCATGTTTCAAAAACTTCATTTGTAATAAGATCTTGTAAGCTTGTTATTGAATTTTCAGTAAAAACAGTCCAAAGGATTGATGCGATACAAGTTATAAATCCGCTTTGAGGATTTGTGCAAGACATTGTTCGATTGCTGTAGTTTTGGCGTAATTTGATAATCCAATCTAGCAATACAGAGACTCGATCTAAAGTATGAGCATCCTGCGTCGTGCATAAATCATACAGTAAATCACAAACCGCTTCGTTTGTGAGCTTGTATGCTAGAAAAGAAAGAAATATAAAATAAAAAAATGTTTTCTGACTCTTTTGAATTCATAATATAAAATATATACTAATTTAAAACCAATATGGATAACCAATGTTGATGATAAGTTCATAAGACATAACTTTACATTTTATTAGAGTACTAATAGAAGTCGGCAGATTTTGAATGATTCGAGAAAGGAATTAATTTTCTTTTTTCAAACAAATAAAAGTAAAAGGAAAGTGCTTATTGCATCAATGGTGATTGGGATTGATTTATTTTTATTTTTCGGCAACAAAGAACTAAAATCAGAAAGACATGAGCATTTATGACGCTCGAGTCTAAGTTATTTCTCAAATCAAGGCTAGATCTATTAAACCACTTTCAAGGAGGAGGAGTCAAAAATTACTGACTTAATGTGACACAGTATTTATTTATTTATTTGTGTACAAAAGAAGAACAATTTCTTTAGTGTACGCATACTGACGAATATTAGGTCAAAATAGTGATAAGAAACATAAAAATAAAATATGTACATAATAATAGATTAATAGATTAGTAAAAAAAATAGTAAATAGTAAATAGAATAGTAAAAAAAAAGTATGAATAACAAGTTTGAGTGAGACGTCGCCCGGTAAATAAATAGGAGCGCAATATAAGATTTTTTATGCATACTAAAGAACCGTTAACGGATGTAACGGCCAAATATAAACTGGAAGACCAGTGTACCTGAAATGTTTGGTAAATAAGAACATCAATATCATGATGAGTACACTCTCGAAGAGTGAGTTCGTTTCTAAGAAAATAGCTACTGAAATATTTACAAGATATTCTGACTCCTCTTATAGCCTGTTCTATGCCTCGAACGAGGCATGCTACTAAACATTGCACCATGACGTGACCAACGGCATGACGGACTGGTAGTACAAAGGGTGATTACTGAGTTTAGAACTGCCTTATAAAAAAGCATTTATCTTAAAAAATTAACAACTCATTTCCATTGCGTTTATGTATTGATAATTAAATATAGAAAATTTAAATTTACTCACTTTGCGGAGTTGTTCCCCATAGTAAATTCTGTATTAAAATTAATCCTAGCTCCTTACTGTAGCCACCCAATTTCAGTAAAACGGTTTCTAAATGCTGCATGGTCGTATTTGGAATAAGCGGCATAACATTCATTAAATTGCAACATGCTTCTAAGAATCCCGGATATTCCGCAGCTGGAGATATTACAGTATTGGTCAAGTTAGTGTCCGAATTAAACGGACCGACACTAAAACATCGTGCTAAAAGGCGAATCCATCCAAAACTGGTTTTTGCAAGAGAATCATCTTCTACTATTGAATTATCGGAATACTTTCCACTTTGCCTGTGATTATTCGTGAAAATAGTGGTTCCAAGGATTGTTATTTGTGTTAGTCCTATACTTGAGCTGTCCTTTGGCCTAGAAATAAGTATTTATAAATATCATATACAATTCATTAAAAAATATATATAAAAAAATTATGTTACCTGTATAATCGAAGAACAATACTAGTGGCTATTTCTGGTTTCCATAATTGCAAACGAATACAAGTCATGCCTACTGTGGTCAAAGGTTGGCCAAATGGAATTGGACCAAGACCATTATCACGTGATATTTCAATGGCTACTGCTGAAGGACAAGAAGCTAGAGTAGGTAAATGAGGTTGCAATTGTATTTCTTTTAACATTATTGCTGTAGGTAAAGTAATTGTCAAATCAACATGAGATTCATTGGGATAAAACATGTAGCTCCAAGCCGGCGTTCGTGCCCGACGATGAGATGCAATTGGTGTTTGTATAAGTACTTCTGCTGGTTGAGCTGTTGTATTTTCAGAAGAAATGCTACAAAAAGGAGCAAAATTGATGAGACCTTCTTGCATTTTATTCTGTTGTGATGTTTTCTTTGAATTATTTGTGGAAGATCCAGATGTTGTTGTAAATTTTAATTTAGTATTTTTTGTCATATGCTGCATAATCAAAGAAATCTGCAATAACAGATGATATAATAAAGCAGTTTTAACGAGTTAAGTTAATGTACCAATCCAGGTTGCATGTTTATTAATGTCTTATTACATTTAACCAAATTCTGACATAAAATTTTTATACCACCCATTTCTGTGAATACAGCTACTGCTGCAGGATGTTCTAGAACTTTAAGCACATACCACAAAAATGGTTCTGAAAGTTGCAGGCGGGGGAGCACATTACGAGATGACGAATCTGTTTAAAAAATGAATTAATTGCTCTTCTCTAAAATATTCTATAGTACGTACTTGTCTCTAAATATTGATAAATAGGAGCAACTACTAGCTTTGGCTGAGATGCTTTAACACAAAGTAACATTAATAAATGAAACAAGACGTCAGCGGTTGTTTGAGGTTCATTTAAAAACCAAGTCGAATCCATAGTTTTAACAGGATAAAGTGATGGGAGGGTAAATGTCAACGTAAAACAATAACTGCAACAATTTGATAGACATCCTAGTAATCGCTTCATTGTAGGAAAATGCTGTAAAACTGAAAGAAAAACAATTATTTTTTGATAAACATAAGCAAAATAACTATTTACCCGTATCAGCTACACACGGGACCTTAACCTTATTGTCATTAATTAATTGTTCTGCCTTTATTTCATCAGTCTGGCATTCGTTATTGAGATCTAGATCACCCGC
This sequence comes from Thereva nobilitata, assembly GCA_963855945.1. Classification (NCBI taxonomy): domain Eukaryota; kingdom Metazoa; phylum Arthropoda; class Insecta; order Diptera; family Therevidae; genus Thereva; species Thereva nobilitata. The sequence continues at coordinate 101,458,708 of OY979695.1, forward strand.
AATAAGATCCTTAGGAATAACAATGTAATATTTCATTTATATTTTTTATTGTATAATTTACATACCTCATTTTGATCTTGAAGCTCAGTCTGGACAAGCGAGGCAGCTAATTTCAATAAGTTGACAATTAAGGAATTGTCCGATACATGGGTATTTTGTTTTGAGTTATCAGCACCTAGGACAGTAGCAAATAAACTTCCAAAAGCATTATTTGAATTATTAGAATCGGATGATCTTTGACATTGAACCTTCTCCATATTCGACACGTTATTGAATGCCAGAAATGCTTTTAATAATAACACATCATTAATATTAGTGCCAACAGAAAAGAAATTTAATATACTTACATATGCTTTCAATTATACTCATTGCTACATTTAAATCAGCCTTGTCATATAGCATTGAAATTAAATCACGAACAAGTTGACTTTGGGCATCAATTGGTCCCTGCTGATTGGATATAGCACCTCCAGGTTGAACAAGTTGTAAAATTACATTAAGTAAGGTATCTTTTAGTTTTCTTTTCATTACGGCATTAGAATCTGAAAGTTCTGTTTTCATTTGTAACCATTTAAGTAGTTCGTGTAAATATTTGCATATAGTTGGTCCAGCCTGTAAATAGTTTAAAATAAAGTTACAAAGTAATAAGAATTAAAAGAAATGATTCATACTTCTATTGACAATATAATGCAATTATAGATAGCGTAACGGTCTAATATATTGTATTCATATATTAATGGAAACATTTCTTGTGAACAATATTATATTGCATTTTTAATATATAACGTACTGGAAACATGAACTTTAACATAAATTTCTCATTAAATGTGAAACCAATAAAAATCAAATCAAAATAAAGATACTAATAGGTCGTGTACTGTAAAAACAAACCAAGCTTGTTAAAAATCCTAAAATTATTGTAAAGCCAACAGGCTGGAGCTTACTCATTGTTTACAATCCACCTGCTGGAACCTGTGTTTTCGAAACAAAAACGTAAATTTTGCTGTGAGTGCATGACGCAATCAAGACTAAAGCAGCCGCTTCTAGAGCGTAGAAGAGTTATCCCAATGAATCGCACCGCCAAAGAGTACATAAAACTACGAAACTCCTGCAAATCCATCATCAGGAAAGTCAAATCATTATTTGACAAGTTGAGAAGTAAACTCATTAATGCGACCGCTGGCAGCAAAAACTTCTGCTCCAAGAAAGATTTACCGGCGCCTTTGTTGGCCTCAAACTCTTCTTTGCCCGACGCTTCAATACCATTCCTGGCGCAAGTGTTCCACACACTCCATCCTGCCAAACCTGAACAACACGACGGAGTAGTAGTACAAGGTTGCTTACTATGCCCAGTTCATCATTAAAATGACAATCCATAAACAATTACGATTGCTATCGCCGAAACACACAATACAATACAATCTTTCTGTGTTGAAGAACCTTGTTCTGAAGCACAATGTGAATGCAAATGTACCATTGTTTTAGATTTTTAATGTTTTATTTATTAATTATTATTATAATTACATAAACCAGCGACGGGCTGGCAACCCGTCCTGGCATTACCACATTGCCACGAGACCTACAACAGAGCCTCGGATAGGATTGACCACACAACGAAGACCCGGATATCGTATTAAGGACCATGATTTACGAATTTTTTCTTGGAATGTAAGGACACTGTATCAACCTGGCAGACTAAAAGTTCTACTAAACGAATTAGATAAATATAAAAGTGACCTGACAGCAGTGCAAGAGGTGAGATGGATTGGAAAGGGGATCCTAGAGAAAAAAACGCACAATATATTTTATAGTTGTAACGAGAAAAATCATACTTTTGGGACGGCATTTATTGTAAGAAAACAAATTAAACATCTAGTAATGGGGTTTGACGCTATAGATGAAGGAATATGTAGAATGCGTATAAGAGGAAGAAGCGCTAGAAGAAGCGAAAGATGCATTCTATGAAACCTTAGATAGGACGCTAAGAAACTGTCCTAGACATGATGTAAAGATTGTCATAGGAGATGCAAATGCAAAAATTGGCCATGAAAGTGTATACCGACCAACAATAGGAGCATTTAGTCTACACGACGAAACAAATGAAAACGGTATGAGACTGATCAGTTTTGCAATGATGAATAATATGGTGATCGCAGACACAAGATTCCAGCGAAAAGATATACATAAGTTAACCTGGAGATCTCCGGATGGAAGAACGCAAAACTCAATTGATCATATACTTATAGAAGCGCGTCACTGTTCAGAAGTACTAGATGTCAGATCATATCGTGGTGCAAACATCGACTCCGACCATTATATGATTGGGACGAGAATCAGAAGCAGAATATCGACACTAAACGAAAGAAGAAACCACAGGGAAAGAAAATTTAACGTGAAATTATTAAAAGAAGAAGCAAAGCAAGAAGAATATGTGGAAGAAATAAATAGAAGAGTGATAAAAGCAAATAATCACAACGCCGAAGACATAGAAGTTAAATGGAAGACCCTAATCAAACAATCAGCATCAAATACTCTAGGATACGAACCCCGTGAAAGCAGAAATGAATGGTTCGACAATGAGTGTACCCGTGTAACGCAGGAAAAGAATATAGCATATCAAGTAATGATACAGAAACACAGAACGAGAAATGCAGTTGAGACATACAAAGAAAAAAGAAGACAGGAGAAAAGAGTGCACAAAGCGAAGAAAAAGGAGTACTGGGAAAACGAAATGTTGAAAATAGAAGAAGCAAACAACCGAAACGATGTCAGTCGGCTTCAAGCCTAGAATAACAATGTGCAAAAATAAGGATGGAGAGATCTTAAGTACCAAAGAATTAGTTCTAACTAGATGGCGTGAACACTTTCAAGAACTGCTAGCTCGAGATGAGGAGCAACCCCTTACAGAAAACATGGAACTAGCAGAAGAACTAGCGGGAGACATGCCTACATTAGAAGACGTACAAGACGCAGTGAAAAAGCTAAAAAACAACAAATCTCCGGGCAAAGATAACATCGTAGCAGAGCTATTGAAACAAGGAGGTGAAAACGTAATATTTAATGTACGTTTCCACTTATACACTTAAGTGTATACATTTGCGAATGGAATCGAATGAAGTGTAAAACGAGTTTACACTTATAAACTTATTCAGTGATTACACCCAATGGAAAGTGGAAAATTACACTTTTTTTGCTCCACTTTTTGAGATGTATACATTCAAGTGGAAATTTTGTTTACATTTATACATTTAAAGGAAAGTGTCAAGTGAAGTTATACACTTTTTCCGCATATATGGAATTCTTAATTAAAATGTCGTCGTATGAAAAAGTTGTAAAAGCTACAACTGCAATGATGATTATTTTACGTAGACGAAGAAAACGTAGGAACAAAGTAAGTAAAAGGAATTGTTGAAAATGTGTTTGGAATTGCTTCTGAAAGATTTCGCGCATTGAGAAAAACTTTGCAATTGCAACCCCAAAAGGTATCGGTTATTGTTTCGGCCATATGTGCCCTACATAATTTCCTCATGACACGATCTCAAGATATATATGCCCCAACTGGAACATTTGATTATGAAAATATTCAAGACGGAACCATTACACGTGGATCTTGGCGAGATGAAACGCAGCATGAGGAATTTATATCTCTGTAAACATCTCAATCCAAGCACACTGGCTGCAATACTAAACAAATTCGGGACGAATATAAGGATTACTTCAGTCGAGAAGGCTCAGTTCCTTGGCAGTTAAATAGTATATAAGAAAATGAAAAGTATTTTCCTGGATGTATCCATTACTGGCTATGTCTTTCATAATATTTTATAATTTATTATGTTACAATTTATTTATAATATTTCAAATTAAAATATAATTGACCTGCTTTTATTGTATTAAAACCACAATAAAATTTACCGGCTTTTATTGTATTATAACACAAAGCCTACTCGCTCCACTCGTAAAATGAACAAAAATGTTTTGTTCACTAAAAAAAGTAGTTGCACTTCCAAAGTGGAACTAAACTTTTCAATTTAACGAGTTTACAGAACTCCACTTATTAGTGGAAATCTAGACTAAAAAGTGCATATACATTCGAGTGTAGCGGGTGGAACTTGTGTTTACTCGTATACATTTTACATTTTGCGAGTGGAACTTTACACTTCCACTCCAAAGTGTATAAGTGGAAACGTACCTTAAGCCTGCATGAAATCGTAACACTAATATGGACCCAGAAACGAATACCATCGGAATGGAACGAGGGCATTGTGTGCCCTATATATAAAAAAGGAGATTAGCTAAACTGCCGTAATTATAGAGGTATCACGCTATTGAACGTAGCATATAAAGTATTATCAAATATTTTATACGTTAAACTGCAGCCTTACGCAGAAGTAGCTCTGGGAAACTATCAAAGCGGTTTCCGCCCCGGAAGATCCACCACAGACCATATTTTCACCCTTAGGCAGGTCCTAGAAAAGGCAAATGAATTTAATATAACCATACATTCTCTATTCATAGACTTCAGAAACGCCTATGATAAAATAAAACGTGAAGAATTATATAAAGCTATGGAGTATTTAAGATTTCCCAAACACCTCGTAGATTTGACCAAAATGACAATGAAAGAGGTCATATGCAGAATAAGAATTGAAGGAGAGCTGTCAGAACCATTCAACGCCACAGTAGGACTAAGACAAGGAGATGCCCTATCGTGCTTACTATTTAACGTAGCTATGGAAAAAGTGATAAGAGACGCAGGAATTAACACCGCGGGCAGTATTTTCAACAAGTCGGTACAACTATTGGCATACGCTGACGACATCGTAATACTAGCCAGATTCAGCATAGCAATGAAAGAAGCCTTCATATCGCTAGAAACAGCAGCAAAGAAATTCGGACTAGCAATTAATGAAGAGAAAACGAAATATATGTGCATCTCTAAAAGACGGAATGATCGCCAGAATATGACCATTGATACATATAACATCGAAGGTGTAAAAGAATTTATATACTTAGGGACGCTAATCTCAAAAGATAACGACACGACGGCAGAAGTCATAAGGAGATTGGCGCTGGGAAATAGATGCTATTTTGGGCTACGTAAACACTTCTTAACAAGGAACATATCAAGGAGGACTAAAGTTAAACTATACAGAACCCTTATAAGGCCAATACTACTGTATGGATCCGAAACCTGGACACTAAGAAGTAATGAAGAACACCTCCTGGGGTGCTTTGAAAGAAAAATCCTGCGCACAATATATGGAGGAGTGAACGAAAATGGTGTTTGGAGGAGAAGATACAATCACGAACTGTATCAGTTGTATAAAAATTCAAACATCATAAAAACTATAAAAATTACCAGAATTCAATGGGCAGGACATGTTGAACGTAGCAGTGATGACAGCATAACAAAAATTATTATGAACAAGAGACCAGACGGACACAGAGGCACAGGACGTCCAAAAAAGAGATATACAGATAGCGTAGAGGAGGATCTACGAACCCCAGATATAAGAAATTGGAGACTCCAAGCCAGGGACAGACAGTTCTGGAGGAGGATGTTGCAGGAAGCCAAGGCCAATAACAGGCTGTGGAGCTATTTATGATGATGACATAAACGGAACATTACCGACCGTTTTGGTCCGGCTTCGTCGTTGCGATTATAAAAAAGGCTTGTTTCAGACTTTAAATAGTTTTTAAGTTTTTCTTAAGCGATCGAAGTGTTAGTGTTCGATTAGATTTTTATCCGATGGGATGGAAATTGAGTTGGGCAGTCTCAGATTCAGATCAGAGACAATATCTGCTGGAGAGCATTAAAAGTCGATTTTGATTGAGTGGTATCATCCCTTGCTAGTAAACCAGCCCTGAGATGCCAATATGATCGTTCAACCATCGCGGTTGCTTGTATATAATAAATAAATGGTTGCACGAATTTAGTTAGTACCGAAAAGTTTGCAAACTTCTTTAAAAAATTTAGATTAAAATTTAGTCTCTCTATGTGTCGTAACCGAATCGGGGGTCATATTCGGTAATGAAACGATTTGCAACTGTAGTAGCTGTATGTCCGGAATGAGGAAAGCCTCCGGGTATCGTGTGAATCGGTTCACGAACGTGAAAATTCAACTATATTCATGTGAATATTGTCCAATCTATTATTCGAAAGTTTGAAAGCTTCGTAAGGAGACTTCTAGTGTCTCGAAACTTCCGCTTTTTGGCAACGGAAGCAAGATTGACACCCGCTGATCTGTGTTGGAATTATCACATATTCCAAATATTCCACAAAAAAAGGCTATAAAAAGCTTCCAAGTGAGATTTCTTAAATGATGCGAATTCCTCTTTCAGCCGTCAGCCCGGGCCATAATCTACAAGTCCTACATTCGTCTCTGCCTTGAAGTAATCTCATTTATCTGGGCCGGGATCCCGAAAACTGCTTTAACATGGCGGGACAAACTTTTTGTTTATTGCCTGAAAGAAGTATTTCTTTGTAAGCAAATAAAAATGTACATATATAAGAGGCCGAGAAATGTCTGTGCTGGCTTGAAACAATCCCTTAAGTGTCGTGGAATGGGTTCATGTGAGAATTGCATCTGGACCATTTTTAGCTTTGTGTCACCTTATTAAGTCCGTGGTAGTGTGGGCAGGTCTAAGGTAGCCTAGTCTACATTTTCCACTGTTAGCGAGCAAGACAGATAATAATCTACGACAGCGTCTTCTCCCGAATTGTGAAATGGACTAGGCAGACTTTCGGTTTTGGTGAGAAGTGGTGATTAATATGAATCGGAAAGATTTCGTATGAAATTAAATACATTAATACCCCCAGAATTTATATTCTCATCTAATTAATTTTCTATTAATAACACTAGTTTACACGAAAAATGAACCTAATGAAAAAAGTGTTTTTTAACCTAATTTGGGGTCGCTGAAAACGAAAATGACACTCCTTTATTTTTCCAAAGAACCGTTATCGAGAAATTAGCAAAACGGCTTTTTTCCATTTTTTTCCATTTATTGCCAGATTCTCGAGAATCAAGAGCCAAGCTTAGCTCCACTCCAATGCACTCTTTTACGCAAAATACTCCCACCTATCTAAAACTGTAAAAGTTAAGGCTCTACCATGCCAACTTCCGGAGTAATAAGCCATCAAAGTCAAAATTTTGATTTTTTTAAAAAAAATGTCAACTTCAACTACCTTTTTCTCCAAAAAATACGTAGTTAACCAATATTTTTTTTTTCCAAAATTAGAAAGCTTGGACAATTTACTATGAATAATGTCCAAACAATTTTTATGCTGCGGCCTTTACTTTTGAAGTTATAAGCAATTTTGATGTTAAAATTGGCTTTATTTTTTAAGACCTTGGCCTTATTTTGTGCTTTTTTACTGTTTTTTTCACCTAAGCTTTGTCGAAAAGTACCAAATAAAGTCAATTTTAACATCAAAATTTGCTAATATCTTCAACAGCAAATGCCGTAACACAAAAATTGCTCGTACATTATTCATAGGAAATTGTCCAAGCTTTCTAATTTTGGAGAAAAAATATTGGTTAACTACGTATTTTTTGGAGAAAAAGGTAGTTGAAGTTGACATTTTTTTTAAAAAAAATCAAAATTTTGACTTTGATGGCTTATTACTCCGGAAGTTGGCATGGTAGAACCTTAACTTTTACAGTTTTAGATAGGTAGGAGTATTTTGCGTAAAAGAGTGCATTTTTTAAGCTAAGCTTGGCTCTTGGTTCTCGAGAATCTGGCAATAAATGAAAAAAATGGAAAAAAGCCGTTTTGCTAATTTCTCGATAACGGTTCTTTGGAAAAATATGAGTGTCATTTTCGTTTTCAGCGACCCCAAATTAGGTTAAAGAACACTTTTCTTATTAGGTTCACGCAATTAAGCAAAAATTTGTAAACTAGTGTAATCTCTATAAAAGGATACTTTTCATTATATATCTCTAATATTCTATAAGTTATTTTTAAGATATAAAATACTTACACATCGATTTGTAGTTGTAGCAGAGCTTAATCCATAACCAGAAAAAAATCTAAGAAGCATTTTCTCAAAATTTTCATCATTAATAATCACATCAGCTATTTTTTGGCTGTTCACATCGTCATCTATCAAAGATATTATATGTTAATAAAAATTTTAAAAAACAAATATCTTACCAATGTTAGATTGAGAATTGCATGCTAGTATTAAGCATTGAAAACCCAAACACCATGTACGGATCTTAATATCAATATGCCATGCTAAAGCCAATAACAATCCTTGAACAGCAGTTGGGCCGAATGGTATCTTTGGAACATCATTTGGACTAAGTCCAGCGCTATATGGTTTTTCGGACAATTCACTATTAAGTGTAAGCCACATTTGTAAAACCTGTTCTAAATGAACCCATGTATCCTAAAAAAGCAATTATATAAAAAAAATACAAATGTAAACTAATGCATACTTGTAAATGAAGATCAGAGAAAATATTAACGAAAACATTCTTAAACATGTGGTAAGTCTGTAATCCTCCATTATATTCAGGTCCGGACCAAATATTTGTTATATAATCAGGCCATGATGGTAAATCAGCAGTCGTGTTAATTAATTCATTGGTGGGAATTTGAGGTAATGAAGCATACATATCTAAAGAAGATACCATTGTAAGGCGGCGTATGGATATTTCTACATTTGTATCAAGGCCATAGTCCAGTCGAGCATCTAATGCACACGAAACGCTTTTGCAGAAAAAGTTAAAGCTATTTTTGCTTTGTGAACTTTGTTTTTTAATTGGATTTCTTTCTCGTTCTAACATATCCAGTTCATTTGCAAATTCATCGTAATCTGGATCTTCGCATTCTATAAGAGATGGTAGCTGACCGTATTTTACTGCTGCAAAAAAGATAGTTAATTATATTTTAAAAAATAGTGCATTGTGAAATTATTTACTATCTGCATAACTTATATCTTTGACAACTTGTGAAGTAGGTACTTGGGATTGGGAAGCCTCTGCACCTGTTAATAGAGATGATACAATAATATAAATAAAATAATATAAAAAACTTTTAAAGCGTTTTTTTTATAAATGTATTAGTAATTTTTTAAAAGAAAAGATAATGTGGAAGTTGTTGAATCCTTGAACAATACGAACATTGTTATTAAGCTATATGCATTTATTTGTTATATGTTGAGTATTAATTATATTAATTTGAAAATATTGAATTTCCTAAAATTTTCAACTTTTCAGACTCAACGCTTTTACTTTTAACAATCAATACAAATTAAAAAAAATAAGATGATAAAAAATATATACATCTCTTTTTAAAATATTTATAGTATAAAAACATTTAGTCCACAGTACAGGACACATTTTTTTAATGATTAGTAACAAGCTGAAACTACCTTTTGAACAGGGACGAATTGGCTCCCCTTAGCGGCCCGAGCATTTCGGTAGTGATCGCCCCACTCTGCTATTGATGGATTCTCTTGTGTGCAAGATCATACCTTAAATTTTTTGTACCTTGGGAGAAATTAGCATGTTGCACGCCATGCGCCTATTGAACGGGTCCAGGGTCCATAGGAAATATAAATTTTCGAGCAAATACTGAACAGTCCGTGCAACATTGGCACTGCGCCCACCGTGCGTCTATATCACGATCAGTGCAGTACTTTCTCGAGTCTAGGCTAATTTCGCATGGACCTTAAACCGGCCCGTGCAATTACGCACCCGTTTCTCCTCTACCTTTTCGATCGATTTAGCGCCAGCTCTGAGAAATACTTCTCTCAGGCGGCGAGGGCGGTCTCAAGGCGGGGAAGAGAGGCGAGAAATAGGAAAGGCCAAATTCGAGCCGATCTTCGTGAGCGTAGTCACAATTATTACGAAACTTTAAGTTTCTTCACAAAAAAAATCCTGAACACTCAACGTCCCGGTTTTTCAATGACTAGATTGAAATGAATATGTATGTCAAATCATCCAAAATACTGGAATATTAAGTTCAAAGATGGATGTAGGAACTGTTCGAAACTCAGCTTTCAATAAACAATTATCACAATTACATCCCTGAAATTAATATACTCGAAAATGATTGTTGTCTAAAGGGGAACTCAACTAAATCCAACAAAAACCCTTATCTTTCTCCAATTTATCTTATCAATGCAACATTAGACTGGCTTTTCTCCTACATCGGGGTATATCGATTTAAAAATTATTATGCTGTACAAGCCGTGATTAATCTAGAAGATTATCAGGCTTCTTGATTGCATTTATCGTCATTGTTTTAATCCTGCCGAGAATGGCGTTATATGTGGTGTAATATCGCAGGCTTCTAATGCAATGGACACGAGTTTTTCATGTTTTGTAACACTTGAACTTAACAGTGAACAAATCAAGCTACTACTACGAACTAGAATATTTCTTAATTTTTGCTTAAGTTGAGTGGTTTTATGTACATTCAGCACATTCCTTTGCATTTCGTGTATATCGATTTTTTTGTGTAACTTCCTCTGAATTGGAGATAAGAATTGCTTAGTTTTAAAAATTTATTTTACGGTGCTAACTTGTCTGAAATTAGGAGCAGATTTAGCCTTGCATAAGGGCGTAGTATCACCCCGCCCTAATTATTGAAGCCTTTTCAAATAAAGAAGAGTATCAATTTTTCGCCACCGGTTATAATTTAGTCCAAACTACGGTTTTGACTCCACTCAAGAGAATTGGCAATAAATATTCTTTGAACCACAGTTCCAAAAATGGTAGAACAAAGAAAATTAATGTGGGAAAACTATAATACTAACTTTTTAGTTTGCTAAATATTGCTTCTCATTCTCCCAAGCGGTCGTAGATCCACTTATAAGTTCCACATTTATAAGTAACTGCAGTTTGCTCTTGGCACTTTGGAACCACTTTTCTTTTTGGGTTAATTATTCTTGAGATCGGCATTAGTTAGATCGCGTCTTGTAAGAACACAGTAATAAACAACAAGTTTAGAAAGGTAGTCGTTGTGTGAATTTGCTTTTGCATTCGATACCCCATTTAGCCAGTTTCTAAGAATTATAGGTAATGAAATAAGTTTGACATAATTGTTGGCATATATTAGTTCTCCAAGTATTTAAAATTAGTGGTATATAGATTTTTAGATACTTATAAATTATATTCTTGATGACACTTCTTCAGATTTTGATCAAGAGTAATCAGGATCTATGCTTCTAGAACAAAAAAAAGAACTTGATACTAAAAACGCAAGAAACTAAAAATATAATCTCTCCAAAAAATCTCATCTGACGCGGCTAATCAAGAATATCCGGTAAAAAGACCTCGATTTTTATATCGCAACTCAAGTGCATATTCTTATGCTACACGTTTAAATCACCTTCATCATTTTTTGCCGTGAATATCTATAGTAACATAAACTCACTTGGATTTTCCAGAATAATTTCTTCAGTCTCAACCACTCCTTCCATCAAATTAATTTCATTGGATGAATTTTCTTTCTCAAATATTTCTTTGAAGTTTTTATCCGCATCTAAAAGATCCTAAAAAATATACTAAAATTTAAGTTCACAGCAATTTGCTTAACCTACTTGTAACAAGCAAGTAATTGCATGAACAGCCCACGGCTGGCGCTGATCATTCCACACAGCAAGTCGGATTAACTGCTCAAGTTGGTTTGTTGTGATAACTTTAGATAATTGAATAGATGGTCTACAGGCAGAAACCAATCTCGCGATAACCTAAAGACATTAACATTACTTGTTATTTGTAAATTTTATTTTTCAAATTACCTTAGAGGTTAGAAGAAACAAATCCATATTGCACGTAAAATCCATTTCTAATATTAAAGCAATCAGTCCCCTTATTACAACTAATATATTGACCAGTTTTATTGATTTTAAGCCTCGGTCGAAAAAATTTTCTGGCTCTTGACTTGATACTTTAGGTATTTTAGGCGGTATATTAGCTTTTGAAATTTTTGGTTTTGGTTTTCCAGTAAGTTCCATAAATATTTGGGGTAGCTATCATAAAATAGTTACATTAGCACATTAAAACAAAAATATTACTACATTACCTCATTTTGCAGCATATAAATCTTCTTCCCCCAATCAGTATATGGTTGCAAACCATTATACTTTGGCTGTTGAATTATACGCTTTTTAAAAGCTCTGTAGTTTTTACAATTACTACTGGATTGAGAACGAGATTTGGTGAAATCAGCTTCACAAGACATAAACTCCCACCGATTTGCTGCTGTAAATGAAATATGTTGTTAGAGGATAACGTGCACAAATTAAAGTTAAGTAGTACATTTATCTTTTTTCTCAGCACTGTCATCTAAGCACACGGATAAAAATAGAAGTAACCAGGTAATGAGTTGTAAATCTGATTTCGACCACAAGCTATTGCCATCAGCTCTAGTAGATTCAGCCAAATTTTCGCCTGAATTATATCTAGGTGAAACGGGCGCAACAAGCTTTGCTAGGGTTTTTAAAATGGCATCGATAACAATTGAACGACAAGTTCCCATTGCAATACTCTTGCGTCCTAAGTAGGTCAATAAGAAAAATACTCTAAAATAGTAAGTGCAATTAATAAGAAGATTAAAGTTTTTTTAATTATTATTTACCTATCTTGAGGAAAAATCTTACTACTTTGCGATGAGAATAAAGTACAAAATATATTAGCTAGAAAATCTCCCCACCAACTTTGAAAGCAACACATGCGTACAAGTAATGAACAGGTTGCAAGTTGTATATGTGCATCTCCGGAAACTACAAGCGTATTGAATAATGTGTTCGCTACCTCCATATTAAAAAATGAATGTAGAGAAAATATATTCTAAAAATGATAAAAGTGGTGAGCGCTGTTTAAATTTCTGTAAAATAAAATTATTTACCTTTAATCCATACTCGATCGTAAAATGAAGGAGGATTTCAACTAAACATTCACTTAAAACTCGTAGTTTATCTCTCGATGAAGATTGCAACATATTTTTTGGTAATTCTACATTTTTTTGATCAAATGATGCTTCTAAACGATCGATAACATTTTTTATCACATTCATTTGATGCTGCAAACTTACACATTCCTACAAAAGAAATTAAAAAAAGAGCCCAGTTGTAAAAGTACATATTTTTTTAAGTACAAATCTTAATATATAAAAATTAGGGTCACGATGTTCGTACATGCTAATCTCCGAAGCCGCTCAACAGATTTAAATGAAAATTTGGGAATGTGTAGGGTTGGTTCCAGATTGAAAGATAGGATAGTTTTGGTCCAGATAAGTGAAGCTGTTGTCGAAATATAGAGATTTTCAATGTTTCACTGAATATGTTTAAGTTTGCGGGGCGAAAAATATTTCAGTTTTGTTGTCATGTATAAAAAAACGTGTGATAAAGCGTGGAATGACTGGCAGTGTCTGTCTGAGATCACCAGATAGTGATATAAGAGCACCACCGAATACTTTGTTGTTGCTGTTTAAATCTTGCATAGTTCTATGGAATGCTTCGAGTGAATGTTTATGAGCAGTACATTCATCCCAGATAATGAACGAACTCTTTTTCAATAGGGCGGCCATTCCGCTTTTCATTGCGTTTGGTTTGTTATGGCAGCTTGAGTGCGGAATGTGCCGTTCGCCCACCATCCAACAAAGTGGCAGAAATGCCGGACGATGCAATTGCTAAAGCTATTTTCTGCTGCAAGATTAATATTGTCAGGAATAGGAGGTTCTACCGCGACTCAGACAAATACTCGAGGTAAAGCCACTATTGAATTGTTTTCTAAAGATGGCTTTCCTTCATGCAAAATAACAGCATATACATATATTATCGAAGCTTACCATAATGATTTACCTTCAGTATCGATTAATTCAGAAATAAGGCAAATTCTTTAACATTTATTAATGTAAATAATGCACAGGTTTAATTCTTCTCAACATACAATTATTCTATTGTTTACATGTTATTAACTATAAAAATCTGTTGTCTTTAATGTTTCTGTTTCTAAATCTGGAAGTACAGTCAGTTAAATCCTAACAGTGGAAGAAAAAAAAATGTTCGAAAGTGTTGTCTAATGATAACTAACAAATGCGTTTTGTCTCATTTTTACTTTTTTTTGTTTTCACATTTACAATAGCTTTTCACAAAATCCCGAAACGACCACAAACAAATTTATTGAAATTCAGACAGGACAAGTGTCTGTCGGGGAAACTACTATTGGCTTATGGGTGCAGCGAGGTGCAACGAGTTTCAGCTGGTATTATGTATATATTTTTGAAAAAGAAAAAGTATATTTGAAATGATGCTATTGAAAGAATAAACTTGCTTAATATAACCATCCTTTGATTAATGAACTTGGGTTGGCACATTTATAAAGGTGCGTGTACACTTGCAAGAAATATTGTGCAAGTTGATTTCGGCAGTTGAAATTGCCAGTGTAAACATACTTGCAAGTTGCTTGTGCAATACTTCTGCAACGTTGCAGAAAGTTCTTGCTAGAGAATTTTTTTGCCAGTGTGGACAAGAGAATTCCGACTTGCGCAATAGTATTGCAGGCTTTCAAACAGTTTGAAAACTATTTCGGTCTTGCACAAGATGGAAGGAAAAAAGCAATTGTATTTGGAGGGATTCGGAACACATAGCTCAACGAGTGTTACTAGTAACCTATGAATTCATATTTTAATTTTTAAAATAAAATAAGTAAGATTTATAAACTCCGCTTTTATTATTATGTAGCTGTAGCAAGAAACCTTTTTTTTTATGTTGCACAATCAAGCTCAGGAATCACCCTGTGTACCACTAGTCCGCCATGTCGTTCACGTCATGGTGCAAAGTTTAGTAGTAAGCTTGATCTGAAGGAAAAATAGAAAAAGGATAGGATAGGGTGTATTCTGGAAGATCCTGAGAGTCACTAGTAGTCTTTCACTTGCTAAAATAGCTGCTCTCATTTTCGTCACCTTTTTCGCGATTAAAGGTGATGCACAATTTAATAGATAATCGAAATTCTCTTGAGACATCCTCATAAAATTTTTTGAAGATTTTAGGTTCTTCATTTTTCAACTCTTTGAATAAAGGTTGGTGGAATCCTAACTCTTTCCGGTGGCTAATCCAGTTTCTGATCTATTCTTTTCGCTGGGTGATACCATTTTAATTTTTTTCTTTAATAAAGTAACCACAACTATAGCAGCAGCAGACCTTATTTGTTGGCAAGACATTTTTACCATGTACCCGGTTAAACCCAGTCATAAACGGGGTCAAGTTGAAACTGGGTCCACTCATCCCAATCAGCTCTCCTACCTGTAGTCCAGTCCCTAACCGTAAAAATGGGGTATTACCTCTACTTTTTTTCGGGGGCCACCAATTTTTATGAAATTTTGGATTTAGGCTCTACTCCCTGCGTCTCGACTTGCAATTTTTCCTTGCATGAAATATGTTATTGCAACGAAATTGCTTAATCTAAACCACAGATGGCAGCAAGAATATACTTGCATGAAATATTGTAGTGAGATAGCATGCCATTTTTGCATGCTATCTTTGCTACAATATTTAATTTGCCCACTAAAATATTTTTTAGACAGAAATGACGTCATCCAAAAATATTTTATGCAAGGAAAAATTGCATGTCGAGACGCAGGGTTAACCACCCTTTTCAAAGTCTACCCTGTGCCGAGGTGCGCTTTTTATTTTTAGGGGTGAAAACTACCCCTTATAGTAAAAAATTAATAAAACTCAATAAATGGGTAATAAAAACGCTTAGTAGGCCTATCTATCACCTCTTAGACCTATGTACTATTTGTAATAATGAACACAAGTTGCTGTTTCCACTGTCTATTTATTACTGATACCAGTCTGCATGACTTCTTGCATAATGCGAGTCCATGAGGAGAGAGGAGTGATAACATTATCTCTACATCTCCCCTTTTAACTCTGTACATTCAAGTATACAATTCTTATTATTATTATTTTTTTTTTTATATAATTTGTTACTCAACTATATTCTAACTTAAATATAATAAAATTCAAACTACTGATATAAACTATATAATACAAATTCAAAATGTAATTATGAAAATTCAAATTCATAGCTAAATTCATTCATTCTTAATTCATTGTTGATATTTATGCTGTAAACATGCTAAGGGCGAAAATAGTTTCCACAGCGACTGGCAAAAACGAATAGAACACACAGCTTTTCTATGAGTATGAAGGGTGCAGCACAATATGCAGACCACTCGACGACGAGGTCGCCGAGAGTGGCGACTCAATCAATCCAAGTTCTATTTCGTAGCCGTCGCCCCTCAAAGTTGCCTGGGCGGTGTGACATGGGATTGTGTTGCTATTCTCGTATGTTCCTGTGCGCGTGTGTAGCATTCGGATGTCGAAGATGATTATTCTTGTGTGTGCTTTTTAATTTGTGTGCACCGTCGCCGTCGCCCTTACCCAGTAGGACTTGTAAGCTTACATAAGTGCTGAAATGAGCCCTTACTAGTAAGGGGTAGGCCTTACCATTCCCCTTACAGAAGTATTTATTTTTACACACGATGTCATAGGAGGTAAGGCCTTACTTTTTACTACATCGATGAGCCCTTATATAATGCATTACAAGAGAAGGCAGATGGTAAGGGGTAATCCAGAATTCGACCCAACGAAGTTAGAAATTTACCCGATGACTCATTTGTTTTCGTATTTTTGTAATGGTATTTGAGTCATCGGGTAAATTTCTAACTTCTCTGGGTCTAATTCTGGTTTACCCCTTACCATCTGCCTTCTCTTCTAATGCGTTATACATATAAGGGCTCTTCTAACACCTAAGAAAATATCAGTACCCCTTACTAGATGACTACTTATATCAGTGCTCCATCGGTAAGTGCTACCTAGAATTCCTACTGGGTAGCATGTTTACAATCTTTATTTTCCCTGGAATTACTGACCTCGTTTGCCTGTTCATCAATAATTCTGTCGGTGCATATTTCGAGTTCTTTATGGGTGTGTTTCTATATTCTAGAAGAGCTAACCATAGACTCGTTTTAATTTCCATAC
Source organism: Thereva nobilitata (assembly GCA_963855945.1). Classification (NCBI taxonomy): domain Eukaryota; kingdom Metazoa; phylum Arthropoda; class Insecta; order Diptera; family Therevidae; genus Thereva; species Thereva nobilitata. The sequence continues at coordinate 101,475,716 of OY979695.1, forward strand.
ATTTGTGTATTAGTTTTTTGGCAATCTGTACCAGTCTCTCCGCAAATCCATTCGATTTTGCATAGTATGGGCTGCTTGTGTTAATATTTATATCTAATTCTCCAGCAAACTTTTTAAATATATACGAATCAAATGGCATATTATCGGCAATAATTACTTGTGGAATTCCATGAGTTGAAAAGATATTTTCCAATTTACTTATAATGTGTTGTGCTGTTTTACTTTGAAGAGGAATTATGTCTAGGTACTTTGAAAAGTAGTCCCCTACTACCAAGTACGCTTTTCCTGCAATTTCCATTATATCCATACCTATCTTCATATATGGTGTATCTGGAATAGCGTGATTCATTAAGGGTTCTTTAATATTCGATGTTCTATATTTTTGACATGTTCTGCATTTAGTGATTATTTCTTCAATTTCTTCACCTAAATTCGGCCAATATATCATGCTTCTAGCTCTATTTTTTGTCTTCTCTATCCCTAAATGTGCAGTATGCAGTTTTTCTAAGATGGATCTTCTTAAAGAAATCGGAACGAATATTCTATCATCTAAAAAGATTAATTCGTCTTGCGTATATAAATTATTTTTCATTTTCCAATAGAATCTAATATTTTCAGGAACATTTTTTTTTTCTTTCGGTCATCCTTCCTTTATAATTTTTTTTAGTTCTCTGAGAATTGGATCCTTGTCAGTCTCCAGCTGAAATAATTTTTTCTTTTCTTCAGTAATATTTAATGAATGCACAAGTTCAGTTAAATTTGGTATCTCTACTTTTTCTGGTTGAACTTGTCTACAGCTCCTGGACAATAAATCAGCTAGAATTAGATCTTTTCCTTGCATATATACTAAATTCACATTATACTTTTCTAATTTTAACTTCATTCTTTGAAGTCTTGATGACGATATTTTAAAATATTCTTTATTCATTATTCCTAGTAGCGGTTTATGAACAGTGTAAATTATTATTTCCTTTCCATATATAAAGTTGTGAAAACGAGTACAAGCAAATACTATCGCTAGCATTTCTTTCTCTATTTGGGCGTAATTTTGTTCGGCTTCTGTTAGACTGCGAGAAGCAAAACAAATTAGTGCTTTCTCCTGTATTAGTACACAGCCTAGTCCATATTTGGAGGCATCTGTTTGCAATGTAATCTCTTTGCTCGAATCAAAAGCTTGTAAAATAGGTGCATTTTGTATCATACTTTTTATTTTATTTAATGCTGAATCATGTTCACTTAACCATTGAAATACTATATTATTTTTTAATAAATTTCTTAACGGTGTCGTTATCTCTGATAGATTTGGTAAGAAATCCCTTATATAATTAATAAAACCTAGTAATTTTTGAAGCTCCTTCTTGTCTTTAGGTATTCCCAGGTCCTGAATGGCTTGCATTCGCTTTTTATCAAACATTATTCCTTTGTTGGAAATAATGTAACCTAAATATTTAATTTCTTCAACTTTATACTGTACTTTATCTCTATTAAATATAACATTTCTTTCTTTTGCTCTTTCCATCAATTTAATAACAGTTTCATCATTTTCTTTTTCATCACTCGCTGCAATTAGAATATCATCAATGTAAATTACAACATTTGGTATATCACCAAAATTAAATTCATTAATTTTTTGAAAAACTTCTGGTGCAATTTTCAGTCCGAATGGTAATCTACGAAATCTGTAACAACCAAAAATGGTGCTAAATGTACATAAACTTTTAGATTCATCATCTAGTTCTATCAGATAAAACCCATCCTTAATATCAAAAATTGAATATATTTTTTTATTAACTAGCCTTGATCTGATATGATCAAAAGTAGGAATTTCATAATAATTACTTTTCAGAGCAGCGTTTAGTGCTTTAGGATCCAGACAAATTCGTATAGTTTTATTCGGTTTTTCAACTATGACAATGTTAGAAACCCATTCACTGGGTTCTGATGCTTCTTCTATAAATCGCTTTTCGCATAATCTACTTAATTCACATTTCAATGCTTCTCGAAGCCCCAAGGGTATTCTTCTAGCCGGTTTTGATACTGGAATACTGTTATCTTTAAGACTGATATGAAAATTTCTGTAAAAACATCCTAATCCTTCGAAATTACTTTTGTAGTTGTCCAATACTGTTACTTTTTCATAAGGACTGTCTGACGTAATTGAACTTATTCTTTTGATTAAACCTAGCTTTACACAACTCTGCAATCCTAATAATGGTACTAAATTGTTATGAACTATATAAAATTTTTGCTTAACTATTTTGTTATTTGCTACACATGCAAGCTCAGTACTTCCTTTATTATAGATAGTTGAATCATCATATGCCTCTAATATGGATTCACTAGGTTTTATTTTAATATTCATTTTCTCGATATATTTTCTTGGTAGCACATTTGCTTCCGCTCCCGAATCTAATTTAAAATTTTCATACCAGGCCTTTTCAACACTATTTATTTGCTTCTTTTTTATACCGTCAATATAGAAAACTTCATCTTTATCATCTAATTTCAAGTTGTCGTTTAAATCTTTATTCTCTACATCTCTAAAAGTAGAATATTCTTTTATTTCATTTACCTTTTGTTTTCTGCAGGCAACGGCGAAATGATTCATCGATTTGCAACGTGCACATTGCTTTCCATACGCTGGACAGTTGCCTCTTTCATGTTGCTTTAAACAATACTTGCACTCATTACCTTTTCTTGTACTGTTATACGTTTCGTTATATTTTTGCGTGTAATTATTAGGATTCCTAAAATTAAATTTAGACGAATTAGTGTATTGTCTGTAATTATTTTTCTTTATTGAATTATATAAATTGCTATGTTCCCTGTTATACTGCTGTTGTATTGCATCCATCGATGTGCTTGGCCTCCTCATCATATCTACTTGTTTATTAGAAATCTCTGTTGCTCTTGCTAGTTCCACTGCCTTTTCCATAGTTAAATTCTCTGTTTCTAGGAGTTTCTTCTGAAGGTTTTTATCATTTACACCGAATATTATCCTATCCCTTACCATTCTGTTCTCATCTTGAAATCCACATTGTTTCACTAACTTTTTCACGTCCATCAAGAAGTTATCAAACGGCTCATTATTTTCTTGCTTTCTCGAATTAAATATAAATGCCTCGTACACTTTATTTTTTTTCGGCTTACAAAAATCTGCAAACACCTGTATGACTTTGTCGTATTTTGTTTTCTCGTCATCCGTTATATCTAAAGTATTGAAAACTTCCACTGCATCCGGTCCAACAGTATTTAGGAATACTGCTATGCGTACTGGTTCGGGCTTCTTTTCCAACTCGATAGATGTTGTAAAGATTTTATAATTTTGATAAAATATCCTCCAATTTTCCGAAATATTTCCGTCTAATTTGAGTTCTTCAACTTTCTTCACGTAGTCCATTACTATTATTCTTTCTAAATATTTCACTTGTTTAGGTGGCCTTCCGCGTGGTTTCACACTATATAATATGCTTTTATTTTTAGACACTCTTCCCATTAACTATATTTTTATTTTTGACTATCCTTTCTAATTTAAATTATTATTATTACTATTATTTTTTTTTCACATAACTTTATCCGCTACTTTTAATACTTTATATAGTTAAACCGACTGCGCCATGTAATAATGAACACAAGTTGCTGTTTCCACTGTCTATTTATTACTGATACCAGTCTGCATGACTTCTTGCATAATGCGAGTCAATGAGGAGAGAGGAGTGATAACATTATCTCTACACTATTGAAATAATATTTTAAGAAATTTTTCAACCCCTAAAAACTACCCTTAGATAAATATTCCAATCCCCAACCCTAAAAATGGAGTATTACCTCTACTTTTTTTTCGGAGGCCACCGATTTTGATGAAATTTTGCATTTAGGCTCTACTTACCACCCTTTTCAAAGTCTACCCCTTTTGAGACACACAAATTTAGTTATAAGTTCAGAAAGTATTTTAGTAAATTTTTTAGTGTGTGTGTATGTGTGCGTGGATGTATATATACTAGCGGGGTACCGACCTCCGAACACTCAATTTACCTGTGCTCTAAGATTGCAAATCGTCAATTTTTTTCATTTTATTGAAATGCACATCTTTAGCAGCTGCGTACAAAAGTATTGCGCAATACCTTCCAGCTTCTAGAATATCTTCTATTTTGGAGGTACTGTTGTAAAATGTATATTAAACCTGTATACCAAATGTAGCATATATGTACACGTGAAATACCGTAATGTGCTCACAAGAGCTCCGAAAATCATTTGCTCCGAAAATTAAAAAAAAGTTGTTCGGTTTTTTTACTGTAGGGGGGTCAATTTTCAAGCTACAGTGTCCATTCAAAAACCATTTTGTAGGTAATTTCACTGGCAATAAACCTGTGTTAATTGTATTGTATTAGAACCCTTAATTTTCAAAACGTGAAGGGTCAAAGGGCTAAGCAAAGGTTGTACTTACACTATAAAGCAAACTTCCGCTATATCTCCATCAGTTTTTAAGCTACAGCAATACATAAAAAACCAAAATTGTTGCTGAAGAAAAATCTAAATTTTGTTACTAACAGTTTTTTACGTATCTTCAATAGTTTTTGAGTTTTTTTGAAATAAGAGCAGAAATCTGTAAAATTCGTAAATCCCATTTTCATTTTGATCGTACCCATTTCGAAAAATACACCCTGAAAATCGCTCAAACTATATAGATCCGATAGATATCTCTAAAATAAAGTGAATCCTACGTGGAACATGATAAATTTGAATTTGGGTGGAAGTGGTATTAGTTTTATTGATCATTTTTTTAAAAAAAATTTTATCGGTACACCTTCTCTTTGTCATAACTCATTCATTTTACATGCAAATGACCTTTACCAGTGTTCATTTTAAAGGTCTTTTCAAGCACTTAAAAAAATGTAATATAAGTTATCCTCGAAAAATGCATCAATTTTCCGTTATTCGACGTTAAATACAACGTTTTGAGTATTTGGTTTGAAATACATCCCCTTTTATCAATCATTACTCGCTTTGTTTTATACCTAGAGCATTCATTCAAAAACCATTTTCTTCGTTTTTTAATAAGCTTTATTTTTAGTCATAACAAAAATTTTGATAAAACGCTTATTTTTGGACTTATTGACCAAAAACAGTTCGAAAGCGTGTGGTTTTTTAATGAAAATTACTACTTTTCATACGCTCATAACCAAAAAAATATCAATCTTACAAAAAAAGTTTGTACTACATTTTTTCCTTAAAATTAGCCTCTCTATCGATTAACGGGCTTATTTTGACTAAAAATATTTCCACACCGAGTTGGGGTGGGAACCACCCCAAAAGAAAAAGCGCAAATTGGCATATGGTAGACTTTGATTTTTGAGTCATTCACTATCTACTGTTAAAATTTCAAGTAAATCGGTCGCCTCCGAAAAAAAGTAGAGGTGATATCGGTTCGGGACTGGACTACTGGGTCCAGTTGAAATTTCGCCTCATATACGCGGGTTGAGTTGTAATTGAGTTGAAGTGACATTTGTTTTGTTTGTTTATCATTCGTGAGGTCTGCCTTTGGCGTTAGTTTTGTGTTCAGTGTTTTTGTAATTTTGATAATGGCTAAGAGAAATGTTTGGGAGCATCAGGAAACAAAAACTATGCTAGAAATAATGCAGGCACAAAATTCACTTCATCATTTTAATGGAAACTCTATAGGAAATCAGGAATATTTTAGAACATAGAAAAACAATTAACAAATTATGTTGTTGTTTTTTTTGTTTTTCACTTTACTAGGAAACCTAGTGAACCCCATTGGACGGGGTTTCTTACTGGTCAAGCCTGACAGCTATATAGACCATGATGCAATGATTTTGTAAGTGATATCGGCCATGAAACTCTCTCTCTGTGAAGTCTTATCCTAGCGCCGGCCAAGGCGGGAGGACAGGTCGTCAAAGTGGTGAAAACTAAGCGTCTAACTTGACTTATAACTAAATTTCTTACTACAAAAAATTACGGAGGTTAATCCACATTATGCAACGTGTAGTCAATTGCTATAAAAAATTTAACACAAATCATATGTTGGCAAAAGGGTACTTAGATTGAGATTTTAGCCTCGGAGAGGAAATTGGCAAGCTCAGAGATTTTAGACGTGTCAAGAGGAGCTAGAACCTCCAGAAGCCTATTTGCACGATTTATTAAAGGGTATTTTGTCCTAATGTCTAAAAACTTCCTACAGTTAAGAATGATATGCTCCGCGTCATCTTTTGTATTACAAATAGCACAGTTTTCATCTGGAATGAGTTTCCAGGAGACTAGTCTAGCAGGATCATAAGTGTGGCCGGCAAGAATCCTGTTTAACATTCTCAAGATTTTCGGATTGAAGGCTAGTTTTGAGAACCAGGGAGACATAGGTAGAGATGGAAAAATTGCCGCAAAGAACCTCCCCTTCGTTAAGGATGCTTCCTGGTAAACTCTTTTCCAATTATTTTTCACCTTAAGAGTCACATTGAGCATCAGATCTTTCTGAGTTAGCTTGTGAGCGAAAACATCACCTATTGAGGTTGCAAGCCAAATTATTCGTATCTACAAATGAGAACTTCATACGAAAATTTGAGATTATGTTTTGATCTCAGTTCAACTCTATTTCAACCCAAAGTGAACGCAACTTTCAAGTCAACCTCGACTTAACTTTTCAACCTAATCACAAACGGGGAATGAAGTGACTAAATGAAATTTCCAAAGACTTCTTGGACATGTGTGAACAGTGCTGCAATAAATTGCGGCAAGTAATGTTGCACTAGATTTGAAAACCGTTTGCAGCAAACTTTCTTGCGCAACTTTTATTGTAGTGTAAACACAGATACAACTATTTTCAGCAATATTTGCGTAATATTTCTTGCAAGTGTACACGCACCTTAAGAACTCATTGATGGGCAATTTCGGCTGGATGATCAAATCTTGTTAAGCAAACAAATTTGGATATTCTGATAGCGTCGCATGACATACAATTTGTTTGGAATTTGACTTGTTTTGTGAATTCCATTCATGTCTTCATTGTAGTCGAAAATTCTGAAATTTTATTTTTGGAAGGGAGTAAACTCCAGGTTGTGCAAAGTAAAACCACCTGCTTTACTTCTATACTTTTACGGCCCACCTTCCGCTTTACAATGAACTAGTCGCACTAGGTACCTTGATGTACCTCGCTTGATCAACGCCTCGACTATTTTACCCCATCTCGCCGGCCGAGTTGGAAGCATTTTTGATATCAAGGTTTTCGTCGATCTCTGAATTCCACCAGAAATTTGGTGTAACGAATGCCTGTTTTACCAACTCGGCAATCTGCGCCGTCCCTTCCATGCCCCTCCTACTGAGTTCGGCGTCTTACAGGATAACTTCCTCGAATACTTCTGCGTCGAGTTTTCTAGAAGCCCGTCCTGTAGCCGTTTCGCATCTAGGTCTTTTCGTACCTATGCCCTGACTTACCTGAAAGATGATGCCCTGGTGATCGATGTGGGTGTACACATCACTCACCCGTCATTGAAGGTCCTTCACCATTGATTCGCTCATGTAATTGATGTCGATCAAAGAGCTTCTCCCAGTCCTCTTGGAAGGTGTTTACGCTTCCGGTGTTGACTAACACCACATTCAGTCGCAAGAGCACTCCCAACACTAGGTGCCCTTCTTGCGTTCGTTTGTCGGTTGCCTCAGTCGACAGTCCAAGCACTGAAATCGCCGGTTATTATTATTGGGCAATAGGGACTCGTGTCCGCAGCTAACGTTCCTACATCGACTCCTACTCGTCTAGTGTCAGACTTGGCGCAGCATAACTGTAGACGTGTATTCTATTTTTTTTGCACGCGTGGTCTTTCTTTGGGCTGCTTATAGTATCTTCCATGGCTTGGCTCCCGCACGTCCATATCCGATCCTGTGCCGCTTGGTAATGGTTCAGATTTACCTGCAGAAATCTCATCTTCTATTTTTAAGCGTCTCCTTGTAAGCCGGACATCTGTTACTGGCGGTACTGTGGTGCTATTGCTGCACTTTATCTGCGTGCAAATAAAGCATTTGGCAGTTTGGCCACACTCCTTTACCTTGTGACCCTTTTCCCGCATTCTCTGCACAATCCAGTTCTGCCCTGACTGCTCTTGTAGTTTCTCGCTATGTGCCCAAAGCGGCATTCAACCCAGTCGACTTGGACCTTGCCTGTTGTAACAGCCCTCTTCGCAGCTTCGACTGGCAGGCTTCCCTCATCCTGAGCACATCTTTTCCTGCATCGTCTGCAGTCCTAGTTTCGTTTCGTGCAACAGAGAGAAAAGCATAAAATTTCTGTGCGATAAAAGAGCTACAGAGCTGCACTTTCGCGTTGACTTTGGGATGTAAATCGGTCTTAGTTGTTCCTAATTTTAGAGGACGAAACGTTTCACTAATTGCCGCCATGAATAAAGAAGTAGTTGCAAACTCGACAGTTATTACGAACATTCTTTCTTAATTTCTTGAAGAAATATTTCATAAATTATCTGAATCAACATCGCGAGAGCTTGGTTGATTTTAGACAATGCAAAAATACACAAAACGCAAATGGTGCGTGATAAAATTGCTGAATCAGGGGACATACTTCTTCCATGTTAAACGCAATTAAAAATGTTTTCTCAAAAACTAAATTTTGTGTGCGCAATTTGTTGGGGTATCCAGAGTATAATTTGAAAAAATATAATTGAACAATCTGGAATCTGTTACCGCCGCAGATTGCAACAATATCGACATATTACCATGACTTTGTTATTAGCTGTATCGGAAGAACCACTTCATTAAGTGCCTTTTATATTTATTATTTTTTGTTAATTTCTTTAATTATGTTTCTTATTACATGAGTTTTATTATATTTAATTTGAATTTAAAAAAATTAAATTTGAGTTTTAAAAAATTAAGTTTGAGCTTTACAAAATTTAATTTGAGATTTTAAAAATTTGAATTTGATAAAATTGAATTTGGTTTGAAAAAAAAAATAATTTGGCGTTTAAAAAATCTAATTTGAACTTAAAAACGGTGTTTCCGAACTCATTTAACTCATATCTACTCACGCACCCTCCAGGTCCCTAACCTATACCCTCCCTTCTATCCTTCAAATCAAGCTTACTACTAGACATTGCACCATGACTTCAACGACATGACCGACTAGTAGTAACAAAAGCAGATTCCCAAACTTGATTTTACCATATAAAAAAATGTATATGCACATATAAAAATCGTTTGGGAAATCTGTGCTGTTCTTTTAATCGTCAAAAAAGGAAATATTTACCGACAATACTTAAATGCCTTCTGTTTTGCTTTGTCCAATTAGATATTATTAGCGAAAAATACTTTATATTTTATTAGAAATAAAGCACTTACAATCAATTTGAAGGAATATTACGGATGAAATAAGGATAAACGAAAAAAAAATTAGCAAGATGAAATTCAGTAGTTAGAAAAATAAAATTCCATATTCAATTTAACTTCACTTACCTCATAAATTCCAACAATTTTATTGTTATTTACCACCAAATCATCCTCTTTCTGCTTATTTATAAACGCTTGCATATGCGCTGCATTAGATAATTCGCTTTTCAATATAGGAGCCAGCAACTCTATTAGCTTTGTACTTGCTAAACTATATCTACAATGAACATCTTCGTATAACGAACTTAATGCTTTAACTTGAGTGAGAACGTTTGGCGGCTGTGCTTTCATATATTTTAGTACTAAAATTATACGTTACTGAATTATATAGAAGTTTTTTTGTAACAATTCTCTTACATGGATCTGCGTAGGCATCGTTGTCCAAAACTACAACGTGTCCATAAAAATTGCCTATAGGTATTTTACATTTTGTTGCAGACATCCCATATCTTCCAATTATTGTTATTTTCAAATATCTGCATATAGGTGGAGGTTGAAGATCACTGAGAACAAGTGTTTTTGTCCCAATATCTTGAGATACAACAAGGCGAATACTATCCGTTTCTTCATCAAAGCACCAAATATCAATAAAGAGTGAAGCAAGTTCATCACAAGCGGGAATGACCTAAAATATAGTTTTAAGTATATAATTTGAAATTTATAATTTGACTCTATGAGTTACCAAATCAGTTAAAAGAATTGGCGATCCAAAGTCAATTACAACATATCTTCTTGCACCAGAATGTATTCTTTCAATAACGACCATTTGCTTTGGTGGTGCTGCCAGCAGCTTGTACCATGAGAATGTGTTACTATTTTCATCACAATTATTTTCAGTTAAATATTTTTGAATTTTTTTCGATAATTTTGCTTCGGAATTTGGATCTTCATTTAAATTATCGTCACATGATTCAATGTATTCACATATTGCCTTAAACTTTGGTAAACTATATTTAGGTGATTTCTCTGTTGATATAGAGTCCAAATGCTCAACTATAACAACTTTGTTTAATATTATAAAATTTAATATTACTAAAATTATTTTACCAACTCCATTCGGTTTTACTTCGGCTTCATCTTTTATTTTATGCTTCTTTATATTAGAGTTACAAACTTTATCAGCTAAGATATTTTTGACGTTATATAATACGGCGTCATTTATCTGAAAAATAAAATTACTTGTTAAAAAGCTATTTTTATTAAACTTTGATAATTATCTTAATATTACAGAATTTCATATATTTCATAACAATCTATTTTCCGAAAGTAAATTAAAAATAAAAAAAAATGATTGAAAAGTCTAAACTAGAGCGTAAATAGTTTCAATTTCATTGAATGTTAAAATAAAAAGTTTATTATAGTGAATAGAACTTCTGTATGTGAAATTGCAGATATATGTATACCTATGCAATATTAAATTGGGGTGAACTTAGTGCAAAAATTAATCATTCACAACAGAGGAGAAATTCACTTAAGCCCAAAAACATTGCAACAATAAATAAAATTTGTTGTAATCGAAATTTAAAAAAATTAAGGAAGGCCAACATGACAGCAGCCGTGGCAATATTAAGGAGCTACACACCCAGCGTACAGCTACGTATAAAAAACTGCATTTTTCGTTTAACATTCATATGTAATATTGATAAAATACACCTAGATTATATTATTACTTCGAATTTATTTATTGTAAATGAAAAATATAGCTACTCACATTATCTTTTTCATTATCTTTTTTGCCATCACTCTGACTTTCCACATTATTTTGGAATGGGGACACAAAAATTTCCTCAGCATTTATATTCGAAGCGGTACTGGATGTTAATGAGTCCATATTCTCTATTCGGGTAGCCTCAGAAGCAGCAAAACAGGTAAAATGTAAAGGTTCAACCTCTAAAAGTCCTCGAAGTTGATTGCTTACACCTTTACATTTAATCAAATGAGGAAATAAACGAAATTCAACCCCATCTATTGAAAAAGGAAATTTAGAAATTAACTAATTTAATTAATTAACTAAATAAATAGTGCAATAAATACCTATACTACTTAATTTTTTGAAATCCATTCCGTTCGGTTGTAAAAGTCCGGCATTTGATTTTATTATATTAACCAAAGTATTGGGAGATGAGGAATTGCCTTTGCTCATGTGTGGTAAATCAGTGTCAAATAAATCTGGTTCAAATGGAAATCCATAAAGTCCAAACCTGTTACGGAAGATAATATAATGTTAACAAATAATTTATAATGCATTTTAGTATTTGATTTCTAACCTGGAATTCAAAAGCGAACAGTATGGATTCCAACGAGAATCAATCTCCTTTGTTACATCCATAAGAAGATTTACACACATTTCTGAAAGTGAAGCTTGAGAGTCCGTAGTTGATGTTGCATTCACAAGAAGAGTAAACCATCGAACAGCGCTTGCATGTTTTGAGGTTAGCAGCTGCGGTAAGCAAAAGATGATCGCTTCTTTCAAGGACACCTCAAAAGTAATTTTTTGTTGCTGATCATTTGGCAGATTCCGAACTCCCCTATAAGACATTTCAATTCGTAAGGTAATAAATAAAATGACATATTTTACTTACTCTGAAACTAGGAGAATAAGTTTAACAGTTTTGTGAGCCATAGATCTGTTTCCATTAACTATGCAGTTTAAAATAAGGAATTTAAGATTCTTCTCTATTATAAATACACAGTCTTTTTGTTGCGTAACCATGTCTACAACTGAATTATCAGGTATGTTTGAACTAAGGGTGTTTTTATCAAAACATTCACTTTTTATTTTTGATCTTTCTGTTTGTTTTGGGGATCTAAAACGTGTTAAACGTATTGTACATATCCAAATTAAAATATCGAGTGATATATTTTTGTGTACAACTGGTGAGTCATTGCATAATATAGCCACCAAGTTCTCAAGAAAACTGTTAGACTCTAACATTGCAATGCGTTGTAATCTTTCATTTGGTATTTTACAATCGCTCTTCGTACTACGTACTGTTATTGATATTTCATGTAACCAATCGCATCCTTAAATAAAAGTAGGAAAAAAGTAAACATTAAGTGAATTTAGCAATTGATATAAATAATTTATTTTTATTGGATCTTTTTCTGGCAGTCGAAAGCACGTGAAATGATATCTTGACGCTCTATAAACTATAGATGGCATATGGATCAGCTTGTCTCGTCGTTTTATTTAAATAAGCAGAAAAAGGCCGACAATATTGCAATATCCTAGTTCTGCAAGTAATTCTTATTTTGAGGTAGCTTAGTGACGAATTTGAATGGAATTGAAGATGATGGACTGTTTTTGAATGGTTTGTTAGCATTGTTCTAATTTAAAAATAAGTAAATTGTTATTTCTAGGAGAATAAACTTTGATACAAATTAAATTTATAGCTGACATAAAGTGGATGATATTATAATAATTAAATGAACGAACCTTTATGAACTAAAAATTACAATTATAAAGTTATTTCAGTATGTCTGGTTTTAGTTTTTTACAAAAAAAAATTGAGTATGGGCGCTGGGCGGAATATTCAGAATTCTTTTGACAAGATCTAGCTAATACAAACAGCGCGTAATCTGACCTAAAAATATATGTATGTATCGCGTCAGTTAATTTTCAGATTTTTGCTATTGCATCAGTCAAATTTTGCAATCGTATTTATTTTATGACTTAATATTTGGTTGCACTGGTTCCTTTGAAGTGATAAAACTCGAAGTCTAGAAGACCATTGTCATTTCGAAGACTGCATTGTCAATTTGAGAAATGCAATCGTGACCAATTTACAGTTCACTTTCCATTGCGGGTAATGCAAGTGAGAACGTCATAAGGACACATTTGCGTCACATGCGAAAGGCATGACAAGGTTGGCAGGATGATTAGTGAAAAAAGCCACAGAATACGTTCTGACAATATCATTCGACTCAAGACAACCCCTTTTTAACACATTTTAACATATCCCGGAAATTGATCGGGTAATCGAGACAACAACTAACTAATGGAATTACGTTCGGAGGTTAACCCTGTCTAGCACAATCGTCACACCTGGTCATCCATGCCAAGAGGAACAATTCAGAAATGACTTTTAGCAAGGTATGCAAATATATTTTTGTTTACAAAATTGGCATTTTTACATAATTTATTTCCTGTAGATAGTGTAGAATATATAGGGTCCTATTTTGAATAGCACATTCCGTTGCGTTTTACTTTTTCATTTCATAAGCGAATAAAACTTTTCGGGACGCCTATTTCTATTACTAACTACGCGGCTTTATAGTAGAATATAAAATATTAGATTTCTTATAAGCCGCGAAATGATTGATCATGTAATTAATTGTAGGCTTAAAAGTTATACTAAGTTGATCCAAGCTTAACCCTGTCAAGATTCTTATAACTCGCAAAAAAACTGTAATTGTAATGTAAAACCTTTTGTGATCATCTTAAGAACATGGAAAAAGTTCAAACTCTCAATAAATGATTCCACATGTCTTGGTGAGGTGAAATTCGAAATTTGCAGTTCAATTACAACAGAATGTCTTTTCTAGACGTAATTGTAACCTGTGATGAAAAATAGATCACATCCAATAGACAGCGATCGGCATGATGAGTCAGAGTTCCTACCGATGTGGGAAAGGTATGAAAGAAAGAATAAGTATTTCAGAGTACAAGGGATATCTTTCAATATTAATAGTTAACGAAGCAACCAATAATAACGGCATTCACGATTTGCTTACTTTTTTGCTTAAATCGACATTGCCACATTTTTTAAATTCGTCTGATTTTTAATGGATTTCCTTTAAATTAAAAATTTTGCTAATAGGGCTAAACCTGAAGCAACTTTACATGATTTTCAAAACTGCAATGCCAAATTTATTTAAACACATGATAAAGTTAAAAGCTATTGGTAATACTTAATACATATTTTCGCGAATAAAATAAAATATGTAAGTTTAATTTTTGTAACATTCTGATATTTCTAGTTACAACATTTATGTAATAGGAGAATAGGGAACAGAAAGAAATGGTGTAATGCAGATTGTAAAATTACAACTTGAAGATCATTACTTTGCTGTGAATCGTATACGGTAGTGTTTAGTTTAAACTTTACAATATTTATTTAACCATTATTATGAAAAATGTACGTGGATTACATTTTCGGAGTTTAGTAACAATGATTATAAAATTAATATTGAGTAGACAAAACAAGAGTCGGAGGTAAGACAGAATTTCTTGTGGAAAGGGTAGTTTGATACTTGCGATCTGAATGCAAATGTACTTCGACGAGTCTGTTAATTGAGTTGCATAGAAGTAAATCAAAATAAAACAAGCCCTTTACTTAACTTTGTATGGACGAAAGCTTAGAAGTAATGCAACTTACAAATCATATATTATAATTTATAAATATTAGGAAAAAGATACGCAGCAGAATAGAGCCTTGAGAGACACTTACGTAAATGTGATCGAATTTATATTCGATGTCATCCTTGGTTAGAAAGAAAATTTTCCACTCAGTTCTTTAGAACTAAGTAAAGACCATTAACTTGAAGTCTGGTCAATAGAGCAGAATAGCAAAAGCTTTGAAGACATATAGAGTAACTGGAGACGATTCACCGAAGCTATGCCTTCTTTGGTGTTTAGGTATTCTGCAGACCTACTAGAAACATCGTTTTATAAAAAATCTTATTGTTTATCTTTTACCATTTGGTTGTGTTCCAGATATTTCATGTTTTTATCGACTATTCTTTTCAAGGTTTTCGAGAAAATTGGGGTAACTGCTAATATGTGGATTGTTTGACTTACGGTTTTTTATGTGAAAGACTAAAGCTCGGAGGTAAGCCTCTTTGTACTGTAGCATTTATATAGTGCAAGGTCGAAGCCGCAAGCTATAATCGGAAATATAGAAGACCTGCGATTGCCAACACGCTACTTTTAATCGACTGATCCCATCTAATATTAGCCTAACAGAACGCTGCTTGTTCGCTTACTATGCTTTCAGGCGATGGTAGGAGAAAGGCCAGTGAATTGCTGTAAAGAGGGAAGACAAGAAAAAAGAGTGTCAGCTAGGGCAAATACCAGAGCGCTGAGTGGGGTCGAACCATGGACTTCTGATATGGTGGTCGATTGCCTTAACTCTCAAAGAAAAAAATTTCCTTATGATACTGAGAGCTCAAAAAGTTGACTAATGAGAAAGCATACTTGTATCATTAAAGTAAAAACAACTTTATTGCTTACAAGTCTAAAGGATTTTAAATTTGAAAAACACAATATTAAGGGTGCTCGAGACTCGATGGTGATGAGGTCTTAAGAAATTGAAAGATTTAAATAAAGACTAGCAGAAGCGCCATCCTACAAGTGGGTTGTCATTCAACTCACTACCTGGCATGTCATGCTGCGTGGCCATTTTGACGAAAGAAGACAATCGGTCCAGGCGAAAGAGGCTACACAGTTAATAGCTTAGATATGCAACAGCTAATTTTATTGTATACAGTGCGGAATATTTCGGTTACTATTGTATACTTATACATATATCATGTGTAAGAAAGTAAAGTAATATCGTTATTTCTATTAATTTGAAGAATACAGTTATAGACATGCACTAGATAGGAAATGTGATGTTTTAAGTGTAGTAAAATAATTAATACGAAACGCAACTGGTTTTGTGACAAGACGCTGTTTAGTTTTTGGGGGACCACATTCTTATATGTCGTTTATTTTTTAGTGAAATTATTTTAAGTTAGAAACCTAAAAAGGTTCTATACATGGCAACAATCATTATGAAGTGTTAACATTTTTAAAGGAGGCCGATGTAGTTAGAGTAAGCCTGTTAAAACTATCTCACCTCTCTCACTTCCACATCAAACTTATTTTGCCTTTCTCTGACACAAGCTGATAAGCAAAGTTGTTGGTTGACATTGTTTGGAAAAATATAATTCCTGTAGAAAAATCGTATGAAATGTCCAATTATAAATTTCTCATATATATCTATTGTAGTCGAAATTTTGATAGCTTCATATACCCGAAACCAAGGTAAATTGTTTTTTTATAGAATTATATTTACAGGGATCCCTCGATTTACGTTCTTCCGATTCGTATAAGTGCTGCGTAAAAAATTAAGACCACGTATACTTTTCCATGAAACTTTTTCTTTCGATGGCTGCAGCTTTTGAACGACTTGTTGGATTACAGAAATGAAACACTCAATATTTAACTAAAACGATCCTCCTATCCTTTTTCTACATTAATTTCATTAAAACAAAAATAAACGGTATTTCAATGTAAACTAATCCCTGCGTAAAATACTAAGACCACCACAGCCTTTGAAATGTATCGCTTCACACGAATGCAGTCCCGTTGCATTGGTGCCACCAGAATATCAATTCCTTGAGTTGCCATAGTTTACTAGGCTAGGATCTCTAACAGTGTTATTTTTTTGATACCAGTCATTTTAGTTTTCATATTTCTATAAAAGTATTCAAAATGGGCAGAAAATCTGTTTGCAGAGCATCGAGTAATTTAAGTAATGTTTTCTGTTATTGTAAGGTTATTGGGGTTCACAATAGTGGTTTACCTGAGAGGGCAATTGCAAATGAGTAAAACTTGTGTGCATCAAACAATCAAAAGCCACAATGAATGTGAGGTCGTGCAGAGCAGGGGAAATTCAGGAATTGGACCCCGTAGGATTGGAAACGAGTTCTTTTTACCGATAAAAGTTCCTTTCAACTTTTTCCTAACAGTTGGGTCCTCGTACGGCGGCTCCCTGAAGATGAATGTCTTCGCTCCTGTGTTTAAACACAGTGTCATAGTAGAGGAGGTAAGGTCATGGTGTGGTGGTATTTCTGGATACGTACTCACTAATTTGGAGATTATCACAGGAACAGTGAACCAGAAAAGATATAGGGAAATATTGAGAAGGAATATGATTCCTTTTATGGAAGAGGAAATGCCCTTAAGAGGATCAATTTTCCAGCAGGATAATGCTCGTCCATATGTGGCATGAGATACCCTGACATTTCATTATTGAAAACGTATGGAAAATGTTAGGTGATCGCGTGTGCAAAACACGACCAAAGGACCTTGAAGGATTAAAAAGAGCGTTGAAAGAGATGTGGGCAAGGATTCCAATGGAAGCAATCAAAAATTTAGTTGAATCAATGCCACGTAGGATAAGGGGCTGCATCCGTGCGAAGGGATACTATTTCAAAGGCTGAAGTGGTCTTAATATTGTACGATGGGATTAATTTACATTTTTATTTATATTGAAATACCGTTTTGTTTTGTTTTAATGCAGAAAAATGGAGGATAGTTTGAGTTAAATTTTGAGGGTTTCATTTCTGTAATCCAACAAGTCGTTCAAAAGCCGCAGCCATCAAAAGTAAAAGTTTCATGGTAAAGTGTATGTGGTCTTAATTTTTTACGTAGCACAGTATTTTCGTTTGACGTTGTTACAAAATTTACGTTTTTTTTTCGATTAACGTCGTAAAATTAAAAGATTTTATTACTTAAAACATTTTATTCTCCATTGGCCATTCCTACACCAGCAAAGCTTTTTCTTGGCAACGGAGGTATCTCCGCACGCCTTCCTCGCCCAAAAAAACATTTGTTCCAGGACCATGGTCCTTCGTGTAGGAGTAACCCTAAGGTAAGAGATTTACATGTACTGGAGCACTGCCACAATTTAAGGGATTCCCAGAATAAGAAGAGATTCATTTTATTCAATTATTCTTATTTTCTTTGAAGGGCCGGCGTGGTTTACGAATCAGATGCATATACATTTTAGTAGTGAATCCGAAAAGTTGTTATAACGTCCGCATAACAAAAAGCTTATTTAAAGATCTTAAAGAAAAAAATGTCACGCAATTTAGAAGGTATTGCATAGCTTGAAATAAACTGAAGCACTGCTAGTGTAGCTTCAAGTTGAAGCGTATAAGGACTGAAGGGATATACCCACTGACATATAGATATGGACTGCTAAATAAGCAAAATCCCATACAAAAGAGTGGCACCAAAAACTATCGTTGTCTCGTTCCCCCTTCAAAATCCTATGAACTTTAATCGGTTTTAAAATAAAAAACAGTTCAGTGCATGTCAGCGGTATAAACATAATTAGAAAAAACTAGACAGCTATAGAGTTTTTTCTTCTTTCTCTATTTTCTTTATTTTTAAAAGTTCGTTAAACAGAGGGAAAAAACCCTCACATATTTAAAAAAAATACATTTATTTAACGAAAAAACTGCTACTAAATAAAAAATAATGATGGAAAATTATTTCTATCAATTATAACATAAATCTTATTACTTATTTTCCTCTAAATTCGAAAAAAAAATTGTTGTTTACATAGAAAAGGTCTTCTTCTTCTGGAGAAAAATGGTGCCATTGAAAGTTGTCAATTAGCAGTCCATATCTATATGTCAGTGGATATACCCCGCAGCAAGTTGTTAATATCGACGTAACCGGACTTTTTTGATCCCGTAGGCACACAAAGCGTTAAAAATTTCAATTCTACCGGGCGCATTTTGCGTTGACCTGTGTAGGTGCGACAAATTTACGATAATGCATGCGCTAGCTCGGGGCCAGGTAGACTGCACAGGACCCTTGTCACCCGAGGGATCATAAATCTCAATAAAGTAATCTGTGCAATTCGAGACCACCCTACCTGTTATGTATAAATTCAACAAGAAGGCCTGGATTGACATCAAATATCTGCTGTGATTAGTTTAACTTATAATTTTGTATTGATACTCTCCATGATGTCCAGCGATAAAGCAATATTGCGAAAAAATAAACTTAACACATAAAGCATTACTTATTATCGACAATGCCCGCTCACAAGTGGCTAATTTAGATGTATGTAATGACAATTTTCCTACCAGCCACCACTACAAATCTTCTCCAACCCATGGATCAAGGTCCCATTTCCACATTTAAAACCTATTGTCTACGTCGAACATTTAACCAACTAATTGAAGCTGTCCACAATTGTACCGAAAATGGAAATAATGTTTTCTATGTGCAAACAAAGTTTAGGAATCACCCTTCGTACTACCAGTCTCATGTTGTTCAAGTCATGCTGCAATGTCTAGTAGTAAGTTTAGTTTGAAGGATAGAGGAGAATAAGCCAGTTTAGGAGGGTCTGTGTTGTGCTCGAGTAGATGTCGATGAACCGTTTCGATGAACTTTTCGATGTTGTAGGAATTCGGAAATACTGACTGCGGAAGATTATTCCACAATCGACTTGTAATTTCAGTGGAACAGTCGTCATATTAATAGCGATAATTTCACCAGGCGAAGAGCATCAGCCCACCTTCCCCAACATAAACTAAAAATCAAAGGGCAAGATGTGTCTTGGGTCAGTATTGTAAAATACCTTGGAATCATCCTTGATAAGACATTGACTTATAACAAACACATACAAGCAGTAATACACAAAACGCATATTGCAATAAAATCTCTCTACCCTCTCATAAACCGCAGGTCGTTGTTGAGTAAGTTTAACAAACTGATAATATATAAGCAAATCTTCCAAGCGATAATGTTATATGCTGCTCCTATATGGCATCACTGTGCAAAAACTCACATAAGTAAGCTCCAACGACAACAAAATAAAATTCTTAAACTATGCTTGAATCTACCACCATATTATTCCACCAGGCGACTACACCTTATAGCAAATGTACCATATATTGCCGAAGCGGCTAATAAAACGGCACATCAATTTTATAATAGTTGTAGTATTACACAAAATCGGCTGATTCAGCAAATGAATGAGTTAAGACAGCGAGTAGGCTAGTAATTAGAGTAAGGTAGTTATAAGATAGCTTTTAAGTTTTAGTAAAAGACATAAATCAAGTTTTTTCGGAATTTTCCTGATGTTTACAAAAATATATAAGAAATATAAACTGTACTACAAAATAAGAAAACTCAGGTGTAATGAGACTAGACTCAAAACTCTGCTACTAGAAATTATTGTACGCAAAATTATGTGAAATAAGAAATAAAATATTTGAATTTGAATTTTAATAGCGATAAGAAATTTTCAAGGCTGCCACAACCCTAAAATGGAACAATGAGTCAATGGTGGTGCAAAAGGTGCTATCATCGATGAGTTTTATGGTGAGGTTTTGCACTTTGTCAAACCAAGCGCCAGCCCAGATAAATTAGGGCAGATTGTAGGACAGCTATATTGTAGCCCGGGCTTCTGGCTGAAGGAAGGACTTGCATTTTTTCAGGAATGCCAAGCGTTGGGATGCTTATTTAGTGATTTGAAATATGTAACCATCCTAGGATGTTAATAGAATGGTCAGCCTTTAGATTCGGAGGCGTTAAATTCGACACGATTCATGCGGCCCCAATCAAGAATCGATTCGATTAAATTGGACATCTGTTCACGATCATGTTAACCATGTCTGGCACGTGCATGTCTTACATTGTCAAAGGAGTAAGAGTAACGCGGAGTGCGGTCATCGGCGAAGCTGTGAAGTGGGTTGAAGAGGGTTCATTTATAAAGATTAGTAAAAAAGAGAGTGCTACAATTAACCCCGCCTGGAACAAGGGCCGAAATGGTGTAGGAGTTAGATTGGACGCCATCCAATACAATCTTTATTGAACGACCAAAAAGGAAATTCTCAATCCACTTCCTTAGAACTAAGTGGATACCAAAAGTTTGAATTTTGGTCGACATATCAGGGTGTAATAGTTTGTCAAAGACCTTGGAGATATCTAAAGCATCCAGACCAGACGTACTAAAGCGATAGATACTTTGGTTGGGGTACTAAAGCACACAAGGAGGTCGCCAAACGACCTCTTTGGTCTAAAGACGCACTACCTGTCGTGTAGAAATCGTTTGGATTTTAGATATTTCATCAGTTTTCTATTGATTGCCTCCATGATTTTTAAGAGAATAGAACTGATTGCTTTTGCGCGTTAGTTAGAAGGGTTGTTGGAGTCATTTTTTTGGGGAATAACCAGGACATTAGCTAGTTTCCAGGAGTCTGAATATATTCCGGGGAAATATGATAGCGCGAAAAGCTTACGAAGAGGTTTAGCCAAAGGCAAGGCACATTTCTTAAATACCATAGGGGAATATTGTCAGGTTCAGTGCATTTATTGTCTGCGAAATGAAATGTATAATATTTTGCAGCTGTAGAAAATATTAAGACATCTTAAGGTTACAAATGATAACATGAACAAACTGTGTAAGAAGTTATGGCCTAAGTGAATTGCTAAAAATATTGTTGCAGAAGAATCCCAGCAAATACTAATACCGGTATTCTAAAAGCAGTCACACAAGTCACAACGCAATCACAAGTGTGTGGTGAGTTTCAACTTGGAACAATTTGTTCTTCTAATTTTTCAGTCACAATTTTGACAATACGTAGTCACAACGATTATTAAAATTGTGACTGTATGAAAACTGGAAAAGCTGCTTTAATTATATAATATTTCCAACTTCATATTTAAATATGAGCTTTTTAAAACTTAATTTATGAAATTAAAATGACGTTCACAAGCATAGTGTATGATCGATCATAACAGGTCACACACAGGAACGGTTTTCTTAATAAGTTATAACGTATTCAGAAAACTCTACAAAGAAAAAAGAAGGAATTTACCCAAAGGCGTATAGATTCCTTTTACAAGCCCATTCCCTTTGCTAAAGAATCTCCTGGGCCATTCTGTTTGCAAGACACTTTATCAGATAAAGAAACTCTTAGAACTAAACTTACTCATACATTTATTATACATATGATTTACGGTTTAAATTTTATATTTTGATAAAAACAGTTTGGTTCCAAACATGTTAAAGAAAGAAAATTATCATACATATATAAATATGTTATACATATCTTGCTTTATTTTCATCTAACATTCGGTTTACCTCGTTCGATTTATGTCGCCTTTATGAAACGTAGCTCGATGTAAATCAAGGGATCACTGTATTTTTGTTCATTATATAACTTTTATTTTTATTTCGCAATATTTTCAGTGATACTAAATATCTCTCTTTTAACGATCTACAGATAACATTTTTGGTTGAATTGGTATTATTAGTTTTAATAAAGAAACGGAGTAATAAAAGGACAAATTGGCAATTTTTCACCATTGCACGCTTTTATACACAAATGGCGGTAGAAAACCACTTCCATTGTTTTTTAAATGGATTGGAATGTTTGTCAAATGACTAATATTATAAGCTAATTACAGCTGAACATTGTTAAGTTTCTAATATTATAGGCTTTATTATAGAAGAAGGAAAGCACTTTGAATAATTTGTATATAAATTAAAGAAAATTGTCAAAGAAAAATATTTTCTACAATTATTTTTATAAAAACTATGTTTTAGAGGAGAAATTTAATTTTTGTAAACAATAGCTCTTCTCGCGGAATATTTAATAATTATAAGATATTAATTATCTAGTTAGTAATAGATATACTGCAAATATATTAGATACATGCTTGCTTTTTCAAATTTACATTTTTATAATTAAAATTACGGTTGATCAATAGAGAATAAATCATACCTATGTAAAAGTCATTTCGTGATTGTTTTCTTGAAGCCGAATTTTGAGTATATGTTGCGTTAGTTGTATTTTGTGGATATTCTATAACTGGTGAGAACAGGAAACGCATGACCCCTTTTTTTCTAACAGGAACTGAAATATGTTTATAACGTAATTTGCATTGAAAGAAATAAGGGGAAAGTAAAAATGTAGTTAGTATGTTAGAACAATTCTAATAATCTAAACTTGTTTTTTTTTTGAAAAAGCATGCATGGCACTGCAGAAAATATCTACGTACTATGCTTTCTCTTAACATCGACAATATAAATATTTACCTCGAGTTTTTCCTTGCCCATCTTTTGCTGGATCAATCATTGTTTTAATATGAAGCAAAAAATTTCTGGCTTTAGTTTTAAAAAGTTTGGGACTAGTAAGAGTAACTAATCCCCCTTGATCACATAAATCTATGCATGAAGACAATTCAATAGGCCCAGCGAGAATTTCCGCATTATGTGCTTGAAGATATTCCTCTGTAAGAACTGGATTCAAATGAACACCTAAAAAATATTGAAAATGATAAAGGTCAATAAATGTGTCGACTAACGACTTTACCACTTCCTGTTAAGGGAAATCCAACGCTATCATCAACTGCTGATTCTCCACTACCAATGTTAACAGTGTGTGGGCCTTTCATTCGATAGCCAAAGCCACTTGTATTTTGTTTGAGTAGCGTAATTTGAATAGCTGGTGGACTTGGGCATTGCTGATAAAGTGAAAACTTGAAATCTATATGTCCTAAGGATGCAGGTTTTCCGAGCGTTAGCTCAATGACATGTTCATCCCATGTTGTCCTAAATCAAAAAAAAAAATATATATTTAACCACAATTAAAACTGAAATAAAATGTTTTCGACAACTATATTTCTATTACATCTACTATTACTTCCGTGTAAGCTGGTCTCTTTAATTAAATCACATTCAGCACAGCATAGGCATATATACCTTATAAATAAATACCTTTAACACAAAGAATACGAATAATTCAATTTCTTATAATTGGTCATAAGTGAAACCAGTTCCGTTATTTTTATTTGAATTATTGTAACTCTTTCTGCAGGGTCAGAAAAAATACACATTTTTCCCGTTTTTTGAATTGGACAAAAATCGCGCATTTTGTACATGAGCAGGTTCAAAGTGCGGGATTGGTCTCAAAATAGAATAAAATCTCCAATAATGGGTATGATAATAAAACAAGTGTCGCGTTAAGGAATTCGGCACTAAGTACAAGTACGCCTTTTTATGGCAAGCTTTGCGGCTGATAAAGGTGTTTAGTAATTTAGTCATTTAATCAGGGCTGCGGAGTCGGAGTCGTGGAGTCGGAAGGAATTTTCTAGTTGCTGGAGTCGGAGTCGGAAAAACAATCAAAAAATTTGTTGACTCCGACTCTTTTACAAATTATATATTGTAACTTTTTGCTTTTGTTTTCTTCTAGGAAAAAAGCTATAAATTTTTGTTATAACAATTTCCAACTTTTTATGTGCGTAAAATAACACAACTACAAATTATAAAAATTATTAATAATTGAATGAAGTACATATTTCAAAATGCACTACACATAATGTGCGTAATGGCCCGTCCACACGACATAAGCCACGGTGAGTTTGAAGTAAGTTTTTATGAGATCGAAAAGTAACCCGGATTTTTCTGTTGGACTATGTTCTTTTACTTAAAAGAAGACATTTTGAGCCAAAACTAAAATCATTTAAGCGCCCCTTTTCGATTTTTGGCCCCCAAAAAACCACCCCCTAAAAAATAACTTTTTGACTAATACCTCTTAAACAGTAAGTGTTATCATAAAATAGTATTTACAAAGTTTATGCTTTTATCTACAAAAAAGATATTATACATTTTCCCGTACGATTTGCCATTCATGAGATATCGCCGTTTTAAAGATTTAAAATACTCATATGCACTTATTCGCGACGTGTATAAGGTCATCAGACGCTCAATAAATCGTTTGTTGGACTACGTGGCTAATATTTTCAGGGGTGATTCCTGGATGTATTGAGAGAAAAAAAATGTTCTAGAGAGGGGGGCTATCCCCACTATCCACTAAAATACAGGGTGTTTACGAAAAAAAATTTAATGTTTTTAAAATTTACTTAAACCTCAATTACTCCTTGACTAATTATCGTAAAGCAACAAAATTAGGCTCATCTTTTAGGTAAATGTGTATTCTTTAATTTGATATAAAGATCAAAAAGTTGAGTGAATCCGTTTAGAAGATATGTAGGTTTAAATTGTGAGCAAAATCCCAATATTCTTCGTTTTTCAGCATTTTGCCCATACTTTAAACCTACATAACTAAGGTGATACAAAATGAAATTAAAACAGACAGCTGATCAGAAATAAAAAAAGAATAAACAAAACTTTTAAAGAACAAGCTTTTATTAGATAAGCTAAAAAAATATTAAATAATAAAAAAGTTTTTAAATATGCGTTAATAAGGTGAACTAAAAAGTATAAAATAATTTTTTTAATACGCCTGTATGTAACTACAAGTAAAAGCTTGGGGCGTTTTATCAGATTGTATCCAATTAATTTTCATATTTATTAGTTAAGTCATAATATATTTTTGTATTTTTGTTATAATACATATCTGAAGCATTTGTAAACTGAGCGCCCCAAGCTTTTACTTGTAGTTACATACAGGTGGATTAAAAAAAATTATTTACGCTTTTTAGTTCAACTTGTTAACGCATATTTAAAATTTTTTTTATTATTTAATATTTTTTAGTTTATCTAATAAAAGCTTGTTCTTAAAAAGTTTTTTTTATTGTTTTTTTTTATTTTCTACTTTTTAGTCTCATGCGCCATTTTGCGGTGGCCACCTTAATGGATTTGAAATACCGTCACATATCTTACTCCTTGACTAATTGTGTTCTACTTATCACAACATTTCATTTGATTCCCATATCGAGGGGTTGTTCGTGGTGGCCGCCATATTGGATTTAAAATGACGTCGCATAGCTTACTGTATTCTACTCGTCATACTCTTTCATTTGATACCAATGTCGAGGGGTTGTAAAGAAAAAAGGAATCCGTCATTTTGTGGTGGCCGCCATATTGGATTTAAAATGACGTCACATAGCTCATTGTATTCTTCTCGTCATACTCTTTCTTTTGATACCCTAGTTGGAGAGTTGTAAAGAAAAAGGTAATGTGTCATTTTGTGGTGACCGCCATATTGGATTTAAAATGACGTCACATAGCTTACTGTATTCTACTTGTCATACTCTTTCATTTGATACCCATATCGAGATTGTAAAGAAAAAGGTAATCCGCCATTTTGTGGTGTCAGCCATATTGGATTTAAAATGACGTCAAATATCTTACTATATTCTACTCGTCATACTCTTTCATTTGATACCCATGTCGGGGGTGGTAAAGAAAAAGGTAATCCGCCATTTTGTGGTGTCAGCCATATTGGATTTAAAATGACGTCAAATATCTTACTATATTCCACTCGTCATACTCTTTCATTTGATACCAATGTCGGGAGGTGGTAAAGAAAAAAATAATCCACCATTTTAACGTGGCCGCCAAATTGGATGTACCATAAAATTGAATATACTATATTGCATTGTCTTCAAAACCAAAGGTTTGTGCCAAATTTGAGCATCCCCGGATATCGGGAAGTGGACGAAAAATCGATCGCAAGATTCCATCCCAGAAATATCCGCCATTTTATGGTGGCCGCCATATTGGATATACCATAAAATTGAAAATACTATATTGCATTGTTTTCAGAACCAAAAATGTGTGCCAAATTTGAGCATCGCCGGATATCGGAAAGTAGTCGAAAAATCGATTGCAAGATTTGTCCCACACAGAAAACGAAGTTAAGATAAAGCTTGTAAAAAGACCTTGCATTTGTTATCTAAAATTTGAATTCCCCGCCATTTTATGCCAGTAAGTCCAAAATGAATTTTTTTTTCAAAATGCAATTAAATAGATTTTTTTTAAATGTAGTTTTGGTTAATTTTATTTTACATGTTTATAACTCAAATACTAATTGCATTTTTTCGGCCATTTTGAAGACAAAAATTAAAATGTAGAGAATTTTGGGACCTTTACTTTTAAAAAAAGAAAGTTATTTTTTGTTAACGTAAACTCGAGATATTTAACTTTCTGCATTTTGGTCAATTGTTAATTAACAAATGCATATTTTCCTCCTTTATTCCCAACATCTTCAATACAGGAGGTACCCACTAATGTTACAAAGCGGTTGGACTTTGGATAGGTTTTGGATAGACGAACAAAAAATGGTATGGATGAAAGGGCGGGCTAGGGAGTTTTGAATTTTTTTTGGTAGAGTTTTACATGCCACCCTGTATTTTTGTAACCGTATAACCTGTTTCCTGGCCGTCAAGGCTCTTCAAATCCAAGCATCTAACCATAACGTCTCAACTTTTACTACATAAGATGATGGTCTTACCGGTTCTCACATATGCATCCGAAACGTGGAAGGATGGCGTAGACCAGGACGCTTAAGGACCCAATACACGAGCGCTCCTTCCGATCATGCCACGCCAAAACAACAACAATTTGTATGCACTTGAAATTTTGAGTGCATACAAATTGTTGTTGGTTTGGCGTGGCGTGGTCGGTTGGAGCGCTCATGTATTGGGCCCTTTAGAGCTTAGGGATGTCAAACTGGATGACATCGGCTCAGAATCGGGGCCGGTGGAGAGAACAGTTGCGAGAGGCCAGGACCGAATCCCGGTTGTGGAACCGTTATAGAAGAAGAAGATAACCTATTACCAAATTTCAACTTCAACTACCTTTTTCTCCAAAAAAAATACCCCCCACCCCTAGCTGAGTTGCCATTTCACACCCCCCCACACCACAGCAAACGGTCAACAATTTCTGCCACTAGTATTTAACCGTTATTTAGCCCTACTAGAACCTACATACGCAGCGACAGAATTTTTTTCCAATTTTAACCCCTTTTTTACCCCCCAACCCCCTAACTCGAGATGGGTCCACTTCCCGCAAAAATGTCTAACAGCAATTCCCTCTGATAAGGGGGCGTTCAAGTATTACGTAACGCATTTGCGGGGAGGGGGTGTTGTAAAACGTTACGATGCGGGAGGGGATCGAACAAAGCGTTACGTAACAAAAAAAAATCTTCCAACTTGGCGAGTTAAAAATCTCTTGTTTTATTTATAATTACCACAAACGCGATTAAAACAATAACAAAGGTATTTTAGCGACTTTCCGGTACTTTAGGCGCAACATAATTGTGGCTTTTAGGTAAAAATGGTCACTTGGGTATTACGTAACGTTTGGGGAGGGGGAGGGGGCTACAGAAAAATATTGTAATTAATAGTCCAGTAAATAGGTATACTTTTTTCTTGCGAAAAATACCGCACGCGATTTTTTTTACCAAATGATTTAATATATTTTTATAAGCTTAAATCCAAAATGGCGTCATCCCCACCCTCTTGCTAAACTTGCAGTGAAGGGAAACGCGTTTAATTCTATATCTCAGAAACTATGCACTTTACGACAAAAATGTATATTATCTTTTTTGTAGATAAATAAGTGATTTAACTTTTATGTTTAGATTTTTTTTTGTAAAGTCAATATCTACGGAGATATAGTGCTTCAAACTTCAAATATCACTTTCTTTGCACTATATTTCGTTAATGGTTAATTTTACATGAAAACATCCTTCGTAAGACTTATAGAGCATACGATTATCTATAAATTTTGTTATTATCTTTTTTTACGTAGGGCTAATATTGCACGAGTTATGGCGCTTTAAGTGTCGAAAAACGTAAATTCAAAAGTAGTTTTTGGCCAATCTTTTTAATTACACGTTTTATTGCAAAACTGATTATAACGTTTCTTGTGCGCAATTTCATTGCCCACATTTTATGTTTTAACTTTAGTCTGATATTTATGGATTTATTACACATTTAACGTGTAGTAAGAATGGTTTTTTACAAATATCTCGTCAACTATTTAGTTACGACGAAAAGTTATACCAACAAATTTGTTTGTTATAAAATTCTGTAGAAATTTTACTTTCAACATTTTTTTCTAGCACTTGTACTTTAGCCGCTATTCATATATACTATATATTTGTTCATTCGAATGATTGATAAATTTCTTTGGCGCGCAAACTCTTTTCGACAGCCCTCCCAGTGGGTGGTGTCACGCTTACGTAGAAATTTTTAGTTTCGTGCTAGATTTAGAAGCGAAAAGACAAAAAAATGAGCGTTTGTTTAATTTGTAATAAAAATTTAAGTTACGGTGTTGTTGTGGAAGTAAAAAAGAGAGGTATTAACTCCCTTTTAGCAGCTGGTGTAAAGAGAGGCGAAAAACAACATCAAGGTTTCTTACAAGGTTTGGAATCCGTAAGGTAATTGATGAAGTTTTGTTGAGGTATTTAAAACTAAATCATAGCTATGGAGATAGCAATATTTTCTTCTCAATGCGATACATTTTATTTCACGCAAGAGAAAATAATATGTGTTTACCTATATATATCCTTTTAGAGTACATCGAGCATGCCAAAAAAAATACGCTGATTCGAGAATCGTCGCCAGAGTTGCTAAACGAAACCTGGAACAGCCCTCTACTTCATCGGAGGATTCTTTGCCACTGGAGACGCCGGAGGATTCAGGATTTGATTTTGCAAAGAAATGTTTTATTTGTTGCAAAATCTTTGCAGAAAACTTCAAAATTGTGGAAAATAAATTGCCTGTTATAAGTCCACAATTTGTTCATACAGTAAAACAGTTTTCTTTGATAAAAAGAAATGTAATTACTGTTTTGAAAGATAGAAACGATAAAACAAGTTTGGACATTGTACAACGTATTGCAAATGTTTCTGATACAAAAGCTACAGGTGCTAGGTATCATCATTCATGTATGCGGGATTTGAAAACCATGCCATCTACAGGGGGAAAAAGGGGTCGTCCTAATAAAGAAATGTCGCAGGTGATGGAAGTTATTGGTTCTTTTATATCTAACAGTGAGGAATGTCAATTTAGAATTTCTGAGTTGCTCGCGTTAATCGACCAGGAAAATCGTCCGGAAATTCGTTTGTTTAAGCATCATTTGAAACTCAGATACGGCGATGAGGTATGTATTTTCGAGTGTCCTGGTCATGATGGTTTCATTTGCTTTCGGGATACAGGCTATAAAATTTTGTCTCCTGCGTGGTACGATACTAGAAAATCGAGTAGAGAGGAAGAAAAATTGCGTGTAGTTCGTGAAGCAGCTGCAATTGTCTTAGAAGATATACGATCGCAAGTCTATAATGTTGAAACATACCCTCCTTCAGATGATTTCATGATAGATGTTGATGCGGTAGTTCCTCAGTCTCTTCGTGTTTTTCTATCTCACATTTTGAACCATTCGAAACGGAGTTCTTCTCAAAAGTGGGAAAGAAAATGCACTGCTATTGCACACTCAATAATAGCAGCGGTTAGGCCTCGTTCATTTTTTTCTTCATTGCTACTGGGTGTTGGCTCATTCTTATATAAAAAATTTGCTTCTAGGCATCTGATTGATGTGTTGTCGGCGTTAGGATTTTCTTCGTCATATTTCGAAATTTCGGTTTTCGAGTCTTCGTGCATACAACGCCAGCAACCTACAATTTTGCCACATGCTTTCTCTCAGTTCGTCTTCGATAATGCGGACTTCAACATTAATACTCTCGATGGTCATGGAACATTTCATGCGATGGGTGGAATTCATTGTGTAACCCCTTTTAATGCCATAGCTCCTGATAAAGTCATTCCTCGTATTTCTAAAAAACCGCCAGCAACAGTTATTGGCTCCTTTGGAATGGTTCCTCTCGCATCATATGGAAAACCAACATCATGTATTGAGAAGCCACTGCTCATAGAAAATTTAGACCTCATTCGTCCTATTAACCCTAATGTTTTGCCGATGATTAGTGATTTCTTGTGGTTATACGCGAAATGGTCTTGCAGGTTGGAATGGTTTCATGAAAGAAGCTACCGCCAACAAACATTTTGTGACTAGTAGGATTATCAGCCTTCCGTTCATTAATCTCCCGCCCTCAGATTATGACACAATTTACACAGCTCTTCTATCTGCAATTGAGAAGTGTAAAGTTGTGAAACAATCCTTCTGTATTGTTACTTTTGATTTGCCTTTGTATATGAAAGCTGGCGATATTGTTCGAAATTCCGATACAGCATCTCCTGTTCACAACATTATTCTTCGTTTAGGCGGTTTTCATTTACTTATGTCATTCTTAGGCTCTGTCGGCTACATTATGGCTGGCAGTGGTCTAGAAGATGTCTTTAAAATTGTCTACGCTTCCAATAGCCTTGAAAAGATATTGGTCGGCCATGCATATTCCAGAGCAATAAGAGCTCACTTCCTCACTCATTTGGCGCTAGCTAAACAATTTTTTGATTGTACTGAATTCACTGATTGTGAACGTGACGCAATGGATCTCGTCGTTAATAATATCGATAGGTCTGCTGTTCTTCAGGTAGAGATAGATGTAGATGTGCAACAGGCTTATATAAGGTTCGATGAACAATTGAAAGAAATTGAAAAACGGGGTCCCACGGCAAAACTATGGATTCAATACTTCCGTATGATTACATTAGTGAAGCAGTTCATCGAAGCCGAGCGATCTGGTAACTGGAATTTGCACTTAGATGTAATTCAAAATATGTTGCCTTATTTCCACGCAAGTGGCCATTTTCTGTACGCAAAAGCTTCACAATTATACCTTCAAGATATGACTGTCTTGCACGAAAAAATGCCACGAGATGAGTTTGAAAAGTTTACAACGAAAGGTTACTTCACCATTCGACGAACTGATAAATTTTGGTCAGGGATTATGTCAGATATGACCATCGAACAAACAATGATGCGATCAATGACAACTTCGGGGGGTCTTACCCAAGGTCGTGGGTTTTCTGATTCTGCACTTGCTATGTGGACTTTAGGTATGTTGCTTTTACAAAACGTTTGCGAATCGGTTGAAACTTACTGCGGTATTTTCAGCTCAACTTCAGAGCAACACGTTGATTCTAGATCCGCTCGAGTAACTCGTGATAATGCTGAGGTCGAAAAATTAGATAACTGGTTTGCTCAGCATGATCCTTTTTTAAATAATCCAGTATTACTATCTATTAGCACAGATGTCGTCGCATGCTCCGCTAATAGTCATCTCTCATACGAGACAGGCGTTAACATGATGTCTCGAATAGCTGGTCATCCTATAGAATCAGTGAAGTTTAGGCGAAACGATCGTGTTCTTCCCATAAGTACTGCCAGTAGTAGCATCAAAATTGACGCAACATTAACTCCCATCGATCCACTTCTTCTATTTCAACGAATGTGCATTTCGAAGGAAACAGAAAAGGATTTAAAAGATAATCTTACATATGAGCTTGCGCCTTATCCTTTATCATTATTCAATGGAGAAGGATTGCGGAAGGGCACAAAATCTTCACTGTATAGTTGTTTCACACCATTAACAGATAACAGCACAATAAAAAGTTATCGGATGGATGTCGTAGATGGTAGTTTTCTCCTGCATCGAGTCATATGGGATAAGAATGTGTCCTTTTTAAATATTTGCAGAAAATATGTGAAATATGTGGGCGATCATTTCAGTTCGAATGTTACTATTGTATTCGATGGTTATCCTGAGGATGTTGATCTTCTAGGCACCAAAAGTTCTGAACGATTTCGGCGGTCGAGAAATAATCATTCAGTAGATATCATTATTAATGAGACTATGATTCCGGCGTCGCAGCAGGAGAAGTTCTTAAGTAATGATAAAAATAAAGCTCAGCTAATATCAATGCTCACTAAAGAACTAAGAAATGCAGGTTTCATAGTTGAGCAGGCCTTGGAAGACGCTCACATGTTAATTGTAACGACAGCAATAGAATTATCTTCTAGGTTTGATTCTGTTGTCATTGTCGGAGAAGACATTGATCTTCTTGTTTTATTAACGGCCTTGGCAGGGTCTTCTAACAATATCTTCCTTCAAAAACCTGGGAAGGGTCGTATTCCAGAAGCACTGTATACTCCGCAGTGTTTAAAATTTCCAAATATTGTTGCAAACAATATTCTATTTCTTCACGCTTTCAGTGGTTGTGACACAACGTCTTCAATGTACAGTATGGGGAAAGTAAAAGTTTTATCCATTTTACAAAGAAATCCACAACTCACAGATTCA
Organism: Thereva nobilitata; assembly: GCA_963855945.1. Taxonomy (NCBI): domain Eukaryota; kingdom Metazoa; phylum Arthropoda; class Insecta; order Diptera; family Therevidae; genus Thereva; species Thereva nobilitata. The sequence goes on from OY979695.1 coordinate 101,508,869, forward strand.
GTAGAATTGTTTAAAGAAAGAAGAGTAGATCCAGATAGGGTTGCTGAAGCTGGAGAGCGTTACTTTATTGAGCTCTATGGAGGTAGTCCTTCAGAAACCAATATTAATACACTTAGGTTCAAATGTTTTGGCAAATCTGCTACAAAAACCAAAGTGAACTTATCAGCTCTGCCTCCAACTAAAGATGCTGCTCGACTTCATTCATTTCGAGTATATCATCAAGTGCAAGCTGGGCTTGATAGTTATCAAGACCCAGAGGAATGGGGCTGGAAGCGGACAAGATATGGCTTACAACCAATCCCAATGACAATTGCTCCGGCACCAGCAAATTTATTAAAATTAATTTCCTGCAAATGTAGAAAAAATTGTGGTGGTTCATGCGGATGCCGCAAGGCCGGCCTCAAATGTACCATAATTTGCTCTAACTGCAGTGGAGGAAATTGCGAAAATGTGATGAAGGATTCAAACATCCTTGAAGACAATGACATAAATGAGAACATTTGCGAGTTTTCAAGTCTCCCAGATACATCATTCGTGGAAGACAACACCCAGTCATTAGATGGCAGCTTCATTGGTCTATCCGATTGTCAACCGACATCTTCGAAACATATGAGACTGAATAACATGTTATATTTTCATTGTTTAATTTTTTTTGTGGATTAGGCCTACTGGGGAAACCACAATAAAAAAAAAATAGGTAAAAAAACTTTTAAGTTAAATGGTTTTATTTGAAATCATAAGCTGTACCAAAAACTAGAAAATAATTAGAACACAAACATGGACCTTCTTGAGATTCCGACGTCTGGTAAGAAATCATGCAATAGTAGCCGTGCTGTTTTCTTATGTCGTATGCCAAGGTACCCTTTGTGTCGCTGCGTCAACGGATTAAGTAATATTCTGGGACTTTTAACAGAATAAAATAAAAACATGGGGCCCATTTGAAATATATTGGTGGGCTTGGAAACACATTCTTCTAGACAAGTCGTTCTTATTTAATTATACAGTGTTTATACAGGTTTTTATGCGCCCCATGTTTTTATTTTAGTCTGTTAAAAGTCCCAGAATATTACTTAATCCGTTGACGCAGCGAAAATTCGTCCGCCATCTTGGAACCGCCATCTTGATTTTTGTACAAAATTGTCAGATTGCATTGTCACGGGAGCTCAATGTGTGGGCAAAATTTCATAAGAATCGGTTCAGTAGAAGTAGACGAAAAAGCTGTCGCAAGATTTGAACCAAACAAATATACGAGGTGAAGCTAAATAAAACCATTAAAAAAACGGGCCAAAAACTCGACCTCCAGGGTGGTGTGGAAAAGAGTTTGTGCGCCAAAGAAATTTTTCAATTATCTGCATGAACATCTATGTGAACATCTATATGAAACGTTCGGCGCTGAATAGAAATGTTTAGATTAAAATATCTACAAAATTTTATAACAAACAAATTTGTTGGTATAACTTTTCGTCGTAACTAAATAGTTGACGAGATATTTGTAAAAAACCATTCTTACTATACGTTAAATGTGTAATAAATCCATAAATATCAACTTTACAGAAGAAAGTTAAAACATAAAATGTGGGCAATGAAATTGCGCACAAGAAACGTTATAATCAGTTTTGCAATAAAACGTGTAATTAAAAAGATTGGCCAAAAACTACTTTTGAATTTACGTTTTTCGACACTTAAAGCGCCATAACTCGTGCAATATTAGCCCTACGTAAAAAATGATAATAACAAAAATTATAGATAATCGTATGCTCTATAAGTCTTACTGTTTTCATGTAAAATTAACCATTAACGAAATATAGTGCAAAGAAAGTGATATTTGAAGTTTGAAGCACTATATCTCCGTAGATATTGACTTTACAAAAAAAAATTCTAAACAGAAAAGTTAAATCACTTATTTATCTACAAAAAAGATAATATACATTTTTGTCGTAAAGTGCATAGTTTCTGACATATAGAATTAAACGCGTTTCCCTTCACTGCAAGTTTAGCAAGAGGGTGGGGATGGCGCCATTTTGGATTTAAGCTTATAGAAAAATATTAAATCATTTGGTAAAAAAAAATCGCGTGCGGTATTTTTCGCATTATGAAGGCCTTTTTTTCGACCTATTTATTGGACTATAAAGCAATCGAAAGATTCTGGAGAAGGAAACGAATTGGTATTGGGCGGTAGTTTAAAGGGTCGTTGGCTTCACCTTTTTTCGGAATGGGCCGAAATGAGCTAATTTCCAAGAGTTAGGATAAACTTCGGAGAAATATAACAGGGCAAAAAGTTTGCACAGATATTTAGCCAAAGGTGAGGCACATTTCTTAAGTATCAAAGGGGGAATATTGTCAGGGTCAGTGGATTTATTAACGTCGAGCTCTTTGAGATATTTATACACCTCGGGAGTCCTGAAGAAAACCCCGTCCATTGAATGGGCGTTGCGCTCGAGAACCAAAGGGGGGCGGGGTGGCGTATCAGTTTCGGGTAAAGAAGAATTTGAGGCGAACAGAGATGCCAATAAATCTGCCTTGGATTTGCTTTCTGTTATTACCTCTCCCATTAATGAATGAAGGGGTTGTGGAAGAGGTAAAATTCTTCTTGATGGAGGTTACCAAGGACCAGAAGTTTTTGCTGCCTACGCTTATATTCAGGATCTTACTTCTCAACTTGTCGTCAAATGATGATTTGGCCTTCCTGATGATGGAATTACAGGAGTTTCTCCACTTGATATACTCACGCCGAAGTGACTCGTTTGGGAAACTTCAGTTATTAAGTCCAAACCAGTTGGCTTTCCCATAGTGCCGGACCAGTTCTTTTGGAAACTGTGCCGTAGTAGAAGAGAATTTTTATCCTACGGCTTTTATTTTTGGAGTTACAAGCAATTTCGATGTTAAAATTGCCAAGATTAGGTGAAAAAGTACTAAAAAAGACGAAATAGAGCCAATTTTAGCATTAAAATTGCTTATAACTCCAAAAATAAAAGGCGTAGGATAAAAATTCTCTGGATATTGATAGGAAATTGCCCAAGCTTTCCAATTGCGCAAAAAAATTAGTTAACTAGGTATTTTTTGGAGAAAAAGGTGGTTTTAGTTGAAATTTTAGTTAAGAAAAACCGAATTTTTGTCTTTGATGATTCATGGCTCTGGAAGTTGATAGGGTACGGCCTTGACTTTTACAGTTTTAGATAGGTGCGAGTATTCGGCGTACATGTTGAGAACTATTAACCTGCAAAATTTCAAGAAAATTCACCGAACGACTTTTTCCCATACAAATGGTTCGGGTCCTTTGTAAAACATTGTTTTTTCAATTTTATGCTTCCAATTCGATTGTCATGCAAAAATAAATTATTTTCAAGCGTTAAAGGGATAAAACTACCCCTAGATTAAAGTTGAATTTGAAAAATGATTTAAATTTTTTAGATTTTATTTTTGATGAAATTCTATTAAACGGGATTAAACCACCCGTGAATCGAAACATAATAAAAACAATATTGAGTTTTACGTTTTGAGTTTTTAATAGATATTAAAAAAATATTGATTAATTTTTGAATATTATTGAAATTATCGTGAAAAAAAACTTTAAAACTGTTTTTGCATTTTTAAGGGCAACGCTCTCATTTTCGGATTGCGGGAACCCGATTTTCGTAATCAGCGACCCAAAAAACATAAAAGGAAAATAGTTTGAAGCACGTTGTCTGAAACGCGCGTTGTGAATGGACTACGGACTAGAACAGTTTAAGCCTCTCCAACCGGCAGTATTGCGCGTGTGTACAAATTTCTAGTGTGTGGCTGAGGAGGAAAGAAAAACTGTCGGTATAATCCACATGATTTCTCGCGGTTAATCGTGGCGTGTCATATCATCCCCAAACTTACGCGCAATCATTTGAAAATTGAGAATGCAAAGGATTGCGCGCGGGTTTTCCTCTCAGTGTATGGCGGCCTAATGACCATTATCTGGGAAATGTGTAAACAGTAGTGGAAAATGGTTAGATCTATTTTTCATCAATTCATATGAGGAGGTAAAGTACTACCTACTTCTGAAGAGGAGAACTTTGCGTTTGCGACTTCAAAAATCCTGATTTTATTGGGCCTATTCACACAGTGCATATTCATGGCGCCTAAAACCGGTTTTATAGATGAGAGAGGGAAGGGAGCGGAAGAACTTAACGAAACATTTTTCACGCAAAACCAAACGCGTGAAAACTATCACACATATAAAAAGTTACTTCTATCTCTTGTATTCTTTAGCTCTGTTTTTCTCTAACAAGTAAATTTCATCTGCAATACATTTAAATGTTCCTGTATAGCATTCAAATTTACTATCCATAATTTACGCCCCGTGTGAGTTGCTAGGAGTTGAATAAAACCGGTTTTACTCACCACGCTTATGGCAACGTGTGAATATGCCCATTAGTATTGCTTCTAAACCATACATATTTGATTGAAAGAATAGGCTATCAAGTAATGACATAGACTTAGCAGTCTCATACTTCTCTAATATTTTTAAAACCATCGACAAATATGTACCTAAAATTCAAAAAGGGACAAATTATTTTAACCATCGCTGGGAAAAAATACTTGATCTCGACATAACCAAGGAAACAAATTGTACATTATGATAAAAGAAAATACTAGTGACCGGCCGAAGATTCGGTTTCGGCCAGTTTCTGCTAAAAAATCTAGTTTCGGCCAAAAATTAGCCGAAACTTTGTCCGCGCCAAAACTCAGTGTGGGGTGCTACACGGAGACTCAAGAAATCGGTTGAATAATTCTTTATCCTTCATGAAAGTGTTGATTGTGTGTTTATCACACTCATTGTTTACATCTGGGGCCTTATTCTCTATTACAATATTGTGAGAATTTCTCTCGAAACTGCCAAAATCGTATTCTCTATTACAAAAGTGGCTAAATTCTACTCGAAACTGTAACAATATTGTTAGATTTTTACTCGAAAGCTCAATAGTAATCGAGAACTTTATAAAATATAACTGAAATCGCTTTGTTGTTAAATGAATTGTCTATTATATTATATTTTTATAAAAATTAGGCAAAAGGCAATAAATTTACGGGAGTTTAGTGCTTTAGTAGGCAATATAGAAGAACAACCCGACGTTGCAAAATGGTACGTAAATCCCAGAGAAAAAGCATGACATTGGAAAAATTGATGAGTAGACGGTTGGAAAAAACAATTATCCTTTTTCTTATCTTATTGGGAAAAACCAATTATCCTCAGGTATGGCCGACAAAATTAAAACCTCTTCTACTTATTTATTCCTGTTGAACTTTTTTAAGTTTTTTTTAAATGAAATACTAATTTTTTGTTACAAGTATTATATTATTAAAATAAATGAAATTTATTATACATTTGGCATATTTATTAAATTATCCTTATTAATTATATAATATTTAGCGCTTCTTTGTTCCCACTATCACTAAAAGACGTGCAATGGCAATATTTTCACTATCACTGACCTCGCTGGTACTTAAAAAAGGATCAACCGTATCCATTATTTATTTTTTAAAAAGAAAACTTGGAATTACTACACTATTTCCTTCACAAAACTTATTTTTTCTTTTAACAAAAATTTATTTCACGTCAAATTTGACATTTCTCTTCAAAAAGTAGTAGAAGGTAGTTCATGTAATGACTAGAGGAAACAATATTGTTATAGAGAATACGAAATCATTTTAGTTTCGGATATCAGTTTCGAGAAGAAAGCATTTGAGTATTCTAATAGAGAATAGGGCCCCTGAGAAGGGAGAAGAGAAAGAAATATGCGTATGAGTTAGTTTTCACCCAGGGAATTTTTGGATGAAAATTCTTTCGTTAAAAGTTTCGTCATGTGCGTCCTTCTTTCCCTTCTCTTCTCTCGTTTCTTTCCTATAAAACCGGCTTTTTCGTACTTCTTGTGTCTCCGTGTAGCACCCATACTGTTCGTGAATTGTCGCGCTTCGTTCAGGTGAGTTCGTGCTGTTTAGTGCCGCTGGACAAATATATGCGGATCGCCGGAGTAACCTGCTTGGTGAAAACGTGGTGAAGACTCTTTAATTACGAATACTAATATTAGATAAATAAATAACTATTTTATTTTACATACTTTAATTGTTGTTTTTTATTTCATTTAATACGAATTAAGTATATAACATTGAAAACGTACACTAGATTTCAGCATACAATAGAAATTTTAACATGTCTGGTTTTGGTTTTGGTTTCGGCCGAAACTGCGATCGAGGCCGAAGTTTCGGTTTCGGCTGCAAATCCTGTTTCGGTCGGTCACTTGAAAATACCAATGTGAATGCCGAATTGGGATAGAGAACATGCTAAATTTCTTTGAAAGGAAGATTTTGAGAAGCATAATAGGGCCAATATGTGAGGAAGGGACCTGGAGAATCAGATATAACAGCGAGTTATATCAAATCTATGACGATATAGACTTAGTGACGTTCATAAAACTCAATCGACTTCGCTGGGCTGGACACTAGGGTGGGTCACTCTAGTATGGAGAAAAAAAAATGTTTTTCTTTTGACTTCTAATAGTAATAAAAATGTGTCACAGGGTTATAGGAACTAATACAGAAAATTTCACGACAATCGGATATTACCTTCTGCCTCCGGATTGACCTTGAAATTCTGAAAATTTGAATATTATACCTATACATATTTCTTAAAACTCTTTTAACTATTTATTATTTATTGTAGGATAGATGTAATGAAATTAATTTATTCTTCTTCTTCTTTAACGGCTCTACAACCGGGATCCGGTCCTGGCCTCTCGCAACTGTTTTCTCCACCGGTCCCGATTCTGAGCCGATGTCATCCAGTTTGGCATCCCTATTCTCTGAGCGTCCTGGTGTACGCCATCCTTCCAGCGGAGGTTGGGTCTCCCTCGCTGTCGCACCCCATAGGTCTTACCGCAGAGAACTTTCCGAGCAGGCTCATCTTCACTCATACGAGCTAGATGTCCTGCCCACCGGAGTCTACCGAGCTTTATTTTCCTCACAACATCTATGTCGCGATAGCGCTCGTAGATCTCGTCATTGTAGAGTCTCCGGAATCGTCCTTCCTCACATACGGGGCCAACAATCCTCCGAAGTATTTTCCTCTCGAACACCGCCAAGAGGTGAGAGTGCTTTTTGCTAAGCACCCACGTTTCGGATGCATATGTGAGGACCGGCAAGACCATCGTCTGATATAGTAAAAGTTTAGACGTTATGGTTAGATGTTTGGATTTGAAGAGCCTTGACAGGCTATAGTAGGCTTTGTTGGCTTTTAGCAGTCGTGCGCGTATTTCAGGTTCCATGCTATTGTCGGCTGCTACTATTGACCCAAGGTAGGTAAATGATTTTACCACATCAAACTCGTGTTCCTCTACCTTGATTGTGGGACCAATGTTAGGTGTTCTTGCAGACGAGGCCACCATGTACTTTGTTTTGCTTTCGTTGATGTGCAGTCCTAGATTTCCTGCAGCCCGCACAATCTGGATGAAAGCTTCTTGTACAGCTGTTGATGTTCTTCCAATGATGTCAATGTCGTCTGCGTAAGCCAGTAATTGGGTGGACTTGTGGAGGATTGTGCCCCTTGATGTCACGCCCGAATCTCGGATCACTTTCTCCAACGCCAGGTTGAAAAGGAGGCAGGCCAGACCGTCCCCTTGTCGGAGTCCATTATAGATGTTGATTGGTCTGGACAGTGTTCCGGATACCTTTACTTGGCTTGTCACATTGGTCATGGTCAACCTACATAGTCTTGTCAGCTTGTTGGGAATGCCGAATTCTCTCATGGCTTTGTAGAGTTCTACTCTGGCTATGCTATCATAGGCGGCTTTAAAGTCTATGAAGAGGTGTTGGATTGAGTTTTGAAACTCCCGACATTTTTCCATAGCCTGCCTCAAAGTGAAAATCTGATCGGATGTTGATTTGCCTGGGCTGAAGCCACACTGGTATTGGCCTACGATATTTCTAGCATATGGGGCCATCCTGTTTTGTAGGATGGCGGAGAATATCTTATACGCGGTACTCAACAACGTTATACCACGATAATTGCTGCACGTTGTGATATCTCCTTTTTTATGTACCGGGCAGAGGATGCCTTTTCTCCAGTCTTCTGGCATCGCTTCCTGCTCCCATATTTGCACAATTAATTCATGAATCGCTTGGTGTAATGTAGGCCCTCCATATTTAACCAGCTCCGCAGGGATGCCGTCTGCACCCGAGGCCTTGTTGTTTTTGAGCCGGGTGATGGCACTGCTAACTTCTGCTAAGCTTGGTGGTGACAGCGTAGCATTATCGTCAGATATTGGTGGAGCCTCCAAATCCGCAGTTAGCTCGCCATTTAGCAATTCATGAAAGTGCTCTTCCCATCGCTCCAAGATGCTTTGAGGATCGGTGATCAGATTCCCTTCTTTGTCCTTGCAGTATGTGCAACGAGGTGTGAATTGCGTCATACCGCGTACTCTTCGGTAGAACTCCCGCGCCTGGTGCGGCCGTCGCTGTCTGTTCTAGTTCAAAAACGAGATTTTTCTCCCAGGCTTCCTTTTTTCGTTTGTGAATTCTCTTTTCTTCTTTTCTGAGCTGCTGACTGCTGCATTGCTCGATACGCAGCATTCTTACGTCCAGTTGCCAGCTTGCATTCATTATCGAACCAGTCGTTCCGATCTCTACGACTTCTGCCTAAGATGGAATCAGCAGTACTAACGACAGTATTTTTAAGGCGGGTCCAGCTCTCATCGACGCCCGGCATCTCATCCCCAGGACTTGCTCTTCTGAGCGCGAGTTCTAATGCCTGACCGTAGCTGTTTCTGGCCATTTCGTTGCGTAGTGCAACTGTGTTGATTCGAGCCTGATCAGCGGATACAAAGCTTTTCAGCGTTGTAATGCGCTCTCGGAGCACCATACCAACAAGATAGTGATCTGAGTCGAAGTTGGCACCTCGGTACGTTCGTACCGTCATCAGACCCGAAAGGTGGCGGCGGTCTATCAACACATGGTCTATTTGATTGCGAGTCGCCCTATCAGGAGATATCCAGGTGGCTTTATGGATATCTTTCGCGCAAATCTGGTACTTGCAACGACCAAGTTCTTACTTGCTGCCATCTCTATAACTCGCTGCCCATTATCATTAGTGTTCTCATGCAAGCTGTGGGTGCCGACATATTGCCTGTATACGGGCTCCCGGCCTACTTTGGCGTTCAGGTCTCCCAATATGATTTTTACATCATATCTGGGGCAGGCATTAAGTTCCCGTTCAACTACTTCGAAGAATTCTTCTTTTTCATCGTCCGGGGACTCTTCTGTAGTAGTCCATGGAAATGGTACTTTAACATTGCAAAAATGCAGGACAAGATTTTTTTCTTGGGTTGTGTAGGGGGGGTCGGTGTTAGCTTAAATTTGAGTTTTCGAGTTCCCCAGCCCCCCCATTTGGCCGCCATCTTGGAAAAGGTGTGCAAATGGTTTTTCCACTATATCTCCGTAACAGTACATCTTACAGAAAATTTATAAACAGACTTTTTGTTTAGAATTAAATTATCTACAATTTATTCTTTAAGTGTTTTGTCGTAAATTGAAGAATTAAGAAGTTATAAGCCTTAGAACACAAAAATTAGTCACAATATTTTCTTTTAAAGGCTATAACTTTTTTTCCTTCAATTTTAACAAAAAAAATAATAACAAGTTTTTTGTAGAGGGTTTCATAACGAATAATTTCCATTCATTCTTTTTTTAATTTTGTTCACTACGAAGGGTTCACAGCGCCCCGAAGGTATCGAAGTGACAGATTTTCTGAATAATTTTTTACGATTTTACCTCCTCCTCTCCCTAGAATTTCTCAAAAACAGGTAGCAAGTAATAATAATGTATGAATGACTTTCCGTTTGAAGAAATGCCGATGTTTGAGTAATGCAATAAAATTATTTATTACGGTTTTTTATTATTGTTATGGTATGTTTTACAAGGTACGAGATGGTTTAAAATGAAATTCTTTGAATAATAACATGTATTAGTTTCTCCAATTTTTGAAAATAATTGATCTGATTATTTTCAAAAATTGGAGAAACTGATACATGTTATTATTCAAAGAATTTCATTTTAAACCATCTCGTACCTTGTAAAACATACCATAACAATAATAAAAAACCGTAATAAATAATTTTATTGCATTACTCAAACATCGGCATTTCTTCAAACGGAAAGTCATTCATACATTATTATTACTTCCTACCTGTTTTTGAGAAATTCTAGGGAGAGGAGGAGGTAAAATCGTAAAAAATTATTCAGAAAATCTGTCACTTCGATACCTTCGGGGCGCTGTGAACCCTTCGTAGTGAACAAAATTAAAAAAAGAATGAATGGAAATTATTCGTTATGAAACCCTCTACAAAAAACTTGTTATTATTTTTTTTGTTAAAATTGAAGGAAAAAAAGTTATAGCCTTTAAAAGAAAATATTGTGACTAATTTTTGTGTTCTAAGGCTTATAACTTCTTAATTCTTCAATTTACGACAAAACACTTAAAGAATAAATTGTAGATAATTTAATTCTAAACAAAAAGTCTGTTTATAAATTTTCTGTAAGATGTACTGTTACGGAGATATAGTGGAAAAACCATTTGCACACCTTTTCCAAGATGGCGGCCAAATGGGGGGCTGGGGAACTCGAAAACTCAAATTTAAGCTAACACCGACCCCCCCCTACACAACCCAAGAAAAAAATCTTTTCCTGCATTTTTGCAATGTTAAAGTACCATTTCCATGGACTATAGGTGCGTGAACGTTTATGAGGCTGATGTTTTTAAATTTGCCTCGCACACGAAGGGTACATAGCCTTTCGTTTATTGCTTTAAAGCCGATAATGGTAGGTTTCATCCTTTTGCTGACCCCCGAGCACATGGTGTTTCGTATGACAGCTGTAATATACGTCATAATCAGGTTTTTGCAAAACACCATTCGCTGTCCATCGCATCTCCTGAATGGCGGTAATGTCAGCTTTATATGTTGACAAGGTATCGGCCAGATGTTGTACAGCTCGAGTTCTGTACAGAGTTCGTACGTTCCATGAGAAAATTCTTAAATCATTTTGCCTTTTTCGTTGCCGTGGTCGTCGTCGTTTTTTCCAGTATCCGAGACATGTTTCTCGTTCCGTAATGTTTGTTTTTTACGGGTGAGGTTATTAGTTAATTTATTAGGCAAGCTATATTTTATTAAATAATAAAGTTATAATAAGTAAGTATGTTTTTTTCAGCTAAGAGGTTTTTTTTACTCTACACGAAAATCCTTTTTACTATAAAATTTCGGCATAAGTTTACGAGACTCAATCTTTGCTTTAATGAAACCTTCACGCGCTGATTTTGTACACAGACTTCCTGGCGGTTCAGTTACAGTTTTGACGGACCTCTCAACTGCCTGAGTAAGACAAATTAAACGAAAAAAAGCTATTTTGTTGCCCTCTCCTCTAGCAATAAGAGATTCAAGATCTTCAAGAGATTTGCTTCAGGATCGGTGGTTCTCACGGTATACAGAAACAAGGTAATGTAAAAGGCTGAATATCGTTTTAGTGCGACGTCACTCAGTGACCTCTTCCCATATAAAATCCAAATTGTGGTTGTTGTTTTTCTGCATTAGGTCACTGGGTGATGTCACATTTTTCTACGATATTCGAAGCTGTCAGTCTCTTTTACATTACCTTGTTTCTGTATACCGTGGGTGGTTCTGAAACATTAGTTGCCAGTTAATAAGATCGTAATAAACTTTTGCATCCAGGTTTACGTCTGGAACCTGAAATAGCTTTAACTTTTGAGTTTTTTCACTGCTTGCTATTAGAATATGGCGCAGAGCCAATTCTCTTATATGCTTTTCAGAGTCTGATAACATTGCTAGGAGTCGATTTTTAGGCGAAGTAACTGTTGCATTGTATTACCGGATCAATAACAGCAATCAGCTCTGTTGATAAGTAACGAAACCTCGAGATTAATTGCCACAAATGTCTTCCTCCATCTTTTCAACTTGGGTGGCTTTTAATGTCAAAGCACGTTGGACCGTATACTTTGACAACATAAGTTGCTAAACTAACAAGCTTATCAGATGGATCTGATGTTGCAATGTAGGAGCGAAGAATTCTGTTAGCGTGTGTGAGCTATCTGGCATGAAACATTTTCCCAGGCGCGATTTGTGAACTAAAGGCCTTTTACGCAAATTGGAGCTCTTTTATCGCACAGAAATTTGTATGCTTTTCTCTCTGTCTGGAATCCTCGTTCGTGCAACAAAGAGAAAAACATACAAATATCTGTGAGATAAGCGCTCCAATTTGCGTTTCCACTTCGCGCTTGGGATGTAAAAGGGCCTTAAATCTTCAGGACATTCATCAGATACAGCGGCTGATACTATTCTGTACAAATACAGTTGGAGGGAACTTTTACTTCATTTTGCCTGCAATAAGCGTTGTACTGTGTGAGAGAGAAATATCAAAAAGAGCACGAGGAGAAGCTTAAATTCGCTGTGCTCCACTCCCACATAGGCAACGTAACCTAAATGGAACGGTGTTTGCATCAGAGTTAGCTCCAAGTTAAGTTAACGCACACAACCAAATGTTGCATACAATTGTTTTCCTAAAAACACGCATACACTTACATACATTTGCGTGTATCATAAATTACACGATCCATCATTTCTTCATTCGTCACTTCCGAAACTTCTAGTAAACCGTTTTTTTAAAGCAAGGGGTCGCACGGAAAAATGTGTTATTTTCTCACTTGTGGACCACAAAAATTTTTGTTCTCAAGTCCAACACACTAACCCAACCATAAATTCCTTCAAGTGTTTTGCGAAAATTAACAGGAATTAAGACAGTTACATTGAAATGAAAAATGCCTTAATTATTAAAAATTTCGAAACTTTAAACCTGATCCGGAGGCAGTTATACTATTCCGATTGCAATAATATTTGAAACACATCCTATCGGTCCCAAATGACAACATATTTTCGCTATTAGAATCCATAATTTTAAAAAAAAGTTTTTTGACCCACCCTACTCGACACGACGAGCGCATGCCGGAAAAAAGAGCAGCAAAGAAGGTCTTCACTGGCTTCATCGAAGGAGAAAGACCCGTAGGCAGGCCTAGGAAAAGGTGGAAGCATGCGGTTGTCGCAGATGCGGTGACATTACTCCGCACATCCAACTGGAGAACTTCGGCCAGAAATCGAGAAGACTGGAGGAAAATACAGTCACATACATTTTTTGCATATTATAAAAATAATATTTTTAATCGCCTGTCACCATTTAAATCCCGACCAAATCGCCTGACTTTATAATATTTCGCTTAATTAAATATTAAACTTGAAAATGTAAAAATTTGAAAGTGCCTCAAAAATATTTTTTGCGTTTAAATTTTCGCAAATTAAAAAATTCGTAGCTTGGCAACCCCCGAACCACCCAGCCAGGTCGCCAACTTGATATTCCCACATTAGCAAGGAATGTCTCTCAAATATTTTCAATGTGCCTCAAATATGTACTAAAAAATGGCCACCAGCTCTCCTCCTATTAGAGGAGGCCAAGGCTCGAGTTGGGCTGTAGCGCCATTGGAAGAAGAAGAATGCCGAATTGAAATTAGAATATATGTATTAGATTAGCTACAAATTTTTTTTAGGTTATGTGAGGACTACACCGCATTCATAAACACTATTGGAGAAAAGATCATAAATGGGAAAACAAAATTTTTTCGACTTGGCCAATATGAGAGTCCTCAGGTTATCCCACAACATTATCAAATGGTAGCACACACTCCGAGTGCCCCAAAAAAATCTGTAACTCGTTTGCTGATAAGTTCAGTGAAAATTTTCAGGTCTAGTATAGTTGACTGTAGAGCAGTTTACAGCACTGTAAAGTTTGCAGCAGTGAAACGTCAACATTCATAAACAATTTATCTTTGAATGCCCATGACATAATGACCGGTTTAAAAAATCTTGATAGTAATAAAGGACAATTTTCCCTCTAATATTTTACCATGCTGTTTGAAACAAATCTTACTTCCTCTTCTAATTATTTTAAATACATCATTATAATTAGGACCATTTCCGTTGATGTGAAAGAAATCGTATCTCATACTGAATCATGTCATATGATAAGCACTGGGTGGACAACTACAGGGAATTCGGCATTCTAACTTCAATTCTAAACCTCTTTGAAAAACTTATTTTCATCAAGATTGTCCCTCCCATATATGCAATCCTTAACGAACAACAATACGGATTCAGAAAAGGGCGCACGACGACTTCTAACCTTATGATCCTGACTACGTTGGTGGGCGAAATCGAACCGTCACCTCGCCGTGGTGCCCACTGGATAGCCAACTAACCACGGTAGTAGCGAGGGTGGGACGCTCTATTCCTGCGAGCTGGCAACCCGTCCTGGCATTACCACATTGCCACGAGACCTACAACAGAGCCTTGGATAAGATTGACTACACAACGAAGACCCGGATATCGTCTTCGAATTAGATAAATATAAAACTGATCTGACAGCAGTGCAAGAGATGAGATGGATTGGAAAGGAGATCCTAGAGAAAAAAACGCACAATATATTCTATAGCTGTAACAAGAAAAATCAAACCTTTTGGACGGCATTTATTGTAAGAAAACAAATTAAACATCTAGTAATGGGGTTTGACGCTATAGACGAAAGAATATGTAGAATATGTATAAGAGGAAGATTCTTTAATTACTCCTTTAATTACTAATATACATGCCCCGATTGAAGATGCACTAGAAGAAGTGAAAGATGTATTCTATGAAACCTTAGATAGAACGCTAAGCAACTGTCCTAGACATGATGTAAAAATTGTCACAGGAGATGCAAATGCAAAAATCGGCCTTGGAAGGACATACCGACCCACAATAGAAGCATTTAGTCTACACGACGAAACAAATGAAAACGGTATGACACAAGCATATAAAGTATTATCAAATATTTTATACGTTAAACTGCGTTTAAGTGTGTGCGCTTGTTTAAGCCTGTAAGCTGGTAGATCAAATTCATTTGATTTACAAGCGCATATGCGAGAACAAAGTGACGCTGTTTAAAGAATAATATTGCATAAAATTGATAATTATAAACAATGGACGTGGAAATTCTGATAACTGAAGTAAGGAAAAGAGTTTATTGTGGGATGTGAAAAACAAGGACTATAAAAATAGAGTAGTTTTAAAAAAAGGATGGAAAGAATATCTTTTCTTTTTTATAAAAAATACTTTCGCCATAAAATAACTATTTTCTGCACAAAACAGTTCTCTCCTTGAAAGAGCCATAATTGAAAGTAATGTACCAAATATTTAATACCTGTCACAAACGCAACTAGCTGCTCACTAACAAGCGTGAGATCTGGCCACAGAAAGCGTAAACGCTTACTAGCTTGAACAAGCGCAACAAGCTACCACTCTTACAAGCGCGAGACGTGACCGCCGCCTTAAGCAGGTCCTAGAAAAGGCAAATGAATTTAATATAACCATACATTCTCTATTCATAGACTTCAGAAACGTCTATGATAAAATAAAATGTGAAGAATTATATAAAGCTATGGAGTATTTAAGATTTCCCAAACACCTCGTAGATTTGACCAAAATGACAATGAAAGAGGTCATATGCAGAATAAGAATTGAAGGAGAGCTGTCAGAACCATTCAACGCCATAGTAAGACTAAGACAAGGAGATGCCCTATCGTGCTTACTATTTAACGTAGCTATGGAAAAAGTGATAAGAGACGCAGGAATTAACACCGCGGGCAGAATTTTCAACAAGTCGGTACAACTATTGGCATACGCTGACGACATCGTAATACTAGCCAGATCCAGCATAGCAATGAAAGAAGCCTTCATATCGCTAGAAACAGCAGCAAAGAAATTCGGACTAGCAATTAATGAAGAGAAAACGAAATATATGTGCATCTCTAAAAGACGGAATGATCGTCAGAAAATGACAATTGATACATATAACATCGAAGGTGTAAAAGAATTTATATACTTAGGGACGCTAATCTCAAAAGATAACGACACGACGGCAGAAGTCATAAGGAGATTGGCGCTAGGAAATAGATGCTACTTTGGGCTACGTAAACACTGCTTAACAAGGAACATATCAAGGAGGACTAAAGTTAAACTATACAGAACTCTTATAAGGCCAATACTACTGTATGGATCCGAAACCTGGACATTAAGAAGTAACGAAGAACACCTCCTGGGGTGCTTTGAAAGAAAAATCCTGCGCACAATATATGGAGGAATCAACGAAAACGGTGTTTGGAGGGGAAGATACAATCACGAACTGTATCAGTTGTATAAAGATCCAAACATTATAAAAACTATAAAAATTAGCAGAATTCGATAGGCAGGACATGTTGAACGTAGCAGTGATGACAGCATAACAAAAATTATTGTGAACAAGAGACCAGATGGACACAGAGACACGGGACATCCCAAAAAGAGATGTACAGATAGCGTAGAGAAGATCTACGAACCCTAGGTATAAGAAATTGGAGACTCCAAGCCAGGGACAGAAAGTTCTGGAGGAGGATGTTGCAGGAAGCCAAGGCCAATAACAGGCTGTGGAATCCTATGTGGTATGGAGAACGGTTATCAAAGCGACGCTGTCTATACCTACTTTAGCAAGGCCTTTGATTGTGTTGACCACCTTATTTTATTTGCAAGGTTTTAAATAGTCATAACTTAGCGGAAGAGCTCAGGTTGCTAGATTTCAAGGACTTATTTCCGATGTCCCCGAGGGCAGTAAATTAGGTTCCCTCATGTCCAATATATATTTATCTCGCATTTGTGCAAAAAAATAAGAAATATTCCACATATTTTTTAGTTTATGCAGACGATCTAAACATATACAGTGTCAGAAGATCCCAAACGAAGGCCATATCAGAACCAAAAATGCTGCAAATTTAGAATATGAGATGGACATGGAAGCTGGCTTGAGATTTATAAAGAGAAGAGAAAATAAAATTAGGTAATGTATAAGTTTGTGGGAAGCACGTATAACTGAAACTTCTAAGTTACCCAACCGACAGCTCATAATTCCGAAAGCTCTGGACGCTTCCACCCATGATCAAAGAAGGGACTATGATAGGCCAGTTTCACACGGGCCAATAGCCAACCAACAAAAATCGACTCAAAACGTCGATTGTGGACGAAGCGGTGGGCCGATTTTTTGGATTTTCGAGACAACTTTTTGACAGCTGGGTGGTTGTTGTTGTTTTTTCTTTCTGGAAGAAAAGAGCTAGAAATAGCAGAAAGGAGAATTAACAAAGTACGGAAACGTACACTCGTATGCGCACACGCTCGTGTGCGATAAATTTTGTGTGCGCCGCTGAGCCAAAACGCACATACTCATGAGTTGTGTGCGTTTTTCTTGTCCTTATTACTCACGCACGTGAGCTGTGTGCACTTGAATAATTTCGTGTGCGCACATGAGTAGATAAATGAGTTTCGAGTCGTGCGTGTGCGCACATGAGTATTTCCAATTACTCATGTGTGCACGCACAGGAACGACACAAAATTCATTTTTCTACTCATGTGCGCACACAAGGCCTTCTCAAGTACAGGCCTGGAAGCAGAGTTTGTATTTGTGTTGGTAATAGACCCATTAAAGTCGATTCGCACTATACGGAACGTCAACGTCACGTCAAGGAACGGCAACGGCACTTAAATTTTGCTGTCGATTCGCACTTAACCGTCAACGTTACGTGAATTTTGCCGTTCAGTCTAAAAAAATTAGATAGAGTATTGTTGTATTGCTAATTTAAATTGTTATTTGGAATGCCAACATTTAATAATTTAGCAATGATTGCATAAATTTTGGATCAGGAAGAAGAAAATTTAAATTTAAAAAAAAAGAAGGGATACAAAAGATATTTACAAAAAGATCGGAGAATACTACACGCTGTATAAGGAATTGGATGACGATGAAATAAATTTTTATAAATATTTGAGAATGTCGAAATATCAGTTTCATACCCTTTAAAAAAACGATATTTATTAAAAAATATTGATAGGTTTTGGATAGACGAACAAAAAATTGTATGGAGTATGGCGGAGATCGTAACAGTTCAGCCGTTTTAAATTTTTTTTATTAGAGTTTTACATATCACCCTGTGTTTTTGTTACGTTATAACCAATTTTCATGAATTGTAAAACTGACGGTTCCAGCCTACCTACTTCCCTACCTACTTTTTTTAACTAAAATTTCACCTTCAACAAACTTTTTCTGCAAAATACGTAATTTCCGCTTGGAGGGACATTATTCATAGGAAATATACAAATTTTTGTGCGTCTATCGAAAACCTGTCAACATTTTTTAACCGTTTACTATTTAAAAGTTAATAAATATCGTTAAAAAAATTAATTTATGTATAAATTGTGTTTATATTGTTTAAACAATATAAATATTTAATTGCGCACATTGAAATGTTTCTGATTTCAAATAATATATAAAAGCAAACATTTAAAAAAGAAATCATCAAAATTGGAGTTGTACCTGAGGACTAAGGAGTAAAAACCTTCATTGACTCGACTAAAATTAGTTTGAATAAAAACAGATAAATACATGAAAAATTCGAAATGCTGCCGTAACTACGTTCACATTCAACAGAATAGATCAGTCACGTCAAAATATAGTTTCAAACTAATCTTGACGTGCCGTTAACGTTGACGGCCCGTGACGTTGCCTATATATGTGAACGCGTAGTGTGAAGCTCATTGAAGAATATTTTGACGTGCCGTTGCCGCTCCTTGACGTGACGTTGACGTTCCGTATAGTGCGAATCGACCTTTATCTGTCAAATAGGAAGAAATTATATGGAGGAGGTAAAAGTTCGGGATATTTTGCCGCAAAAAGTCATAAAATAATATATTTAACCAGTTTTTATTGCAATAGGATTACGAGTGAATAGTGCTTTAGTGATTTAATTAAGAAAATTTAAAAAAATCGAGTGGTTAAGTGTGTTTTAAGCGTGTTAATTGTGAAGGAGGCCAATTTTGTTTACATTCGCGGTGGTTTTTTCTTGTTTATTTAGCGGAAAAATGTTGAATTTGTGTAGTAATATAATAAAAAGTGCTTTTTGACTGATTAAAGATTATTATAGAATAGTTATTAAACACATTAAGTGCAAGTACCACCACACAACATGCATAACAATAACTTTTTCGCTTTTCCTTCACATTTTTCTGCACTTATGTTTTTAATAACTATTCTATAATAATCTTTAATCACTTAAAAGCACTTTTTATTATATTACTACACAAATTCAACATTTTTCCCCTAAATAAAAACGAAAAAACCACCGCGAATGTAAACAAAATTGGCCACCTTTACATTTAACACACTTAAAACCCACTTAATCACTCATTTTTTTTAAATTTTCTTAATTAAATCACTAAAGCACTATTCACTGGTAATCCTATTGCAACAAAAACTGGTTAAATATATTATTTTATGACTTTTTACGGCAATGAAAAAATATTCCGAACTTTACATCACGGCGTATAAATGCCAACAAAAGTGACAGATTCTGGGACTACGAGCAGCTGCGTTAGTGTTAGTGAGCTGGGCAACTTCCAGGCCTGTACTTGAGAAGGTCTTGGCGCACACCAAATAATTCAAGTGCACACAGCTCACGTGCGTAATTATTGACAATTTATTGTCCTTATTACTCACACATAGTGTTGAGCCGGACTTACACAAGGCAGTACATTTGTGCCTTACCACAACCTTCTATATTACAAGCCATGAACAAGAATCTCAATTGAGAGAATCGGACCACCAAATTCTCCCAAATTCTCCAAATTACACTAACAACATAACGTGATTTCACCGAGTTGTGGTCCGATTGAGCGGAAATTCGCTCTCAATATTTTCCTTGTTCATGGCTTGTAATATAGAAGGTTGTGGCCTTACACGATGTAAATTTTACTGAGGCCTCAGTTTTTTAAATGTCCCGGTTCAACAATAATGTCCTTCTGGTATATAGTATGAGCGTGTATCGAGATAAATGAAGCGAGGTGTGATTGTAAATCACTTAGGGGAGAGACATTTCTTCCTTCTTTAGCGGCAGTAAAATATCAAATTTGAACTGCGGTGAGGTGAGATTGTAGACACGAACTGGAGAGACATTTCTCACTTCTTTTGCGGCAGCAAAATATCCAATTTAAATCGAGCCGTGGTGAGATTGTAAATACGAACTGGATGGAGAGATATTTCTTACATTTTTCGAGGGAGTGAGGTTTTGTCCTGAAGAGACAATTCTTACATTTTTCGATGGAGTGAGGTTTTGTCCTGAAGAGAAAATTCTTACATTTTTGGAGGGAGTGATGTTTTGTCCTGAAGAGAAAATTCTTCCATTTTTCGAGGGAGTAAAGTTTTGTCCTGAAGAGACATTTCTTACATTTTTCGAGGGAGTGAGGTTTTGTCCTGAAGAGACAATTCCTACATTTTTCGAGGGAGGAGGTTTTGTCCTGAAGACAAAATTCTTAAATTTTTCGAGGGAGTGAGGTTTTGTCCTGAAGAGAAAATTCTTACATTTTTCGAGGGAGTGAGGTTTTGTCCTGAAGAGTCATTTTTTACATTTTTCGAGGGGTGAGGTTTTGTCCTGAAGAGACAATTCTTACATTTTTCGAGGGAAGAGATTTTGTCCTGAAGACAAAATTCTTAAATTTTTCGAGGGAGTGAGGTTTTGTCCTGAAGCGAAAATTCTTCCATTCTTCGAGGGAGTAAGGTTTTGTCCTGAAGAGACATTTCTTACATTTTTCGAGGGAGTGAGGTTTTGTCCTGAAGAGACAATTCCTACATTTTTCGAGGGAGGAGGTTTTGTCCTGAAGAGAAAATTCTTAAATTTTTCGAGGGAGTGAGGTTTTGTCCTGAAGAGAAAATTCTTACATTTTTCGAGGGAGTGAGGTTTTGTCCTGAAGAGACATTTCTTACATTTTTCGAGGGAGTGAGGTTTTGTCCTGAAGAGACAATTCTTGCATTTTTCGAGGGAGGAGGTTTTGTCCTGAAGAGAAATTCTTAAATTTTTCGAGGGAGTGAGGTTTTGTCCTGAAGAGAAAATTCTTACATTTTTCGAGGGAGTGAGGTTTTGTCCTGAAGAGAAAATTCTTCCATTTTTCGAGGGAGTGAGGTTTTGTCCTGAAGAGACAATTTTTACATTTTTCGAGGGAGTGAGGTTTTGTTCTGAAGAGAAAATTCTAACATTTTTCGAGGTAGTGAGGTTTTGTGCTGGAGTGACATTTGAGGCTATCAGCGCAAAAGTGGTGTAACCCACAATTTAAACTGGTCGCGGTTTTGGTGTAATATGCAAATAAGGAATGTATATTACACCAAAACCGCAACCAGATTAAATTGTGGGTTACACTACTTTTGCGCTGATAGCCTCATTTCTTACTTCTTTTGCGGTAGCAGAATTTCCAACTTGAAATAAGGCGAGGTGGGATTGCAAAATATAAATATATGGCCACGGACAACTAATTAGAAACAGTTTCATAAAAATTCCATTTATACAGTTTTTATGTAGGAATCAAATTAAAAAATTCTCACCACCTCCTCTTAATTTTTTTAAATATATAATGATTAAAGGAAATCAATAACAATATGATAATGAATTCCTAATATGATTGCTAAATAAAAACATAAAAAATGTATAAATGCAATTTTTATGAAACTGCTTCTAATTAGTTGTTCGTGGCTGCACATTGTGGAGGCATCGATTTCTTACTTACTCTAAGGCAGTTTAATGAATATTAGAATTAAACTTGTAAAAATGCACTTCATTGGTATTTATTTTCTTTCTTTTTTTTAATGTGCTTTTTTTTGTCATTTTGGCATTACAACAGCACCTCGCCTCATTTGAAGTATGAGATTGTACTGGCTCAAAAGAAAAAAAAGAGGCACCTCTTACAAACTCATTTTAAAATCGCGCCCTACACAACACCACTCACACATGTGAGCTGGGTGCACTTGAATTTTTTCGTGTGCGCACATGAGTCGAAAATGAAGTTTTCAGTCATTCGTGTGCGCACGCGAGTGTGCGTTTTCGAACTCTGGAATTAAGATTAAAAACAACAACAACAAGCTCAAGCATTCTGGCGTAGAGTTGGTTGGCTCGTGTGAAAGCCAATGCGACTTTTAATCGAATTTCAAAAGGGAATAGACGATGACAGCAGATTTTTGTTGGTTGGACTAGGAGAATACGTCGAATTAAAAGCGGCAAATTTAAGACGGTGCTAGCAGACGTGGGAATAGAATTCACGCAACATTCAAAAGTATATGCTACACTTTAAGTATACGTCACATAAATTCGATACCATAGCAGCATAAAATCGAGAGAAACAAATGACTAGATTAAATTAATATCTACGATCATTTAGAGTAGACAATAACTTAATTGGGGTGAATCGTTGCAAAATATTATACATTTTATTATAATATAACACCGCACACGGAATATTTCGGAAAATTATGAGCCTAACCAACCCAATAACCAATATGCAAACGAATTAAAGTGGCGCTTAAAATATGTACGTGGCATGTAACAAACAGCAAAAGTAAAACGAAAAATATCAAATGACAGTTATTTTGCTTCCTCTCGACATCAAAACAGAAAATACAATGCGAAAAAAGCACAAATGTTCACGTAAGGGACCTCCAAAATAACAAAATTAAAAGGAGTAAAAGCAACAATAAAAATAGTTGATAAATTAAAGGAAATATAAAAAAGCAGGCTAAAAGGTAATATAAAATATATCAACATTACAAAATTAACTAAACTGCATTCGAGTTGAAGGGCGCTTAACTTCCCAATAGTCGAAAGAGTAAAAACGAAATTTAAAAAAAAAATAGAACTGACGGCAGTCCAAGTCACAATCCATGCAAAACAGAGTTTTCAAAACAAAACATAAGGGAATGCACCAGAGCACAGGTTATTAAACGCGACAAGTCAAAACAAGGAGCTTACAGCCAGAAAAATGAAATTACAGCATGATCTATCAGCTGCCCTGGAAACAATAACATGATCGCGTTCAGAAATTAAAGTCGATAGTCGGTAAACTATAATGAATTATAATGCATTATAAAAAAAAAGTATAGCACCACGCACCTAGAAGAAAAAAAGATCCTAAAAGTTATTTTAATAAATTAATAAAGAAAACGAAATTATCTATCAAAAGTTTTTAATGTTTAAACATTGAGTATTCTCGATTTTTTGCCGTTTTTCTAAATATAAATACAGGGTGTATTGCATAAAGTTACAAAACGGTCGGCTGTGGATAAGTTTTGAATAGACGAACAAAAAATCGAACCGGGGGTGAAATCGTAACGGTTTAGCCGCTAGGGCGTTTCGAAGTTTTTTGTTTAGAGTTTTACATATCACCCTGTATTTTTGTAACCCTATGTCAAAATCAAGGTTCTACCCTATCAACTTCCCGAGCAATGAGTCACCAAAGTCAAAATTTCGTGTTTTTTAACTAAAATTTCAACCAAAACTACCTTTTTCTCCATAAAATACCAAGTTAACTAATATTATTTTTTGCAAAATTGGAAAGCTTGGACAATTTCCTATCAATAATGTTTTGACAATTTTTATGCTACGAGTCGAAATAGAAAATTGTCCTAGCTTTCCAATTTTGCAACTCACTTTTCATTAACTATTAAAACTTGGCTATTAATTTTTGCATATTAAAAATAATCATGTTTATTTTCAATTATAATAAATTTATCATCAAAATCACTCCCATAAATATGAAGCACAACATTTTCCATACTCTTTCATGTTTAAAACCCACAAAACAATAAAAAAAATCAGCTGTCATCAATTTAACTACAAATTCTCACAAAACGTACGTTGAGCGCGGATCTTTTCGCATTTTTACGTTTAACGAAACTTAACGAAACAAAATATGACCGACGTACGTCCAATATGGCCGAACCCATTAATTTCCATGAGAGCGTCCAGATGACGTGCGTTTCTTACGTGCATTATAGTTGGACCTATAGGGTTACATAACATAACGTGAAAATGGATTTTCGCATATTATTAATAGCCCAGTCGTCAGAGCCAAATTTAGACCGAAAGCTCGCACAAAATGTGATCTCGCTGAAAATTGGAACTTAGGTACTTTTTTGGGTGTAGAAAACGATAAAAAAATCTTTGCTGCAGTAAAGTGTATGCTAAGTTCACAATTTCGAAAACAAACTCGAAAATTTGGTTTTTGCTTTATACATCGAAAAATAAAAAAAATTTCAAAAAACTAACAGCGCCACGTGAAAGAGCGGAAAATTTCACTAAAGTGTATAGTATAACTTATTTTAAAAAAAATTGTTTTATTATTATAAAAAATTATTAAAAATAAGAAGCAAATTCGAAAAATCTTAGCGCGCCAAAAAGCTGAATTAAAATATTCTAGCGAGGCGTTCGGGGAAAAACTAAAGTATCCTTGCCTAAAATGTACGCAAAAATAAAAATAAAAATAGCATTTTAAAGAGGACACTCTAAGCTTTCTAATGAAGCCATTGGTTTTTATTTTTTTGTTTTTTTTCCCATAGAAAATTTGACCGGAAGTTATAATTTGTAAAATTCTCACTGATGTTTATAAAATTGAAGATATTTTTTTTTTTTTATAAGAGGCAGGAAGGCCTACCGGCGCAAACCGACCAAAACAGGTGCACACAGACTAGTAGTCCAAAAGGCGCTGAGAAATGAATATTTTTAAATAGAGTTAATGATATCTAGCGATCTTAGTAGTTCAAACAGAGGATTGTTGTTATTCTGACCAGGATCCAGTAAGGATGAGAGGACGGGGAATTGACCAAAGATGTCTGCCGTTTTAAGGCATTCTGTTAGTACATGTCGGACCGTGAGAGTTGGCTCGTTGGGACAGTACCCGCATGTGCGTGGTGAGGTTTTGGTAAAAAAATGTCCATGGGAGAATAAAGTGTGGCCGAGTCTGATCCTACAGATAATTACCGCTTTAGATCTGTGAAGATCTGGGTTGTAAATTGGAGGAAAAGGTAGAGGCATATGAAGGCGTAATAAGGACGAGGAACTATTCCACGCTAGAGAAGCTGCGGTGTGGAAAGTCCTTTGCGCGTATTGGCGCAAACAGGATTCAGAGGGAGGAATGATGAAGTGATTTTCGGAGACAGGGACGTTTTTTGCTAAGGTATCAGCAACTTCGTTGCTTTTTATGCCAACATGTCCTGGGATCCAGCAAATTTTGATGAGCCTGTTTTTTACAATTAGACAGCGGATGATAGAGGGAAGGTAGGATTTATTGTTTCTGTTTCTGATGGCTAGTATAGAAGACAAGGAGTCAGTAAAAATGAGATGGTTGAGGGAGGTGTTTTGCAGTTTTTTGACTGCTGACTGCTGATGGCGAAAATTTTTGCAACTTGGGCGGAAGTGTGCTGGGTCAATAGACCTGATTGCAACAGGGACACCTCTTCGTCTGTTACCTTTGCAACAGCGAAAGAGACCATTTGATCAGATTTACTGGCATCGGTGTATAGGGGTGTGTGATTGGGAAACCGTTCTATTATTTCTTTGTGAAGTTGGCGGTAGAAAATGGAAGGGGTATCTTTCTTACTATAAGGCTCGGCTTCCGTGACAAAATGGTCTGATAGAGGATACCAAGGAGCCACGGTATGACTAAGGTAAGGCAGATAATCGGGAATGGGTATGTTGAGCTCTGCCATAAGCAGAATGCAACGTCGGAGAGCTGAGCTACTTTTGGAGTTGGTATTCATATAAGCGCGAAGCCGGTGATATAAAGGGGCGGAAGGGTCTATGATGTGTTGTGAAAGGAGTTTGACTTGAAGCTTACGGGTTCTCACAGAGATATGGGTGAACCAGGGTCAATTAGCAGGGAATCAATTGGGGTAGAACGAAGGGCGCCAGTAGCAGATCTTAAGACATTTTTGATGGAGGTTTGAAGTGGGCGGAGAACAGATGCTGGAGAGTTACCATATATTGAGAGGCAGTAACCAGCAGTGCCCAAGATGAGAGATTTACAGATGTGTAAGAGCGGGGAAATTGACAGGCCGTTTTTACGAGAAGCTAAACATTTCACCAGATTATTGATTTTATCTATTTTGTTAGTTACTGTCTTAATGTGCTTGTTCCATTTAAGATTCTTCGTGATAAAGAGGCCTAAAATTTTCAATACATTGGTGGAGGTGATGGAGTAATCTTTGACGGAGATGATGGGTGGGTTGCAGTTCTTTTTTGGACAGATGTGGAGTAATTCAGTTTTGCTCTTGGAAAAAATTGCTTCGGCAGAAGAAGCCCAATTTAGCGCTGTTTTCAGTGCAAGGGTTAAGTTTCTCGAAACCGACTTGGGTTTTCCTGAGCTGAAGACCAAAACATTGTCAGCATACAGGAATGATGTGATCTTATTAATTTTGTTTAAATTGGAACAAAGGGAGATGGTGTACAGATTAAACAGAGCACATGAAAGCGGCATAATCGACGAAAGGAAGCCGTTAATTCGTACTTGAATGGTCCTGTGGCTCAGAAAGTCGACGATGAGAAGAATGAAGCTTTTATCAACCCCTAACTTGGCGAGTTGGTTAGCGAGGAAAGGGGCACTCAGTCT
The DNA here is from genome assembly GCA_963855945.1 of Thereva nobilitata. NCBI lineage: Eukaryota > Metazoa > Arthropoda > Insecta > Diptera > Therevidae > Thereva > Thereva nobilitata. The sequence goes on from OY979695.1 coordinate 101,535,484, forward strand.
GTCGTAAGCCTTTTCCAAATCGAGAGAAAGGACCGAGGCGTGCTTGCGTCGAGCCAAACTATCGGAGGCGTCCGCTTCTAGGAGGTGTAGAAGGGTGTGCGTGCCTTTTTGAGGAATGTATGCATGTTGTGATTTAGAGAAAAATTTAGATAGCACAGCGTTTATTCTTTTTAGAGTACTTTTTCTAATATTTTTGAGAGACAAGAAATCAAGGATATGGGCCGAAAGTTGTTGACACACAAAGAAGTAACAGCTACTTTGGGAATGGGGATAAGGATGGCATGTTTCCAGGCACAAGGGAAGGATTTTTTCACAAGGATCTGGTTATATAGGTTAAGGAGACGAAGTTGGAATGAAATGGGAGATTTCCTGATTAGATCATAGGATATCTTATCGAGCCCGGGAGTTGTACCCTTGAAGGTATTTAAGGCATAGTTAAATTCGCTTAAGGTAATGGGATGACTAAGTGTAACGCCTGTGTCACCATAATATTGCTGCATATCGGAAGGTATATTCTTTTTACGTCGCTTGTGCTCAGTGGTGAAGTTGCTGTCTGCTGAGTAACTCGTCCAAACTCTGGCAAATTCCTCAGCAATGTCGGGAGTTGGTAAAACTTACACCGCCTGAGTGAATGTTCGATATGAGCCTCACGGATGGACCTACGGAAACAGCACGTACCTTTGCCCAGACCTCTTTAAGATTAGTTTGGACGTCTATGGAATTCACAAAGGAGATCCATGAGTCCGTTTTTGCCTTTTTAATGGTTCTTTTTAAGATGTTGAAGTTATACCGAGAGGGATGACGACGACAAAGTTGCCAGGATCTGTTTTTGATCTTTATCAAGGAGAGAATTTCGCGCGTCATCCAATTAGGTTGGGATGAGGATTTGGGATGGCTAACAGGGATGGAAACAGATGCAGCACCACGTAGAATTTTCCTAAGTTTAGCCGCTTCCTGGTTGATATTCTCCGAGCATGTACAGGTTGCCGACAGATCAGAAACAGTTGCCGAGAAAAGGTCCCAGTTGGCTTTTTTCAAAAGGAAGCAGGGGACGTGTTTTGTACTGGCAAGAGAAATGTTCGAGCGGATAACGATGGGGAAGTGGTCACTGCCCTCGAGGCTGGAGTGGTTTACCCAGTTAAGACACGGGGATATGTTGGAAGAGCAAAAAGTAAGATCAATGGATGTTAGGGTGTTGTGGGTAGATAGATGGGTGACAGAGCCATTGTTTAGGAGGACTAGGTCTTGATTATTGGAAAGAAAGTCTTCGATTACTTGACCTCTGGTGTCCTAGGAAGGGCTACCCCAACAAGGGCTGTGGGCGTTGAAATCACCGCCGATAATAAAACATCTCGGGAGTTGATCGTAGATATCTTGGAAGTCGGTAAGGTAGACGCTTTCATCTATTTCTAGATATACATTGACAAAGGCTGTAGGGGGGCATGAATGGATAAGAACGGAGTTCGTTACAAGATCTGAGCGTAGAGGTAGGTGAGTGTGAGATATGGATTTGTGGACAAGTATGGAAACGCCACTTTTCCTATTTGGATAGATCTTATTGTGGGGATAGCAAACATACTGGCCAACGCGGGACGGCCCTCCACCAAGTAACAATTTCGTTTCCTGTAGCAAGACTATGTGAGGTTTGTAAAATTCTAATAAGATAAGTAAGTTTGAAAGGTTATTGTAAAAGCCGTGAATGTTCCATTGAAGGCATATGATATTTTTTATTGAGATCATGTTTAATAGCAAAAGAAAGTAAATAAAGGGGAAGAAAAGAGTCTATGGCTGAAAAAATTAAAGCTGAGTGTAAGAAAACTTAACCGACGGTTTTAAGTAGATCTTTTAGTAAAGCTTTGGAGTTAATTTTCCCCTTGGTTTGTTGTTTCTTCCTTTGGTGTGGTTTAAGTTTTGAAGGTACAGCGGAGGCTGCGGAATCAGATTCAGAAAGAGAAGAAGCAGTTTCCATTATTTGACTGTCTGTACTTTTTTGAGATGTATTTGGTGCAGGTAGTGTAGGTTCGACAAAGTTAGCAAAAATAGTGTTTGATTGAGTACTTGTTGTAATCGAGGGGGAGCATTTTCTGGCTAAGAGCGGTGAGTTGTCAATTGTGTTCGGTGAAATGTTAGAGTGTGCAACGGGAGATTGGGTGATGCTTTGCGAAGGTGAACTAGACTTAGAAGATGAGTGCGGTAAAACTAGTGGAGCGGTTGAAGGAGAAGAGGAGGATGAAAGATTTGGTAATTTAGACATTGTGGGTGGGGAGATTGAAAGGGCAGACGAGTAGGAAATGTTGGGGTCGGTAGACGTGAGCTTTAGCTGCTCGAAATAATGCTTTCTAGCCTCATATCTGGAGCACTTATGTTTGGTCTGGATTTTAAGAACCTCCTTGGCTTCCTTGTATTTTGGGCAATCATTTGCTTGAGACGTGTGGGAATCTGCTTCACAATTGATGCAGAAGGTTCTAGTGCAATTGCCTTGGTGAGGAGAGTAACCACATGAGGCGTACAATTCATTACCGAAGCATCGTAAAGCGGTGTGACCAATACGTTGGCATTTGCGACAACGCATGTGATTTGGGATGAACTCACGGACTTTGACCAATTCGAACCCAATTTCAATTTTTTCAGGCAGTGTCAGGCGGTCAAACGTGAGGAAAATGAGGCCGGTAGGAGTGTCTTTATCCCCATCCTTCCTCGTATGGATTCTGACGTCAGTTACGTTATATTTAGATAGTCCGTCAACTATCTCTATAGGAGAGAGATGTGCTATGGAGCGACAGTAAATGGTGCCTCTCGTCTGGTTCAATTTTTGGTGAAACGCTATATTGACTGGTATGGGACCAGGCAATGTTTTTGTAGAAATGAATTTGATTGTCGCAAAGTAGGAGCAGATATCCATCGTGTAACCATGAAAACTTGGAATATTGTTTGCTGATGGCATCAACAGCCAGTTGAAGGATGAAAGCATTTTCGTCCCTCAAAGTTTTTTCAGGTTTGCTCGATTGAATCGTTATAAACTTTGCTGGATTTGAGTGCTGTTCAACAGGTAAGGGCGGGAAATCAAGAATGGTGGAGTGTGACACAAAAGTTGTTGTGAGAGCACGTTTCGATCTTTTTTTAGGGATGGATAGATTATTATTAGCCAAAAGGGCGTAACGGTTAGACCCACCGGGGCCTGGCCCCATATTGAAGACTATGCCCCAAAAGTTATGAGCAACAAACTTACACTAAATAAAGCAAAAAATTAAATGTTAAATTAAATATAAGTAATGGATTAACAACTTCAAAAAATACTTATCCTTTTTAATAAGCAAAAAAAAACAAAAAAAAATGTGAAAACACGATTAAATTCCAGTCATACACAGTGGCGGTTCGTAAGGTTCAGGATAAGGGAAGCAATGCGTAGGGCGTCAAAGCTAATGTACCCCGCGAGCGATAAAAGTAAAGGTATCGGCGGCTTTAATTAAAAAAACTGAAAAATAACAAATTTGAAAACGAATTAAGTAATTAACCTCTTCCAAAAAGTAGAAACCCTACTACCAATCTATATTCTTTTTATTTTAATATAATAAAAAATAATATAGTAAGATATACATACAGTGGCGAACAGAAGTCAACGTACACCATATAAAATAGCGAAAATTCGTATTTTTATTTTACTTTTAAAAATTGAAAAAAATTGTGATATCACAATATACGTATCAAAACATTTTATTGAAATTCCATAATAAATTATTTCTACAAAAAAAATAACAAAAAAGTGAAATATACAGAATTCACAAATAACAAAAGTCTACCCAGTCTACGTACACTTAAAAAATTTTATTATTATTTTTTGTAGAAACAATTTCATTATGCAATTTCAATATAATGTTTTTGTACAAAAGATTGTACTTATTTATTTTGTAATATCACAATTTTTTTTATGCTATAGTAAACGAATTTTCGCTATTTTATATGGTGTACGTTGACTTTTGTTCGGCACTGTATAACACAATTCAAAAAAATAATCTCGCTCTATCCCTTTAAATCGCCATTAAAGAGAATCATAAAAAACAAATGGAAACTACAAATTTTCAGCTTCTTCAATACACACCTCCTGCCCCCCATTAGAATAAAGAGAAAGTTCACCCATCATCGCTCTTTTTTTATTGACTCAAACGAAAATTCATATTAAGAGTCAAAACAAATTTCGAAGCAAAATTTTCAAGAGCAACTCCACAGCAGGCGAAACCAGAGCAGAATACCAGAAAACGAAACCAAGAAAACAAGAGAATATGGTGGATAGAGAAAATTTGTCTATGTTCGACTTCTCATATCCCGGTATTCGGCTCCGAAGAAGGTGCGTTTAGTTCAGCTTCTGGGGGACCTGTATCAACCAAAGCCTATCAACCTATCAACCATAACTTTCTATAGAGGGTGTTTACATTGGACGTAGGAACGAACGTTCGTCACGAGTTTGATGGTGAAGGGGGAAGTGGAGGTGATGAAGGAAAATGACGAACGAAAATTAAAATTCTTGTTCGTGACGGAATGTGGAACAGTTTTTGATTGGTTATTGCAAGCCACGTGATTATATCATTTTCAACTGTTTCACATTTTTCCTAAAATTGACGTTAGGAGTTAAATTCGTTATTTAAGATTTAAAGAAAAAAATTAAAATTTTACAATTAAACTAAACTAGAGTTATTCAAATTGTAAATTTGAATTTTTATTTTATGTTTTTAAAAATATTGTTTTAGGTTTATATAGAAAATTATTAATATTGCAAAAACAATTGAAATTGTAGTTAGAAAATATTTATTAGAATTGAAATGTATTCGTGTCTGGTTTTTCCGTATGTATATTTTTTTTAAAGAATAAATTTAGTTTAGTTTTTTTAAACTATTTATTTTTTTATTTATTTAACTTCCTTTCCTCAAATGTTGAAACGTTTTAAGAATTTCATAGGCCTGTATTCACCGACCTGGATAATAAATATCGTGGACATTTCGTATTTACCGACCGCGATTTTCGGTACACGGATAAAGTTAATATCAGTTCCGAGCTGGTAATAAGTTAAATCCGCTGATTTCTATCCTCTGAATTTTCGAATTTTCAAAATTTAACAAAAAATGCGGGAATAAAATTGCAGCTGAAGATGAATTAAATTTTTAATAACCATCACCCCTTGAGTGAATATATTTTAGTTCCTGATCTTAAATAAAAATATTCGCCGGCAAAACTGTTTTCAAATTGTTTTTGTTGGCAAAAACAGTTTTTGCATAAGGTTTTCATTAGTTTAGTCATAAAAAAGGTGAAAACCCGAATGAATTTAACCGGATTCTTTCTCCATTATTTTGCAAAATAAATTATGCAAACATTGAAAACATAATCAAAACAAAATATATCTCTCCGATTCCAAACGTTTCAATCAAAGTGACAGTCGATTTCGTCTAATTTTGTAATGTGAACATGAAGGGGGAAGAACGTACGTAGGCACGTTCCTTCCTACGTCTAGTGTAATCACCGTCATATAGAAGGTTGTGTATCAACCACGCAAACCTTTGCGTGAGTGTGAGTTCAATTGAATTGAATGTGTTGGACTTTTCACGTTGATTTTCGGTGCCAAAGAAGCTGGAGATATTACAGCTTCCCTACGTTGTGTTAAGCCTCGGCCACGATAAGAGCAGCGAGCGGCACCAGAAAAATTTAATGTCTCGGATTAGAGGTGAGCGGCACTTTAGTATTGCCGCTCTACCGCTCGTATCGTGGCCGAGGCTTTATTCTTTGTATACAGTAGTATGAATTGTACATTTAATATAAAAAAATCTGTACATTGCTTGCTTAGTGTTTCCAGATGAAGAAATATATTAAGATTTTGTTTTTGATTAATCTTAATATATTTAAATTAATTTTTTATGAAGTTGCCTATTTGGTCAAGGGAAGCAGTACTTCCTTTGCTTCCAAAGAGGAACCGCCACTGGTCATACAATGTGAATTTACACAATCAAAAGAAAGAAAAAAAACAAGATCAATTGAAAACTCTGGAACTGGCGCAAAGTAAAAAAACCGCAATCGATAGCACTGCTCAATACAAGAGCTCGCAAGTGACTGAAGATATAATATTAATAGAGGTGTACGAAAAATAAATCCTTGTACATTTATCATCATTAGACATTTACTTTTGATGTAAAAAAAACTAAAATGATAAACATTTACCTAGTTTATAGCTACTCCAAAAATAATTCGAATTATGGATCATCCAAAATTTTTTATCGCATAAACGGGATAATTCGAATTATGGCTTAAACCGAAATTTTTCGGCTTAAGCCAAAGTTATAAGAATGTAAGTTGAAATCGATTGCGTATTAAATACCCGTTTATACGTTAATTCGAAAGTTTGGCGTAACTTTAAGTTAAATCGATTTAATTTTGCTGCTATAAACTTGGTAATTGTCTCTGTTTAATAAAATTTATGTTTTAAAATATTCATTTTTTCTTACAGCATTCATTCGACGCCATTTTTATCTTCAAAAACAGCCGACACACAAATTATGATGAATAATAATAATAATAATAATAATAATAATAATAATAATAATAATAAGACACGCCCGGGTCGCCGCCAGTCTTTCACTTCTATCGTCTGGTGACGGCTGTTTTTGAAGATAAAAATGGCGTCGAATGAATGCTGTAAGAAAAAATGAATATTTTAAAACATAAATTTTATTAAACAGAGACAATGTTTATCATTTTAGTTTTTTTTACATCAAAAGTAAATGTCTAATGATGATAAATGTACAAGGATTTTTTTTTCGTGCGCCTCTATTAATATATATCTTCAATTTTATAAACATCAGTGAGAATTTTACAAATTATAACTTCCGGTCAAATTTTCTATGGGAAAAAAAACAAAAAATTAAAAACCAATGGCTTCATTAGAAAGCTTAGAGTGTCCTCTTTAAAATGCTATTTTTATTTTTGCGTACATTTTAGGCAAGGATACTTTAGTTTTTCCCCGAACGCCTCGCTAGAATATTTTAATTCAGCTTTTTGGCGCGCTAAGATTTTTCGAATTTGCTTCTTAATTTTATTAATTTTTTATAATAATAAAACAATTTTTTTTAAAATAAGTTATGATATACACTTTAGTGAAATTTTCCGCTCTTTCACGTGACCCAAAAAAGTACCTAAGTTCCAATTTTCAGCGAGATCACATTTTGTGCGAGGTCAAAGTCTCTGACAACTGGGCTTAATGGGAAAATTGTTTTATATAGAGGCACGTTAAAATTAGAGTTAAAATTTTTTTTAAAGTGAAAATATAATTTTGATATGTAAGTATAGATGTTTTCAAACTCCGTGACACAAAAAATTCGAACAGTTCTGCGCACCTCGTTGCCAAATTTTATAAATTTTGTTCTATCATTTCCCCTCTTTTCATTTAAAAAGGCAACAAACGCAGAAAAAACTCAACAAAATTATTTGGGAAGGGATGCGCGCATGCCGAATGAATAAAGTTAAGTTATCTTTATATGTATTGAGCAGAGCTTTTAAATGCATGTAAAAACCCTGCTCAACCAAGAAAATCTATCCATCATAATAAGCATAATTTTATTATAATTATGAGAAATATTTCTCATCCCTAAATTTATAATAATTAAAAAAAAATGCTGAAAAATCCTTTTTTAAATTCATGAGCCTTTTCATTCATAAATGCCGCAAGCAACGTAACCTCCCCTGGCAGAAGCGCGCATGCGACTGGCCGAAAACGTCAACAATCCTAGTATCAAAGAATTAAAAACCCAAATTGCGTATTTTTTAATAGAAATTGCTACAAATTATTTCTGTAGCAAATATGTATGTAAAATACAAAAACCTGAAAATTAAAAAATATATAAAAAAGGACGCTTTTCATTCATAATTTGTAAAATTAGCAATACGCAGTCGCGATTGATTAAATGACAGCAAGTGATTTGATAAGGAGGAGGAGGAGTCAATTCTCGCTCACTTTGTACAATATACAATGGTTCACCAAATTATAAGAAAAATAAAAATTCAATTTTAATTAGAAAAGTGTTTCCTTTTGAATAAATTATGTTTAAAATAGTTTCTTCGCATTTTTATTTTACTTGCGGTTAAGAAATATTTATCTTCGATCTTCAAATTTCTATCAATTATTCAAATAGGAAAATATAAATTTCGTTATTCGTTTGAGATTTTTTAAGCCACTGTGGTATATACAGAAGCTCTAATAAAAAGACAGAGTCGTCGTAATATTTGCAACAAGTTGTCAGAAAGTATATGGGAATTGTTGACAATTCTTTTGTGTGCGCCTTTGGCTTCCTATTTTGGAGCTGCTGTTTTTTTTGCAAAAAACGGTATTTAATAAATTTTTAATAAAAGAATGTTCCGTGGCTTTAAATTGGTTGCAAATCTGATACGTGATATGAAATAAAGCATTTAACACTACTGCAAGTTTGCAGAACTTTTGGAATTTTCTTCGCGAGAATATTGCAAAATTTCATTTTTTGCAATTTTAACAATGTTCCGGACCTCGGCCAAAAATGCAAAATTTTATAGTTTGTTTTTATGCTCTTCCCGACCTTACATGAAAGTTTCAAAACTTTCGGAATTATTGTTAATTGATTGTCCACACTGACTGGCCTATCACTACTAACACGGATGGGTAGGTGTTTTATTGGAAATAGGGCAACACTCGGTTTTTGTGCGGTTAAATTCGACACGATTCTTGCTTTCCCAATCTAGAATGAGTTTAATGTCTTTATTTATAGAGTTGGACATTAGGTCACGGTCATCAAGGCAGGATCTGCCACGTCACGTGCCTTGCATTGTCGAAGAGTAACTCGAGATGTGGGAGAAATACTTTAGAGACTTCTTCAAAGAGAACACAAACTTAACACAGGGAGAAGCAGACGACCGTAGTACAGATGACCCAGGAAGCGATACGCCAGATCGTACAATTGAAGAAGTTGCAAATGCCAAAGCGAAACTGAAAAATCATAAGCCTCCAGGTTCAGATGGTATACTCGCCGAAACTTTAAAAAATAGTGCGAGAAGTTATGCCATGTCTTACATAGTCTGATCGTAAAACTATGGAGAAGCAAAAAGATGCCGTAAGAATGGCTTTTCGGCACAATTGTCCCAGTCCATAAAAAAGGTGAATTGATGAACTGCAAAAACTACAGACCAATCACTTTGATGAACAAAGCTTACATAGAGCTTTCACATATTTTATTAAATAGACTGAAACCATATATATGGAAGATAAAGTAGGTGATTAACAAGCAGGACTTAGAAGGAACAGACCGATAGCAGACCAGATTTTCATAATGATACAAATACTTGAAAAATGCTGAAAAAAGCATTGATAGGTATACATCTTCTTTTTGTAGACTACAGAAATGCTTATGACCTGCTGAATAAAAGAGAGCTGAGGAACTAGATGAGTGAAATGGATTTCCCGAAAATATTAATAGAACTATGCAAAATGACGACCAAAAATTGTTGTAACTCAATCATCTTCCCTCAAGAATCAGGTCTGGGACAAGGAGATGCGATCTCATCAAATAGCATCTTCACATGAAACATTCAAATACTAGCCAGCCTTCGCAGATGACATAGTCATAATTGGTCGCAAAGCGCACGATGTAAAGGAAACCTTTTCCAAAATTGTAGAAAACTCAGAAAAGTTCAATCTACGAGTAAATGACACGAAAACAAAGTAAAAACAAGTTGGTTTTAACGTGTTTTAAAATAAAACACGTATAAAACACTTGCTGACAATGCTGAATACTCGCTCAGCTGTAGTCAGCTCGTCATTTATGAATTTTGGTTAGTTGAAGTTTTAATATTATTTAATATAATGTTCACAAGTTTTTCAAAAAAAAAATATACGGTAACAACATTTTTAACATTAATTCAACTTCTATTTTACAGTCAAAAACACCGAATATTTGAAGCTATCAAAACTGACCCATGTTGAGCCAGTAAGAAAATTTTTGAGCTTTTCAAAACGGCTGGTTCATAAAACATGTTTTGGGCGTCAGTGTGAAGCCCTATAAGATTGTATCAAAACGAGGGCAACGATTACAGCGAAGTATCAGCCTTGACGATCAGAGTGTGGAAATTGTAGAAAATTTTTTTTATTTAGGGATAATCCTTACTGCAGAAATAAGATAAAGGACGACATCCATAGACGTATTTTGCACTAGTCCCGGTCTTAAAAAACCAAGAAATTTCAAGGCGATGCAAAGTGATAATGCGGATAAATGCAAACACCCTTGAACGGACAGCGCTAAATAACCGTGACGTGGAACTGGTAGATAAATTCTGTTACCTAGGTAGTATTATTACCGAAGAAGACCAGAAGAAGACGTCAGTTCCAGAATAAATAAAGCAAGAAGCGCATATGCATGCCTGTTTCACATATGGAGATCAACGGAGATCTCAATTAACACCAAATTGCGGCTATTCAACTCCAACGTTAAGGCAGTTCTTTTGTACGGTTGTGAAACATGGAAAGACCCAATTCATCACAGGGCGCCTACAAGTTTTCATCAACAGATGCCTACGTCGTATCCTAAAAATTCGCTGGCATGATAGAATTACAAATGAGGAACTATGGCGCCGTGCCGGCCAAGAAAGGATAGACGACCAAATCAGGCGAAAGAAATGGAATTGGGTTGGCCACAACTTGCGACGCGAAAACGAGAATCTAGCCAAACAGGCCCTTGACTGGAATCCGCAAGAATCCCGTCGAGTCGGAAGACCTACGACAACGTGGAGGAGAACCCTATTAGCAGAGGCCGCAACAACTGGCAGGTCCTGGTCAGAGCTGAGAGCTGTCGCGCAAAACAGAGTCCGCTGGAGGGCAACTGTTTCCGACCTGTCCCATGAGGGATTAAAGGAGCAATTAAGTAAGTAAGCAAAGTGAGAATATATAAAACATTAATCCGCCCAGTTAGAAGTTACGGCTCTGAGGCTTGGACATTGACCCAACAAACAGGAAATCAGCTCAAAATCTTCGAAAGGAAAATCTTAAGAAGAATATTTGGTCCAAGTGTTAACGAGAACGAATGGCGAATTAGAACAAATGAAGAGCTTTAAGAAATGTATGACGAAATAAATATAGCAACATACATAAAATTGAATCGACTGCGATGGCTCGGACACGTTGTACGAGCTTCAGAAGATAGAATGCTAGGCAGGATTTTTAATGGTAGACCATCAGGAAGGAGAAGAGTAGGACGACCAAGAAATAGATGGATGGATGACGTGCTGGAAGATATACGGAAGCTTCGTATAACAAATTGGAGAGAGCTAGCAAGACGAAGAGGCGACTGGAAGAAGAGGCTTCAAGAGGCCCCGAGTCCTGCCAGGACTGTAGCGCCATTTAAGAAGAAAATAGATTTAAAAGATAATGAGAAAACAGTTCTGAATATTTCTAAACGAGTACGTAAAAAATTGTCGGTAGCATCAACCCAGAAAATGACATCTATGTACAATAGGATCGAGCCACAAATTGAAGCAATATATTCGATGATAGAATGAGCTGCAATTAGTAGCACACGATATAATTAAATTTTAGATGCAGAAATTATTTTGTTTTTGTGTTCAGTACCATAGATTTAAGGCAATCGCTGGAAGCAAAAATTTGATTGCATCCACTATCCGTTTCTTTATCTACAAGAGGAAAATGATCACAGACAGCAAATTCAAAGCCGACTTAGTATTATCTCCGTTCGCCTCGAATTCTTCTTTGCCACGCCACCCGCTGCGCAGGGCCGGCGGTTGGAGTTCAGCCCGAGTGGGTAGTTGGCCTGGTCAGGGATATATTCTCTCATTCTTATAATATTAATGGTGTGATCATTGACTCCCCTGATACTATCTGTGATCTTGGTGTCAATCTTGATCATAGGTTTAGTTCATCTTGCCATGTTGATATGGTATGCTCAAAAGCCTTTAAAATGCTTGGTTTTCTAAAACGAAATTCTACTGATTTCCGAGATTCGTTTACGTTAAAAGTCCTTTACATGTCTCTTGTTCGTTCTCACCTAGAATACGCATCCGTTGTGTGGAATCCCCTTACCTCTTTCCACAGTTCTCGTATTGAATCTATTCAAAAGTCTTTTACTCGTTTTGCTCTACGTAAGATTAGTTGGCAAAACAGTATTCCTTCGTATAATTCTAGATGTTTGCTTCTTGGACTTCAGACTTTAGAAACTAGAAGGCATATTGCTAGTATAATGTTTGTCAGGGATGTTTTATGTTTTCGAATTAAATCTACTTCATTGCTTGCTCTTTTTAATATCTATGCACCTGGCGTATCTTTAAGATCGAGACCTCTATTGTTTGTTTCTCAGCATAGGACTGGTTATGGCCAACATGAACCAATAACGTATTGCTCTAACCTTTTTAATGAGATTTATGATGCAATTGATTTAACTGTGGATAGAGATGCATTCAAGTCCATTCTATGTAATAATATTGGTTATTGATGTTGTGTAATCTTGCCTAGTGATTATTTTAATACAATTAGTTTCCTAAGTTTTTCTTTTTGTTATTTTTGTTATACTCATAGTTATAAGTTCATTAATTTGTATCTGTCTGTTGGAGACTTACTCTGTAGACTGTAAATAAATAAATAAATAAATAAATAAATGTATATAGTTGACCCGAAGTGGTATATATAAGAAAAACGGGTAAGATTTAAAAATAAATAAAAAAAATTTCACTTCGAAATAAAAGCGGTGAAACTCTTTATATTTAATTAAAAATATGAAAAAAACCCTTATTTGCGTAACGCAGACGGTACTGCGCTTTGTATGGGCCGAAATAAACTTATTTAACAGTCTTTCTAGATCAAGCTTATCAGTGATGACAGACTAAAGGTGTAATAGGGCCATCGAATTGAGCCGATTGAGCATTATTGTTCTCAAATAACTCTTAAATCGACATAAAAAAGAAAAACTTCTTTCATTAGGACATGAAGATCCTGGCATTGTAAGCTCCATGTTTCCAGTTGAAAAACCCATCATCAACCCAGGCTTAATAATGTACAAGTAACAAGTATATCTGTCGCAACTTCCTTACATATACAATAACAAACAGCGACATATACTTATTACTAAGTGTACATGTATTCTCAAAATCTCATAGGACTATCGTTTCTGGTAATTCAATTGATTTTTTATACTCTTTACAATTACTTATAATTAAAAAGGAAAAAAACGCAAATTTTAGTGAGACTCACGTTTTTTAAGGTGCGGGCCCAATGAACGCTGTGGTTGCTACGCTACGCATGCAGTGCTCGCTTCGCCAGATCAAATAAACTTTGTGTTTCAGTACGGCAGTACGCCCAGTGAGAAAAGCGAGCAAAGCGAATCGCAGCATGCATGAGTGTTTATTCCGAACGCCGCTGAAATGCTTTGAAATTTTTTAATTTACAGTTGCTTGATATTTAAACGGAAAAGTATGAATTGTGATTGTGTTTTTTTAAAAATTGAACTTAGTAATTTCAAAAACTATCAGAGGTCAAAGCATCCATTGGGCTTTGGTTAGCTATGGTCGCCGCGATTACTGCGATTTGTAAGGGCAAGCACAGCAATCGTAGGGAGCGCGGTGTTTATTGGGCCCGCACCTTCCGCATTAGCTGGATAAACTAATTTATTACTTCCATCGACGGCTCCAGCAGCAGTGGCAGTAGACTCATCTTCATTATTCTACTGCCTGATGGAATCATCCACAATCTCCTCGTTTTTTCTTTTCAACCTTATCCCGAATCTATCCATCTTTCTTCACCACAGATATATACCTATTCTGTTCTGAAACTGTCGCAACACTTAATGGCAATCGCTCTCCCAGGCTCAAGGTATATATTTTGGTTTACAAACAGGGACTATCGGACTGAGCTATGAACTGCGAGCCCAGAGTTTGCGCTCTGAGAGCCCGATTGTTGGCCTCCAGGAATTCAACGCTAAATTGAACTGGACAAGCATGTATATTTGAACTCTCAGCTCAAAATTTTTTTCCGTGTACTTTCAAAGTTCGAGTGGGTATTTTACCCACTCGGAATTTTTCGAGTGGGTAGAACTACCCACTCAACCCACATCAACCGCCGGCCCTGCCGCTGCGTGTTTGCACCCACTCAATGTACAGGATTTTCTTAAGAAATCGCCTCAAAGAGCTTAATGTCAGAGCTTGACTCCAATGAATTCACTGACCCGACAATACATCACCTATAGTCCTAAAAAACGAAGGATATACCGAAGGATTGGAAGAAAGCCATAATTTGACAGAAGACAGAGCAGCAAAGAAGGTCTTCACTGGCATAATTGAAGGAGAAAGGCCGGTAGGCAGGCAGAGGAAAAGATGGAAGGATGCTGTTGTAGCAGATGCGGAGACACTACTCCACTTACCGAACTAGAGAGCTTCCGCCAGAAATCGAGAAGACTGAAGGAAAAGAAGAGCTGTAGCGCCATTGGAAGAAGAAGTCCTAAATAAATGCGCCTCACCTTTAGCTAAACCTCTGCACAAACTATTTGCCCTATCATACTTCTTCGGAGTTTATGGGAACTTTCACATGTTCAGCCCATACCGAAAAAAAGTGATTGCACCCTAACAACCTCCCAAAAGCACTTACTTCTATTCTCTAAAAACCATGGAGAAGATAATCAACGAAAAGCTAATGGTATCTCGAGTCTAAAAAAATCCTGAATGACAAACAACCGACAAAAAAGGTCCACTGACGACCTTTAAGTGTGTCTACATTTACCAGTTAGATTGTACACTTAATTTTACGACTTATTAGACAGATTGCACATAAATGATATATTAACAATGTTTACATTCACTATCTCTACATCTTACTACTATAAACTACTTTTTTTTTGGTTTTTTCGCAGCCTTTGTTGGTTTTTTCGCAGTTTTTGTTGGTTTGGTAGCAGCTTTTGTGGGTTTTTTCGCAGCTTTTGTTGGTTTTTTCGTAGTTTTTGTTGGTTTGGTCGCAGCTTTTGTTGGTTTCACGCTCAGCACATCTGACTATTTCATTATAACTATGTATCATGATAATGAAACTCTTTGAAATTTTTCAGAAAACTTTATAAGACCTTAATAAACAACTTTGTCGCTTATAGCAAATTAAAATCAAAAATTCCGTCGATACTTTTTGAAGTTGAAAAATCTGATGCGCGACGCACGTGGCAACGAAATAAAAAGTTAATAACAAACAAACGACATGTCATTTTTTAATCGGAATTTGTCTACCATTCAAAGCTACGTGTAATTAGTTTACACAAAAAATTACTTTAAGTGTGTCTACCAGAACGAGAAGTTTATAGCCTAGTTATCTCCAACGCTTTTTATAGAGTATGGCATTTTGCTTTGTCAATTAAACTCCAAGCTGTTGGTATTGACAATAAGGAGAGACCTGCGATGTAAAGACCACATATTCCAAATCGCTAAAGAAGCTTACCAATGCTTAAGATTTCTTAAGAGGTGCTGTTTCCTCCTGTTAATATACAAATCCTATATTCGGCCTCACCTCGAATACAACTCACTTATTTGAGGCGGGGCGACACCATTTGCTCCACGATAGATCGTCTGAGCCACCGTAGAAATGTAACAGCCCTGACAATTCTAACGCACTATCATAGCGATTGCTCCACCGAAATAAATGTCCTCCTGCCTCCTCGGCAATCTTATACCTGCAACATACGATTAGCTCGCTTTGTCCATACCCTCTGCCTACAGCTCCGCTTTTCGCGCACGACACAAACAAGGAATTCATTCATAAATAAAATAACTCGACTGTCAGTATTTCCGAACTCCTAGTCCAAACGCAGGGTTCATCGCCATCTCCTTCAACATTCTCATTCTGACGTGACCAAAGACATGACGGACCGATGAGAGGACAAACGGGGATTCCTGAGCTTAGATCTGCCACATAAAAACATAACACAGTCCTACAAGAAAAACGCTTTTCGCGTAGCTTTGCACTTTTAACAATTCATCATTTCTAACAGATGGTGAAAAGCAAATTGCATTGGTCAGATAGTAATGAACGTTTAAATAATGTCTTACTGAAATAATCTGTTTTAAAAGAAGAATTATTAAGTAATTAGAAACAGGAGATAACTTGGAGTGCAATAAAATTAATATAATTGAACTTTAATATTTTTTTTTGTGGAAGACTAGAGCTCAGGGAACGCCCTTTGTACTGTCGACAATCTATTTTCTTCATATAGAGTGCAATGTCGAACAGCAAGCTCTAGTCGATAGATAGTGAAGCGGGAAGAGAGAAGTAGGAAGGAACTGCCACAACCACCTAACCCCAACCTTTTCTATCTATGCTATTTTCTCTAAATATAGCGCCAGTAATGCAATTTTTTTCACTATTTATATATCATTCGTGTTACTGAACAGACCAATAACAGCAGAACACTAAAACAAAAACTAACTTTTCTCTCTGACCGACAAAAGAAACCATTCGATACACATACTAGAAGAAAAGATATCATGACTTAAGGGGCCTATCCACTAGCGAGCATGCATGACATGCAAGAACGAGCTTTTAGATGAACGGGGTAGTGGAGATGAGGCCCCTCATCATCTCCACTTCCCCGTTTATCTAAAAGCTAGTTCTTGCATGTCATGCATGCTCGCTAGTGGATAGGCCCCTTTAGAGCTGGTTAAGATCGCAGAAATGGCACGGGCTTTTAGTGCACTCGACACTCAACTATAACCAGTATTGTTCTTATTTAACTAAACTTTGAATGACTAGAATATAATAATTTAGATGACTTTAAATATTTAGTAACATAAACTAGATATATTTAAAGAAGTTTCGTGTATACAAAAACAACAAGTTCAATGAACCAAAGTGTCTTTACTTTTGAACTTTTTACTAGCTCACTCATGCGGTTATTAAAAATACAAACGATTACGAGACTAAAATAAAAAGTGAGCTGTTTTGTGAGAGTTTATGAGTGAGCAATTCTTAAGGCCCAATTACAATGAACGGATGAGAGCGGAACAGAATCGGATTGATCTGTCAAAGTGGTTTTCCGAGCATGCGTTTTCCATTTGAGGGATTACAATGAACGGATAACAGCGCATTTTATCGGATCTGGGCGGATTCGTTTTCGTTTGTTTAGAAATCTGGGCTGTCCGAATTTTTGTAAACAAGTCAAGTTGAATTTTGTTTTCTTTTTTTATAATTTAAAAAATATTTTCTGACGAATAATTAATAGGAGAAGTAAAAGAATACGAATTATTATATAATAAGTCGAAAATTGGTTGTAAAATTACACAAAACACTTTGACGTTTAAACGCTCCGTTCGTTCTAATCAGTGCAGTTTCCTATTCGCTCCGGTGCGTTTCTTTGACATTTCAATCCGCGCAGATCCGTTCATTGTAATCAGCACAGGGTGAATAGCGTTTTCAGATTCTTTTGTTGTCTAAACATTGCCAAGTGTCGGATGCAAATAGCATGAAGTGTTCTCGTTCTGCTGCGTAGTATACATTGAAGCATTTTAAGGAGAATGATTCCTATAAAAAAATTACATTCGTTTTTTACACTTTATATTATTTTCATAAAATTTGTATTTCGGTTTGGATGTTTGGCACGGAATGTATCTCGTACGTAAGAAGAATGGGAGTAGAAAAGTTATCTGTTTTACGGTAACCACTATCAAGCACGTTGAAGGCGTTATTATGATCTGGGTTTATATACAAACTCAATGGTGCTAACCACTTGATCTTCATTGACTCATTGGAATGAAGCAGACCTGGAAAAATTTCCCCGCTATTACCACAGCGTCTGTTCCACTGAGATAATGAACCTTCTACCTGCAGGGCTATAATTCTCTGATTAACATATCCTATCTTACGAGCTAAAGGCTCGATGACATTGAGCGAGTTTACAAGCTGCTAGCCGGCGAATTCACTAGCTGCTAATAAACTAGCCCAGTGTCATCATGTAACTAGCAGATTGTAAACAATCTGCCGAGAAAGTTAAAAGCCGGGGTACTTTACTCGCTACTTTCTGGTGTGTGGGCTTGTTAGCTAGTAAACTAGCCGTGTGTCATCATAGTTGCTAGTGAACTAGCTGCGAGTATCTCATTATTTGGTTTTATTAGCCAGAACGGAATTAGTTCGCGCGGGAGTCGTTATTTTAGCTCATGCTATCAAAAGGTAGTTAAAAAGGTTAAAGAAAGAAAAGTTTAACAAAGAAAAAACAAAACAAAACAAGACGTGGGTTCAACTCCCTAGCTAGTTGGCTACGGAGCAAGTAGAAAGTTTTGTGAGTCATCGTGACTATCGCACTAGCTGACTCGCAGGCTTCTAAGCTCGCCGGCTAGTAGCTTGTAAACTCGCTCAATGTCATCGAGCCTTTAGTTTACCACCCAGTACCAGTTAGTACAAAGGGAGATTTCTCAGCTTAGACGTACATATACAAAAAACATAGGCGCCGTTGGCTTCGGAAAAATCGTAGTCTGTGAAGGTCGCATGATCAGATAGAAGTATAAAGGCCTTGAAACCACTTATACGGAAAATTTAAAAGGAACATATACGGGCACACTCTAAAATGGTTGCCTTCAAGAGTCGCTGCTACAAGGATCGAGTTACAAAAAAATAGTTCAAATTATAAATATTTTAATTCTAACCTTTCCGACCTTATCCGGACTTCATACTTATCTAATACATATTATCATTTGATTCTAAAAGCATGTGTTGTTAAAAACAAAATACATTAAAACGGACCAATCTACCAGAGCTTGTTTAAGTTTGTAAACAAAGAGGACATTGTGTTCTAGCACTACATTGCTAGAAATCTGGTTTTAGCAAATCAACATCAATTTTTATAATTTCCGATTCACCGTACTATATTTTTCATATCACTTCAAAATAGCGGGCTAGCATTATTTGGAAGGAATCTTTAAAAGTTCGTTTTACAGTTATCGGAGGCATAGATACAATTGAGAAAACTGAACGGGACACACCGTATCTTTTTTTAAATATTTGTCAAAAGCGGAATGAACTTAGCGTCAACCAAAGTTTAAGTCATGTGCTAGTTTCTCGCCGGCGTCCACAAGTTTTTAATTCGAGTATTCATTATTGGTAGTTTTAATGCATCTCTGTAAACAATGGATTTTTGTAACTAGGTAGTATAAAAACTTCGCTATCTAATACGTCCTGTTATTACAAAATGATACTTACGCATCATTATGAAGCCTCCAAGTTTTAGTTAAATGTGCATCGTCTCCCGGGCGTAAGTGTTGGGGATGTCTCCTCTGTTTCTGTGCTTGCACTAATTCAATCCAACAGCTAGGGACTTCGGCAGTGTAAGTTGTTAGCATTTCATCAAACAAAGTTAAAGAATGAATAGATTTTAAATCTACCAAATTCAAATCGGTTTTGTGAACCAAAAGTGGCTGAGATCCAAGTCCATGAAGTGTATCATTAACATTGACTCCTGGTATACAGGGTTGTGGCGAATTTGATTGTTCTTGTTTATCTTTGAATTTTGGACTAGGTAAACCATCTGTTTCAGAAACATCTTGATCCCCTAAGTTTTGCGAAGCATCTGATGTTAGAAGAGCTGCATTATCATCATCACCAATTTCATCAGCTGAATCCACATCAGTATCGAAAAGGGAATAAAAAATTAATGACCCTTTTTCAGTGCAACCACAAAGACGATCAAGACTTTTACAATAAGTGGCAGATACAAAACGTTCATTTTTCACAGCAACATTTGTGATCGTGGTAAGATTATTGAGTCCAATTAGCTCAAGTGTTCCATCAGCACATACCAAACTCAAAATACCATTTTCAATTTCCGTATTTCCTATTTTTCGGTTCAAAGTTTCATTCGCAGGTAGAATACAGATCTCACGGGGTGTATTTTTATTGCTGAATGCACGTGAGCAAAGAGGAGTCTCTTTAATGTAAGAATTTTTATCACAACTATAAAGGAATAATTGGCAATCTACATCATTATCATTCTCCTCTATATTTGCTTCTGTTGTCTCCTCTATACTTAAATCCATTTCAGGTGATTTATTCACTTGCACCAGTAGTTTTGTACAGTTATTTGTTGGAACTATTGTACTTATATACATATTTTCATTTGAGGTAGAAACAGGCGTTATACAATGCGGTATGCAAGTGACTTTATCTGCTTTGTCTTGTTCAATCTGAATATTGTTAACTTTTTCATTCTCGTCAGAAAGTGATTGCGTTTGTTGCTGAAGAAGTTTTTCTGTGTCTTGAATAACTTGGCAAGTTAGTTTGTCAATTTTAATTATGTCGTCCTCCAGGCCCGGGAAGTGTGAGTAAGATTCAGATTTTTCTGATTCATTATATTTCCATGGAACAAAATCCGTTATTTTCATAAATTCGTTCGTTAAATTCTCGTCGGAGGTGTCTTTAGCGGTAGAATAAGCATCTGCTTTCTCAGTTATTTCTATTTTATCCTCCAAAATAGTAGCTTGATTGCTGCCATCACTAATAGTCTCATCATCAACGATATCAAACATCATTATATACAAAATTTTTCGCGTTAGTGTACTTCCAGAAAATCCAACTACAATTTTAGATCCTATCATATTTTCCTTAAGACTTATTGACCGAACTTTTGTATCGCTCGAGTTTTCCGAATTGTTACTTCGTAAAACACACATTGCTGTCACCTGAACAGATGATAAAAACCTCTCATTGGAATCAGGAAAATAGTCCTTAATGTAGTCACACAGCTTAAACGAATGTATTTTTTTTAGCTGACGTTCAATGCTCCACACTGTTATATCACCGGATGTAGTGCTCGTGCATAGAACATGCGAATAGTCGCTATTGGAAACAACATCAAACCCACTAGTAAGAACAGCAGGATTTGTTGCGTATGTGACTGATAGCGGAACATTCTGTGTATATTCACCTTTAACAAAGGGACAGCTTGGGGAATGTCTTTCATGTTCGCTCCAAGGCTCGTCGGTTTTTTCCCAACAAACTAAGCAGACGCTGCACGTGAAGCACATAGCACGATCTTCCCCAGTTGCACTAGGCTGATGGTAAAACCCGGCCTGAGCCATTTGATCTGGAAGGGCCCATTTATAATCCATATGGGGCCATTTCTCGAATGTTTGTCTTCGTGCCGCTTCCGAGTACATTAAAAATCTTTGAAAATTTCCAGAGTTGCAAGTGTCTAATACTCTAGACCCCGCTAGGAGATCAGTTAATCGCTCATTTATGGCCGAGGCAATCGCTAATGCAGGAATGTGCCTGTCAAGTCGTTTTAAATTGTATACCACATTATTTGCCACCAATTTTAAGCTGGAATACGGCAGTTCCAAACAAATTGTGTTCCACTAGAGAAAAAGAAATAAAATAAACAACAATCTCTCATTATCTACAATTTATTACCCTTTGTGCTTTAATTCCTTTTTTAGCGTT
Organism: Thereva nobilitata; assembly: GCA_963855945.1. NCBI lineage: Eukaryota > Metazoa > Arthropoda > Insecta > Diptera > Therevidae > Thereva > Thereva nobilitata. Next base: position 101,556,944 of record OY979695.1, read on the forward strand.
AGATTGGGCCTCTTTAATTTTTTCCATCAACTCGTTGCTTACATCTGAGGGACACTCAACACCGTGTTCCTCTAAGCTCTGAAGGCTTTGCTGAAATAATACCGCTTCTGAGAGTAATAACTCTATACGAACTAAATCATCATTCTGTAATACTGGCGTCTGGAGGATCGTATCTAAAAGCAGAACTCCGTTATAGTCTCCACGCAGACCAAGATTTTTTTTATCCCAGAACAAAATTTTTTCCTGTAGAGGCATGTATTTTCCTCTTACTTCTGCATTCCCTTCTGAAATTAGAAAATAAGACACTGAAAACTATAAATGTTTCAACTATTTGAAAAACTTTTTTTTCTACGAAAATGTCAATGCGCAGATTAACATGAAAATAAAACAGGGTGGATTCCAGAAAATGGCTAATTTCATTTCCTGATTTAAATATAATAAAATTAAACGATATAAACATAATTTCCATTTTACATTGATATAATTGCTTTGAGAAAACTCCTGCAATTTTTATTGCGAAATTACCTGATAAAATGCATGACTGTAAAATGACACCCGAATTGACATCAAGCACCTTCACCTCGTTTTTTTGATTAAATACGAGAATCACATTTAAATTTGGATGGTACGTTATATTACTTGACTCTGTAGATACATTTAAATAACCGTCCTCTTTTAATATGCACTGATCATCAGCCATTTTTCAACAAAAGTTTTATCAGCCGCTTTGCTTAAGATTTAATTCGTTTCGCCATCAGTAGACAAATTGACAATGACACACGACGTTTCCCTTTCATACTTTAAGGGAATGACAGAGAAGAGTATACCAAAAACCAAAGGCGGCGATTAGAGAAGAGATGTAAACATAACCTTTTTTGCTGCCATGTTGATTGTACTGAGTGTCAAAAAAAATTCTCCGCATCCATTTTAGCTAATGAGCAGTTACATTTTATAAGAATATGGACTGCAACACAATTGAAGGCACATTGGCTAAGCAATTTAATAAACCTAATTTGTTCACACTAGTAAATCCATTTAATTGCTTAGACATTTTGGCATGGCAACATGGTCTAGGGTGGGTGCCAAGATACAATTCCGAATTTTTCACTTTCACCCCGGACACTTCGAAATTACAAAGTGTGCCAAAATACAACTCACGCTCTTCATTTAACAATTGATTATTTTTTGAAAAACATGGATGACAACAAAATTTTGCAACTTTTAAACTGTTTAATAATTTTGTTTAAAGTAGCCTAGGGCTACATAAATGTTTTTAAATTTATCGAAATGGAAGAGCTTCATGAGCGTCATCCTAAAGGGTGGAATTGGTGGAATGCAAGAAGCATTTACTTATTTGTAAGAGTTTTGAAAAAAAAATGATTCAAATATCATACGAAAATTGAACTGTTAATTTTATTTTGATTGGCGTCTGTAACGTTCTACGGTGTAACAGGATCAGGAACAAGAAAGAATATGGAAAATGCTGTGCTTCAAATTTATGGGAGTGATTTTGATGAGAAATTTATTATAATTGAAAATAAACATGATTAATAGCTAAGTTGAATAATTTTAAACTTGTGAAAACATTCCGTATACACGAACCATTATACGTTTGACGAAAGTTTGATATTTACGCACGTCGGTTGACGTGCGTTTTTTACTTGCATTATATACCGAGTTACCATGGGAGTTGAGTTGAGCTGTGGTTGAGTTGAAATGACACTTTAACTCAACGACTTAACTCTATGCGTTTCCATTTCTGCCTTCCGTCTTCCTCCATCATTTTCCATTAATTAATTTTATTATAGATTTTCCTTTAAAAGTATTTATTAACTAGTGGGGCCCAAACACAAAGCGGAAAATAGCAAAAAATCAAACACAAAACGAAGTTCTCTTCTGTAAAACATTATCTTCCGATCAAACAAAACAATCGAAAATAAAAAAATTCTCTTCCTAAAAAAAATTCTCTTTCGATTTCTTGGAAAAATGTTGAAAGTGGCACAACTAGAATATTATTATAAGATTATAAAGTGCGCGACATTTTCACTTTTTGTACCTTTGCCAGTGTGCCTTTTTTAGTTGTGTGAGTGAACTCAGTTCAACCTAACTATTTTTTCGTTGAGTAGAGCAGAGTTGAAAATCTTTAACGAAAACTCTTAACTGTGGGTGCCTTCTATTTAGACACAGAAAGGCACAGTTGTGTCTAACAGGGTGTTCCATCACCGTCGTGTTTAAATATATTTCACGCGGCGGTGTACATTTTTGCCGTTGATGGAACACCCTGTTAGACACACTTGTGTCTCTGTGTCTAAATGTAAGGCACCCTGTGTCTGTTTCCATGACGTATAACTCGGGTTCAACTCTGGTTGAACTCTCATGGAAACTCAGGGCCTTTAGTCCTACACATTTGCAACAGGAAGTTCTACTATTTAATCCAAATGCAAGCCGTTTGGAACCATTTAAGAATATTTAGAATTTGTCTTTATCAATAAAATTTAAGCCGTGTTTTTTTAATGAAGTATATAGTTCTTCCCCATACAAATCTGAAAACCCAGGTTTTATCGAGGTTTTTATCCAGGTCTTGGGACATTTCAAAATTTCCCTTTCTTTTCGGAATGTAGCATACTTACCGGCTGTCGGAAAAACGTCATTTAAAATAAAAACAACTTAGAAGTGACGAGAGCAAATTTGAAGGCAGGAGGAAACAAATAATTTATTTTTTAGAAACTTATTTATTATTTTCTAGAGGGGAATTCGTGCAACAGTTGTTTACTGACACGCAACTTCGGATTAATTTTAATATATTTAAAGCACTGAAGATGGCGCTTAGTGAAATTTCCCTTGTCGTTTTTTTAATGAACTGGATCGAAGACCTATAGAGTTCATTAAAAAAACACGGCTTTAATTATAACAAACTGTCAAACGAATGTTTGGATAATATTTCCCTACAATTCAAAATATTTCCTTACATTTCCAAAGACACAAACCTCCGAAAATTGAATTGTAAAATCTAAATGAGTTTTCCATACAAATTGACATTTGAATTGTATCTTGGCACAGGCCATTAGATAACTATTTTTTAAAATTATAATTTACATAGATATTGATTAGTGCGAAATGCTGATTCAATGTAGATTTTAATAAAGTAAATTGTGGGTAAGTATAAACCATGGAGAATATACAAGGAGCATCAACTTTTGTGGGGAAAATCACAGGGAGTGGTTGTGTACAGATGTCACCTTTGTCCGATGTGCCCCACATGAAGTTAGCTGAATTTGACCCATTTCGACGATTCGTTCAAAATTAATTTAGTCGAAATAAGACAATGTAAAAAAAAATCATTGGAAATTAATAAAAATTTATTGGAAAATCCAAAAATTATAAGTATAAACATGAAACATCTTAGTAATTAACGAACTTGTCCAACCGGATGAAAATAATTGGCTATGTTTTTTGGGGTACCTTTGACTGCAGCGCCCTCATTAATCAAACGAAAACTGACAACACGGAGTTTATACTCCTTGTATATTCTCCGTGGTATAAACCTAGGTTACTAATTCTTCTTCTTCTTTCATGACTACAACCGGGATCCGGTTCTGGCCTCTAGTAACTGCTCTCTCCACCCTTCCCGATTCTGAGCCGATGTCGTCCAGTTTGGCAGCCCTGGGCGTCTTGGTCTACGCCATCCTTCGAGCGGAGGTTGGGTCTCCCCGCTGTGGCACCCCATAGATCTTACCGTAGAGAACTTTCCGAGCAGGTTCAGGGGACAACAATTCTCCGAAGAATTTTCCTCTCGAACACGGCTAAGAGGTTAGAGTGCTTTCTGCTAAGCACCTATGTCTCGGATGCATATGCGAGTACCGGTAAGACCATCGTCTTATATAGTAGCAGTTTAGACTGCTGATTTCACTACTTCTAACTCGTGTTCTTCTACCTTGATCGTGGGACTATTGTTAGGTGTTCTTGCAGACGAGGCCACCATGTTTGCTTTGTTTTTGTTGATGTGCAGTCCTATCTTTTCTGCCGCCCGCTCAATCTGGGTGAAAGCTTCGTGTACAGCTGTTGATGTTCCTCCAATGATGTCAATGTCGTCTGCATAAGCCAGTAATTGGGTGGATTTGTGGAGGATTGTGCCCCTTGCTATCACGTCCGAATCTCGGATCACTTTTTCCAACGCCAGGTTGAAAAGGAGGCAGGCCAGACCAACCCCTTGTCGGAGTCCATTATACAGAGTGTATCCGTTAATTCAACAAAGCGGCCGGCTGTATGTAATGTGAACCTCGGGTTGGTTGCCCGAAGAAGCCAACCTCAGATCCACATACAAAAAAAACAAAAATTTGAAAGAAAATTCCAAGCAACCTAAACGTCGGTGATACCCCGGGCCTCAAGAGTAGGGCTGGCTCGTCGGGGGGGTCGTGGAGTTGAGAGACTCCAGAGGTCCACATATTTACTGTGCATCACCACCACTTACCTGTCTGTGAGTGCCCCACTATCAGGGCGGACGCGGAGTACTTAGGAAAGCGTGTGGGGAGGGAACCTGAAAGAAAATTCTGGGGCGAGAGACATCACCATCCACTAGGCCATTCTGATATTGCCTTAGCACATCATCCTACCTAAAAATTCCAAGAACACGAACATTCACCCCACACAAAACACAATAATTCTCAGACATACAATTATTTAATTCATTAACCCTATGTAATATTACATTATTCGAAAGACAATGTTATAGAATGAATATAAGGGTATATTTTCACCTACCTTGTTAGGTCTTACGTGCAGCCAATTCAGTCAGGATTTCGGCCAATATTCGTAACTCTCACTTTAAACAACTTCTTTTTTGGTCACAGTCAACTGTTTATTTTCTTTACATTTAAGCCTGAACTATAATAGACGTAGATCGACGTACGTTTTTAACGAATGTAGACGTACGTATCTGTCATCGTAAACCGTGAAGTACAATCGACCATAATAATCGCAGTAAACATTGTTTGAATTTGCTACGGTTTTGACATAACAACGCCGTCAACTGGGATCCAGGTCTCATAAGACGGCGTAATACTACGTTTAACGAAACATTAACGAAAACAAGTACATGTGATGTACGTTTATTATAGTCAATCATTAATTCTCATCATAGAGCCCTGGCAACGCAGGGATTGACGTACGTTCTTTCACGTCTATTATAGTTCCGGCTTTACAATCAAAAATTATTCTTGAGTTTAGATTCTAACTAATTTACTTTCACCTTAAACAACTTCGAACCACTTCCGAACGCCCGCTCTAAAAAACACCTTTTTGCCCGTCGCCGATAAGAATTGAAAAAAAGAAAAAACACTCTGATTAAGTCCCGTCCGTCGCGGAAAAGGGTTAAAACAACACTCAACTTAATCCATATTTTTCACCGCCGATGGGCCGTGGATTTTCCACCAAAACAAAAAACCAGGGGAAACGGTTCCCACACTGCGGTCAAGATCAAGATTACTCAGTTATCAGAGACCGCGGTGGCTTTATCGCGGTTTCAGCGTTAATCGTGAAACCGCGACGAGAATCAGTATCTCATGGGAACAATTTAACCGTTTAGTACATGAAAGATTCTCACTCCCAGACGAAATCCGATACCTTTGCGATAAGGTGTTGGATTTTTCGCCTGTTTGGGGCGAGTCTTTTGGTTTTTGTTGTTGTTGTGCTAGTTATGAATTTTTTATGTAACAACTCCTTAGGGGTGCCGATAAGAACATGGCGTCGACGTGGAACAAAGGCGCCTTGTTCGTTTGGATCTTTGTTTTAGCTGATGTTGCACTTATGGTGCGAGCTAAGCCCTTCCGGTTTTGGGTTTGGTTAATGTACGGTTCATTAGTACTTGTGAGCCTGGCCGAATATGAGCAAGTAAGTTTCCCTTCTCCTTTTGGGTTTTTTCTCTATTTTTTTCTTATGACACCTTTTGTTTCATTTCAGTTTATCGCATGCAGATTTAGTGCGCCAGGAGGCGTATCATCAGCGGGAAATAATGCGATATGTCAAGGATTTGGCGCATCACTTTAACGAGCTGGCGCAGGCTCAGAAGGCCTTAGCCGTTCTCAATGCGGGAACCAGACGAGGTAGGCGTGACCGGTCTCGGGTTCCCCCGAGGCCGCAGGATGCGGTACAGCACGGGAACCCCAACATCATTCCACGCGCATTATCGGGCGTCGTCCATCCCCCCACACGCACGGCTTGGAATCCCCTGGCGTCACTACCAGCAGCGGCCTATGGAGGGGAAACAAAGAAGACCCCTCAGACCAAGAGGTACTGAATCCGGGGTGCCTTTTATACAAAGCAAAAATATAATTTTTTTTGTGATAATGGTGAATAAAGAAAATATTCCTTTTTCTTCATAAAAAACTTTTCGTGTAGACAGTATTTCGTTGCTTTCAGGGTTTTTTCCTTTTTCCCTTTTTGGTTTTCTCCTTCTTTGTGGTTTTTGGTTTCTTGTTGGTTGTTTGCCGGCTTAAGGTCTGAGGTTAGTATTGTGGTACCGGCGCCTGGGGGCGCGGTAAAGGGGGGTAATCATATAAAAAAAATATGACAAACAAAAAAATATAGAAACAAAGAAAACAACAACAAAAATAGAAAAAATAGAAGATAAGGAGGTATTTTGACCTACACTTATTGGTGTTGTGGTACCGGCGTGTGGGGCGCGGTAAGGGGGGGTTAAAATAAATTAGTTCTGCACTTGTGGGAGTTGTGGTACCGGCGCTTGGGGCGCGGTACGGGGGGGTAAAAAATTAAAATCTTTTTTATACTTATTGAGGTCCTCCTCCCGGTTGCACTAACTGGATGGTGGAGGACTTTGGTAGTGTGTGGCTTCGGCTTAAAGGCCGGGGCATTGTGGTCACTGTCGCCGATGTGTCCTGTGGGGGCTCGAGTTGCATTGGGGGCCCGCTTAGGGGCGTCTGGTCCTCGGAGGTGGTTCTCTCCTCCGGGGGACATGCGTTTCTGGGCCTTCTGACACATTTGGAGCGGACGATGGCCACTAACAACGGAGTGCATTTATAGCACGTATACCCTATGAGGCTGAGTATTAGTATGCCACTGAACGAGATGGCGACTGTTGAGTGGGTGTGGGTACGTTCCCAGGTCTGGTGATTTAATTGGGAGTAGATCTCCTGCAGGGGCTTGGTGCCTTCCTGGATCATCTTGTTAGTATCGTCACCTGAGAGCAGTTTTATCCCTTCATCGGGGACCAATTCGGTTCGCAGTGGTCTGTAAGCAGATACTGCTATAGTTATGGGGTCAGTGGCAGGGAAGTACGGGTGTTCTATTATCTGGGTGGTTCGCGTTGAGCGTCCATTATACACCAGAATTTTGTCTTCCACCTGTACTTGGCACGGTTGATTGACTTTTAGTATACCGTGCTTGGCGATTTTTAATGTGTGGTTGACTTTGTCGCATGAGATGCGAAACAGCGTGGGTTTGTTTAGGGAGTACAGCCATGTGTTTGTCTGAGCCAGGCTAGTTATTACATTTCGTGGCTTGTCTGTGGCCCGTATGGGGCACTCTACCTTCTCTCCTAGGGGGTTATAGAGGAGTCTAATGGTACATTCCTTAGTGTTTGCGGAAAGTACGATAGGGACCGTTAAAGGCCCTATAAAAGAATTACTCCTTAGGTCCCCGGTGACCCTTTGTAGAACTTTGGCCTCTTGTGCGCGGAATAGTACGAAATGTTGGGTCTTAAATTCCGAAGCCACGTGGGAGTATGGGATGTCTGGGATCAACGAGTGTCCTGCCGCAGTGTTTATCGGGAAGACTGTAATTTTGTAGTATTGCATTTTGGGCAATGTTGAAAGTGTTACAAACACGGTTTTGGGTCAATAATAGACTGACTTTATTCATTCAAAATTTCCCTATTTATAGGGAAAAACAAAACTACTACATTTATAATTACATAGAATAATTTTTATACAAAGATATAAATATTTTTCTCTAGACAAAATCCTCGGCATCAGCATAATTGTCTCACGGTCACCACGATGATCCGCAGGTGCTTATCAAACGACACCACTCACAGATCAGCACAGTGACCATGAACGTGATACAAGATAATTATCAAACGCCACTACTTGCAGATCATCATAGTGACCATGAACGTGATTATGCTGATGCAGAATATTTTCGCGCTGAGAATTATGGCGATGATTTTTGTGAGGGTTTGAACATCCCCCCCTCCTTGAAGCTAGTAGCCTTCAACAACTAAACCTTAGCAACGTTTAGTAACTGCAATTGACCTCAAGGCTGGATGCATCTTCCTCCTGATGGATTAGTGTTCGTGGTTTTGGTACCGGTGCTGCTGTGGTATTGCTGTGGTGGTTAGAGGATTTCCACTTGCAATACTGTCGTAGGATAAACCACGCTATGATCGATATTATTGATAACAGAGCGATGTATGCTATGGTGAACTGATGTATTTCCTGTGGTTCTAGATGAATCCCTTTCTCTTCCCTTTGCAGCAGGTCTACCTGCCTCTTGAGCAACTCTAGATCCGCTAGTTGAGGATGGTAGTTGTCGTCCAACTTTGGAATGATCGCTGGTTGCGACAGGTTAACTGGTATTGTTAAGTTGCTTATTGGCAAAAATGACAGAGCTGTAGTCGTGTGTGCTACGGTATGGCTTCTAATTGTTAGGTGGGGTTGCTTAATAATGCAGTCATCCAACAGCTGCAGTATTCCTGAACCTTCTAAATTGATTTGGTGTACCTTGTCCTTGCACACCACATTCGCTGTTGTGGGTTCCTCCATAACATAAACCCATTGGTTCGAGTTGTGTAGAGGAATCCAGTGTGGTCCTGGGCCGACATCTGCCACCTTGCAGGTAGGTGGATGTGCGAGGTGATTCAAGAGTTCGATTTCACAGACGGTAACGTTGGAGCTGCGTCTGTGAACTGGTTGTGCGTGTTTGCACAGGTGTCTTTCGCCATTGATTAAGATACATGGCAATAGATCCTGTAGTGGACAGTATTCGTCCCGATGAAGGTTGGTAATCAGGAATGATGATGACGGTTGAACCGCAACGAAAGAATGGTTGTGTGGAACTGGCACAGGAACTACTTTCAAGAGCTCGAAATCTTCCATGGCGATCAATGGTATGGTAATTTTGAAGATGATGTGTTCCTTAGTTGGCCGTCCTTGAATGTCGATAAGATTGTAAAACTGCAGGATATCATCTTGTGCGGCAGGCAATCTAAGAGATGGCGGCAAGTTGTTCCTTATTTGCTTGAGTTTGTCTCTTAGCTGGTCTGGTGTAACTAGCAACGGATTTAGTTTTCCGTGATGGGTATCCGTTAACACCTCTAAAATTGACTGTTGGGTCCGCTGAACATGTGAGGTTGTTATGTAGGTTTGCATGGCCATCAGATTGAAGGCATTGGTTACCCTTGTTTGAAAACCTTCTTCTGCAACCTTGTTGACTTGAGTGGTGAGGTGGTTGAGATGGGCTGTCCAATCTTGGAGCTGGTTGTTGACTGCCTCTTGGTCACGTCGAATAATGTTGACCGTGGCATCTAATACCGAGGTTTGATTGGCTAGTAGCCGGTTCAGGTGTTTCTCATTTTTGTATATTGTTTCCAGGTTCTTTGATATTTGCTCGGCATAATTGGCATCCAGGACACCAAACAGTGCGTTGGCAATGTTGCCTACGAAATTTAAGGCTCCTCTTTTGATCCGACCTGATGATGTTGGCAAGAGTAACTTATTGGTTTCGGCTAGGTCGCTTGCTAAGTGTTGGAAGCTAGTCAGAATATGTTCGCATGGATCGTGATTTGTTAACTTAAGACAGAGCGCTTCAAGGTTGCGGTTGTGTGTTATTACTGCCCTAAATTCGTTCCAAAATGGCGTCATGTTGAAGAAGGCTATGATTTGCCATTCATTGGTCACGACGTTTGCTGGGCCTAGGTTTTCAAAGAATATCCCGGGCTGAGAATGAAACGGTCTTAATTCCACTGGTGTAGCTCCCAATTGAAGAACCGGTAACACTATGCATGCCAAAAGTGTTGTAATGACACCTGATCCCGGGGATAGTTTTAACTTCTTTTTAGGATTGTTGTCTGGTGGCGAGGGTAGCCTTGAGGTACTTGGTTTGCTGTCTGTGATGGAAGCATCATTACTCCACTTTTGAATTGGCAGAAATCTGCCCTTGTTTGGATGACGTGGTGGTTTGTACGTTGGTCTTGTGAAATGTCGCACTGGATGGTTAACTCTCTCTTTAATATTCGTCTCTTCACTAGGCGTGGTGAGGGTGGCCGTACATGCTATTGGTCCAGTGTTGTCCTTATTGCTCGGCGAGTCTTCTAGTGGTAAGGGACATAGATTGCTAACAGCTCTTTTGTAGCAGCCTGTAGCTGTTTTTACAGTAGCGACTCTGGCATGCTTGTCTGGGCCCTCATAGGTCTCTAAAATCCGACCTAGAGGCCATTTTAATGGAGGGAGATTGCTGTCCTTTATCAAGACTAAAGTTCCGCGCTGTAGATCCCCTTTCTCAGTCTTCCACTTCTGTTTTATCTGCAGCTCTTGGATGTATTCCCGAGACCATCTTTTCCAGAAAGATTGTTGGATACTTTGCAGCCGCTGAAATCTACTGAGCCTATTGAAGTTTTCATCGCTGGTATCGGGTTCTGCAAATGATGTTAAGGGGGCTCCAATTAGAAAATGTCCTGGTGTCAGTGCTTCCAGATCATTAGGATCACTTGACATCGGAGTCAGTGGCCGCGAGTTCAGTATGGCCTCAATTTGTGAGATGAGAGTGTGCAGTTCCTCGTATGTTAGATGGGCCCGTCCTGCTTGGCGCACGAGATGGTATTTTGCCGATTTTACTGCTGCCTCCCAAAGTCCTCCAAAATGAGGAGACCTAGGAGGTATTGGTTTCCACTCGATGTGATTCTCGGCACACAGATGGGATACTGCTGTTTGCAGTTCTTGAGAGTTAAAGGCTTCTCGAAGTTCCCGTAGCTCTGACTTCGCTCCAACGAAATTGGTAGCGTTGTCGCAGAAGATTTTAGCGCATAGTCCTCTCCGCGCAATGAATCTTTTTAAGCAGTTTAAAAATGAGAGTCCACTTAAGTCGCTGACCAACTCTAAGTGTACAGCCCTTGTCGTAAAACATATAAATACTGCAATATAAGCCTTGGTCGGTGTTTTGCCCCTCAGTTTGTAGTATATGTCCACTGGGCCACAGAAATCGACTCCGGTTGTGTGAAATGGACGTGATGGTCTAACTCTTTCTTCTGGTAGATGTCCCATGACTTGTTCTGCGGCTCGAGGCTTGCAGTGGAAACATCGGACACATTGCTGCACAGTTCGCTGAGCAATTCGTCTGCCATCGATTACCCAAAATCGTTGCCTTACAATGGCCAACAATGTTTGTGGTCCAGCATGCATATGTTTGTGGTGCAAATGATTAAAAAGCATGTTAGTTACCAGGCTCTTGGGTAGGAGAAACTGGTTCTTTGCTTCTTCTTCTAGGTCAGACTGTTTTAATCGTCCCCCTACTCTGATTAGACCAGTTGTCTGATCAAGAAAAACGCTAAGCGGTTTCAAAGGGTTGTTATTGTCTAGATTCTTGCCAGCCTTTAGCAACTTAAGCTCCTTGGAAAAGGCTGATCGTTGCGCAACTCTTATGATGGCATTTAAAGCCTGGTCTAATTCTGTAGTGGTTGGTGCGCCAGTGGGCCAAAGCTTCTTTGGTCGCTTGCCATTGTTGAGAGCTCTTATGCAATATGCTAGGATCCTTTGTAACCGTGTAAATGAGTTACCATGTCTGATGGTGGAAAATAAGTCATCGGGAGCTGCAACTGATAATACTGATTTCATAATTCGGCGTTCTGGCACATCAGTAGAAGGCTGAAAACCTGCTTTCGGTAAATTTCTTTCTGTTAGAAATAGTGGTCCTCTCAGCCATAATGTTGATTGGACTAATGCTTCGGGTGACATCCCACGTGAGATGATGTCAGCTGGGTTGGTCGAGCCCTCAATGTGTCTCCATTGTTCAACTTGTGTTAATCCTTGTATTTTAGCGACTCGGTTAGCCACATACGTGTTCCAGGTGTAAGAAGGAGCTGAGATCCAGTGGAGTACTGTCGTTGAGTCGGTGTAATAACAAACTTGAGATGGCTGAGTAGGAAGGCACTGCAGCACGCGTTCTACCAGCTCTACCATCAATACCGCCGCACAGAGCTCTAATCTGGCTAACGTTGTAGTTTGAAGGGGAGCGAGCCTTGATTTGGCACACAACAACCTTACCCTGGCTTGGTTTATTTGATTCGTCGATCTGATGTAGCAACAAGCTCCATACGCTGCTTCGCTGCTGTCTGAGAAGGCATGCAACTGGACGTCTGTTGCACAGGAAAATTTTACGTGCCTTGGTACCTTTAATTCTCTCAGTGCAGCTAGTCCTCTCTTGAAGCTTCTCCATTTTTCTTGGGTAGTTGCAGGAAGTTCTTCATCCCAAGATACCCCTCCCTTCCAGAGCTCTTGGATGAACAGTTTTCCTAACAAGGTCACCGGACCAATTAATCCGAGGGGATCAAAGATTCGAGCTACATCCGATAGTACCGTCCGCTTGTTGATTCTCATACTGCTGTCTTGAGATACCTGCCATTGAAATACATCCTCTTTGGGCTGCCAAATCATTCCTAAGGCCTTGATGACTTCGGTCTCGTGGATAACGAGCATTTTTTCCTTGTGATCTTCTGGGATGTCTCTCAAAATCTCCGGATGGTTGGAACAGAACTTTCTCAGCTCGAAGTGACCTTGTTTCAGCAATGAGATTAACTGTCCCTTTAGATTGAGGATGTCTTGCATGGAATCGGTGCCGGTTAGAATGTCATCCACGTAAGTGTCGTTAATTATTGCCTTTGATGCCTCGGGTGCGGTGTCGTCTCCGTCGAGGGCTAATTGCTTCAGGCATCTTGTTGCCAAAAATGGGGCTGATGCTGTTCCATAGGTGATGGTGTTTAGTCGATAGAACTGCAACGAATCCTCTTTTTTGTCTCGCCAGATGATCAGCTGAAACCGCCTGTCCTTAAGGTCCACCTCGATTTGCCGGTACATTTTGTTGATGTCGGCGGTGAACACATATCTATGCATACGAAATCGTAAGAGTATTTGGAATAAGTCCGATTGCACGGTTGGTCCGACCATCAAGAGATTGTTTAAGGAATTTCCTGACGTCGTCTTAGCTGAGGCATCAAAAACTACTCTCAGCTTAGTCGTTGAGCTGTCAGGCTTCATGACCGCATGATGGGGTAGGAAATAGTGTGTGGGTGGAATTTCCTCGTATGCGATTTGTTGCATGTGCCCTAGTGTCTCATATTCGTGAATAAAGTCGCTGTACTGCTTCTTCAAGTCAGGATTCTTCTGCAGCTTTCTTTCCAGGGCCAGGAAGCGTTTCGTGGCCATAGGTTGAGACTCTCCGAGATCAGTAGATGGCTGCCGAAAAGGTAATCTGACAATGAAGCGGCCATCTGGAGCACGTTGGAACGTATCTTGGAAATGTTCTTCGCAATCATGCTCTTCCTTGGTCATGCGATTAGAGGGGCCATCATACTGTTCCATCTCCCAGAACTGTCTCACCTGGCGATCTAAAGTAGTGATGGAAGGTTGTGTGGCTATGTTGCACTCGTATGAGTTAGGAGCTTCTGTTGGGACTCTTCCTGCGAATATCCATCCTAGTTTGGTATCTTGAAGGAGTGGAAGATCATCGTGAAGTTTTATTTGGCCTGGGTTTAATAGCTCCAAATGTAATTCTGCTCCCAGTAGCAGGTCAATTGCTTGGGGCTTAAAAAATGTTGGATCTGCCAACTGGAGGTTTTCTGGGATATTCCAACTCGATGTGGCGATGTATTTCGCTGGGTGATATACACTAACCGTTGGTAGCACAATGGCTGTAATATGCTTTCTGAAATTACCTATTCTCGTTTGGAAGCATAGGTCTACTTCATGCTTAGCTGTTGTTTCAATATTAGCAATTCCCCAAAATTGGATGTCACCTCTTTTTCTCGTTAGACCTAAAGCATGAACCATCCGTTCGCTGATGAAGTGCATTTGCGAGCCTGAATCCAGCACTACTCTGCAAGGTACCAGCGTGCCCTTGGAGCTCCTTACGTTTACTATCGCTGTTGCTAACATAATGTGTGACCTGGTGAAGGCATTCAGACTGGTGTTGGCTGATTGACTTGTGGCTGGTTGTAAAGCGCCTGGCTGAGTCTCAGAGTTTGGAGGGCTCTGCATCTGAAATTTGGCCTTTGTAATTGGAACGTCCTGCTTGTGGCTGGGTTGATTTTTTGTCTCTAGAAGAGGTGGGATTGAAACTCGTTGGTTTTCCCTGGATCGTGTTACCCTTACAGGATCAATATGTAGTAGAGTGTTGTGATGAATAGCGCATTTCATGCAATGTCGTGATTTGCAGCTTGACGCGAAGTGTCCAGGTTTCAAGCAGTTGATGCACCTTTGTAGTCCACGCACTCGCCGAAGGCGTTCCTGGGGCGAAAGTTGCAGGAATTTGTGACAACTAAATATCGGATGCGAGCCAGTTTCGCAAATCGGGCATCCATTTGATGGAGTTGTTGCCACTAGCGCTGTTTTCCCGGTTGAGAATTTTTTGCTCTCCTTAAGCCCTCCTAGAGCTTCAAGTGTTTGGAACCTATTCTCCAAGAAAGCCGTGAACTCATGTACTGTCTGCAACTCTCTTGGAGCACTGAGGGACTGTTCATACATGCGATGGCTCTCCTTATCTAGTTTGGACAGTAAGATGTGCAACAGTAGTGGATCCCATTCCTGTGTAGGAACGCCAAGGTTGTTGATACCGTGGAGGCATTCCTTGATGGTGTCGTGCAAGCGCTTAACACCTGCGCTAGATTCTATAGTTAACACTGGCTGTGACAACAATTTTTGAATGAGCGCTCCTACCAGAAGACGCTGGTTATTGTATCGCTCTTCCAAAATTTGCCAGGCTGATGCATAGTTTTGTTCTGTAGCTCGTATATGTTGGATCAGCCTGCCTGCTTCTCCCGTCACGTGAGCCTTTAAGTAGAATATCTTCTCTGAGGCACTTATCGGCTGTTGATGTATGAGTTGCACATAGAGATCGCGAAACTCTGTCCATTTAAGATAGCTGCCGTCAAATGTAGGCAGCGTTATCTTTGGCAACTTGGTGTTCGATGCCATTGATGAGGAGCTCGGTGTGTGTATGATTTGTTGATCCTGAACAGCAATGAGTACTTCCTGGCAATGCCTCTCCATCTCTGAGTAGGAGTCCTCTTCGTAGTCCAATATGTCTGCTTCTGACATGATCTCTGCATGTAGAGATGAAATCTTGGACCAGTACTCTCTAATGCTGGAAAGCATTTGATTGTAGTACCCTGTGGACTGCCTGGTCTGGATCTTGCCCTCAATGCCGGTTAGCATTTTCCCTAAAGCGAGCATGGTCGCTTTCTGCTTCCTGATGTTCCTGTGTTGAGTTTCAAGAGCCTGTTGTGGCTTTGAACTGAAGTCTTCCTTGTCGGCATTGGCTGTCTCCTCCCCTTCTCGACCTTTTAGTGCCTCTAGCAAGGCTTGCCGGTAGCTATTGTACAGAGTCTCCATTACCTGGTAAAAACCTTGTTTGAAGTAGGCATGCTCGGGATTTTCCGGCCTTTGGCTCTGCATCTGGATGTCTCGGCTGTCGAACTCGCTCCACTCGTACTCGAGACGATCCAGCCTGTTCCTTAGGTAAGGTTCTGTCCATCGGTTCGGACCATCCTTCCTGAAGTTCTCGTAGGCCCTTTGCACTAATTCGCTTGTGGCCTTTTGCGCCTCTATCAAATCTTTGAAACTAGACATGATTATACTATTGAAGTAGTTGTAGGACTTATTGAAACATTCAATAAAGTCCTGTCACGGTCGCCAAATGTTGAAAGTGTTACAAACACGGTTTTGGGTCAATAATAGACTGACTTTATTCATTCAAAATTTCCCTATTTATAGGGAAAAACAAAACTACTACATTTATAATTACATAGAATAATTTTTATACAAAGATATAAATATTTTTCTCTAGACAAAATCCTCGGCATCAGCATAATTGTCTCACGGTCACCACGATGATCCGCAGGTGCTTATCAAACGACACCACCCACAGATCAGCACAGTGACCATGAACGTGATACAAGATAATTATCAAACGCCACTACTTGCAGATCATCATAGTGACCATGAACGTGATTATGCTGATGCAGAATATTTTCGCGCTGAGAATTATGGCGATGATTTTTGTGAGGGTTTGAACAGGCAAGTTTAAGATTGGTAGAGTGATTTTTATTACCAGCTTGTCCTGAATGAGGACTGAGCGAAGCTGTGTGACTTGAAGCAAGAGGGGGGTTGCAGTCTTCGCATTCCCGGTTAGTTTTGAGGTAGATTTTGGATAATGTACTGGGCGAGATTAGCAAGGGGTGGATTTTGTTGTCTGCGCTTGAAAGGATTATGTCCAGGAGCGTTTGCTGTCTGGACTCTATTTCGGATACTTGTAGTAGTAGGTCAGTAACTATCCCTTGCCTTAGTTGGGTGTTGTATAAATCCTCGGTCGCATTGTGAAGTTTTGTCAGCTGCTCGGCGATTTGGTGCTGCCTGTTCACGAGCGCGATCAGTGGTTTTTGAATTTCTCCTAGGGTATTGTTTACCACTGTTATTTGTTTCTACTCCAGTTCGGCCAAGGCTTTCTCGTTGCCTTCTAATTCATTCAACCTACTGTAAATCTCCTGGTCGTCGTTCGAATCCATAGTCCCAAACAGGTAATGCAGAGCGTGCCCAATGCCGTCGAATAGTGACCTGATGGGTCGGTTTCGGGGTATTAGCTCTCGTATTGTACCTGTGCGCTGTTTTATGTGGGTAACAATGGAGCGGATGTGTTTCTGCTGAGCCGCGCAGAGTTCGGTAGGGTTCCTTGCGCATATTTGCTGGGCCACTTGCTCGGCCTGTTCCGTTAGGTCGGTATGCACCTCTAATTCGTGTAGGTCCAGTTCTGTTACCACGTTCCATGTGTGGTGATACAACCAAACTTCTCCCACGTGCTCGATTAGGACCCCCGTAGCGTTGATTGGGGTGAAGGTGTACGGCCATAGGGTATTGGACATGGGTCCGGGCATGCTCGCGGCCATTTGTATGAGAAGCAGGTAGGTCAGCGTCCACATGGTGCGCTGCAATAAGATTATAAACGGGAGATTAGTTTTCGTTTTTTACTTGTATCCAATTGAACTAATAAGATTAGTGTATGTGTTTTGTCCGGATGCCATCCGTCTAAGTCGGTGCTTTATCGTAAAGCACCGTTAGGCGTCAGTAGGCAGGACTGCACTGAGAAAAAAACAAAAATTGAACCAAGTCCGCCAAGGAATTGGAGAAAATTCAATGTCATCAAATGAATAACGCTTTACACCAATATTAAGTATGCTAAAGCAAAAGAATGGGCTTTTTTAAGTCAATTCCGCGGCGGAGTTCCCATTGAAACCTTTACGCAGTTGAACTTATTGCTTGTTCGTTTGAGGAAAAAACGTTTCTTTTTTCAATTAATAAAATGCATTATTTGTTTAAACATTAGTCTGCAGCTGCCTCAATAATTTATGGATACTATCTAACTAAAAGAAACAATTGGTCATAAAAACTTGTCCCTTTCTTTATTATTGGGAATGCCCCTGTCGCCGTCTTATTACCTGTAGTCTTTGTTTTCGGTTGTTTGCTATTTGTAACTACCCCTAATACCATCAACAGGGTATGTGTCCAACTTTCTGTTTCAAAATGTTAGTTGATCCCGTGCAAAGATCATGTAGACGCAGATTCGAGTGCAATTTCAGTGAAGGGAAAAATTAAACAGTGAAACCAGTGACAGAGTGGATTGTTGTTGTGAAGCAGGACGATTGATGTGTCTGCCTGTGTATAGAATTTGAGGAAACTATTTTTTTACTTGCGTACAAAATTTTTTACACTTATCATGGCTGATGAGGAAATCAAATTACATTTAATTAAATGGGATTTCGAAGGACTTATCAATTCGTTTAAAGGTAGATATTTTTTTTGTGAAAATACTGTTAATAATTATATTTTAAACATAGATTTTTTTTAAAGGACAACAAAATAAGTGATGAAGATTTAGATGAAAATCCACCATCAAAGTTGATCTCCGTTCAAGAAAATCTACTAGTGCTAATAATAAAGGACAAAATTCACTATCAGGAAAGCTTGAAGGCCAAACCACTTAACGATCGACATATTTTAACAAAACTTATATAACTTATATATTTCAGTAAATATTTTTTTGTAGGAGAGTTTAACATAAATAAGAAAATTTAAATGGTTATTTAATTATTAGGTACAACGTATTAATAAGTATGTTTTTCGCATTTTATAAATCTTATGTATTTTAATTAATTTATAATATTTCTAATAATTTAAGTTCAGAAATAAATAAAAAATGTTATAAATAAAATATTGTCTTCTAAATATTATTTATTTTCCTAAAAAAATTATCATTTACATAAATCTATGAAAAAAAATGCTTTTACTGATTGTAGTAAATAGTAAATTTCGATTCATCGAATCTCGTGCGAAATAGAATCTATCGAGATATATTGTGTGATGGACAGCAAATTCTATCGACTCAAACATTTTTAACTTCTTTTCAAAAGTTTTTATATTTGCAAGAAATATTTTCAAAACTGATTAAAATATAAAAAAAATCAAATCAAATGCTCAGTGACGCCTCTTAATCATCTATTTCATTTCATGTAATTCCGTATAACATAAAATCAACGGGCTTATGCTATTTAACGAATTCCTGCGGATCTCTCCCAATTCCTTGCGGAATTGACACCATTGCCTTGTCAACTACGCCAGGTAGTTAAATTAACCCCTATGCTGGTTTCGCCGTATCCAATTCCATAGCGGAGTTGGGTTAAGCGAGAATGGTTTGAATGGACATTTCCTTTTTCTCAGTGTGGCTTTAGTGGCTTAAAGCTACGTTTTATTTTCATAGAACGGCTTCAAGCTTGACCGAAACCAATCTCCGATTTATTTTGACAGTCTTTTCAATTGGAGTACTTATCTTTGTGGGCCTGAGGTAAGGGTGGTGTGTGCTAGTGTGTGTATGGTGGTAGAGTTTCGATTCTATTGTTACCTGGTGCTATTCTAGATGGTTACTCGTAGAAGGGTTTAAGTCGGTTATTGTGTACTATTGTTTGTCTGTTACCTATTTTAATTTTGGTGTTTAATCGAGTTAATCTTCTAGCTCAGAAGTACACTTCTCAGCTGGGCTGAGAAACGGGCCACGCTTATGTGCAGGGACCGAATCCGGCCGAAAGCACCAAAAAAGGTATAAGAAGAAAAAACACCGCAAAACGAGCATGCGACCGAAAATGCGGGTTCCTTCTCAACCCTCCCCGGCACTCCTGTACCGAGCCGGTCCGGTCCCTGCACACAAACGCGGTCACATTTACCACTGCACAGTGGCTCGGCTAAGACATGCAAACACAAAACAAAAAACAATGCAACATTTAAGAGCACAAAACATCAAACAGAGAAGCGTGCAAAAACAATGAAAAAGTGGGACACACAGGGAGTCACGCCACATTCAAAAGACTTTACAGGACTGGTTACGGCTATCACTGGGTATGGGCCCCTCCAGATGGGGGACAATTTTCCTTTTCGGTTTTCACTTTTAATGAGAACCTGGTCACCAATATGGAATGAGTGGGGTCTCGTGGTTTGGTCATAGTGGGCCTTGGATTTTTGTTTGCTTGACAGCAAATTTTGCCGGGCTATGGAATAGGTTTTTTGTAATTTATATTTCAGAATGTGGTAGTAGCTTTCGTGGTTGTATAGAGTTTCTGGGTCCTTTTTTAGATTGGAAGCAATATCTGGAGAGAAGCCGTAAAGACAATCCATTGGCGTTAGTTTGGTGCTATCATGGACACTAATATTGTAAACGAAGGCGGCAGTACGTAGATATTGGTCCCAGGTCTTGGGGTTCTGGTCAGTGATACTGCGCAGATATTCCACTAGGGGCCGGTGGGCCCTTTCCAAAGCGCCGTTCGATTGGGGGTGGTAAGCGGAATTTTGTAGCTTTTTGATTTTCAGTAGTTTGCACAGGCCCTTGAAGAGGCCGCTGAGAAAATTGGTGCCCTGGTCGGTCATTATGCTTTTGGGTATTCCGTAGCGGGTAACGATTTGGTCAAAGACTATCTGTGCTACGGTTTCTGCTTCGGCGTTCGGGATGGCATAGCAATCTAAGAACTTGCTCAGGTTATCTTGAAAGGTTAGGATGTACAAGTTCCCGGAGTGGGTAGTTTCTAGGGGTCCCACTATGTCCAGATAGACCTTGTCGAAAGGTCTTTCGGCCATGTCTGTGATTACCATCGGTATTTTAAGGGCCGGCGTGGACTTATTTGTTTGACAATTTCTACATCGTCGGATATACTTTCCTATGTCCCTTAGCATGTGGCGCCACCAGTACTTCCTACGGATTCGTTTGTAGGTTTTGATCACGCCTTGATGACCTCCGAAAGCGGAGTCATGATAGTCTTTCAAGATGGTGGCTATCTCATTGGGGTCCGTGATTACCGCAATTTTGGGTCTTTGATTGGTTTCAGCCTCTTGGGGAGGGCTGGTTTCGACTATTGTGTCCACGGGGCTCGGCGTGGTTGGGTGTTCGGGTGATTTGAGTGGTTTGGTATCTAACTGCTTTATACCGTTGCCTTCAGGGGCGATTCCTATGCTTGTTACCCCGGTTTGGGCCTCCTTTTCGGGTGTAGGGATGGGTCCTTTCCCTCGTGCTTGAGCACGGGTGACTGCGTTGCATCTTTGGTTGTGGCTTCCGGGGAAAGGTTCCATGGGGGAATGAACTATTGCTTCGACCGTGAAAGTCTGCTGAGCCTTAGTATCTTGCGGAATACGACTGAGGGCGTCGGCATTAGTATTATACTTGCCGGGTTTGTATTCAATATTGTAATCGTATTCCGAGAGTTTGTGGTGGAAGCGCACCAATCGGGTTGTAGGGTCTTTAACGTTGAAAACTCCTTTCAACGGCTTGTGGTCGGTATACACCGTGAATGTTCGACCCTGTAGATAGCACCTGAAATTTTTCACAGCCCAGACTATTGCCAACAGCTCTTTTTCGATGGTGGAATAGTTTCGTTCAGCCTTGTTCAGGGTTCGGCTGGCATAAGCAATTGGTTGGTCCTTTCCCACTTCCCCTTGTGAGAGTACAGCCCCAAGGGCTTCACTACTGGCATCTGTAGTCAGATTGAAGGGTTTAGTGAAGTCGGGGAACCTGAGTAGGGGTGGTTGGACAAGAGCTGCCTTGATTTGGTCGAAGGAGAATTTTACGTCCTTACGGAGAAGATTGGTTAGAGGCCGGACGATTCTTGAGAAGTCGGGAATAAACTTTCTGTAGTAATTCGCGAGTCCGATGAAAGATTGGACCTGGCGTATAGTGCGTGGTTCCGGGAATTCTTGGACGCATGCCGTTTTCCTGGGGTCCGGGAGCGCTCCTTTCTCTGAGCAGATGTGCCCTAGGTAGACTACCTCCTTACGTAGGAGTTGGCACTTTTCGGACTGCAATTTGAGGTTGTGCTCCCTCAGTTTGTTAAAGACTTTTCTGAGCTTCCGGTTGTGGTCTTCTAAGCTCTTACCATAGATGACAATGTCATCTAAGTAGACGAAGCATTCTAGGCCTTGCAGGCCGGTGAGTACGTAGTTCATTAGTCTTTGGAACGTAGCCGGGGCTCCTTTTAGCCCGAACGGCATACGTTTGAACTCGTAGTGCCCGTAATTGGTGCTGAAGGCGGTTTTATCTTGATCCCTGGGATCGACCAGAACTTGGTAATAGCCGCTGGCCAGATCAAGACTGGTGAAGTAACGCGAGTGTGCTAGTTGGTCCAGGATCTCTTCTATGCGTGGCAATGGGTAGGCGTCGCCGATTGTTTTTTCGTTAAGTTTACGAAAATCGACGACGACACGCCACTTTTTCTCACCGTCTGCGCCTGCCTTCTTGGGAACTAATAGGAGAGGGGAGTTCCACGGGCTTTTGCTAGGCTGTACAATATCGTTTTCCAGCATTTCTTGTAGCTGTTCATTTATTATCTGCCTCTGACTTTCTGGCAATCGGTACATTTTTTGGTTTATGGGTGCCTGGTCCCGTATTAGAGGTATTTCGGGTTGGATTGCGGATGTATGCGTGAGGAGATCGCCCTTAAGATAGAAAATATCGTGATATTCGTAGCAGAGGTCGGTGATCGACTGTCTTTCTTCCGCGCTTAGGTTTTCATCCAGATTCAATTCCCTTTTGATCTGTTCTAAGCGGGCTTCGAGGTCTTGAGGGACCGGGTACTCGGGGTTTGAGGAGTACCGGATATGGTTAATTCTTGCCTCGGTTTTGCTCTTTGGGGTTTTCGTACCTAATCGTTTGTTTTTTTGGGATTTAATGGCAGGGGTGTATGATGCCTTTGCATGGGAAGTTGTTCCCTTTTTCTTATGAGTGGTGATGGAGTTTGGTGGCCAACGTTGGGGCTCTTGTACTCACAAGCACCGTTATTTTGGGATGAGCATTGGGGGCTGGTTTGGTCGACGCACTCAGAGTTACATGCGGACCATATTGTTTTTAAATAATTGATTAGGAATAGAGCGACGGTGTTTAAGAACGTACGAATGGTATTTTGGCTAGCGATCTCAGGGCATACTTTTCAGGGGCCTTGGGGGCCGAATTTTTGGTGGATGGTGTTGTTATGGTTGGCCGTGGTATCTCTTGAAGTGGGATTATTTCATATGTCTTGGTTGGGACCAGTGTTAGGTTAAGTGCGGCTATGGGCACTGGGGTGTTGGTACTGTTGAGAATGCTTACCGGAACTGTGTCTTTTCCCTTGGGTAGTAGGCTATTTGAGAGGAAAACACCGGGTTCTATTTCCTGAGACAGACAGACCATTTCTTCCTTTAAGTTTAGCGGCACTGAGATTATCTGTTGGGTACGGCCTGGCACTCGTGTCAGCCGTCCCAATTCAATCTTAGTCCGTGTAGGTTCCATTTGAGTTTCGATTATGTCAGTCGGCCTTTGGGTTTTGCAGTCAGCCTCCTTGTCAGGGGCCTTAGAGACAGTGTTGGTTTTGCCCACACTGTGCCTCACTTCGACTGCCCGTTCTTTGGGCGAATGCTCGTCGAATGTCAATGGAACGCTAAACTCTTTAGGGTTTGTTGCTGTACGAGGGAACTTCAACTTTCGATTGGGACCTTCTACATTGCAGTTCTCTAAGATGAAGTCAAATCCTAGTAGCCCGTCGTTCAGGAATTCTGGTGTATCCTCTACTACCTGGAAAGAGCCGGGGATTTTATGGGGGAGGTCGAAATTTCCGTGACAACTCCCTATGGTTTCGGTAGTTCCGGCTGGGGTTACAAGAGTGCATTTCTCATCGGGATTTATTTCTACGTCCGGGTTTAATTTATTTTGTTTGATGACGCTTACCTCAGCGCCAGAATCCACTACTAATTCGACTTTGCCGTCGCGGCTGATATCTAAAGGTAAGGTAACTCGTGGAATTTTAAGACGGGGCGGCTGAGGTTTACCCTTGGATGTGAATGGACTTATGGTTGTCGGGCCAGGGGATTTTGGCTCGACGGCTCGGCGTTTCCCTGGTTCCGTTCTTCCCACATTCTCTTTTGAACGCACTCGCTCACTACGTGGCTATGGCGACCACAGAAATCACATTTCCTGCTTACCTGATAGACTCGTGGGGTTCTATTAGGTTGGCCTGGGTTTGGGCCGGAATTAGATTGGCCCGGATTGGGTTGGCCCGATCCTGGGTGAGGGTACCTTCTACTATTATCAGGTCTTCCCTGGGGGTTTCTATTATTGAGATTCTGTGAATAGTTGTGAGGGGGTGGCCGATTGTTATTGGTATTGTAGGGGTTCTGCTGTTGGGGCATGTTCCGTGCCGAAGCCTGGGCACGTTCGTTGCTATATTTTAATGGGCGGCATTCACCGATATCATGGCCATAGTTTTGGCAGTGTGAGCAGAACGGAGTGTTCTTGCGTTTCATACAATCGCTGTAAGTGTGTCCCCGTCTTCGGCAGAAAGAGCATGTGACATTGGCTTCCGGTTGGGGGGGTGTTGGCCTATGGGTGGAGGACCTTGGCACGGGAACTCTTCCTTGTGGCTGTTGGGGCAGGTCTTGAGCTATGGGGTGTTGTGTTGGTGGTTGGGCGGGCGGTGATGACTGGTAGATGGAGTGTTGTTGCGGCTGTATTATTGGTACCTGGGCGATGGTGTTAACTGTGTGAATGTTTTGTGTGGCGGTCGCGGGGGCCATTGAGTAGCTATTATTGGACTGTGTTAGTGGGGCTGTCTGTCCGTAAGGGGTGAAGGAGCGAAGCGGTGCTGACATTTGGTAAGGGGCATACATGGAATTCTGTTGGAGCTTCTCCATGTCCAGTGCCTTTTGTGTCAGACTCTCAAGAGTGTCCTCTCCCAGGGTTAAAAGGTATTGGCAGAGGTGGGGGTTAGTAACCCCACTCCGCAGGGCATTTTTAGCGAAATCTTGTAATTGGCCCTTAACGGCCGGGGCTGCTAGGGCGCCATATTTGGTAGTGGCCGCCTCTTCACACAGGGACAACTGTTGCTTAATGCGCGTTGTATATGTGGTGAGGGGCTCTAGTGGGAATTGTCGTAATTGGATTAGTTTATTTACCAATTCTTGGTACGTTTCTCTGGGGAGATATGTCCTGTTTAGGAGGTTTTCTGCCTCCTCAAAAGTGGCGGGTTGGGAGGTGCCTACCAGTTGGTAGGCCTCTCCTCGGAGCCTAGTGGGGAATATCTGTAGGAATGCCGCTTGTTCCTGTTCCGTCAGGCACTGGAGTACCCAACGGCAACAGCCCAGAAACATCTGTAATTCTGTCCCTATTGTCGGGCTTTGCCCGCCAGAAAATAAGGGTACAAGCTGGGCCGTTAGTTTGGCGACTTTTATATAGTTGTCGGCCATAGCTGTTAAGTCTTCTTTTAGGAATGGAGGTTTAAAAAGGGTATTAGTTTTAAAGGTCCTTTCTTCTTCTTCCAGAAGCGACAGGGAACGGCTGGACAGCTCTATCCAGTCCGCGAGGATATCCAACGGGGCGTTATCGGACTCGGGCGGTTCGTTATGTGATTTTTCTTGGCTTACAACTGAATCCTCCTTAACTTCTAAATCTAAATTCTTATCCTCAAGGGGGCGAGGGAGATTGCCTTTGAATTCGTCTAGGTGGCGCTGGAATTTCAAGGCCGCCTCTTTGTAAACTACTAATTTAACTTTTCGCTCTTTACCGGCACGTTCGATTTGTTTATCGACGGCTTCCAAATGAGCTAAATTGAACTCGCCGGTCTCCTGCGCTCGCTTGAGGATATCGTTTAGAGTTTTTACACTTACTTGACTAACGTTTTTGCCTAGGTGGGTCCCGCTTCGTAGTCGTCTGGGGGATTCTGGTGGTTCTGTTGATGAGGTGGTCGCTGTTGGTGTCGAGGTGTTCCCTCGTTGAAGGGCCTGGTAGTTCACCGGAGTTCCGTTGGGCCCTTGCAAGGTTGAGGGTCCTGGTGTTTCTATCTCACTAGTTGGGGTTTTTTGGTCCCTCGGTGGGGGAGTCTCAGAATGGCTGCTGTCCCCTGGTTGGCCCTCGGACATAGGGCGTCTCCTGGGCAGGGATGAAGCCCACTAAAATTCCCGCGATGAAATTATATGGGGGTGAGCGCGTGCCCGCCTGGAGCAGAGGCACCTTGGTTGAGCACCCCCGAGCGAAGATCTTGATAAGGTTCGGTCGTCTGCCTTAGTTTGCAGCCGACTAAGTTTATTGGCCTCACCTGGGTCAATTGTAGCAAAACAGGTAGATTTATTTCGGATGATGTGTCGATCGAGTGATAGGTTGAACTTCGGGGCCCTTGGTGAAGTAGCGATGGCTCATTAATGGGGGCCGATGATATCTTCAATCCCACGCCGGGGGAGCGTCTGTGATAGATCGTCCCCTTGTTGGTCCTTATGGACGTTATCCTGGGCAGGGATGAAGCCCACAAAAGTCCACCGGTGGCACCTTTTGGGTGCGTTGCAGAGTAGAGTGGTTTCTACCACCTATAGTTTACGCTACTCTGTTCGTTGTTCGAATAGGATCCGGGGTCAACGCCTCTATTGATCTAGTGCCCTCAGCCTCGGCTCAGGCTGAGTTCAAGGATTAGGTGCCTATATCCAGCACTTGATCAATAATTGTTAGGCTCGCTCGGATCCTACCGGCTGCGCCAATTGTTATAGAATGAATATAAGGGTATATTTTCACCTACCTTGTTAGGTCTTACGTGCAGTCAATTCAGCCAGGATTCCGGCCAATATTCGTAACTCTCACTTTAAACAACTTCTTTTTTGGTCACAGTCAACTGTTTATTTTCTTTACATTTATAATCAAAAATTATTCTTGCGTTTAGATTCTAACAAATTTACTTTCACCTTAAACAACTTCTTTTTTGGTCACAGTCAACTGTTTTTTTTTTACATTTATAATCAAAAATTATTCTTGAGTTTAGATTCTAACTAATTTACTTTCACCTTAAACAACTTCTTTTTTGGTCACATTCAACTGTTTATTTTCTTTACATTTATAATCAAAAATTATTCTTGAGTTTAGATTCTAACTAATTTACTTTCACCTTAAACAACTTCTTTTTTGGTCACATTCAACTGTTTATTTTCTTTATATTTATAATCAAAAATTATTCTTGCGTTTAGATTCTAACTAATTTACTTTCACCTTAAACAACTTCTTTTTTGGTCACAGTCAACTGTTTATTTTCTTTACATTTATGTGGTGTATTCCAACAAAAGTTAGGTAGTCCACTGACGGGATTTGCCACTACCTGTTTTCAACCGGTAATTCAATAAAAGGTCCGTGTACTTACTGTGTAAGGAACCGTTCGGTTCCTTCCCGTTGTTTCCCAGGTAATTTGAAGAAAACACGGCACTGGGTGGAAAATTTGTCTTTTTATTTATTAACTTGTTTATTTCAATCATTCAAAACTATACAAACAAAGCCCTTTTTTTTGGCTAAACACATAATTAGTAATTCAATAAAAACTGTCACAATCTTGTAAACACGGCCCTTAATTGGGCTAAACTAATTAATTTAAAAGGTTTAAAACTATAGAGGTAGAGCCATCTTGGCTAAATGAATAATTAATACTTCTATAAAAGCTGTCACAATTTTGTAAACCCGGCCCTCATTTGGGCTAAACTGATTATTTTAAGGGTTTAAAACTACCGAGATAAAGCCTTTTTGGCTGAGCACATAATTAGTAATTCAATAAAAACTGTCACAATCTTGTAAACACGGCCCTTATTTGGGGCTAAACTGATTATTTAAGACACCGATTAGATATTTAGGTTCGCCCGCCGTGGATAAGCACTAGGTAAACAACCACCCGGCGGCGGTGACGATTAGAACCCAACTCCAAGATTTAAAAATTCACCGCCACCGGCCGGCCGTTTTTTAACCGGGGGAAAAACTTTTCTCACGCCGCAAAAAGTGCAGCTCATCGGAAAAAGTCACGTCTTTACCAAAACAAAAATGCACGAAAACACCATGCATGAGACGAAATTCGACTCCAATGTCTAATAGCGTATGTCGTAGACGTTTTTCGCGTTACATTTGCCTTGCATTAGAATGCAGAATCGAAATATGCAAAATGCAATTGTGCATTTTGGCTGGGAAAATGCATGGGCGGGTTTCGGACGAAACCTGATACCCATTGATAAGATTTTTAAAACTTTTGCACGGAGTTGCTTGTGGTGGTTTTTGTATGATATTAAAAAAGATTTTTTAATTTATTTTTGGATATTTGAATTTTGAAAATATTTGTATTTAAGGGAATTTAGATTTTAATATTTGTATTTAAGGGAATTATTGAACGGGGATTTTCCGTATATAACAACTCCTTGGGGGCGGGGGGAAGAACAATGCTGCGGCGCGAAGCAAGTGGGCATTGTTCTTTATGACTTGAGTGCCGAGTTGGCATATTTTTATCGGCTTGCGTCCGCGTTCTGGTGATTGGCTGCGGGTTATTCATTGTGTTTCTGGACTTAAGTGAAGGTAGGTGGTTTTTTCCTGTTATGGAGAGGGGTTTAACCCGTCTTTTTAATTTCATTCTTTATCCTTCATGTTACTCTCTTTATTCTTTCAGATGGATTTGGAGGAAATTGAGAGACAGCGCATGAGGTTGGCCCAAGAGCTGGCTTACTTAGATCGCCTTGAGGTTATTGCGGCCAGGGAGGAGGCGGTTTCCCGCAGAGAGGCCGTTTTAGCGGATGCCCAGGCTGTACTGCGAGAAGCCGCCGGGCACAGCCATCAGCAAGGGCTAGAACGGGAAGGTCCATCCAGAGGCCATTTGCAAGCTGGGGCGGGCCCGCCACCAGGGGCGGGGGATTGGAGATGTGTGACCTGTCGTTACTTCAACTTCGCCTGGAGGCGCGTTTGCAATCGCTGCGGCAAACCAGGACAACGGCTCCAAGAAGCAGACCTTGGGGGGTGGCAGAACCGGCTGGGCGTTTTCCTGTCCTTGACTGTTCTCTTTGTCACGGGGCGCATTACGCCCCTGACTGCCCCCAGCGGCCCGATGACCGTAATAGGCAGCAGGAGGAGTACCGACGGTTTTTAGACGCGTCTAGGGGCCGTTTTAGATGCGGCCGATGGATTCCGAAGCCTATACACAGGGGATAAAAAAACAATAAAAATAAAAAGTTATGTGTACTTGTGAGTTTTATCTCCCTTCCAGGGTGTAGTTTTGTGATTTTTTGTGATTTCAGTTACACCTTTAAGGGCCTTCGGGGCATGTTTGGTTTGTTTCTTTTTTTTTGTTTGTAGGTTATTCATGCGTCTTTTAAGGGCCCGAAGGGCGTGTTTTCTCGGCATTTAGTTGTTTTTTAGGAATTGCGCTCGTAAATAGGGGCTTTGAGTTTGCGCCTGAGTTAACTGGTTAGAGGCGAATCGTGTTGCGTTTTCTGGCGGATTTGGGGCGGCCCGTAAGAGGCTTTTGTTTGTATGTTTTTTTTTCTTTACTATTGGAAAAATTCTTTTTAGTCTAACGTTTCTACTTCCTTAAATTTACTTCTATGTTTGGGCTCTTTTATTTTTTAAATTCTTAATTCTTATTCTTCTAATATCCTTTTAAATTCTTAATGTTTTAGCCTACCTTCCTGAGGACTGTCGCCCACTTTAGTTCTATATTTTTTGGGCATACAATATTCTTTACTTTCTTACGTTTCTTATTTCTGATTTCCTTAAATTCTTATTATTATACATACTTTTATAGAAATTTTACTTTTAATGTTCAAAAAAAAATAATATTTGTCTAATTAAAATTCTTACATATGTTTATGTTAATTAATGTAATTTAAAGACTTTCGCCCTTATACTTTTTTTTGTTTTACATCTGGTCTTTCTTAAAACTATCGTAATTTGTTTTTTACGGTTATATTTGCTTATCTTTAATTTCGGTCACTATTTTCTTTTGTCTGTTTATCTCGGGCCTTTCGTTCACTAGCTAAATAGCCTGTTATATATAATTACATTATTTTCTTGTTTTGCCTGCCACAATCCTTATTTTCTAAATATTTCCACCTTCCACAATAATTCTTACTTACTAATCTTTGTTTTACCCTTCCACAATTCTTTCTTAACTTTGTTAACTTAATTCTAACTTTGTTTTACCCTTCCACAATTCTTTCTTATTTTCTAAATTTATTTCTTATTTCATTTCTAATCTAACGAAGGGTCTTATCTAATCTCAAATCTTACTTTTCTGATCTTACAAGGGATATTATTTTGGGAGGCTTTTGTTTGTGGACCTTGTATATCTTTCTAAGAGCTTTCGCCCACTAACTGGATAGTTCTAGGTAACGTCAGGGAGCGAGCCCTTGGCCTTCTGGGGGTTCGAGGATGAGTGGCCTGCGAGGGATTTAGTGTCCGTATTTCCGTTAGCTGGACCGAACCGTGTTCTTCAGTTTCTGGGCGCCGGCCAGGAAGGATTTGTCTTGGGCCTACAGCCTTTAGTAGTACGTATACTATTATAATCACTACTGCGATGCTATTCATTGATAGGGAAGTCATAGACCAGGTATGGCGCTTGGTTGCCAGCCCGTCCTTTTGCAGTTGATTTAATTCTTCTTGGATACTGTCTAGCGGTTTGGCGCTCTTTTGAATGCGATCATAGGCGTCTCGCCCGAGTATTACTTGAGTTGTGTTAACGGCCCCGCCAGTGGATTTAGCATGAACGTGTGCTAGGAGAGTATCCGTAATATTGGGGTTCTTGAGGGGGAAATAAGGAGGTTGTAATATTTGTAGGGGTTGTCCTACTGCTCCCTGGTGGTATAGCGTTTGGTCCTGTATTGACAACTTACAGGGCTTGTTTATGGTTAGGATACCAGGTCCCTCTGTTTTGGCGACTGCAAATTGATCCTCACAAGATATTTGGATAGCTTGGGGCTCGTAAGCGCAATTAGTCATGTATTAGGCCGATCCATCTTGATGATGGTGTTCTGCGGGGGAACTTGCATCCTTAATGGACATTCTACGTCTTCATCTAAGGGGTTTAACAACAATTTGGGGGCGCACTCTCGGGTGTGGATCACCTGTGCTATGGGGGTGTTCAACTGACCTACGTAAGTGGTGGAATTTAGGTTATTAGCTATTTGAATGATCTGCACAGTGTTTGGGTAGTCTTGGAAGGTAAAGACTTGGGTCTCGAACTGGACGGCCAAATGAGAGTATTCTATATCAGGAATAACGGAGTGCCCTTCTCGGGCATGAATGGGTAGCACCAGATTTTGAAGTATCTCATTCTGGGAAGGCTAAAGATTGGTAGGCTCACTTTGACCACTAACTTATTTCGCATGAGGTAGGCGTTAATGGTACTAGTTTGGTACACTATTGGATTGTATATTGGCCAGTTTGCTGGGGGAAATAAGAAGGGGATGTACCTTATGATTTTTCGCGAACATGACTACTTCTATCAGGGTGTTTTGCCGAGATTCTATTTCAATTACCTGTAGGAGGATGTTGGTTACTATGTCGATCCTCGTTTGGAGTCGGGTTACCTTTTCCGTTATGTTTTGTAGCTCATTTATTTGATACGCTATCTGTTGTTGTCTGTCCATTAGGGCGACCAGAGGTTTTTGTATTTCCTGAAGAGTGTTGTTTACTACACTTATTTGTTGTTTTTCCAGTTCCAGTAGGGTCGCTTGGTTTTTCCCTAATTCGTCCAACTTGCTGTAAACCTCCTGCTCGTTGTCGCTATCCATGGTACCGAATAAATAGTGTAAACCCATTCCCACGCCGTCAAAGATGGAGCGTTTGCTTCGCGCTGGGGTTATTAACTCCCGGATTATGTTAGTCCTTCTCCGGATGTTTTCGATCACCGAGTGGATGTGTTTTTGCTGGTCCTGGCAGAGTCCTTGTTGAGGATTGTCCTCTTGGCATATCCTTAGCGCCAGGTGTTCCGCATGGTCGGCCAGCTGGGTTTGATTGTCCAATTCGCTGAGGTCCAATTCAGTGAATACGTTCCAATGGTTGTGATATAACCATATTTCGCCAAGTTCTTCGAACACTACGCCCGTTTTGTTCAGCGGGGTAAGGGTATAAGGCGCTTGGCCTGAGTTAGCTGCAGCGGCCGTTAAGGCCAGGGCAAGTAGAATTGTTTCCATGACGGCGGCCTGGAAGAGAGGTGCAATTAGCGTCGAGTGTTTTGGTGTAGATGATGTGTGTTTTGAGAGATTGATCCCCTCGTGGGGCGTGTGTAAGTGTGATTTGGGTAAGGGTAGCCCTAGTTTGGGGTGTGGCGGGTCTGAGACCATTTCGGGAGTGAATGCGGAGATGCTTCCTTAATTTGGTTAGAGTTAGGTGTTAACGCTTTCACAACTAGACATCTAAGTGCCCGTCCACAACGCAGCCTGCCTAGCCTAGCACTGCACATTACACCATATAAGTTTAGTGTGCGATGGAAAAATTTTGTTCTTGCTAAGTGCAGTGCTAGGCTAGGCAGGCTGCGTTGTGGACGGGCACTTAGGTTGCTGCCTTATTTGAGCAATAGATCGGTAGTAACTCGGTTTTGTGTTCTCTTTTTTTTTGTTTTTTTTTTTGTGTAAATAGTGGTGGGAAGAGGGGAATATTATCAATCTTCAATAAAAGCATTAGTGAGCGTTAGGCCTGAGAGTAAACGTCTGAGTGGCGGAAACGGCAAGGTCTTTGCGCTGTGTGTAACGCGATGCCCTTGAGTTCAGTGTTTTGAATCTGCAGACATTGGCGCTCACGGAACTCCAAACAAGAAATTATATCTGATATGCAGAATATTATGGAAGAACAATTAAAAGTCTATGAGAGAGAGTGTGTAGTTGAAGGTAATTTTCTAAGGAGATGAAACTGGTGGTCTAGGTTTCCGTGGGTGTAGCGTTTGTGGTTCGAACCCAACGCATTTCACTACTCAGAGTATGCGTTAGATTGAAACCCATGGAAACATAGTAACAATTGGTGTGGCGAAACCAGTTCCGTAGTAAAGAGAACATATTATTGTACCGTCCATTGTTCCTTGTACAAAAGCGGATTTGGGGAATGAGGAGAGGTGAACATATATATATATATACATATATATATATATATGAATACAATACAATTTGGCACAAACGCGTTTAGCTACTTATGAGGACGCGATTGTACCGGGCTCTTTGGCTGAGACGATCGTATTGTTGGTCTATCTAATCAACGATGGCGATGCAAATGTTGAAAGATCAAGGCGAGTACCATTAGTGGTGGTGAACTGTGACAGTGTACCTCCAGCCTGTTTTAAAACCCCATCATTAAAATTGGTTGTAGGTTTTAGGATTATGTAGTTTTGGTGGAGCAATGCTTTATGTCTATTTTAGAAATCGCGAGGAAGAAGAGGGCGACATGAATTTAAAATTAGTTTCAGGAAGAAGAGATGGTTGCAATGGATGTACCCGTAGGGCAGCCCTCAGGTCAGGGGTATCTGGAGATCGTGGCTGCCACTAGGGTCATTCCTTCGGGTTACCTCAGCTCAAGTGCTACCGATGCAGAGGGCCTCATTAAGTGTGAGTGTGTGAGATTATTGCGTAGTTCGCACTGGGTGCTTTTACATACTCCATGTATGTTTATGTGTTTTGAGTACTTCACTCCGTTACTATGTATGCCATAATACCACATATCAATAATGCAGAGGATATAAAGAGAAATGGTCGACCCGACCCGTGAGAGTGCTTGGGGGAAGGGGAAGAGAGAGTGTCCGAAGTTGGTACCTGTGTAACTTAGCAATTATTATTCTACTTGAATATTACTATAGATTATGGTGTTGGTTACTCGTAGAAGGGTTTTAGGCGATTATTATGAACTACCGTAAGCTTGTTGCCTATTTTGACTTTAGTGTTCACGGGGTTAGCTATCGCGGCCACGGTGTAGGGTCCTCTCCAAATGGGGGATAGTTTTCCTTTTCGATTTTCGCTTTTAATAAGTATGTACTTGGTCGCCGATATGGAAGGTGTGTGATCTGGTGGTTTGGTCGTAGTGGGCTTTAGATTTCTGTTTGCTGGCTAGCAAATTTTGTCGGGCTATTGCGTATGTTTTCTGTAGTTTATATTTTAGAATGTGGTAGTAGCTTTCGTGATTGTATAACGGTTCGGGATCTTTCTTCAGGTTGGATGGAATGTCGGGTGAGAACCCATAAAGACAGTCCATTGGGGTTAGTTTAGTGCTGTCATGGACACTATTATTATAGACGAACGCGGCAGTGCGTAAGTATTGATCCCAGGCTTTGGGGTTTTGGTCAGTGATACTGCGCAAGTATTCCACTAGGGGCCTGTGGGCCCTTTCCAAAGCGCCGTTTGATTGGGGGTGGTAGGCGAAAGTTTGTATTTTTTGATTTTCAGGAGTTTGCACAGGCCCTTGAAGAGGCCACTAAGAAAATTGGTGCCTTGGTCAGTCACTATGCTTCTGGGTATCCCGTAGCGGGTAATGATTTGATCAAAGACTATTTGTACTACTGTCTCGGCTTCGGCATTCGGAATAGCATAGCAATCTAGGAATTTGCTTAGGTTATCTTGAAATGTTAAGATGTATAGGTTCCCGGAGTGGGTAGTTTCTAAAGATCCCACTATGTCTAGGTAGACCTTGTCGAAAGGTCTTTCGGCCACGTCGGTGATTACCATCGGCATTTTAAGGGCCGGTGTGGACTTATTTGTCTGACATTTCCTGCATCTTCGAATATATTTTCCTATATCCCTAAGCATGTGGCGCCACCAGTACTTCCTACGGATTCGTTTGTACGTTTTGATCACGCCTTGATGACCTCCGAAGGCGGAGTCATGATAGTCTTTCAAGATGGTGGTTATCTCTTCGGGGTCCGTGATTACCGTGATTTTGGGCCTTTGATTGGTTTCAGCCTCTTGAGGCTGCGTGGTTGGGGATTCGGGTGAATTGAGTGGTTGGTTCTCTGACTGTTTTATACCGTCACCTTCGGGCGCGTTGCCTATATCTGTTACCTCCGTTTGGGCCTCTTTTCCGGGCGTAGTAATCGGTCTTTTCACTCGTGCTTGGGCACGGGTGACTGCGTTGCATCTTTGATTGTGGCCTCCGGGGGGAGGTTCCATGGGGGCGTGTACTATTGCCTTGACAGTGAAAGTTTGTTGAGCCTTAGTATCTTGGTTTGAATTGGGGCAGGGAATACGACTGAGGGCGTCGGCATTAGTATTGTACTTGCCGGGTTTGTATTCGATGTGATAGTCGTATTCAGAAAGTTTATGGTGGAAACGCACCAATCGGGTTGTAGGGTCTTTAACGTTGAAAACTCCTTTCAACGGCTTGTGATCGGTATACACTGTGAATGTGCGACCTTGTAGGTAGCACCTGAAATTCTTCACGGCCCAGACTATTGCCAAAAGCTCCTTTTCGATGGTGGAATAGTTTCGTTCAGCCTTGTTCAAGGTTCGGCTGGCGTACGCGATGGGTTGGTCCTTTCCCACTTCCCCTTGAGAAAGTACAGCCCCAAGGGCTTCACTACTGGCATCTGTAGTCAGATTGAAGGGTTTGGTGAAGTCGGGGTAGATGAGTAGAGGGGGTTTGACCAGAGCTGCCTTAATTTGGTCGAAGGATTCTTGGCATCTGGGAGTCCAGGAGAATTTTACGTCCTTTCGTAGGAGGTTGGTTAGTGGCCAGACGATTTTTGAGAAGTCGGGAATAAATTTCCTGTAATAATTCGCGAGTCCGATGAAAGATTGGACCTGGCGTATAGTGCGTGGTTCCGGGAATTCTTGGACGCACGCCGTTTTCCTGGGGTCCGGGAGCGCACCTTTCTCTGAGCAGATGTGCCCTAGGTAGACTACCTCCTTACGTAGGAATTGGCACTTTTCGGACTGCAATTTGAGGTTATGCTCCCTCAGTTTGTCGAAGACTTTTCTGAGATTCCGGTTATGGTCTTCTAGGCTCTTACCATAGATGACAATGTCATCTAAGTAGACGAAGCATTCTAGGCCTTGCAGGCCGGTGAGTACGTAGTTCATTAGTCTTTGGAACGTAGCCGGGGCTCCTTTTAGCCCGAACGGCATACGTTTGAACTCGTAGTGCCCGTAATTGGTGCTGAAAGCGGTTTTATCTTGATCCCTGGGATCGACCAGAACTTGGTGATAGCCGCTGGCAAGATCAAGAGTGGTAAAATAGCGCGAGTGTCCTAGCTGGTCTAGGATCTCTTCTAATCGTGGCAATGGGTAGGCGTCGCCGATTGTTTTTTCGTTAAGCTTACGAAAATCGACGACGACTCGCCACTTTTTCTCACCGTCTGCGCCTGCCTTCTTGGGAACTAATAGGAGAGGGGAGTTCCACGGGCTTTTACTAGGCTGTACTATACCGTTTTCCAGCATTTCTTGTAGCTGGTCATTTATTATCTAACTCTGACTTTCTGGAAATCGGTACATTTTTTGGTTTATGGGTGCCTGCTCCCGTATTAAAGGTATTTCGTGTTGGATTGCGGATGTATGCGTGAGGAGATCGCCCTTAAGATAGAAAATATCGTGATATTCGTAGCAGAGGTCGGTGATCGACTGTCTTTCTTCCGCGCTTAGGTTTTCATCCAGATGCAATTCCCTTTTGATCTGTTCTAAGCGGGCTTCGAGGTCTTGAGGGGGCGGGTACTCGGGGTTTGAGGAGTACCGGATATGGTTAATTCTTGCCTCGGTCATGCTCTTTGGGGTTTGCGTACCTAATCGTTTGTTGTTTTGGAATTTAGTGGCAGGGGTGTATGGTGCCTTTGTTTGGGTAGTTGTTCCCTTCTTCTTATTTTTTATGAGAGAGGGTGATGGAGTTTGTTGGCCAACGTTGGGGCTCTTGTACTCACAAGCACCGCTAGTTCGGATTAAGCCTTGGGGGCTAAAAGCTTGGTCGGCGCACTTAGGGTTACATGCGGACCATATTGTTATTAAATGATTGATGAGGAATAGAGCGACTGTGTTTAAGAATGTACGAATGGCATTTTGGCTAGGGATCTCAGAGGCATACGTTTCAGGGGCCTTGGGGGCCGAATCTTGGGTGGATTGCTTTACTACGGTTGGCCGTGGTATCGATTGGAGTGGGACTATTTCATATGTACTGGTTGGGACCAGTGTTAGGTTAAGGGCGGCTATGGGCACTGGGGTGTTGGTACTGTTGAGAATGCTTACCGGAACTGTGTTTCTCCCCTTAGGTAGCAGGCTATTTGAGAGGAATACACCGGGTTCTATTTCTTGAGACAGACAGACCATTTCTTCCTTCAGGTTTAGCGGGACTGCGATTATTTGTCGGGTACGGCCCGGCACTCGTGTCGGCCGTCCCAACTCAATCTTAGTCCGTGTAGATTCCATTTGAGTTTCGATTTCGTCAGTCGACCTTTGGGTTTTGCAGTCAGCCTCCTTGTTAGGGGCCTTAGAGACAGTGTGCGTTTTGCCCACACTGTGCCTCACTTCGACTGCCCGTCTTTGGGCGAATGCTCGTCGAATGTCAATGGAACGCTAAACTCTTTAGGGTTAGTTGCTGTACGAGGAAACTTCAACTTTCGATTGGGACCTTCTACATTGCAGTTCTCCAAGATGAAGTCAAATCCTAGTAGCCCGTCGTTCAGAAATTCTGGTGTATCCTCTACTACCTGGAAAGAGCCGGGGATCTTAGGGGGGAGGTCGAAATTTCCGTGACAGCTCCCTATGGTTTCGGTAGTTCCGGCTGGGGTTACAAGAGTGCATTTCTCATCGGGGTTTATTTCTACGTCCGGGTTTAATTTATTTTGTTTGATGACGCAAGAATCCACTACTAATTTGATTTTGCCGTTACGGCTGATATCTAAGGGTAAGGTAACTTGTGGGATTCTGAGTCGGGGCGGCTGAGGTGTACCCTTGGGTGTGAATGGACCTATTTTTGTCGGGCCAGGGGATTTTGGCTCGACGGCTCGGCGTTTCCCTGGTGACGTTCTTCCCACATCCTCTTCTGAGCGCATTCGCTCACTACGTGGCTACGGCGGCCACAAAAATCGCACTTCCTGCTTACCTGGTAAACGCGGGGGGTTCTATTGGGTGGACCGGGATTGGCTTGCCGGAATTAGGTTGTCCGGTATTGAGTTGGCCCGATTCTGGGCGAGGGTACCTTCTACTGTCATCAGGCCTGCCAGGTGGGTTTCTGTTATTAATATTCGGCGGGTAATTTGCAGGGTAATTTTGAGGTTGTCTATTGTTGTAATTATTGTATGTGTTCTGTAATGGGGGCCCATTTCTGGCCGTAGCCTGACTACGTTCAAACTTAAATCTGCGGCACTCACTGACGTCGTGGCCATAATTTTGGCAATGTGAGCAGAGCGGAGTGTTCTTGCGTTTCATGTGTTGTACGGGTGGTTGTGCGGGCGTCGTCGATTGATAGGTGGAGTGTTGTTGTGTATTAGGTACCTGTGGGATTGTACTATTAGGGGCTGCAGCTGTTGGGTTTACGTATGAGTAGGCTTGTGTGATTCCATGTGTGGGGGCCCAACTTGTACTACATTGGGCATTGATACCTTGTGGGAGTTGGAGCCCGGGAGGCGAAACATTGGTTCCCGGTTGACTAATGGGGTACGCCGTGGGTGCTGTGTTGGGTTGCAGGTGTAACACTGTTAATTGCAGGCGTTCCATATCTAGCGCCTTCTGGATTAATGTATCCAGTGATTGTTCGTCAACGGTGAGAAGGTACTGACACAGGTAGGGGTTATTGACCCCCCTTTTTAAAGCGTCTTTTGCGAAATCATTTAGTTGCGTTTGGACGGTTTGGGCGCTTGCGGCACCGTACTTGGTGGTGGCCGCCTCTTTGCAGGACTGCAACATCTGCTTGATTCGAGCCGTGAAGGCTATAAGGGTCTCTAAAGGGTATTGCCTTAGAGTGATTAACTTATTTACCAGCTCCTGGTAGGTTTCTCGGGCAAATATGTTTGATTAAGTAATTTTTCAGCCTCTTCGAAGGTGGCTGGTTGTGTGGAGGCTATTAATTGGTAGGCTTCGCCTCGTAGCCTCGTGGGGTAGATCTGTAAAAAGGCTGGTTTGTCAGTATCGCTCAGACATTGCAGCGCTCGGTGACAACATCCTAAGAAGGTTTGCAATTCCACCACTATATTGGGGGATGGGCCGCCGGAGAAAATGGGTACTAATTCAGAGGTTAAGCGGGCGACTTTTGTATAGTCCGCCATTTTGAAGAGCTTTATATCTTTGGAGTCGGAGTCCTCTAGTATAAGCTCCTTTTCGGAGTCTGGAAATGATACGCTGACCCAATTAAGTAGGACTTCGCCCTTGCTGGGGTCCCTGTCGCTATCTGTAGTATTATCTAAATCCTGCCTACTTGGTTCTTGTGGAATTTCTACTGCCCTACTTTCTAGCGGAGTTAGCCCCGGGAATTCCTTAAAATCCTGGATCTCCTGTACGAACTTCCTAGTAGCCTCTCTAAATTGATTTATTTTGGCGAGTCTTTGCTCGCTGTTCTTGGCTACTTCTCTATGGAGGAAGTCGAACTGGGGTATCGAAGATTTTTCACCTTCCCTGGCCTGTTTTAACAAATCTTCTAAATAAATTTGTAGACTTACTTGACTAGTGCCCTGTCGGATTCGCCCGCTTCGTAGCCTACTGGGCGATGGATGCCTTAAATTTGAAGTTGTGGGTGTTGACTGGGTACCTTCGGGTACCTGGGGAGCTGATGATGTTGATTGAAGAGCTGGAACTGTTGATGGTAGAGCAGGAGTGGACGTGGCGCTGATTTCGCCTGCGTCTAATAGAGGTGATTCCGGAACGCTGGTGCTGCAATCGTTATGGATGTTTTCCTCAGACATATACTGGTGGGCAGGGATGAAGCCCGCGTAAGTCCCTCGACGAAATTAATATGGGGGTGAGCGCGTGCCCGCCTGGAGCAGAGGCGCCGTGGTTGTACACCCCCGAGTGAAGGTATTTAATGTAGATTCAGTCGGCGGCCTTTGACTTTTTGGCCAAACCTGAATCGATTTGATACAAAACAATTTTGGATGGTGATGCGCCGATCGGTTGAAGGTTTGGACGTCGGCCTGTTACTTGTTGGCCTCGCTTCTGAGACCTGAGGGTGGAGTTCCTGGGATTGTTGACTCTATCCTTTAGTCCCACGTCGGGGGAGCGTCTGTGGCTAGATCGCCCTTATGTTGGTCCTTAATGGACTTTATCCTGGGCAGGGATGAAGCCCACAACAGTCCACCGGTGGCACCTTTTGGGTGCGTTGCAGGGTAGGGTGGTTTCTACCACCTATAGTTGTACTGCCCTGTTCGTTGTTCGCATAGGATCCGGGGTCAACGCCTCTATTAATCTTGTGCCCTCAGACTCGGCTCAGTCTGAGTTTAGGGACAAGGGTGCCTATGTCCAGCACTCGATCAATAGTTGTAGGCTCGCTCGGATCCTACCGGCTGCGCCAAAAATGTGGTGTATTCCAACAAAAGTTAGGTAGTCCACTGACGGGATTTGCCACTACCTGTTTTCAACCGGTAATTCAATAAAAGGTCCGTGTACTTACTGTGTAAGGAACCGTTCGGTTCCTTCCCGTTGTTTCCCAGGTAATTTGAAGAAAACACGGCACTGGGTGGAAAATTTGTCTTTTTATTTATTAACTTGTTTATTTCAAACATTCAAAACTATACAAACAAAGCCCTTTTTTTTGGCTAAACACATAATTAGTAATTCAATAAAAACTGTCACAATCTTGTAAACACCGCCCTTAATTGGGCTAAACTAATTAATTTGAAAGGTTTAAAACTATAGAGGTAGAGCCATCTTGGCTAAATGAATAATTAATACTTCTATAAAAGCTGTCACAATTTTGTAAACACGGCCCTCATTTGGGCTAAACTGATTATTTTAAGGGTTTAAAACTACCGAGATAAAGCCTTTTTGGCTGAGCACATAATTAGTAATTCAATAAAAACTGTCACAATCTTGTAAACACGGCCCTTATTTGGGGCTAAACTGATTATTTAAGACACCGATTAGATAGTTAGGTTCGCCCGCCGTGGATAAGCACTTTGTAAACAACCACCCGGCGGCGGTGACGATTAGAACCCAACTCCAAGATTTAAAAATTCACCGCCACCGGCCGGCCGTTTTTTAACCGGGGGAAAAACTTTTCTCACGCCGCAAAAAGTGCAGCTCATCGGAAAAAGTCACGTCTTTACAAAAACAAAAATG
Organism: Thereva nobilitata; assembly: GCA_963855945.1. Taxonomy (NCBI): domain Eukaryota; kingdom Metazoa; phylum Arthropoda; class Insecta; order Diptera; family Therevidae; genus Thereva; species Thereva nobilitata. The sequence goes on from OY979695.1 coordinate 101,597,728, forward strand.
CACGAAAACACCATGCATGAGACGAAATTCGACTACAATGTCTAATAGCGTATGTCGTAGACGTTTTCGCGTTACATTTGCCTTGCATTAGAATGGAGAATCGAAATATGCAAAATGCAATTGTACATTTTGGCTGGGAAAATGCATGGGCGGGTTTCGGACGAAACCTGATACCCATTGATAAGATTTTTAAAACTTTTGCACGGAGTTGCTTGTGGTGGTTTTTGTATGATATTAAAAAAGATTTTTTAATTTATTTTTGGATATTTGAATTTTGAAAATATTTATATTTAAGGGAATTTAGATTTTAATATTTGTATTTAAGGGAATTATTGAACGGGGATTTTCCGTATATAACATTTATAATCAAAAATTATTCTTGAGTTTAGATTCTAACTAATTTACTTTCACCTTAAACAACTTCTTTTTTGGTCACATTCAACTGTTTATTTTCTTTACATTTATAATCAAAAATTATTCTTGAGTTTAAATTCTAACTAATTTACTTTCACCTTAAACAACTTCTTTTTTGGTCACATTCAACTGTTTATTTTCTTTACATTTATAATCAAAAATTATTCTTGAGTTTAGATTCTAACTAATTTACTTTCACCTTAAACAACTTCTTTTTTGGTCACATTCAACTGTTTATTTTCTTTACATTTATAATCAAAAATTATTCTTGAGTTTAGATTCTAACTAATTTACTTTCACCTTAAACAACTTCTTTTTTGGTCACAGTCAACCGTTTATTTTCTTTACATTTATAATCAAAAATTATTCTTGAGTTTAGATTCTAACTAATTTACTTTCACCTTAAACAACTTCTTTTTTGGTCACAGTCAACCGTTTATTTTCTTTACATTTATAATCAAAAATTATTCTTGAGTTTAGATTCTAACTAATTTACTTTCACCTTAAACAACTTCTTTTTTGGTCACATTCAACTGTTTATTTTCTTTACATTTATAATCAAAAATTATTCTTGCGTTTAGATTCTAACTAATTTACTTTCACCTTAAACAACTTCTTTTTGGTCACATTCAACTGTTTATTTTCTTTACATTTATAATCAAAAATTATTAGTTTAAATTCTAACTAATTTACTTTCACCTTAAACAACTTCTTTTTTGGTCACATTCAACTGTTTATTTTCTTTACATTTATAATCAAAAATTATTCTTGAGTTTAGATTCTAACTAATTTACTTTCACCTTAAACAACTTCTTTTGTGGTCACATTCAACTGTTTATTTTCTTTACATTTATAATCAAAAATTATTCTTGAGTTTAAATTCTAACTAATTTACTTTCACCTTAAACAACTTCTTTTTTGGTCACATTCAACTGTTTATTTTCTTTACATTTATAATCAAAAATTATTCTTGCGTTTAGATTCTAACTAATTTACTTTCACCTTAAACAACTTCTTTTTTGGTCACATTCAACTGTTTATTTTCTTTACATTTATAATCAAAAATTATTCTTGCGTTTAGATTCTAACTAATTTACTTTCACCTTAAACAACTTCTTTTTTGGTCACATTCAACTGTTTATTTTCTTTACATTTATAATCAAAAATTATTCTTGAGTTTAGATTCTAACTAATTTACTTTCACCTTAAACAACTTCTTTTTTGGTCACAGTCAACCGTTTATTTTCTTTACATTTATAATCAAAAATTATTCTTGCGTTTAGATTCTAACTAATTTACTTTCACCTTAAACAACTTCTTTTTTGGTCACATTCAACTGTTTATTTTCTTTACATTTATAATCAAAAATTATTCTTGAGTTTAGATTCTAACTAATTTACTTTCACCTTAAACAACTTCTTTTTTGGTCACAGTCAACCGTTTATTTTCTTTACATTTATAATCAAAAATTATTCTTGCGTTTAGATTCTAACTAATTTACTTTCACCTTAAACAACTTCTTTTTTGGTCACATTCAACTGTTTATTTTCTTTACATTTATAATCAAAAATTATTCTTGAGTTTAGATTCTAACTAATTTACTTTCACCTTAAACAACTTCTTTTTTGGTCACATTCAACTGTTTATTTTCTTTACATTTATAATCAAAAATTATTCTTGCGTTTAGATTCTAACTAATTTACTTTCACCTTAAACAACTTCTTTTTTGGTCACATTCAACTGTTTATTTTCTTTACATTTATAATCAAAAATTATTCTTGCGTTTAGATTCTAACTAATTTACTTTCACCTTAAACAACTTCTTTTTTGGTCACAGTCAACCGTTTATTTTCTTTACATTTATAATCAAAAATTATTCTTGCGTTTAGATTCTAACTAATTTACTTTCACCTTAAACAACTTCTTTTTTGGTCACATTCAACTGTTTATTTTCTTTACATTTATAATCAAAAATTATTCTTGCGTTTAGATTCTAACTAATTTACTTTCACCTTAAACAACTTCTTTTTTGGTCACATTCAACTGTTTATTTTCTTTACATTTATAATCAAAAATTATTCTTGCGTTTAGATTCTAACTAATTTACTTTCACCTTAAACAACTTCTTTTTTGGTCACATTCAACTGTTTATTTTCTTTACATTTATAATCAAAAATTATTCTTGCGTTTAGATTCTAACTAATTTACTTTCACCTTAAACAACTTCTTTTTTGGTCACATTCAACTGTTTATTTTCTTTACATTTATAATCAAAAATTATTCTTGCGTTTAGATTCTAACTAATTTACTTTCACCTTAAACAACTTCTTTTTTGGTCACAGTCAACCGTTTATTTTCTTTACATTTATAATCAAAAATTATTCTTGAGTTTAGATTCTAACTAATTTACATTCACCTTAAACAACTTCTTTTTTGGTCACAGTCAACCGTTTATTTTCTTTACATTTATAATCAAAAATTATTCTTGCGTTTAGATTCTAACTAATTTACTTTCACCTTAAACAACTTCTTTTTTGGTCACATTCAACTGTTTATTTTCTTTACATTTATAATCAAAAATTATTCTTGCGTTTAGATTCTAACTAATTTACTTTCACCTTAAACAACTTCTTTTTTGGTCACATTCAACTGTTTATTTTCTTTACATTTATAATCAAAAATTATTCTTGAGTTTAGATTCTAACTAATTTACTTTCACCTTAAACAACTTCTTTTTTGGTCACAGTCAACCGTTTATTTTCTTTACATTTATAATCAAAAATTATTCTTGCGTTTAGATTCTAACTAATTTACTTTCACCTTAAACAACTTCTTTTTTGGTCACATTCAACTCTTTATTTTCTTTACATTTATAATCAAAAATTATTCTTGAGTTTAGATTCTAACTAATTTACTTTCACCTTAAACAACTTCTTTTTTGGTCACATTCAACTGTTTATTTTCTTTACATTTATAATCAAAAATTATTCTTGCGTTTAGATTCTAACTAATTTACTTTCACCTTAAACAACTTCTTTTTTGGTCACATTCAACTGTTTATTTTCTTTACATTTATAATCAAAAATTATTCTTGAGTTTAGATTCTAACTAATTTACTTTCACCTTAAACAACTTCTTTTTTGGTCACATTCAACTGTTTATTTTCTTTACATTTATAATCAAAAATTATTAGTTTAAATTCTAACTAATTTACTTTCACCTTAAACAACTTCTTTTTTGGTCACATTCAACTGTTTATTTTCTTTACATTTATAATCAAAAATTATTCTTGAGTTTAGATTCTAACTAATTTACTTTCACCTTAAACAACTTCTTTTTTGGTCACATTCAACTGTTTATTTTCTTTACATTTATAATCAAAAATTATTCTTGAGTTTAAATTCTAACTAATTTACTTTCACCTTAAACAACTTCTTTTTTGGTCACATTCAACTGTTTATTTTCTTTACATTTATAATCAATAATTATTCTTGAGTTTAGATTCTAACTAATTTACTTTCACCTTAAACAACTTCTTTTTTGGTCACATTCAACTGTTTATTTTCTTTACATTTATAATCAATAATTATTCTTGAGTTTAGATTCTAACTAATTTACTTTCACCTTAAACAACTTCTTTTGTGGTCACATTCAACTGTTTATTTTCTTTACATTTGTAATCAAAAATTATTCTTGCGTTTAGATTCTAACTAATTTACTTTCACCTTAAACAACTTCTTTTTTGGTCACATTCAACTGTTTATTTTCTTTACATTTGTAATCAAAAATTATTCTTGCGTTTAGATTCTAACTAATTTACTTTCACCTTAAACAACTTCTTTTTTGGTCACATTCAACTGTTTATTTTCTTTACATTTATAATCAAAAATTATTCTTGAGTTTTGATTCTAACTAATTTACTTTCACCTTAAACAACTTCTTTTTTGGTCACATTCAACAGTTTATTTTCTTTACATTTGTAATCAAAAATTATTCTTGAGTTTAGATTCTAACTAATTTACTTTCACCTTAAACAACTTCTTTTTTGGTCACATTCAACTGTTTATTTTCTTTACATTTATAATCAAAAATTATTCTTGCGTTTAGATTCTAACTAATTTACTTTCACCTTAAACAACTTCTTTTTTGGTCACATTCAACTGTTTATTTTCTTTACATTTATAATCAAAAATTATTCTTGCGTTTAGATTCTAACTAATTTACTTTCACCTTAAACAACTTCTTTTTTGGTCACATTCAACTGTTTATTTTCTTTACATTTATAATCAAAAATTATTCTTGAGTTTAGATTCTAACTAATTTACTTTCACCTTAAACAACTTCTTTTTTGGTCACAGTCAACCGTTTATTTTCTTTACATTTATAATCAAAAATTATTCTTGCGTTTAGATTCTAACTAATTTACTTTCACCTTAAACAACTTCTTTTTTGGTCACATTCAACTGTTTATTTTCTTTACATTTATAATCAAAAATTATTCTTGAGTTTAGATTCTAACTAATTTACTTTCACCTTAAACAACTTCTTTTTTGGTCACAGTCAACCGTTTATTTTCTTTACATTTATAATCAAAAATTATTCTTGCGTTTAGATTCTAACTAATTTACTTTCACCTTAAACAACTTCTTTTTTGGTCACATTCAACTCTTTATTTTCTTTACATTTATAATCAAAAATTATTCTTGAGTTTAGATTCTAACTAATTTACTTTCACCTTAAACAACTTCTTTTTTGGTCACATTCAACTGTTTATTTTCTTTACATTTATAATCAAAAATTATTCTTGCGTTTAGATTCTAACTAATTTACTTTCACCTTAAACAACTTCTTTTTTGGTCACATTCAACTGTTTATTTTCTTTACATTTATAATCAAAAATTATTCTTGAGTTTAGATTCTAACTAATTTACTTTCACCTTAAACAACTTCTTTTTTGGTCACAGTCAACCGTTTATTTTCTTTACATTTATAATCAAAAATTATTCTTGCGTTTAGATTCTAACTAATTTACTTTCACCTTAAACAACTTCTTTTTTGGTCACATTCAACTGTTTATTTTCTTTACATTTATAATCAAAAATTATTCTTGCGTTTAGATTCTAACTAATTTACTTTCACCTTAAAAAACTTCTTTTTTGGTCACATTCAACTGTTTATTTTCTTTACATTTATAATCAAAAATTATTCTTGCGTTTAGATTCTAACTAATTTACTTTCACCTTAAACAACTTCTTTTTTGGTCACATTCAACTGTTTATTTTCTTTACATTTATAATCAAAAATTATTCTTGCGTTTAGATTCTAACTAATTTACTTTCACCTTAAACAACTTCTTTTTTGGTCACATTCAACTGTTTATTTTCTTTACATTTATAATCAAAAATTATTCTTGCGTTTAGATTCTAACTAATTTACTTTCACCTTAAACAACTTCTTTTTTGGTCACAGTCAACCGTTTATTTTCTTTACATTTATAATCAAAAATTATTCTTGAGTTTAGATTCTAACTAATTTACATTCACCTTAAACAACTTCTTTTTTGGTCACAGTCAACCGTTTATTTTCTTTACATTTATAATCAAAAATTATTCTTGCGTTTAGATTCTAACTAATTTACTTTCACCTTAAACAACTTCTTTTTTGGTCACATTCAACTGTTTATTTTCTTTACATTTATAATCAAAAATTATTCTTGCGTTTAGATTCTAACTAATTTACTTTCACCTTAAACAACTTCTTTTTTGGTCACATTCAACTGTTTATTTTCTTTACATTTATAATCAAAAATTATTCTTGAGTTTAGATTCTAACTAATTTACTTTCACCTTAAACAACTTCTTTTTTGGTCACAGTCAACCGTTTATTTTCTTTACATTTATAATCAAAAATTATTCTTGCGTTTAGATTCTAACTAATTTACTTTCACCTTAAACAACTTCTTTTTTGGTCACATTCAACTCTTTATTTTCTTTACATTTATAATCAAAAATTATTCTTGAGTTTAGATTCTAACTAATTTACTTTCACCTTAAACAACTTCTTTTTTGGTCACATTCAACTGTTTATTTTCTTTACATTTATAATCAAAAATTATTCTTGCGTTTAGATTCTAACTAATTTACTTTCACCTTAAACAACTTCTTTTTTGGTCACATTCAACTGTTTATTTTCTTTACATTTATAATCAAAAATTATTCTTGAGTTTAGATTCTAACTAATTTACTTTCACCTTAAACAACTTCTTTTTTGGTCACATTCAACTGTTTATTTTCTTTACATTTATAATCAAAAATTATTAGTTTAAATTCTAACTAATTTACTTTCACCTTAAACAACTTCTTTTTTGGTCACATTCAACTGTTTATTTTCTTTACATTTATAATCAAAAATTATTCTTGAGTTTAGATTCTAACTAATTTACTTTCACCTTAAACAACTTCTTTTTTGGTCACATTCAACTGTTTATTTTCTTTACATTTATAATCAAAAATTATTCTTGAGTTTAAATTCTAACTAATTTACTTTCACCTTAAACAACTTCTTTTTTGGTCACATTCAACTGTTTATTTTCTTTATATTTATAATCAATAATTATTCTTGAGTTTAGATTCTAACTAATTTACTTTCACCTTAAACAACTTCTTTTTTGGTCACATTCAACTGTTTATTTTCTTTACATTTATAATCAAAAATTATTCTTGAGTTTAGATTCTAACTAATTTACTTTCACCTTAAACAACTTCTTTTTTGGTCACAGTCAACCGTTTATTTTCTTTACATTTATAATCAAAAATTATTCTTGCGTTTAGATTCTAACTAATTTACTTTCACCTTAAACAACTTCTTTTTTGGTCACATTCAACTGTTTATTTTCTTTACATTTATAATCAAAAATTATTCTTGAGTTTAGATTCTAACTAATTTACTTTCACCTTAAACAACTTCTTTTTTGGTCACATTCAACTGTTTATTTTCTTTACATTTATAATCAAAAATTATTCTTGAGTTTAGATTCTAACTAATTTACTTTCACCTTAAACAATTTCTTTTTTGGTCACATTCAACTGTTTATTTTCTTTACATTTATAATCAAAAATTATTCTTGCGTTTAGATTCTAACTAATTTACTTTCACCTTAAACAACTTCTTTTTTGGTCACATTCAACTGTTTATTTTCTTTACATTTATAATCAAAAATTATTCTTGAGTTTAGATTCTAACTAATTTACTTTCACCTTAAACAACTTCTTTTTTGGTCACATTCAACTGTTTATTTTCTTTACATTTATAATCAAAAATTATTCTTGAGTTTTGATTCTAACTAATTTACTTTCACCTTAAACAACTTCTTTTTTGGTCACATTCAACAGTTTATTTTCTTTACATTTGTAATCAAAAATTATTCTTGCGTTTAGATTCTAACTAATTTACTTTCACCTTAAACAACTTCTTTTTTGGTCACATTCAACTGTTTATTTTCTTTACATTTGTAATCAAAAATTATTCTTGCGTTTAGATTCTAACTAATTTACTTTCACCTTAAACAACTTCTTTTTTGGTCACATTCAACTGTTTATTTTCTTTACATTTGTAATCAAAAATTATTCTTGAGTTTTGATTCTAACTAATTTACTTTCACCTTAAACAACTTCTTTTTTGGTCACATTCAACAGTTTATTTTCTTTACATTTGTAATCAAAAATTATTCTTGAGTTTAGATTCTAACTAATTTACTTTCACCTTAAACAACTTCTTTTTTGGTCACATTCAACTGTTTATTTTCTTTACATTTGTAATCAAAAATTATTCTTGCGTTTAGATTCTAACTAATTTACTTTCACCTTAAACAACTTCTTTTTTGGTCACATTCAACTGTTTATTTTCTTTACATTTGTAATCAAAAATTATTCTTGCGTTTAGATTCTAACTAATTTACTTTCACCTTAAACAACTTCTTTTTTGGTCACATTCAACTGTTTATTTTCTTTACATTTATAATCAAAAATTATTCTTGAGTTTTGATTCTAACTAATTTACTTTCACCTTAAACAACTTCTTTTTTGGTCACATTCAACAGTTTATTTTCTTTACATTTGTAATCAAAAATTATTCTTGAGTTTAGATTCTAACTAATTTACTTTCACCTTAAACAACTTCTTTTTTGGTCACATTCAACTGTTTATTTTCTTTACATTTGTAATCAAAAATTATTCTTGCGTTTAGATTCTAACTAATTTACTTTCACCTTAAACAACTTCTTTTTTGGTCACATTCAACAGTTTATTTTCTTTACATTTATAATCAAAAATTATTCTTGCGTTTAGATTCTAACTAATTTACTTTCACCTTAAACAACTTCTTTTTTGGTCACAGTCAACCGTTTATTTTCTTTACATTTATAATCAAAAATTATTCTTGCGTTTAGATTCTAACAAATTTACTTTCACCTTAAACAACTTCTTTTTTGGTCACAGTCAACTGTTTATTTTCTTTACGTTTATAATCAAAAATTATTCTTGAGTTTAGATTCTAACTAATTTACTTTCACCTTAAACAACTTCTTTTTTGGTCACAGTCAACTGTTTATTTTCTTTACGTTTATAATCAAAAATTATTCTTGAGTTTAGATTCTAACTAATTTACTTTCACCTTAAACAACTTCGAACCACTTCCGAACGCCCGCTCTAAAAAACACCTTTTTGCCCGTCGCCGATAAGAATTGAAAAAAAGAAAAAACACTCTGATTAAGTCCCGTCCGTCGCGGAAAAGGGTTAAAACAACACTCAACTTAATCCATATTTTTCACCGCCGATGGGCCGTGGATTTTCCACCAAAACAAAAAACCAGGGGAAACGGTTCCCACACTGCGGTCAAGGTCAAGATTGCTCAGTTATCAGAGACCGCGGTGGCTTTATCGCGGTTTCAGCGTTAATCGTGAAACCGCGACGAGAATCAGTATCTCATGGGAACAATTTAACCGTTTAGTACATGAAAGATTCTCACTCCCAGACGAAATCCGATACCTTTGCGATAAGGTGTTGGATTTTTCGCCTGTTTGGGGCGAGTCTTTTGGTTTTTGTTGTTGTTGTGCTAGTTATGAATTTTTTATGTAACAACAATTACATAATCAAAATCAAAGCTAGAAAGGATAGTGATGCACTTAGACCAAGTATTTTATATTACCATGCATTTACAAAATCTTCAACATTAAAGGTCGAAAAAACCCGCCCTGGTACCACGACGTTTTTTTTCCTTTGTTTACCTTTATGCAATTACGACAAAAAAAATTTGTGGCTCAACACTACATGGAAACACTGTGAATACCGAAGTGTTGGACAACAACAGAGAACCTACACAAAATGATCCAATAGGAAAAATTAAATTAAGTATGAACTAGGCACTCAGCCCATCACCATCACCAAAAAAAATTAATCATAAAACAATTCGAACTATCTCAATATAACAATAATAAAAGCTTACTGCTAGAAATTAAATATGTAAAAAAACTGAAATGTGTTCAAAAAAAATTAAATAAATTAATATCTAGGGCTGAACAATATGTGTAATGAATCAATTCCAATAACAATTAATCTTCCTCGGATTCATCTACGTCCTTCTGCCATACTATAAATACACCGTAAATAAACAAGTGGTTAGCACCAGGTTGCTCCTTAGAGACCTTTAGGAGCGCCTCTGCCTTGATCCTATATATATGCGAGCCGGTAACGTTTCTTTTTTCTTCCGCAAAGTAGGTACGCCCTAACACTGCACTTCTTAGAACTAATATTCACGATACCTGGTAGACTGCATTAGAGATCTCCACAAGTCATATCCTATCCTTCAGCACTGCGGTAGGGAAGATTACTTCTTTCTATAATGCGCCACTTCTTTTGGACACTTTCTTTAGACTTAGCGATCGTCCACGGATGGCTGGACTGACAGCGTCCTATCCAATGGAGGCTCACCAGATCCTACTTCACAAGGTCCTTATGTCCCGTCACGAATCAATTACCAGGTTGGGTGGCTTTATGCCTACTTGTCCCTATTCTCGTGTATTTCCCTCGAACTTAATCCCCGGGTTTAAAACTTATCAGCATAATATTTTCCAAAATTTAAACAAAACTTTTTTTTTCAATTCGATTTCCTTTTACATCCTTCTGGAAAAACTGTCAGGCAGAAAAAAAAAACTAATATCCTTTTTTTCTGTTTTTCTTTCCTTTCCGGCCTCCTTCCTTTTTGAACAAAAAAAACGTCCCAAATTTTCCAAAAATCTCAGTGCTTTTTCCCATTCGCCTACCCCTTTTCAAATTCATCAAAATTTCATAATTCTACAGTGCCTACAGAACAGACTGTATTTACACGAGGGAATAGCCTGCCGTTACAATCCCTCGGCTCCACAAACCCGACTTGCGAGGGAGTGAGGAGCCGAAAAAAAATCCAAAACGGTCTGATTTTGTTTGGGGTTAAGCCCCATTAATACGATGAAGGTGTGGCTCGACCCATGACCATGAGTCCCATGCTCTCTATGGTGGGCTATCCGGGCTCAATTGAAAAAAATGCTGGCCACGGTAGAACGGCGAGTGGAGGAAAAAGATAAAGGTTTGACTACAGACGTTGAGGTATTCCGCCTTGTATCCTTGGCTGTTGTTGGTGAATCTGCCGGAGGGCAGTGTTGAGGAACAAAGATCTGGCCGGAGACAATACCATATTGTCCCCTTCCGAGTCCCTATCAATCTCAACCCAACCACTCGCATAACATCAGCTTCCGATTCACCGGATTAAATCTCCAGCAATACCACATTGCCTTTGACTCAACCTAGTGGATCGCAAGGAGACATTCCGCCTGTAGAAACTCACCAGACCGCCCGAGGGATTTGAAATGGCGAATATGTTTGGACTGGTCTGGCAGCCCCTGTTGGTATCGAACATGGAAACTTGGCCCCAGGCGACCAAGAAAGACAAAGAAGTGTACCATCCGCCAGGGAAGCTACCTAAGCGGACCAAAAGGCACCCTATTATTAACCGGTGAAGCCGGCGAGATGCCTTCTTAGGGCTACTCAGGGACGTGCTTGCTTCGGCGTGATGCTACGGCCGCAGGTCTTTGGCATGATATGTGCCCAGGAGCTTACCACGCAAGTCCTCCAATTCATAGAGACTGTTGTCAATTCGTTTCCTTATACGTGATTTCACGAATTTATCTGCCAATTTGGCATTGAAATGGTCTGCCCGTTTGCTGACCAGAAAGGTTCTCCGAAAAACTTCTTGCCCCGGGTGAAATTCAACCACTCGACAACGCAAGTTGTAGCGTTTTTCGTGTCTGGCATGCGCTGCAGCGAGGCTAAGTTCGATCCGCTCTCGGAGCAATTGTAGGCGATCTGAAACTGGCAAATGCGATATGTCCCCGTCTCGAAAGACGTTCAACTTCGTCAGGACCGGATAAGCCGATCCATGGAGAATCATATGCCGCCCGAAAAGGACCTGATAAGGGGACATACCGATTGCCTCATGATGAGTACCCCGGAGAGCACATTCAATAGAGGTAAGATGTTTATCCCACTCTCTTTGGTCTTCATTCAGATATGCCCTAATAGCGGCGAGAACGGATCTATTTATCCTCTCTGAGGCATTTGGATGCGGAGAATATATGCCCGTGCGAGCATGTTTCACGCCATAATCATCCAGCAATTTAGTAAACTCCCGGGAGGTGAACTGCCGACCATTGACTGAGAAAACTGTTTCCGGCACACCAAAAGTGTGGAATACAGTTTTCTCTAGAAAATGTACGACAGGTGCCGAGGTTTCCGCCCTTACTGGATGAAGAAACACGAATTTGCTGAATCCATCCAAGACAACGAATACCGCGGTGTGTCCTTTCTTGGTCCGAGGATACGGACCCAGGAAATCTACGTATAGGAATTGAAACGGATTGGTGACCTCCATGGGCTGCCCCATTGGTGGTCGCAATATCGAATTGGGAGACTTGGTGGCTTTGCAAGTGTCACACTGTGACACGAAGGTTCTAACCTGCCGAGCCATTCCCGGCCAAAAATACTTGACCCTTAATCTGGCCAGTGTCTTTGCCACGCCGCCATGTGCGGATTGAGGAAGCGAGTGGGCCGATTCGACAAGAGGAAGCGTCAAGTCCGCGGGAATCCACAATTTCCACGTTAAATCGTCCGCAACCGGGTCTCCCGTACGTGGGGACGTACGGTGAAAAACGTACCCGTCCGAAACACGCAAGTCTGGTAACTGTGTGGTGGCACTCAAGATTTGTTCAGCCAGTTCAGTGTATTCAGGAGACCTAAAGGCCGAGGAGTCCATGTCCACCTCGCGACAAAAAAAGAGGTCGTCCACGCAATCCCTACGCGACAAGGCGTCAGGTACTACGTTTTGACTTCCCTTTCTGTGTTCGATCGTGAACACGAACCCCTGGAGCTTTAGACTCCATCTCGCTAATCGACCGCTTAGCTCTTTCTGATCCATGAGCCACTTCAGACTAGCATGGTCAGTTATTACCGTGAATGCTTGTTCCTCCACATAGGCTCTAAACTTCTTAACACTCAGTACAGCGGCGTAACATTCAAGTTCCGTTATGGTGTAGTTCCGCTGGGCTGCGTTCATTTTCTTAGACATATATGATATCGGATGTTCTCCTCCATCCATGTCTCGCTGAAACAGCCCGCTTCCCACACCACTTCGGCTAGCATCGCACTGAATGTAAAAAGGCTTAGAGAAATCCGGAGTGACTAGCAACGGAGCCTCGGTCAAAAGCCGTTTTAGCTTCTCGAAAGCTTGCTGGGCCTCGTACGTCCATCTGAACGATTTGTTCTTTAAACAATCCGTGACTGGAGAAGCCACGCTTGCATAATTGTGGATGAACCTCTGATACCACCCCGTCATTCCCAAAAATCTCCTAATCTGCTTATGAGATTTTGGAGTTGGAAATTCCGTGATGGCCGTCACCTTTGCAGGATCCGTTTTCAAAGTTCCATCCCCAATTATGAAGCCAAGATACTTAACTTCCGTCACGCAAAATTTACATTTGCTTAGGTTGATAGTCAACCCAGCACGACGTAGGCAACCAGCAACCTCGTCGAGACGACGTACATGTTCGTCAAAGTTGGGTGAAACAACGAGCAGATCGTCTAAGTAAACAAATACGTTTTCGCGTAAATGTCCAGGTATAGCCTTGTCCATTAAACGGCACATTCGCTGTGGCGCGTTGCACAGACCAAAAGGCATCACTGTAAATTGGTATAATGGACGACCTGGGACAGTGAAAGCTGTCCTCTCTCGAGACTTCTTTTCTAATGGAATTTGCCAGAAGGCGTCCTTCAGGTCAAGACTGGTGATATACTTGGTATCTTGCAGACGACCAAGTAGACCATCAATATGTGGAAGAGGGTAGGCGTCCTTGACAGTGACGGTATTCACTTTACGCGAGTCAAGACACAGGCGTACCTTCCCTGGTTTGCGCACCAACACCACTGGAGAATTCCAAGGGCTATTGGATGGCTCAATTACCCCCAGAGCCAACATCCTGTCTAACTCACCATACATTAGCTTCTGTATGGCAGGTGAGACTGGATAATGCCTCTGTTTAATGGGAACTGAGTCACCCGCAGTGTCCGGAGTTCGAGGGATTTTTCCCAGATTAAGGGATTTTTAGAGCTGGGATTTTTCGTTCAAAATATTTGAAATTAAGGGATTTTTTCTCATACACTAAGGGATTTTTCCCATACCCCAATTTACATGCTTTTAGTGGTGTAAGCGGAAATAGAAAATGACGTTAGGAATTAACTTATTTATAATGTCCAGATTATGGTGTGGCACTACCAATGCAAGCCTGAACGGAGTATGTGGCAGTACGTTGGAGGTTTTAGTACAGTGTGGAAGTTGCAAGTAAAAGTAACAAACGTCATTACTAATGTGTTTGTATCGTTCTTTAAATTAATTAGGTTTTTAACTGTTGTGTTTTATAATTTTTAGAAAATTTTCTCCATTCAATAAGTGTTGATCCAAAGTTTTTTGGGATAAAAAATTTGCTGAGATTCCACTATATGTATATACAGGTACAGATAAAAATAAAAAAATTTTTTTCTAATCACGCGGTCGAGACGAAGAGTGTAAAATTAATAGAATCGTTATTTTAAATACGAGCAATGGCAAAAACAACTCCAGTTAAGAAACTGAGAACCCGGAACGAGCTCCCAAAGTTTAAAAAGAAGATTTACGACAAAAAATTTGTACAGAGTTGGCTAGAAAATGACAAGTATAAAACTTGGTTGGAAAAGGCAAGCGACGATGAAAATAAAGCAAAATGTAAAGTATGCAATAAAGTATTGAAATGTGGTACTTCGGAATTAAATAGGCATTCTTTGTCACTATTGCATAAGCAAAATTTAAAAAAAATGCTTTACCAAAAATTCAAGATTTTTGTGAACAAGCTCAAGGAAAACCTCTTTTCAAAAATCAGGTTATACGAACAGAAATAAAACTCTCTGCATTATTTGCTACAAATAACATTCCTTTTGTGTTTGCCAATGATCTTATCAGTGTGCTAAAAGCCAGTATTCCGGATTCCGAAATAATTAAAAATGTTACGTTAAGTGAAAAGAAATGTAGAAAAATTGTCTCAAACGTTATTGCAAAAAAAGAAACAGATGAAATAATAGAAATTTTAAAAGATGTTAAATTTTCCTTATTAGTAGACGAAAGCACTGATATTGCTTTAACAAAATTATTCTGCATCCTGGTAAGATTTGTTCATCCCAACACCTACAAAGTGCATACGTGTCTATTAGAATTATTGGCCATTGATGCTTCCGACTGTTCTGCAGAAAAAATTTATGAACAATTTAAGAATTGTTTAAATACTCATGGAATTGCAGTTAATAATGTTATAGGACTAGCGTGTGATGGAGCTAATACGATGATTGGGGAACATAATTCTTTTTACAGCAGACTCCGCGCTGATACGGATTTTTTAATATTGTTAAATTGCATCTGTCATACATCGGCTATAGTAGCTAGTGAAGCATGCAAAGAACTTCCACGATCAGCAGACGATTTAATAAAAAGCATTTCATGTTACCTATCTGCAAGTGCAAAAAGGTCTGCAATTTTATCAGAAATTCAATCATCTATGTTGGATGATTCTAAAAAAAATTTTAAAATTAGCAGAAACTAGATGGCTGTCTAGATTAAATTGTGTTATTCGTTTGTTGGAGAACTGGACAGTGCTTGAATATTACTTTACGCTTGCTGTTTTTGAGGATAAGCTTAAATCTGCTGACAATATTTTATCAGAATTAAAAAATATGAGAACAAAAGCTTACTTGTCATTTATGAAATATTCTCTTTTATATTTCAATAAATTTAATGCATTATTTCAATCAAAGAAAATATTGGTACATGTTATAGCTGCTAAAAGCAGAGGATTGTTTTTCCAGTTGTGTCAAAATTTTATAAAACCTAACAAAATACAATTAGATGTCGACATTAATGATCCAACCAATATATTGCCGTTAAATGAAATAGCTGTTGGTCATGAATGTGAAAGTGTATTAAACACTTTAGATTTATCAGCACAAAAAGAAATCCGTCAAAGGATTCTTCAATTTTATAAAAAAGCTGCAACCGTTATTTTGCAAAAGTTACCAATTAATGATGAATTTCTTCTCGATTTGAAGTTTATTGATCCTCAAGTTTGTATATTACCTTCGGATGAAAGGCCGAAGACATTAGTGCCAATCGCAAAACGATTCAAATTAAAAATAGATTTGACAGAATTAGATTTGCAGTGGAAGAATTTACCTTATGAATTTTCAGAACCACAAAAACAAAAACTCTTGAAGTTGAGCACAGAAGAATTTTGGTTATATTTGTCAAACTGGAAGGATGTTGATCAAGAACTATTTCCATACAAAAATATTGTACAGCTTGCGAATATTACGATGTCTTTACCGCATTCTAACGCAGACAGCGAAAGAATATTTTCAGTAAAAGCAGATTGTAAGACAAAAAAGAGAAATCGTCTAAGCGATAATTCTTTAAACGCAATTGCTGTTACCCGTCCCGTCACGAATCAATTACCAGGTTGGGTGGCTTTATGCCTACTTGGCCCTATTCTCGTGTATTTCCCTCGAACTTAATCCCCGGGTTTAAAACTTATCAGCATAATATTTTCCAAAATTTAAACAAAACTTTTTTTTTCAATTCGATTTCCTTTTACATCCTTCTGGAAAAACTCTCAGGCAGAAAAAAAAACTAATATCCTTTTTTTCTGTTTTTCTTTCCTTTCCGGCCTCCTTCCTTTTTGAACAAAAAAAAACGTCCCAAATTTTCCAAAAATCTCAGTGCTTTTTCCCATTCGCCTACCCCTTTTCAAATTCATCAAAATTTCATAATTCTATAGTGCCTACAGAACAGAATGTATTTACACGAGGGAATAGCCTGCCGTTACATATAGATAGGTTTTGGATAGACGAACAAAAAATCGTGTGGGAGGAGTAAATCGTAACGTTATAGCCGCTAGGGGGTTTTGAATTTTTTTTATACTGTTTTGCATATCACCCTGTATTTTTGAAACTCATGAATAAGGTAAGATATCTAAAACTGTAAAAGTAAAGGTTCTACCCTAACAAATTGCAGAGCAATTAGTCATCAAAGTCAAAATTTTGTTTTTTAATAGTTTTAGATAGGTGGTATTATTCTGCGTACCCTGATACCTTATTCATGAAAATAGGTTAAAATGTTACAAAAACACAGGCTGATAAGCAAAACTCTAAAAAAAACTTCAAAGCGCCCTAGCGGCTAAACCGTTACGATTCCCCCCCCCCCCATACCATTTTTTGTTTGTCTATCCAAAACCTATCCACAGCCGGCCGTTTAGTAAACTTAACGGATACACCCTGTAGATGTTGATTGGTTTGGACAGTGTTATGCTTATGACACACATGGGGTATCGATACCGCGGTATTGCACATACCCAGTTTATACCACATGTCTGTCACCCTTTACCCAGTTTATACCCACGAAAACAAGTGGGTATTGATACCACGAAAATTTTGTGGGTATAAGATCTCTTCACTGCGAACAGCGCCCCTGTGTGCAAAAATCGAGCAAAATCGTCTAAATATATATTTTTATAACAAGATATCTCATCTTTTTTTTTCTTTTTCGTTCCAAATTTTTAATTTTCCTCAGACCCAGATTTATTTCCTCTTGTTTGGCAAAAAAAATTTAACAAAATTCGCTTACTAGATTTGAAAATTTTTTTAGCTATCGACAAATGTCAAACTATACCCTCGTTCATGTTCATGTTCATGTGTGTCAGGGGTTCCTCAATACCCCGGTATTCGCCATATCCTGGTATCGATACCCCATGTGTGTCATAAGCATTACGGATACCTTTACTTGGTTTGTCATATTGGTCATGGTCTCAACCTACATATATATATATAGATTTTCGAGGGATATCGAATCAGACCACTGTTTGCGGGTCCCTTTTCGTCCCTCTACCTAGAGTCATCTTATTGGGGTTGCAGTGGGTTGTCCCATTGCTCCCTTCCTTCGACTCCCCTAGTTATCGCGAGCAGCTGATTGAAGGGAGTCTGCCTCATGTCCTCCATCCAATGGAGTCCAGTTATGGCAGCCCTTTTACCCGCCACCGCCGGACAGTGACACACTATGTGTGTGGCCGTCTCAGTTTCCTCCAGGCACATCCGACAGGTGTCATCCTCCAGAATTCCGATTCTTTTTAGGTGATACCTGAAACATCCGTGTCCTGTAATCAGTGCCACCAACCATCTGAGGGTTCTCCTTTGCATATGCAGGATCCTTCTTCTGGCTGCGGCAATCGGCAACGTAAGCACCATCTTAGCCTGCCTGCACGTGGTCATAGCGTCCCACCGTCTCCGGTGTTCTTCAGCGACCCATTTCTCGATGCGGTTCCTTACCAACCCTCTGCCAATGGCAGAGTATAACTCCGGTCCGCAGAATTCCGAGGTTGACCTTTGTTTTGCCAGGTTGTCAGCCTTTTCGTTCCCATCGATGCTAGCTAAGCGTCACGTTGTTTTGTTTCGCACACCTGTTCAGTTTTTGGACACATTCCAACGCCAGAGACGCATTAGTCTCTGTCTGATTCATGCGCTTAATCACAGCCTTATTGTCCAGCGCTATAAGGATGCTCCTTCCCTGCACCTGACCATCATTTATGTGATCCAGCGCGTGCAGCAGAGCAAGCATCTCCGCCTGGTAAACTGAGGTGTAATTCCCCAAAGCCAGCGAGCAGGTCAGATTTAAGTCTTCTGAGAAGACTCCCGCACCTGCTCTGCCGTCAATCATGGATCCATCCGTGAAGATATACATGTCTCCGGCCTGCCTTCCGGGAGCGTTCCGTTTCCTATGAGGGTTTTGTGATACCTTTCGGTCACGCTCATTTTTGTGATCCCTTCCATGGGCATCATGAGCTCCCTAATCCCTTTGATACTATCGAGGATCTTCATGTGCCCATATAAGGCTCCTGACGCCTGCCATACGGCATCCCGTCTCATCCGAATCGCTGAGGCCGCCGCAGTCTTCACCACCTGGAGATCTAACGGCAGCAGACCTAACAGCGCCTCCAATGCCGCGGCGGGTGTGGTGCGGAAAGCACCGCACACAGCCACGCAGGCCATCCTTTGCACCTTGTCCAAATGCCTCTTGACGGTTTTCTGTGTGACTTTAGTCCACCAGATCACCGAGGCATATGTTATGATGGGTCTCACCATCATGGTGTATGTCCAGTATGCTAACCTTGGTGAGATACCCCACCTTAGTCCACATACTCTTCTGCACTGGTGAAGCACCCTTTTCGCCTTCTTGATCTTCTCCTCAACGTGGTATTTCCAGGTTAGTCGTGAATTCAAGTATACACCCAGATACTTGACCTTCCCAGACACCTTGATCCAGATCTTTAATCTTCCTAGTGAAGATTATAGCGTCTGTCTTGTTGGCGTTCATGGTGAGGCCTTGTTCCGTACACCACTGTTCAACCACTTGGAGTGCATTCCTCATGATATCTGCAGTCGTGCTCATAAACTTGCCGCGTGCCACAATCGCTACATCATCTGCGTACCCAACGGTATGCACGCCCATTTCCTCTAGCCGCCTGAGCAGAGTGTCCACAGTGATGTTCCACAGGAGGGGTGATAGGACCCCGCCCTGTGGGCATCCCTTGCCGACCCTCCCTCGAAGCCGCGAGTCTCCTGTCTGAATCCTCACCGCTCTGTTTTTCAGCATGCTGTTCACCCACCATACAATCATGGTCTCAACCTACATAGTCGTGTCAGCTTATTGGGGATGCCAAATTCTCTCATGGCTTTGTAGAGTTTTACTCTGGCTATGCTATCATACGCGGCTTTAAAGTCTATGTAGAGGTGTTAAATTGAGTTTTGAAATTCTCGACATTTACCAAGTTTATAGCCGCAAAATTAAATCGATTTAACTCAAGATTACGCCAAAATTTCGAATTAACATATAAACGGGTAATATCGAAGATTCTCACAATTACAATTCTTGTAACTTTGGCTTAAGCCGAAAAATTTCGGTTTAAGCCATAATTCGAATTATCCCGTTTATACGACACAAAATTTTGGATGATCCATAATTCGAAATTTTTGAAGTAGTTAAAACTAGGTAATTTTTCCATAGCCTGGCTCAAGGTGAAAATGTGACCGGTTGTTGATTTGCCTGGAATGAAGCCACGATGGTATTGGTCTATGATGTTTCTAGCGTATGGCGACATCCTGCTTTGTAGGATGGCGGAGAATATCTTATACGCGGTATTCAACAACGTTCTACCTCTACGCTGTGATATCTCCTTTTTTATTTACCAAGCAGAGGATGCCTTTTTTCCAGTCTTCTCACATCGCTTCCTACTCCCATACTTGCACAATTAATTCATGAATCGCTTGGTGTAGTATAGGATTTCAATGGCAATATATAAGATTTGCCATATTATAAGATTTCAATGGCAAAATCACTTTAATGCCTTCGATCTGGATCTCTGATCCCAACTGATTAAATTTTTGAATTTTTGTAAATTGAACGCCGTCAGCACTGATAACGGCTTAAAATTCGTTTTAAAACCATAACAAAGGCTTTTTTCCTTACAATCGGCCATTCTGACCATAATCGTCCCGATTATCCCACGGATATCAGTGCATCGAGCTTATACACAAAACTTTCTAATATATTATGATTGACAATAATAGTCTTATCAGGATAGACCTACTTAAACTTTAACAATATTTCGAAAGCGTTTTAAAAGCAAAACTCTAAAAATTTTATGTAAACCACATGAAATAGTTTGGAAGAAATACTGATACCAAGATAGACATACTTAAACTTTAATAAATATTCCGAAAGCGTTTTTAACGCAAAACTCTAAAAAATTTATATAAACCAAAAGAAATGTTTTCAAATAAATACTGAAATGAATATGTAATAATAATATCGACGTTTACATTAGTGTTAACTTTATCAATAAGGTTTTTAATCGATTTAAGGGGCCTATCCACGATCAGTTTTGCGTGTCACGCAAGAATGTCATGCAAGAAGGTTATTTTCCCATCCATTGTCACGCATGCTGTCAATCCTCATTTTTAAGGAAGCAGCCGTAGTGAAAAGTTGGTGTAGTAAATATCAGTGGAATGAAAATGGCTTTTCTTTAATTTTTTTGTGTTTTGTTTTGTAATAGTGGGAAAAGTTGCCTTTTAGGTTCAAAAAAAAGAAAAAAAAATTGTTTGGTATACTACAACATATTGAGGTGCCTCAAAGTGTTTAAGTTTGTAAAAAAGTATTAAAAATTGAAAAATTATAATCTTTGATAAATTATTTTTTATGGTTTTCTCGTACATATAATGTTACAAAAGACAGTTGTAAATACATATATAATCATTAGAATTAGAAAAAATTATTAATTACACAATATAAAAATAATAAAAAATAAAAACAATTTTTATAATTTAAAAAAAACCTTGACCGCTCTTGCGGCACCCCAAGACATAATCCAAAAAGTAAAAAAAAGTATGCCTTTTTTGATATAAAATGCTTTTTTGACAGTATTGGAAATTTAAAAAATATTTGGCAACTTTTCAAAATACTTAAAAATGTATGGAAAATTGCAATTTTATGAAACTTGATCGTCCTTGCGGCACCTGAAGACGTGCTGTAATATTTTTCATATTGTTTTTTTTATCTTTTCTACACAAAATGGCAATTTTTCCGCGCTATTACAAAATTAAAAATCAAAACGTGTTTTTTTCGTTCTACCCTAATCCTCATTTTTAAGCAAGAAGCCATTACTCGCCATTTCTAATTTTCTTTTGCACACTAATTTTCCTCTGATTTCACCTTCTCACTGCGAAATTCACAACCAGAATGCCAAAATGATCGACAGCAACAGCATCCACTGTCCTTCATGCTGTCATTCACTTAGCTCCGCCCACAGGATTTCAAACAGTTTTGATATTCGTCATGCATGCCCATCCATCCATGCTGCAAGCCCACCCATCCACTGTACGGCATGCGTGTCAGTCAGCCGAGAATGTCATGCATGCTCGACAATGGACCATCACGTCGGGGTCACCAGATGTTTTTGTAGAGCGAGGGAAGCTTTTTTCTCCCCGCTTGTTTTTTATATTGTTGGTAGAAGCCGCCTAGGTACAAACCTATGCGCTACTACTGGGTAACGTTGCCTAGGTACAAACCTATGCGTTTGGTGAGTAGTGCCCTAGTTCAATACTAGTGCACACAAAATGGTAGATTTGTTTTTAGTAAAAGTTCACTTAAAACACCTCTTTTCCTAGTTGAAAATCAACTGTTCTTTATTAAATATAATTTCGGCTTATATAGTGCCTTGCTAACATATTTTTTGTCTTATTAAAATAGAAAAAATATTTTTCTTTAAGGAAAACTTGAATGCAAGCTCAACAAATAATTTCTTACGTTCTAATGTAATACGATATGTATGTCTGACTGATAAGAGAAAAAATGCAAAGTAACAAATATTTTTACTGTAATGAAATTAAATTCTATTGTGGGAAAAATTTGATTGAGTAAAATTAGATGCTTCGAGATAATTTAGATAAATTAGATTTTGTTTTTTCTTAAGACTAACTATATATATGCGTGATCTTAACAGGGCCCTTTAGACATACGTAAATAAAACTTTATCATGTAAAACCGAAAACAATTGCAACGGTCGGCCTGGTAAGATAAATCCAAACCCATAAAGATTCGCATATCAGTCTGTTTTTTTTCTCGTCCATAATAAATTATCTCCATGTAAATATCTCAAAACAAGCAAAAAAAAATAAATAGATGAACCGTTTGCACATCCGACCAACTTTAAATATTCATGCAAAAGAAACTTTTGCCTAAGTGCACCCCTGCCCATATGTTTTGCATCACCCCATCGCATATCGTATTGCTCACACACACATGGATATTTACGCAACAAGAATTGCCGGCGGCAAACTCACCGCCAATCACCTTGCAGAATTCCCATGATGCTAGAGCGTTTCTCGGAGTTTTTATTCTTGTCCTGTAATGGAATGGGTTTACACGGAAGAATGAAGGAACACCGATTACCAAATCGCTTTGGTTGTTCCCTTCCGTGTGAATTCCTCCATCCCATTACCCCACCCTTGATGTTCAAGGACATGACCAAATAAGGAGATGAATGCCGGTCGATGGCTATTTCCTTGGTTTTCCCTGTCTTCACCCCCCAACACCCATGCGTCGATGGACAATGTTGAGACGTTGGCGTCGGTTTTTGATTCATTCGGGAGTCGGAGTTGTGACGAGAAAGGTGGTGAACGTTCCGTACGTGTTGGCCGGGAAAAGCCCAAATAAAAGACAAAGAAAAAGAAAGCCAAGAGGATAAATCTTTACGGATTGCTAATCGTACTTAGTATTTTTTTTCTCGAAAAAAAAAACAAAAAAAAAATTAATAATAATAAGGAAAGTTTTTGAAAAAAAAGAAACGCGAAAACGTGGGCGAAAAAGAAATGGGTGCCGAAGGGACCTGCCGGCTCAATATCCGAGTACAATGCAATAAAACGCGTTTTTTTTTATTTTATTTAAATCCGTGTAAGAAAAAAAAATAAAGAAAAACTTTTATCGTAAACCTCCGGCATATAAACAAGAAAAAAAAAACGGTGCTCCTAAAATCAGAAAGAGAAAGAAAAATAAAATCTGGATGAGTTTTTAAAGAAAATTTGGAACAAAAATGTAAAATTGAAATAACCAAAAAAAATTTGTTGCTAGTGCGTAACGAAGTATAAAATACTATAGTTATGTTTAAAGAAATAAGAAAAAAAAAGAATGTAAAATTGAAATAACCAGAAAACAAGTTCGTTGCTAGTGAGTAACCAAGTATAAAATAATACAGTTTTTTAAAGAAATAAGAAAAAAAAAGAATGTAAAATTGAAATAACCAGAAAATAGTTCTTTGCCTAGTGTCAATCAAAATAAAATAAAATCATAAACTTTTGTTAATGAATTAAAATGCAAACAAAATTTTTTTTTTAGTTCTAATAGTGCCTGGTCAAACCCAGAAATATGCAATATAACTGATTTTGCGTGGTTTGGTGTCGTTTATCTATTGTGAATAGGGCTGTGACGTGAAAAGTGTTTAAAATAAATAATGTGAAAAGCAAAGAAAAATAACACAGAAATTTTGTTGTAATACACGAGAAAAAAAGGTCAATGTGTGTGCGTGTGGTGACTGCGTGACATGTGTTAGGTTAATACACATAAAATGTAAAATTTATATATACTATTAAAACGTAGAAACCAACAAACATTTAAATAATGAAAAAAAGAAGAAATAATTTTTATTATACGTAAGTTTTTTTTTCTAATAATAAGTAATATTACAAAACATATACATATACGAGAAAATTAAGATTAATATGGAAAAGTAAAAGAGGCTTTGGCGAAATTTGATGAGAAATGTAAATGATTGAAAATTAAAGAAAGAAAAAAAAGGAAAAAGAAAAAAAACCACAAAGAACAGACAATTAGATGATAAGAAAAGAAAGAAACTGATTAAAAGATAGAATTACGTGACGTTCCGTTTAGATGTAATAATGGTTGTAAAAAAATGCTTCCCAGAAAGAATGCTATATATTTGTTTTAAACAAATTTTGAAAACACACAAAAAAATATTTAGATTATAAGATATACTTACATATATATAAACAAAAGAAAGAAAAAAACACGAAAAAAGGAAAATAATTTTTTTTTCTTACTGCTTTTTTACCCTATATGAAGGGATATTAAACAAAAGGTGATTAGCTTTTTTATTTATGGATTGGATTAAATTTTGGCAATGAAAAAAAAACGACATGTTAGTCGAGACAATTTTAGAAATTTGGAATTTTTTTTCTCTCGAACCATACCTCCAAGATATTCCTTATTTTTTTTTGTAAATATAATAAGTTTAAATAGTACAGAGAAAATTATTTTTTATTAAATAAAGGAAACTTATCTTACTAAGAGAAAGGATTTTTTTTGGTTGACGGGAAGATTTTGGTTATTTCTGGTTTTATCTCTCTGATCACGAGATTTCGTCTGGTGGTTGATTTTCTCCTTCAAGGTACGTTAATTTAGAATGGACCAAGAGGAGTAGGGAGGCACAGTGTGTGGCGCTCTTAGGGGAGGTTTTGGCCCTCCGAGTATGGTAAGTACCCCTTAATTTTTTTTCAGATCGCCCCTGTATCCTATGAAGCAGTAAGCATGGCTGCTTGACATCATTCCCCCTCTCGTATGGCTACCCCACATTTTTTATCCCTATCTCGGCGAATAACTTGATTTAGATTTTTTGTATGACACGCGGAAGTTTTTTTGTATGTTTACCTATATATGAAGTAACTGTCCTTAATGACGGCGAGCTAGCCGCAGCACCGCCGGGCGTGTCCTAATTTCTGGTGCAGTGGGTGCGTATCTCGAGATAGGTGTGGCAATTGCCTTCTTAGTGACTACCAGCTGTTCAGCCAAGGCCATCAGCCTGCTGGACTTCTTTCAAAAAATTTTTTTTCTCTCAAACAATATTATTTGTGATGTCATAGCTTCCTTTGACCATGGACCATCTAGTTTATGTTATAGATATATTCCTATATATGACAGTAACAGATATGGCGCCTCAGGTGTCATGTGTGTATTCTGCCTTGAGTAGTTTTAGTTTATTTTATATTATGACAGTTACAAATATGGCGCCCAACGTTCGGTAATCCGCACTTTTAAATTTTTTTGCTAGACTAGAGTTCTAGTATTGTTTATTTATAATCAGTTTGTTGTCACTAGTTGACAAATTAATTCTTTTATTGCCAGTTTCATTCTTAATAGATTCTTTAAACCAATTTATTCATTAGTATTAAAAGCCCTAACGGCATTTGTTCCGTCTTGGAACAACCGGAAAATTGACATCCTGAAATAAAAAGATAAATAACAACA
The DNA here is from genome assembly GCA_963855945.1 of Thereva nobilitata. NCBI lineage: Eukaryota > Metazoa > Arthropoda > Insecta > Diptera > Therevidae > Thereva > Thereva nobilitata. The sequence continues at coordinate 101,623,669 of OY979695.1, forward strand.
CATCCTTTTACCTTAGCAGTTTACCATTTATTAAACACGAACTTGAAAAATAAACACCAAATATACACAAATACAATGGCTTAAAATCAACACCAGCGTAAACAAAACACTATAAAATCCAACGCCGACGTCCTTCAAAGGGAAGATCAGGCATTTCTGAAAATTAAAGTTATGTTAATAAAATATATTAAATTACACTAAATTTACGGCCCTAAACATCACGAAAATACATAAAAAACTATGAACCGACATCATTGTGAAAATCATCGAAATGCCGTCGGCAAATCGGCAATCTGAAACCAATAACAAATGATAAACAAATTCCACAAAAAATACATACCTCACAACACTAACTCCAGACTCCGCCTCCCGAAAATCCCACCAACTTTAAATATCCCTGAAATAAATAAAATTATTTATTAAACAAGAATGTTAAAAGCAAACAAACTTACCAACAAGAAGTCAACTCCACTTGACAGATGTGGGAAGGAAGAAGATAAACAGCTGTTCAAGTAACTACATGAACCGAAAATTATGTACATTAAACCAAGTTCCCCACCAATTTTTATTGTTCAAGACTTCGATAAATATGGACAGACGGCGAGGTTCGAGTCAGATCACTTCTAGATCTTCAAGCGCGCTTTGAGCTTCGAAGATATCAATAAAATTCGAGTTTGAGAATTTTATTCCAAGTGATTTCAATCATTAAATAAAGGGATCGAGTTGAAATTCCTTTATCATATCCACACTGACGAGCTTGAGTCAGTCAAGATAGCAGACAGGAAAAACCAGAGTTGAAGGTTTTTTCCTTTATCCGATACGAGATCCGCTGACGAGTCTGAGTCAGCATCTCCACCATCGTTCATAGATAAGATAAAATTCGAGTTTGAGAATTTTATTACAACTGGCTTCAATCATTAAATAAAGGGATCGAGTTGAATTCCCTTTATCATAACCATACTGACGAGTTTGAGTCAGTACCCATAGCAAATAGAAAAAAAACCCCGAGTTGAAGGTTTTTCTCATCACATTCGAGATCCACTGACGAGCTTGAGTCAGCATCTCCATCAAAGAGGTCGTGGGACCTTCGTAAACATTAATAAAGAAAAATCGAATTTACAGCAAACCATTACACGGACAATTTGGGCTTACATTATATCGCAGCGATTGCATGAAATTCCTGGTAGAGCGAAGCAGCAAGCAGCAAGACATCAGCGAAATCAAAGGAAAATCGCAGAAAGCAAGTCAACGGCTGACATACAGGTGGCGTGATTCCGAAAGAATAATAATTTAAGGTATCTCACAATAATTAAAAAAGGGGATATTTCGGACATTTCGAATAATTATTAGTGGATTTATTACTGAATTATAATAAAGTTAATATTGAATTTAATATTAAATAGGAAATTGTTTTCAAAGAATAAAGTATCAGTGAATTATTGAAAGGAACATCTTTTATTTGAACACACCCTCCGGCACCTTCTTTTAAGATCAGAGATTAAATTGCTAAATCTGATCAGCATTAACGATTTGTTCAGGTCCTTTTCAATTTTTTTGGAAACCTTAACGGTTTCAAGTAAATGGAATTTATTCTATTTACTTTCTGTTATGTTTCGATGGTAGCTTCCATTTTTATTGATGTTACTCATGCATATGTGAGGATGCCCTCATCTTGGGTACAAGCGCTTCGCTTGCCCTTGTGACATCCTATGTTGGCTAACCGGGTGATGCTCTACTGCTGTCGGTTTACAGGTGGCTTATGTTCATCTGGCTTTACGCAGAGGTGCCCTGGCTTTGGTTGTCCTTCGCTTGTATTAGAGTACAATGCTCAAATTTTTTTCTGATCCTTGTAGTATGGCCAAAATGGTTGTTGGACGGTGAACTTGCTTTCGAGTTACCAGGCGTTCCGCCTGACTCTGCGGTAAATTCAGTGTTCCCCAACCATTGCGGTCCCGTTTAATAATCCTCTGGGTGCACCTGCCTTCAGGAATTTCAGCATTTCTCGTTGCTGATCCGTCGTGGCGGTCAGCCAAGATTAAAATTAGTAATCCTTTTGGAAGCTTCTACCCTGTCTTTGAAACTTTTAATCACAGCCATGCGAACTGTTTTTGGGATATTGGGGTAGTCTGTTAAGGTCTCCTTTGGGGAGGATGGTGTTACACCTGGTCTAGCACCACCCCTCCAACGAGCCTTGTATAATTTTGGGATACTCATTGGTGCCATCTGACACCAATACATTTTGGGGGAGCATTCCTCCCTCTGGGGTCCACACTCTCGCTTTTGATAAACTATACATCGTTAGTATTAAAATATATATTGTGTTTTTTTGTACGGTTTCGCTGGGGAATAAACGCGTATTATATTTGAAAGGAAAATAGATCTCCTTCACTATTTTTTGTAATAACGTTCCTCTTACTTTGCCTTCGTATATAGGTAATAATAAAGTTAATAATCCTTTATCGTCGCTTGTTCTATAACCAGTCCATAGTACTGAACCCATAATTTTTATAAGATCTATCCAGCCAAAATGGCTGATGAAGAGAATAATTCAGATGCTGGCGGAAACGGTGAAGCAGATGCCGGCTCCCCGCCATTCCACGGTTTCGACAATGAACCGTCCACTGTCCAGAATAATGACGAAGTGCAGGAATTGAAAAAGCAAATAGCTCTCTTGCAGGCTCAATTGTTATCCATGACAGTCCAGCCCGCGACGAAGGATAAGAATGATCGGTCAAGCTCACCTAATGAACGAGTGCCAGCGGCACAAATATCCTCACCTGACTTACAATTTATAGCTAGACCGAAGGGGTCCCGGCAGGCTTCACGCCATCCCTCTGTAGTGTTATCTTGGAACATAATGTTCACAGGACATGCTAGCGGCCTCACCGCTGAACAATTTATCTTTCGATTAGAAAGTAAGGCAAATGACGCAGCGGTGCCAAACCAGGAACTATGCGCTAACGTATCCTCCTTACTTAAGGAAAGGGCGGCGACCTGGTACTGGAACCAGTTCCGTAGAGAATTTCCTGTTCCCGAAGGGTAGATTTTCGGAGAAACTTTTTGGCCCACTACAAAGGGCATGACACGGACTTACACACCATTAAAGCCATGGTTGAACAGAAACAACACCAAGACTCCTTCGATGAGTATATGGAAAAAATGATTCCGTTGTTCAATAAAATGGAAAACCCTATTACGGAGGCTCAGCTAACAGCCATGATAATAGACAATTTGAATTACTCTACAGGGAACTCCCTGATAGGCATGCGATTCAAAACCCTGAAAGAACTAAGAGAGCAATGTCTTAAGGTGGAACGTTGGCACTTAAACAAAAAGGTGGAACGAAGAACCAAAGTGCGAGTTCATGAGCTCGATGTCGATTTCGCGGAAGACTCCGTCCCCGAGCTAGTTGACCCATACTTCCAATCTATTGACGAACTACAGACACGCAATCCTGATCTCCTTAGGAGACAACTGGTATGTTGGAACTGCCAACAACCTGGGCACGCCTTCTATGATTGCCAGTCTGAAACTCGAAACATTTTCTGCTATCGTTGTGGTAAACCGGGCGTCGTTTCACCCAAGTGTAAGTGCCAGGAAAACCGGCCACCGGGTGCGAGGTTTCAGAGGAACCCGCGCCCTCCTCAAGTTTCTCTGCCACTCCCACGTCCAACGAACCAATAAATGTCGCCATTGTAGACAATCCACCGGACTTGACAAACTTTCATCCCTGCCTTGACGATCCCCCTGACTTTCCCTCAAATGAATCCAAAGCTTCGTTCCTTGCACGATGGAACAATTATCATGTTGTCCGTGATCGAATCTTTTCCGAACACCCACGAGTTTCGTCCATCCATAGAATTCCTATCATTAGGCGTCTGGCCAAAGAAAAGCGTCTTCTAGCACGTAAGAGTATTTCTGCAATTTTCTCTGATCACTCAGATGAGCGTCCTTTCGCAAGGATAACTCTTGCCGACGTGGCTATGAACGGTCTGCTGGACAGCGGTGCTAGCATTAGCTGTCTGGGAATTGGTGTCGAATCCTTTTTATCAAGCCACCCCGAGTGTAAGCTTTATTCTCTGAACACTTCGTTACAAACTGCCGATGGTGCATCACAGTGGGTTATCGGTTACATTAAAGTACCAGTCTCCTTTGGAGAACGGACTCACTTAATGACCATATTCTCAGTACCCAGTTTAAGTCAGAGTTTATACCTCGGGATTGACTTCTGGAAGTTATTCGGCATCGCTCCCCAGATAGTTGGTGAGCTTAGCGCCCCAGCCTTATTGTCTTTGGCCCATGAGTTGCCATCCGCCCAATTTAATCAGCTGGAGCGAGTCAAGGCGGCTTTTCCATCTTCTGATATTCTTGGACTGGGTAAAACTCAGTTGGAAGTACATGTAATTGATGTTGGTGACTCGGTCCCCATCAAACAAAGACATCACCCCGTCTCACCGGCCGTACAGAAATTGATGTATGATGAATTGGACAGAATGCTCAGCTTGGGTGTCATAGAGCCATCCAACAGTCCTTGGAATTCCACCGTTGTTTTGGTCCGCAAGCCTGGAAAGGTGCGATTATGTCTCGATTCTCGCAAAGTAAACACCGTCACGGTTAAAGACGCATACCCTCTTCCCCATATAGACGGACTTTTCGGTCGTCTTCAAGACACCAAGTTTATTACTAGTCTAGATTTGAAAGATGCCTTCTGGCAGATACCTCTGGATCTTAAATCGCGCGAGAAGACGGCTTTCACCGTACCTGGTAGGCCCCTATATCAGTTTACTGTAATGCCTTTCGGCATATGTAACGCTCCACAAAGAATGTGTCGATTAATGGACAAAGTCATCCCTGGACACTTACGAGAGCACGTGTTTGTTTACCTTGATGATCTTTTGATCGTCTTTCCCGATTTTGACTCCCATATCAGAACCCTTGAAGAGGTTGCTGGTTGCCTACGTCGTTCTGGTTTAACCTTCAATTTGTCCAAAAGTAAATTTTGTGTAAGAGGTAAAGTACCTAGGCTTTTTAATTGGCGACGGAACGTTGAAGACCGACCCTGGTAAAGTGACTGCCATTTCAGAATTTCCTACGCCGAAATCTCATCGGCAAGTACGAAGATTCTTAGGCATGACCGGTTGGTACCAACGGTTCATTTCTAATTATGCCAGTGTGGCTGCTCCTATCACAGATTGCTTGAAAGGCAAAAAGTTTGCTTGGACAGAGGAGGCACAACAGTCCTTCCTCAAGTTGAAAGATTGTATGACTCAGGCTCCAATACTGAACACTCCTGACTTTTCTAAACCGTTTTACATTCAATGCGATGCGAGTAAGACTGGTGTCGGTAGTGTACTGTTTAAACGAGACATGGATGGAAATGAACATCCAATCGCATATATGTCCAAAAAGTTGAACAGTGCACAACGTAATTACACTATCACAGAACTTGAATGTTACGCAGCCGTATTGAGTGTAAAAAAGTTTAGAGCATATGCAGAGGGTCAATCGTTCACAATCATCACTGACCACGCTAGTCTTAAATGGCTCATGAATCAGTCCGACCTGAACGGTCGCCTAGCGAGATGGAGTTTAAAATTACAGGGCTTTGAGTTTTCAATAGAGCATCGGAAAGGGATCCAAAACGTAGTCCCAGATGTGTTGTCTCTAGTTGATTGCGTTGATGAGATTTTATTTTGTCATGATGTAGACTTAACGTCCCCCGCATTCAAATCTCCAGAGTATTTGGCACTACTTGAGCGCGTTGGCGGAAAGACAGGACAGTTGCCTGATCTTAGGGTGTCCGACGAATATGTGTTCCATCGTACTACTCCTCTTACATGAGATCCAATCTCTGATGATCTAACCTGGAAACTGTGGATTCCATCTGATTTGACCCCTGCGCTGATTGAATCAGCCCATTCACCCCCTCAAGCTTCTCACGGAGGGATAGGAAAAACTCTAGCACGGTTACGTAATAAATATTTTTCGCCTGGCATGGTAAATCAAGTCCGAACCTTCGTATCTCAGTGTGAGACGTGTAAGTGCACGAAGTCTCCTAATGCAATCTTACGACCGCCCATGGGTGTAAAATTGGAAGTGGCTAAGCCTTTTCAATTCCTGTATGTGGACTTTTTAGGTCCCTATCCCGCTCCAAGAGAGGTAATACCGCTGTGCTGGTAGTGTTGGACTCATTTAGTAAATTTGTATTCCTTTTTCTGGTTTCCTCAGAGACTGCAACTTCTGCAATAGAGAACCTGGAACACCGAGTGTTTCATACATTTGGAGTACCAGAGATAGTTTTCTCTGACAATGGTCGGCAGTTCGTCTCGAAGGAATTCGCGAAATTCTTAGACGACTACGGAGTCAAACATTTGCGTACAGCGGTACATTCTCCACATCCAAATGCTTCTGAGCGAGTAAACAGGTCAACCTTAGCAGCCATTCGGGCTTATTTAAAAGACGACCACCGCGATTGGGACCGTCACCTTTCTTCAGTCTAATGTGCAATGCAAAGTTCAGTCCATGAGTCAATAGGAATGGCACCGTTTCAGGCTCTCTTCGGAAGCCAGATGATCTTACACGGATAAGCCTATGCGGTCTTAAAAAAACTACACGCTCTACAAGATGGAGACATTGCATTCCTTCCAACTTCAGATCGTCTTCGCCTCATCCGAGAGCGCATTAGCCTCAATCTGTCTGCTGCACACAACCGGCATGACGTAGTAAATCGGTCTCATTCCAGCCAGGTCAGGAAGTTTTTCGCCGTACCTTCCCTATTAGTAATGTTGCCAACTGTTTTAGTGCTAAGCTAGCAAATAAATTTTCTAAAGCTCGCATACGAAGGAAAATAGGGGCGAGCCGTTATGAAATTGAGGATGTGGCCGGGAAATTATTGGGCGTCTATCACGCTAAGGATCTCAGACAGTGAGATGAACGAAAGCATTCCCCGAGTAGCCCTAATAAGGTATCTCGCCGGCTTCACCGGTTAGCTGACAGGGTGCCTTAAACCGCTTAGGTAGCTTCCCTAGCGGTGGTACACCTCCTTGTTGTCCTTGTTCGTCTGGGGACAAGGTTTTCATGTTAGATGCCTACCAGGGGCTGCCAGACCAGACCCCCGAGACACGGTCCTCTCGGTCATTTTTTCGCGCCCGCCTGTTCGCGTGGACGCTAGCCTTTGCTTTTCAGTCCTTTGTGTCGTGAAGCCCGGACAGTGCGAGGTTCTAGGAGATGCGACCTAGCACCTCAGTAAGTGGTAGCGTCCTGCTGCATAATCCGTTCCTCATCTAGTTTTCTTCTCCCCTAGGCCAGAGTAGATCTCTGCGGGCGGGAGAGGACTTTGCGTCTCAGGGCTCAGGACTGCGACTTGGTCGACGCTGAGTCCATGGGTCGTTTAACCTTCCTCGTAGGATGACCTAGGGTTTCTCTGATGCATGAACAGGCGGTGCCTCGTTCATCATCATTGGACCTCGAGATCATCCCTCCCGCAAGATCAACCGCGGTCACGGGTACCTTATGGACCACTACAACCATTGACAATAGCCTATACCCACCTTTACCACTCACTAACTTTTTCTCCTTTATGGGAGCTCAACACACAAACAAAATCTTTGTACTAGTCAGAACCAGTTAACTAAAGAGTTGATTCCATTCAAAGTGATGACTGCAAGCAGTTACAAATTAAGAGTCATGCACATCAATTTATCTCTACAGTCAGGTCCATCACTATTAAAACAGAACCCCCGTTGGATCCACCTGGCGTGCGAAAAAGGCCGCCAAAGAAGTTGAGAATATGAAGAGCCGGCTGCCTAGTGCCCAGTCGCTCTCAGTTCCATAATTCACCATCCCGTCCGATCTTGTCGTAAATTAGTATTAATTTCGAACAGTGTTCCGTCCTTAAGGAACCCCGCTGGCTTGCGAAAGAGGCCGCCAGAAAGCAATTTATAGATAGTCGGCTGCCTAGCGCCCAGTCGCTCTCAGCTCTTTAATTCATCACCCCATCCGCTGTTGACAAGGCGAGCTAGATAGATGAAATTCAACTTCCTCTGCACCCACCTCATCACTTGATCCTCTTAAGAGGCTGGTCGAAATTGGTATTAATTTCAAACTGGGTCCGTTCCTTGTCGAACCAATCTGGCTTGCGCAAGAGGCCGCCAGAGAAGTTGAGAATAGAGAGTCGGCTGCCTAGCGCCCAGTCGCTCTCAGCTCCATCTATGGAACCTCCCCATCCGTTGTTGACAAAGTCTAAGAGCTTATAGAGTAAATTCAACTTCCTCCGTACCCTTCCCATCAACTGATCCTCTGTAGTCTCGTCGTAATTAGTATTTACTTCGAACTGTGTTCCGCTTTTTTTGAGCAACCTGGCGTGCGAAAGAGGCCGTCAGAAAAAGAAATCTCAGGGGAGTTGACTGCTGGGCCCAGTCGCTCTCCACTATCTAGGTCGTAGTGACGGTTAGATTACCGAGTCTTACAACATAACCCAACCATTTTCACATCCATTTCTTTATATTTCAACTACTCGAATTGTCCGTAAGTACTTTTTGCCCGGCTGACTCAGTCGGCAGAGCATGAGACTCTTATCTCAGAGTCGTGGGTCGAGCCACACGTTGAAGATCTACCACGTACCACAGTACTCTCTTTCTTAGATACCTTTCTTCCTAATAGATAATCATTGTTAAGGACCAGATTCATCATAAAATTTTGCTCGGATACTAGCCGGTGAGCATGAGACTCAGTAAGCCGCCTCGTCTTTCGGTTCCCCTCTCCCTACTCGGTCTAGCGTACCCGCGTTGTAACGGTCGGCCTGGTAAGATAAATCCAAACCCATAAAGATTCGCATACCAGTCTGTTTTTTCTCGTCTATAATAAATTATCTCCATGTAAATATCTCAAAACAAGCAAAAAAAAAATAAATAGATAAACCGTTTGCACATCCGACCAACATTAAATATTCATGCAAAAAAATTTTTTGCCTAAGTGCACCCCTGCCCATATGTTTTGCATCTGCCCCATCACATATCGTATTGCTCACACACACATGGATATTTACGCAACAAGAATTGCCGGCGGCAAACGCCCCGCCAATCACCTTGCAGAATTCCCGTGATGCTAGAGCGTTTCTCGGAGTTTTTATTCTTGTCCATGTAATGGAATGGGTTTACACCAAAGCCTTCTGTATTTACAAGCCATGCACTAGAAAATTTGGCTCTCAAAATTTCCTCTCAATAGGACTTCAATTCTCTGAAGTCACGTTATGTTGTTAGTGTAATTTGGAGATTTGAAGTCCTATTCAGGGGAAATTGGCTCTCAATATTTTTCTAGTGCATGGCTTGTAAATACAGAAGGCTTTGGTTTACACGGAAGAATGAAAGAACACCGATTACCAAATCCCTTTGGTTGTTCCCTTCTGTGTGAATTCCTACATCCATTACCCCACCCTTGATGTTCAAGGACATGACCAAATAAGGAGATGAACGCCGGTCGATGGCTATTTCCTTGGTTTTCCCTGTCTGGTCGATGGACAATGTTGAGACGTTGGCGTCGGTTTTTGATTCATTCGGGAGTCGGAGTTGTGACGAGAAAGGTGGTGAACGTTCCGTACGTGTTGGCCGGGAAAAGCCCAAATAAAAGACAAAGAAAAAGAAAGCCAAGAGGATAAATCTTTACGGATTGCTAATCGTACTTATTATTTTTTTTCTCGAAAAAAAAACAAAAAAAAAATTAATAATAATAAGGAAAGTTTTTGAAAAAAAAGAAACGCGAAAACGTGGGCGAAAAAGAAATGGGTGCCGAAGGGACCTGCCGGCTCAATATCCGAGTACAATGCAATAAAACGCGTTTTTTTATTTTATTTAAATCCGTGTAAGAAAAAAAAATAAAGAAAAACTTTTATCGTAAACCTCCGGCATATAACCAAGAAAAAAAAAACGGTGCTCCTAAAATCAGAAAGAGAAAGAAAAATAAAATCTGGATGAGTTTTTAAAGAAAATTTGGAACAAAAATGTAAAATTGAAATAACCAAAAAAAAATTTGTTGCTAGTGCGTAACGAAGTATAAAATACTACAGTTTTGTTTAAAGAAATAAGAAAAAAAAGAATGTAAAATTGAAATAACCAGAAAACAAGTTCGTTGCTAGTGAGTAACCAAGTATAAAATAATACAGTTTTTTAAAGAAATAAGAAAAAAAAAAGAATGTAAAATTGAAATAACCAGAAAATAGTTCTTTGCCTAGTGTCAATCAAAATAAAATAAAATCATAAAGTTTTGTTAATGAATTAAAATGCAAACAAATGCAATTTTTTTTTGTTCTAATAGTGCCTGGTCAAACCCAGAAATTTGCAATATAACTGATTTTGCGTGGTTTGGTGTCGTTTATCTATTGTGAATAGGGCTGTGACGTGCATCCTATAGTTAGATTCAAAGGAAAAGTGTTTAAAATAAATAACACAGAAATTTTGTTGTAATACACGAGAAAAAAAGGTTAATGTGTGTGCGTGTGGTGACTGCGTGACATGTGTTAGGTTGATAAACATAAAATGTAAAATTTATATATACTATTAAAACGTAGAAACCAACAAACATTTAAATAATGAAAAAAAGAAGAAATAATTTTTATTATACGTAAGTTTTTTTTTCTAATAATAAGTAATATTACAAAACATATACATATACGAGAAAATTAAGATTAATATGGAAAAGTAAAAGAGGCTTTGGCGAAATTTGATGAGAAATGTAAATGATTGAAAATTAAAGAAAGAAAAAAAAAGGAAAAAGAAAAAAAACCACAAAGAACAGACAATTAGATGATAAGAAAAGAAAGAAACTGATTAAAAGATAGAATTACGTGACGTTCCGTTTAGATGTAATAATGGTTGTAAAAAAAATGCTTCCCAGAAAGAATGCTATATATTTGTTTTAAAAAAATTTTGAAAAACACACAAAAAAAATATTTAGATTATAAGATATACTTACATATATATAAACAAAAGAAAGAAAAAAACACGAAAAAAGGAAAAGAATTTTTTTTTCTTACTGCTTTTTTACCCTATATGAAGGGATATTAAACAAAAGGTGATTAGCTTTCTTATTTATGGATTGGATTAAATTTTGGCAATGAAAAAAAACGACATGTTAGTCGAGACAATTTTAGAAATTTGGAATTTTTTTTTCTCTCGAACCATTCCTCCAAGATATTCCTTATTTTTTTTTGTAAATATAATAAGTTTAAATAGTACAGAGAAAATTATTTTTTATTAAATAAAGGAAACTTATCTTACTAAGAGAAAGGATTTTTTTTGGTTGACGGGAGGATTTTGGTTATTTCTGGTTTTATCTCTCTGATCACGAGATTTCGTCTGGTGGTTGATTTTCTCCTTCAAGGTTCGTTAATTTAGAATGGATCAAGAGGAGTAGGGAGGCACAGTGTGTGTGGCGCTCTTAGGGGAGGGTTTGGCCCTCCGAGTATGGTAAGTACCCCTTAATTTTTTCTCAGATCCCCCCTGTATCCTATGAAGCAGTAAGCGTGGCTGCTTGACATCATTACCCCCCTCGTATGGCTACCCCACATTTTTTATCCCTATCTCGGCGAATAACTTGATTTAGTTTTTTTTGTATGACACGCGGAAGTTTTTTTGTATGTTTACCTATATATGAAGTAACCGTCCTTAATGACCAGCCCCTGCACGACGAACCCCCCCAACGGCGAGCTAGCCGCAGCACCGCCAGGCGTGTCCTAATTTCTGGTGCAGTGGGTGCGTATCTCGAGATAGGTGTGGCAATTGCCTTCTTAGGGACTACCAGCTGTTCAGCCAAGGCCATCAGCCTGTTGGACTTCTTTCAAAAAAATTTTTTTCTCTCAAACAATATTATTTGTGATGTCATAGCTTCCCTTGACCATTGACCATCTAGTTTATGTTATAGATATATTCCTATATATGACAGTAACAGATATGGCGCCTCAGGTGTCATGTGTGTATTCTGCCTTGAGTAGTTTTAGTTTATTTTATATTATGACAGTTACACAATATAAATTTCAAAATTCTTATTTACAACCCGCAATTAAATTATTAATATCATATCATTTTAAACAATATAGCTATATTTCACTGTCATTTATAAATCTGAGATCACTCATCAACGATCATCACCAGGGCCGGATTTACGTTTGAGAGGCCCCTGGGCACTTTTTATGTAAGGCTTCCAATTTCAACAGAATTGAAGTACAAATGTGTAGTATAAAACCTAAGTAAACCTTGAACATTTATTTTTAGGGGTCATTTGTAGGTAATTCATAGCGAATAAAAAATCTTCAAAACTTTTTGCTAAAGGCTGTGAAAGCTTTTTGTCTCATATTGCTGCGAATGCTGTTGCTTACAAATGCTGGGGCATGTGGGTCCAGCTGCGAATGCTTCACATACACATAAAAAAGTTTTCTCTCCATTTTACTACATAAAGTTGGACCATGAAAAAATGTTGAAGAAAAGCAAAGTTCTTCCCAGCCTTGGAGAGCAAACCTTTGAAAAACTGTAAGCAAACAGTTAGCATTTCACAGCGAAGTATTTTAAAGCCGCAACATTTGCAGCCGGACCAGTATGTTCCTGAAAGCTTTTAAGTAATTTGAAAGCAACAGCATTCACAGCAATATGAAACAAACAACTTTTACAGTCTACAGCAAAGTAAGTTTAAAAATATGTGCTTTGCTTTAAGTTTACTTTGCTTTCAAACCCTGCAACATGGAGACTATACAAGGAGCTTAAACTCCGTGTTGTCAATTTTCGTTTGATTAATGGTGGCGCTGCAGTCAAATGTACCCCAAAAAACATGGCTGATTGTATTTATCCGGTTCATGGCCAAATTCGCTTATTACTAATATAGTTTATGTTTAGGAAAAACCAGCTTCTAAATTCAATTTATATCAATGCGATTATTTGTAATTAATCCATTTTTGATGTTTCAAATGAATTTTTATTAATTTCCAATGAATTTTTTTTGCATTGCCCCATTTCGACTGACTTAATTTTGAACTAATCGTCGAAATATGTCAAATTCAGCTAACTTCATGTGGGGTACATCGGACAAAGGTGACATCTGTGGCCAAAATGAACTAGAAGTTTAGTTTCTTCTACTTATCCATTTCCTGTCATTTTCTCCATAAAGCCCGGTATGCTGTTCGTGCGGAATTAAGACTCCCCTTTAAAATGCATGTAAAAAAGTGTGCGGAATTCAGGTTGGAGGGCGGTCTGAATTCCGTCCATAAAATCACTACGCAGTTCAGTCTGAATTCAGACCGTAAATGAACTTTTTTGCTATCGAAAATGGATGGCGCTTTTCTGAATGGAGACTTCTCGTTTCATTTTCCGCAAGCCAAGAAATGAAATTTATATTTTCTCGAGCGGAAATTTTGACATTTATTACTTTTATGCAAAAAAAAAAGTTGTTTCTGGAGGGTGATGTGTCCAAATAGTCACTGTTATATAAGTCAGGTTGTCATTGTCTACATAACTCTCCCAGCTAAGCGGAATTCAGACTGGTTATATGGATTCTCTACAGAGCGGAATTCCGCACGAACAGCATACTAGGCTTAAGAGTATAAGCTCCTTGTATAAGTCTCCATGCCCTGAAATACGCAATAAAGCTTTTACTACTTCTAAAGCCCTAAACACATTCAAGTGACACAAACGCAAACACTGCACGTAGAGAAGAAATGCAGGTAAGTATACCTATGATGCAAGTTACACTATCCACCATTTCGTTTATTACCCCCATACACAAACCGATTTTTTAGGCAAGAGGTCGCAGGGAAGTATATGATGCAAGTTACACTATCCATCATTTCGTTAATTACCCCCATACACAAACCGATTTTTTAGGCAAGGGGTTGCAGCGATGGGTGCAAATTACACGCATGACATATACTTCCCTGCGACCCCTTGCCTAAAAAATCGGTTTGTGTATGGGGGTAATTAATGAAATGATGAATAGTGTAACTTGCATCTATGTCATGCGTGTAATTTGCAACCATCACTGCGACCCCTTGCCTAAAAAATCGGTTTGTGTATGGGGGTAATAAACGAAATGATGGATAGTGTAACTTGCCTATATAGGTCGAAAGAAAATGCTACAGTCGCGTGCGTGCAGAATCTTCAGAATGAGCACTACAGATGGCGTTCGCTCATACGAAGCGAAGGTGCCTGCACTATGTCGTCATCGCTATTTGCTATGTCAGCACCTTCGTCACACATAGGCGATGTGATATCGTTTTCGGTTTTTTGTATCACCCGTTTGAGAGAGTCGATCATGGCATTCTGTCTTTTTATTCTCCTTGGTTGATCTTCAGCCATTACTGATGTTTGCTTTTTCTGGATAGCCTTTCCAAGTGCATCTTCCATCAATTCTCGGGTTTGATCAAACATGCTCTCCACCTTGGCGTAGTAGTTTTCTGCGAAATATTTGTGGTCTGCATGTGCCTCTTTGAACTGCTCCAGTTCGCCGTGTTGACTCTCGAATTCAGCCCATTACTGTGTTTCCATGAGCCAGGGTAGAGTTTTCGTTAAGTAAACAGAAAGCTATTTCTCTCAAGATCACTCGATGCTGTTTCCATGGCGGTTCTGGGTTAAAGTGACAGATAATTAACTTTTACATTGCCTCGCCGTTGGTATATGTGTAGTAAAGGATACTGAAACACACACATATGCAAAACCCGGCTTAATCGGACTGGCTTCGTTGAGTTTATTTGGATTTAACGACACTTTACTCAATCCCCGTCTCCAGAGGCGCTTAATCTGAGTAAACTCAGGATAAACTCTGCATGGAAACACAGTACATGCTGTTTGTAGCGATTGACCTGATTTACACGACACGTTTTTTTGCTATGCCTTGTCAAGAATTCTCTTTTGTGTTACGCGCGTGCCCACCGCTGTAGGTTTATACGATGAAGTTTTTAACGTGCGTCAAAACTGACACATTGTTGTGTTTTAAAAGCGTGATGTTTGTGTGTCTGTTCGTTTGTGTGTTTGTATGACGAAAAAGGGAGAGAAGAAAATCAAGAAAACGTCTGCTGTGAGTGGTCTACCCGTGATGGCAGTCCTTCTCGGTCCCTCAGCGTCCCTCTCCCAAAAACTCGTGCTTTATGCAGCAAAAAACGTGTCGTGTAGATCAGGTCATTGCAGATGAGTTTCCACATATAGGCCGTATCAGAACCTAAAAATATGCAGCGTGCAGCAGCGGCACTAGGGCAACATGCTGCAGTCCGTATCAGATTCTACGTGTTTCCGCTGTGCAGCAGTTATTTGACAGCTAAACCTCAAGTTAAAAATTTAAAAATCGCACTAGTTCTATCAATTATTCCTCCATGTCCTTTTAAATAATTTAAAAAGAAAATCCCGCGTCTCCTTGTTTAAAATCACTTGCCGCATTACGAAGTGTCAAAAGATTTGAGATGAAAATGCAGCACGCTGGTCTGGTGCTGCTTTGCTTGTCATTTTACCAGCCTCAGCCAATAGAAACACTTGTGATTGCAGCGCTGCATAGGTTCTGATACGGCCTTATTCCTTAATTTTCCAAGACTGTTACGAACGTTACATGTCGGACTGAGGACCTGAATTGAACTTGAACTGACAGTTTAATCCGCAGCGGCAGCTTACCTACTTGAGAGCTTGACTTCAAGCTGGCTTGAAATATATTTAACACTTCGTCTAAATTTGCCTCGAAAAACGTAATGAAAGAAACAATTTTATGTGCAGCTTATATAAATAAAATAAATTTATTAAGTGAATTGCACAGGAAGTGAATTGCACAATCAACGGAGAATTAATTTCAAAACTCAAGCGCTGAAGCAAGGGTTACATGGCTAGTTCAAGTGGATCCGACAAATTTTTTGGACCGACTTGAGTGTAGTAGACTTGAAGTCGATCTGAGGTTACATGACTTTCAAGTCTACTTGAAGCCGACTTCAAGTGTGCATGTAATCATAGTATGTGAATCCTTCCGGAAGTTGTTGTTTAGTTTTTGGATCTTCTTGGATGTGCTGCTTTGCAGGGTTATTAGTCTCTCCATTTTCTCTGCTTCTAGTTTAATATGACTACCTGAAATCAATGAGGATTTACCAAGATTCTATTAGTATATAGAGCCTCAAGACCCAATGTTCTAGAGGATGTTGTTTTAGTGTAGAGTGCCTCAAGACACGATGTTCTAGAGGACGTTTTAAGTGTTTTTTTTTGTTTATAAGTGTTTACTGAAGACGCTTGATTCTTCAGTGTTTACTTGATTTAATTAGCTTTTCGCTCGAAGGACCAAATGTATAAATCAGGTTAGATACTAGAAAATGAATGGGTTGCTGAAGACCGCACAACTTCAACAATTTGGAGCGGTTTTACTGAACACAAAGACCCAATTGAATTTCTCTTCAAGTTATTTATTACAACTCCCCGGTGCTCTTATCAGCTACATATTTATACATAAATTGATTGCTTAATTAGCAATAATAAGTTATTGCACCAGAATGCCTGAATCAAGAGTTAATTCACCAATTTTTAGGTTCATTAGTCTTTATTGCTGACATTGCAGCTTAGCGCATTCACCTCATGACTGAGAATGAATCGACCCGTGCAGGTGAATGAGCTTTTGATTCAGCATTTTACATCTGATGATTAATATATTGACAATTAAGAAAGAAAGTGTAATTTTAAGTAATTAGCTGCGCACAACTATCGCCACCATTAAACCGTGTAAATGAATCTTACACGTCTTTAAAATTGAAAAATACTTTGTTACCGCCGTTTCTTGTCCAGTTAACTCTGCTAACTGTCTTTTCAGGGCCGCTATGTCCATGGGCGCCGGCAGAATTTTTTTCAGGGGTGTGCAAAAATGTTCGGACAAGGAGCGGGGGAGGGGGTAGAGGTTGGAAGATAAAAGTTAAGGTGATTTGGTAGATCTACTTTACCGACATTGGTTACAGAATTTTTTTTTCGTACTATTTTGAATTACCCGAGTAAAAATAAATGATGGCCTTAGAACGGGCAAATGCCAACTGTGATTGAAACATAGTCCTCGGCCATCTGGCGGTTAACAGACGGCTCGTTGCAGGACAGTACGGCCGTACAGGGGGCGATTGACGGTGAAACGACGGCCTCACAGTTCCAATAACGGCCATATGACGGTGGTACGGCGGCCGTATGGTTGCTATTACAGGTATACGACGGTGGTACAGTGGCAGCAAAGTGGATATTCGCCCTCCTATAAGAAAATATATTTCACTGCAATTAAATGTTTGATTTTTTGCGGTTGTGTTTTTTTTCAAGCCGTTAAATAACAAATTTTCCCACTAAAATATAAATCAACACGCACCACAAACTTCACGTACAACAAACCGACGACTGGCGAGCTCGTTTCTCTTGTGCATCGATATCTTTAAGTAGGATAAATCGAAAGAACCATTGTACATAACGAAAATGATGAAGTTCCCATAAAACACATTCAACAATACATTTGGTGCAGATTCTTTTTTTGGCTCAAATTTCCCGTCGAATGCCCGTTTCTACAGCTCAGTACTTGGCCGTTTAAATCTTTTGGCCAAATTTCGTAAGGCCGTATGTGCTCCCATTAAAAATAGTTAAAAACTCTACGTCCATCATATGCCCCTTAAAAAGCCAAGCGGCCGGTGATTGCCCTTTGTAGGGCCGGTTTTTATTTTTACTCGGGACATCAGCTCTACGCGACTGCAACAACTCCAACATATGTCATAACGCTCCTAGTGATTGCAAGTTATTCGGCTAAGCTTGAACCCGTGTGTAATAAATTTCACATGAATATAAACACAGTACACGATCATATTGGTAAATTTATCAGAATTGCCCAATCTCACCGTATTGACGCCTTGACAGAGTTCTCAGCTATCTTCGAAAAAGATCAAAGATGTTGAAATAAAACTTCCTCGAGTTACTGCAAGGAAGAAGCGCAGATCAAATCCTCTGTTTGAAAGTGTAGAAGACTTCTTCTAACTAATTGCTCCTTTAATCCCTCATGGGACATAGGGCGGAAACAGTTGCCCTCCAGCGGACTCTGTTTTGCGCGACAGCTCTCAGCTCTGACCAGGATCTCCCTGTTGTTGCGGCCTCTGATAATAGGGTTCTCCTCCACGTTGTTCTAGGTCTTCCGACTCGACGGGATCCTTGCGGATTCCAGTCAAGGGCCTGTTTGGCTAGATTATCGTTTTCGCGTCGCAAGGTGTGGCCAATCCAATTCCATTTCCTTCGCCTGATTTGGTCGTCTATCCTTTCTTGGCCGGCACGGCGCCATAGTTCTTCATTTGAAATTCTATCTTGCCAGCGGATTTTTAGGATACGACGTAGGCATCTGTTGATGAAAACTTGTAGGCGCCCTGTAATGAATTGGGTGACTTTCCATGTTTCGCAACCGTACAAAAGAACTGCCTTAACGTTGGAGTTGAACAGCCGCAATTTGGTGTTAATTGAGATCTCTGTTGATCTCCATATGTGAAACAGGCATGCATATGCGCTTCTTGCTTTATTTATTCTGGAACTGACATCTTCTTCTGTACCACCGTTTTCGGTAATAATACTACCGAGGTAACAGAATTTGTCTACCAGTTCCACGTCACGGTTATTTAGCGCTGTCCGTTCAAGGGTGTTTGCATTTATCCGCATTTCTTTTGTTTTAGTCGGATTTAACCTTAAGCCCGCCGAGCTACTTTCTGTTGCCAATTTGTTTAACATGTTTTTGAGGTCCTGGTGTCTGTGGGCCAGCAAACAGATATCATCCGCGTAGTCGAGATCCTTAAGGCGGTCTAGCAATCCCCATTGTATGCCACCTGTTCTTCTATCTAGAGCGCTGACAAGAATGTCGTTTATTACTATAAGAAATAGTAATGGTGAAAGTAGACATCCTTGTCGTACTCCTGAGCTCACCTCAAAGCTGTCGGATAATTTTCCATTATGGAGAACTCTGCATTTGGAATTGTTGTATAGAGCTTTTATCAATTCTATTATTTTGTCCGGCAGTCCACGTTTCCGTAGAGCTCGCCATATAAAGCTCCTATTGACCGAGTCGAACGCTTTCTCATAGTCTACGAAAGCAAGGTAAAGGGGGGATCGAAATTCAGTAGACTGCTCCACTATGATTCTCAAGGTGTTAATATGGTCTATGCAGGAGCGGCCCTTTCTGAATCCAGCCTGCTGTCTTCTAAGCGTTCGATCTACTGCCTCTCTTATCCTAGATAGTAATATATGGGACAAGATTTTTCCCACCGTAGATAATAAACAGATGCCTCTCCAGTTGTCACATATTGTTAGGTCCCCCTTTTTTGGTATTTTGACTATGATACCTTCCGTCCAATCCTCCGGAAAGGTACAGGTGTTCCATGCCATTTCCAGGATTGGCTGTAGCGCATCTGCTATGAGGCTTGAGTCGGCTTTCAACAATTCTGGCGGGATGCCATCTTTTCCAGCTGCTTTACCATTGGCCATTGCATGAATTGCGGTTACTATTTCTGTCTTGGATGGTGCACGAGTGGCGATTCTTATTGGCTGTGCATTGTTGTTATTTTCTTCAGGTTCCTGCGAAAAGGAACCATTCAGGGCGGCGAAGAAGTAGTCTCTCCATCTTTGGAGTTGCTCCTCGTCGCTGCACAGCAGCCTTCCATCCGCACTCTTTACGGCATGCTTTTTAGTAGAGTGCTTTCCCGAGAGCTGCTTAGTAATTTGGTACAGCACCTTACTGTTGCCTGTGTTTGCCGCGTTTTCCGCTTTCTCTGCGAGCTCATTTATCTGCCGCCTTTTATCACGCCGGACACTTCTCTTTACCTCCCGGTGTAATTGGGAGTATTCCCGTTCAAGTTGTTGGCCTCTTTCCGGGTCGCTTGTAGAGTTCACGTTATTTTTGAGGGCCCTTCTGCGTTCTATTTTTTGCCAGGTTGTGTCCGAGATCCAGTGTTGCTGGTTTCTTTGGACATAACCGATGCTTGTTTCCGCTGCTGTTATTATAGCGCCCTTTGTCGTGCTCCACAGCTCTTCAATGTTCGTGTCGTCAGAAACGACTTCTTCAGACGTTCTATATTTATTCCTTGTTTGGACTCTCCTATTTTTTCTTTGTGGGACCGATTCTCTTCTATCCATGTAAAAGTATTTTCGCTTATGCAACTTCATCCGGAAGCTATGAAAATATGGAATAAACCATCGTAATCCTAGAAAAGATAGTATTTACGGATAGTTTGTAGTCTATTTAAACCTGTAGATTAAAAACCAAGGGGGTGCAAGTGCACCCCCCTCCCGGCGCCCATGGCTATGTCCTGCTGTTTCTTAAGAATTTGTAACTGTCTATTAAATGTTTGAATTATAAAATTGAAAAAACCTGGAAGGTACGACGATACGATATCCGTAACTGTCAAAATCAAAAACAAATTAGGGGGCGTCCATAAATTACGTGAGGTGTTTAGGGGGGGGAGGGGGTCGAGCCGAATCTCACCAAATCTCACGTGGGGGAGGGGGAGGGTCTCCGCAAATCTCACGTAATTTTTTTCCGCAAGAAACAGTGTAAAATCGCGAGAAAACTGGGTTAAATTAATAGTACAGGTAAATTAAGCCGAAAAAAGCGATATAGCGGAAATAATTAGGTACAGGCTGAAAATTGGCAGAGCGCTTCTTTTCATGCTTTTTAATAAGGGGTTATAAAGTCTACCGATTTTCTACTCCGAGAAGCCCACCAACCAATGGGTATTTTTCGATTTTTCTGTAATTTTTTTGCAATATTTCTTAATATCTTTTTGTTTTTTTCAATTTTAAGTAGATACAATATCTGTAAATGAGAAAATCTTTAAAATCGTCTTTTTGGACCCGCACTTAGATTTCATTCACGAAAATCTTGGTGCAGTATCAGATGAACATGGTGAAAGGTATTATCAAAACATATTGCAAATAGAGAAGGAGTAATGAATACATTACATAAAAAGTATACGTGATACTATTACTATATTTCGACTCAATAGCAATTGGGTATAAAAATTTTGCACTGCCGTTTACACTGTATTTGTTCACTGTTTCAAGTACCATCCAACTGGAACATCCAAAAAAAAGTAAAGAAAATAATTTAAATATCTGGGAATGAAGACGTGATGAAAAATTATTATCTTTTTATACAATGGTCTGGGAAAAACTGCGAAAGTAATGTATGCATTGACTTATACCACCATTTTTGGACAGATTGCGACCCTACGATGAACTAGTGTGGCGGTCTAAGCTTAAACAAAACAAAAAGGCCTAGAAGCCCAATTGAAAAACCTGGAACCTAATGCACTCCTAAGAATCTCAATCTCAATACCCAATCCTACTGCAATCATAGAGCTTATATTAAGAATCGGCTCTTTTCACATCAGTCAGAACACATGTTATCTGCTGTGCAATGTCACTACAAAAAGCAGACATTTGCACCAGGCGACATAATTAGTTATCTAAGCATCTTACAGGACTCGAATTTTGAATCGACGACCATGTGCTCTGACATACCTACTCGAGGCCAAGATAGATTTTGAAAACCTTTTGTTATCATTATCGAGAGTTGTGAAGAATGGAAGTCTAACAGATCCGCACTTCTTGAATCTGTATCCTGATGTACAGGCGGCTCAAACGTCAATTTGAGAAGCTGGCTGTGACTTCAGACTCCGCTTTTCTAAGGCGATACGAAAGTAGGAAGCAAACGGAAGCTAGCAGCGATGCCTGATAAATCTTCGAAAAGAAATTACTTTCAGCCAACCAACTTCATTTATTAACTTAATTTGACATTTTGATGCGAACAATAAATTGTTTCAAGAATATTTAAAGAGTTTTTAAAATATTTTAAAACAAACAAATAAATGCAGCGCTTTGCTCGCGGACTGAAATCCGATAACAGGCGGACAAATTTAATTCGAATTCGCATTGGTGGAGGATACCATTTCCTTATTTCCGAATTTCATGACTTTCGAATCGCATTCCAGGATAACCCCCCTGGGTCATTCAGTCACAGGTTTTTTACCCAAAGATAACATCTATAGAAGAATGCTCCGAAGTTTGTATATCTCCAGAGTCATAAATGGCTCTACCATTAAAATTCAAACAGTCAAGTCGTCACTCTCTAAAAACGAATCAGTGGATGCCAAAGTCAACCTTCGTATGTCAATATATTGTAAAATTCTAAATTTTTTTTATATTCCATATGCTTGCTCTACAAATACACGAGTTGAGCTCAAACCAGAATCGAAATTTTTCTGTTCTCTTTTTAAGAAATCATTATCCCTGTAGGGCATCATGAGGTTGGTTTCCAAAGGATAGGCAGAATCACCTGCTAAATGGTAATCCACAGGTATTGTATTTTATATTGGGTGCATGCCGAGTTGGTGCTGTTATGATTTTGTGGTACTGTTCTTCAACACAAATTATGTTTTTTTAAATAAATCCAACGCAATCAAGCACAGATTAAGGTATTTACAGTAAAAATACGCATAATAGTGTAAATCCTACAAATTTTTTAAAATTTTAAAAATCTCACGTGAGATTGAGGGGGGGGGAGGGGGTCAAGCCAAATCTCACGAAATCTCACCAAGGGGGGAGGGGGGGTCGAAAATTCGCCAAAATCACCTCACGTAATTTATGGACGCCCCCTTACCAAAAATACTATGGACTTCGGGGGCCTTAAAGGACTACACGGTTAATAAGAAAGGTCCCTGATAGAGCCCATCAGAACAGCACAATAAAATTAGGAGGGGACTTGAGGCACAATGGCCCGAAACAAACTCAAAATTACCCTATCTCGCGATCTACTTTTCCAGCCCTCTACATCTACAAAAAGGACACGCCTAGCGATGCTGCGGCTAGCTCGCCGTGGAGGGGGGGGGGGCGTCGGTGACGTAGGGGCCAGTCCCAAAGGACAGTTACGGGATGGATCAACTACCCAAAAATCTACAAAAAAACGTAAGAACCTACACTGAGAAAAAAACAAAAATTGAACCAAGTCCGCCAAGGGATTGGAGAAAATTCAATTTCATCAAATGAATAACGCTTTACATCAATATTAAGTATGTTAAAGCAAAAGAATGGGCTTTTTTTAGTCAATTCCGCGGCGAAGTTCCCATTGAAAACTTTACGCAGTTGAACTTATTGCTTGTTCGTTTGAGGAAAAGACGTTTTTTTCAATTAATAAAATGTATTATTTGTTTAAATATTGCTCTGTAGCTGCCTCAATAATTTATGCATACTATCTAACTAAAAGAAACAATTGGTCATAAAAACTTGTCCCTTCCTTTATTATTGGGAATGCCCCTGTCGCCATCTTATTACCTGTAGTCTTTGTTTTCGGTTGTTTGCTTTTTGTAACTACCCCTAATACCATCAACAGTGTATGTGCCTAAGTTTCTGTTTCAAAATGTTAGTTGATCCCGTGCAAAGATCATGTAGGCCCAGATTCGAGTGCAATTTCAGTGAAGGGAAAAATTAAACAGTGAAATCAGTGACAGAGTGGATTGTTGTTGTGATGCAGGACGATTGTTGTGTCTGCCTGTGCATAGAATTCGTGGAAACTATTTTTTTACTTGCGTACAAAATTTTTTACGTTTATCATGGCTGATGAGGAAATCAAATTATATTTAATTAAATGGGATTTCGAACGACTTATCAATTCGTTTAAAGGTAGATATTTTTTTTGTGAAAATACTATTAATAATTATATTTTAAACATAGATTTTTTTTAAAGGACAATAAAAGTAAGTGATGAAGATTTAGATGAAAGTCCACCATCAAAGTTGATCTCCGTTCAAGAAAATATACTAGCGCTAATAATAAAGGACAAAATTCACTATCAGGAAAGCTTGAAGGTCAAACCACTTAACGATTGACATATTTTAACAAAACTTTTATAACTTATGTATATATTTCTGTAAATAATTTTTTTTAAGAGAGTTTAACATAAATAAGAAAATTTAAATGGTTATTTAATTATTAGGTACAACGTATTAATAAGGATGTTTTTCGCATTTTATAAATCTTATGTATTTTAATTAATTTATAATATTTCTAATAATTTAAGCTCAGAAATAAATTAAAAAGTTATAAATAAAATATTGTCTTCTACATATTATTTATTTTCCTAAAAAGTTTATCATTTACATAAACCTATTAAAAAAATGCTTTTATTGATTGTAGTAATAGTAAATTTCGATTCATCGAATCTCGTGCGAAATAGAATCTATCGAGATATATTGTTTGATGGACAGCAAATTGTATCGACTCAAACATTTTTAACTTCTTTTCAAAAGTTTTTATATTTGCAAGAAATATTTTCAAAACTGATTAAAATATAAAAAAAATCAAATCAAATGCTCAGTGACGTCTCTTAATCATCTATTTAATTTCGTATAATTACGTATAACATAAAATCAACGTGCTTATGTTATTTAACGAATTCCTGCGGATCTCTCCCAATTCCATGCGGAATTGACACCATTGCCTTGTCAACTACGCCAGGGAGTTAAGTTAATCCCTATGCGGGTTTCGCCGCATCCAATTCCGTCGCGGATTTGGGTTAAGCGAGAATAGTTTGAATGGACATCTCCTTTTTCTCAGTGTATGGAATAGTGGTATTTTCCTTTTTTTTCTTTTATTCTATTTGTTCTCTTCAATACTTAACCGAAAAAACATAATGTTACTTATGCGTTTCGCAAAACAATTAAATAATTTCAATTTGATATACATATAGAAATTAAAGCAAAATATACAGCAGTAAAAACTGTGAAGAATTTTACATTACCTCTTGTAAACTACACAAGTACTTGAGGAGAAAATTAATTAAATTGGATCTATTCATATTATTTGTCAAGCCTAAAAAACCAATTTAAAAAAAATTATCTTTTTTTGTGTGTATGTTTTGTGGCGTATACTAAAATATATGTTAAGAAAACTAAGTACAATGTAGGAGTTGGGTTGATTATAAATGCCACAAAAAAATTTTTATTCCTCCTTGTGTGTTTTTCTCTTAGATAATAGGTAAATATATTATTATTTATTTTGAATTCCTTTTTTTCTGTTTTATGTTTATTAAATTTTTTTTTTCAAGATTAAATATTTTTTCTTCTTTGTTATTATTAATACATATGTATATATAATAATAAATAATAGACTTTCAACGAATAGTATATTCGGCCATATGCCGAATACCGAATATTATGTGAAGTTTCTGGCCGAATAGCCGAATATTAGGCAAAAGTATTCGGTCAGCGCGTGTCCTAAAGATGAACTGTGAAACAAGCAGCGATGATAGCTCGAATTCGGCTCGAGAATCGAAGAGCAGAATATAAGCCAGACTATTCACTCATCTTTTATAGATTGCTTCTAAGAGGTGATTGCAGAAAACAACACAGGCCTTACCGAGGCATCGAAAGAAAAAAATACAGTTACAACTGAAATAGACCTTTATTTTAAGTATTAACAAAATATCAAGTCATGACAAACCATACATATGGTGGCAAGCAAGAAAAGATAAATTTCCGTGTTTGGTAAGTCTTGCAGCAAAATATTTGTAGGCGCCAGGAAGTAGTGTTTATTCAGAGCGTCTTTTCTCTGAACCTGGGATTGTCTACGAGAAGAAAAGGAGTCAACTACTGCCTGACAATGCAGAAAAATTAGTGTTTCTGCATCATAATCTACCACTTCTAAATTTTAATTACGATAATTCAAATGCATAGACATACTATAGGTGCTGTCAGACGTTGCAAGGAAAGCGCTTGCAGCGAGTATTTTGCTTGCTCAAAGTTATGCTCGCCACGTCTGACTAGCTTGCGAGTACTTTACGAAAGCATTTGGCAACTTTCATGTGAGCACTCTCACTTGAAGTGCATTGTTCGTGTGACTGGTACAATTAGTGAAATTTAGCGAACTCTCTCAGAGCGAAACCCTTGCACGGGCTTTCATTTGCATTTGCCGGACTAACAAGCATTTTCACTTTTAGCAAATAGATATTTGACTGAAGATAACTAGGAAGCTGCTGAAAATTGGTACAGCCCTTAAAAACATCATTATAAATAAAATGTCGAGACTGAACACGCGATCGGTCGCCCGGAAATATTTTTATTCAAGATAATCGCTTAAACTGCATACTTTGAAAAAAAAAATATTATATGTTAAGACACTGTTTATGAGGTGGTTGCAAAAAATTGCTTTTTACCTTTGACATTGAATAGTGTCTTTTGCATAACCCGGATTTTTGGGGACCTCTGGCGTTTCATTTATAATGATGTTTTTAAGGTGTGCACCAATTTTCATCTGTATTAGAATTATGCCGAAGTTGAATGACGACTAAATTTTTAACTGTTCGTGATAAAACTCACTATAGCTAGAAAACTATTCGAAATACACCATTATTGTATATAAAAATATTTTAGGTAATAGTTTGGTGCATCAGAAAAGCCAAAAAAAATATACTGTTAATAACGCATTTTTCTGAGAAAGAAATCTGCCAGGTCAAGATGCCAAGCATCGATTTGAACCTACATATCTTTAAACGGACTCATTCAAGTTTACATTTACCTAAAAGATGAGCCTAATTATGTTGCTTTACGATGATTATTCTAGGAGTTATTCTAGTTGAAGTGAATTTTAAAAAAATAAATTTTTTTACGTAAACACCCTGTAGCGTAGTGGATAGTGGGGATAGCCGCCCTCTCTAGAATGAGTGCATATGAGTGTTTTATATCTTTAAAACGGCGAAATCTCATGAATGGCAATTCCTACGGGAAAATATATAATATCTCTTTTTGTGGATAATCGCATAATCTACAAACTTTGTAAACACTGCTGCATACAATAGCGCACGCTGGCGTCGCAACAACGCCAATTTCATTTGTACTTGTTGAGACATATCCAACGATTGACATAATAAATAATAAAACTGACTGTGCACTACTCACCATAGTGAGAAATGTCACCTTTAAAATCAAATGAGAAAAATCACACTTACAAATATCGAGTGAGAACAGTTGTCACTGAATTCACCATTTCTAGATATCAGTGACAACTGTTATTCGCCTTATCTCACTGAAATGTTACTTTTTTAGAGAACCATAATAGCATTTTTGTCTCACTTCGCCATTTGTCACCATAAGTGACAACCATAATAAGGCTGACTTTAAAAAATATTATTTTAAATATTCCACATTAAAACAGCTTAAAATTAAAGCAAAAAACACGCAGGTATTTATCCTCACTTGATATGCCAGATGCAAATGAAAGTAAATTGTAATGTGTCACCCCTTCATTTCGTTGACCATCATAATGAAAGTTACCATCCTAATGAAAGTATAGTGTGTCACAGGTATAAAGAGGCTTTCTGAGATTTCATATACAGTCATTGCCACAATTATTTGCACACCCGAAATTTCACAGGGAAAAATGGAACGAAAGGCAAAAATTCCTAAAATTTTCATTATTTTAAATTCAGTTTTATTTTACAGATTCGTCATTATTAAAGCTAACTTAAGACAAACATTAGACTGATAGATTTACACAATTTTTCACAGTATTCGTTATACATACCTAACTAATTTCCTTTTTTTTTGGTGATTTATAAGTTCACATTATGTTCTTTTTTTCTTATTTAAAATATTTTTTTTTCTTTTTTCTGGACAAGGCTTCCAGGATTTTTTATAATTAAATAAATCGCGCGATTAGTTTTATTATTATAAAAAAAGACAAGAACGAAAATTGATTTCCTTCTTTGGCTGTCAGCGCCCCCACTTCAATTGATGCCCATTATATGCACATAATAAAACTCGTTCCTCCTCACGGTCTGAGTTTCTTTATTATATTCCGTTCCCTCTCCGCACTTTAATTTATGTTTACTGTTAGATTTTCCGTTTATACTGCATTATTATAATGAACTACCTGGGACCCGGTGCGCCTATGCTGCTCCCATAAGCCAATAGTAGTAATCAGGTAATATGAATTTTAATATACAGTAGGAGAGATTGAAAAAGGCATTTTTTTGGCATTTTTGATTCCAAATAACAAAATGTGAAACTAATAGTAGTCCAGGCGCTGGAGCATTTCCAGTGGTTTTGACGTGATGAAACCGACTTTTTTGGTGGAATTGGTCAGGAATGGCATCTCCAACAATATCTAGGGGGTGCGCACACATAAAAACGCCTGGAAAATTTATGGGAGCCCAAAAACTGAAAAATTCACGAAAAATTCCCTGTTTTTTTTACCTTTCTTGATAAATATTTCTTAACGAAGCCTTCTAGACGAAAAGTTTGTTGGACATGTTTTGTTCGTTATTGGGTTTGCTAAACTTAGCGTAAGTTTGATTTTTGAATTTTGCATTGCAAAATAGCCGAAAACTGCGAAAAACTGTACCCTCACTTTAAAGTTATACGAACAAAAAAACCATTATTTTTCAATGTAATTCTGGAATTAGGTAGTTTAAGGTATGTTTAACTTATATCTAAAACCCTATCAGCATTAAAAAAAATTAAATTTGTTGCAGCGCCAAAAAAAATGCTCCCATGCTGGTCCTGATTTTTTTACTTATGCTTTAAGACTCACTTTACAGTATCCAATCATAAAATTGCTGTTTTTTTTAATTTTTTTTTGCTTTTTATTTTTTTTAGAAAAAATTGCAAAATATCATTACTCCGGAAATGCTCGACGCGTTTCAAATTCGCTCGAAAAAGGACTCAGTTTCTATTGCACCAATTTAGCTGTTTTTCGAGCGCTATTTTGCAGCTAAGTGCTTGGTTAGACGGTTCGCTTCCGCGACCTTTCAATATGACACTTGTCGATGCGGAGAGGGTTCGGGTGGGACGGAAATGCGTCTCGATTTGAATGCGGCTCACGACTTTTTTCCTCGGGCACGTGCTCGTTTTTTCCCCATGCTGTTTCATTTGAGTGTGCCATGCTCATTCTTGTTCCTACCGGCAAAGCGGATCTGCCAAAATTTTTAGTAAGCAATTTGCTTCAATATAAATAACATTGCGATTAAATAATAAAAATTTCAGACGTTGAAGTTATTCTTTCATAATTTAAGAAATCTAACGCACCTAGATATTCCGCGGACGAATTTAGCTGGAACTGGAGTTCTCAGAAAGAAGCTAGTGAAAAAATTGCGTCTGAAGGGGCCTATCCACTAGCGAGCATGCATGACATGCAAGAACGAGCTTTTAGATGAACGGGGTAGTGGAGATGAGGGCCCTCATCATCTCCACTTCCCCGTTTATCTAAAAGCTCGTTCTTGCATGTCATGCCTGCTCGCTAGTGGATAGGGGCCTTGATATACCAGAAATAGCAGCCGGGCGGAAAACCCTTTGCAATTTTTAAGGTTTTATCAAACACCACATTGGGCTCTTGCAAAATATATGATATACCTGCCATTCAAGTATTGTATTTATAAATTTAGTGTGTGATTAAATTTATTTTTTGGTTAAGATTGCTGTCTTTATTCATTTTTGCATATAAAAAATTTACTCGAAATGACAACAAAATACAGAAAAATATCCAAAGTGACAGAATATTTATTTTCCATTTGTTCCTCTAACAACTGGACGCAGCATGAACCATGCGAACACGAGGTCGCAATGGAGTAAGGCTGCCAACTTTCCTAAATCGAATTGGGGGACGGAACGAGATTTTTCTATGCGATCATGAAAAAATTAAATAAGCCTAAATAGTCCGGGAAATTAGCAAAAAAAACCCACGACAGGAGACAAAATTCCAAAATGGCTGAAAAATGGTCCTTGAGACTTTTTAAGATATGACTTACATTTATATGTTTTTTATTGTCAGTTAAAAAAAATTCGAAAAAACCAGTTTTTGAATGATTTTTATTCCAAAAAGGGATATCTCCGGCGGCCATGTTTTTTTTTGTGGTTCCGAAATTGTTTTCTTAAAATGTCCCAAGGAAAGCTTCAACTTTCAACCATTTTCGAATTTTGTCTCCTTAAAATGTTAATTTCCCCGGACTAATAGTTCAGTCAAACTAGGGTTTCATCTCGGAATCAGGGGTGATAAGCTGATAATTTGTATGAACCTTTGTTTTGACATTCTAAATCATGCGTCAAAAGTCTCATATAATCTCGTGTCCGCGTCTTGAGATATTAGAGGTCAAAGGTCACAAAAATCAGTTTTTCGCAAATATCGTAAATTATCGGCTTTACGTAAATTTTGGTTAAGTAAAGTTTGTTCATTATATAAATCTGCATAAAAATGTCTTATACACCAATAGTTTTCGAGATATAGGGCTGAAAAGGAGAATGGAAGGGGCGTTTTTTACATGGTGTCCCCCGTAGGCCTAATCGTTGGGTTACAAGTTATGATAAAATTCTGTTGATTTTCTCTCTATCTCTTCTATTTCCACTTCTTCCATATTGCCATCTTCATCTACAATCAACTCAGAAGAAAATAATGAAAAGTGATCGGTGTCATCATCGTTGAACTCATATTCAACGGTTGTATCCTCCGACATACTATTGAGACACGACTGGCTCTGACAAGAGCCATACGCTACGGAACATGGCAATCTTACTTTTCTACATTCACTCATGGAGCTTTATAGTAGTTGCGCACCGCCGAATTACAGTCTAATTTTTCTCTTTAAGGGCCTTTAGGCTTAATACGCAAAGGGAATACGAAGAGAACGTACTACCTAGACGTAAAAACAGTGCATGTACATATGCAATCATGTGTATAAAAACAAAGTTTGTTCATATGTATTAATATTTTTCCGCCTCCTTAATCCTTTCCACCTGATGCACAATATACTATTTGAACAAAAACTAAATGCGGGACTTGTGGGACGAATTTGACGTTTGGGGGACAATGTGGGGCGCTTTTAATAACGGGGAACTATACAAGCAGATGCGGGACTGTCCCCCCTAATGCGGGACGGTTGGCAGCCTTACAATGGAGGCCTGCAGTTAAATGGCCCTGCATTTAAAAAATTTAAAAAACAGCAATTTTAAGATTGAATATTGTAAAGTGAGTCTTAAAGCATACGTAAAAAAATCAGGACCAACATGGGAGCATTTTTTTTGGCGCTGCAACAAATTTAATTTTTTAAAATCACTTAATTGCAAAATCCATTATGCCGACAGTGATAGGGGTTTAGATATAAGTTACACATACCTTAAACTACATAATTCCAGAATTACATTGAAAAATTGTAATTCCAGAATTACATTGTTTTTTTTGTTTGCATAACTTTAAAGTGAAGGTACAGTTTTTCGCAGTTTTCGGCTATTTTGCAATGCAAAAATTCAAATTTCAAAAATCAAACTTACGCTAAACCCAATAACGAACAAAACATGTCCAACAAACTTTTCGCCTAGAAGGCTTCGTTAAGAAATATTTATCCAGAAAGGTAAAAAAACAGGGAATTTTTCGTGAATTTTTCAGTTTTTGGGCTCCCATAAATTTTCCAGGCGTTTTCATGTTTGTGCACCCCCTAGATATTGTTGGGGATGCCATTCTTGACCAATTCCACCAAAAAAGTCCGTTACATCAAGCCAAAACCAAAATTTATATGTCTCACTGCTCTAGCGCCTGGACTATAGGGATCTGACATTTTAATCGAGACAATAAAAACCACCCATTGACATGGCATTTTTCGAGATATGAATTTTCATACACAGATGAAGCGTCTCAATGAACTCCTTATTTTCTGTATTTTGGATAGCTGGGACCCGATGGGCCTCGCTGCACCCAACGTTTAAACATTTAAAATCAATCCAAACCTTCAAAATTTAACTCTTCTTAACCATTAACGAAAAACCAACTATTCCTATAAAAGTTGGAGTCATTAGATTCAAAATACATTTATTTGAACTATGACCAAAATTGCCTGTGTATTCTGTTAAAGCCATGAACGTTAAAAGATTTAAAATTAATGCAAATTGCACCATCCTGCACTCGAAATTCGAGGGCCATTTTCTATAGCTTTTTTTAATTTAAATCTAGGAGTCTTTAATAACAAAATTCTTCGAGAATAATAAAACTAAATTGAAAAATGAAACAAATTTTTTATAGTTGGAAAAAGCAATGACAAAAAAACCAACTTTTATTATCTTTTAATGTCACATAATTGCAAAATTGCGTTCATATATTCGAATTAAATGTAACAGATGCCATACGTTTCATAGGGGAAATAATTGTACAATTATTTTCTAATGTTTCGCGTTCTTTTGTGCCATGTATAAAAAAATTGCGACTCTGCACTTCTTTGAACTCACGGCTAAACGGTGAAACAGTTTTCAATATTGTTGAAGAGTTTTAAACTCTACTGGTGCCACAAAATAAGTGCCTGTCGTTTAATTATGTGATCTTCAAAATTAAATTCTTCATGACCAATAACGAAAAACCAAGTATTAGGAATTTCCTA
Organism: Thereva nobilitata; assembly: GCA_963855945.1. Classification (NCBI taxonomy): domain Eukaryota; kingdom Metazoa; phylum Arthropoda; class Insecta; order Diptera; family Therevidae; genus Thereva; species Thereva nobilitata. The sequence continues at coordinate 101,656,069 of OY979695.1, forward strand.
TAAACGTTCGCGACATTAGATTCAAAATGCATTTATTTGAAGTGTGACCAAAATTACCTATATGTGTTTTGTTAAAACCACGAACGTTAAAACATTTAAAATAAATCTGCAATTGCTTGGCCCCTGGGTTCTCATCTGCAATGTCACTGACTCAGGTTTTATTTGTTTACGTAGATGCCAGCCTCTTCCCGTATTGCAGAATCCTAGACTTATACCTAAAAATTCAGAGGTGATAGGTTTCCTTCTTTCTTATCCATTATACATAAATCATCCGACATTTCCGTTTCTCCTTACCATCTTTCCAAAAAAAACCTTGTTGATCAATTCTGAACCGATTGCTTAGAGAGCTTCAGGATATATTATATTCAATGTTTTTCCATTTGTAGCTGGAATGTCAAGATTTTCCGATTTTCCAACTCTTGAAGACCCTACATACAGCTAACAGGAAATGACACTTATTTGGCAAAATTCTTCCGCCATATTGGCCCGACAATTTTGAATAAGTTTTGATCATAAATTCGTTATTTAATACCTTAAAAACTCTCATATACCGATTTTAATTGGAATCGGAATACAATTCGCAAACTCGTCGGCCATATTGGTGCGACCATTTTAAATTTAAATTTTGATCATAAAGTCGTTATTTGCTACCTTAAAAAACCTCAGATACAGATTTCCATTGGAATCGGATTGCAAATCGCGGTTCGTCGGCCATTTTGAATTTATAAGTTTTGACCAAAAACTCGGTATTTGCGGCCTTAAAACCGCTATATACCCATTTTCATTGGAATCGGAATAAAATTGGCAAATTCTACCATATTTCTGCGGCAATTTTGAATTTCGGTCATATTTCGGCGGCCATTTTGAATTTCGAAAACCGGGCTTCGAGGTGCATCATAGGAGACCTCCACGGACCTTCATGCAAAAATTCAAAGCTCTGCGATGATTTTCAACGAAGCTCTCCATGACAGCGCCATCTAGGAGTGGCTTTAGAAAGTAATAAAATAGCCTATGTTCTAAGTTTAAATGTAAATAGCATATGGTTAAAATTTCATTAAGATCGGTTGCACGGTGTAGGAGCCTATTGCGACAATGCATACATACATACATACACATATTCATTTATATATATATATAGATTTCGGTTATTAATTATCGAAATATGGTATTAATTTATTATTATTGTACACTTAATAAGCCGCAATTTTGTTGCACTTTTATACAAAAACCAAAACTGGAGCTTTTTCCTGTTTTATGCTTTTTACTTTTTAGACTGATGGCGATTTTTTCAAAAAAAAAACAAAAAAATCCGCGAGTCCATTCACTGGGAATCGGTCAAAAATGTCCACCTCTCCAGTCAACAGACACTACCAAACTCTACTCTTTTTTAAAAAAACGACGCCAAAATTCTTAGCCCATCAAAATGGTGCACAGGTTAACACTATGTGTTAAAGCCACGCACACAGGCGCAGAACGCCTGTTTTGGTCCGCTTTTTTTCTTGCCCTAGGGTTGGGGGTAATGAAATGACGAAATGGACAAGAAAGAAAAATCAAAAGGAATCCGTTAATTTTCGATTTTCTTCATTTTGCCGAGTAAACGCACGCACTCATCCGCGAAGAAAAAGCTTTTCAATCGCAGTGTGCACGGCGTTATCGGTGCTTAATTTGCCGATTGGCTAAGCCGCTACCAAATGTAATTTTTCAGGGATGGAATCTATAGTGTGCGTATAAAGCTGGAAACCGATTGAACGTTCATAAGCGTTCATCCGCGCTGTGAAATGTCAAAATTCGTTCATAACGTCTGGTGGTAAACACATTGAACGGTCATTAGAGTTCGCCAAACGTCAAAGAAAAGAAAATATGGTAAACTTCAAATATTTATTTTTGTGAAATTTTTCGTTTCTTACTGCATTGAAGTTCCGTGAAATTAATTCTTGCCGAAATTAATTTCATTAAAAGACGGGGATTAGACTGTTCGTTCCCACGTACGTTCCTCACGAGCTTTTGGATGATGATGAGAGGCATCATCTCCACTTCCCCGTTCATCCAAAAGCTCGTGAGGAACGTACGTGGGAACGAACAGTCTAATCACCGTCAGGATGAACGTTATTATAGCACAAAAAAACGTTAAGGCGGAAATTTATGAAAGGTTTGAAATTATTTCTCGACCAAAACAATATGGTTATAACGGATTATTTGTATGCCCAGTAAGGCCCATGATACACGAGCCAATGAACCCATCAATTCGGACCAGTGGCGTATATAGGGGGGGGGATCAAGGGGATCAACCCCCCCCCCATGAGCCAACGAAAATTATAATAGAATTGAATAAAAGTCTTCGTATCTACGTATTTAAGTATACATGAAATTTCTTAAGCACCAGCACCTCTTTTGCCATTAGCTGCGTTCCATTGGGAGAAATTTTCTAATCCGGAGTACTCCGGAGTACATGGCCAATGGAACACGATTATTCATATCAGAAGAAAATACGAGTAAAACATAACCTCAAATTAATTTATTGCCCTTAAAAGAAATGTGAAATAATTATTTTTCTTTAAATAAAAGGAAATTTTATATCTTACTGTATACTATATTTACCGTTTTGGAGATTTAGTTTAAAAAAACACTTTAAAATAATTAATCGACAGTTTACTTAACCTTAAAAAACAAAAGGCCATCTATTTTTAAATAGTTAAAGCTTGCAAACCTGGCGGAAATTTTATGCGTTTCTAATAGGAGTGAAACACCCTAAAGCAAGAGCAGGGGTAGTTGAATATACTCGGGAGTACTCCGGAGTAGCAAATATTGCCCAATGGAACGCAGCTATTATGTAATGAGCAATTTTGTTTTTGCACAATTATAGTTTAGTTTTTAGTTTTTGTGACGGCTGTGCATTTAAGTGTTGTATAATTTCCGCGCTTCAAGGAGGCCGACCAATCAAGAGCCACGAAAAGGACGCTCACTATAATTGTGGACACATCGAGCACATGTAAAGTAAATACAAATAAATACACAGTGGACCTCGCTTCCTAAATACTCAAAATTTTAACGTTATAATAAATTAAGTTTAATCGTTTTTCCAATTTTGGGTGAAATAACTAGTTGCTATGAGCATATTTTATTCAATATTTAATATTTCGAATATTTTTTAATATAGTAGAGTATCAGAATATAAGCTTCCTAAAAAATAGGACTAACTTTTGGATTTTATTGTCAATTTAATTCCTCCTTAAGGCCCAATTATAATGAACGGATTTGAGCGGATTGAAATGTCAAAAAAACGCATTGGATCGGATAGGAAATTGCCTGGTTATAATAACGCATCTGCTCGGATTAAAACGTCAAAGTTTATTGTAAACAACAATGAAAAAAATTGTAGGCTAAAGTGTACTTAAAGGGTGAATAAATAGACGGAGTGATTAATAATTATTTATTATAAATAATTTCATAATTTTGAACTTCGTTAATGAGTTGTAGGCCGGTAAACATTTGTGCACTTATTCTTTTAAGGTTATGTTGATCAAATTTTTGACAGTTCACTGCGGCAATTTCTAATCTTTTAAAAACGAATGCGCTCAAATCCGACCGATTCCGCTTGAATGCGTTCATTATAATCGGTTAAATCTAAAATGTATGCTGGGAAAACCGATTTGACAGTACAATCCGTTTTGTTGCGCTCAAATCCGCTCATTATAATTGGGCCTTTAATACCTGTGACACACTATACTTTCATTATGATGGTAACTTTCATTATGATGGTCAAGGAAATGATGGGGTGACACATTACACTTTACTTTCAGTTGTATCTGGCATATCAAGTGATGATATAAACCTGGCTGTTTTTTTGCTTTAATTTTAAGCTGTTTTAATTTGGAATATTTAAAAAAATATTTTTTAAAGTAGTAAAGAAAATATCCTTGCAAATTGTTGCTTAACTAACGCCAAATCAAATTATTTTATTATAAAATATAGTTTCCAATTTTCCAACAGATGTCACTTAACCGAAATTACAGTCCAAATGAAAGTAAAATACTTTCATTTTGGACTTTCATTATGGTGGGTTTTTGCCACGATAATGAAGGTTACTTTCATTATGATGGTATATGTGTCACAGGTATAATATTTTGAAGTTTATAAAAATTGCCGAGTCAGTAAAAATATTAAAGTTCAAGAAAAGATTCTACGGGCAAAATTATGATAAACTTTAAGTTATAAGTTCGGGAAAGCTTTGCACTTCATAGATTGTTCTAACTCGATAGAATTTTATCGAGCACAATACACAGTACAGTCATTGTCTCTGGCGAATTTTCGAAGGCGTTCCTTGGAGCGTTAACATTAATTTACTCTAGTTTATAATTGAGGAGTGTCTGTTCAAAAGGGCGTATTCCCGTTTTCAACTTTTTTTAACCGACTTCAAAAAAGAGGAGGTTATCAATTCGACGCGTAGGTATGTTTTTTTTGGTCCTGTTCACGCATAACTTTGTAACGCAATAACTTTTTTGCTTTTTTCTTTTTTTGCTTGATAGGGTAGTTTCCCACGGTGGTCCCATGCAATTTTTTTTAAATTCTGAAAAAGGAGTTCGAAGGTAGGCTTAAAAAACTGGTAAAATTAGTACACCTTGAACAGATAGAATTATTTCAAAGGTATCACAAAATTCTTTATTGTCACCAAATACTTAAGAGGGACTTGGCGTAGCGTCTACGTAAAAGTCTACCGAACTAATTATCGCGGGCTCAAACCCCGGATCGGACAGTTCGACTTTTTGAAGTGAAAACTTCTATAGGCACGTTGGGCACTTTTTGCCCTGGGGAAAAAACTAAAAACTCGCGTCACGCGCACTTTTTTGTGTGCCATCACGAGCACGTACCATCACGTGAGAAAAATGTTTCCTTTGGGGTTTTAGTTTTAATTATGTAGTATGAATTATATATTATATATTAAATATTATTATATATTTAATATTATATATGCATTAAATATTATATATTAAGTATTGTGTATTATGGACTATGTACTGTGTACTACGTACTATGAACTATGTACTAATTATTATGTTCTATGTGCTATGTATTATGAATTATGTAGTATGTACTATGTACTATGTATTGTGTACTATGTACTGTATATTATGCACTATTTACTATGTACTATATACTATGTACTATGTATTATGTCCTATGTACTATTTACAATGCATTATGTATTATATACTATGTACTATTTACTATGCACTATGTACTGTATATTATGCACTATTTACTATGTACTATATACTATGTATTATGTCCTATGTACTATGTACAATGCATTATGTATTATATACTATGTACTATTTACTATGCACTATGTACTGTATATTATGCACTATTTACTATGTACTATATACTATGTATTATGTACTATGTTCTATGTACTATGTACAATGCATTATGTATTATATACTATGTACTATTTACTATGCACTATGTACTGTATATTATGCACTATTTACTATGTACTATTTACTATGTATTATGTACTATGTTCTATGTACTATGTACAACGCATTATGTGTTATATACTATGTACTATTTACTATGCACTATGTACTGTATATTATGCTTATTTACTATGTACTATATACTATGTATTTTGTACTATGTACTATGTATTATGTCCTATGTACTACCGTATTAGCCCGAATATAACGCGATATTTTTCGACCATTTATTTTACGTCAAAAAATCGACTCGCGCTAAATTCGGGGTTTAAGGTTTCAATGTAATCTAAGTAGGCCTGCTTTTTTGTTTGCATAGCGCTACTGTAGTAAGGCTTTGTCTCCGCTTGTTACCGTCTCACGCAACCGTTTTGTTCCATTTGCTTTTTTCGCAAATGAGTTCGAGTAATAAAGGTAGTGTGGAGAAAAAAGATCCATCAAAGATTCAAATAAATAAAGGTACCAGGAGAACCTACGATAGTAATGGTTGAACGAGGCAGAAAGAACGAACAGCTTGGGAGCTTCGAGGAAATACGCTATAATTACCTAAATAAATGCTTATCTGAATTAATTTTACTTTCTTTGAATTCTTTTATGAGCATTACTTTTTTTCTAAATGTCTTTATGAAAATTTCGAAGTCGCGTTAAATTCGGGGTCGCGTTATATTCGGGCTAATACGGTATGTACAATGCATTATGTATTATATACTCTGTACTATTTACTATGTACTATGTACTGAATATTATGCTTATTTACTATGTACTATATACTATGTATTATGTACTATGTACTATGTACTATGTAATACGTACTATGTTCTATGTACTATGTACAATTCATTATGTATTATATACTATGTACTATTTACTATGCACTATGTACTGTATATTATGCTTATTTACTATGTACTATATACTATGTATTGTGTACTATGTACTATGTACTATGTACTATGTACTATGTACTATGTACTATGTACTATGTACTATGTACTATGTACTATGTACTATGTACTATGTACTATGTACTATGTACTATGTTCTATGTACTATGTATAATGCATTATGTATTATGTACTATGTACCATTTACTATGTACTATGTGCTATTTACAATGTATGCACTATGTACTATCCACTATGTACTAAGGCGATAGAAATCCACACATTTGAAAATTAGTATGTGGTTATAAAGTTTAATCGTCCATTTCCGAAGCTTGGTTTAGCCTTCCACGCGACTCATCGGATACCAAAAATGTATGTACATCGTTCATTATATTTATAGGAAGTGAGTAACTACATTAAATTAGTTATCCTAAATTGATGTTAAAATGTCTGTATCCATCAATCTTTCTAATGAAAGTATAGTTATAATAAATATAAAAATATATATATATAAACAAAATTTATTGATCCTTATCCTATTGTAATATTAAGATTGATTTGGAAATATAGACTGGCCGGCCACAGAAGTTTTCACTTCCAACGTGTGGTCCTACGCACACTCATATTTTTTTTATTAAATAACTCCGAAAGTACGCAAATACAGTATTGCAAAAACTACTTAGCTACTGCCTCGATCCTTTCGACGACGGCGTGTTATACTTATCGTAATAAATATTTTTTTTAAATTGGCCTCGAAAAAAAATGAACGGACAAAAAAGTACGAAATAAAATAAATTTTTAAAAACCTACTTCAAAAAAAAACCAATACCGTGATGCACAAAAAAGGATGAAATAATTGTTGGTAGTTCTTTACAATACTAATTCAATCAGAATAGATTTAGGAAGAATAATCACTTTAGAAAAAATATTTTTGTAATTCTTTACAACATTAATCCAATCAGAATGGATCTAGAAAGAAGAATCACTTTTGAAGACGGTGCCAGGTTGACTTTCATTGCACTAATTGTTAACCTTATGCACTTAATACATCGCCCCGAAAACAGGTGTTAGCACCGTCTTCAAAAGTGATTCTTCTTTCTAGATCCATTCTGATTGGATTAATGTTGTAAAGAATTACAAAAATATTTTTTCTAAAGTGATTCTTCTTTCTAAATCCATTCTGATTGGATTAGTATTGTAAAGAACTACCAACAATTATTTCATCCTTTTTTGTGCATCACGGTATTGCTTTTTTTTGAAGTAGGTTTTTAATTTATTTTAAAATTATTTTGAAAATATGGCATAAAAGTCCATCGAATGAGCCTAAAAACTTATTCAAATGGAGCGTACTTTCCATATAAAAAATTCCAAAAATTTAGGATTCCAATCAAAAGGGCGTATTTCTGCATCTTGTGAAGGAAACGGTAATCTGCCACTTGTTTGGTGGCCATATTGGATCTATTGAGTATACTATATTATATTGTCATCGAAACTGAAGCTGTGTGCAAAATTTCAGTATGATCGAATAACCGGAAACCCCTCAGCAAAAGAAGGTTTACTTCAAAATACGATCTGAATTTTCGTTTCATATATAATTGTGACTGTAAGCGAAAGGAAGGCCCAATTGCATCACTGCTCAACAGCATGACTGTTTCATGGAATATTTTACATCATTCTAAACTAATTTTTGACGCTGATTTCAAATATATTATCAGTTATTTTTTATCAGATTTAGTTAATGGATTATAAGGAAGTGTGTTTTTTTAGAAAAATAATCTCACCGTATAGCCCAGTCGTCAGAGCCAAAGTGTATTTCTTCACACTACTTACAAATATTGGTGTACTGTAATATATATGAGCCACATGTTCAAAAAATCTTTATTATTGCATTTCAGAAATTTCGCAGTCACTCCAATACAGCAATTGCTAATTGCTTTGGAATTTTATGCCTGTGGATCTTTCCAAAGATGTATCGGCGATACATCTGGTGTACACAAATCAAGTGTATCCAGAATTATAAATAGTGTAAGCAAAGCAATTGCAAGAATGCGTGGAGAATGGATATCATTGCCCAAAAATTCGCAAGAAATGGAAAAGGCGGCAACAAGATTTTACGAAATAAGTGCTTTTCCTAAAGTCATTGGAGCCATTGATTGCACCCATATACCCATTAAATCTCTAGGTATGTACAGTACATGCATTTTATTAAATACATGGTATGCATTTTATTAAATACCTTGAATTTTTTGTAGGCGGTTTAGACGCGGAAAACTATAGAAATAGGAAATTAAGTTTTTCAATCAACGTACAAGCTGTCTGCAACGCAGACTTGTATATCACAAATATTGTGGCTCGTTGGCCAGGTAGTAGCCATGACAGCTATATATTTAACAACAGCACGCTGAAGAGCAGACTGGAACTAGGAGAGTTTGCAGGATATTGGTTGCTCGGAGACAAAGGCTATACGATTAAACCGTATTTGTTGACGTCTCTCCGTAACCCTGTGACAAATGAAGAAAAATTATATAATGAGAGTCAAATTAGAACAAGAAATGTAGTGGAGAGGATGTTTGGATGCTGGAAAAAACGATTTCCAGTTTTTTCAATGAAAATAAGGACCAATTTGGACAGAGTTCAACCAATTATAGTCGCTACTGCGGTGCTGCATAATATATGCAAAAAAATGAAAGAGCCAATGCCATCATCCAGGGAAGACATAAATTTACTACCTGACGAAGATGATCCCGAATATCATGCAAGTATATCTAGAAATGATGAGGCCAATAGGATTACATTAATAAATAATTATTTTAGTAGACTGCAGTAGGTTTATTTTTATGTTATTTAATTTAAAATAATATATTTGGGAAAACAGAATCAATTAAATAAAAAAGTTTATTTAACTTCTATTCTTCTTTATTCAATTTAGTTTTTAACATTTCAATCTCTAATTGTATTTTTGCAACAGCTAGTTTGTGGATTTCTTCATTATGCCGTAATTGCTGCTCATGCAATTCTTTTTGTTGGATGATACTATCTTGCACCTTCTTGCATTCCAGCTCCTTAAGTCCATCAAGGGCTTCGATTTTTTTTCTGTTTAATTCTTTCCTTATCTCGTTATCGCACTACAGTTTTCTGCGTTTGGTCATACCTGATAACAATAAATGAAAAATATATAATTTTATTTGTAGTCTATAGTACTCTAACGTTTTAAAGGCGATGACAATGGTCGTTTTAAGGACAGTACGGTGTACTAGTGTCGAACACTTCTTTTGGCGGTTGACTAGTTTTTTCCGCACATGACTGACTGTCAGTCATTACCACCACCTAGAATATACAATAAATTTTAAAAACAAAATGTTTTAGTCTATATTAATTCTATCAATTAAATCAGAAAAATTTTAATATAATTTAATTACCTCTGTTGTTGAATAAACTGTATCAATTTCGGGGCTCGTTTTCTCTGTAGGCTACCAATAATAATATATTGCATTATAGGTAGGATAATTCAGATATATTTCACTAAGCTGATGTCTAAAAATTATTTTAAAGGTACCTCTAGAACAGGGGTGGCCAACCCGCGGCCCTTCGCAAGAAATTGTGCGGCCCGCGAGATTCAACAAGATTTAACAAAATATTTTGTGCTAGAAGGTTCCAACATGTGAAAAAAAGAGTCAGCTATGAGCAATGATTAAAATTCACAGCCTGCCATAGAGAATTGGCTCTCGGGGTAACCGGGTTGATGGATAAAAATCCAATTAATTGTTTTTCTCGGTAACAATTCAATATAAATACCGCATCGGCAACAAAAATTTAGTGTCATGGAGCTAGCAGAGAAAACAAGCATATTTACAAGGAAGTACACTTCTTTGGTCAACATCCAGCTAGTGTGTTATGAGTGCAGGATTCTTTTTCTTCTGCTCCTTTATTCCCGCACGGACATAGGGCGGAAACAGTTGCCCTCCTTGTTTTGGCGTCTTTTGGTAGGGTTCTCCTCCACTTTATTCTAGGTTTTCCAACTCTAGGGTTCCTTGCAGTTTCCAGTCAAGGGTCTTTTGGCTAGATTCACGTTTGAACCTCGCAGGGTGTGGCCATTCCATTCCATTTCCCTTGCACGATTTGGTCATCTATCGTTTCTTTTCATTTGTAATTCTATCTTGCAAGCCGATTTTTATTTAGGATGAAAACTTGAAGGCGCGTGGTGATAGATTGGGCCACTTTCAATGTTTCGCACATACAACAGAATTGCCTTAACATTGGAGTTGAACAGCCTTAATTTGGCGTTAGTTGAGATCTCCGTCGATCTCCATATGATTTATATATTCTGGTAGTGACGTAACTAATGAGGTAACAGAATTAATCTACCAATTCCACGTCACCATTAGTCAGCGCTGTATCCACATTTCTTTAGTTTTAATCGGATTTAATCTTAAGCCTGTCGAACTACTTTCTGCTACTAAATTGTTTAACATATTTTTGAGGACCTGAATGTGAAAAACCCTTTCAAAACATGATTTTTTGTTATAAAAGAAAAGTTTTGTAAATTGAGATGTCTGGGACAAAAGGTTGTGATTGCGAATCGTTTCTTTTCGAAAATTGAATTTACGTAAAATGAATACCCCGCCACCTTGTCTGACGAAAACCTGCACCACCAATTACATTACATTTCACCTAGTTTCTTAAAAATGCTCATACCTCTTCTATTGCCTATTTTAACTCACATTCTCACATTCTTAACTCCTGCCTCGCGGTATTCAAGTTTCCCTCGACTTGGAAGCATGCTTCAATCATACCTATTCCCAAGTGTCCTTCTCAGTCCTATCAGTATTATTCTCTTTCTGCTCTTAAATTTTTGAAAAGTTTCGTATCTATCGGCTCTCAAAAGTTTAAACCAGGTGGCTAAAGTACCTCAAGTGCCCTACGCCACGCTGGCGTTCCTCAAGGCTCCATTCTTGGGCTACTTTTATTCAGTATTTTTATTGACGATATTTTAAGATTCATATGTATGCAGACGATGTGCAGCTTTATTTCCCTGTGCCAAGAGATCAAATACATTATGTGTGTGGAGAAGGTTGCTGTTGACTTGCGTCATGTATCCTTATAGTCGACATTAAATTTACTGCAGCTCCTTCGAAATCCCATTTCATTTTTATCTCTCACTCTGATACTGTTCGTCCTGACTTTTCTGCTATCGCGTTAAACTCGGTTCTTCTTGTTTGCGTTAATAAAGCAAGAAATCTTGGGCTAGTACTAAATAGCAGCATGACCTGCTGCGATCACATTAGTTTCATTGTAAGTAAAACCTTCGGACTCCTGTCTAAACTTCGTTACCATTGTGGCTTGCTGAAAAGGGCTGTCCATCTGTCCTCTCTTGATTCTTTTTGCGCCCATAAACTTGAAGTAGCGTTTAACGACTGTGTACTTACCTTCATACCTTAACAGTTTGTGCAGCTTTTGCAATCCCTCACAGATAATTTATAATTCCGCGTTTCCGCACGTTAATTGGTCAGCATTCTTTCTTTGTCTTCGCAGAACAGCTTTAGAACTCTCTCCCTAAATTATATTAAATTAAATTTGAATCACCCAATATATGACCCCGGCCCGCGGGATCATAAGGCATTTTCAAAGTGGCCCGCGATACCATTTGGGTTGGCCACCCCTGCTCTAGAACAATGATGTCGTCATCATAAATTGCTTCCATTCCATCAATGGCTTGTGACATTATTGGTTTCAGCCAATTCGTTGAGTCCTCAGAAGCAGACAACGGCGGAGGTGGAGTTAGCCGTCCACCACCAGTTTTATACATTTTTTGGCGCTCCATGCTGGCCTCATGATAAGAAATATAAAAACAAATTTCTCATTGTTTATAAATAAGTGCAAATTACTCTTTTCACCATCTTCTTCAAATTCTCAAATTTATATTTGAGTTGCTTCACAGTGCGTGGTATTTCGCCTACAGCATTAAATTGAGAAGCGATGCAACTCCAAGCCTTTTCTTTTTGTTTGACGCTCGTTCCATCTGTCTTCTTACACATCAAGACATCCGCATATTTGGCAACCAACGATTGCAGGCGATCTGTTTCATCCTTGTTGAAATTAGTACTACGTTCTCTAAAATAGAAGAATTTTATTTAACAACAAAATTAAAGTGTAAAACCCGGTAGTGATCAAAGCATATTAATATATTTTTAATGTAATTCAAGATGTATTATACTAACTTTGTTTGGGAATTACCAAAAAGGCTCGTCTTACTTTTCGGTTCATTGGCCATTTCCAATAAAACTCACAAACCGTTAAACTTTTAATAAATTCACTAAACTGTAAATTTATTAAAATTCAAAAACTACTATTGTAACTGTCATTAATCACCTGGAAATGTGTACGTTTGCTTACAGAATTACCAACATCAGTAGAAAATCCTTTTTTTGCCAGAGGAAATTTAAGGATATTTTACGACAAAGCTTTTAACGATAGCTTTAACAAACGATAGTGTGGTGCAACTCAATTGTACTACCCGGAACTTTAACAACCTTGTTATTGTTAAAGTTAATTTTAACAATAACTGTAACCAATGATTTGGTGCAACTCACCCTAGGGCTTTTCAGGTCTGGTCGTATGTTTGAATGGTGATGAATGGACGGTTGTCTTTACTGGTATCGATGTTCGGGATTTCTATTGTGGTCCGTGCTGGTTCCAACCGGTGGGACCGTATGGTTTCTTTCCGATTGGTTTGGCGTTTCCCGGGCAATTTTTGCTTAAGGTGCCCCTGGTACCACATCTTGAACAGAATAGCCTAGCAGGTTCCTTGCATACTCTTCGGTCATGCCCTGGTTGTCCACATGTCCAGCAGTGATTATTTCTGTTATATGCTGGATGTATTAGGTTCGGCATGGTGGCGGCCAATCGCATTCGGTTGTGGTAGGTCGGTTGATTGGTTCGTTGAGCAGATTGGTCCCTTCGGATTGCTTCGTACTCTTCGCCTTGAATTTGTAGTTCGGTGATGGTTTGAACATCACTGCGCCGGATATATAATCTGTACTCTGGCCTCAGGTTGTCGAATATTCGTGCAAGTTGGTCTTCAGGATTAGCTATCCCCACTCGTCTGCTGAGAGTTTGCATGTTGGTAATATATTCTCGGATGTTCTCGTTGGGTTTCATCTTCCGGCCTCTGTAATCTTCTTCTAATTGTTGCTGGTATCTTGGCGGGAGAAATTGGTTTTTTATTTGCTCTAGGAAATCGTCCCATTTCCTCCAATTGGCTTTGTTATTTCGGTACCAGAGCTGTGCTTTCCCTCTGAGTAATTCTGTTAGTACTGGTACGAGGACTTCTTTGGTGATTCCGTAGCCTTCGGTTAGTTCTTCCATTCTTTCTATAAACCCGTATAGGTCATTTGTTCCGTCGAAGTAAGTGCCCCATTTTCGGATTCTGTCCATGATTTCTATGTTTGGACTGGGTTTCTCGGTGACTGGTCCGGATGTTCGTACTGGTGTCTGGCCAGCTGGTGTCATCGTCGCGGTGTGGGGACTGATGGACTTTCCCCTGGTATTATTTGCTGGATCAGACGTTCCCTTAGCGTGTGCACGTCTCCTGTGGTGGGTAGTCCGTGTTCGGCTACTAGCTCCGTCTTCTTCATTTGGAGAATTTCCGGGTGTCGGTTGTCCATAGCGAAAACTTTGCTTTTTCTTCTCAGGGTACTGGATTATTTTGGGTTCTTTCTATCAGCTTGGTTTTCCTGGTTCTAGCTGGTTTAGATGTGCTCGCCTTGAGCTCTGATTACTCTCTGATTTTCTTCAGTTCAGAGCCCGATACTTATATGCATTTTCTATCCCTACTCTTTTTCCTTTTTGACATCGGTTATTTACTTAACTGGTTATGTATATACATATAATTTACAAGTCCCTGCTCGGGCGCCAATTTTGTAATGGTGTTTCGTCCGGTAGTTCTCTAAACCTCCTTATTTAAGGGAGGGTTGCGGGGGGCTCTTGAGTTGTCCAAGGTCTTGTGAGAACAAACACCTTCTTACAAAATAATATTTCTTTTATTCATTCAAAATCCTTATATACTAACAATTTGGATATCTCAAATATAAATAACTACTTATTATATCTGGATATATATTTACATGTTTCTTAAGGGTATATCTAAGCAACTAACTACCACTACTGCACTCTACTCTATACTCATTACTGCACTCTACATGTGCGTAAGCTGGTGTTTAGCGGTATTACTGGTGCGGTCTAGGCGGGTATGTATATAATGCGGTGTTCGGTATATTGTCGGTATTGTATCTGGTCATACCTCGACTCTAGTCTAGGAAATGCTGCCGGGAACAGTGTCGGATCATACACCTCGACACTGGTCTAGGAAACATTCCTCAGGTATTCGGTGGTCGGTCGGTATGCCGTCGATATGTGTTGCGTATGTGTTAAATATGTGGTCTAACCGTGCCGGATCATACACCTCGACACGGTATAGGAAGCGCTGCTTCGGCACATTGTCGGATCATACACCTCGACAAGGCCTGTTCAACATTCCTCAGGTATTTGTGTAATGTGTGTAGTGTAACCGTGCCGGATCATACACTTCGACACGGTCTAGGACTGGAGATGATGACCTCTCCGGAACGAGCCTGGTTAAAGACTTACTTTGGCCTGGTGAAGCGGTTTGTTTTATAGTGAAAAAGCTCATCTGGGCAGGAAGCTTTAAAGCTTCGAAGTGAAGCTTTCAAGGATTACTAGACCTCTAGATATTTTCCTAAAGTTTTTGGAGAGGGATTCTAGTAACGAAACCTGGTTCGTTACACATATTTCATGCTGCTATAAAATTTGTCAAAAGAAAGAAGGGTAGAATGTTGCATTATGTAACGAAGCTTAACTGAACGATTTGTGTTGGTTTATGCCGCAAATGTCAAATCTACAACGGCCAACTGTCAACTGTCATTATGCAACATTCAGAGAAGCAAAATAGCTTCATCGGGTTATGTTACATAAACGACATAACATCGTTGCTAACTGAACGACTTTTTGTGCTACAAACGTCAAAAATGTTTTACATAGAACCTTAACTGAACGCTTTGTGTTACATTATGTCGCATAATGTAACATTATGCCACTAACTGAACGCACTTACTATATCGTATCGTATCGTTGATAAATAAAACACGAATATCTACTTTTGAAATATTACCTACACATATAAAACTGTGTTTTTACACAAAAAATTGTGTGGAACGAATTGCAACGTATATCACCTATGCTCAATAAACTGACAGTTTTGACGTAGGGATTGAGTGAATGGTAATCAGGCTAAAGCTGACTGTTACAAACTCGTCTTAAGGATTCCAATTCTGCATCCAATTTCTCTTCAGCAACAATGTGCACACCTGGAGCGCGTTCGAAAACCTTACTATGGTTAACCATGGTTAACTATGGTAAACATTTGTCGTTCAAAAACTCCGTGGCTAACTACAACATAACCACGAACATAACTTTTCGGCGTTCAAAAACTCCTGTGGTTAGCCATGGTGTAGTTAAATTTTAACCCTGCTCGGGAGCATGGTTAGCGATAGTTAAGAAGAAGAAGAATAAAAACAACTCTCTGACAGTTGTTTTAATGTTAAACACATGAACAAATCAAAGTGCGATTTGTGGGATTATTGCAAATAAATAATTAATGAAATAATTGAAGCAATTAGCGGCGACTATTTGTTGGAAAATTTTGTTTTTATTTTTTCTTCTTCTTTAACCTGTAGTTAACCACGGTGCGTTCAAAAAGCTCCATGGTTAAACATAAACTTTCGTGGTTAAGTGAAGTGATGCAGCATAACCACAGCTTAGCTCGTGTTTTACAATAGTAAGGTTTTTGAACGCGCTCCTGATAATTCTTCGCCGGATGCTCCTGCGTGGTAACCCTGCTCGTAATTATTACCATCCATATGTGATGTAATATTTGGAGGGGAATAATTTTCCTTTTCAGCCGCCTTTAATTTACCAATTGCTTGTGTTAAACGCATTTTTAAAGCTGTAGAATCTTCACCTAATTGCTCCAGTTTTTCCTTCAACTGATGCACTGTAGCCTTTCCTGAAAATTAGATCACGTGTGGTTCATGTGTCTCGATTTCGTGCTACACTTCAATAAGGTTTCGAATAAAATATTTAAAGAACACGTTGAAATTATTTTGTTTGTCGAGAATAATACCTGTGACACACTATACTTTCATTATGATGGTAACTTTCATTATGATGGTCAAGGAAATGATGGGGTGACCATTACACTTTACTTTCATTTGCATCTGGCATATCAAGTGAGGATATAAACCTGCCTGTTTTTTTGCTTTAATATTAAGCTGTTTTAATTTAGAATATTTAAAAAAATATTTTTTAAAGTAGTAAAGAAAATATCCTTGCAAATTGTTGCTTAACTAACGTCAAATCAAATAATTTTATTTTAAAATGTAGTTTCCAATTTTCCAACAGATGTCACTTAACCGAAATTACAGTCCAAATGAAAGTAAAATACTTTCATTTTGGACTTTCATTATGGTGGGTTTTTGCCACGATAATGAAGGTTACTTTCATTATGATGGTATATGTGTCACAGGTATTATGGTGGGTTTTTGCCACGATAATGAAGGTTACTTTCAATATGGTGGTATATGTGTCACAGGTATAAATGCTTTAGAATTATACCTGTGACACATTCACCATCAAGAAAGTAACCTTCATTATCTTGGCAAAAACCCACCATAATGAAAGTCCAAAATGAAAGTATTTTACTTTCATTTGGACTGTAATTTCGATTAAGTGACATCTGTTGGAAAATTGACGGCCTCATTGGGAACAGGCAGTTAGATGATAATTGAGCGAGCAGTCGTCTGCCAACAACTCTGTTATTATTTTTAGTTACTAATGTGGACTCAAAGGTCATGCAAAAGGGTGGGTGAGTTTAGCAGGTGCCTTGGCGGTCACACATATTTCATGCTGCTAGACTGATGTAAGATTCTTACTACTGCCTCGTAAAAAAGTGAAAGGTACAATGACAGTTTTTGTTGATTAATACTCCAGTTCTTGCTACGGAACCATGTATGCACTTGCATGAGGTTTGAGATCGTTATGACGATATCATCTGCATAAGCCTGTGCTTAGCAGCCATTTGTCGTCATTCGCCAGCAGTTTCTGCTGCTGAGAAGCAATGTGATCCACCTCGTTGGCTGGGGGAGGGGGGTTTAATGCCCTTTCTTTGCTGCTGCTTTATTTATCGCGTCAAAGGTAACGTTGTCAAACGCACTCTCTAACTCTAACAAAAAAATTTCAACGGGCCCTAGCGGTTAAACCGTTGCGATCTCCCCCACCCAAACCCATACAAGTTTTTGTTTATCTAACCAAATCCTATCAACAGCCGACCGCTTTGTAAACGTATACCACATGTCGCGACATGGCCAAATCGAACGATCCAGAGCTCGAAAGATTGAAAGTGAGAATCTGCGTATTTCACATCGTCGGATCGAGTATTGAAGTTTAAATGGGTTCAAACGTAATCGAAAAGCAATGAACGTAACCTACAATTTGTAGTTTTCGTATCGTTTTACTGTTGTTTCGCTTTTTCATCGAATTCCGCTCGATCCTATTTGAATTCTTTCTGCGTATACGTGGATTTTTCTAAGATCCAAGCTGGCTTGAATCCGGCTTCAATTTCGCATGTATACGTACTATTAGTGTATACACCCTGCATACAGGGCTTACCGGCTTAGTTTGCTGTTGATAGTTTTTGGTTAGACGACCGAAAAATCGTATGGGGAGGGGTGGGGGAAATCGTAACGGTTTAGCCGCTAGGGCATTTTGATTTTTTTATGTTAGAGTTTACATATATCAACCTGCTGTTTTGTAACCCTATAACCTATTTTCATGAATAATGTGTGTACGCAGAATACTCCCACCTATCTATACTTGTTAAAGTGACAGTTTCACCATACCAACTTTCGAGTGAGTCGTCAAATTCGTTTTTTTTAACTAAAATTTCAACTAAACCTACCTTTTCTCCAAAAAATACGTAGTTTACCTATATTTTTTTCTCCAAAATTAGAGAGCTTGGAGTATTTCATTTAAGTAATGTTGGGACAATTTTTATGCTATGGCTCTTACTTTTGAAGTTAGAAGCAATTTTGATGTTAAAATTGGCCTTATTTGGTTCTTTTTTAGTACTTTTTCACCTAAGCTTTGTCGTTTTCCGCAAATATCTCATAAACGGTAAGTGTGATTTCATAAAAGTTAATGCAAGGATTGCAGATTGTGCGATTTTCTACAAAAAAAAAGTCTTCACTTTTTTCTCTACGAGTGACCGTTCGCGAGATATCGCGAATTCAATCATTTTCCATACAAAAAAATTATATAAATACTGGTCTGCCAAAGGTTAGGCCACGGACAGAGCGCGGCACACCATGAATTTTAGTTAATATAGTTTTAAACATCAATTTCAAAAAAAAATATTCTTCTTTTCGTGTGCGCAAAAAAGTTATTTAAGGTCAACAAAGATTGCGAAGATCGTTTTCCGCAAATATCTCGTAAACGGTAAGAGCTATTTTAATAATTTTCCATACAAAAAAATTATATAAATTCTGGCCTGCCAGAGGTTAGGCCACTGCAGCCAGGGCGCGGCACACCATGCGATTTAGTAACTATTAGGTTATACTTCAATTTAAAAAAAATTATCCTTCTTGTCGATAACATAGGGTTGCACTAAAAAACCACCAATAATATTACTTAATTTCTCACCTTAGGCCACACTTTAGTCTAGGCACACACACCACGCCAAAAGTATTCTCCTATCTCTCATGTTACTTACAATAGGTTTTGTTTTCTTCTTCCCGATAACATAGAGTTTTCGGCGGTCGGCTCTCCGAAAAACATGCCAGAAAATATGGAGTAAGGCAGAGTTTATGTGAACTGTTGCACACACACACTCGAGTTTCTTCGCCTCTTGTGTTGTGCCTCGTGAAGACCATCGCAACTACAGGCCTGGAAGTAGAGTTTTTCTTTGTGTTGGTGGTAGTCCCAGAATCTGCCATTTCAAGAAGAAATTATATGGCGCGATGTATGAGTTCGGGATATTTTTGCAGTAAAAAGTGATAAAATAATATATTTTGGTGGTTATTCTCGTAGGCGAGTGACGTGACTACGAGGGACGTGATGGAATGAAACTGTCGATATCTACAAACGTATCGAGAGAAATATCACTTCACACACCAGCTTGCGACAATTAGAATAGGACGTTTGTAGATCTAGTCGGCAGTAGTCTCTTAGATTGACAATGAGAATACCAATTTAAGGTCTAAGTGACATCTGTCACGTCACTCGACAACGAGAATAAGGCTGTTTATCACTTTTTACTCCCATAGGATTACCAGTGATTAATGCTTTAGTGATTTAATTAATAAAACTAAAAAAAGAGTGATAAAGTGTGTGTTTAGGGAAAGGCTCTTTTGCCCTTCCTACCTTTTATTCAATCAAGGTACTTGGACCTTGACTGATGATGACCTGATCACGATGCTTGTATCGTGACCAGAAATCATCAGTCAAGGTCCAAGTACCTTGATTGAATAAAAGGTAGGAAGGGCAAAAGAGCCTTTCCCTAAACATCTGGTGACCCCGACGTGATCGCCACCAGCGACACGTCTCAGCGATTCACAACAACAACAAGATGTCGTCCCCATCACCGATGGAGACAATGACGATGGCCCAATTGGTCAAAGAAATTGACGGATACGCCAAGGAAATCCATCGGGTCATCAATAACTACAACAAGGACCCCGCAGATCGCAAAACAACAGCAAACTATTTCGCAGATAGGCTAGGGCGTTTAGATTCTGCCTGGGCCCTCTTCGAAACTATTGATCAGGAAATTCGGTCATTGGAACCACCACCACTTGATCATCCGTACTTCACCAACAATATATTCAATAAAACACTGAACCTGTACACCCAGTACAGCGATTTATTCAAAGAAAATATTGCTGAATTCCAACGGACTGAAGGCGCAACCAATGCCCCTGGACCAGGAAGGAATATGCCCATTCAAGCTCATCCAAGCTCATCTTTAACTAGCCAAGGCAACACAGGCGCCAACGTCTCCAATCAGCCAACAGGCAGTAAGCATGTGGAGCCTCCACAACCAAAGGAAGATTACAAGGAAGTTCCAGAGATTACCAAATTAATCCGCAGACATCGTGCTATGTGTAAAGCACTATACCGCCTCCTAGCTAATTTGGAATTAGACGCAAGTGCAGCACTCTCTCGCTCTGTCTATGAACTACGAATCAAAAACATTGATCATCATTGGATCCAAATTGAGGAGTGCCACAACAACATATGGGAGTTGACTGATGATCCCACCATCTGGGGATACAATTTTGAGGACTACGTACAACTTGAAAGTCAAGTACAAGAAGCCCAAGTTCTTCTGTCTACAAAAGTCGAGGAACTGTCACCACCGACCGTCGTAACACAATTTCCAAGTAACTCCCACATGTTACAGCTACCAAAAATAATTCTGCCCAAGTTTGACGGAGATTATTTAAAGTGGCGCCAGTTCCACGATCTTTTCTCTCAAATGGTCCATAACCAGAACTTGAGTAATTGCCAAAAAATGTGGTATTTGAAGACCAACGTAGCTGGGGAAGCCGAAAGATTAATAAGACACTTCATGCTGTCAGACGATAATTACATGGCAGCGTGGAAGATGCTGCAGGAACGGTATGATAACCCAAGATTATTAGTGTCAGCAATACTCAATAAGCTGCTAAATCAACCTTCCAACACAGCCGACACTCCATCAGCTGCATCTACAAAGGCATTACACGATACAACATTAGAATGCCTCTTGGGATTAGAAAATCTAGGCGTAAACACATCAGAATGGGACCCTATGTTGCTAATCATCTTAGTGAAGAAACTAGATAGGAGTACCCATGCGCTGTATGAACAGTCACTCGCCAATCCTAAGGAGTTACAGTCCATGAAGGAATTTCTCTCGTTCCTCCAAACACGTTTCCAATCTCTCGAAGCCCTTGGCAATAAAGGGCGTACCACGGAACAGAGTCATCGAAAGCCCCACACAGCGAAGTCATTAACTTCAATAACCAGTCCAGAAACATGCATAGCTTGCAGTAAAGATCATCATCCACTATTTCGATGCAACACATTCCTGCAGATGCCACCAACTGCGCGATTGATGCTAGTCCGGAAGCATGGGATCTGTCACAACTGCCTCAAATCAACGCATAGCACTCCAAAATGCACCCTCAGAGGCTGCACCAAGTGTTCAAAAAATCACAATACACTACTACATCTAGACACACCAGCCACACAGAAGAAGTGCCAACCTCCCGCAATAGAACACCCTGATCAAGCAGCAACGATAGCCACATTAACAAATTTGAGTAAAGCCGGCTACGTTTTGTTGGCAACAGCATGGGTCAAGCTTGTAAATGACGAAGGAAGAGAGGTCGCAGTTCGCGCCATCCTCGACTCAGGATCGCAGGTGAACGTAATTACTGACAAAGCAGTAAAGAAGTTAGGGATGACACCTTCCAATACGGCCCTGAACATTGAAGGCATTGGAAATGGAAAGCAAGAATCCGAAAAGAGAATAAGCGCAGTGTTAAAATCGCGTTTGAACGGATTCTCTACCAGACTGGAGGCATTCGTAATGAAACAAATCGTATCTCCTCAACCCAGCCGACCAGTAAACATAACAACATGGTCAGTTCCGAAGAACATACCATTAGCTGATCCCAACTTTCAACATCCTGGTAACATCGATCTGCTTCTTGGAGCAGAATTTTATCATGAGATCCTGTCAATAGGACAAATAAAACTCGGCAAAGGCCGGCCAATTTTGCAAAATACAGTCTTTGGATGGATCGTGATCGGGAAGATTGGCCAACCAACATCAAGTTCAGCATTCTCTGGGATTTGTACGGAGGAAGAAGCCAACATTAATCGAGCCATCGAACGTTTCTGGAAAATTGAAGAGCATGAAGAACTTAAGAGCAACCAACTGACCGTAGCAGAAAGACAATGTGAAGAATATTTCAGTCAGACGGTTGCCAAATCACCCTCAGGGCAGTTCATTGTAAAGTTACCATTCTCGGAAGACCCTACTGGCTTGGGCCAGTCAAAGGACATCGCCTTTCGGAGATTCATGGCTTTGGAAAGAAAGCTATCAAGAGATCTCAATTTGCGACTACAATATGTGGAGTTCATGGAAGAGTATCTTAAATTGGGTCATATGGAGGAAATCGACATCAACACTATTTTAACTCCGCATTATTTCCTTCCTCACCACTGTGTACTCAAACCAGACAGTAGCACCACCAAGCTTAGAGTTGTTTTCGACGCGTCAGCAAAGACATCATCTAACATTTCGTTGAACGACGTACTACAGACGGGCCCAACCATACAGGATGATCTATTTACAATTCTTCTCCGATTCCGACTGCCCAGATTTGTGTTCACTGCGGACATACAAAAAATGTATAGGCAAGTCCTACTACACGAAGAGGACAGAAGATTTCATCAAATACTATGGCGAGATGATCCCACGAAACCCATCAAGTGCTACCAATTACGGACCGTCACTTACGGAACCTCATCGGCGCCTTATCTAGCGATTAAGTGCCTACACCAATTAGCAAACGAAGAAAGGACCAAATATCCAATCGGCGCAGAAATTCTTGAAAGAGATTTCTATGTAGATGATGTGATGACCGGCACCAACAGCCTAGCCCTCGCTCAAGAAATGCAATCCCAATTAATAGCTATCTTGAAAATCGCGGGATTTAACTTACGCAAATGGTGCGCAAATCATCCTCGTCTGTTACAGCACATCCACCCGTCACATCAAGAAATCCAACTTGACTTTACCGATGAAAAGGACTCGGCCATCAAAACTTTGGGGCTCACATGGTTGCCAAAAACCGATGAGTTCAAAGTAAGAACCAACTGTACAACCGAGCGCAAGGTCACAAAGAGAACAATCGCGTCCGATATTGCACGACTTTTCGATCCACTGGGGATCCTAGCTCCCGTCGTGATAACAGCAAAGATGTTCCTGCAACAGCTTTGGGAACTACGACTTGATTGGGACGCCTCCATTCCAATGAATTTACACACAGGTTGGATGAACTTCCGCAACGGCTTATCATCGCTAGACAACATTCAATTCCCAAGACATGTATTCTCCCATCAAATACCAAGCTGCACCCAATTTCATGCGTTTGCCGATGCATCAGAGAAAGCCTACGGCGCAGCTATATACATACGTTCCGTCACCAAAGATGGAACAATAATCGTTCGACTTCTTTGTGCCAAGTCAAAGGTAGCTCCCACAAAAAAGGTGACACTTCCAAGATTGGAGTTATGTGCCGCCAAACTAGCAGCAGAGCTTGTTCACAGAGCTAAGGAAGCATTAAAATTAACCGGTACCATCACACATCTGTGGACCGATTCAGAGATAGTGTTAGCTTGGATAAATTCGACTTCAAGCTCATTCCAAACATTTGTCGCTAACCGAATAGCAGCAATACAAGGAATATCCAACCCGCAGCAATGGAGGCACGTGCGGTCCAAAGAAAACCCGGCCGACATTATATCCAGGGGAATGTCTCCAGAAAAACTCAAGTCGTGTAATCTCTGGTTTTACGGACCCCCATTCCTGCATGGCGACGAGTCAATTTGGCCACCACGATACATAAAGAGCCTTCAATGCAATGAAGAAAGAAAGCGAACAGCATTAACCACGGTCCACACAACTCGCGAGGACTTCGTGAATGAAATTCACCACCAGAATTCATTTCGAAGGCTGCAGCGCATCGTCGCATACATTTTAAGATTCGTGGGAAGAACTAGACGTAAACATCACCAAGAAGCAAAGGGCGCATCATTTACAGCGATGGAATTGGACGAGGCCCTCTTTCTAATCATTAGAAAAATGCAGGAAGGAGAGTTTCAAGAAGACATCCGCCATATATCCCGATACAAGGAGAGCAGCAAAACAAGCTCATTGTCCAGTCTAGCACCATTCCTAGATGAAAGAGGTATCCTCAGGGTAGGAGGTCGATTGGAGAATGCAAACATCTCGTACGACTCAAAACATCCAATGCTGCTGCCGTAAAGCCACGAGCTCACGAAGCTACTGATTACCGACATACATAAGGAAAACTTTCATGTTGGTCCCCAAGGGCTCTTATCAATACTAAGACAACGCTTCTGGCCCGTGAAAGGAAAAACGCTAGCGCGTTCAGTCGTACAGCGCTGTGTTGCATGCGCCAAGGCCAAACCAAAATTTTTAACGCAAATGATGTCCGACCTACCACGCTATAGAGTCCAACCTGCACGACCATTTATCAATGCCGGAGTCGACTTCTGTGGACCCATGTGGATACACCATAGGATAAGAGGAAAGAGACCTCACAAAGGTTATGTGGCAGTGTTCTGCTGTTTTACTACCAAGGCCGTGCATCTCGAAGTAGTAAGCGATCTTTCCACAGAGGCATTCCTGGGAGCACTGAAACGATTTATAAGTCGGCGAGGGCATTGTCGCAACCTCCACTGTGACAACGCGACCAATTTCGTGGGTGCACGAAACCAACTAGCAGATTTAAACCAAGCCATTTACTCAAATGAAAGCCAGCAAAAAATTGCATCTACATGCAGTCATCAAGGCATAGACTTCCATTTCATCCCTCCACGAGCCCCGCATTTCGGCGGTCTTTGGGAAGCCGCCGTGAAGTCAGCAAAGAATCTTCTACGGAAGACAGTGTCGGGGTCGTCATTAACATATGAAGAGCTGGAAACTATAATGGTAGAAATCGAGGCAGTTCTCAACTCTCGGCCATTGACACCTATGTCCAGCGATCCAAATGATCTTGCGGCTTTAACCCCGGGACATTTCCTGATAGGGGAACCTTTACGGGCACAAGTAGACTCTCAAGCAAAACCACTGAAGACCGGCTTACTGTCACGGTGGAAGCTAGTATCCAGCCTTAAACAAGAGTTCTGGACGCGTTGGTCCAGGGACTACCTACATGAACTTCAGCAGCGATACAAGTGGAAGCACCGGTCCCCAAACGTAGAACTAGGGTCTATAGTAATCCTGATGGAAGACAACACTCCAGTGATGCATTGGCCCTTAGGACGCGTAATCGAAATTCACAAGGGCAACGACGGATGCGTGAGGGTAGTGGATGTACGCACAGCTTCCGGAATTCTAAGAAGACCAATTCATAAGCTCGCTCCACTACCTTGCGACGAACAAACAACCAACGATGAAGAGACGAGCGAAGATACTATCTCAGACCAGCATCCAGAAGGGCTTAGAACCAATATCTCGACCGTCTCAAATATACAAGCTGATGTGTCACCCTCAACAAGTGATGCACGAGAACCAAAACAAAAAAGAGCGCGGAAATCTATAGCCTCATCATTGGTCTCACTATTACTCGTCTGTCTACTAGTTCCAGCTATCAAGGCAAACTCCGTTAAGGTCGTGAGTTTCAAACCAGAATTAGGCATCCACTTTGAAGGACTAGGGACAACAGAATTCACCACTACGGAATGGAACCTCGTGGTATACTATGATCTTCAGCCCTACTGGATAGAATTTTCAGCACTGAAGAACGGAACAAACGGACTCCACTATCTTTGTAACCAACTCAGTCAAAAAATCACCTGCCAAGCTATTGTTAGTCATTTTTACCACGTCGTAAAACAAATTGCCGAAGAAAACGTACTACTATCATCGCAGCCCTCCACGAGTAGAAAAAGAAGAGGAGCAGTTAATATAATTGGCAACATCGCTAATGCACTTTTTGGCGTACTCGACAGCCAATACGCAGAAGAAATGTCATACACTATCGGTGCCATCAAAGAAAATGAAGAGTATTTGCTATCAGTACTCAGAAATCAAACATCAATAGTCGATTCAACGTTGAACATTATCCGCCAAAATCAAAAAGAATTTCACCAATTCGACAAGCGATTATCCGAGTTAATCCATCAAGTAAACGGAACTGATCGCCTCAATAGACTGCATCGGCGATTCATTTCGCTAGCTGTTCAGATGTCGTTAATAACCTCTAATATCCAAAGGACTCAATCTGCAATATTTGAGGTCGCCGTAGATGCTCACCACGGACGCATAAACCCACTACTACTCACACCTGAGCAGGTAAAACAACAAGTAGCGATAATAAGAAATCACATGCCTGTAGGAGTAAAGTTGCCTGTCGCAGAAGGAAACCTTCTCGGATTATATAACTTGATGACGGCACAAGGATATGTGACCAAGGGTCATATACTTTTCAAAATACAGATGCCTCTAACAAATTCAGCAAAGTTCGACTTGTTCCAGATTATTCCCATTCCAGTGCGAGTGAACAACTCATTAGCAGCGATTCAACCATATTCTACCTTCTTGGCCATCTCTCCACATCGTGATCAATACTATCCCTTGACGGGTTACGAACTAAGCTCTTGCAAGATAATTCAGGAGACACTGCACGTATGTAAACAAGTAGGTCCCGTATATCATCGTAAGGCCAATATAAGCAGATGCGAAGTGGAATTTTTGAATAATGCACCAACTTTCGAAGGGTGCCGTTTCAAGAACCTAGAGTTGCAATCTATCTGGATACCGCTGCCACACACAAATCAATGGATTTATGCCTTCAACGCCCAAAACACAATCAATGTGGTTTGCGATAACGAGGCCTTCTCAGCAACACTACAAGATTCGGGACTGATTAGTATCGCGCCAAATTGCGTAATTAAGGATGGTCAAACGACAATCCAAGGCCATCGGATTTACTCCAACAAAATGAGAACCTCATACACCATGCTGGGCCTTGTAGCAAATGAAACTTCAATAGAAAAAGCCATCCTTAAGGAAAACAGGCATTACCACGACCAAGAGAAAACACTGGACGAACTTCAACAGAAGGTACATGAAATAGATCGTGCCAGCTTACCAAACAAGAATTTAGGACATGTCATCAGTCACAAGGTCATAAGCTACCTTGCACTACTTCTGGCGGTCACCATCATAGCAGTTGGAGCTGGAAGAATCGTCATCCACAAAATGACTAATCGTAAGGTCAGTTCAAAGCCGTGCCCACGACCAAGGAGCAGAATCATCAGCACCACTGAAGTTTGAGATATATTGGACCATGCGCCCAACGTGGGGGAAGATGTTCAATGTATCGATTTACATTGATATTTTTAGTCAAGGCAAAACAAAATTCCATCAACTAAATTTGATGGAACTTTGTTTTGTCTCGTAAATAATCAAATTACATGTGCAAATTGTCATCACGATCACACAAAACATCCAGACGTAACGCGACACCGCGAACAGATAAGAAAATTCTTGGCGATTTTCATGGTCAGTTTTACCGTGAGAAAATCTCCAAAGGTAAACTAAGTTTTGCTGATGGAGATTTTTTCTGACCGAAAATGTTTTCCTCGTGATGGAGGGAGTTTGTGTGATCGTGATGACAATCGTTCGGTATATTATGTAAAAATTGTGGAAAATAAATCAGTTCATTTCTGAATTTAAAGGAAAACAGAAGCTTTTTATTTCAAGAACTCTTTCAGCATTTTATTCTGGTTGCGATACAAGTATCGCAATCAGACCATCACACAGTCTAGGTCCAAGTACCTAGATTGCACATAAAGAAAATAAGGCGAAGAAAAATCGCAAGGTTTTTATAAGTTTTAATATTTCTGATCACGATACAGGCATCGTGATCAGGTCATCATCAGTCAAGGTCCAAGTACCTTGATTGAATAAAAGGTAGGAAGGGCAAAAGAGCCTTTCCCTAAACATCTGATTATTTACGAGACAAAACAAAGTTCCATCAAATTTAGTTGATGGAATTTTGTTTTGCCTTGACTAAAAATATCAATGTAAATCGATACATTGAACAGTGTGTTTTAAGTGTGTTAATTGTGAAGGTGACCAATTTTGTTTTCATTCGCGGTGGATTTTTCGTGTTTATTTAGGGAAAAAATGTTGTATTTGTGTGGTAATCGAATAAAAAGTGATTTTAAAGTGATAAAAGATTATTATGGAATAGTTATCAAAAACATAAGTGAAGGAATGGGTGAAAAAGTTATTGTTTTTCTTGTTGTGTGGTGGTTTCAATTATTCTAATCGAAAAGAAGAAGTTTAAAGAAATTAAAATGAAATTAGTGAAATATAGAAACTCCCATTTTTATACAATTGATTATTAATTAAACTACACTGAAATAAAAAAAAGCGGGTGTGTGTACTTATGTACGCGCATTAGAAGTTATACTTCTGTGGCGTGATTTAAGACTAATTTTTAATTCGCATGCAAATAATTTATTGGATTTTTTATTATTTGCGTGCGTTGGCAGGTGGAAGCAGCATGATGCCGACACGCTTCAGCCTGTCGGTTATATCGGATTCTAATCCTAACTAAAATCACCTACCAACCCATTCTCCGGCAGAGAGAGGCCTTATCAGCAATGCTTCGCCAGCTGGATCGGCTTTTATCTACCTAACGATATTTCTAAGCCTTACTCTCTTCTTTTTGGTTTCTTTGCGCCTTACCTTCTGATGGAGCATATTTAGCATCTCCTCCACTTTATTCCTTACAACACCCGATGTCACAATCTAGTCTATGATGTTCTCTACTCTTAGTCATGCCAGAGCTGTCGCTTGCAGCGCAGCAGTTTGCTCGGCTAATATCGGCCATTCCAATAGGACATGCTCTGTGTCTTCTATCACTTTTAGGAATGCCGACGACAGCGGAGACATCTTGTCCGAACCGATGGAGGTATGCTCTGGAACACACATGTCCACTCAAGAACTGTGCGAGGTCGTAACTCATCTCTCCATGCTCTCCCGTGACCCATCCCTCCACATTTGTTATGAGCCTGTGGGTTCATCGACCTTGAGTAGATTTACTCCACCTCCTTTCCACTACTGAAATAAACGTCACTTCTAAATTATGTTCACTTCCCTAGCTTCTTGGTCTAATAGTTTCTGAATTGAATTGAGCGGCTTTTGGTAACTGAAATATTATACGAAGAGCATTTGAACTTTTTTTTTTGGTGGACTTGGAAACACATTTTTCTAGACAAGTTGTTCTTATTTATACAGGTTATACAGGTTTTATGCGCCCCATGTTTTTAATTTAGTCTGTTAAAAGTCCCAGAATATTACTTAATTCGCTGACACAGCGACACAAAGTGCCCCTTGGCAAACGACATGAGAAGACAGCATTTTGATTTCTTTAAAATTTTGCGCACAGATTCGTCATTTGTGACCTTAAAAACTCCCCGATACCGATTTTCAATGGATTCGGAACACATTTGCAAAATTCATCCGCCATTTTGAATTTTCAAATTTTGATAACAGAATCGTCATTTGTGGCCCTAAAAACCACCCGATACCGGTTTTTAATGGATTCAGAACACATTACCAAAATTCATCCGCCATATTGGCGCCGCCATTTTTAATTTTCAAATTTTGACCACAGAATCGTCATTTGTGGCCCTAAAACCCCCTCCGCCCCTTCGATACCGATTTTCAATGGAATCGGAACACAATTGAAAAATTCGTCCGCCATCTTGGAACCGCCATCTTGATTTTTTACAAAATTGTCAGATTGCACTGTCACGTTAGCTCAATGTTTGTGCAAAGTTTCATAAGAATCGGTTTAGTAGAAGTAGTTGAAAAAGCTGTCGCAAGATTTGAACCAAACAAATATACGGGGTCAAGCTAAATAAAATCATTAATATCTTGTTCATTGTTTTATTTTCCCAAATAATAACAGTAAATATTTTGTATTATATATTCAAACTAATTTCTGATTGAATAATTATATTAAGTTTTAACCTTTCAAAATCAGTTGTAAAACAGTAAATAATTATCGCTTGTTATTGTACAGTTGCCATATAGCTTTATTAATATCTTGGCCAGTTTCACACGGGCAGACAAACAACCAAGAAAAATATTCTGAAAAAGTCGGCCCGTGTAAAATTGGCCCTTAGAAACTCGCGTTTAGGTGATGAATAGAACACGGATCGGATATCCCTCCATAGCCTCGCGACAGAACCCCTCACCCAGCAACGTCGTGCACAGTAAAATCGTCTACGAATCTTCATGCCTACAAAAAACCCAAACCTTCGCTTAGCTGATGAATCGTACAAGAAATTTATTAGCCTCAGGATAAAAACCCCCTCACCCATCGACATCGTGAACAGACATCGTGAACGGACATCAGCTAAAGAATGGGAGTTGAAATGCTTGCCCTCCATACCCCTACGCCTATATTCTCCGTTGCGTCTCGCGTTGCGTCACCGATTCCTAAAAATTCACTCTCATAATATTTTCAAAACGCGCCTAAAGAAGTCTAACTTCAAAAATTCGTTTCATTTTCCATGTACTCCAGAGTACACTGGTGTAGGTACACCAGGAAAAGGAAACACGCCTAATGATTACAAAGAATATTTTAATATTTTATTGCTCTTATATTAAAATGAAAATACTCCCACGAAATTTAAAAAAAATATATTTCAGGGACTTTTTTTATCATGTTTAAAAAAACCTTTCCTTGTTTCCGTTGAGCTGAGCTGTGTATTAGTAGTGCAATGAGAAGCATCCCAACAGCTGCGCTGGATGTCTTATTGCATCTTATCCCCTTGGACATACATACATGCCGAGCAAATGGCAGCCTGGACGGCTGCCAGGACAAAGGTTTCTCTTGGATGAACTCCATACTTATATGGTCACTCATCCATCCTTAGGAAGTTCGCCACCGCTGCGGACAACCTAGATTACACTACACCTACGTGGATCTTGGAGAAAGGTTTCAATACCATCATTCCGGCCAGAGATGACTGGACAGATGGTGTTATCCCGAATGGGTCATTATGTATTTATACAGATGGCTCAAAAATTGGGAACAGCGTAGGTTGTGGTATCTTTTCCGAGGCATTAAATATAGATACCTCTCTTCGCTTACCCGACCATTGCAGCGTCTTCCAGGCAGAAGTCACTGCTATCTGGGAGGCTCTCGAATGGCTGAAGATAAATAATATATCTCATAAGAATATATGTATTCTACCGGATAGCCAGGCGGCCCTCAAGGCTCTTAATTCTGTCGTTACAACATCCACGACTGCTCTGAACTGCCGCAGGTCTCTGTGTGAGACTGCCACTCAGTTTTATATAACTCTGTGTTGGGTTCCTGAACACAGAGGGATTAGGGGAAACTGCAGGGCAGATGAGCTTGCTAGACAGGGAACCGAAGTGGAAAGGACACCCCACTTAACCCAGATGGGAATGCCGTTAGCCACCTATAAACTGGCTGTGAGAAAAATCAGCTTAGCTCGAGCCGGGCTGAGATGGACCACAGCAACAGTGTGCCGCACTCTTCACACAATATGGTCGACCTTGGACGCAAAGCCTACAATATCTCTAGTTAAGTTGAACAAAAAATAGATAAGCTATGTAGTGAAGGTGCTGACCGGTCACTGCCCCTTTGGCCCGCACGCCGAAAGATTGGGACTTCCCCACAACGACTTATGCAGAAGTTGTCGCAATGAGGATGAGGAAGAAACTGTCTCCCATCTTCTCTTTACATGCCCGGCCCTCGCGAGGAAAAGAGGGACCTTCCTTGGCTCACCTTTCTTTGGTGGATTGAGTGAGCTGCAAAACACTGGTGTTTTTGACCTCTGTCGCTTTATTAAAAGCTCCAAATGGCTTTAAATGGCCTAAATTTTGTCCCAACACTAGAATGACATCACAATGGGCCCAATGGTGCGCCTAAGTGGGCTCCCTAGTGCGGGGCCAGCCATTTCAACCTAACCTTGTTTCCGTTTTCGGTAGGTACCTGCAAGTTTCAAAATCAGAAATTTTCCTAACCAGATCTTCAGCTTCAGGCCACACAAATGTGAGACATACAGCCAACATCGAAATGTATTTCATAATATGCGTGTGTAAAGTACACATTTTCGAGTTGGCCGCCGTATGAAGCAAATATTCGTCTGGTTTAATATTTCCTTCAAATGTACCTGCTTCAATGTATATGTAATTTTTTGTGAATGTCATATAAAACATGTAAAACAAGGTTATCACCCGTATTCTAAAACTAGTCATAAGTCATAACGCAATATCAAGTATGCGGTGAGTATCAACTTGAGACAATTTGGTATTCTAATTTTGTTCTCGCGATTTTGACAATCCGCATTCAGTCTCAAGGACTCTTAAAATTAAGACTGTATAGATAGCAAGTCACAAGAGTATAAAGAGCACGTTTCTAGTATATTTCTCAAAATTTCACACAATCTCGACACACAGCCAGCTTCGATGAGAGGTGCCAGGACCATCGTAACTACAGGCCTGGAAGCAGACTTTTTGGTTGTGTCTGTGCCGGGCCAAAATCGTCTGACAGGTGTTGAATTAACATGGCCGAAGCCGTACGAAGCAATTTTTTAATTTTGTTTTTGCAAGTGGTAAAATATTCTATTTTATCACTTTTTACTGCATACGGATTATCAGTGATAAGTTATTTAGTTATCTGAGTCCATAAATTAAAAAAAAGAGGGTTTAAGTGTATTTTAAGGGTGTAATTGATTAGGTGACCATTTTTGTTTACATTCGCGGTGGTTTTTTCGTGTTAATTTAGGGAAAAAATGTTGAATTTGTGTAGTAATGGAATTAAAAGTGGATTTAAAGTAGTTAAAAATTATTATAGAAGAGTTATTAGAAACATAAGTGCAAGTACCACCACACAACATGAATAACAATAACTTTTTCACTTTTCCTTCACATTTTTCTGCACTTATGTTTTTAAAAACTATTCTATAAGAGTCTTTAATCACTTAAAAAGCACTTTTTATTATATTACTACACAATTTCAACATTTTTTCCCTAAATTAACACGAAAAAACCACCGCGAATGTAAACAAAAATGGTCACCTAATCAATTAACACTCTTAAAATACACTTAACCACTCACTTCTTTTTAATTTTTTTATTAAATCACTAAAGCACTAATCACTGATAATCCATGTGCACCAAAAAGTGATAATATACAATATTTTACCACTTTTTAGTGCAAAAACAAAGTTAAAAAATTGCTTCGTACGGTTTCGGCCATGTTAATTCCACAACTGCCAGAAGATTTTAGGCCCGACTTCAGCTATGTTAGTGTTAGTTGGCCGGGCTGCTTCCAGGCCTGTAGTTGCGACGCACAGTGCTACAGAATCCCAAAAAGCTGGCCAAAACCTCAAAAGGTGCAATAATCGCTTTGAAATTTCTTACTTGCGGGTTTTCGAGGTCGCTGATTACGAATTTGACATTATTTTTTCAAAAAACAAAATGGCGGATCCAATATGGCGGACAGTCATATAAAAAATTGATATTTTTAGTTTTAATACAATTTCATCGTATTAAAAAAATTTCAGAAGCATATAAATAGTACCGTACACAACGAATAGGTACAAATAAATACAAAATAACAATTCAGTTTATAATTTGGGTCATTCCATGGAAAATGACACCAAGCTAATGAAAAAAAAGTGACGGAAATCACATAAATTTTAGCCTTTAAGTATTGTTAAAGCTAAATAGTATTCGGAAATATGCGTGTAGTAAAAAATAAAATTATTACTTTTTATATTTTCCCAGTTGAATATTGATTTTTCCATTCAATTCAAAAAAAAGTACGATTAGGTGAAGAATGCAAGCTCAAATATTCACTTATATACTTCTAGCGAAAGTCACGTTGATTTAAAACCAGCAGCTGAGCTATAAAGCGAAAGAGATGTAGAACATGAATTCCCTACACCAAGCCCAAAAAATGACTAAATAGTTAATAAAATATGCCTAAATTAATGTGTTTCGTGTGTACAGTTTTTTACTCGTCCCACCCGTCACGGATCCCTGTCCCACCCGTCACAACATTTTAAGCTTCATAAAAAAAGTTCGTATTGTTTTTCCACTTACCTCTTTTTAGAAAACAACTAGCGACATAACTCAAATAGCATACTACAATAAAATTAGGGCTTCATATGAACTATTTGATCTGAATTTCAACGTCAAGTGCAAGTACCTAAAGAAAGAAGGGTTTTGCCTGTCCCACCCGTCACATATGTAATTCTACGAATTTAACAATGTTAGAATATATATTTATGTTGTTTTCTTTTATCATATCTTAAAAAATATATCTAAGAATGCTACCATAAATACAGTATGTAATATGTGCTTTATTTTCACTTTAAAATAACTGAATGTATATCAAAAAATGTGTTAAAATGTCCCACCCGTCACCATGGAATGACCCATTTACATTTTTATTTTTAACACATAGGCTCTATCTATTCGCTTTCGCTATCACATAAATCGATGTCGGAATCTAAAGTAGACACATCAGTTTCATCTTCAGTGTCACTGTCATCGGGTACAACTAAATCTTTAGCATCAGACGACATTTGTTTTCTTTTAGTTTTTGGAAGTTTTCTTACCCTTGAAATGTAAGGATCAGAACTAATTAAAAGGCGGCAAAATACATCTCTCATTGTCAAAGAACGGCTGCTTTTGCACGAGAAGACCTGACGAAATTTTTTAATATATTTATTGCAACTTTCCTGGGATTCTTCAGACATCTGACCGATTGGAAGCAAAGCCGAAGCAATGATTTCTGGGCCATGAATGAGCAGTTTATGAACCGATGGTGGCATGAAGAACCATGGGTACAATTCAACAAATAGTTTCGCAGTTTCCCAAGGGTAATCTCTAAATTTTTGAATATTAATTTCGCGTCCTGATGAAACAACTTGTAAAATGGAATGAGATCTGGTAATCAAACGAAGGTCTACTCCAGTTATTTCGGACGAAATTTTGGCATTTTCAAAAAAGCGACGAGCAGTGTTACCATCATTCGTGCTCCCGAATCCTGGCTTTGGCTTGTCAACAATTAGACCAAGGTTTTTTCTAAAAGACTCTTGAGTGGCTGTTTTTCGTTCTTTTAAATTTTTTTTTTCTTTCTCTGATCGTGCTGCCATTTTTTAATGTCTAATTTATAAGATAAATGCAAACAGCACTCGAAGCAGCGTATCCACGAATGCAACGAAGAGAGACCAAAGTTAAAATGTTCTTCATTGACTAACAGCGTTAACATTTTGTCAAGATTATTAAAATCTTTTGACGTGGCTTTGCAAAGGTAGCAGCGTTGAGTAGCTGGATTGTCCGCCAATGCATTGCACACTTTTCCGTCGACCATGGTTAAAGCAAGATTCCAATTTACTTTTATTAATCTTCGGCTAACCATGTCTGAAAATGGAACTAGATTTTTTATTTGATCTTCCACATATTTAACTTCAGCTTTCGTTGCATCTGCTGTTTCTTTTAGGAATTCTATTTTAATTGGTCGACAATATCGCGGAGAAGGCACAGGATTTTGCCAAACAACAATTTTTTCGTTTTTCTCATCAAGATAAAACAGTTGTAAAGGAACTAATGACGTAAAAAAAATATTTGCGTCTGTGAATGTGCCATCATCACTCGTAAATTTTTGCTTATATTCACTCTGACCTGAAGTTCCATCGCAACCCCATTTACAAATTAAATTCATTTTAAGCAAATCACCGGGTGACATATTTTGTACAACATTTTCTTTTGCTAAAACGATTAGTTTCACCGTGAGATCTAACAATGCTTGAAGATCGATAGCTGCGCGTCTTTTTGTACATGCAATTGTTTTCATCGGTGGATAACAAGCAATTTTGGCTTTTTGCAGTACATTGTATGACGGATACGCCTTACTTTGAACTAATTTACAGCCTGATCGTACCACTAAATACTGACTTTTGGAAAATCTACCTTCTACCAAAACTGACAAGGCTTCTTCCGGCGTCATTGTTCTTTCTTTAATTGTGTTAGAAGACGACAGGTAGGACGATTCCTTAGACGGATTCCACACTGTGACGTTCTTCAATACCTGCGCAGCGGCAACTTTACCACTTGCACGTAGGCTCATCCGCGTAGCATAAGAGAGTTCTTCTAGGCTGTGGTCTTTTCTCAATTCCTCGGTTCACCACAAAGAAAAGTATTAAAACGCAGGAAAAAACCGATACTCGATATGCAAATACAAAAAAATTTTAAAAATAATATTTAATTCGTAATCAGCAACCTCGAAAACCCCGGGTATCGAATTTCATCCGCGAATATGCATTTTTTCGGAAGCTTAACATACTACCCCATGCCAAAATATCCCACGACCAAAAATCCTGGGATAAATATCCCAGGCTAAAATATCCCAAAATAAAATATCCCATACAAAATATCCTACGACAAAAAATCCCAGGATATATATCCCAGGCTAAAATATCCCAAAACAAAATATCCCATACAAAATATTCCGCAACGGAATATCCCTTTTTAATTTGTTGTCATTTCAAAATTTTAAAAGTATGGAAATTTGCAACATTTAAAAAATTGCAAAATATAAAAAATACAATTCAAAAAAATTTTTCAATAAAAATGAAAATTTTCTAATAATAGTTATTGAGCAAAGACGCACTGGTTTGTATCTTAATTATTATATGATACAAGCAGTAACTACCAGGGTTTAAATTGCTGCAGCAATTTTAATACGGTTGCTGTTGACTTCGCTTTGCTGCTAAGAAGACCACATCAATTTACTTTGCTTTGCTTTACAGCAATCATATTTTCAAACTTCTTGTTGCATGCTGTGAAAACTTGGTGGTGGCCGCCATATTGTACTTAAAATGACGTCACATAGCTTACTGTAATGTACTTGTCACTCTCTTTCATTTGATACCCATGTCGGGGGGTTGTACAGAAAAAGGTAATCCACCATTTTGTGGTGGCCGCCATATTTGATTTAAAATGACGTCACATAGCTTACTGTATTCTACTCGCCATTCTCTTTCATTTGATACCCATGCCGGGGGTTGTACAGAAAAAGGTAATCCGCCATTTTGTGGTGGCCGCCATATTGGATTTAAAATGATGTCACATAGCCTACTGTATTCTACTCGTCATACTCTTTCATTTGATACCCATGTCGGGGGGTTGTAAAGAAAAATCGATCGCAAGATTCCACCAATGTTTTAACATCTCATACGGACATACTACAAACGATATCGTTTAGTCACGATAAATCACCATGAAATGTGTGTAGGCAGATTTATGGCAGAAAATGCACAAATGAATTTGATGGTAGTTATTTTTGTATCACCGCATAAAACTTGACGCGAAATAATGGAATTCATACATGACAATCTCCACTTCTGACGGTTCAATTTTACCAGGTCGAAATTTCAACGAAATTCCCATGATTTTGAGTGGCAATTTTAATATTAATTTTTCATCAGCAAGGGCGCGTCCGAACTTTGTGGATGAGGGAGAAGGTGGGGATGATGAGAGGTACCACCCCACTTCTCCCTTCATCCACAAAGTTCGTGAGGAACGTTCCTGGGAGCTAAGCGGCTGACTTTTCTGAAAGCGTACAATATATCCGACAGACCTTCCAATATATCTGTTGGATATTACTATTAATATTTTAATAATTGCGCAGTTGTTAGCAAAAAAGTTTTACTTCAAAAGTGTGGTCTTAAGCACACTCATATTTTTTTTAATTAAATTAATTAAGCAATGGAATTTTTGTTTGTTGAAAATTATCGTTTGAATTTTTGTATATTCTTATAAAAGATCGATAGAAATATAACATAAACAAATTTTTCATTTTATGAAGGGATATTTTTTACGGGATATTTGGTATAAGGGATATTTTAGTTGGGATATTTTGTCGGGATATTTTGTCGGGGATATTTTGGCCGGGATATTAAGGGATATTTTTTTACGGGATATTTGGTCTAAGGGATATTTTAGTTGGGATTTTTTGGCTGGGATATTTTGCCGGGGATATTTTGGCCGGGATTTTATGACCGGTTCCATTTTTTCATGTGACCATCCGCCATATTGGATCCGCCATCTTGTTTTTCGAAAAAATAATATCATATTCGTAATCAGCGACCTCGAAAACCCCCGAGTACCGAGTTTCATTCGCAAATATGCATTTTATCAGGTGGCCGTCCGCCATATTGGATCCGCCATTTTGTTTTTTGAAAAAATAATGTCAAATTCGTAATCAGCGACCTCGAAAACCCCCTGTGGCGGCGCAGTAGCCGACATACAATAAAAATTGATGCTGAAAATTAAAACTCTGTAAACGGATAGGTCGTTGAATTCAAATGCCAGGTTTGGTTTAAAATAAATGTAATTTCTCCTATAAATTAACAATTCTAATTAAAAATAATTTAATCCTATATTTACGTTACTTTACTCAAAATATTCAATTCTAATTCAAGTTATACTTAATTCAACTTCTTAATTTATTTGTGTTGTGTGTAATCTGAAAATAAACTGTGGTTATTATTGTTGTTCAAATATTTATCCAAGAAAAGCTTTGTTTGATCTTTCTTTCTAAATAATTTCCCTTTTTTATATTTTGGGAATTCCTAGGTCTCAGTTGACAATACTGGTGTGTTTCTTGACAATGCTGGAACAACCGTTTTGCTTAATTTGCAAAAAATTCGGTCACCCAGATGTTCCAATTGTCTGAGATTTCAATATAACCAACTAGAGTCTTGCCCTAGTTTTTGTATGCCGTTGTCTCGGTCTTATTTTAATCTTATCAAAGCTTTCCTTGATCGTTTTGACCAGAGGTGAACTTGTAGTTACACAGTTCACCCTTGTTCAAAACCTGAATATGTCCCAACTACGTTGGTGAAAATTAGAAACAATTATATTCCTTTCGGCTGTTTGTATGAAGCAAACCCGAAATAATTTATCTTCAAATTCAAGCCAGAAATTGCGGCAGGAATTTAAAGCATCTTTTCGAAACCTAAATCTCGTTAAAAACACCGAACTTACGGTCGTTTTTACCGTGGCTTTCGATCGACCGTAAAGGCTAACTTGCGAAAGCTCTTTTTATCAGCCAGTTGACTACGCTGAATTTGCAGCCGTTTTTCAACTATTTTAATTTTTCCCTTTTACTAAAATTGGAATCTTTCAATTTAAATACGCTGAAATTGCAGCCGTATTTAAATTAAATTGTATTCTGATTCCTATTTTATTTTATGTTTTTAATCTTTGTTATTTCTCAAAATCACCAGGAAATTGCCGGCATGCAACAAGTTTCCTAAAGTTTCAAGAAATAACCAAGTTATTTCCTCCACCTGGACACAATGACAATTCTTTTGATATTCTAGATAAACTATGAAAAAATCAACGGCATACACCGATCGACTATCTAAATCCCTATGTTATGTTTATGGGCTATTTCCTCATAAACGCTTGAAACTACTTACTGTCCGATTGCGGTAAGAATTAAACAGTCGGCTGGAATTCCAGCTGCTTCGAATTATATAGCCAGCGACTTCTGCTGGCGAGCTTTTTTGCTGGGGGGAATTTTTCTCCCCATATTTTGAAGTTGGCGGCCATCAGCTGAGCTTTTTCTTCGTTGGTGAACTTTTTAACAACTGATCTCTCGAACAGATGGCGTGGTAGTTATTTTGTTTATATTATTTTTATTTCTCCTTAGTGTTTAATTTGATTAGTTTATAGGTAGTAATTATTCAAATTAATTATTTTTTTTAGTTTTTAATTTTATTTCATTTTGTTTAGTTTTGCTTTAAGTTTTATTGTCAGTTAAGGTGGTTTTGATTATATTGTGGTTTTCTGCATGTATGTAGTTTGTTTTTATTTTATTTGTTTATGTATGTCACTTATGTTTCGAACCGAAACACCCCCTGTTATATAGTTTTCAAGAGATTCCTTGCCATTTCGGAACTTTTTGTCGGTTTCATTACCCCCCGTGTGCAACGATTTTTGCGCGATTTCAGAAAAAAAATTGTATCTCCAAATTCGCACTTTAATTTACTTCTTGTTTTTTCTTTAGACTATGACAAGTGGATAAAAAAAATTTAGATAACGAGCGAGGACGACTAATAAACTTCAAGTTATTTGAAAAATTAGTTTTTCTCTGCGCTTTGCAAAAAAGTTGATTTATTTAAATTCATATCAATAATTCTGCAATGAATATTTTACGATTATACATATTCGATTTAATTCCACTCACCTTCATGAACAGAATCCATTTTTAAACTTTTCAAAGGCACTAATTGGCACTATTTAACAAATAGTTATTTTCAATGAACAATATGTGTTAGAAACTTCTATAGCTGCGTCTCGTGTAACGGCCACTTTCGAACTGATCCTACAAAGGGAGAAATCGTACCTGTACCCCGAGGACAGATGTTCTGTGACCCTCGGGGCCCCTGCTTAAAATTCCGCAAAGAGAAAGTCCCGAAATAGAATCTTCATTTTAGGGGTTTTGGCCAGCTTTTTGGGATTCTGTCCCACTGTGCGACGGCCTTGAAGGTGCTCAATATTTTTTGGCGTACGTTTGCTACTTGGTGCGCAGGCTTTCCTCTATCTCATTATACAAATACAAATTCACCATTAGAGGTGAATTTATTTTACATTTTCTTGTGACTGGGTGCTTAGAATACCAAAGCAGCTGATAGTATCAAGAATAGTGTCTCAAGGTTTCAATAACAAGCACGAGTCTCAAAAGCTTATGACTTATAATTGGACATAATTCAGAATAGGGGGGTATTTTTGATTTATTGACGAGAAATATTTGTTTCATTAAAAATCATTTCATTTTTCCCGTTGATGGCTTAGAAATGTCAAAATTTCTATGCGTGTGTTAAGCAGTTCTTAAGCCTAGTACTAAGTTCCCCGCTAAATGAAATTTCCATACAAAATTTAGCGCGAAAATTTATCAAGCTAAATTTTAGCAACATCTTTAGCGCATGCAGTACTAAGTTCGCCGCTAAAATGCTCGCTAAATCCACGTTTCTATTTCTTTAAAACAGATGGCAGCAATGTTAGTCTCCACATTTTTAGCTGCATTTTTATCGTGCAGGCACCTTATTTCACGCTAAATTTTGTTGAAAAAAAACCAGTGATATAAAAAAACAGAAAAATAAAATAATTTATGGTTGTGGAAGTTTCAAGTGCGGAAATAAAACTAAAATAACAGTTTGTGCATGAAAAACTAGTAAAAATAATAAATAATTCTGCGTTTTTAGAATATTTTGAAACACGGTTTAATAATTTTATATTTTCAGTGGATTTTGAGGAGTTTTATTTCGAAGAAGACTTTGAAATTTAACCCAAAAAAAAACGTTAATATGAACTTTCTCTACCATTCTACATTGTCAAATTTTATCTTGCTAAAGCCTAGTACTAAGTTCCCCGCTAAATGAAATTTCCATACAAAATTTAGCGTGAAAATTTATCAAGCTAAATTTTAGCAACATCTTTAGCGCATGCAGTACTAAGTTCGCCGCTAAAATGCTCGATAAATCCACGTTTCTATTTCTTTAAAACAGATGGCAGCAATGTTAGTCTCCACATTTTTAGCTGCATTTTTATCGTGCAGGCACCTTATTTCACGCTAAATTTTGTTGAAAAAAACCAGTGATATAAAACAAACAGAAAAATAAGTTAATTTAGGGTTGTAGAAGTTTCAAGTGCGGAAATAAAACTAAAATAAAAGTTTGTGCATGAAAAAATAGTAAAAATAATAAATAATTCTATGTGTTTAAAATATTTTGAAACACGTTTTAATAATTTTATATTTCCAGTGGATTTTGAGGAGTTTTATTTCGAAGAAGACTTTGAAATTTAACCCAAAAAGAAACGTTAATATGAACTTTCTCTACAATTCTACATTGTCAAATTTTATCTTGCTAAATAGGGTACAAGTTTGGAG
This sequence comes from Thereva nobilitata, assembly GCA_963855945.1. Lineage (NCBI taxonomy): Eukaryota > Metazoa > Arthropoda > Insecta > Diptera > Therevidae > Thereva > Thereva nobilitata. The sequence goes on from OY979695.1 coordinate 101,698,330, forward strand.
ACGCGCTCAAATTTAGTTTAGCGCCGAACTTAGTACTAGGCTTATGTCTAAATGGAAGGCACCCAATAGCAGTTTAAAGTGGGAACTACAAAGTGGCGCTGCCGCGTGGTGCTGGCGCTCTTCTTGGTGCTGACGTGTTCTCTGGTGCGCAACATTACCTTGTTTATGCGTAAAGCATAGTACTAAGTCCCCGCTAAATGAAATTTCCATATAAAATTTAGCGCGAAAATTTATCAAGCTAAATTTTAGCAACATCTTTAGCGCATGCAGTAGTAAGTTCGCCGCTAAAATGCTGGCTAAATCCACGTTTCTATTTCTTTAAAACAGATGGCAGCAATGTTAGTCTCCACATTTTTAGCTGCATTTTTATCGTGCAGGCACCTTATTTCACGCTAAATTTTGTTGAAAAAAAACCAGTGATATAAAAAAACAGAAAAATAAGCTAATTTACGGTTGTGGAAGTTTCAAGTGCGGAAATAAAACTAAAATAACAGTTTGTGCATGAAAAAATAGTAAAAATAATAAATAATTCTGCGTGTTTAGAATATTTTGAAACACGGTTTAATAATTCTATATTTCCAGTGGATTTTGATAAGTTTTATTTCGAAGAAGACTTTGAAATTTAACCCAAAAAAACGTTCATATGAACTTTCTCTACAATTCTACATTGTCAAATTTCATCTTGCTAAAAAAGGGTACAAGTTTGGAGACGCGCTAAAATTTAGTTTAGCGCTGAACTTAGTACTAGGCTTTAATTCGAAAGAAATTTTACATACATGTGAGACCGTGGATGGGGGCCTATTTGAAAGCTTGCGACTTGCAGCTGTAATGTGAATCGTGCAAATTACACTATCCACTCGATACTCACATCAAAACGGTTTGTGTATGATGCAGGTATCACACTAAACATTCATTTTTCTGCCTCTTTTTCGTGTAAATTGTGATGCCTTTGTAGTTGTACAATAAACGCAATGAGAAGGAGAATTTCTCATAGTTTTTGCAGGCCCAAGACCCTCGTAAGTACAGGCCTGGAAGCAGCCAGGCCAACTAATACTAACATAGCTGAAAACAGGCCAAAAATATTCTGACAGTTGTGGAATTAACATGGCCGAAGCCATACGAAGCAATTTTTTAAGTTTGTTTTTGCACTAAAAAGTGGTAAAATATTGTATATTATCACTTTTTGGTGCATATGGATTATCAGTGATTAGTGCTTTAGTGATTTAATAAAAAAAATTCAAATGAAGTGAGTGGTTAAGTGTATTTTAAGAGTTAGTTAGTTGATTAGGTGACCATTTTTGTTTACATTCGCGGTGGTTTTTTCGTGTTAATTTAGGAAAAAAATTTTGAATTTGTGTAGTAATATAATAAAAAGTTCTTTTTAAGTGATTAAAGATTATTATAGAATAGTTATTAAAAACATAAGTGCAGAAAAATGTGAAGGAAAAGTGAAAACGTTATTGTTATTCATGTTGTGTTGTAGTACTTGCACTTATGTTTTTAATAACTCTTCTATAATAATTTGTAACTACTTTAAATTCACTTTTAATTCCATTACTTCACAAATTCAACACTTTTTCCCTCAATTAACACAAAAAACCACCGCGATTGTAAACAAAAATGGTCACCTAATCAATTAACACTCTTAAAATACACTTAACCACTAATTTTTTTTTAATTTATGGACTCAGATCACTAAATAACTTATCACTGATAATCCGTGTGCACTAAAAAGTGATAAAATACAATATTTTACCACTTTTTATTCCAAAACCAAAGTTAAAAAATTGCTTCGTACGGCTTCGGCCATGTTAATTCCACAACTGTCAGACGATTTTGGCCTCGCACAGACACAACCAAAAAGTCGGCTTCCAGGCCTGTACTTACGAGGGGCTTGGCAGACCCATAACCCAGCGGGAAAAATTGGGAGTGCTCTTCTGAAGAGCTAATTTTGAGCTCTCCCAAATATGGTCCGACGGAGCATTACTGGAGTTTTCAGAAATTTTATAGAAAGAAGAAAACGGGCGATTATCTTGTTGACCATAAAATGTGACATTAACATAGTCAATGGACGGCTTTGGACGTGGTTAGTATATAGTTGGGGACCTGCTTTGGTAAAACCACACTCACGCTTGGAAAGGAAAAGGCTATTGCAAAAAATGAACAAAAATAAAAGCTTTTCAGCACCGAAGCTTATTCACATATCAGGCCTCTATGAATAGCTCTACTGTAGATATTTAAAAAAGCTCTTTAATGCTCCTTTTTGTCTCCAACCAAAACATTGCAGGAGTGCTCCTAGGAGAGCTCAAAAGGAGTGCTAGCCTAGGCGGACATCTAATGTTAAAAAATATATGAAGAGGGAGCGGAAAGGGAGCACTCCGTGCCACCACGGGAGTGCTCTTTCATTGTCTGTGGAGCACTCAATTTCCCGCTGGGAACCTTCTATATAGAAAGCCATGAACATGCCATGCTCACACATACATGTAAGCAATTCGGTGGTCCAGGTGCCATATTCGTTTCCTGTCAAATTGTATAGAAACGTCGATGTGAGAATTGTTTTTTTTGTTTCTTTAGTGAAATAATTATATAAAAAGAAAATTATTAACTCAATATGATGAAAACAATTAAATAAAAATGTTGTCATAGAAGTGATATCTAAAAATTATAAATTTTAGTGCGATTTTCGTGTATGTTTAGTGTCTTACAGTGGGCCTTATTACAAAAAAAGAAACTACATATTATATTCATGTAAACCTCATGTGATTTGATTAAAAAAATTAAAAAACATTGAGTGATTGTGTGTTAATTGTAAAGATGGCCACTTTGTTTACATTCGCGCTGGTTTTGTCGTGTTTCATTATAGTCCAAGAACCGGCAGTACAAAAATGAAGGTATAAAATATCCTAACAATTTTTTGTGAGGGAGTAGTACTGCCACAGACCTAAAGGGAGCCACCTTTTATATAACCTAATTTCGCCCGCGTCATGGAATTTTGACGTCACTTCCGGTTACGATTTTTGGTGTTGGTGACGTCATAAAATATCCTAATAAAATTTACATCAAATGAAGATTGGAATGTGTACATTAAGATTACACTAGGGTGCCAGGCTTAAACCACCCGCAACCCTGTGGCACCCTCGATTAAAGTTTTTTTTACAAGCTTTTTTCTTTGTTTGGGACAAATCTTCCGATCCGTTTTTCAAGTACTTCCCGATGTCCGGTTATGCTCAAATTTGGCACACACCTTTGGTTCTGGAGGCAATACAATATAGTATATTCAATTTTATGGTACACCCAATATGGCGTCCACCATTAAATGGCGGATATTTCTGGGGGTGGAATCGTGCGATTGATTTTTCGGCCACTTCCCGTAATCCAGTGATGCTCAAATTTGGCACAAACCTTTGGTTCTCAAGACAATGCAATATAGTATATTCAATTATATGGTACATCTAATGTGGCGGCCACAAATGGCGGATTATCTTTTTCTTTACAACCCCCCCCCCCCCAACATGGGTATCAAATGAAAGAGTATTACGAGTAGAACACAGCAAGCTATGTGACGTCATTTAAAATCGAATATGGCGGCTAAGATAAACTGGCGGATTACCTTTTTCTTTACAAACACGTCATTTTAAATCCAATATGGCGGCCACCACGAACAACCCCTCGATATTGGTATCAAATCATAAGTTGAATACAATTAGCTGTGTTAGTCAGATATATGACGGCATTTTAAAGCCAATAAGGTGGCCACTATAAAATGGCGCATGAGACTAAAAATTAAAATAAAAGCCAATAAAAAAAATTTTAAAAACAAGCTTTTATTAGATAAACTAAAAAATATTAAAAAATAAAAAAATTTTAAATATGCGTTAATAAGATGAGCTAAAAAGTATAAAATACAAATAATTTTTTTAATCCACCTGTATGTAACTACAAGTAAAAGCTTGGGACACTCAGTTAACAAATGTTTCACATACATATTATAACAAAAATGCAAAAAATATTATGATTTAACTATAAAATACGAAAATTAATTAGGATACAATTTGATAAAACGCGCCCAATTATTTGATACTTCTTCGTTCATCTTTTTAACGCATGTTTAAAACCTTTTTTTATTATTTAATATTTTTAGTTTATCTAATAAAAGCTTTGCTTTTTAAAAAAAATGTTTTATTGTTTTTTTTGATTTTCTTAACTCATCGAATACATCAGTAACTTTTTTTTTAAATTAATGCATAAGCCTTATAGTTATTAAAAAAAATAGGGTGCCTCTTGTTAGTTGCCCGCATCCTACTGGCTGCTTCGGTTTTAATAACTATAAAACCTACGACCATAGGGCTAAATCTATGAATTCGATAATTGATTTATAAATGTTTTTTTCTATATCTACGTAATTTATCATCTCTTTATCAATAAACCATTATCCATTATTACTCATGGCTCAAAAATTTGTTATGCTCCAAGATTTTAATCAGATTATAACATAATTTATTAACTACAGATTTTTTTCATGTTTGCCTTATTAAGTTTACATCATAAACAACAAAAGGAAAAGAAAATATTTTGGAATACACCTAGAGTTACAAAAATATGATTTTATTATAATGTAATAACAAAACTCTTATATTAACACAGCTAATTGTATTCAACTTATCATAACCCTTCATTTGATACCAATATCGAGGGTTGTTCGTGGTGGCCGCCATATTGGATTTAAAATGACGTCACATAGCTTGCTGTGTTCTACTCGTAATACTCTTTCAATTGATACCCATGTTGGGGGGAGGGTTGTAAAGAAAAAGGTAATCCGCCATTTGTGGCCGCCACATTGGATGCACCATATAATTGAATATACTATATTGCATTGTCTTCAGAACCAAAGGTTTGTGCCAAATTTGAGCATCACTGGATTACGGGAAGTGGCCGAAAAATCAATCGCAAGATTCCACCCCCAGAAATATCCGCCATTTAATGGTGGACGCCATATTGGATGTACCATAAAATTGAATATACTATATTGTATTGCCTCCAGAACCAAAGGTGTGTGCCAAATTTGAGCATCACCGGACATCGGGAAGTACTTGAAAAACGGATCGGAAGATTTGTCCCAAACAAAGAAAAAAGCTTGTAAAAAAAACTTTAATCGAGGGTGCCACAGGGTTGCAGGTGGTTTAAGCCTGGCACCCTAGTGTAATCTTAATGTACACATCCCAACCTTCATTTGATGTAAATTTTATTAGGATATTTTATGACGTCACCAACACCAAAAATCGTAACCGGAAGTGACGTCAAAATTCCATGACGCGGGCGAAATTAGGTTATATAAAAGGTGGCTCCCTTTAGGTCTGTGGCAGTACTACTCCCTCACAAAAAATTGTTAGGATATTTTATACCTTCATTTTTATACTGCACGCTCTCCGACTATTAGGAAAATTGTTGAGTTTTTCATGTTGTGGGGTGGTAATCGAATTATCAGTGATTTTAAAGTGATTAATATCTTCATTACGGTGTAATATTAAAAATATAAGTGCTGAAAAATGAGAAAGAAAGTGCTAAAGTTATTGTTTTGAATGCCATTTAAATTGGGGCCGTTTGAAGTTTGTTGCCGTTAAATCCGGAGAACCAGGGCTACTCCAAATCACAATCTTTCGACACAACGTGTCTTGAGAACTTGCGCTGCAAGAACTTCATCGTAGCGGCTGCGGTATGGCAAGGTGCGACCTCTTGTTGAAAATAGAAGTTCGTCAGACTTTTTTCACGCATTTTCGGACACACAAAGGGCGCCAACATTCAACGATAGCGTTCGTTGTCGAGGGTGTCTCCAACTTTGAAGAATGGTCCGACGATGGTTTTTGGGGACAGTACGCCCGAAACAGTGACTTTCTCGTCGTGCAATGATGTTTCGTTAATGACGGGTTCTCTGTGTCCCAAATTCGACAGTGTTGTTAATTGACTCCGCCAGAGAGTGTAAAATGAGCTTCGACCGTCGTCAAAATTTTTTATGATAAGAGATGAAGATCTTGCTTCATAATCCTCCTTAAATTCGTTCCACTCACGTTTAACTTTTGAGATCGGCGGCGCTACGATACATTTGGATTATCGGCAACACTCTCTCTTACTGCTTCAACAACTTTATTGGAGCGTCGCGGACGCCGTCGAATGGGACGCTGACGAGTGGCTACAGACCCGTATTCAAAGAAAGTCTTTCACCAAACCACGAATTGTGTTATCTGAAGCCGCCGAATTTCTCCCATATGTTTTACGATAAGCACTGAGCTGGTAAATTTTTCTTGGCCCAGCTAAGAAGTGAACCTTCTGAATTAGAACGGTTAACTCTATTGCATGATTGTTGTTGTTGCATGATAAAGAAAATACAATTTCAGCGCGTTCTTTCGGTGTGAATTGACTCATAGCTAAAATGATACCGAATGACGTTTCAGAATCGTGTAAATTTGTCGAAATCGGCTAAAAAATGTCAGAGTTATTCAATGTTGAAATACCGAAGGTCTAGATGGCCACGAGATGTATAATAAAAAAGACACAATAAAATTTAAGTAGAAATTAAAAAATGAGTCAAAAACGTTAAAAAGATAAAATCATCCGCGCCCCCCTTTGAGCTATGAGCGCCCCCTCTTGAAGGTCGCGCCCCCAGTTTGGAAACCGCTGGTGTAATGGATGGGTGAGTCTGGCAAATTTTCTGGCTCAAAAGTGAGGAGACATATGACGCATGCTGTAAACTTCCCTGTGACCCCTTGCCTAAAAAACCGGTTTGGATATGGGGGTAATAAACGAAATGATGGACAGTGTAACTTGCACCAATGAGTGTGATTACACGGCCATTCACCTTGGACTCATATTAAACCTGTTTTGTGTATGATTTGAGTATTACACGATGCACCTAATTTTCTGCCTCTTTTCTGTGTAACGATTCTATTGTCTATGTGGTTGTGGAAAGTCACCCAATTCATCACAGGGCGCCTACAAGTTTTCATCAACAGATGCCTACGTTGCATCCTAAAAATCCGCTGGCAAGATAGAATTTCAAATGAAGAACTATGGCGCCGTGCCGGCCAAGAAAGGATAGACGACCAAATCAGGCGAAGGAAATGGAATTGGATTGGCCACACCTTGCGACGCGAAGACGATAATCTAGCCAAACAGGCCCTTGACTGGAATCCGCAAGGATCCCGTCGAGTCGGAAGACCTAGAACAACGTGGAGGAGAACCCTATTATCAGAGGCCGCAACAACCGGGAGATCCTGGTCAGAGCTGAGAGCTGTCGCGCAAAACAGAGTCCGCTGGAGGGCAACTGTTTCCGCCCTATGTCCCATGAGGGATTAAAGGAGCAATTAGTATGTGGTTGTGTAGAAAGCAACAACAAATTCTCATAATTTTCACAGCCCCAGAGAGCAAAGTTATGCTTGTGCTAGTATAATTTGCTGTGAGACAGAAATTTTTTTTTGGATTCACAAGTGAGGCCAACATATACACTTTCTTGCGCCCCTTTGCCTAAAAAACTGGTTCATTGGAAGTGATTCTAAAGTGAGTCTGGGAAAGTGATAGGCCGTGTAATTAGGCGCAATGAAGGCCAACTTACAATTATAGGCTGTATCAGATGCAAAGTAGCGCAACCAAAATATCAGCAGCAAACAGTCCCTATTGGCTAATGGTGGTCATATGACAACAAAAGCAGCACCGATTGCTAGTAAAACAGACTTGCTGCCGCTGCTGCTGCTGGATCTGAATGGGCCTTATGCGAGACACGCATGCAAACTCGCATCCGAGTATAGCATACCCAAAAGTGGATTCAACCCATAGAATTAAACCAGGCAATCTACAATGGGATACGTGACGCGAATGCGTTGCAAGAAATATTCGGAAAATTGAATATTTCTCGCATGCCAGCTTGTAAAAGTTATGTCAGAATTATTGTGGTTGTGTTTTCGTGAACAAAATAAAGTATTTCTCGCTGATTTTTCTCAAATTAAATAAAAATAAATGCAATTCAGAAAATCTGAAAGTTTTAGTTACACAATCTTGTGTTTTAAAATAAAATTTGACAACCTTGCGAGGTGCGCGATTGTAAATTGCATTGCGAGGCTTGACTGATGCAAGACTAATATGCGAGTCTTGCATGCGAGTCTCGCATTAAATGGGCCTTTCATTGTACATAAATCCTATAATCATAATTTTTAAAGCATGAAGCTCCCATTGTGAATCGGGTCTAAAGCGTATAAAAAACAAAAACAGTTAAATAACAAACAAAAATTAATTTTTAAAATTTTAGTTTCATGAGGACGAGAAAGGTCACACATCGAAGTTCTCCGTTCGCGTTCCTGCTAACCTGCGGCCCTGATTTTATTTGATAAACCCTCATAATTAACAAAATAAAGATAAACAAAGCGTAAATTAATAAAAAAAACTCCAACGGAAAATGATTTTCAACGTAGAGCGTATACGACTGTATATGAAATGTGAGCCAATACTTGAGCACTAAAGTCAATGTAAAATTAATTATTGTAGAGCTTAAATTTTTCCGTTGCATTGGTTGAAAACTGAAAAGACTTGGCTATAGGCCAAACCTAAATGAGAAGTGAAGTGAAGCGAAGTTAGGTACCATTGCATATGAATGTATGAGAGTGACCAAAATGGAAGTGAACTGGAAGTTACATCTACTTCAGTGGAAGTAAGCCTACTTCACTTCTACTTTACTTCTGCGTTACTTTTCATTTTGGTTTGGCCTTATGGCTGGTGTTCAAGGGAGAAGAATCTTATCAATCAGTTTTCGCCAAGACGACGAGCCAAGCGAGTGGGCTCTGTCGTGTCAACTGCTATTCTATTGGAAGAACACAATTCAATTAACACGTGGAATGCACGTATATTTATTTTCGTTAATTCAGTTTTGTTTATTTGAGTAAAAAGTTCCTGTGATTTTGTGTGTAATGCAATATGGAGCTTAACGAAGTTAGTACTGCAATCCCTGTAAGTAGCGTAGAAATTTGTAGTTGAGTATTACAATTAGTTTTAAGCTGCTTGCGATGCAGATTCAATTAAAAAGTTAAAAGTTGGTGCAGGACAAAAAGTGTTAAAAATTGGTTTAAATTCCTTGATACGTTGATGTAAGACAATTGTGGTTAGAAATGTTTTTTGGTAAATGTTATTTGTGCAGAGTGGAAATTTGACAAATTTTTTAAGTAATCTAAGCAAAACTATATTTTACTTTTCAAAACTCGCTTTACTAAATCATAGAGTTTTCAATGTGATAACGATCATTACTTGGAAGTTGGTTTCAACAGGGTTTTAAAGAAATTCAGTCATATTTACAATTATGATAAATACTTTCTGCTTGTATGTCGAAGCAGGTGGTAATATGACACCCAACAAGTTTTGCGATCACCCAGCTTAAATTGAAAAATATTTTATTTCCGATCGAACAATTTTAATTAAAAGGTGATTTTTGTAGTATCGTAATTGTTGTTAGATTACAACAGTCAATTATAGCTTTAACATTTTGAAGTGATATTTGCGAACGCAATTTCCATAAAAATTTTAGGTAAATATTCAGATTAACTCCTCCACGCCCGATTTCGATGAAATTTTCACACAATGTACATTTAAATACGTAGAATTCAGCGGCGTTAATAAAAAGTGTCGCTCAAGTCCCGTTATCCCGTATTGTCATTTCAAAGTGCCGAAATGTCAAAAATTCTAAATGCGATAACTTCTATATAAGTTCACCAATATTGATGAAATTTTCACACAATGTATATTTTAATATGGACAATTTATTTTTGAATTGGCACTTATGCACCGTTATTGTTTTATTTTACTTTAAAGTATTATAATTCCAAAAATGCGATAATTGACAAACTGCACGATTTTTTTTTATGAAATTTACATATAATATATATCTTTGGTTGTATAATAAATTGATTTAAAAAAATTGCCTCGTATGTACCGTTTTCTTAATACTTTTTTAAAGCACCGCAATATCTGGGAGTATAAAAATAATCACTGTCACATTTAACTTGTAATTGCTTTAAAATTTATACATATCATATCGAAACCCTCATTCTAATATCACGTATGAGCATTTTTAGGGAAATTCTTTTTGTGAAAGATTATTATTAATTTGCAATTCTTTACACAGCAGTTGCAAAACCATGAAAGAAAAAGTCACAACAAAACAAAATTCTGCATTGTTTTCCTGGGTATAAACTGCAGATGAAATAAAAAGCAGTTTTTTGCTTCTCCTGAAAAATTTGGGATTTTTCTCGTACGTGCTATAGGGTATCGATATATTTCAATGTATGAAATTAAATTTTATAAACAAACCAAGGATTGTTGATTAGCTGTTTCATTGTGTCAGTAATTATTTTTATACTCCCAGAGATTGCGGTGCTTTACAAAAGGATTAAGAAAACGGTACATAAGAGGCAATTTTTTTAAATCAATTTATTATACAACCAAAGACATATTATATGTAAATTTCATAAAAAAAGTGGTGCAGTTTGTCAATTATCGCATTTTTGGAATTATAATACTTTAAAGTTAAATAAAACAATAACGGTGCATTAGTGCCAATTCAAAAATAAATTGTCCATATTAAAATATACATTATGTGAAAATTTCATCAATATTGGTGAACTTATATAGAAGTTATCGCATTTAGAATTTTTGACATTTCGGCACTTTGAAATGACAATACGGGATAACGGGACTTGAGCGACACTTTTTATTAACGCCGCTGAATTCTACATATTTAAATGTACATTGTGTGAAAATTTCATCGAAATCGGGCGTGGAGGAGTTAATCTGAATATTTACCAAATTTTAATTCGAAAGTAGAGCTATTGAAATAAAAGATGATGTTAGGTGGAATTAACCCCGCCTTTCGGCAATGCAATATTTCCAGTGCCAAAACCACCTACCTCTTCAAGGTGTAACTTGCAGGTGGGGTCCTTTGTTATAATTTAGGGTGCAGTGCCCCGTGACCATGTCAGTTAATGTTCTCACATTCTTCCCGACGAACCAATATTCGGCGCATTGCATCAGAGTCCAATCGTCTTGGTCTTTTTCGCCAAGGTTGGCTGCCTCAATAGCAGGTGTCGGACCAATAAAAACAGTGTCGGTTTTCATTGCCGGTGAAGCCATGAAAGCCCGGGACCCACATAAAGCTTGAACCTAATATGACGTACCATACCGTAAGAAAACTGGACGAATTTTAGCTTACTTACGTCATTTTGACACATGACAACTGTAAAATTGATTCCGTAACCCAGATTTAAGCGATTTATTTGATTTATTTAAGTTGTGCAAGAAATATAAACAGCTTACAAGTTCTCAGAAAAATACAAGAAAAAAATTTAACAGAAAAATTACTTGGGGACTGGTGCCGCTTAAGGATGCTTGTGTTTTGTGCATTCTTTCGGTACCTTAGGCAACGTGCGACAATTTAACGAACATTCGTCAAGTTTATTGCTTCAATTTAGGTCGGAGGCATAGGAACACTCATGTTCGAACTTTAGGTTACGCACAGTTACGTTACGGTACGTCATATTAGGTTCAGGCTAAAGGGTTGAGAGAAGCAAACGCGCGTTGCAGTCCCAAACTAATAAGGGCTTGGTCCTTCGGGGCTTTATTGCTCTGATTGCCGGTTGGATGTATGCTTGTTAGTTATGGGTCTCTTAAGTTTTCGTAGTTACAACTGAACGCTTTACTAAACCTGGGGTTTTCCGATATTCACACCTGTCCCTGTCTTGGAGTCATTCTGGTACCATGCAAGTCCAACCTGTGGCTTAAACTTTCAGATCTTCACGAAGATACAATCTGCTGATAGTTTTAGAAAATTCCCGCTAAAGACCATCGCCCAGTTGGCTATTGGCCATTCATACACGAGGGGGCGTTTTATCCGAGTGTATCCAATTAATTTTCTTATTTATTAGTTAAATCATAATATTTTTTTGCATTTTTGTTATAATATCTGAAACATTTGTAAACTGAGCACCCCAAGCTTTTACTTGTAGTTACATACAGGCGGATTAAAAAAAAATATTTCATGCTTTTTATACGCTTTATATTACCCGGGGTCTACACGTGCGTTTTTTATCGCATAAGTTTTGGATGTAGCCAATCAAAACACGCGGTTCCTACGATTAAAAAACGCATGAGAGCAAACGCATACGAGAACGCATAAGATAGGACGCATGCGATAATTTTGACATTTGCTGTTGAAAATGGCAGATTTAAAATTAAAACAAAAAGATGTAATAAAATTAATTAATTTATATGGGGTGTATACACTAAGTTTACAAAGCGGCCGGCTGTTGATACTTAGATTTTGGTCAGACAAACAAAAAATTGTATGGGCAGGGAGGGGAGTCGGAACGGTTTAGCCGATGCACACTGTATTAAAATCTAAATCTAGCGGAACTTAATTAAAAATTAAATGTGCTCATATCTAAAGCCTACTTCACACTATCTGAGAAAGTCATATGACTTCACATATGTTAAGTCAAAAACGAAAACAATGACAGTGTAAACACATATGCGGCTGTGTTATGCGTTGACATATGTGAAAGCATATGACTTTAAAGAAATTAGATCTGCTTGTATTTTCGTTTGAGAAGTCATACGGAAAAGCTGAGCGTGGAGGTTTTTTTTATATGAAAATAATTTTATATATGTTATTATTTTACACCTTTCTGACCGATAGATTATTGATTTAGCTGAAATTTTTTTACGGGTTCTATATCGAAAAAAGAGATACCTATTAGAGGATTTTTATTTATTTTTTTCAATAATTTTGGAAAATAGAGCGAATCGAAAATTTGAGAATTTGGTGATTTTTGGCTAAAAAATTTATTTATTTTTTATTCATTTCGAAGCTAAACGAATCACCAAATTCTCAAATTTTCGATTCCTTCTATTTTCCAGAATATTGAAATAAAATAAAAATCCTCGAATACGAAACTTTTTTTCCGATATAGAACCCACGAACGACAAATGTGTCGGTCTATTTTTGTCCAAAGCTGTCCGGTTTGTAAAACAAAGACCCATTTGTAAGATTGTCGCTTAAAAAACCCATTTGGCGACATTCTGTCCAGACGCAGTTATTTTTATGGCAAGCTTAATGACCTTCTTAACCGTACGGTACAATACAATTGTTGTTGCAGGTAGCTATTTTTTAAGGATACAAGGAGTTGTATTTATGAAAGGGTATTTTTCGACATTCTCGTAAAATTTTGAAAACTGTTTGCGGCTTCACATTGCAACTCTTTGAAAACTAAACTTGTCATATCTCTGCGAGAATTTCTCCTAAGAAGCCATTGACGACTCCATATCTTTCTTTTAATTTTTTTATTTCTATTTTTGCACTTTCTATAGAATTATAATAATGAAAATGTTGATAAAGCAGAAAGAACACCAGAAACAACGTTTTCATCCATTTTTTTTGACAGCTAAATCACACATCAAGTCAAAAGGTTTGAACGTAGAACTATAAGAGCTGTGATATGTTTAAATCATATGCTTTCACATATAAAAAAGCATATGTTAAATCATATGACTTTCTCAGATAGTGTGAAGTAGGCTTAAGTGAAACCGTATTTACATTGTAGCTTTGTATATATATATTTATTAGTAAAACGAATAAACGCGTTGACAATACAGATTGTCATAGGGGAAGCCCCTAAAAGTGGCAAGCGCGCATTGCATTGCTTCGTAATCACCAATTAGATTTCGAATGTAAAATATTCTTTTGCTGTGTTGTTTAAAGCCCTAAGTTGAAAATTTATTTGATTGTTGTTTGTTTTGTCCTTGAGCAATCGAGAAATGTATGTTTGAACAATTATTCACTTAATTATTTGTAGAGAATTCGCTTTTTACTGGTCCGTTATTCAGATTCTTGAATTCAGGCTGAGTTTTAAAAATGTATCCGCATGTATCCACCTTATTTTTACTTCGAAACTCTTTTATGGGTAATACTCCTTAGAATACAGTTGTCATCTCTTGCCCATATTTGCCCCCGATTTCCTTTAGATATAAGCACATTTATGTTTTAATTAAGTTCCGCTGGATTTAACTTTTAATACACTGTGCGATGGGCCGGTGTTTTTTGGTAGAGTTCTACATATTTATATTTAGATGTTAAACCTTGCTTTATTTGGTACGCAAGGTTCGCCACTCTTCCACATGCTCTTCATAGCCCATTCTATCGTTTGAGCTAAGCTTACTACCACACATTTGACCATGACGGACTGGTAGTACAAAGGGTGACGCTTGAGCTTAGGCTTCCACAAAAAAAAATATTGTTTTCTGCTCAAAACTATTTACAAATGAAAACTTATGCGTTTACTTTCCCAGCAACCAGAAAAAACGCATGCATATGAAATATCTTATGCGATTAAAAAACGCTGGTGTAGACGTGGGGTTATTAGCTTCACTTGTAACTATGTAAAAAAATCTTGGAAGTTAAATTTGACCCACTTCCCGGTTTCCGATTGGGCTTACACCTTTAGCTTGGATGACAATGCAATCTAACCATCTCGTAAAAAAATCAAGATGACGGTTCCAAGATGGCCGCCGATTTTTGCAATTGGGTTCTACGACCCCCGAGATGGGTATCAAGTGAAAGGGTTAACTTTCTGTGATGGTCGTAAAATATATATTTTTGTTTTCCTTATCGATAGGCAATTAATAGAATTTCGTGAGCAAAATAGTTTTTTCGGTTTTCCGGCCATCTTTTCGCATGTTTCCAATGAAGTAGCAATGTGCGCACAAAACACAACTATTAGCACAACTCTTCCAGAACATTTTGAGCCCAAAAATATTTCTGTAGGTGTTGATGGCTATGAGCTAATCGAATTCGACAACAAAGGTCTTTTTTTCGAAAAAACCTTATTTTGCAAAAATTATTTATTATTTTGGAAATTTACAAAAACGTTTTATTGCACTCTCCAAGGGCTACACTTTCCACGAGTTTCATTACAAAATCGTTTTTTTGGTAAAAGATATGAGTATTTAAAAAAAAGTGATTTTTAGCGGTTTTTTTGCAATTACTCATTTATTTGTTTATGTATTGACATCAAACTGGTGTCATTTTATTAGTATGAAGAAGATCTACAAACTTTATTTAAACCTTTTTTTGTACAATGTGTAGTTTTTTTTAAAACGCGAAAATCTGTTTTTGGCCCTCTTTTGACGCCATTTTGGAAACTTTCCCAAAGGCCTACGAGTGCCAAAAGTAGTTCATCGAATTCTACGGAATTTTTCATATTTTACACATATTTTACTTTTCGGATGGCTCGGTTGGCAAAAAAACGAGGTTTTTTCGATAATTTGACTGGCCTATAATTACTAGCAAAAACCCGCGTGTGTTGCAACGCCTTTGACTAAAAAAACTTATTTATGCACAGTCCGGGATAGGAAAAACGTATAATGAAAAAAATAACAAATCTGCAAAACATAATTTTGGGCACATAACTCGACTGTAGAATGATCTCTCGCAGTCAGTATTTCCGAACCCCTACAACATCCAAGAGTTCAAACGTTTTGTTTTAATAGTTGCAATGAAATTTTTTATAAAATATTTTGTTGATAAATATAGCATTATTTTAAGATATTAAGCACTATTTTCCGTTCTTACATGACGAACATATTCAAGGACAAAGTTAAAATTTTTAGGTGTTGCATCACTTTTGCTCTCCGTTTAAATTTCATTGAGCCAAATTACACGGCTTAACACTTTGCCTCTTAACAAACCGGTTTGTGCATGTTATACGAATTACACGATAAACTGACTGTTCTGCAATTTTTCGTGTACTATTCTATTGTCTATGTAGCTGTGTACAAAACAACAAAAAATCTAATGCTTTTCGCAACTCCCGAGAACGAAGTTATGCTTGTGTAGTGTGCTGCTCGGTGCAGTCGACAATTTTTTGGGATGCACAAGTGAGAGACTTCCCTGCTTGCCTATAAAACCGGTTTATTGGAATTATTGGAAGTGTTGATGGAAGAAGTGATGGGCCGTGTAATTTGGCTCCATGAGTAGTGATTTGGGAAGGAGCATAACTGGAAGTTTTTGTGTGAGAATATCAAAATATTGTTCTTCTTATATCGAATGCTCAAAAATGCTCTGTTTTTAAGTATGAGATATTTACTCTCTTCAGCTCTTTTCCTTCCCCTTTAATTAAAAAAAAGCTTAAAAGCTTCGCATATCCAAACAGAACCATAATCGCAAGTGCTTCCTGCTGCATCCATTTAACAAGCTGCAGAAGCGCGTTTAAGGAAACAAAGGGGAAGCGCATCTTTCTGATGACATTCCCATGTAAAATTGCAATGAAGTGGGATGGAACAGGCAAGCACTCCATGCTTCCAAAGAAGCGCATTAACTGCCGTGTGAAAGTCCCATCGCAATCGGATTAGCCGTTTCCGAGATTAGCCCGGACAAACAGACAGTCAGACAAAAATTTTAAAAATACTTGATTTGACAATTATTTTGAAATCACAGACAAACCCTCCAATTATATTTATATAGAAGATTATGTTTATACTTAAAAAAATTTATCCTTCTTGTCTTTAACATAGGGTTCCCTAAAAAATTCAACACTAATATTACCTAATTTCTCACCTTAGGCCACACTTTAGTTCAGGCACACCATGCCTAAAGTATTCTCCTATCTCTAATGTTCCCCGTGTTCTTTTAATGAACTGGGTTTTGAGAGGTTTTGAGGAGCTTTTGAGTTCCCATACAAAATCGAAGAACCAGAAGACCCAGATAAAACTTGGGTTTTCGATTTTGTATGGGAACTCAAAAGCTCTCAAAACCCAGTTCATTAAAAGAACACGGGGGTTACTTACAATAGGTTTTGTTTTGTTTTTCCCGATAACATAGGTTTTTCAGCGGTCGGCTCTCCGACTACATATTATGCATGAACATTTGCAAAGTAACAAAAAAAACAGTTATCTTAAAATCATTCATTTGATATTGTCACCAAATAACTAAAAAGAAACCGAAATAAGTACAGAAAATAAAAAATTAAGCGCAACACAGTTAGTTATGAATAAATAAAGCAAATGGTAAAGGATAAACTAACATTAAGATAAAGGTACAATCACGTGTGGAATTTGGGAAATAGTAGGAATAAAGTGAAATATTTTTAATGAAATATTAATTGAAGAATAAAGAAAAATCGAAAGTATGAAAAAGGAAATATTGTAACTGCTGAAGTTTTGTAAATAGTTCATACTATAAATACTGTTAATTATTTTGCATAATTAAAATATAAATCTAATCTGTAATTTTTAGTACTATCTTCCATACCCGCTAAATTCCTAGCCATATTTATTTTATCTGCCTTATCTATTTGAATTTAATCGAAACAAAAGTATATATCAAAAGTGTAAATTTTTCTTCAAAATGTTTCCTCACCTCCCAAATTACTATACTCGTATGTTGTAGGTTCAATGGCCCAAAATGGCAATTATCTATGTTAACTTTAATCCATACTCATACAAGAAATAAATTGTAATCTTCAGACTGGTTTTAAATATCTGTGAAAATGTGAGTAATAAAAGTATTTCGCATTTTAATGCTGTAGTTGAATCCGATTAATGAATCTACGTAAACAAACTCTTCACACCTGCCTGCATTTACTTGACTTTCACATATCATTAAACAATTGTTCACAAATTATTAAACGTACCAGAATGGTACTCGTTAATATAATTTTTTTACAAATTTTATCACTTATACGACTTAATGACAGTGTAATGGAATAACTCAAACTGTTTTTGATAAGAAAATTTTAATCTGTTTACATTTAATAAAACGACAATAGCAGTTTAATATGATAAAATTAACTGAATTTTTTTACAGTAAAGTATTTCTTTATTGCCTCGTTACTATGAGAAGTAGAAAATAGGATGTTTGAGTTAGAGTTTCATAATTAACATGTTTACACCGTTTGTTAAATCTGCCATCCTTTAGGGCAGGGGATGCGCGGGCGCAATTAAAAATTTTTATGAGTGGCGCAACAAAGTGCAATGACATCATATATATACATATATATATATATATATATGTTTATTATTATTGTTGTTATGTATTTCATTTTTTTTTGTTTTGGTAAAAGTTAGAATTGGGGCTCCAGACCAAAATCGTTTCAAAATTTTTTTTTCATTTATTCAGAGTGATTTTTGAGTGCTACAATAGTAATTTCAAGGCGGGGGGATACATGTTTTTCTATCACAACTGGGGGCCTCATCCGCCCGACCACCCGAACTGGACGCAACAACGAAATTGATCAATACTCAATTGTCAGCACTCAAAAATCACTCTGAATACCTACAAATCGTCCACAATGGATGTGGCCAGTGCATCCTCTTCATGTTAAAAACTAGAATCATACACAGAAGCTTAGGCAGAGTGGTAAAGACGGCGTGCCGTAGCACACCCCAGGGAGGACTTCTTGCAGCTGCTATTTTCACCTATAGAAAAAAATCCCTGATTTCAGTCTACCTACAATTATGGGCTTCTACTGAGCCTATTCCCATCAGCTAAGCACTTAGCTTTATTTTGGATCCAAAGCTGTATTGCAGCCTCAACATCGAAGAAAGGGCAAAGAACGCCAGAATAGCTTTCTACGCTAGTAAGCAAACGTTCAGCAAGAGAAGAGACTTGAAGCTACACATGGGTTTACATGGCAGTGATTAGACCAGTGCTGACATTCTTGCAAAAGAATATAGCAAATCCAGAATAGGCCAAGTGCAAACAGTGGCATGTCGCAGAGTTATAGGGTGTGTACAACTATCACGGAGGCGATGAATGTGATTCTCGATATGTTGCCAGCTAATCTATATATAAGGCAGCCTTCGAGGACCTGAAGCTACGAGAAGCGGGCTGCTGGGTGGAGAAGAGGTATGGACAAAGCAATAAACTGGGAAGAGTACTCCAAGAGGCTCCAAATCAGAGGCGGGTGTATGAACTGTTGTTTTCCCCCTTGATGAACCTCCAAAAATACTTCCGGACATTTTCATGCATTTGGAAATCTTTTCTTAAAGATCTTGGGAGAGATTTTGAAACTTATAGTGACAGATACGATCCGATATCTGAATATGACAGGCTGGATTTAAAGTCATTCCAAGCACACATACGCTTAGGCTTGTTACGAGTATTATTACTAAACTTTTCTCTTTCAGCGCTAATTATGTTTACGCCCTTGGTTCGCTGTAATTTCAAATTAGTTTGCATTTCCAGATCCCTTGTTATCAACTCCAACTCCTTAAGTTTTTATGTGCCACTTCATTTGATTTTCGTTCTATGTCACTTTGGAAATAAAATAAAAAAATTATTTTAATTTATTGGGAATCGTATCGTGGGCGCATAATATGCGGGGGCAATTGCGATTGCGGGCGCGGGGTTGGCCATCCCTGCTTTGTTTAGAGTAACATTGTAATGATTAAGTATTTAATTGATAGAGTAACATTTCATGTCATCATCATCAATAGCTCCACAGCCTGTTATTGCCCTTGGATTCCTGCAACATCCTCCTCCAGAACTGTCGGTACCCGGCTTGAAGTCTCCAATTTCTTATACCTAGAATTCGTGGATCTACTTCTCCGCTATCTATATATCTTTTTTTTTGTGTCCTGTATCTGTCCTGTGTCCGTCTGGTATTTTGTTCATTAGTCCAATAAATAGGTCGAAAAAAAGCCCTTCGTAATGCGAACATTATTCATTGGAAATTGTCCAAATTTTCCAATTTTGCAAAAAATAAAATTAGTTAACTATTAGCGGTATGCACCCTGTATATTGGGAAAAAACTACTTTTGAATCTACGTTTTTTGACACTTAAAGCGCCATAACTGGTGCAATATTAGCCCTACGTAAAAAATGATAGATAAATCGTTATAGATAATCGTGTGTTCTATAAGTCTTACGAAGGATTTTTTCATGTAGAACTAACTATTAACGAAATATAGTGCAAAGAAAGTGATATATGAAGTTTGAAACACTATTTCTCCGTAGATATTGACTTTACACAGAAAAGTTCTAAACAAGAAAGTTAAATCACTTATTTATCTACAAAAAAGATAATATACATTTTTGTCGTAAAGTGCATAGTTTTTGAGATATAGAATTAAACGCGTCTTCCTTCACTGTAAGTTTAGCAAGAGGGTGGGGATGACGCCATTTTGAATTTAAGCTTATATAAATATATAAAATCATTTTGTAAAAAAAGTCGCGTGCGGTATTTTTCGCAAAGAAAAAGTAGGTACCTATTTATTGGACTACATAATAACTTTTGTTATGCTGTCATCACTGCTAAGTTTAACATGTCCTGCCCATCGAATTCTGTTAATTTTTATAGTTTTTATGATGTTTGGATCTTTAAACAATTAATACAGTTCATAATTGTATCTTATCCTCCAAACACCGCTTTCGTTCACTCCTACATATACATAGTGCAAAGGATTTTTCTTTCGAAGCAGCCTAGGAGATGTTCTTCGTTAATTCTTAATGTCCAGGTTTCAGATCCATACAGTAGTATTGGTCTTATAAGGCTTTTGTATAGTTTAATTTTAGAATTCCTTGATATGTCCTTTGTTAAGATGTGTTTATGTAGCTCAAAGTAGCTTCTATTTCCCTGCGCTTTCCGAAAAAGAGCTGATTTTTGCGTATCGAATGGAGGTGGTCATTTAATAGACATAGTATTCAAAAACTGATTCAAGAACTGATTCGAAATAGATGGTAGAGAGTATCCTAAATAAATCATGCTCATTTGTCAAAATCGACTAAAAAATGTCAGAGTTATTCATTGTTGAAATACCGAAGGTTTAGATGGCGCACCCCATATAGTATGCAAATTTACATATTTTATGGGGGGGGCGCAATCAGTAGTATCATAAAGTTTGGAAACCACCGCCTTAAACTATCATATCCTTTTTCTATCTTCGAGATAAAGTTACTACTAGACATTGCACCATGACGACATGACGAACTAGTAGTATAAAGGGTGACACCTAAGCTTAGGCTTTTTCACATAAAAAAAACAATATAGCAGAAACCACAAAGGCATTTTTGATGTGAAACATATCTTATGGCGCGCTTTGGGGGAAAATTGGGCCATGACGGTAAATTGTATAACACCGTGACGGAATGACGTAATATTTCTTTATTAGCCAAGCAAGGCACACGTAGTTTCAATTACAAATAATTCTTATAACATAAAACGGAACAATTTTGACATATCTTACGCACTAGTAAGTTATGCTTGTATTGTTAGTATGGATTTAAGTTTTTTTTATAGGAGACTAGCTGGGACACGGCGCGCCTATGCTGCACCCATAAGCCAATAGGAGTAATCAGTTGATATGAATTTTAATAAACAGTAGGAGAGTTTGCAAAAAAGGCAATTTTTTGGTATTTTTGATTCCAAATAACAAAATGTGAAACTATTAGGCAAATTCGTCGGCCATATTGGCGCGGCCATTTTGAATTTATAAGTTCTGATCATAAATTCGTTATTTGCTAGCTTAAAAAACCCCAGATATCGATTTTCATTGGAATCGGAACACAATTGGCAAATTCGTCGGCCATATTGGCGCGGCCATTTTGAATTTATAAGTTCTGATCACAAATTCGTTATTTGCAACTTTAAGAACTGTTTGTTTTGCGAGGGCGCGTTTCGCTTCTTTTTTTTCTTTTGTACCAAAAATTTTCTCTGCAATTGCCTTTTTTCTATTTTCCTTGGGCGCCATCTACCGGAGCGTATTTGCGCCATGCGGTTTTCCGAGATTTAGTCAAAACGCACATTCTGTGAAAGTTTCAGCTCAATCGGCCGTCTAGTTTTTGAGTTTTAGTGTCGCATTACAAACCAACAGACATTCGTTTTTATATACATATGTAGATTTCATTTGTAGAAGGGGAATAACATGATCCATGATTATTGAAAACCCAACAGCATCTGTTAACGGGTTCGTTCCTTGCATACTACTATAAGTACGATGACTGTATTCCCTAAGTAGTTTCATATGCCTAGTATTAGCCCAGTCACTTTATACAAAAAAGGCCAAACCTCGAAGAAATGCCAGCTGGAGATTTTTAAGCAACACTCTTTATTTTAGGACCACAAATAACTTCTCAAAAGTCCATAAAGCCAACTACTGAAGTTACATAGGGTCAAAGGTCACGAAAATCAGTTTTTCTTGAACATCTCGTGAATTATCGGTTTTACATTATTTTTTCGCTAAATAAAATTTGTTCGTGACATAAATCTACATAAAAATGTCCTTTACAAAATTTACGTAGAACCAATAGTTTTCGAGAAATTGGGGTGAGAAGCTGCGGAACGCAACGTATGCGCTACTATTCTATTCGAGTGCATGTGTTTGTTGTGTATGCTTGTATCCAGGCCCGCCACATCACCTTGCGGGGCCCGGGGATAAAATATGTTTTGGGGCCCTTTAAGGATTTTGAAATTCCAAAAAATCTTTGACTAAAAAAAAATTTGTGGTAACAACGTAAGAATAGGTCCATTGAGAGCATTAAATATAGATACCGAATGGTCAGTTCTTTATTCGCGGATGAACCTAAAGTTACATAGTGCAACGTAGAATGGAACAGTTCTTATGTAAACAGGCCCTAGTGCTTAGCACTGGGGCTCAGTACTCATCTTTCTTTTGGCAGAATCAATTCAGAAGTTATACCAGAAGGAAAAATTCGAAGCACTACTAAGGGAAGCGAATTCGAAGCGCTGGTTATATGGCCCAATTGATCCTTTAAGGAATTGTATGGAACGAAGAAAACGGCAAACATAGACCGGTTCTCAATCCATGGGGTGGTGAAACAGCATATTGGACGCGGTTGGTACTTAGTGGGGGACCGCTTGGTAAAACCGTTGTCGACACTCGCGCGCAGAAGGACGAAAAGGCAATTGCACAAGGTAAACTTTTCGACATTGCAGTTGTTTCTCATATCCACTATAATATAAATTGGAGGGTTAGAAAGCCTTTATACTTTTTTGACTGCTTCTAAAAAAAGCAGCAGTAAAAGGAGTACTCCGACTCCCACCGCCATCCTGCAATGTTAAAAAAGATATAGAACTGGGATGGGAAGGGGGACGCCCCAATCTTTTTAAGGAGCGTTCTAGCTCCATTTCCCGCTAGGTAAGTTTTCTCTTAATAATACTCAATTCGAGCTTATCTACTTCAGTGGTAGTAAAGAAACTACTTAAAAGCAAGCTATAGTAAATCTCCAAATCTAATCTTTGATAAAGGTCTTCAATCTGATTTTCCTCAATTATGGATTTGCATACATTTTTTTATTGTGATATCTATTAGTGTTGCAACTGCTGAACGCGGTTTCAGTATATTAAAAATCATATAAAATTATCTAAAATCATGTATGGGTCAGTCACGTTTAAATCATTGCATGATATTATTAATAGAACGAGAACGAACAAAAAATATAGACTATGACGATGTCATCGACGACTGCGGAAATTAAAGCAAGAAAAATAGTGTTTACTATTTAAGTATGATGAGTAGAAGAATCCATATCCATACAAACATAACATATATTTCAGAGTGCAGCATGCTTGCGTTTCATGCTCAAGATTAGTGCTTGACAAGTAGAGCGGTCTTGACCTTTTGGGTTTCAAGATAGTTTCGGGACCCCTAGGCGATTAATGCGCGGGGATATGGGGTTTTCACTTTTTGGGTTTCAATCTATTCTCGGGGCCCCCTCTGGCCTGGGGCCCGGGGCAATTCGTCCCAGTTGCCCCCCGCTATGTGGCGGGCCTGCTTGTATCAGCGTTACGTTACAGGTAATTCGATCAGATTGCAAGCCCATGAAGATTTCAACACCATCTTCGGTGCATGTAGAGTAGAAGTTCGCCTAGCGACTTCAAAATTACTCGCTCAAATGGCCTACTAATGTTTTAATTTTTATTTATTTCCAAAATCGGCCCACTCTGTTCGTCACATTTAGGATTACTTTGCACCAGTTCTAATACTAGCCAATTTCCCACTATACTACTAAAACTATTACTATTTTCTAAGTAGACAATTTATTAATATTATATTATTTAATATTACAAGATTTTTGCTATTGGGTATAGGAGTTCTGTTAGTTTGAAAAACCAGGTGTATGAATTTGGTGTGATTTTTTCTTACAATTTGTTGTTATTATTGTTCATTTATTATTAAAATATCCATTCATAATATTCAACATTCATCATACTGGGAAGTTGATCGAAAGGGTCAAACCCACAACCCAACTAGTTTTAAATATCTAATGGTGGGCCTATTGAAGGAAAGCAACAGCATATCAATGAATTTCTAACAGGATTGCTACATAAAAATATAAAAAATTTATACATGCAATTTTTATGAAAGTGTTTCTAATTAGTTGTCCGTGGGTGTATATGTCGAATTGTGTCATTAAATTTCATTCTATTCGATAGAAATTCTACTTTAATGTTTTTGTTTAGGACATATAGGGTAAAGCATAATATAAGCAATTTTCTCCTACAATACAGCGGCATCAGACCCAAAACCTTGAGCCTCTCTATGTAGGATGGGAGGTTTTGATAACCCAGTAGGAAAAGGTAGCATCCCAAATGAATAAAGGAGGCCTCCCTTGGGAGTTAGGGAGAACTCCCTCTACGTTCCTTTTATTGTTCCTTTTCCCATAAGCATGTCCGGAAAAGGGAGTACTCCATTTGCACTCTCCTGGAGAATTAAAGTGGAGTTTTCTATTTACTCTTGCATTATTACTCTTCGTTTGGGTTTTCAAAGGAGGCATATAATTTTTTACTCAGTAGCGATAAAAGGTTTTATTTATTAGTCAGTCCTAGAACGATCTAAATCATCCTAGAACAGAAAAGAACAGGCTTTGGCGTTCATTAGTTTTAAAACTTGTTATTTTTTGTTCGGGAGTGTTCTAGTTTGGTGTTCATTAAGTTGTTCTAAAGCATGGCTGGCCAACCCATATTTTATCGCGGGCCACTTTGAAAATGCATTATCATCCCGCGGGCCGGGTTGATATACAGGCAGAATACTCCCACCTATCTATTATTGTAAAAGTGACGGTTCCACCTTGCCAAAGTTAAAATTGTGTTTTTTTTTCACAAAAATTACAACTTCAACTACTCTTTTCTCCAAAAGATACGTAGTTAGCCTATAATTTTTCTTCCAAAATTAAAAATCTTGCAATGTTTCCTATGAATAATGTTCAGACAATTTTTATGTTACGGCAATTATAAGCAATTTTGATGTTAAAATTGGTTTTATTTGGTACATTTTTAGCATTCTTTCGTAGCTGGTGTTGCAGGTTTTCGTCAGAGAAGATGGAGCGATATTTGTGTTTTGTAAATTTCATTTTCCAAAAGAGCGATTCGCATATCGCTGATTCCATGACAAATCGAACACTAAATATTAATTGATCATCCCGATTTTTTTTAAATTTTGCAGACGCATTCTACACATGAAATAATGGGACCCATATTTCGGGAAAAAAATTGCGATTTTTTTTCAGAAGATATGCACGGTTGTAAATTGCAAGAAATTTCAAAAAACGTCGCGCGGCCGACCATTCAAATTACTGTATCTTCGAAACCATTAGTCGTACAAAAAAATTATATAGGTCGATTTTGAAGATCTTGAGTCACTCTATGTAGTGGTATATTTAAAATTTGCGTTTATTATTAATAAATTGTCATTATTTATCTTTAAAATTTCATTAGCATTTTTCATCATCAACTCACCAACTTAAAATTTTGGAAAAAATATCATCGTGTTCCTACTTCAATTCTAAAGAAACAGTGAAAATCTCTCTATCAATGTATTACATTTTTCTCACTATTGACCTAATTTTCTGGAGCTTTTCACACATAATTAAGAATCCGCCAACTGTGGATTGTTTTCTTCAGCAATTCAATGGGTGTCCTGCTTGTAATAATCTCATACAAAAATTAACAGACATTTTTAAAGAAAATTTGGTGATTATTAAGAAAAGTTTAACTATCTCATTTATTGACTCATTCCAATGTTGCAATTTTTTGAATCAGAAAAAAAAATGAATTGCGACCGAATTAGTCATTTCCGATTTTTCCGAAAATTACGCGTTTGTTCTACAGGATGCAATTCAAGGCGTGCACGGAAATAATGACCAAGTAACGATCCACCCTTTCGCAATTATAAAGATAACGGGAAAACATAATTTCTTAATTTCATAGAAATCTCAGACTTATTTCAGCGTGGTATTTACTTTTTAAAAAAAAGATTGAGTTCTTTGAGAAAAATATTTTACTTTTCCCACGGAACCAGTGCTCAATACAAAAACCAAAAAAAAATTCATAAGTCTCTGTTATCAGAAAGATGATTTTGATGTACAGTGTTGGCCAATACTAAAGCACCCCCCATCAATATTTCATATATTTTCCAGATATTAGTGGTTTTTTAGCGGGTCTTCGACTTAATAATCCAGCTTCTACGGGTCTTCGTCGGATTGTTCCAAAGCCGAAATCTTTAGGAAGTTATGCTGAGGATATGTCAGGATTTAAAGATGGTCCCTTTTACATAGCAAAGAGTCTTCCCTATTATATGTTTTGTTCGATCTTCCGCTAGAATGAAAAGGTGAAACCCGTCCCGTTGCCTCGTACTTTGTTATCATTCACGATATTACTGACCGTTAATCATTTAGAGCCTAAAGTTTAGGCAGTCGCTATGGCAAATTTTCCATTGAATTGAGGGGGGTGCTTTAGTTTTGTCCACTGGTACAATAGTTTATCATTTCATTGTATAGTTTCATTATATAGTTTCATAGAATTGTAAGACTGGAGTATTTATGTTATAATTTTTGAATTTTTTTATATTTTAGATATATAAATAAATATTTAGATATAAATTTTGTAATATTGGATAGTTGTTTTATTAAGTTTTTATCAAAATAATGAAAAAATTATGAAATATTTAAGGGGGTGCTTTAGTATTGGCCAATACTGTAAGTGCAGAATGCACCTTTTCGCCACGTCGTCGCATGGAAAAGGACCTTGTGTTATTCATTTTCCGTTGTACCTACGCCCCTGTTAACCTATTCTGCGTGTACGCGACATGTTTAGCCGTCGTGCCGCGCGGTCACACTCTTTTAAAGAATTTTTTAAATATGAGCCCGTTTGAGTTCCATTTTCAAATTTTCACTGTTTTTTTAGAATTGAACGATGATATTTTTTCCAAAACTTTAAGTTGGTGAGTTGATGATGAAAAATGCTAATGAAATTTTAAAGGCAAATAATAACAATTTATTAATATCAAACGCAAATTTTAAATATACCACTACATAGAGTGACTCAAGATCTTCAAAATCGACTTATATAACTTTTTTGTACGACGAAGATACAGTAATTTCGAAGATACAGTAATTTGAATAGTCGGCCGCGCGACGTTTTTTGAAATTTCTTGCAATTTACAACCGTGCATATCTTCTGAAAAAAAATCGCAATTTTTTTTCCCGAAATATGGGTCCCATTATTTCATGTGTAGAATGCGTCTGCAAAATTTAAAAAAAATCGGTATCATTGAATTTAATTTTTACCGAAAAACGTACGGTTTGGTATGGAATGACCGATATGTAAGTTAAAACAACCCGAGTAAAAATAATTTAGTTGTTTACATTTTTGAAATAGCATATGCGCGCCCGCAACAAGCACGAATTGCGAAGAAATGCGCCCGCTACACAGGTTTTACCAAGCGGTCCCCCAACTAAGTACTAACCACGTCCAATGGTGCTTGACCAACGTAATCGAACAAAAACCGGTCTATTGAGTATTCTAATGGCACACTTCATGGTCAGCAAGGTAATTGCTCATTTTTCGTCCTATACAATTTCTTACAGCTCCAATTTTTACTTCTTTCAGTCTAGAAAAGGGCTATTTCGTACGTCTTTTATTCGTAGCGGGCTGAATTTGGAAAAGTAAAATTTTTACTCAGGCGTACTGTGCCGTACCAGGCGTACCATACAAACGTTTTAACGCTGTGCGTGCCTGTTTCAACCTGACGGACGAGTCTTATTTTTACTCGGGAAAAGCGCTCACGACTTTTTGTGCCAGACCTCTCAAATTACAAAACTTTTCTTTCGTAACATATTTCTTATAAAAACCAATTTTTAAGTCTGAGGCCTAAAAATAGTTTTTAATTCATTATAGCCCTGTAAATCAATAAGTACTATAAATAGTTCCTTTGCAGATTTTGTGGAACTGTTTCAATAGCAACGTTAAAGAGAGATAGCTACGTTTTTTTCTTTTTCGCGTGTCGGAACCTTCTAGTACAAAATATTTTGTTAAATCGTGCTGAATCTCGCGGGCCGCCACAACTTGTGTAGCAATACTACAGAGCACTATCCCTGTTGAACTGCAAGAAATCGATTCCACGCGCAATTCGAACTATTAGCTTGTAGAACTGTTTAGAGCATGAATATAATAAATAAAGAAAATTTGCCCATTTCCTTATTGATTCTTTATGCTTTTGTACCTTCGTTCTTCTTGTAATTATCTCTCTTCTCTTTTTTGGTTAATGTTTTTACTATTACTAACCCCGCGTAAGAAAACGAACCATTTTCCCGGTTTGCATTCTTTTCCAGTTTTCAACTTTTCCCATTAACGAATTACTGCAGATTTTATATGCTCATTAAATTTCCCTTATAAAACTTAACTGAAAATATGTTTTCAGGAATTATATATGAGAACATTCAGGTTTAATTAATAATTTTATTCTTGAACCCATTTATATCGATATTACCATGATTGTGATTTGAATAACGTGCGGTCATGATGGCCAACACACCTAAATTGTCATTGGAAATCAAACAAACGAATTAATTTATGTATGAAGTCTTATCTCTTACCTAATGTAAATAAGTGAGTGGAAATTACACCAAGAGATATTTTTTTTTATAAAAATGCAAATTATTCAGCTTTAATAATTCATTTAGTTCTTAACAAGTGCATAGTTACATATATGTACGTGCTTGAATCGACACGATAGATTTTTATAATTAAGGCAATAATTGATTTTAATTAGATTTTGAAGCAAACAATTACTTGTTATGTGATGGAAAATTAAAATAATGTGAAAGCATTATTGTGTAACTTGATATTTTATTAGAATAAAACCAACCCAAATGTTTGTGAAGGTTAATTTAAATCGGTAGCTTCCATCTGGGCCCTCCCAGT
Source organism: Thereva nobilitata (assembly GCA_963855945.1). Lineage (NCBI taxonomy): Eukaryota > Metazoa > Arthropoda > Insecta > Diptera > Therevidae > Thereva > Thereva nobilitata. The sequence continues at coordinate 101,727,573 of OY979695.1, forward strand.
AAAAATCGTCTCGTTGTAATTTAATTTTAATAAATCACTTAAGTAGTTACTCAACAGTATTACTAATATTGTGTGCATAATTAACTTTATTTTCAAAAGCATAGGTCTTCCATAATTTTAATGAAATAACAATTTAATATTAACAAGATATTTATTAATAAAAATCGTTTCTCCGAGCTTTCTGATCCGCAAAAGTATCGATAACATCATCAAAGGTTAAATATTGCGCCATAGAATTTTCAATAGACAGAATAGCCAAGTTACGTAGCCTGTCTTGTCCCATAGAGTTTCTTAAATAGGTTTTTATTAATTTTAGTTTCGAAAATGATCTTTTAGCACTAGCTGTAGTCACAGGAATTGTAACAAACAACATTAATACAGTACATAATTCAGGAAAGCTGCACGACATAAAATGGTTCATTATTATTAATAAATCAGCAAGTTTTCTAATACACGAAGACTTTTGTATTTCGTCTCTGAAGGTGGACTGAAAACTGAGAATTTCCCTGGAAAATGATTCAGAAAAATATTATTTTTATATATATCAACAAATTCTAGAGCTTTTTTCAATAGTTCAGTGTCATTTAAATTTTGCAAATGGCAGGTTTCAAAACACTGAACGAGATTTCAGTTGATTAATAATGATGTCTAATACTCGATAAAATATGTTCACTTTGAACAAACTTTCCGGATCTTGGAGACGCTCATCTTCGCAAAGTTCGTCAAAATGGCGTTTCACCTTCCTCTGACGAGTTTTAGAAAATTCAGGGTTGATGGACCATTTTTCTGCTACACTATTTGCTTTCTTTTTTAAATTTTCAAATTCATGTCCATAGCTTTCCAATTCTTCCCGACAAATTTTCAAACGTTTTAAGGCATTTGAAAGATCGGTGGCTTTAGACTAAAGTGCTTTAGAGGCTGCATTGGTAGTTTGTAGAATTTTGCAATGGAAAACCAATAACATAATAAAATTGTAGTTCTCGATCTTCTTCTTGAGTGAAATAGCTTCATTTCTTTCATCTGATTTGCAATTTAACAGAATTGTTTTCGTTAGCGCTTTTTGGACTTCAACAAACCGAACTTTTAAAGAGCATCATAACGTCCTGCCCATCTAGTAGGATTCAATGTTTTTAATGTTATCGAAGTTGAAGGCTCCCTTTCTTTATCAGATAAAAAACTTGATAAGATATTCCATCTTTTGATACTATGCCCAAAAAAATTGTAAATTTGTTAAACTGTTTCAAAAAAATATCCAATAACCTCTCTTACTGCATCATTAAGTACCAGATTTAAGTTATGAGCGAGTGAACATAGTATACCGCATTTGGCTCGATATCTTTTATGAGTTTCTGAACTCCACCATAAGTGCCTTTCATTGTGTTAGCCAGGGGCGGCCTTAGCCATTACTAGGCTCCGTAGATCTTTGCGAGACACTTGTTAGTCCATTCAAACGCGTCCATTTTTACTAAATTTTGTTAAAACCGTGGGCCCCTTTCGGGTCGGGGCCCGTGGCATTTTGCCAGCCCTGCCACCCTATAGTTACGCCACTGGCCCAGACCAGTGATGGATTTACGCTTAGGCCCGTGAGGTCCGGGCCTAGGGCGGCAAAATTTTAGGGGCGGCAAAATTTTAGAGGCTGCAAAATATAAAGAACCATTGAAATTTTAAAAATCGATTTAACTTGTTTGCTGTTCTGGTGATAGATCCTTTGCTATTCCAAAAAGAGTAAAAGCTATTTGCGTGCAAGTATGGGCCAAGCCAATCTCAACTTGCATTATTGTCCATTGGAGCAAAATTGCAAAAAATGTGATGTTTTTGCCCAAGCTTAAGCAAAAAAAAAGTTTATTTGATATGTGATAAGTCAATTTTCAATATTTCTCACCGAGCAACAGAACTGGAGAAATTAAAAAAATAGTGTAGCAATGCACATTTATGTAATTTTCTCCTGCAGCACGGGCCCGATTTTGCAGAATTTTTTTTTTCGCTTTATACATATTAACATATGTAAAGAAAAGAATAAAAAAATCCAACTTCGCAACTATACGAGGATCACTATCATATGACAATTTTCATCTACTATCTATTGTGAACGATATTGAACATCCTTGCGCAGCAGGAAATTTAATAAGATTTTATTTAGCATTTGACTGGGGAAATGTGAGTGCAAAGAGAAAATCGAAACAAAATGTATGCATTCTCTTCAAATATGTATTCTTTTTCCATTTAATTTGATGGATAGCGCATGCACAGTGTATCAGAGAAAAATGTTCATTATAGTAAAAACTCTACCTGGCTTTCCCTATGGACGTTCCTGAATAAAATATATATTCTGACCATCTATGAAAAAATACCTTTCGTTTGATATATATGTTTCATTAAGATACGTGCACCGGAAATAGGTTAAAATGGGTTCACAATTTTTGGAAATAGGTTAAAAAGGGATCACAAAGTTTGGCTTTGCCTATTAATATATAGATGCTAACAAGGTATGTTGTTTACTCTTGCTAGACTACTCCAAAGCTTTTGACAACGTCAATTACTCCGTCCTTTTACGCAAACTCTGTACACAATTTCGTTTTCCTTCTTCTGCCCTTACGCTCATGTATAGCTTTTTAGCTGCTCGTTCACAACAAGTGAATATTTCCCATTTAATTTCCTCTCCTGCCATGCTTTTTGCTGACGTTCCCCAAGGATCTATCTTAGGCCCTCTACTGTTTAGTATATATACAGGGTGTAACCGTTAAGTTTACAAAGCGGCCGGCTGTGTATAGGTTTTGAGACGAACAAAAAATCAGGGAGGGGGAAATCGTAACGGTTTAGCCGCTACGGCGTTGTTAAGGTTTTTTTAGAGTTTTGCATATCACTCTGTATTTTTGTAACCCTATGACCTATTTTCATGAATAAGGTATCAGTGTACGCAGAATACTCTCACCTATCTAAAACTGTAAAAATGAAGGTGAAAAGTATCACTACAAAGCAAAAAGGGCGCCATATCGGACGGGGCCTAGGGCTCAGTCGAGCTTAAATCCGCCACTGTCCCAGACCCTAACCAAAGTCAAAGTTCTGACCTTAACTTAAGAACAATCGGGTATATATGCTTAGTATTCCATTGGTACCTGTGAATTATATCTATGAGCAGGAAAATTTAAACCTTTCATTCCAATGTACAATTTGTAATTTTACTGAAAAAATTAGTTCTAAAATTACGCCTCTTACTGTAAAATTACAGTACAAAGTTCAGTACATAACATTGATAAATAATACTAAGAAATATTGTAATTTCCCTACATAAACGATTTAGAAAAATACACAACATTGTGTAAAATATGGGTCACATTCTTGTAATCAACATTTACGTCATGCAGTATTGGAGATTCTTAATTTCTTTATGTAAAATTATAAACTTATAGTAAAATTACAATAATTGTGTAGTAAATTAGTGTTTCATACCGCGATTTGTAATTTTACTATACATTTGGACTGTGAATTTACATATTTTTTTTACAGTGTACATAATTGAGAAAAGTCTCGATTCTACATTTTTAATCTTTTTTACTTTCAAATATTTTCTAATTATCACCATAAACTGGTGGAGACATTCCTACTTGCTTTTCTTAAATGCGAGTATTAAGCATATTGGGAAAAAAGACCAAACTGGTTGATAATTCTGAAGTTGCTGAAAATTGGTACAGCCCTTAAAAACATCATTATAGATAATATGTCGAATCCGTCCCACGATCGGTCGGTGCCAAATATTTTTTCCAAGGTCAAAATATCAGTAAACCCTGTCTTATAGTTATAAGTTTGTAGATTATGCGATTATCTACAAAAAAGATTTTATACATTTTCCCGTACGAATTGCCATTCATGAGATATCGCTGTTTTAAAGATTTAAAATACTCATTCGCGAATTGTATATGTGTAGGCAAGGCCCTCGTAAGTACAGGCCTGGAAGCAGCCAGGCCAACTAATACTAACATAGCTGAAAACAGGCCACAAATATTCTGACAGTTGTGGAATTAACATGGCCGAAGCCATACGAAGCAATTTTTTAAGTTTGTTTTTGCACTAAAAAGTGGTAAAATATTGTATATTATCACTTTTTGGTGCACATGGATTATCAGTGATTAGTGCTTTAGTGATTTAATAAAAAAAATTAAAATGAAGTGAGTGGTTAAGTGTATTTTAAGAGTGTTAATTGATGAGGTGACCATTTTTGTTTACATTCGCGGTGGTTTTTTCGTGTTAATTTAGGGAAAAAATGTTGAATTTGTGTAGTAATATAATAAAAAGTGCTTTTTAAGTGATTAAAGATTATTATAGAATAGTTATTAAAAACATAAGTGCAGAAAAATGTGAAGGAAAAGTGAAAAAGTTATTGTTATTCATGTTGTGTGGTAGTACTTGCACTTATGTTTTTAATAACTCTTCTATAATAATTTTTAACTACTTTAAATTCACTTTTAATTCCATTACTACACAAATTCAACACTTTTTCCGTAAATTAACACGAAAAAACCACCGCGATTGTAAACAAAAATGGTCACCTAATCAATTAACACTCTTAAAATACAATTAACCACTATTTTTTTTTTAATTTATGGACTCAGATCACTAAATAACTTATCACTGATAATCCGTGTGCACTAAAAAGTGATAAAATAGAATATTTTACCACTTTTTATTCCAAAACCAAAGTTAAAAAATTGCTTCGTACGGCTTCGGCCATGTTAATTCCACAACTGTCAGACGATTTTGGCCTCGCACAGACACAACCAAAAAGTCTGCTTCCAGGCCTGTACTTACGAGGGGCTTGGTGTAGGTCATCATCATCAGTCATCAGACGTTCAATAAATCCTTTGTTGGACTACGTGTCTAATCTTTTCAGGAGTGATTCCTGGATGTATGTATTTGGAGAAAAAAATTGTTCCAGAGAGGGAGGCTATTCGCACTATCCACTAAGATACAGAGTGTTTATACGAAAAAAATTAGTTTTTTAAACTTTACTACTGCCGGACCTATAATAGAGGTGATGGCTCTATGATGAAAATTAATGATTGACTATAATAAACATATATCACATGCACTTTTTTCGTTAATGTTTCGTTAAACGTAATATAACGCCGCCTAAACTTGGGAAATCCAGGAAGTTGACAATTTTTTTCCAGATCCTTTGTTTATGCTTTATTTACAAACAGGTTTTATTGTATTTATTGATGAGAATCCGAATAGAATTGACAAAATTTGTCCACCATATTGGCGCGGCTATTTCCTTAAAAACCCCAGATGCGGATTTTTATTGGAATCGGAACACAATTGGAAAAATTCGTCAGCCATATTATTGCCGCCATTTTGAATTTTTAAGTTTTAGCCACAAATGCGTTATTTACGACCTGAAAACGCTCTAGATACTAGTGATGGACGATTTCCAAAATATAAAATCTGTCTTAAAAATCGATTTTTTGCTTTAATGAAATCGATTTTTCGATAAAATTGTCTTAAAAAATCCTCTACAGACCAAAACGACGGAAAATAGACCGGTTTCATCCTCGTTTATACGGTTTTTTGTATACTTTTTTGGGGGTTCTTTGGACCGGTTCTATCCTGCACATAAACGCTGTTTGTAATACCATACCTGTGGTGTAATCCCTAATAACCCACTGGATATCGCAAACCCAATAAAAAATCACGACTACAATTGAATTTTCAACTGCTTTATTCCGTTGAAATATTTTAGCAACTAAAACAAATTATTTTTCTCAAATGACATTGCTCATCAATTTTTTTACATTCTCAGGCACACTGAGTTAAATAAAAAATTAAGTAACAAGTTTTACTAGCATATGAAATGTCACCCTCAGAGCAAAAGCGGGCTATATTTGATGTCGCAGCAAAATGGAAATAAAAATATTTCAGAGCAAAAATGGATTATTCAGAGCAAGAACGGAACGGAAAAAATCTTAGAGCAAAAGCGGGTCAACTTTCTAAACCGTTTTTACCCTCTAACGAAAACTTGAACCTCTTTTGCCCCTAGTTTTTATTTATACCGCAGTTGCCTACATTATTACTTGGGAATCTATATTTAGACAACATTAGCCGTGTTCATTTTCTACTTTTAAGTAGGTACTCGGGAGTAAAAAATTAAAGGAACGCAAAATTAAGGAACGTAAAAAATTAAAGGAACGCAAAAATTCTCTGTGAGAGCAGGAGTAGTTCCAAGTAAATACGAGTAAAAAAGAGCAGAAAAGGAACACGGCTATTTTCTTTACTTGACTAGGCAAGACACTGCAACTCAATTCATAATATTGAATTTAACATAAATTCTTTGTATGTGTGAACTGTTTGTAATTACTTATGATAAGTTTTATGTTTTTGCCATTTTCCCATTTTTGACTACTTATTTGGGGATTTTGCATTTCTGACATAAATTTTCGTCATTTTTATCTTTTATCTTTATAGTAACAGGTAAAATAGGAAAAATAGCGGAAAAAATTATGTACAGGTTGAAATTTGGCAGAGAACTTCCTTTTAGGGTTCGTAATAAGACGTATTAAAGTTTCACGATTTTCCACCTCGGGAAACCCCTTTTCTAGGGAATTTTAGCCCCCAAATTCCATATTTTTCGATTTTTTTTTCAGAGTGTCATAAGATACACATGTGTTGATACCAGTGGCGTGGCGTCTTTGGAAGCAAGGGATGCATTGCATCCCTTACAATTTCTTAAGAAATAAAAATAAAAATTCAAATTTTGTCAATAATTATTCTTTTCTTTTACAAAACTTTTTCTTTTTTATTTTATCATTCTGAGATTACCTTTATATTATTGCTGCTTTTTCTAGCCTCCACTGTTAAGATATAAATTCTCTATTTTAGTTATGTCCATGAGCGAAAGCTCTCTCTTCCTTCTCTCTGAATTCGCAAACGAAACCTCTTCTCTATACGCAAAAGAAACACGCCAACGAGCTTCGAGAAGCGATTTGAATTGCTTCCCTTGACTGTCCGTTGGGACGCACTTCGGTGCGAACTTGTGGATGAAGAGGGAAGCGGAGATGGGGAGTCACAACGAAAGTTTGTTCCTGTGACCAGGGCCAAGGGAAGCAATTCAGATTTTGCATCCATACGAAGCTTTGTGAGTATTTTTTTGTTGGGTGAGAGCGGAGAGAAGTTTTCTAATAAGATTTGAGGAAATTCATTTCTATGAGCAATCTAATTGGAAATGAATTTGTACAATGTGGTTTGAAATTAATGACTTAATTGTAGAAAATAGTAAAAAGCAGTATTTTTGGAGTAATTAATTATTAATTAATTAAAATAAATTTGTTTTGCCAGCAATTTAGTTGGTGCGATTTGTTTTGTGAGTTAAAAATAGTGCAAGTAGTTTTAAAAAGTAAGTTTGAAAAGAAAATTGGAGATATTGAAAAATTTTTATATATATTATTTCTTAGTTTTTTTTAGTTTGTTTTTGCTCTATTAAATATAATGGGTGATGTTAATGGTAAGCCTTTTTGCATAATGGATGATTTTTTGCAGCAATCCTTTGGCTCATGTTCATTTACGGAAAATAAATTCATAATTAAAAATGGTAGACCGAAACCAATATTACATATTTTAAGTGAAAATAAAACTTGCATTAGGTATTTTTCTATTAAAATATTATTACTGGCTTTTACCGGTTGTCAAGATTAACAAAATTTTTTTTGTTGGCCTTGCATTTTATTTTCAACTGAAAAGAACGTTTGTGGTTTGATTTAATGCTTTAAATAATTTTCATAACGCCGTTGATAGGCATGGCCAAAAATCCTCCGAGCATTTAAAATCGGTTTTGGCTCTTTCTAAATTCGGTAAAGGCCAAAGGATTGAAAATCTAGTAGACACTCATTATAAATCCTCAATTATGAGAAAAATGAGTTAGTTCAAAAGAACCGGAAAATTATTAAAATTTTTACAGACGTTCTTTGCCACTTGGCTTGTTAGGAGCAAGCCTTTCGCGGACAGGGCGAGGGTCAAGATTCTATTAACCGGGAAAATTATGTTGAATTAATTTCACTTTTGGCCAAACATAATCCTGAAATTAAAAATCAGCTTCAGTATTTTCTGGATTATCAAACAATATTCAAAATGATTTAATAGTGGCTATTTCCTGCACACTTACTAAAAATTAAAGTTACTTCTGAAACCCACAATTCTGAGTTTGTCGCAATTATTTGTGATAAAACCACGGATATTTCCTGTCGATCTATGTTGCCAACCACTCTGAGATACATTTCTTCTTTTGGCCACACGAAAGGAACATTCATTAGTTTTAAAAATATTTCCGATGATAGAAGAGCAGTTCGTTTGCATGAACATATAGTTCATGTTATGGAGAATTTTGCATGTGGTTCCAAGTTACAATTGCTATGACGGAGCTTCAGTTATGGCGGGTAAAGTTAGCTGTCTTCAAATCCGAGTTAAAGAAATTTCCAAATGCCCTTTTTGTATACTGCTTTGCTCATCGTTTAAATATTGTTTTATCGAAATCATGTGACAAGATTCGTGAGTGCCGAATCTTCTTTCAGTCAATCACAGGTTTCTCAAATTTCTTTAGTCACTCAACTAAACGATCCGCTGTCATCGACTTGTTGATAAAGCGAAAACTTCCAAAAGTAGCTCACACTCGCTGGAATATCAATGGAAGACTTTATCTTTCATTACAATATAGATAATCTTAATACTCCATTTGAATATATAACGTGCATCCGCGGAACGGAGTTTTTCCACACAAATTTTGCCAGATTGCATCCCCTACAATTCAAAGCACGCCACGCCACTGGTTGATACATATAGTTCTGGTTCTTGTTGAGATTTCATAGGCTCGTAAAATCCAATTTCAGTTCCCAACCCCATTCGCTTGTACCTGTTGGTATGCCCTAAATGAGTGAAACATTGCTTTCTTTTTCCGAAGGGACTGTTTAAATGCATTAAATCTTTGTTCATTCAATGACAGTTTTATAAGAATCAAGTTTCACCGGCCTTTTGTAGTTCTTCATTCGACATTATTGAATACATCTAAATTTTGGTTTGACTTTACCACTTCTTGGCTCCAAAAATAAATACCATTTTGTGTTGGAGTTAATGCAGTTAAAAGAACAAGTAGATCAACATCCTCTACTAAAATAGTTGCTTGCATTGTATACGATTTTTCAATTGCAGTATTCACAATCAAAACCTGCATCTGCTGTTGCATTTCTAACTTCGATGTGCTCTTCAGCAAATGCTTGAGTTAGCAATTGAATTATCTGTTCTCTATTAAATGCATTTAATATGAATTTTTGTTGACTTATAGTAACTGTTGTATCGTTCTGTATTTTAAAATCTGGAGAAGATCATTTCTGCGTCGCTGCTCATAGACCCTTTGGTGCTTGTGTTATCATTATAACCATCAAAAACAATAACACAAGATCAATTATCTCTGTATCCCTTCATGTAGCTTCGTCTACAATTTTAAATCCATCGTAAAGATCAGATTTTGCAGTTTTACGCATTTCACCTTTGTTAATAAGGAACATAGGAAATGGAGCCAGTTCTACCAAAGTTACGCTTCCAGCTCTTTATCAGATTTTTCTAACAGTATAATTTTATTATTCACTTTTACAGCAGGATACATTGTGGCACTGACTGAACTCTTATTGAAAAGCCTAAAAGGAAGATCTCTGCCCATTTTTATCCTTTAACTAACAAAATTGCAGAAAAATCCAAAAATACCCTAAAATTTGACCTAAAATTAATGATAAAATTTCAAAAAGTGGACAAACTAGAACTAGAGGCAAACTATAACAATTGTAATAAAAAATGAAAAAATTAGTCCAATCGAAAAAATTAACGTTAAAAATGTTTTATTGTTGCAAAACTTAACCTCAGAAATGAAAAAAATTGTAAAAATGCAAAAGCTATATAACCTCATTAATTGCAAGGGACTGTAAAATATCTTCGAGTTATGGAAAATTCGAGTTGACGCTTTGGTTATGCTTTTATTGGTAAAAGCATAAGCTACAGCATTTTTAACGAAAGCTGAGAACAAAAGCAGTTCAAATTTTAGTTCCGCGCAAAAGCGGTATAAGTTTTCATTAAGAGCAAAAGCGGAATAAAAAGTTAACCCGCTTTTGCTCTCGGTTTTTTGATACACCGTTCTTGCGCTGAAGTATAGTTATATCATTTTTACTCTAAGAACACGAATATATTCCTGTTTTGCGCTAAAAAAATTACCGAACAGTTTTCGCTCTCTTTGTTATTTTAACTCGCTTTTGCTCCGAGGGTGTCAAATAATACTCTTCATCGTCATTTTCCAACAATACCATGAAAAGAAGAAAGAAGAAGGTAAAAAGTAAGCCGCGATTGATGATTAAGATTCTTGAAAAAGAATTGATTATCTAAAATCGTATCGACTAGAAAAGAATCGCAAAATCCTGATTTTCTTAAACGAAAATATCGATTTTTTCAAAAATCCTAAAACTAAACTACTAGATTCCAACTTTCATTGGAATCGGAACAAAATTGCGCGGCCATTTTGAATTTCGAAAATCGGGCTTCGAGGTACATCATGGTCATGGGGGACCCCCGCGAACCTTCATGCCGAAATTCGAAGCTCTGCGATGATCGGGGCGCCCGCTACAGCACACATTCAGAAAGTTTCTTTTAATAATATAAGCCGTGTTTTTTAATGAACTATATAGGTCTTCGATCCAGTTCATTAAAAAAACGACAAGGGAAATTTCACTAAGCGCCATCTTCAGTGCTTTAAATATATTAAAATTAAACCGAAGTTGCGTCTCAGTAAACAACTGTTACACGAATTCCCCTCTAGAAAATAATAAATAAGTTTCTAAAAAAATAAATTATTTGTTTCCTAACGCCTACAAATTTGCTCTCGTCACTTCCCTGTTGTTTTTATTTTAAATAACGTTTTTCCGACAGCCGGTAAGTGTGATACATTCCGAAAAGAAAGGGAAACTTTGAAATTTCCCAAAACCTGGATAAAAACCTCGATAAAACCTGGGTTTTCAGATTTGTATGGGGAAGAACTATATAGTTCATTAAAAAGTGGGTGTGTGTACTTATGTACGCACATCAGAAGTTATACTTCTTTGGCGTGATTTAAGACTAATGTTTAATTTGCATGCAAATAATTTATTGGATTTTTTTATTATTTGCGTGCGTTGGCAGGTGGAAGCAACATGATGCCGACACGCTCCAGCTTGTCGGTTCTTTTCAGCAATGCTTCGCCACCTGGATCAGCTTTTATCTACCTGCTAATACTACCGATATTTCTAAGCCTTACTCTCTTCCTTTTGGTTTCTTTGCGGCTTACCTTCTGATGGAGCATATTTAGCGTCTCCTCCACTTTATTCTTTACAACATCCGATGTCACCATGTAGTCTATGATGTTTTCTACTCTGAGTCGTGCCTGAGCTGTCGCTTGCAGAGCAGCAGTTTGCTCGGCTAATATCGGGCATTCCAATAGGACATGCTCTGTATCTTCTATCACATTTAGGAATGCCGGGGACAGCGAAGACATCTTGTCCGAACCGATGGAGGTATGCTCTGGAACACACATGTCCACTCAAGAACTGTGCGAGGTCGTAACTCATCTCTCCAGGCTCTCCCATGACCCTTCCCTCCACATTTGTTATGAGCCTGTGGGTCCATCGACCTTGGGTAAATTTACTCCACCTCCTTTCCACTACTGAAATAAACGTCACTTCTAAATTATGTTCAATTCCCTAGATTCTTCTCAATTTAATTGAGCAGCTTTAGGTAACTGAAATATGATACGAAGTGCCTTTGAACTATTTTGTTTTAGTGGACTTGGAAACACATTTTTCTAGACAAGTTGTTTTTATTTATAGAGGTTATACAGGTTTTTATGCAATCCATGTTTTTATTTTAGTCTGTTAAAAGTCCCAGAATATTACTTAATTCGCTGACGCAGCGACACAAAATGCCCCTTGGCAAACGACATGAGAAGACAACACTGCTACTATTCCAGAAGGTCCATGATCGTGTTCTAATTATTTTCTAGTTTTTGGTACAGCAGATTTAAAATAAAACCATTTAACTTAAAAGTTTTTTTACCCATTTTTATTATATTCTTTTTAGTCTTAATTCTGTCATTTTTGGATTATACTTTTTACAAAATTCTGGGTAAGTGATTTGTTATGCATACCATATTTCCAGCGCTATTTTCTAATTTTGACAACAAATTTATTATTTCGGTCGTTAAAACACCCCCAAATAGCAATTTTCAGTGAAATCGAATCGTAATTGCCAAAATCGTACCGCCATATTGGCGCCTAAAAACCTCCCGATACCGATTTTCAATGGATTCAGAACACATTTGCAAAATTCATCCACCATATTGGCGCCGCCATTTTGAATTTTCAAAATTTGACCACAGAATCGTCATTTGTGGCCCTCAAAACCCCCCCGATGCCAATTTCCAATGGAATCGGAACACAATTGAAAAATTCGTCCGCCATCTTGGAACCACCATCTTGAGTTTTTTACAAAATTGTCAGATTGCACTGACACGTTAGCTTAATGTGTGTGCAAAGTTTCATAAGAATCGGTTTAGTAGAAGTAGTTGAAAAAGCTGTCGCAAGATTTGACCTAAACAAATATACGAGGTCAAGCTAAATAAAAGCATTAATATCTTGTTCATTGTTTTATTTTCCCAAATAATAACAGTAAATATTTTGTATTATATGTATATTCAAACTAATTTCTGATTGAGTAATTATATTAAGTTTTAACCATTCAAAATCATTAGTAAAACAGTAAATAATTATCGCTTATTGTACAGTTGCCATATAGCTTTATTATTATCTTGGCCAGCCGACAAACAACCAAGAAAAAACTTCTGAAAAAGTCGGCTGGTGTAAAACTAGCCCTTAGAAACTCGCGCTTAGGTGAAGAATAGAACACGGATCGGATTTCTCTCCATAGCCTCGCGACAGAACCCCTCACCCAGCAACGTCGTGCACAGTAAAATCGTCTACGAATCTTCATGCCTACAAAAATCCAAACCTTCGCTTAGCTGATGAATCGTATAAGAAATTTATTTCCCTCCATAGCCTCAGGATAACAACCCCCTCACCCATCGACATCGTGAACAGACATCAGCTAAAGAATGGGAGTTGAAATGCTTGCCCTCCATACCCCTTCGCCTATCGTTGCGTCTCGCATATTCCTAAAAATTCACTCTCATAAGATTTTTAAAAACGCGCCTAAAGAAGTATAACTTCAAAAACACGGCTATAGATAGATAGCTGGAACCCGTTGCGCATCGCTGCACCCATAAGCCAATAGTAGCTTCCATTTATTTTACAGTTGAGGTGATATGAATTTTGATATACAGTAGGAGAGTTTGAAAAGGGCAATTTTTCGTATTTTTGATTCCAAATAAGAAAATGTGAAACTCAATGACGTTGTTTCGCGGTGCTATCACTTCGAGTTTCACAAATTTTGAACCCCCACTTCATCTCCTTAGGGCAGTGTTTTCAAACTTTTTCATTGAGTGGCACCCCTGACTGAAAAATAAAAAATCGTGGCACCCTTGACCAGCGGCGGATATTTTTTTTACGAGGGAGTATAGAGAATCTTACATCGGTCTAGCAACAGGGAATGTGTGCGACCGCCTGTCTAAAGGCTTCCATGCTTACGACAGGACACACCAACTGACTAAACTCTTCCGTCTAGCTGCCAAGCTATCTAACTGCTATCTCTCCTTGCATTTCTTGCCTTTCTCTGTTTCTTTGAGCTTCGGAAGGCTTAGCTTCTGCTGGAAGGCCTCGAGCACCACTTCCATCATTCTCCACATATCCTCCGATCTTATCATATGGTCCAAGATGTTCTCAGGTATTAGCTGCACTTCAGCAACTGCTTCCAACACAGTCCTGTGCTCCGCAAACCTCGGGTAATTAAAGTGCACATGCTCCGCGTCCTCTTTATCGTCCGGACAGAACGGTGAATCGTTCCACCTGAAGCGGTGAAGGTTTGCCCTATAACCTCCATGCTCACGCCGTATCAACTCCTCGATGATCCATCCACCTCGCGGGTTTGAAAGCTTTCTTCACCTCAAGGGTTATCAATGCACAACTCTTATTCACATCCATTGCTGCCCTTGCAAGGCTAGTCACCATATTGACAGCATCCTTTGTCGATCTAGCCTTCCTGAAACCGAATTGCTTTTCCGGCAAACCGCCTTCCCGCTCACCGTAGTCTTGTGTATATCACCCTTTCGAAAAGCTTGACTATTGTGTTGAGAAGACATATCGGCCTGTAGGTCGACGGGTCTTCCGGAGGCTTACCTGGATTCGTGATGTGCACAAGGTTTTGGGGCTTCCATTGCTCAGGGAACGCTGTGAATACTTGGGTGAACTCAGCTTCACCGCTCTGTTCGACATGCCGTCTGGCCCAGGGGTTTTTCCAAAGGCAATCCTCTTCGCGGCTTCCACAATTTCTTCCTCCCTTACCTCTGGGATGTCTGCTTCATCTACGTTTACTGCAGGCAGACTATCCTTGTTCCCGTTCTGTGGGAACAGGGGCCATACTGTGCTACAGGGCAGGTAATCGTTTTTTAGCCCCAGCGGCGGACCTAGAATCTGAATAAGGGACGGGACTCATAGGCCAAATGATTTTTTTGCGAAAACGAATATCACGCGCAACGGTTGGATGGGGTTCGGCGAGAGGGTCACCTATTTTGTGATTGAAACCACACGCTTTTCAGAGCACAGTGCAACGCTTCTTAAGGCCCGTCCTAACTACGCGGACTTAGATCCCACGCGCTTTTGGCCGTACGGCCAGACAAAAGCGCGCGTGAACTTTTAATTTTCTGAATCATGAGTGAGAAAAAATCAATTCCCATTTGAAAGGCCGTACGCGTTTTTGAAAAGCTCATATTAGTCGTGTTCCTTTTCTACTTTTAAGTACTCCGGAGTAAAAAATTAAAGGAACGCAAAATTTGTCGATTTGAGTAAAACCTATGAATTCTCTGAGAGAGCAGGAGTAGTTCCAAGAAAATATGAGTAAAAAAGAGCAGAAAAGGAACACGGCTATTGTGTGGACGTACAATGTACCTTTTTAAGCACAGCCTTTTGTCCGCGTAGTTTTGCTACACGGCCTTTACCATGGACCAAATCGGTAAAAAGTAAATTAATGGTGGTACCACACTACGCGGGCTTGGGTCGTACGCGCTTTTGCCTTTTTTTCATATAGAGTTTTATGACTTTTTTACGACTTTGTCCATGGTAAAGGCCGTGCGACAAAACAACGCGGACAAAAGGCTGTGCTTAAAAAGGTACATTGTGCGTCCATACACTTTGAGCTTTTCAAAAACGCGTACGCCGTTTCAAATGAGAATAGATTTTTTCTCACTCATGATTCAGAAAATTAAAAGATTACGCGCGCTTTTGACTGGCCCTACGGCCAAAAGCGCGTGTGATCTAAGTCCGCGTAGTGAGGACGGGCCTTAAGCGGCCCATACACGTGTGACGTCATGTCTGAGTGATAAATTGTGTGAACTGTGCGTTTTGAACTATTTTCATTGTCTTCAGACCTGAGCTTCTGGACCCTCTTTTGCTCCGATAAACTGCGCAGGAACCCACACACTTTCAGTTCAGTTTATTATACATGTTTTTTACACAGCTCAACTACCCAGTTAAAACTGAGAGTGTGTGGGCCGCTTTAAAGTGGGTGCCTTCCATTTAGACACAGAGAGACACAGTGTTACACTGTGTCCGACACAGAAGTGTTCCATCAACGACACAGCTAGACACAGCCGGGCACAACTAAGACAATGCTACCAACCCTCGCCAATTGAAATGTGATCGTTAATTTATAATTACAACAATATTGTTTCATTTTTAAGATACCCAGCATTTATAAGTTTTCGGGTAATTAATTTAAAGAAATTATCAACATAAAATTTACGATTTACTTGCCAAACAAAAATAAAAACGAGGAAAGTGCGCCGTGGCGGATTTTTCATGAACTTATGTGTTCCATTTGGGCTTACACAGAACGACACAGAGCGACACGCTGTGTCGGACACAATTGTCTTTCTGTGTCTAAATGGAAGGCACCCAGTATATACAAGACACAAGTGCCCACGTCGTTCCTGGTTGGCCTATTACTGGTACTGGCAATTACCCCGTTTATGACTAGGTTCAACCTAGGTTCAACCCAGGTTGAACCCAGTCATAAATGGGGATCGAGTTGAAACTGGGTCCACTCAACTCAACTCAGCTCTCCTACCTGGGTCGAGTTGATATTTCGCCTCATAAACGGGTGTTGAGTTGAAATTGGGTTTAAGTGACATTTTTTTTGTTTGTTTACCATCCGTGAAGTCTGCCTTCGGCGTTAGTTTTGTGTTCGGTGTTTTTGTAGCGCGTTAATTATTTTATACTAACTATATATGTAAAAACAGAGGAAATTTAATTTTGACAATGGCTAAAAGAAATGTTTGGGAGCATCAGGAAACAAAAACATGTTAGAAATAATGCGGGAACAAAATTCCCTTCACCATTTTGATGGAAAACTGTATAGAAAGTCAGAAATATAGAAAAAGAATTAACAAAAAGAGGTTATGTTTTGATGGCAGTTCAACCCGATTTCAACCCAAAGTGAACTCAACTCGGAATCATATACGGTGGTTGAAATTTCAACTCAACCTCAACTCAATTTTTCAACCTAATCATAAACGGGGTAAATGTGAAGGCCAAGCAATGTGCTTGCGCGAAAGCGATTAGCCATCGCTTCTTTGACTAGATAACTCGTATCACAATAAAACTGACAATGGGCATATTCACACCCCATAAGTGTGGTGAGTAAAACCGGTTTTATTCAACTCCTAGAAACTCACACGGGGCGTAAATTATGGATAGTAAATTTGAATGCTATACAGGAACATTTAAATGTATTGCAGATGAAATTTACTTGCTAGAGAAAAACAGAGCTAAAGAATGCAAGAGATAGAAGTAACTTTTTATATGTGTGCTAGTTTTCACGCGTTTGGTTTTGTGTGAAAAATGTTTCGTTAAGTTCTTCCGCTCCCTTCCCTCTCTCATCTATAAAACCGGTTTTAGGCGCCATGAATATGCACTGTGTGAATAGGCCCAATGGGCATATTCACACGCTGCCATAATTGTGGTGAGTAAAACCGGTTTTATTCAACTCCTAGCAACTCAGACAGGGCGTAAATGAGTGTAGTAAATTTGAATGCTATACAGGAACCTTTAAATGTATTGCAGATGAAATTTACTTGTTAGAGAAAAACAGAGCTAAAGAATGCAAGAGATAGAAGTAACTTTTTATATGTGTGCCAGTTTTCACGCGTTTGCTTTTGCGTGAAAAATATTTCGTTAAGTTCTTCCGCTCCCTTCCCTCTCTCATCTATAAAACCGGTTTTAGGCGCCTGAATGTGCACTGTGTGAATATGCCCAATGAGTTATCTTGAACTAAACTCAAGTAAATTTCTAAGAAATGGCTGATCGTTGCGGCACCCCAATCGTGGCGCCATGGCACCCCAAGGTGCCGCGCACCCCGGTTGAAAAACACTGCCTTAGGGGTTGAATTTCGAGAAATGCCGAAACTATGCCGATTTATGCTGTAGGTATAGTATTTATACCAAGTTCGAAGAAAATCTAATGAAGAATAAATAACTTCCCATTGAATTACGAAAAATCCTAAAGCACGTGTTTCATTATTTATGGTGTGGAGTATTTATACTAAGTTTGAAGAGAATCTGACTGAAGAAAAACAATTCCCCATACAACCTATTCAACTCCACTTCACCGCCTTAGGGGATGAATTTCGAAAAATCGCTTCTTAGTGGATCTCTGTCAATATTTCAGACAGTGGCCGGCGTGCTTTGAATTGTAGCGGATGCAATCTGGCAAAATGTGTGGAAAAACTCCGTTCCGCGGATGCACGTTATATATTCAAAAGGAGTATTAAAGTTATCTATATTATCATGAATAGATAAAATAAGTCATCCATTGAAATCGCAGCGAGTGTGAGCTACTTTTGGAAGTTTTCGCTTTAAAAACAAGTCGAGAATAGCGGTTCGTTTAGTTGAGTGAATAAAGAAATTTGAGAAACCTGTGATTGACAGAAGATTCGGCACTCACAACTCTTCTCACATGATTTCGATAAAACAATATTTAACGGTGGGCAAATCAGTGGACAAAAGGCGCATTTGGAAGTTTCTTTAACTCTAACTTCACCCGCCATAACTGAAGCTCCGGCAGAGCAATTTTAACTACATGCGAAATTCTGCATAACATGAACTCAATGTTCATGCAAACGAGCTGCTCTTCTATCATCGGAAATATTTTAAAAATTAATGAATGTTTCTTTCGTGTCACCAGAGGAAGAAATGTATCTCAGAGTGGTTGACAACATAGATCGGCAGGAAATATTCCTGGTTTCATCACAAATAATTGCAACAAACTCAGAATTTTGGATTTCAGAAGTAATTTTAATTTTTAGTAAGAGTGCAGGAAATAGCCTTAAATCATTTTGAATATTGTTTGATAATAATCCAGAAAATACTGAAGCTGATTTTTAAGTTCTGGATTATGTTTGGCCAAAAGTGAAATTAATTCAACATAATTTTCTCGATTAATAGAATCTTGTCCCTCGCGGTGTCCGCGAATGGCTTGCACATGCCTAGTGGCAAACAACATCTATACAAATTTTAATAATTTTCCGGTTCTTTTTAACTAACTCATTGTTCTCATAATTGAGGATTTAAAATGAGTGTCTACTTGATCTTTTGTACCTTTGGACTGTACCGAATTTAGAAAGAGCTAAAACCGATTTTAAATACTCGGACGATTTTTGGCCATGCCTATCAACGGTTTTATGAAAATTATTTAAACCATTAAATCCCGAAGACAGGCAAACATTCTTTTCAGTTGAAAATAAAATGCAAGGCCAACAAACAATTTTTTGCTTATTTTGACAGCAGGTAAGCCAATTCGCGCTACTGTATAATTTAATAGAAAAATGCCTAGTGCATGTTTTATTTTCACTTAATAAATATGTAATATTGGTTTCGGTCTACCATTTTCAATTATGGATTTCTTTCCCTTAAATGAACTCGAGCCAAAGGATTGCTGCAAAAAATCGTCCATTATGCAAAAATGCTTACCATCAACATCACCCATAATATTTAACCACTTAAGCATTTTGAACAAGAACCTCTCGCTCGACATGCGTGTTCCGTTTTGCGCTAAGCCGAGTACCTCTCGCCAGTAATGTTTCACTTAAGAAACTTGATTTTGACCCACTTTCATGTAAGCGATCAACTTCAAATTTGGCACACATGCATAGTTTGCTTGACAATGCAATTTGACCATTTTGTAAAAAAATCAATATGGCCGTTCCAGGATGGCGGCCTAATTTTGCAACTGTGCTCCGCGACCCACGACATGGGTATCAAATGAAAGGTTATGACAAGTAGAATACTATTAGCTGTGTAGCGTCATTCCAAATTCAAAATTGCGGCCAACACAAAATAGCATTGTAGATATCTTTTTCTTTACAACACCCTCGGTATGGGTATCAAATGAAAGTGTATGGGCGCGTTTAGGCCCGAGTTATTTTCACTCTGGTAAATTAGCGCTGTTAACTTAGCACCGTTTGTAGCATGCCATTTGACTGTTCTCATTTTACAGCTAATAACAAGCAAAAATAATAACATTTCTCATTTTACAAATAATAAAAACCTAAAAAATGAATAATAATGATAATATCTTCATGCTGTATTGAAATATTTCTAAATTATTTGCTTACAACAAAAATTTACAAGCAAACGTCAATTCATTTTGGCTGTGCTATATTTTAGCTAAGCCAAAAAGCAGAAATAAGTTTGCTGACAGCGCTAAAAAAATTGCTGTTTATGCCGTTGTTAACTTGCCTAGCTCAGTTAAATTAACTTCGGCCTAAACGCGCCATATGACGAGTATATGTAGTACAGTAAGGTGTGTGACGTCAATTTAATATGGCGGTCACTAGAATATACTGGCTGAAGCAATAAAAACCTTACATTCAAAATTATTTTTTACTTGGATCAAACTCTAAAAAATCAATTTTTTTTAGAATTCTATTCATTATATAAAGCGATAGCGATACCAGCAGAGATTTGGACATTGAACATTCAGAACCCGATTCTTCACGTTCAATTCTGAGTTCTACATCAAAAAATGAATCAGATACAAATCAATCGGAAGGTGATTTATCTGACGAATGGACAGAAATAAATATTGAAATGGATACACCAGCACCATCGGCTTCCTTTGCATTTACTGCAAATTCGCATATAAATCAGCAAATTTTATCTTTCACCAAACCGAGCCAGTTTTTTAACTATTTTTTCAATGACGAATTAGTTCAAAATATTGTGGACCAAACAAATTTGTACTACGTTCAAACTATGAGGGAAAATCCGACGTCTTTCACCAATAAATGGCGTACAACCATTCCTCCATTTTTCAAATAACTACTCATCCACAACCGAAACTTAACAAAATATGGCCTGTGTACTTACACCTGAATAATAAGTTTCAAGAGGCATATACACCACAACAACATGTAATAATTGACGAAAGTCTTATGTTATACAAAGGAAGATTGGGTTGGGTACAATACATTCCAATGAAACGTGCCAGGTTTGGAATAGAAAGCTATTTTCTCTGTGAATCAAAATCTGGGTACATATGGTCTCAGTTATATATACAGAGAAAGCGGTACAATTATCGGCGATCCTCAATAAACCCATTTGCCAATGTCAACGCAAGTGGTAATGAATCTCATGAAACTATTATTCAACAAAGGTAACTGCCTAACCATCGACAAATTTTACTCATCTGTTGATTTGGCGAATCTTCTCGTTTTACATACTACTGATACACGTATGGAACCATGCAATTGAATAGAAAAGGGAATCCAAAGCATTTAATGGTTCCAAAGAAGGTAAGACGTGGCTTTATATCAGCACACCGGAAAAGGAAAGTAATGATTGTGAGATGGAAGGATAAAAGGGATGTACTCTTTCTTTCTACCATACATGGTACCTACCAATTCTATAGAAATTACAAAGAGAAATACCAGAATAAGCAAACCCAAAGTTTCAATGGACTACAATTTTACAATGGGAGGTGTTGATAGAGTAGATTAACACCTTTCCAATTATACAGTAGCCAGAAAAAGATGGAAAAATATGACAAGAAAACGTTTTTTCACTTGATGGAACAGGCACGTTTGAACGCTTTTGTTTTGTATAAAAACAAGTAGAAAATCATCTCTCTAATTTAGAGTTTCGACTACAACTTATTGATGAGTATGTAACTAAAACTAAGCTTTTATTAGATTCTTATAACGTTTTTATTACTTCAGCCAGTATATTTTAGTGACCGCCATATTATATTTAAAATGACGTCACACAGCTTACTGTACTACATACACTCGTCATAAACTCTCATTTAATACCCATACCGAGGGCGTTGTAAAGAAGAAGGTAAGCTGCTATTTTGCGCTGGCCGCCATATTGAAATTTGAATGACGCCATACAGTTAATAGTATTATATTGTCACACCCTTTCATTTGATACCCATAACAAACGCGTTGTGAAGAAAAAGGAAATCCGCCATTTTGTGCTACCCGCTATTTTGAATTTGGAATGACGCCACACAGTATTCTACTTGCCATATCCTTTCATTTGATACCAATGTCAGGGGTCGGGGAGCACAGTTACAAAATTCGACCGCCATCTTGGAACCGCCATCTTGACTTTTTTTACAAAATGGTCAGATTGCATTGCTACGCGAACTATTCATATTTGCAAAATCTGAAGTTGATCCGTTAAGGGAAGTGTGTCAAAATCAAGTTGCAAGATTTGTTTACATAGAACATACAACATACAAGTGAAGCTAATATAAAGCGTATAATGACGTCACACAGCTTAATGTATGGTACTCGTCATACCATATCGAGTGGGTTGAAAAGAAAAGGTAGCCCGCCATTTTGTGTTGGCCACCATTTTGAATTTTGAATGACGCCACATAGCTAATTGTATTCTACTTGTCATAACCTTTTATTTGATACCCATATCGAGTGGATTGTAAAGAAGAAGGTAGTCCGCAATTTTGTGTTGGCCGCCATTTTGAATTTTGAATGGCGCCCCATAGCTAATTGTATTCTACTTGTCCTAACCTTTCATTTGATACCCATGTCGTGGGTCGCGGAGCACAGTTGCAAAATTCGGCCGCCATCTTGGAACCGCCATCTTGATTTTTTTACAAAATGGTCAAATTGCCAAGCGAATTATGCATGTGTGCAAAATTTGAAGTTGATCGGTTACATGAAAGTGCGTCAAAATCAATTTGCAAGATTTATTAATCTAAAATAAAAAACTAAAAAAAAACCTGATATTTTTATGATCTATTTTTATAGAAAAACCCTAGCATTAAGTGGAAACCAAAAACAAACTAAAAAAACTAACATAAATAATATAAATATTTTTCATTATCTCCAATTTTTTTTTCAAACTTACTTTTTAAAACTACTTGCACTATTTTTAACTCACAAAACCCACCAACTAAATTGCAGGCAATTTTTATTTATTTTAATACTCCAAAAATACTGCTTTTTACTATTTTCTACAAATAAGCCATTTATTTCAAACCACATTGTACAAAATCATTTCCAATTATATTGCGCACACTGTAAAAAATTTCTGTGGTAATTTTACAAAAAAAATACTGGAAGTTTTATTCACAAGCAGTTTTGTAAATTTGCAATATATATTATTAGGAATATTCCAATTCTACTTTACCTATTTTTACCAACTGTGTAGTAGATATACATTACTTGTGGGATGTAATAATACAATCAGTATTGGAGCTTTCACTTCATAGTTTTGTAAATTTCCAAAACTTTTGTGTATGCCCTCTCCCTATACATAAAACTAGCATAGCAAGGACCGATTCGCAATGAAAGCTTCAAGCTGCAAGCTTCAAACTACAAGCTTCAGCTGAGTTTTGCTTTATTTGAGCACTGCAGCTTGAAGCTGTGAATGTGAATCATTGTACAAACCCTTTTAACCTAATTTTTGAAGCTTGAAGCTTGCAGCTTGAAGTTTTAATTGTGAATCGGCCCTAAGCATAAAAAATTATCAAAAATTTCTTGGCTGTTTATTTATTTATTTATTTATTTATTTATTTATTTATTTACCAGTCTACAGAGTAAATCTCCCACAGACAATGCAAAAATTAATATAACAATAAAATTAATTACAATACGTAATAAATATAACATAAATAAAAATTAAAAATTTATAAAAACAAATTAAATTAAAGCAGACGACAACACAATATCATTATCTAATTAGATGGCATAAGTCCGACTTGAATGCTATTCTCTCGGCAGATACATCAATCATGGCATAAATTTCATTAAACAGGCGAGAGCAATACGTTATTGGTTCATGCTGGCCATAAACGGTCCTATGCGGAGAAACAAACAATAGAGGTCTAGATCTCAAGGATACGCCAGGCGCATAAATGTTAAAGAGAGTAAGTAATGAAGCAGATTTAATTCGAAAACATAACACATCTCTGACAAACATAATACTTGCAATATTTCTTCGAGCCTCTAATTTCTGAAGTCCTAGAAGCAAACATCTGGAATTGTAAGAAGGGATAAAATTTTGCCAATTGATTTTACGAAGAGAAAAACGAGTAAAGGATTTCTGAACGGATTCAATACGAGAACAGTGGAGAGAGGTATAAGGATTCCACACAACAGATGCGTACTCTAAGTGAGATCGAACAAGAGCCATGTAAAGGAGTTTTAATGTAAATGGATCCCGAAAGTCAGTAGAATTTCGCTTGATGAAACCAAGCATTGTAAAAGCTTTAGAGCATGCAGTATCAACCTGGCAAGATGAGTTGAACGTATGATCAAAGGTAACCCCAAGATCACAAATAGTATCCGGAGAGTCAAGAATCACACCGTTAATGTTATATGAATAAGAAAAAGGAACAAGAAGACGATAAAACGAATATTTTTTACATTTAAGGGGATTTAACTCTAGTCTGTTAGCCTTGCACCACGAACAAAGGGTGTCAAGTTCCTTCTGAAGAGTAATACAATCGGATAATGAAAAAATTGATGTAAAGATCTTTAAATCATCTGCGAACAATAAAGCCCTAGCACGCGAAAAAATCTTACAAACATCATTAATAAACATAATGAATAACAACGGACCCAGATGACTACCTTGCGGCACGCCTGACCTGACAGCAAAAATTTTCGACATATATGTATCAATTGAAACGGACTGTTTACGACCAGTAAGATAAGAACTTAGCCAATTGAGAAGTGAGGAATGAAGACCAAAGGCACGTAGTTTCATAATTAACAGAGCTGTGTCAATGCGATCAAAGGCTTTTACAAAATCAGTATAAATAACATGTTCACCACGTTCAATAGCATTAACTGCATAGTTTTTAAAAACCACTAAATTAGTGGTGGTAGACTTACCACTCATAAAACCATGTTGCTCCTCACAAATACATTTATTCACAACAAATTGTAGTCTGTCAGTAACTAGACTTTCAAAACATTTAGGAACAGGTAATAGTTTCGTAATTCCTCTATAATTAATAATTTTGCCACGAAAACCTGATTTATAAAGAGGCTTGATAACCGAAAACTTCCAAGAATCAAGGAATGAGCCGAGCATTAAGGACAGATTAAATATTTTTGTAAGAGGATACGAAAGACTAGAGTTACATTTCTTTAATAATAAATTACACAACAAGTCTGGTCCATGAAACATGTCACTATTTAATTTTTTAAAGCATGATTCAACTTCACTCTGCTCAAGTTGAATGAGACCAAGATCAACAGTTGAGATTAAATCATTAAAATCAGGGATAGGATCACTATTATTATTCGACGCGTAGATAGATTCAAAGTAATCTGCGAAAAGATCACAACTTCCTTGCAAACTATTAGAGTAAATACCATTGTATTCCATGCAAGCAGGCATAGAGGAAGAGGAACGTTTGGCATTGACGTACGTCCAGAAGGCCCTGCAATCATTCTTAATCTTACTCTCAACAGATGAGACATACTGATTAAATAAAAAACGATGAAGAAAGTGATATTCTCTATGAAGCCTTTTAAATTTAGATAAATTATAGGTATTACAATGAAACCTTAAAGCTTTGTGAGCTTTATTTTTAGCATTTTTAAGTCTCAGTAAACCTCTATTAAACCAAGGAGGATGATTGGAAGACGAACGAACAACAATTGGAATAAAACGATTAATACCAACATGAACCAATTCAAGGAACCTTGAATAGCAACTTTCTAGATTACAAGAATAGCATTGAAGTTCACAGTCCCAGTTTACAGATTGCAAGTAATTATTCAAGCCAATATAATCACCTTTAGAAAAACTGTATTTAGAAGTACAAAAATTAGTAATTGAGGCAAATTTGTAAGTACAAATTTCAAGAACAAAAGGGTTATGAAAAATATCGATCTTAGCTAGAGGCAGAAGCACCTCAACTACATTACAAATTAATTCAGGGCTAATAAAAGCTAAATCCAAAAATCTACCAATACAATTACTAAACCGGTTAACCTGAACTAAATTCAAACTAAATGCAGTATCAATAATTAAACATTCATTTTGAGATGTAAAATTCGTCGGCGAAAGAGTACCACTATCAACCGTGGACGACCACTTGATGTTAGGGAGATTAAAATCACCCAAAATGCACAAGAATTCCTCAGGTTGGACGACATCAAACAAGGTGTTGATATTTCTAGCATGAGCCTCATAAATCATCACAGGAGACGCTGGAGGAATATAGCTAACAGAAACTTTCAAAGTACCAAGACCCGGAATTTTAACACAAACGGCTAGTTGTTCAATCAGAGCATCCGCAACTTCAAGTGTCAGCAACGTAGAGCTAAGTTCGACCTTTACTGCAATAAGCACTCCACCTCCACGGGAACATCCAGAAGAAACAGGGCAACGGTCCTTTCGATAAACTAAGTACTTTTTTTCATCAAAAAATTCCGAAGTTAAATGTCCAGGAGTAAGCCAAGTTTCTGTAAGAACAATAATATTGAAATCATTGGTGATGGCATTTAAATAAATATCTTGGGATTTAGAACCCATGCCTCTGATATTTTGATAATAAAGAGATGTGAAATTATTGCTGGATGGTAGTACTGATTCTAAGTTACGGGCTGATCCATCTTCGGCGCCACGGAGTTTTTTGGATAATTAATAAACTTGCGAACCACAACTCCAGTAGGCCACAATTCAGGATTAAGGATTTTGTCGAAAGCATGTTCAGGAACACCCAGTTTAAACGTGGTAAACCTTAGCAATGAGGGATCAACATCAGCCTTAACTAGGCGTCTACATTTTACTGCAGCAGCATCAATATTCAAGGATGATGAAATAAAATTTACAATATTTTCTTCGGTCGTCGTCGGATGCAATCGAGACAAATGAAGCCATCTCAGTTTGAGAACCGCAGAAATATCAACGCAATCCGCCGCAGTGCCAACAACACGAATTTGGTTGCGCTTCCTACGGTGCACTTTAATCCACCCAGTACCTTCCGCTGTGGCATTAACGCTAGAATTAGCACCAGAAGAACCAACGTCCACACCAACAACGGCAGCAGCAGGATCGCCAGTAGTTCGCCTAACAGCGGAATCTTCATCCACGCCAGTAGTAGCATCGTTCTCAGTCTCAGCAACAGCAGCAGAAGAAACGCCAGCGACTCGCCCAACAGCCGATTCTCTGTCCGTGGAAACAGCATCGACAACAGCAGGCGCTGCATCGGCAACAGTTTCAGGTTGCAATGGTTTAACAGATGAAACCACTACACCCCCATCAGAAGAGCCAGATGTGAGAGCACCAACTTTGAGCGCGGAGGATGTTTTGTTTTTCGACGACAAGACCGTTGGGGATTTTTTTGGGGCAACGGACACAGCGGTTCTCTTCAGCAAAGTTTTCCGTACTGTCCCTCCTGAAGAAAGAGACACTGAACGGCGATTATTAGATCCACTCACAGCAGAGCCATCATCATTCTTTTTAATAAATTTAAACAATTCATTTTTTAGCACAGCAACGTCACTCGCAAGTTGGCCGATTTTAGACAGCATTTCACTGATTGGTAGGAAATTGCAACTTGCACATTTCCAGCTTAATGAATCATGCGATTCGATAACTTTTAGAGTCTCATCATCGAGCCGAGAGCAACGTTTGTGAAAAAAACGCCCGCAAACAAAGCACGAAACATTTTTTTTGTCGAATAGGACCTCAAAACACTTTGCACAAGCATTAACAACCCGATTATCGGTCATAATGATTACGAAATTTGGTGAATCAAAAGAGAAAAAAATTGATTAGACTACGCTGGCTCGGACACGTCGATCCTCGATCACGGTTCAATTTGAACTGTTACAAGAACTGCTCGTGCCCAGACCCTGACCAAAGTCAAAGGTCTGACAACTTAAGAACAATCGGGTATATATGCTTAGTATTCCATTGTTACCTGTGAATTATATCCATGAGAGGAAAAATTTAAACCTTACATTCCAATAACCAATTTGTAATTTTACTGAAAATTTATGTTCTAAAATTACGCCTCTTACTGTAAAATTACAGTATAAAGTGTATAAAGTATAAAGATTTTTTTAGTACGTAACTTTGATAAATATACTAAGAAATATTGTAATTTTCCTACATAAACGATTTAGAAAAATATACAACATTGTGTAAAATATAGGTCACATTCATGTAATCAATTCAGTATTGGAGATTCTCAATTTCTTTATGTGAAATTACAAAATTTATAGTAAAATTACAACAATTGTGTAGTAAATTAGTATTTCATATCGCGATTTGTAATTTTACTGTACATTTTCACTGTGAATTTACATATTTTTTTTACAGTGCATAGAAGTGAATTCCCTCCAATCTTATTAGAAAACCTCTCCGCTCTCACCCAACAAAAAATACTCACAAAACTTCGTATGGATGCAAAATCTGAATTGCTTCCCTTGGCACTGGTCACAGGAACAAACGTTCGTTATGTCTCCCCATCTCCACTTCCCTCTTCATCCACAAGTTCGCACCGAAGTGCGTTCCAACCACTGACATATAGATATGGACTGCTAATTGACAACTTTCCAGAAGAACTTTTTCTCCAGAAGAAGAAGAACCAATTTTTTTCGAATTTAGGGGAAATAAGTAATAAGAAGTATGTTATAATTGATAGAAATAAATTTCCATCATTATTTTAAATTACAACCAGTTTTTTTCATTAAATAAATGTATTTATTTTAAATGTGTAAGGGCTATTTCCCCCCTGTTTAACGAACTTTTAAAAATAACGAAAGAGAGAGTAAGGTCCGATTCACAATGAACGCTTCAAGCCTCAAGCTTCAAATTTTTTTCTATACTTTCAAGTTCATTTGAAGCTTGCAGCTTGAAGCTTTGAATGTGAATCATTGTACATAAATCCTATAATCCTAAATTTTTGAAGTTTGCAGCTTGAAGCGTTCATTGTGAATCGGCCCAGAGAAGAAAAAACTCTATACCTGTCTATTTTTTTCTAATTATGTTGATATCGCTGACATGCACTGAACTGTTTTTTTTATTTTGAAACCGATTAAAGTTCATAGGATTTTAAGGGGGGAGCGAGACAACAATAGTTTTTGGTGCCAGTTTAAACGTGGTAAACCTTAGCAATGAGGGATCAACATCAGCCTTAACTAGGCGTCTACATTTTACTGCAGCAGCATCAATATTCAAGGATGATGAAATAAAATTTACAATATTTTCTTCGGTCGTCGTCGGATGCAATCGAGACAAATGAAGCCATCTCAGTTTGAGAACCGCAGAAATATCAACGCAATCCGCCGCAGTGCCAACAACACGAATTTGGTTGCGCTTCCTACGGTGCACTTTAATCCACCCAGTACCTTCCGCTGTGGCATTAACGCTAGAATTAGCACCAGAAGAACCAACGTCCACACCAACAACGGCAGCAGCAGGATCGCCAGTAGTTCGCCTAACAGCGGAATCTTCATCCACGCCAGTAGTAGCATCGTTCTCAGTCTCAGCAACAGCAGCAGAAGAAACGCCAGCGACTCGCCCAACAGCCGATTCTCTGTCCGTGGAAACAGCATCGACAACAGCAGGCGCTGCATCGGCAACAGTTTCAGGTTGCAATGGTTTAACAGATGAAACCACTACACCCCCATCAGAAGAGCCAGATGTGAGAGCACCAACTTTGAGCGCGGAGGATGTTTTGTTTTTCGACGACAAGACCGTTGGGGATTTTTTTGGGGCAACGGACACAGCGGTTCTCTTCAGCAAAGTTTTCCGTACTGTCCCTCCTGAAGAAAGAGACACTGAACGGCGATTATTAGATCCACTCACAGCAGAGCCATCATCATTCTTTTTAATAAATTTAAACAATTCATTTTTTAGCACAGCAACGTCACTCGCAAGTTGGCCGATTTTAGACAGCATTTCACTGATTGGTAGGAAATTGCAACTTGCACATTTCCAGCTTAATGAATCATGCGATTCGATAACTTTTAGAGTCTCATCATCGAGCCGAGAGCAACGTTTGTGAAAAAAACGCCCGCAAACAAAGCACGAAACATTTTTTTTGTCGAATAGGACCTCAAAACACTTTGCACAAGCATTAACAACCCGATTATCGGTCATAATGATTACGAAATTTGGTGAATCAAAAGAGAAAAAAATTGATTAGACTACGCTGGCTCGGACACGTCGATCCTCGATCACGGTTCAATTTGAACTGTTACAAGAACTGCTCGTGCCCAGACCCTGACCAAAGTCAAAGGTCTGACAACTTAAGAACAATCGGGTATATATGCTTAGTATTCCATTGTTACCTGTGAATTATATCCATGAGAGGAAAAATTTAAACCTTACATTCCAATAACCAATTTGTAATTTTACTGAAAATTTATGTTCTAAAATTACGCCTCTTACTGTAAAATTACAGTATAAAGTGTATAAAGTATAAAGATTTTTTTAGTACGTAACTTTGATAAATATACTAAGAAATATTGTAATTTTCCTACATAAACGATTTAGAAAAATATACAACATTGTGTAAAATATAGGTCACATTCATGTAATCAATTCAGTATTGGAGATTCTCAATTTCTTTATGTGAAATTACAAAATTTATAGTAAAATTACAACAATTGTGTAGTAAATTAGTATTTCATATCGCGATTTGTAATTTTACTGTACATTTTCACTGTGAATTTACATATTTTTTTTACAGTGCATAGAAATGAATTCCCTCCAATCTTATTAGAAAACCTCTCCGCTCTCACCCAACAAAAAATACTCACAAAACTTCGTATGGATGCAAAATCTGAATTGCTTCCCTTGGCACTGGTCACAGGAACAAACGTTCGTTATGTCTCCCCATCTCCACTTCCCTCTTCATCCACAAGTTCGCACCGAAGTGCGTTCCAACCACTGACATATAGATATGGACTGCTAATTGACAACTTTCCAGAAGAACTTTTTCTCCAGAAGAAGAAGAACCAATTTTTTTCGAATTTAGGGGAAATAAGTAATAAGAAGTATGTTATAATTGATAGAAATAAATTTCCATCATTATTTTAAATTACAACCAGTTTTTTTCATTAAATAAATGTATTTATTTTAAATGTGTAAGGGCTATTTCCCCCCTGTTTAACGAACTTTTAAAAATAACGAAAGAGAGAGTAAGGTCCGATTCACAATGAACGCTTCAAGCCTCAAGCTTCAAATTTTTTTCTATACTTTCAAGTTCATTTGAAGCTTGCAGCTTGAAGCTTTGAATGTGAATCATTGTACATAAATCCTATAATCCTAAATTTTTGAAGTTTGCAGCTTGAAGCGTTCATTGTGAATCGGCCCAGAGAAGAAAAAACTCTATACCTGTCTATTTTTTTCTAATTATGTTGATATCGCTGACATGCACTGAACTGTTTTTTTTATTTTGAAACCGATTAAAGTTCATAGGATTTTAAGGGGGGAGCGAGACAACAATAGTTTTTGGTGCCAGTCAAGGGAAGCAATTCAAATTCCGCTTCTCGAAGTCCGCTGGCATGTTTCTTTGTGTATATCACTGACATATAATAATGGGCTGCTCATCAGACATTTATCCCATATAAAACCATGGCACCAAAAAGTATAGAAAAGTATAGTCCTCTCGCTCATCCATAAGCCCCTTTTGTCACTGAACTCAAATTTTGTTCAATTTCGTATTAAGAGTTCTGGCAGAAATAAAATCAGATAGTGCCAAACTTGAAAAAACTCCACACTTTTCCATTTTCTTAAATATTTTTACTCTTGACTTTCAATAAACCACAAATACAATAACTTTTTTATCTTTGCAGTAAAATAAGAACCGTAAATAAAATTCTGGAATGATTTTAAGCGAAATTTAAAATAAAACCGCCACAACGGTTGCACGATATTAAAGTTGCCATACCTGATTTCATTTTTTCCTTTGAACTAATATCAGAATATTTACCAAAAATAGATGGGTATAGTGATTTTTTTATTTCTGCCTCCTTTCGCCATAAGACCCGGAGTCACTGACATTTCGATGAAACAGGGGTAGAGAACTCGCATGCTTTAACATAAATATGTGCAATTAATGAAAAAATGCATTATAAAAGGGAAATAACATCAAAATTGCATTTGTTATTTTTTTAAGAACAATTTATTTTGTTTCCATCGTCCAAAAACGAATATAAACAATTTTAATTTACAAAAGTAACTGACGTGTTTACATGTCAGTGAAAAAAGGTTTGCCAGCAATGGAACGAATTGGTGCCATGAAAATTTCCTGATGAGCAGTCCATTCTATATGTCAGTGGCGTATCGTCGTTCTCAAACCAATATCTGCTATGTGGAAAAAGTATAACTTTGAGATACTGAAAAAAAACGTTCTCCTGTAACATACTGCAACATCTCCTGCACATAACATTTTTTTTTACCGACTACAGTTCACCGTATAATGCTTAGAGTCATATAGAAGTGCTTTTATACGAAAATTTGCTTAGAAACTAGTCATAATGGTCAAAAGGTCGAAATCACCAAAAAGTGCACATAGCAGATATTGGTTTGACAACGACGCGACGGTATATAGAATACTTGTGTGAGAATTCAGAGAGAACTTTCGTTCATGGACATAACATTAAATATTGCTTCCATTTAATTGGTCATTTGGAGACAATGAATTTATATCTAACAGTGGAGGCTAGAAAAAGCAGCAATGATACAAAGTTAATCTCAGAATGATAAAATAAAAAAGGAAAGTTTTGTAAAAGAAAAGTATAATCTATTGCTAAAATTTGAATTTTTGTTTTTATTTCTTAAGAAATTGTAAGGGATGCAATGCATCCCTTGCTTCCAAAGACGCCACGCCACTGATTTCAGCCCTTTAGGTGCAGCCGTTTGGGCTGTGAGTTGTCTGTTTTTAACTTCCCACATAACTTTTTCCACCCCAAGAGGGTGAGAATTTCGAAAAATCCTGAAACATATGTTTCATTATATGGTGTGGAGTATTTATACTAAGTTTGAAGAAAATCTGACTAAAGTAAAAAAATAATTTCCAATACAACCTAGTTTGGGCTGTGCGTTGTCTGTTTGCAACTTCCCATACAACTTTTTCCACCTTGCTTCACCCCATTACTTCCACCACTTTTCACCACCCCCTTTAAGGGTAGGTAGAGCGAAGCTGATAGCGTATAAACACTCCATATTATGAAACTAATGTGGTAAAATTTTTGTGGCGACCGGTTCGCGGTTTCGGAGTCTATAAAACGTTGGTACCTCTCATACAAATGTTCCGATTTTCACCTGAAATTACGAAATTTTGTATGGCAGAGACCACAACCACCTGTTGTTGAGTAACCGCACTATGCCTATTTCACTTCCAACCAAAAAAAAGTTACTGTAAAAATTTCCGCAAAATCGGTTGGTTAGTTTTCGAGTCTATATCGTACAGACAGACATACATTGAGTTATGAGCAAAAAATATATAGTTTAAAAAAACTAAAAAAAAAACCTTTTTTTAAAATGAAAATAATTTTGAATGTAAAGTTTTTATAACTCCAGCCAATATATGGAAACAACCTACCTTAAGCGTGGGACTCTTTACCTATATTCTTATTTTATTAACACTGAAACTTTTCGTTAGCGCCCCAGTTTTGATGCTATTTTACATATCTATGTACAATTGAGGAGCCGGATCAAAGAACCGCACTTTCGCTCGCTCGACTCCAAAAAAACGTAAAATTAGTTAGAAAAAAAAATTTTCTTCAAATAACAAAATGAAAAATACTTATTTGTTTAGAAAAAAAGGCGCATCTTTTTGTTTCATACAATTTTTTCGTGGCATCATTAGTTTTTAAATAAACAACAAAAAACCGATTTTTTTTAAACTTTTTTTTTATCAATTTTTTTACTTCTACTCGCCATAACTCTCTTAATAATTATTCAATTGATCTGAAATTTTTTGTGTAAACTAATTACACGTAACTTTGAATGGTAGACAAATTCCGATTAAAAAATGACATGTCGTTTGTTTGTTATTAACTTTTTATTTCGTTGCCACGTGCGTCGCGCATCAGATTTTTCAACTTCAAAAAGTATCGATGGAATTTTTGATTTTAATTTGCGAAAGTGCGGTTCTTTGATCCGGCTCCTCAATTTATCTATGCTTTCACTGCGCATGGAAACGGCGTTTTTGAGTTGTCCTTTGGATTAGGCGATTACTTTAACTTACTTTAATTCTTCACGGGACCACGCAACTTTTCTTTTTCTCTTCTGCTTCGCTGAAAGAGTTTTTGGCTGTTCTCCCGTATAATGGTAATGGCATTCTTTTACAAATTGAATGTTAATTTACATTTTTATTTCTTTACAGACTCCCACACAAAACATAAATGAAAATGGAACAAAGCAACAAAAAAAATCAAATTTATTGTACGGAATAAATGATGCTCCGCCATGGTATCTCTCCATCCTTCTCGCGTTCCAGCATTACTTAACAATGATTGGTGCGATTGTCTCCATACCTTTTATACTTACTCCGGCTCTTTGCATGGAAGATGAAGATCCGAATCGAGGAGTCATTATATCCACAATGATCTTTATAACAGGCATAGTTACGTATTTCCAAGCCACGTGGGGAGTACGCTTACCAATTGTTCAAGGAGGTACAATTTCGTTTTTAGTGCCAACTTTGGCAATTTTAAATTTACCACAGTGGAAATGCCCACCGGTTGAAGAAATCGCAGGACTATCACCAAATGAGAAAACAGAACTTTGGCAAATACGAATGAGGGAACTTTCCGGAGCAATTGCCGTCTCTGCACTATTTCAAGTTTTCATTGGGTACACAGGACTAGTTGGCAAAATCTTAAAGTTTGTCACGCCATTGACAATAGTCCCTACTGTATCTTTAGTTGGACTTACGCTTTTTGAGCATGCTGCAGACACTGCATCTAAACATTGGGGTGTTGCAGTTGGGTAATTTCTTTTAATATTATCAACAAACTTTGCTAAATTTTTACATATATATTTTCAGGACTACTGCTATGCTTACTTTGTTTTCGCAGGTGTTGGTAAATGTATCTATACCTATCTTAGTTTATAAAAGAGGCATCGGGATTAAAATAAAGCATGTTCAAGTTTTTAAGCTGTTTCCGGTGAGAAAGCAGTTAAATAAATTCCAGTTAAATTTACTATAAAAACTTCTGAAAGGTGCTTCTTACTATCGCTATAATGTGGGGGCTCTGTGCTATTTTAACAGCTACTAACGTTTTTAAAGAAGGACATTTGGCAAGAACCGATGTTCGAATTCGTGTTCTTAATGACGGATCTTGGTTTTACATTCCATATCCGGGTCAATTTGGCTTACCAACAGTGACTTTGGCTGGTAAAGGAAGAATCCCGTTTGTTTTGGTTTTCTTAATATTTCAAATTTCAAATTGCAGGAGTCCTTGGGATGTTGGCCGGAGTTGTTGCGTGTACAGTAGAGTCCATCAGTTATTATCCAACAGTAGCACAAATGTCTGGTATATTTTTAGTTTATAAGCTATTACTTAATATTACATTTAAATCTAAACTACGGGAAATTCGCAATCATGATTTATTCTAATGTTGAACGCAACTTGGGGCCTGGTGATAAAACTTTCGGTCAATTTGCGCGACTTGCACCTCGCCAAATCTCTTATTTGTATCAAAATGCATACATATGTATATCACAAATTACTCTGCCAATCGGCCATCATGATTTCTGATGACAGCAAATTTTTCCGAAATATTGGAAAATACAAAATATACAATTTTTGTGGTAAAGAATTTTAATAAAAGTACAGAGTTACCTTACTCTCGTAACTAAAAAGGATAAAAAAAATAAATAAAATTTAGCAGCTATTTATAAATAAAAATAAATTTTTAATAGCGAAATTCTGTAATTTTCCAAATTATATATTGTTCAAGCTTCCTTAAGAACTATCTCAATATAATCAACATTTGTATCCTACACCTAGGGATACGGAATCGGTACTCGATTTTTTACTCATATGAGTATTTGGCTTTCGATTCTACTCATATCAGAACTCGATACTTCTGTACAGATTATATTATATTCATATCATTACTTATAGGGTGGAATCGAGTACTGAGTACAATTTGCATTCTGGGCCCAATTCAAGCTAACTGCAAATTTATCACAGTCGTAAATAATTTCCATATAAACGCTTTACGCATATCTGATGCAATTAAGGATAGTTTAAAAACGTTCAAGGCCCTTCTACAACGCAAAGTGGAAACCCAAATTGGAACTCTTTTATAGCTCAGAAATGTGTATGCTGTTCTCTGGCACGAACGCGGATTCCAGATAAAGAGATATACATACAAATTTCTGTGAGATAAAAGAGCTCCAATTTGCATTTTGGGATGTAAACGGGCTTTTATAGGTTTGAATTTATATCTCATCCCGAGTAAAAATCAGATTCGCCCGTTTTTAGCACGAAACATGCACGGACAGCATCAAAACGCCTGCATGGCACCCAAAACAAGCACGGGAAGCCTGAGTAAAAATTTTACGTTTCTAAATGCAGCCCGCTACAGGTACGTATCAATAAAAGGTGCAACGAATGCTCCCAACAAAGCACGGTACGCTTATTTTTTTCTATAATAAAGGAGAAAAACTGGAGCTCTAAAAAATTGTTTAGGACAATAACTTTGGTGACCATAGACGGTGCCATTAACCATACTCAGTAGACTGGTTTTCGTTCGATTGGCCAGGTCAAGCAGCACTGGACGTAATTAGAACTAAGTTGGTAGACCGCTTGGTAAAACGACTCTCGCGTTTGGAATGGTCGAATACCAATACATTCATATCTGTAACAGAGGCGGGCGCATTTTTAGATTGTCATGTCTGTAGCGGGAGAGTACATACCCTGTGTGGCCGGCGCATTTGTTCGCTATGTGTGCTAGTTTTCAAAAATTAACCAAATAAATTATTTTTACTCGAGATTTAAGCTACATACATAAGTATTTGTAATCTGGCGCAGTCGAAAATCGAGTAATGCATTCGCTAAGACAGTTCGCAGAAACTTCAAAAAAGTACTCATCGATTCTCAAAGAATCGAGTACTTTTGAACGAGTAAAAAGTACCTACTCATTGGGTGGAGTGAATAAAAACTAAGTGTACACTTAAAAGGAACACTCCTGAGTGGAGTGATTCGTTAAAAGTGAACACTCGATTTGGTGTGAATAAAAATTCTCTCATTCAAATACTATTCACTCATGGGAAATTTTAGTTCACTCATGGGAAATTTTGGTTTTAAAGGGAAATGTCATTTTTGTGAAATTAGTAGGCTAGTAAACGTGGATAGATTTATATGGAGTTTTACTTTGGGAAAATTTATTTAGGGCTAAATGAGGTTCTGTGGGAAAAATTTACCTTTTTGGGTGTTTTAGTTTGGCCAAAAGATGGTTTTGTTGCGAGGTCAAGCATTTATGTAATGCTGAGTAGATTAAGATCTTTAAACGGATTGAAAATTGAAAATATAAAACCAGTACAATTAACAGGCTAAAAACCATGCAATACTGATGCTCTTGAGGAGATGGAGCGCATGAGTAACTTACCTGCTTTTTGAAATGGAATGAAATTTAAAAATTTCTTAGTTATTTATAGTTGTGACTAAAAAGTAAAAAATATTTTTTTCTTTGGCAGTGGTATAGACAAGAAAAGTTTTATTACAAAATAAGAAATGCTAGAACTCAGGCTTATATTAAAGTTTAATGTGTATTAACAATTTTAAAATTATATTCTCGTTTGGCTTTAAATGTTTGAACCCTTATCAATGAATTGTGTAAATTTACAGCTGCATTAATAAAAGTTTGGACATCCATAACTATAATCACAATTGTCTAACTGCAACTAATGCCCAAACTTTCATTAATGCTTTAAACTTACACAATTCATTGATAAGAGTTCAAACATTTAAAGTCAAACGAGAATGTAATTTTAAAATTGTTAATACACATTAAACTTCTTATTTTGCCATGAAACTTTTCGTGTGTAGGTATACCTATCACTGCTAAAGAAAAATAATTGTTTACTTTTTAGTGCATTTCATTTATAAAAGTTATTTATTTTAAAAGTTTTTAATTTATTTTATTAAAATGAATGAAAAAGGTCCTCGCAACCAGCCTCAAATTTTTCAAGTGTTCACTCACAGGCAAACGTTAAAACTTTGTTTTATTCACATCAAAATGAAGTGTTCACTCTATATGGAGAAATGACAGAGTGAAGTACTTAACGAAACCTAACGAAGGTTATTTTTATTCACGCCAAAATAAGTGTTCACTCCAAAAAATGGAGTGAACACTTGCACTCAGTTTTTATTCACACCACCCATTGAGTAGTTTTCTTTCGATTCTACTCATGAGTATTTAATCCAGTACTCTTCACCGATTCCGTATCCCTACCTACACCAGTGAACTAAAAAAAATAAAAAAAATATGGAATCGATACTTTAAAAATTTAAGTTTAGTTATCGGTATATCACCATCAACTTCTTTTCTTTAAAATTATTAACCATATTTTTTGTCTTTCGTTTCTGATGCATCAATTAATTCAATACACAAGAATGACCTAGCTCGTATACTTTTCCAGATAGTGAATTTTAATGGGAATTGGCGCTCTAACAACTAGATACAAAAATCCAGCGTTTTGTCCAAATCCGCTGTCAAGAGTTCTTGCACAGGTGTCTCCAAATTTGGCATGCTGTAATAACAAGCGGTTGATACTAATTGATGGATTACTTCTTGCAGCTTCCAGTATCCTTTCTTCTACGTCAATGGTTCAGCGTCCACTCGGCGCTTTGTAACCGATAGTGTCTTCCGAAGTCTGCGGAATTTTCCTGTGAATACTCGGGCGCCAGGTATACGTCTATCAAGAAATTGACGGTTGTATCCCAAACAATAAGTGTACATATCAACATATTCTTCA
The DNA here is from genome assembly GCA_963855945.1 of Thereva nobilitata. NCBI lineage: Eukaryota > Metazoa > Arthropoda > Insecta > Diptera > Therevidae > Thereva > Thereva nobilitata. The sequence continues at coordinate 101,766,230 of OY979695.1, forward strand.
TTCGAAAAACGTGGCATTTCGCTAATACTTTTAGCACTTGATTTTCACCTTTAAATATTGACTAACAAATCCAAACTGAAATAAATAATTGTATGCCTTTGGTTTTATAGGGTGTTTAACTGAACTGGTGAACTGTTCCAAAGACATGCCCGAATAATACGAAATAATTGCCAAAACCCACATATCTTTGATTGTTTTTGAAATTTAAAAATTAAATATCTGAGAAGAAAACTGAAATTTACCTGGAACTAGGTAATTAGAGGAGTTGTTTACACAAAATGGCCGTATTTTAGGTTTTTTTATTGTTTACCTTTTCCCGTTAAAACTCACTACCTAGAGAAGTATACGACCTAGTTCATGGTTGTGTATATAAGTAACCTTCGATTGTTACAATTGCAAAATACAGAAAATTTCGCTTTTACATTGCACTTCAGATTTTTTGTAAAAATGTTTTACAAATCTCATAAAACCTATCACATCTATTGAAGTAAATTGCATGCTAAGTAATTATTTGTTTATATATTAGGCTTGTTTTGTTTGTATTAAAAAGACATACAAATTCTGTATAAAACGTAGAAGTAAATTGCATGCCCAATTGTGCTCTTTTTCATTTTCACGCGAGATACTTAGGACATTAGAAATAACAAAGAAAATCTATGATACTTACTTAATGGATTCAAGGTGCAAATTACTGATAATTGGCTACTGATAATTATAATAGGTTTGAAAGTGCACCACGCATTAAACTTGATAATTATTTCAATAACTATATAAAAAATGAACACTTTGTACCTACTTGATTAGAAATACATTTCTAGCCAGAATCTTGACCAAAGACAAGAAAAGGATCCTCTCCATCCATCCAATGGCTTACCGGTCTATTCCCCGAAATTTCTAGTACCATAACCCGTTTTGGGATACGATTGTCCTCCTTCCTGTACGGCTAGTCAAATCATCAAATTCATCAAAAATTTCATACAACTGCTGTTGTATCTCCTGCGCCATATTCCATCCTCCCTCGTTGGGCCTATTATGCACCGGAGAACTTTTCTCTCAAACCTGTTGGCTCGTTACTCTATGTCCTGGGTCATAGTCCAAGTCTCGCTGTCGTAACACAGTACTGGTCGTATTACTGCTTTGGATCCTCTATATTAGCATAAATTGTTCTAGAAAATGGTAATGTTTAAACCAGAAAACTAACTTGTAAATATATCAACCTTCTCTTTCATTTAACCCCTCCAGCTGCAACGTCATTTATTTTTTATCAGTTTTATATAGTACATAGAAGTTGCCCGCACCATTAATGCAGAATGCGTGCGGACATTATCATTGAGAAGATTATTGCTACTTGACGCGCATCTCTCAATATTCTTAGAAATTCCACGTATAATGCTGCATTCATAATCTGATCCTCCTAGCTTTTACAGCATCCGATGAATTCCTAGTTCCGTTTTTGCTTACTTTCATAAGGAACTAGTTGGGACCCGGTGCGCCTATGCTGCACCCATAAGCCAATAGTAGTAATCATGTGAAATGAATTTTAATATACAGTAGGAGAGTTTGAAAAAGGCTATTTTTTGGTATTTTTGAATCCAAATAACAAAATGTGAAACTATTAGGGATCTGGCATTTTGATCGAGACAATAAAAACCATCCATTGACATGGCATTTTTCGAGATATCAATTTTCATACACAGATGAAGTGTTTAGCTACCGTAATACCATGAAGTGGTATAATTAAAAACACTTGTTTTTATACTAGGTACTACGTTAATTTATTTCTACGAGGGGAAGTAAGTTTCGGGGATGCCGGAAATTGGCTAGATCACTGAAATTTGGAGTTCAGTGATTGAGAAAGTGTTCGGACCGATCGTTTTGATCGTTCCGGAAGTTGTTGTGTGACATTGCGTAAAGTTTAGTAATTAAACTTTACGCGGTCACCACAAGTGTCTCAATGAACCGCTTATTTTCTGTATTTTGGATAGCTGGGACCCGGTGCGCCTCGCTGCACCCAACGTTTAAACATTTAAAATCAATCCAAACCTTCAAAATTCAACTCTTCTTAACCATTAGCGAAAAACCAACTATTCCTATAAAAGTTGGAGTCATTAGATTCACATTTATTTGAACCATGACCAAAATTGCCTGTGTATTCTGTTAAAACCATGAACGTTACAAGATTTAAAATTAATGCAAATAGCAGCATCCAGCACTCGAAATTCGAGGGCCTTTTTCTATAGCTTTTTTTAATTTAAATCTAGAAATCTGCAATAACAAAATTTTTCGAGAACAATAAAACTAAATTGAAAAAAGAAAGCCCCCTTTTACACGACCGGGCACCGAACAGACAAAACGAACGAACAAACTGGGGTTTATGGGGAAGAGGGTGAGAGAGGACGATGGAAAACCACCCCCTCTCTCACCCTCTTTCCTATAAACCCCAGTTTGTTCGTTCGTTTTGTCTGTTCGGTGTCCGGTCGTGTAAAACGGGGCAAACAAATTTTTTATAGTTGGAAAAAGCAATGCCAAAAACCAACTTTTATTATCTCTTAATGTCACATATTGCCAAATTGCGTTCATATATCGAATTAAATGTAACAGATACCATACGTTTCATAGGGGAATTAATTGTACAATTATTTTCTAATGTTTAGCGTTCTTTTGTGCCGTGTATAAATAAAATTGCGATTCAGGGCTACATAGTGAAACAGTTTTCACTACATTTGGAGAGTTTAATTTCTGAAAAATGGTGCTAGAAAATAAGTGCTTGCCGTTTAATTATATGATCTTCAAAATTAAACTCTGTATTCCGTTAAAACCAAGAACGTTAAAACAACCAACAACTAAAACCCAATTATTCCTATAAAAGTTCGGGACATTAGATTCAATATGCATTTATATGATGTATAACTGGAACCCGTTGGGCCCCGCTGCACCCATCGAAGCGAAATAAAGGAAGTAGTAAAACATGTTCGAACAACGAAGAAGTTATATCCACATAAGCCCCAAGTGACTCAAATGGAATATTCAGTTGTGACAAATCAGCTTTGCCATTGGAACAGCACATCCCAGGTGCTTTTCGAAGTTTGAAATCATGACATTATTGCCACAATTTATCCGTGATCTTCTCATTCGCAAAGTAAAAGGTCTGGCTCGTTTGTCTTGTAAGCGTGCGTCACCTGTTCATTTGTCTCAGCCATTGCTGCCATTTGTCTCACCTGTCCCCTTGATCTACCAATTGAATAGTAGTTCGCGTTACCATAGTGGTAATTTTGTCGTAGGCTGATTGTTATTCTGCAACTAAAAGTGTTTTTTTACTGCGGCAATTGGACGGAGGTCTTCAACATTAAATTGGTATTCTCTCAATAAATCTAACTCATAAATATCAAAAGGAGATCTTTCTGACGTTACCATTCTAAGTTCTTCGTTGTTGATGGCTAGTCATATTTCTTTAATTTTGATCAAAGCTTCATTAAAAATACTATGCGAAAAAGAGATAGTACTGTTTCGGCTAACGGTGAGAATGGGACTACACCAATCGCTTTCTCGTAACCAAAGCCCCTAAATACAAAATCTAAGCATTATAACCGGGATCCGGTCCTGGCCTCTCGCAGCTGCTCTCTCCACCCGTCCCGGTTCTGAGCCGATGTCATCCAGTTTGTCATCCCTAAGCTCTGGGAGTCCTGGTCTTCCAGCGGAGGTTGGGTCTCCCTCGCTTCCTTCTTATCCATTATATATACATAAATCCCACATTTCCGCTTCTGCTTACCATCTTTCCAAAAAAACCTTGTTGATCAATTCTGAACCGATTGTTTAGAGAGCTTCAGGATATACTATGTTCAATGTTTTTCCATTTGTAGCTAGAATGTTAAGATTTTCGGATTTTCCAACTCTTGAACAACCTACATACAGCTAACCGGGAAATGACTCTTAGCCCCACAATTGTGAATTTATAAGTTTTGATCATAAATTCGTGATTTGCTACCTTAAAACTCCCATGTTCAAATTGACCAAAAATTCCTTATTTGCGAACTTAAAAACCCCTAGATACCCACTTTCATTGGAATCGGTACAAAATTAATAAAATTCGTCCGCCATATTGGCGCGGCCATTTTGAATTTATAAGTTTTGACCATAAATTCGTTATTTGCGAGCTTAAAAACCTCTAGATACCCATTTTCATTGGAATCGGAATAAAATTGGCGAATTCAACCGGCGGCCATTTTGAATTTCGAAAATTGGCTTCCAGATGCATCTTGGGAGACCCCACGGACCTTTATGCAAAAATTCAAAGCTCTGCGATGATTTTCAACGAAGCTCTCCATGACAGCGCCACCCAAGAGTGGCTTTAGAAAGTAATATAATAGCCTATGTTCTTCCCTTTAATGTAAATAGCACATGTTCAAAATTTCATTAAGATCGGCAACACGGTGTAGGAGCCTATTGCGTACAGACAGACAAACATTCAGTTTTATATATAAGATTTAATATTGATTCTTTATTCTAAAGCTTCGCAACCCTCATATGTATCAATTAGTAACTATGACATATATTTTTAATAGTAATTTTTCTGTTAAATTTTAAATAGTAAGTAAGTTATTGAACCGAAAACATAATCAGGCAATAGTAACCTAGAGAAGATATTTTTCCTTAGTGTAGCTCAATTGCTTTTTTTAAGTTACAGTGTGTAAAATATTGTTTCTATGTTTCTTCTTTTTTTATTGCAAACTGAAAATGTATTTTAAAAATTTATTGTTACAGAGGCTAACTCGCCACCATTGCATGCTATAAATAGAGGGATAGCTACAGAAGGCTTAGGAACCATGCTAGCAGGTCTATGGGGAGCTGGAAATGGAACAAATACATTTGGTGAAAATGTTGGCGCTATTGGCGTCACAAAAGTTGGAAGCCGTCGTGTGATACAGTGGGCGGCCCTAATTATGATACTACAGGGTGTTATTGGAAAATTTGGAGCTATATTCATCATGATACCAGATCCTGTAGTGGGGGGAATATTTTGTGTTATGTTCGGAATGATAACTGCATTTGGCTTATCGACGCTTCAGTATGTCGACCTAAGATCGGCAAGAAACTTATACATTTTAGGACTTTCTATGTTCTTCCCATTGGTATTATGTAAATGGATGCAAAATAATCCTGGAGCAATAAACACAGGAAATGAAACTGTTGATTCCACACTTTCTGTGCTTTTGGGAACTACTATTTTAGTGGGTGGTATTCTCGGATGTTTTCTTGATAATATAATTCCAGGTAATAAGTTATATTGTATTTCCCAAACACTGGATTTAAAAGTATTATTTAGGTACTGCCGCTGAACGAGGCCTGGAAGATTGGGCCAAAGAAATGCCGCTGAATGATGATGACAATAAAAACCCCTCTACTGATTACGATTTCCCATTCGGCATGGACCTTCTAAAGAAGTACACCTGCGTTTAACTACCTTATTGAAACACCTTATTACTTTTACATTAATAGGTGGAAGCTGGCTTACTACATTCCGTTCTTACCAACATACAAGATGAAAAAGGAAGCATAATGCAATTTAATTTGCACACAGGAAAATATAGAATCTAGTACAGCAGGAAAATATAGAATCTAGTCTAGTCCTAGTAAATCTAAAATAAATTTTTTCTATTATGATATAATAGAAAAAGGTAGCTCTACATATGTATATGCAATACTTCAGTTCTTGCCATAGTTTCATTAAAGCTTTTTCTGAAAATTTTTCCTAAATTGATTTTCTTTCATGTACATAAAACTTCTACCTTCAAAAGCCTTGAAATAAGAAATTTTTACAGTCGATAATAAGTAAATCGTGAGCAAATAAACGTGAAATGTGAGACGCTTTTTCTAATTGTACTCATATTCATTAATTCGTAATATATTTAACAATGATACGCCAGCGTGGTGATATTAGTTGTAGCCCATCAAGAAAGCAGAGGACTACCAAGAAGTAGGTGGATGGATGACGTGCTAAAAACTTCGCTTAAGGCCGGCTCCACACGCTGGCACCAAAGTTAGCCTCAATGCTACTTGGCCAACGTGTGGATCGAGTAATTTGCATTGGCGCACAGTGGGACAGAATCCCAAAAAGCTGGCCAAAACCCCTAAAATGTAGATTCTATTTCGGGACTTTCTCTTTGCGGAATTTCAAGCAGGGGCCCCGAGGGTCACAGAACATCTGTCCTCGGGGTACAGGTACGTTTTCTCCCTTTGTAGGATCAGTTCGAAAGTGGCCGTTACACGAGACGCAGCTATCGAAGTTTCTAACACATATTGTGCATTGAAAATAACTATTTGTTAAATAGTGCCAATTAGTGCTTTTGAAAAGTTTAAAAATGGACTCTGTTTATGAAGGTGAGTGGAATTAAATCGAATATTTATAATCGTAAAATATTCATTGCAGAATTATTGATATGAATTTAAATAAATCAACTTTTTTGCAAAACGCAGAGAAAAACTAATATTTCAAATAACTTGAAGTTTATTAGTCGTCCTCGCTCGTTTTCTAAAATTTTTTTTTTCACTTGTCATAGTCTAAAAAAAAAACAAGAAGTAAATTCAAGTGCGAATTTGTGCGAATTTGGAGATACAATTTTTTTTCTGAAATCGCGCAAAAATCGTTGCACAGCAGGGAGTAATGAAACCGACAAAAAGTTCCGAAATGGCAAGGAATCTCTTGAAAACTATATAACAGGGGGTTTTCGAGGTCGCTGATTACGAATTTGACATTATTTTTTCAAAAAACAAAATGGCGGATCCAATATGGCGGACGACCACATGAAAAAATGCATATTCGCGGATAAAATTCAGTACCCGGGGGTTTTCGAGGTCGCTGATCACGGATTTGATATATTTTTTTAAATAAACAAAATGGCGGATCCAATATGGCGGACGGCCGCATGAAGAAATGCATATTCGCGGATGAAATTCGATACCCAGGGGTTTTCGAGGTTGCTGATTACGAATTAAATATTATTTTTAAAATTTTTGAAGTGAAAACTTCTTTAGGCACGTTGGGCACTTTTTGGCCTGGGGTAAAAGCTAAAAACTCGCGTCATGCTACCGTACCATCATGCTACCGTACCATTTCTGCGCATCTTTGTTGCGCACTCACTTTGAGCAACTTTGAGCAGAGTGGGAAAATTTTGCTTCCTTGCCTTCCCTCCTATAACCAGCTAAATTTTGTGTAGCAAAGAAATGTACCCATGTGTCTTAAATGTAGCTGGCTAGAGCGTGGCAACTTTTGGTAGAGCACCAACAACAGCCAGCAGCGTAAGAGGCTACGGTGTGGGAAGCAATAGCTACGAGGAGTGTGAGTATGCGTTTCAATGTTGCAATGCAGCGTCAACATTCATTTGATTTTGCTTCGAAGGTCACGCTTCTCGCTGTGTCTTGAGCTCAACGAAAAGTTGCCATCCAGCTACATGGATACAAATTTAAACATTTTGCTTGGATTTATCGCTTTCGGCAACATGGAACCAGAACCACGTGCTTCACGACTGGGCATCTGTGTTTTACTTATCTGCGGTAGTAAGTTTATCAGTAGGGAAATGGCAAACTGCCCAGGCGGGAAAGGAAGAGCATCTTCATTAAAGCTGAATGCCTGAATTTGTAAATACTAGGTATACATTACCAGAAGGGTTATTTTGTTACTTACAATTAAGATAGAAATGTCATAGCCATGGAAGGCCTTTCATAGGTCATTCCTGGTAAAAGGGAGAAAGAATCAAAAGAAATCTAATAGAGCTATTAATTTTTGCATTACCAGGTAAGATTACTACAATAAAGGCATTACCCTCTGCATTACCAGGTAATGCAAAAAGTAAATAGTTCTTATGGCTTATTGATGTTCTGGATTCTGTATTAATTACATTTCAACCGATTACCTTTTTGCAGTAAAATCAGGACTGAAGTAATTAAATACATAAGTAAGGGCTTCCAATATTCCCGACTGGGTGGCAATAAATTACATGCAGAATTATTTTAGAACTGCTTCATATTTCTTTAGGTCTCATTACAGAAAATAAGAGGGTTTTATTCTTGAAAAGTACTTCCTTGCTGCATTACTTCCACATAAAAGTAATGCAAGGAGTAATGATTTGAGCGTTCTATGTAATGCAGTTTGAGAGTTCTATGTAATGCAGAATGGAGGCGATTGGTTACCGCGTATGACATCGCCCGCGCGAATGTAATGCGTTATCTCCACTTGCTTTAATCTGAACGAGAGCTAGTTGCTACTCCTTAGAAGTACTTTCGTAATGTATGTATATATATATATATATATATATATATATATATATATATATATATATATATATATATATATATATATATATATATATATATATATATATATATATATATATATATATATATATATATATATATATATATATATATATATATATATATATATATATATATATATATATATATATATATATATATATATATATATATATATATATATATATATATATATATATATATATATATATATATATATATATATATATATATACCCTGCAAACATTTCCTCGACTCGTCGTTTAAACGACTCGTTTACGAGTCGAGAATTGCTCGCCAAAAACTTGTTTCTCGACTCGTTGCTTTAACGATTCGTTTACGATTCGAGAATCACTCGCCAAAATCTTGGTTCTCGACTCGTTGCTTTAAATTCGTCTTTACGATTCGAGAATCACTCGCCAAAATCTTGGTTCTCGACTCGTCCATTTAATCATAAACGGTAACCTTTACCGCAAAAATAGTTAGGATAAAAAATGTATCTG